>FR990115.1:4955694-6343694 GCA_905404275.2 Hedya salicella
GTCTCTGTAGTAGTTAATATATGCGGCTGCTGGATCACAGGAGCATCCAACAGCCGCATATTCTATTCAAGAAGTCATTTTCCAACAGCCGCATATTCTATTCAAGATGTCATTTTTTCGTATTTCTTCCCTCAATGGTCACTTTTACTTACTATGAAAAACAAACCTAACGAACGATTATTTTTGTCTATTCAAAATATGCCTCCTTTTTCTATTCAGAAAGTGCTTTTTCTTAGAAGACAAAATGTTCTATTCGAAATGTTGTTAACCTAACCTTCGTATCTGTTTTCATTGTTCATCGACACTCTATTAGAGTATTCAATGAGTACATATCAAATTTAACAAAGAACTTTCTAATATGTCGTCTGACTTAATATTGTATAAATGCGCAGCGCTTAGGTATATTTACATAGGATGATTCTTAATATGGAAGTTGGCTGCATTCCTGCTTCGAAGTCGACACCTAATATTCCGATTTAAAACATCGATGCATATGACGGTTTTGTAGTTCATATTTATTTCGTACTAGTGTTTTCTGGTGACTTCGCCTACGTGGCAAGCATATTTTTACTTACCCTCTAACAATGTTGTATCCAGGATAAAAAGCAGTAGTACACGATTTCACTGCCCTAAACTCTATATTCGTTGCTCTATTGCTAGACAGACAGACATCTACATGACTGCCATCCAGATGCAATGCCAAAGATACCTAATTGTATATATTCAAAACATCAGCGTAGTTTATCGTGATAAATGACCATAAATAAGTTTACTATTATCATAGCCCTATTTTTAGGTACTAGTATTGATCAAAAAATAAAATAAAATAAAATGTATGATTTTCACAACCCTGTCAGTTATAATTTAAGCGTTACCGTAGCCTACCTAAGTTACTTTTATCGCTTTGATGGTATCGCTTAAAGTACAACTGCTAATAAATAATGATAATGGCATTATACTTGAAAATGAGTTTACGTAGGTATATGAGAAATAAAACACCATATGTACATGTTGAGATATATTTATTGTATTAACAGATATATGCGGGTACATAAATCGACGGAAAATATAGTATTTAAATTAAACGCTCAAAAGTGCACTATAAATCAGCTTCCAAGTTTTCCTGTATTTTCGTCACTGCGTCTTTAACGTTTTTATAAATGCTGTCAAACATCATGTTTTTAACAATATGCTGTACGCATAGCTCTGCATTACATTTGCAAAGGCTATCTTCCTGGTTTTCGAAATCCTTGCTGTCGTATATCTCGATCCGTATTATTTTTGACCCTTTTTCTCGTTTTTTAATATAAGAATAGTTAGACGGGTCATCTGCGGCTGGTCTTTTGCGGGCAGCATTCAACCCCAACTTTTTTTGGGTACATCGCACGATCTCTTGCGGCACGAAATTAAAAAGTTCTTCACCGTCCTGAAATAAAATTAAAATATATTTAACACAGTTTCAATATGAACGGATGAAAACGTAATGAACTACAGGGAGAACTGTGAACCACTAAAGATGATAAAACTGTTATTATTACGAAAATACGTGTTACTTATATTTTTATAAAAATATTTTTTCATTCCGCGCATTGACACGCATGTTAACTGTCAAAATTTACCCATGAACATAAATAGGGACTATGAATAATTACTTCCCTGTCTACACTAAGCATACATATATTTAGTTTGATAAATAAGACAGTATAATAATTCACTTAAAATCTGAAAGATGAATAAGATATATATGCTTTAAGGGTTTTTAATTTTTATAATATTAATAGTCACTTACCGACATTATGAGGCGCGGGCTTGACATAACCACAGTACACTTGAAAGAAAACAAAGCATTTTACCCTCATAAATCTTGCATTTATAGACCCCCCGTGAAATAAAACACATTGACATAGAGTTCAAAATCAACCCAATAATTATTATCATTCACATCATTACCAAATCTGTAGCATGTCATCTTACACCAGCGACAAATTGGCGTCGCCTCCTCACTGTTTACAATAATTATCTATGAGTAAACAGTGTATAACCATTTCGTTTGTTCGTACGATTGACGTTCATACATTACGATTATATCTATCTACTAATGCAAGGGTGCAACATTATATGAAATCCGACGACGCATAGTATCTTTTATTGCTAGCATTAGAGTAGTCTCTCATAATTATTTTCAAATGAACAAACCAGGGGGACAAAGCTAAAGTGATTTCTATCAAATTATAGTGTTTGTAGCATGCATTTTCTTAGAACCTTGTTGCAGTAAAAATTAAACATAAATCACATTGCGATCCTAATTCGAAAGGACGAATGTTAGTATAAACTTAAAGGAAGATATACCCTTTTAAACTAAGATAGCAATATAGCCGATTGTATTCGATCTTGTACCTTGTTTTTTCACACTTAAGTTTAAAAATATAAAAATACTTCACACACGTACTATGATAAAGTTCTATAGACAGGTCATCATAGAAATGGTTTTGCCAAACGGAGCTTTTCCTACAGGATATTGATCTTTCTCGATATTGATAATAGGCTCATAATTGATTTAATTACACGTAAATGCTAGTGAGACACTTTTACAATTTAGGATACTTTGCTTAGACTGCTTCTTTTTACACACACCTGTATTTTTTATTACACACATGCATATGGTTCGAGGATTATTTAAAGCCCCCTGCTAATGTATCGGGCTATCACTTGCTCTTCTACGATCTGCGAATTACTACACGTGTCAAATTCATCAACCCTCTGAACAATGTGAGTATTCATTCAGTATTACATATTTTAAAAACTGTTCTTTTAGAATTAAACTGATCTAAACTTACACTTTTAAAACTTAATTGTATTTTTTAATACTAATAATATTATAAGTGAATAACGAAACCTTGGTTACACTTTGGTTCACCAGGAGCAGTAAATTCTTATATCTATTAGGTACTTAATTATTTACATCTAAATATTGATCTCAAAAGTTATTAGGGATTATTCGGCTATCGGAATATTGCTATTTTATAAAATATATTTTTACTCTGCAGGTCTGAAAATGCTGATTTCCTCTTCCCATCAGACGATGAGAGGTCATCATGTCGAGCTGAAAAGAAGCCTAAGAAGAGGTCTTCGGGTAAAACGGAGGCCGGCAGTAGCGGTTCCACTACTAAGAAAGCGCGGCAGGAGCACAAGACCACTATGAAAGATCTTTTTGGAAGCGAGAGTGAAGATGAGGTTCCAGTCGTGGAGCACACGGGTAAAAAACCTCCTTCATTGGTTAGTTACATGACTAGAAGGGTGGCCAATGGTCACACTCGTCAGTCTGACGAAAACAAGCCCGGAAGTCACTATATCGAATTAAAGATATATAAATGTGAGGAAATAGAGAAAGTTCCTCCTATGAATCGATGGCGTCAGGCTGTGGTTACTATAAAAAATAGAACTAATACAGATACGGCAGCCTGGCGTCATATGGCCGATTACATATGTGCAGCGAGAAAGGAATTTAAGGCCTGCCCCCCCACTTTCATTAATTCTTATTTTTAAGCAATAAAACTCTCGGACTATTTTCTAAGTAACTTGTAAAATTGTATATCTTATTTTCATAAATAAAATATTGTAATTATCAAATAAACCTTTTAATCGTGGTTACTCTAACGTATAATTGATAAATAAATTTAGTAATCGGGTATAATGTGTTTAACTTTTTCAGACCCATCACCTATCAGCTCCAGCTGTACTAAAGAAGCGAGCAGTAATTTAACAAGATACTGTGATAAATGTCAGATAGATGTACCTATTACGAAATTTAACTATCATTTGAGAACTAATGCACACAAATCGAAATGTTTATTAAGAACTGAATTTAAGAATATTGAGATTATTTCCACAGCATTTAAGAATAGATTAATAACGTATCGTTTGAACGCTCTGCAGGAAGACGAGAATCTTACGCCTGAAACGTTCCTGCAAAGTAACAAAATGAATCTTATACAATTATTAGAGATGTTATTAAAGAAACATACATGCTTTAAAGTAAATTTTGAATTGTTCGGATTTTTTATATTACCTCATTCTAATAAAAGAGAGTTGAAATCGTTTAATATGAAATACAAAACAATATTTACTAATACCGACCTGTCAGATTTTTATACAAATTTAATAAACGAATGCAATAATGGGGTATCCGAATTTGAGCACTGTGAATCCGGCTGGTCGTTTGAATCGATTAGTCATTTAGAAATAAATATCGCTAAATACTGTCCTCTGAGAGGCGGTTCCTATATGGAACTACCGCCTGTTATAAAACACACAAAAAGCTGTCTGAATATAAAAAACACAGATAACAATTGTTTCTTATGGTGTGTTGTAGCGGAATTGTTCCCTGCAAAATGTAACCCATGTAGAACAAGCTCTTACCCTCATTACTCTAAGGTGTTTAATACAAAAGGAATGTCTTTCCCCCCTTCGTTTGATGATATTAAGAAATTTGAGAAAAACAACTCTGAAGTTAGTATTAATGTATATGGTTTAGATTATAAAAATGATGTTACTGGACCTTTATATATGACGGAAAACAGAAAAGTTAACCATGTAAATTTATTGTTAGTTGACAAAAACGGCAGTCAACATTTTTGCCTAATAAAAGACCTCGCTCGCTTAGTATGTAAACAAATTTCGAAGCATAAAGGCAGATTATACCTCTGCGAATCTTGTTTACAGTATTTTTCATGCCAGACAAAGTACAATCGACATAATTGTTCAAAAATTATAACAGAATTACCTAGAAAAAACAATTCGTTAAAATTTAAGCACTATGAAAGGAAACAAAAAATGAACTTCGTTATTTACGCAGATTTCGAGAGTTTATTAAAAGATCATGATGACTGCGAACAAACGAACTGTACACGGAAGTTAAAATTACATCAAGCATCCTGCTTTGGATATTACATTTGTTGCTCACATGACGAAAGTCTTAATAAATATGTATCGTATAGAGGAACAGACTGCACAAAAATTTTTATAGAGTATTTGATAGAAGACATAGCTAAAATAGATAAAACATTGACAGAGAAACAGCCTATGATGCCCCTTACTAAAGAGCAAGACTTTGAATATCTTAATAATGCTTATTGTCATATCTGTAATCAGTTACTCTTCGAGGATCGAGTCAGAGATCACGATCACGTCACTGGTGAATACAGAGGTCCCGCGCATTCTGAATGTAATTTGAGATTTAGAGTTACCCGCTTCGTCCCTGTTATCTTTCATAACTTATCGGGTTATGACTGTCATTTATTTATAAAAGAATTGTCAAATTACAATGGTAGCATCGAAATAATACCGAAAACAAAGGAAAAATATTTAACCATAATGTTCGAAATTGAAAATTTACGAACACGCATCAAGTTCATAGATTCGTTTCAGTTTCTTAGCTCTAGTCTAGATGTGTTAAGTAAAAATTTATGTGATAAAGACTTAGTTAACTTTTCAAAAGAATTTTATCGTGAGGAGCATTTTAATTTAATGAGACATAAAGGTGTATATCCCTATGACTATATCAATTCATGGGATAGATATGAAGATAGCCAACTACCTCCAAAAAAGGACTTTTATAATAGTTTGACAACCGAACACATAAGTGACAGTGACTATAAACGCGCTGAAAAAATATGGCAAACTTTCGATATCCGTTCGCTCGGTGAATATACAGACCTTTATTTAAAATGTGACGTTATTTTACTTTGCGACGTTTTTGAAAATTTCAGGAAAAATAGTTTGCATTATTATAATTTAGATCCGGCATATTACATTACTTCAGCTGGATTAAGTTGGGATGCAATGCTCTTATACACAGGTGTTCGCTTAGAATTGATCAATGATATAGAAATGTATGAAATGCTTGAAAAAGGTATAAGAGGTGGGTTGGCTCAGTGTTCATTTAGGCATGCTAAGGCTAATAATAGATATCTGCCGAATTATGATAAATCATTACCGTCCACTTATTTACTTTACCTTGACTGTAATAACTTGTATGGTTATGCGATGACGAAGAAATTGCCTGTAGCAGAATTTCGATTTTTAAATACAGAAGAAATCAGTCATTTCAGTATACATAATACATCAGGTGAATGTGACTATGGGTATATATTAGAAGTGGACATGTCTTATCCGGATCACTTGCACGACGTGCACAGTGACTTACCGTTTGCACCCGAAAAGTTTGTCCCACCGGCAGGTAAAACTCCAAAATTAATCGCAAACTTATATAATAAATATAATTATGTGATTCATTATGAACATTTGAAAGAATGCTTGAAAAACGGTTTGGTTCTAAATAAAATTCATCGCATACTAACTTTTCGGCAGGATGATTTTTTAAAGAAGTATATAGATTTGAATACTAATTTACGACAATCTTGTTCATCGGATTTTGAAAAAGATTTTTTCAAATTATTAAATAATTCTGTTTTCGGTAAAACAATCGAGAATAAACGTAAACAAGTAGATGTGAGACTGGTGAAATTCTGGAATGACGACCGTAATATTACTAATAGAAGAGAAGGCGCTGAAAAATTGATAACGCGTCATAACTTAAACAGTATTGCGATATTTTCTGAAAATTTGGCTGCAGTTCAACTCAATAAACAAAAAATAATTTTGGATAGACCCATTTACATAGGTTTTACAGTGCTAGAGTATGCTAAAAAGCATTTATATCAATTTCATTACGATTTTATTCAAAGGCAGTATCAGGGTAAAACAAAATTATGTTATACGGATACTGACAGTTTGCTTTATTTGATAAGCACCGATGATGTATATAACGACATTAGGGATAATATCTCCGTTTTCGATACAAGTAATTTTCCTCCTAATAATAAATATGAAATGCCTCGACTACATGCTAAAGTCCCCGGATTATTTAAAGACGAACTGGGTGGAGATATTATATCTGAATTTGTTGGATTAAGAGCCAAGTTATATTGCATCAAGAGTAGTAAAAGTATTATAAAAAAAGCGAAGGGGGCTTCTAAATGTGTAACGAAAAAGTTAAACATCTCTAACTACGGGCATGCTCTGCATTCTGACGAGATTTTGAAATGTAAAATGAATTTGATAAAGTCTATAAAGCATGTGCTGTACACGCAAGAAGTGAATAAGGTAGTTTTAAGTAACATTGATGATAAACGACAATTGACTAACGACCGCATACGTACTTTGCCATGGGGTCACGCTAAAACTATATTTTAAGATATGCTCTATTGTAAACCTTACTTAGGACTGATACTAGGGTCAATGTAAACATATAAAATGTGATCATATTTATTAATATAAGGTATAATTATGGTTATGTAAAAAGCCGTGTCACATTTTTATTATTCAAAATAAATTAATAAATTGAAGAGTTGTTTAATTTATTTCATATATATATATATATATATATATATATCAAACAATGGTCTGAACTCAACTATATAAAGACCACATAATCTTGCAGAAGCGTCATTTACATTTTGTTTACCACCATCTCATATTGCATGTAGTTCGAAATTGATACTTTTATTTGGTATCTTAAGGGTAACGATATTTGATCAATACGCAATACAATGAAATTTGTTAAGCAAACCATGACATTACAGGTGAATAGTATAAATATAGAAAATAACCAGCTTAAAGTAAAGCATAGTTCCTTATTGCCGAACACAATTCGCTGCGTAATATGTGGTCCTTCTAATTGTGGTAAAACGAATGTCATGTTAAACTTATTATTACATGAAAATGGCTTAAAGTTTAAGCATATTTATTTGTACTCTAAGACGACGTTTCAACCGAAGTACCAATTTCTAAAAAAAGTTATGACGAACATACCAGGAGCGCAATTATTTCTATTTAACGACAATGAAGAAGTTATACACCCTAATGATGCTTTAACCAATTCGATTATAATTTTTGACGATGTTTCATGTGAAAATCAAACGAACATTCGAAATTACTTTGCGATGGGGAGACATAGACAAATAGACTGTTTTTATTTGTCTCAAACTTACTCGAAGATACCAAAACAGTTATTAAGGGACAATGCGAATTTATTGATCATATTCAAACAGGATGATATAAATCTCAAACATATATATGATGAGCATGTGAATACAGATACAGATTGGGTAAAATTTAAACAGCTTTGTTCTACCGTCTGGCAAGATCGCTTTAATTTTGTAGTGATTAATAAGGATTGCGCAATTAATAAAGGAAGATACAGACAAGGATTTGACACATATATTTATTTTTAGCTTACATGATATATACGCATACAAATTTAAGGGTGCTCACTTAGCTTTGAGAATTTAGATAGTGCAGTCAATAAAATGGAGCTAGATGTTAAAGAACAGCTCATTAAATCTATTAATAGCATTAAAAGGAAAATAAAAACCGTTCAAGATGAAGAAGACGCTGCAGATCTTAAGTTTAAAAAAGTTTTTAAGCCTATTACAGAACCAATGGAGAAACTGTTAAATGAAAATCGTGCAAAAAATCATGTCTTACATGTCCCGCACAGTATAAATAAAAATGATTCTCTCTCAGACTTAGACTCTTCTACTGAATTTGGCAACTTTAGAGATCTTCTCAAAGCTGATTCTAGCAAACATTCCGAATATTATGATTTAGCCGATGATAAGGATAAAATTTCGCAAAACTTAGATAACGATACACTATTATCTTTAAAAAAAGAAGACATGCTAAATATATACGATAACATTAATGTACCGTTCGGAATTCGTAGCGAAAATGAGAAGCTTATGATGGGGAACACCGTTGTTTGTCTATCTGCTACAAATAATGCACCTGATGTGGGGAAAAAGTATGTCATCACTATTAGTAATAAAAAATATGAATTAACCGAAGGTTTAAAGGAGCTTTTAATGCGAAACAAACCCGATCTAGAACTAGTAACAGATCAGGATAAAATTCAGTATAAAGAAATGCTCATAAATACTAATGCGCACAAGCGAGACTTCAAACCAAGCGGTCGATTGAAAGGTGACAAAGGTTTAAAATACCGTCAGATTATAAAACCTTTATTTTTACAACATAATGACTCTAACAAGGATTTTTCCGAACAACTGGCAAATTTAAAAACGGGTGGATACTTGCCAGAATTAAAAAAATATAAAAGTAACACAGATTATGTTTATTGGGATGATCCGAATGAATTAATCGAAAGACTGAAACTATTGATTGCTTCTAAAAGTGCCGGTAATAGCAATCATGACAATGAAATTATTTCAATTATCGAGGAATTAAAGGAAGCTGGTATAATAAAATAATAAAAACGACTTAACTATTATTAGCACACTTAGTGGTTCAAAGACCATCAGACATGAATGTAGAGAAATCAGAAAATATTGATTTTCTGGAAATAGAAATAATTACAATAAAATCTGTTAATAAAACTGTAGTGTACAAAGATAGCAGTAAAGAGTACATAAATTGCATTTTGGACGTAGCACAGCACTTGGAAAAACTTACAGCTACTTTAATAGATCGTTTGAAAAATATTGAAAAAGAAATCTCTTTAAAGGAAGTCCACAACACGCATCTCGAAAACTTAACTACTACTTTGAAAGATCGTATAAAAAAAATTGAAAGAGATATCGCTTTAAAGGAACTTCAAGGAACATTGAACAAGCATTATGAGCAAAGCCGACGTCGTTAATGAAATTCATAAAAATGTTAGAGTGAACTTCCCTCGAAGAAGTGTTATATTGAAAGATATAGATGATCTTTGGCAGGCAGATTTGATTGATATGCAAGCATTGTCAAATAAGAATGCAGGTTATAAATATATATTAGTCGTTATAGACTGTTTTTCAAAATTTGCCTGGGCATTTCCTCTCAAACAAAAAACTCAAGAAGTCGTGTCTAATCAATTTGAAGCACATTTAGCGAAAGGACGATTCCCTAAAAATTTACAAACTGATATGGGTAAAGAATTTTATAATAAAACATTTATAAAAATTATTAAGAAATACGGCATTAATCATTATTCCACCTATTCTAATAAGAAAGCTTCGATTGTGGAAAGATTCATAAGAACTCTCAAAAATAAACTTTATAAGGAATTTAGTTTAAAGGGGGATTATAGATGGATCGACGGTACATTGCATAGTAAAATTTACGAATACAATCATAATTTTCATAGAACTGTAGGAAGACCTCCTGCAACAATTAACGACGATAATAAAGCTGCAGTTCTGAAAAGATACATTTTCGCGCGATCTACGAAAATATCAAAGTGTAAGCGATTTCATGTAGGTGATTTTGTTAGAATAAGTAAATATAAAGGTTGTTTTGAAAAAGGTTTTACTCCTAATTGGTCCACAGAAATATTTAAGATAACGAAGGTTCAACATACTAATCCTACGACATATTTGCTTGAAGATAAGAAGTCTAGACCTATTCTAGGAGCATTTTACGCGGAAGAAATACAAAAAACTTTGCATCCTGAAATATATCTCGTTGAAAAAGTTTTAAGACGAAAAGGAAATAAAGTGTACGTAAAGTGGTTGGGGTTGCCTTCAAGTGAAAACAGTTGGATAGATCATACGAATCGTTTGTAGGTATTTACATAACTAAAAGTATTTAAATACTGGTTTTCTTTTATTTAACATTCATTTAAATGGAGGTCTCGAGTCAATAAGGACAACTATTCCATCATACTACATTTTTATTTTTTATAATATATTGTAACAATGAAGAGTTTAAGGAATAATAGCATTGATATAGAAGTCAAGGAAAAAAACCCAGTAACCTCTACATCGAAACCCTGCGTTGGTTTGAAAAAAACCTTTAATAATATCGTCGTTCATACAAAAAAACATATCCGTAAACTTAAGCCCAAATGCAAAAAAATGCTAACCGAATTAGCGTATGCAGCTGCTCGAGAATTAGCTTCCGAATTCCCTAGAGAGAAAATACCGAGAGTGATACCTCTACCTAAAACTGGGGGGTTCCTACCACTAATTCCTATTTTCGCCGGCCTATCTGCTACAGGAAGTTTAGCTGGAGGTGTTGCTGGCATTACTAAAGCTATTAATCATTATAAATCAGCAAAAAAACAGCTAGCAGAATTGAAAAGACATAATATGAAAATGGAGGCTATGTGTATTGGAAGAGGATTACATCTCAAACCCTACAAAAGCGGTTTAGGCATCTATGTTTCAAATGAAAAAAACTAGATGCTAGGCTACCCAAAAGAGCATTAACTAACATTGATATAATAAAGCACTCGAAAAGTATACCTTATTTTCGCGGTGTGTTTATGAGGGATGAATTACCAGAAGTTCCACGGCTTATAGAATGTGGAGTTATTAATTTAGACTTATCTAGAAATTCTGGTACTCATTGGGTAGCCTATGCAAAAATCAAAGACTACATAGAATATTTCGACAGCTACGGTAACTTAAAACCACCTAAAGAATTTATAACATATGTGGGGCCTAATATACAGTATAACTATGACAATTTGCAAAGAAATAATCTATACAATTGCGGGCATTTATGTATTCAGTTTCTGAAATCATTCTGGAAAACGAGATCAATGGCATGATTGAGTAAGTAAGGTCAAATAGATAGGCAATAAAAATAAATAAAATAGTATGACATAAACTAAGTAGCACATTACTATATCAACAGCGTGTAGAATAAGGCGTTACTTATTTATATAATTGAATATGTATGTTTTCAATAAAAGAGTGAGCAATTTACAAAAATCTAATAATCCACTCCCCGTGTTCAAAGGAAGAAGACGACGGTTAAGTGCAGGAAAAATAAAAAGCATATCTAAAATTAATAAAAAATTTCTTCTGTCTCTTGGTTTCAAAATAAAATAATAAAAATGCTGCAGATTACCGACCCGCAGGAACAAGACAATTCTATTGAAAGCTATGAGATTCATACCTACAATCCATACAATAATAGCTTTAAGGAAAATGATGAAATCAGGATACCTATTCATCAGCAAGATATTTATGTATTACCATCAGCTAGCTCCATCTTCATTGAAGGCAATGCAAGCGTATTCAGTATAGATGCAGCAGGGAAAAAAATATCAAAAGAAGGTCATTTTACGAATAATCCGATATTGTTTTTATTTCAAGATATACGATATGAACTCAATGGTGTTGAAATAGACCGTGTCAAAAATGCTGGAATAACAACAACGATTAAATCTCTTATCTCGATGAACGAGGGAGAAAGTAAAAATGGAGCATTATGGGGCTGGAACTTAAATGGACCCCGGAAACTTTGTCGCTTTTCTGTTATTATACCATTAAATAAAGTACTAGGCTTCGCTGAAGATTATAACAAAATAATTGTTAATTGCAGACATGAACTTATACTTCAAAGAAGTAACTCAGCTTTAAATAGTGTTACAATTGATAAAACAGATAACGTTGAAATAGACATACAGAAGGTACAATGGCGTGTCCCACATATTAAAGTCTCGGATCGTAATAGATTATCTCTGCTTAAGTATTTACAAAATGATCGAGCCATACCAATGGCCTTCAGAAATTGGGATCTTTATGAATACCCACTTTTACCCAAAACAAAGAAACATTCATGGTCTATCAAAACTGCTTCTCAGTTAGAAAAACCAAGATACGTCATATTTAGCTTACAAACTGATAGAAAACTAAGCAAGACGAGGAGTTCATCTCAGTTTGATCATTGCAATATAACGAATATAAAGTTATTTTTAAATTCACAATATTTTCCATATGACTCACTACATTTAAACTTTGATGAAGAAAGGTATAGTATATTATATGAAATGTACGCCAACTTTCGGCAGTCGTATTACAACACAGGCGTCGAACCCCTGCTTAATTTGCTTACATTCGGGAAAACAGCTCCGCTCTTCGTTATTGACTGTTCGAGACAAAATGATACTCTGAAGACAGGCCCAGTCGACGTTCGTTTAGAACTAGAATCTTCAGTGGATATTCCTGATAATACAACGGCTTACTGCCTGATCATTAACGATCGTCTTATTGAGTATAAGCCTTTGAGTAACATAGTTCGAAAATTATCATGAGTATAATTATGGACGTCCAAGGATTTAAAAGCGATGTTAACAAATTTATTCCGAAGGAAATTGCAATTGTTTGCAATAAGAGTATTTTAGTTTTGTTAATTAAACCGCCCTATCCATTTTATTATTTAACTAAAAAAGAACGTTCATTAGTTTCATGGATAGAAAAAAACAGGGGGATGTTGTGGAATGAGGGCTATATACCGTATGCCAATTTCAAGACTTTAATATTAGATTTCTGTAAAAATAAAAATATTTATACTAAAGGCTACGAGAAAATGCGGTGGTTGAAGGAGATAACAGAAAGTGATACTGTATATAATTTAGAAGATATGAATTGTCCTAATTTACAAACGCTTAATGTTAAATATTCGGAATCATCCGATATTCAGAATTGTATTTATCATTTTAATACATGCGCTTTAAAAAATGTTTCATGTTTGAATAAGTGGTGTATAGAAAATAAGATTTTTATGTAAATAAATAATGACCTATAAAATATTTGCATTTTCATTCCAAATCCCTACTAATATTATAAATGCGAAAGTGTGTCTGTCTGTCTGTCCGTTACCTCTTCACGCTTAAACCGCTGAACCGATTTGGATGAAATTTGGTATGGAGATAGTTTGAGTCCGGGGGAAGGGCATAGGCTACTTTTTATCCCGAAAAAATACCCTTATCCGCGATAAACGAATTTAAGGCGGACGAAGTCGCGGGCAGAAGCTTGTTACCTATAAAAATACAAGTTTAACGATTACTTGTCTTAGTTAGTAGCAATATAAGAGGTAACACTCATATCTAAAATTAAATAGTAATATAATAAAAATGGATATGAATATAGACGACATAGTTGAAGTGGTCGTCGACAAATGTCACTTACATGGCCGTCACGATGTTAAAATTTTAAACGCAGAACAGTATTATGGCACCCTTATAACAACAAGCTATTTTAAATCCGGTCGGATGCGAATATATTATACTGGCTTACAAATAACAGCGCGTATAATTAGAAAAGACAAATGGTTTATAGACATGGTGCCAGCCTCCTAGATTTTTCAGTACGCATTAATCTATAGGTTCGAAATTACGAAAACAGATTACGCAAGTATAAGATACTTATGTAAATAAATAATTAAAATCTACCTTGTTCAATTTAGATATTGAAGCTGCTGTTATTATCAGCAAAGATGATGAGAGGTTATTTCTTATATAGTATAACGATTAAATATGAAGACAGATAAGAAGGTTAGTTTAACCACCCTCGAATAGATAGTTATTAAATTAAGGGAGAAAAATGACTTCTTGAATAAAATATGTGGCTGTTGGAAAATGACTTCTTGAATAGAATATGCGGCTGTTGGATGCTCCTGTGATCCAGCAGCCGCATATATTAACTACTACTATATAAATGGCTGTTAGAAAAAAAGCTTTTACTCAATCCAAGAGTTTCTGGATAATTTGTGAGTGTTAGACATACCAATGATATTTTATTGTTATATATTTATTTGGGGCACCAACGGCAATACACAACATAAACCATAATTTAAAAAACACTACAAAAAACCTAATAACAAATGTCCACAATAGTACAATTTAGTGGCACAAGTTATATAAAATCGAGTATAAGTACAATATGAGAAAAAAACAACATTTGACATGCTCAAATATTAGAAAAAGAAGTTATAATTGTATTTTACGTAAGTCTCCTTTTCCAGAAGCAAACGGAATTTTCCATTTTCAATGATAATATCCACTATGCAATGTATTGTGTCCAACGTTCGCGGAATTGCTACAAGCGGAACGGCGGGCCCGGTTGAATGAAGCGGGGTCAATGACCGGAGATGCTCGGGATTTTGTAAATTTTTTGACAACTGTTGTTATAGAACGACCGCTCAATAATAACGTTGGTAAAAAAACTACTTCAATTGCATAAATCAATCAATTGCATAATGTATGGATATGAGGCTTGGACGCTGACCCTTAGGGAGGAGCAAAGCTTGTTAGTTGCGGAAAGAAATGTGTTCAGAAAGATCCTGGGACCTACAATAAGAGAAGATGTAAGCTGGAGGATCCGCAAGAACACAGAGATCGCGGAACTAGTGGCCGAACCTAACATCATTGGCGAAACCAAAGCGCATCGTCTTCGCTGGATTGGCCATTTCGAGAGAATGGGAGACGATCGAAAAGTCAAGAGAGCATATTTGGGTTGACCAGTGGGGCGACGTCTTATTGGTCGCCCCAAGTATCGCTGGAAAGATATGGTGGAAGCGGATCTGCGTGAGCTGGGAGTTGGCGATAGCTGGCAGGAAGTGGCGCAGGGTCGGGCAAGATGGCGTGCTCTTGTGTTGGAGGCCAAAACTCATTTTGGGTTGTTGCGCCAAAGTAGTTAGTTAGTTAATTGCATAAAAACTCACCGAGATACAACAAATTTTGGACTTTCCGAAAAAAACGCTGCATACTAAAGACTAGGAACGTATGACGTCACACGTTCCTACCTTGTATGGCGAAATTAAGAACTGTCCTGCAGCTATGTTTAAACTTCCGTTTATCGAAACGGTTTCATAACAAAAGTAACCATAAAATTAATTTATTAATAAATAAATAATATAAATAAATACCAAGGACAATCTCACACAACATGTGTATAATATTTTCATACTTAAAAAAAATGGACTCCCACCCAACTCCAAAGGCTCTTAAAACAAGCTACACGCAAGATATCGAACTCAATTTTTTTTCGACTTCTTTCATACAAACTGCCATTTCGCATTAAAATTCTTTTATTATTTGAATACAGTCAACACCCCAATTGAGCGCGAGTGGGTGTTAAATGTTATTGTTAAAATGAGATTATTTACGTTGGACATTTTAAGGAAAATTTAAATCATTGAGGAATATTTTGGATGTTTCGAAGGAATTTATCACTATTTTCCAACACAGAAAAATGGTCTAAAACTAGGTTTTAAATTTTCGATACGCTATCCCTTACACCTGTATAATTTCGTACCTTTTTCGTGAATAAAGACTCGACGATGTCCCATTTTCCGGATTTTGCGTGGATATTTAGCACGACCCAATCGTACTGGAGTGGACTTATCTGAAAATAAGTTTTTGTTAAGAATTATGATTTTTGATACAAGCTTAATAATGCTTTTACGATATCTTTGCATTATCATCATTAAGCCCCTCGAGATTTTCTCGGTGAATTTCTCTAATAGGGTACTCGACTGACAGATCAAATCAGTTCCCTTTTATGAACTGTCAATACCGTCAGAAAGTATGAAGTTTGAAAGAAAAATAAGGTTTATGACGTCATAATTCTATACGGTCAAATTGCCTCTTTATTTTTAGTTTTTGTTTCGTGAAAGGAAAGCGTTCACCGGGGTCATTAGTCTCTATGGGTGTGCCGCAGGGATCAATATTGGGACCTTTCCTGTTCCTTATCTATATAAACGACTTGCCACACCTCGTAAAGACCCACCATGAGATAGTTTTGTTTGCAGATGATACGTCTCTAATTATCAAAGTCGTACGAAATCAACGATCCTACAATGACGTAAACAATGCTATCTGTGAAGTAGTAAGTTGGTTTAATGTAAATAATTTATTGTTGAATGAGAAAAAGACTAAATGTGTTAAGTTTGTCACGAGTAACGTAAAACACGAGCAAGCAAGCGTTATTGTTAAAGGTGAGGAACTGGAACTAGTTAATAGTACAGTCTTTCTCGGTATAACATTAGATTCTAAGCTCCAATGGGGTCCCCATATTGCTAATCTCTCGAATAGACTGAGTTCTGCAGCTTTTGCAGTAAGTAAGATTCTTCAATTAACAGACGTGATAACGGCTCGATTAGTGTATTTCAGTTATTTCCACAGTATTATGTCGTATGGCATCTTACTATGGGGCAGTGCTTCCGACATTAATACTTTATTTGTTCTGCTGAAGCGGGCTGTTCGTTCGATATATAAAATGAACCATAGAGACTCGCTTAGAGATAAGTTTAAGGACATTAATATAATGACAGTGCATTGTCAATACATTTATGAGAATATTATGTATGTACATAAAAATATTACCCACTTTAAGAAGAACTGTGATATACATAATATTAATACTAGAAATATGCATAAGCTCGCAGTGCCTGCTACTAGGCTCCATAAAATAAGGAGATCATTCATGGGTGACTGTGAGAGATTTTATAATAAACTTCCTAGCAGCATAAGTGAATTGTCCATTGGTAAATTCAAAAATATTGTGAAACGTAAATTATTTTCCAAAGCTTATTATAGCACACAAGACTACATGAATGATGAAGCCGCGTGGGATTAATGTAAATTATAGCGCCATGTAGGTGTATGAATAATTATTTTAACGAATACCTAAGGTATTATTATTATTTTAATCTTAATTGTTTTATATACTCTGACATTTAGAATTTTATTCTAGACACATTCTAGATTATTTATTTTTTATTGACAATCCTTTTGGGATTTATCTTATTGATTATTTTAATTTTTAAAATGATGATTTTATCAATAATATTATACTTAAGTTAAATGATCTGATTAGGTTTTTCTGGGTTTCCCTAATCCTTGCAGCAAATGTTTGATCATATTGTATTTCTCCCAGCAAACATTCACTCTCATGTAACTGACATTTCGAAAGTGCTTGTAACTAGGCCTACTTGAATAAAGAATATTTTGATTGATTGATTGATTTGATCATTTTAAAATCGCCAAAAGCTTAAAAGTAAGTATTCATGAATGTTTTCTACGTATTTTCAGAAATAACATTTAACTGCAAGCGTGACATCATTTATGTTGACTACAGGAAAGTACCCAATTCTACGAATTTAAAGTGTACAAACGCGTTGCCTCTGGCACAGAGTGAGAGGCATCATCATGTTTTCAGCGCCTTCGTGCCAGTGGTTGGCACAGCCGTAAACCAGGCAGTACAGCGCCAACATGTCATGGACTACTTTCTTGACGAAATTCTGCCATTCTGTATAAACTATAGCCGTTGTATTCGGCACAGAGTGAATACTGAGAAAAGACATTATGTTCCCATCGCCTTCAGTAAGCCAGGCCAGCGCCAATTTATGTAAGACTGGTTTCAGGACGAACTCCTGCCATTCTATATAAACTGTACCTGTCATTTTTGGCACAGAGCGCATAGTGAGAAGCGACATCGTATGCACCTTCAGTATGCCAGGCAGTACAGCGCCAACTTGTCGAAGATGGGTTTCTGGACGAATTTCTGCCATTCTGTATAAACTATACCTGTTGTCTTTGGCACAGAGTGAGTGGCGACATCATGTTGCCAGCGCCTTCGTGCCAGTGGTTGGCACAGCAGTAAGCCAGACAGTAAAGTGCAGATTTGTTCTCAAGCACTGGTTTCTGGGCGAATTTCTGCCATTCTGCAAAAAATACGTTTTTAGAAACATACTGACAAACAAATGACTGGGAGAGACGACCCCATATAATGGGAAAAGAACTAGGAGATGACAAGGATACTTGAAGGATGTTCACCTATAAATACTTTCTTTCATATAGGATATTCGTGACGAGTTGACGACACACCTGGTTAAGGGTTCTAGGCACTAATATCTTCCTTTTTTTAACCTACCAAGTAGTTTAACTAAGTCAGCTAACGTCTTCGCCTGCTGCGCGTTTATCCCTGGTTATTGGAAGTGGGTGGCAATCATATTGGTTACCTTCCGCAGCAACCTTTTCATTGTTGTATAAAGACATAACCATTACTCACCAAGTAGTTTAACGAAGTCAGCTAACATCTTCGCCTGGTGCGGGTCTATCCCTGGTTGGTTGAAGTGGTTGGCGACCAGATTGGTTACCATCCGCAGCAACCTCCTCATTGTTATACAAAGAAATAACCATTACATACCAAGTAATACAACGAAGTCAGCTAACATCTTCTCCTGCTGCGTGTCTATACCTGGTTAGTTTAAGTGGATGGCCGATGATCCGCAGCAGCTTTCTCATTGTTATACAAAGAAATAACGATTACTTACCAAGTAATGCAACGAAGTCAGCTAACATCTTCGCCTGCCACGCGTCTATCCCTGGTTATTTGAAGTGGATGGCAATCAGATTGGTTACCTTCCGCAGCAACCTTTTCATTGTTGTACAAAGCCATAACCAACCATTACTCACCAAGTAGTTTAACAAAGTCAGCTAACATCTTCGCTTGGTGCGCGTCTATCCCTGGTTGGTTGAAGTGGTTAGCGACCAGATTGGTTACCTTCCGCAGTAGCCCGTCCACGGAACCACCTTGAGTTCTCATATGTTGCTGGAATTGATGCATCTGAAAATTAAGTAACACAGTGTTATTTATTTATCGTATGGCGATTACACACTGGTGGTTACAAAAAATAAAGTGTTATAAATTAAAATACAACCGAATTGAGAACCACCTCTTATTTTGGGTGTCGTTTAAAAAGCATGTTTATGGTTCCGTAGCCAAAATTGCAAAAACAAAACCCTTAAAGTCTCCTCCCATCCGTCCGTATGTGAAAGGCATTTTAATCAAAAATTACAAGATACAAAATATAAACACATTATAATAAGACCTAATCTAGAGTGCCGTTGGCAGCAGAGCAGGGCTCAAGCTACCGGTGGTATCGGGCTGCACAGAGAGGAGTCCAGGAGTACCGTCTGTGTCTGACCAGTCACCTTATAATAACTAAAACTAACTGCGCTGGCTCAGCTACCCAAAATGAGTCTTGGCCTCCGACACAAGAGCATGCCACTTTACCCGATCCTGCGCAATCTCTCGCCAGTTAATGGCTCCGAGCTCACGCAGATCCGCCTCCACCAGATCTATGATAATAATAATCTGTTTACTTCTTAGAACATGGTACAAAAGATGGTACAATTACAATTAGTGCGTCATATCCTGCCTCTATCGGCGTAGAAATATTAGAATAAAGTACGTGTTATTCTTAAAATTATTGATATTATTTACATAATGTTCCTATCATAAATATTATAATATCCTACGCATTGGCGCAATAGTAGCTAATGTTAATTTACAATAACAGTACAATACTTATACAATTTTTTTTATTACATTAAAATAATAATTAGTTTATTGGTAATTCAGGAGCTCATTAATTGAATAGAAACGCATGTCAAGCAACCAATCATATAATTTTTTTTGAAATTTACTTACTTCTAGTGATTTTATGTCGTTTGGAATCTTATTGTACAATTTAATAGCCATGATATATCTTTACTAAATATTTTTACTTTTTGTCTTGGAACGTACAGTTTGTTCGGATATCTCCCATTTGTTTTATTATGAACGGTACATGTACATGTACATGAACGGTATACAGCGGTACTTAGGTCGACCGACTGGGCGTCGTCCAGTTGGTCGACCCAGGTATGCTATTTTCACCTGCCGATCCTCTCCCATTTGCTCAAGGTGGCCAAGCCAGCAAAGACGATGGGCCTTGGTTACACCAATGATATTCGGCTCAGCCACTTGTTCCTGTATTTCAACATCTTTAAGGATCCTCCAATTCCCATCGTCCATTTGGACAGGTCGCAGGATTTTTCTGAACACCTTACGTTCCGCTACTAAAAGGCTATGCTCCTCCTTAAGGGTTAACGTTCAAGTTTCACCCTTACATTAAGGCGGGGCGGATAACGGTCTTATATATCCGGCGCTTAGTTGGTTTACTAAGAAGCTTAGACGCCTTATAATAAATCAATTTAATACTAAAGTAGGATACTTACAGCTGCGTCTGGACTCCTGCCCAGCATTCTGAAATGTTAAAAATATCAGTTTAACCCTTTGAGCGCCAAAGCGGCAAATCGCGTCATAGAAAATGTGTGCCACTCTGACGCCAACGTCGGCAATTGGGAACATTAAATTTCTCATTCTTATTTTTTTTAATCATATTAATGAATTTTATTTTCAAGACAAGAATATGGTACAATTGCCATGCTTTTTCCCGTAGTATATGTTGTGTGAACTCAGAATAAACGTAACATATTTTTATATATAATTATTTTACGGATATTAGGGCCAATCTTTAGCGTTTTGACGGCGTTTATTTTTCGTCGTTGTCGCATCAGCAAATATCTTTAAAATAAATGATATTCAGAATTGACTCTTTATGAAACAGAACGACAGTCGAGAGGCTGAGTTTATTTTGGTAGTAATTATCACGTCTTGTCTTTCCGTTGTGACGATAATCGTGAAACAACAATGACTTTACAACCGAGGGGTCAAAACGCTCGGAGATTCGCCGATTATCATTTCTAAAACACTCGACGTGATATTTGTTCTACAAAGTAAGAAGAATTCAAAAGGTAGCTGTTAATTTTTTTTTTCTTACTAATAACCATGTAGACCAAAGTCAAAATTTATTCATACGAGGGAACTGTACAAATGTTACGAGTGTTTAAAAATATACACTAAAATCAGTACGATTAAATAATGATCTTTATGCTGTAAGAAGGCCGCAAGGGCACATTTACAAGTCTGACTCTACGGCATTTCCCAAGAGGAGACCACTGTTGAGAAGAAAGCCGAAACAAACTCAAGTAATTCTTAACTATTACTATATATACAATAAATCCTATCTTCTATACTATTATAAAGTTGTAAAAATGAAATGTGTACATACATTGTAATTTGTACATTGAAGATATAAAAAACATATTGTAACGGACTTTTTGTAGGACACTGAAAAGAAGAATATTTCTTTATAAATATTTTATATGTTTGTGTGTGTCATTGCGGCTTCATCACGCTAAATCGGCTAAACGGATTTCAACTATTTTTGGTGCTTTAAGGACGCCCAGCTAGGGCGTCTACAGATGGTTACAGGATACTTTTTACACTGCGCTAAAGAAAAAAAGAGAGGTCCTGACTTTTTCTCCTCCGCCAACGAAGTTACGGGCATCTTCCAGTAGGTAAATGTATATTTTTAAGTATACACTCTATGGTATACGCAATAATGTAATGTACGTACGTGAGGAGATCAGTCAGTTCAGAGATCTTCCCCTCGTTCTGCAGAAAACTTATGTAGTGGCTGAGAGCTAAAGGCCTGGAGGACAGTATCTCGTACACCAGTTTCTTGTTCAGGGTTTGTATGAGGAACAACACAACCTGGAATAAAAATAAAAATAATACCGGAATATAATTTGACGACCGGTTTGGCTCAGTGGGAGTAACGTTGCCTGCGAAGCTGGAGGTCCTAGGTTCGAATCCCGGTAAGGGCAAATATTTATGTGATGAGCATAAATATTTGTTTATGAGTCTTGGCCGTTTTCTATGTACATAAGTAAATATATCTATTAAATATATCGTCGTCTAGTACCCATAACACAAGCCTTATTGAGCTTACCGTGGGACTAGTTCGATTGGTGTAAAATTGTCCTGTAATGTTTATTTATTTATTTAATATATCATTGAAAAGAATATATTGATCCGGGACCGATCACTGTTAAAGAAGTAAGTCCCCTCTCGAGGTTGTCAGTGAATATATTTACCTGGGTCAAACAATACAGCGGGGTAAAAACAACTTCGAGAGAGAGGCCCATTGAAGAATACGGCTGGGCTGGACAGTGTTTAGGAAATTTCGTCAAGTCTTTCGTTGTAAATACCGCAAAACATAAAGACGAAAGTCTATAAAACTCCCGGCGAGCTCGGTCGAATTTCACCTTCCCATACAAACGGAGTTTCGTTCTCATTTTAAAACTACGTGTTGGATTACGAAACTTTGCATGTACAATGACATGAGGTATATCTAGGCGTGTAAATAGTTTATATGGCTCCAGTTTATATAACAAATGAAATACAGCAAAAACAAGTTCTGTACGAAAAACTTAAATTCGCTGTATTTTTTTTACTATGGTATCTGAAGCTACATAAACTAATAACAGGCCTGCATATACCTTAACTTATTCTAAGTACAATGTTTCAGAGCAAACTAACTAGTCGTTTTAAAATGAGAGCGTAACTATGTTTGTGTGGAGAACCGAGCTTACCGGGGTCTCTTAATAAGTGCGTCCTACCAGTTATGACAAATGGAGCCGAGACGTGGAAACTGACGGTGCGATTGGTAAACTAATTTAAGGTCGCTCAGTGAGCTATGGAGAAGGCTATGTTCGGAATTTCTTTGAAGTTTTCGATATAAATAAATAAATAAATAAATATCAGGGACAATCTTACACAAATCGACCTAGTCCCAAACTAAGCAAAGCTTGTACTATGGGTACTAGGCGACGATATACATAATGTATAGAAAAATAAATAATAATAATAATATAAGGCGTAGGGATGTGACGACCCCACCGCCCGCTGGTTCGCCGGGGCAAACATTCAACGCAGGCCAGCTTGTGGCGAGCTGTTGGGGTGTAGCGACCCCACGTACGTGAGTGCTCCTGGGAGACCCTGACAGAAGGTGTTGGGTCAGGACCCCCACCTCTGGCTTGCCTTAACCGGCCGGTCAGAGTGGAGTCGCTAGAGCTGCGGCTCGAGGGTGGATGTGGAACGTAAGTGGCGAGTTGGCTTCGGTAGAAAGTTCAGTGACACCTCTCCACCCTTAGCCCTCCGCACCGATGTTGCCCTCAGGCCACTATATGTGTAGCTATTTACGGGGGCCCATCTAGCGGTGGGCAAGTCATCGTCTGCCAGTGCATTTAGCCATGGGACACTTTTCCTGGTAGACGTCCGATTGTCTTAAGCTTGTAAATACCGCAAAACATAAAGACGAAAGTCTATAAAACTCCCGGCGAGCACGGTATTAAGTATTAAGTCCATCATTACAATCCCATAACCCAGAATATTTAGATCTCATCACTCTCCAATAGTTCTTGCATCTAGCGAGTGCTGTCTCTGTGCGCGTCCCATGATACTGGCAGGAACAGCACCCGCGCGGTGTACACCTTACATTTCATTAAATTGTCGAAAGGGCCTCTACGCGTTGGCTTCGGCTCCGCGCACGCCTCCCAAAGGTCCGGCACACCATTGACCCGTGAGCGGGTGCGACATACATAATAATATAATACTTAAATACATAGAAAATATACAAGACCCAGGTACAAACATTCGTGATCATCACTCAAACACTTGCCCTGGCCGGGATTCGAACCCGGGACCGCCAGCTTCGTAGGCCGTTGTACAACCCACTGAGCCAAACGTGTCGTCAAATATGTTATAGCCCAAAGGATTAGCAGACTGAAGTGGCAGTGGGCCGGTCACATTTGACGTAGAACTGACAACCGTTGGGGAAAACGTGTTCTGCAGTGGACATTGCGTCTTGGCAATCGTAGTGTAGGACGCCCTCCAGTTAGGTGGAGCAACGACAAGAAAAGTCGCCGGGCGCGGTTGGAAACAAAAAACTCGGGACCGAGCTGAGTGGCATGCCATGGGCAGGGACGTATTTTGAAATTCGGCGCCCTGGGCCAACAATTTTTGAAGCCCCAGAAGTTAAGGAAAAAAACCGGCCAAGTGCGAGTTGGTCTCGCGCACCGCTTGCTACTCCGCCATTGGCTGTTTGCCGCCCCGGGCCATGGCCCCCTTGGCCCTAGGGTAAATACGCCCCTGTCTATGTGAGAGGCCTATGTCCAGCAGTGAACGGAGGTGTCTGATGATTCAAAAGTAACTCATAAAAACTTTTATTTGGAGTATAGCATTATATGCGTGTGAGGCGTGGACAATGACACACAGACATACGGAATATGTATGTTGACTGTACTCAAATAATAATAAAATTTTCATGCGAAATGGTAGATATATATAATGAATATACAAAAAAAAAATGAGTTCGGTACCTAAGCTTGTTTTATGAGCCTTTAAAGTTAGGTGAGAAAGTCCATTTTTAAGTATGTAAATATTAATAAATAATAATACCATGGAATAACCCGTGAAATGTATGGTAACTTGTCATGAAACCGTTTCGATACGCAAGTTTTAACATAGCTGCAGAACAAAGTTCTTAATTTCCCCATTCAAGGTAGAAAGGTGTGACGTCACACCTTCCTAGGGTTTAGTATGGAGCGTTTTTCGGGAAAGTCCAAAAGTGAGATTCTAACGTTGTTGTATCACATGGAGTTTTTATGTCATTGAAGTAGTTTTGTCTATTATTGAAAGATCGTTTATAACATACCATATAAAAAAGTCGTCAACATCCCTATTGGAAACATTACGTTTTCCAGAGGTGTTCCGTATTGTATTTTTCGTGATAGTTCTCGTTATGAATACATTTTTACTTTTAGTCTACATAGATTAGTAAGAAAAATTAGAAAGGTTTTTTTTTCAAGTTTCGGTAGTACCACATTCATTAAGCTTTTTTATCTGACTGCACCAGAAGGATGTTTTTCAAGTATAAATGTATGTACCTTAACCTTTTTACACTCCAATCAAATAAAAAACTGAAATTGATCCAAAATTAATGACATTCATTAAGCTTTTTCATCCGACTGCACCAGAAGGATGTTTTTCAAGTATAAATGTATGTACCTTAACCTTTTTACACTCCAATCAAATGAAAAACTGAAATTGTTCAAAAATTAATGACATTCATTAAGCTTTTTTATCTGACTGCACCAGAAGGATGTTTTTCAAGTATATATGTATGTACCTTAACCTTTTTACACTCCAATCAAATGAAAAACTGAAATTGTTCAAAAATTAATGACATTCATTAAGCTTTTTTATCTGACTGCACCAGAAGGATGTTTTTCAAGTATATATGTACGTACCTTAACCTTTTTACACTCCAATCAAATGAAAAACTGAAATTGATCAAAAATTAATGACATTCATTAAGCTTTTTTATCTGACTGCACCAGAAGGATGTTTTTCAAGTATAAATGTATGTACCTTAACCTTTTTACACTCCAATCAAATGAAAAACTGAAATTGATCAAAAATTTATGAAGTAATCATCACCATTTCAGCAATGGGACATCCACTGCTGGATACAGGCCTCCTTTCCACATGACCCCGATACAGGCGACCCACGTCCACCGAGTCTCCACAATCCTAACCAGGCGGCCGAGCGCCTTGCGGGTGGCCTTTCCACGCTGCGCTTGATGATACGCGATCTCCACACAGAACAATGAAGTAATATCTCACAGTTAATATGGCATTGCCGTCTCCCACAGCTAGCGCAGCATCCAGAAGCTCCGTCTTGCTCTTCAGGCTCCTGTGGCTGTGCAGCGAGCAGGCCCGGCCCAGCACCAGCCTTTTGATGGTCACAGCCACCGTCTGCTCAGACTCCGGCTGTGTGGCTTTGGGGTCCTTGCCAGATTGGGCTAGGAGTACTGTTGGGAAGGAGTTAGTAGTTTTGTGAGGTCTGGCCAGAGAGAGATATTTTAAAGCTAAACTACTTATAGGTGCCTGCCCCGGTGTACTAAAGAAGAAGACCTAAATTTCTCTGTGGTGGTTCTCAAACTTTTTTGACGATGGTGCACTTTTTAAAAGCTGCAATTTTTATGTACAGAGCCCATACAAATAAAACTTCTAAACTATTATAAACTTGTAATAAAAATGAAATGTCTGTCTTTACTTTTTGTATTTGTCATTGCCGCCTCATCTCATCAAAACAAATTAATGGATTTCAACCATTTTTGATGCAAGGCTAGCAGGGCATTCACAGATGGTTATAGAAATGATAGGATCCATTTAACCCGACTATGCTGCAGTAAAAAAGAGGTTTATGACTTTTTTCTCATCCGCGAACGAAGTTGCGGGTAACTCATATTTATATAGTACTAAGTACAGAACTTAATATAAGCCATACGATAAATAAATAGTACTTATTAGGTCTTGAATTGTGGAGAAATAACTCTAACTTTATCTTTCAGATATTTTAGTATATTGGAAGACGCATAACGGTAAGTCATATCAAAATATAGACAAGTTGCAAAAAAAAAAATTTGGGAACTCCTTGTAAGGAAAATGCTATTTATAGTATTATTGTGTAATAAAGTGATATCAATTGGAATTTCTATTAGTGATTAAGTATTGTTTTGGGTTTCCGATTTTTATATTCTTATTAAAATCTTGGCATAGCCTCAACTCACTTAATTCAAGCACTTTTGGTGACACTAAACTGGACAGTGGAAGAGTCACCGTCTTCACATTGCTGATGCTGGTGCCAGAGAATAGGCTGTCTTCAGCTTGACCCGGAGAGGACTGGTTCTGACCGATAGCAAGGATTTCTTGCGGTGATAGCTGAAATTAATTTAGTGACTCAATTATTTACAAATTGCTTGTAAATAAATCCTTTAAAAAGCTCTTCTTTATCATTTATTAGTTTTATCATACTCACTGATGGCACCTTTACTCAATGTACTGTAATGTAGAATAAAAATCTTATTTATCTGTGTCTTGTAATGTGCTTTATGGAAGAAGCGATTTTGTTTCTCTAGCTGTTGATTTTGCTATACCCTACACTGGTAGGCTAGTTCAATCAAGTACATACTTCTAGGTATGTACACTGGTACATACCTAGAAGTATGTGCTTGGTTGAAATAAATATAATCTTCCGGCTAAAGAGTCGGATGCACCATACAGAGATCCATAAGCAAGAACAGATGAAAAAATTAGTTGATTACTGGTATGGACGATTAGCTCAGATGGTAGAGTGTGCTGCCCCAGTCTGGCTCAAGGCACTGGTTTAAGTCCAGTATCGTCGTAATTTTTTTTCATTTGTTTCTGATCTTTGCTTATAAAAATATAATCTTATTGACGGCAAAAAGCAGAAAGTAGTAAGCACCAATGGATTCAGTTGGCGGTTACTACTTTCTGTTTTTTAGTGTTGTTACGTTCTTCTTTCTTTTTACTTACTTTCTTTATACTTAATTACTTGAATAATCTGTCATTTATAATTTAAAATAATATTTTGATACAAATGGCGTTATGAAAAAGTAATTTATTACATTAATTATGGCACAGAATGAAGTGAGAGTCATTAACCAGCTTCAAAAAAGCAGGTTCTCAATTAATTGGAATCTTCTAGACCGAATGTTTCACTACCAACTAAGGTATTTCACTACAAAGGTTGCCTGGTAGAGATCACTCTTTAGCAATAAGAATTCCAGTTATCTATCTCGGAATAAAAATTTTGAAATTCTTTTACATTTCCTTTGTATTTATATAAATAAAAAGTATTTGGGGTGTTTCTTTTTTTTTGCTCCACAAATTAATCTATCTGCCTTATAATCATCATAATTACGATACATATTACTAAATTCTTAATTCATTTTAAATGTTAAACTGATACAATATTATGATAGTTGTTTTGGTGACTTTGCTTTGTATTTATATTTCATGTGGTGTCATTTACAAATCCGACACAATTTTTTAATACAGAGCTATTGGTAAAAAATATCTTTTTGGCCTTTGTATTAATTTAAGATCATGTAAAAACTATAATCATATAATGATAGATTCAAAACATAGGAAAATACTATCCATGCAACAAACATTTTAAAGTAGAAACTTAGACATCATATTATCAAACGCAGCATGCTTTCTTTGTAATTTTACTAGAAAATTAAAAATTTAAATTGAAATCATGAACTCTTTCTTGCGTTGGTACATAAAATTATAATTAATATACGTACGACGTCATCGTCAAAGCTGAATGCTTTGGCCTTTGTTTCGCTGGTATTCCAGTAATCATCGTCGTCGTCCATATAGTAATAAGTTTGTTTAACTGCTCAATAGAATTTTCGGAGAGCACGTAAACAATCCTACTCTAATTTGTATTGAAGTGAAGACGAAGTTGACAAGTTGAGTAAATTTTAATACAGTTGACAAAAATTGCAAGCTTTTTCACAAATGTAGTCCTTTATATTCAGGGAATAAATAACATTATAACAAGGCTACAAAGCTTACTTTAATTTGGTTATTCGATATTTTTTTGGTATACACTGTCACATTTCTCTATTGAACACGTCAAGTGACATTGACAGCACACGCGTGTATTCTTCGCTTTGTATTTATTGTGATGCGTTTTTCTAAATAAAATAGTTCTCATGGCAGATTTTGAGCAGTTAATTTTGTTCTACGTCTACAAGGGTTGGTATTCGGCTGATGATGATGAAAAAATTAAAAAGGCTTAGGGAAAGGAAAGCTGTAGTGAGCAGGTATCATCTAGAAGAGCACTGCTATTCATTACGATTACGATACTCTTTGTTCTGCTCAATGTAGTTTTAGTTGAATGGTCGATTATTTTTAAGAACGACAAACTTCACTGTCATTTATGTCACACCAAACTCAACAACCACAATAATGTCTAATTATAAAAGCAAACAAAATACCATGTAGGTAGCTGCAATAGGCCAATCAGGTAAGATAGGTACGTACCACGCAACAAAAAAACCGTAAACGATGTCCGATTGTTGCAAACGGCCCAAGAACCCTTGCATGGTATGCTGTCGTACTGTGACCAACAAAACGGGCCTGCAATGCCAAGGGTCATGCAAGGCGTGGATACACTATGCGTGCTGCAGCTACACTCCGGGCAAAATCAAAGATATCAAGGCCAAGATAATCAAAGTGCGATGCCCCTGCCCAGACTGCACTCCCGGTGTACCGAAAGAAGAGATTGTAAAAGAAGACAGTTTCAACTGCTTAAACCAGAAATGCCCCGTTAAAACAAACAAATGCCAGGTTCACGAATGCCCTCTCAACAAAGTCAACCAAATGCCATCGGGGATGTGTTCATTTACAAAAGAGTGGCCAGGGATGCCCTGCGGCACCTCTTGTAAGAAGAACAGCTCACCAACTAACCTTAGTATGCGGGAGCCCAACATCGGCGACCGTAGGAGCGGTAACTGCTCTTCCTCGCGTATGTCTTCCCCATCCATGGCAAGAAATGCTCAGAGGTCATCGCCAACTTCATCATGCTGCTCGCCAACAGAACCAGTGATGCCTTCGGTGAGTGTCGTCGAGAACATGTGCGAGACGGTGGGTATGCTGAGCAACCAGCTAAACCAGCTGATGTGTAAGATGACACAAGCCTTAAATCCAAAGAGTGACAAGCCAGGCAGCCCTTGCTACTGCCCACAGAATCCCAGACGCACCTAATAGCATAAATTAAGATTCTCCATCGATCTTTCGACCGCGGATAGTGTTTTACTTGGTCTATTTGGCAAATTTCAATGATGCATGTGTTTTCTCTACTGTGAACGCGATGTTTACTAAATCCAGTGAAATGTAAGCCTCAAAATATAGTTGGTGTCAAGGAGTATGGAGGTGATAGCACTGTCTAAGAAGAATAGAAGAAAAAGGAGGAGGAAGAAGAAGGAAAAGCGGTATCAATGCAAGGCCTTACTGTCACTGGTGATTCTCAATACGATAAATGTGTGGAGAATGACTATCGAGTAATACAATCCATTGATATGTTTTTCAAAGGCGCCTCTTTCTTTACATCACTCGATTGCCTACTTTGTTAGTATTTTAAATCATCAATAACCTTCAATTGTACTAAAATAACTGCACATCAAAATAAATTTGTTTTAATTTTTGGAGGTTTGGGTTCATGGTGCTAACCAAATTTTAAATGTAGTTAAAAGATTTACCTGAACGCGACAGAAGCAGGGTTATGTTTTTGTTGCCCCTTTAGAGTTTAAACATACGGATTGCATTACTACTGCAAGTGCATGATGGTGAATGAATAGATACTGCAAGCCAACTGCCCGCTGGCTGACCGCCGACGAACAAATCCCATCCAAGTAGAAGTTAGTAGCACTGCAATGTGTGTTTCTACTCTTAAATTTTTTTATTTATTGCAATCTTATTTTGTAGTGGTTCACACAACCTTGTGGAATACAAGGTAGATGCTCAATATAAGTACACTTACAACATTCATCGTAGTTAACAAAATGCAATATTGTTAATTTTGCATAATAATTGGGTAGGTAAGTATCTTGGTCGTGACTTTCCTTGTCACGACCAAGACCAAGTGTTACTTAATTATCATGACTGAAGATAATAATAATGAACATTTAATTTTTGGAGAGGAAGAAGCTTCTAACGGATGGGGCTTGAAATTTAGACTGCTTTCCTACTGCTTTTTTTATGTAGGTAATGAGTGGCAAACGAGCAGACGAGCCACCTGATAGAAAGTAGTCATCGTCGCCCATGGATAAGTGTAACACCATACTTTGCCAACATTTAAGTGCCCTGTTAACTCTCTTGGGGTTAGGTTAGGGGGAAGGTCATTCCACAACTTGCAAGTACGTGGTAAAAATGAGCGTGATGCGCGTTTATTTTTAGGATTCCAAGTATCCGGATAGCAGGGATGTACTTTGTTTCTGCGATGATAGAAACGTGATGGTGGCTCCAACTCGGGAACTGCAAGCCAACCAGGGCCGTATTTAGATGTGTGGAGGCCCTAGGGCAACAAAGGAGTGGAGGCCGTCGGGCACCTAATTATTTTCGAAATAAAATTCTCATTTTTTTCAGTTAAGTTTTTCAGTAAATAATTTATTGTGAAACCAAATAAATTATTTTAAAAGACATACCTATATAAACATAATCAAAAATAAGAATTATACGAAATTAAATTTTTGCGTTAACGAACGGAATCTGCCGACGTTTTTAGAAGAAAAATCGTTGATGATTTCGTTGAAATCAAGTTCCCGGATTAAATTACTTTCAATGCTCAGGAGAGAAAGCTTTTTCAAGACGGAAAACTGGCCGCCGTTTTTCTCCGATAATGTGTTAATCAGGATTCGGTAGCGATCTGTACTTGCTGTGAAGTCTATTGTGGGGGCCCCACTTTTGTGGAGGCCCAGGGCCCTAGCCCCGGATGCCCTCCCCTAAATCCGGCCCTGGAGCCAACTGGACGACTGCGCCGGCGTGACGGTATAATGAATATTCAGCAGTCCGTAGCCTTTGATATCCGGTGATACCTATGGTGAGGAGTATTGTAGAATAAGTGACCGGGAACCCACTAGTCAGAAATGCAGCCGATTACCTTCCGATGATCCCCGATCCCTCAGAGGCAATGGAATACGCATGTGTTCTAAAAATCCATACTTAATATTATAAATGCGAAAGTGTGTCTGTCTGTCTGTCTGTCTGTCTGTCTGTCTGTTACCTCTTCACGCTTAAACCACTGAACCGATTTGGATGAAATTTGGTATGGAGATAGTTTGAGTCCCGGGGTAGGACATAGGCTACTTTTTATCCCGGAAAAATACCCTTATCCGCGATAAACGAATTTAAGGCGGACGAAGTCGCGGGCAGAGGCTAGTATATAATAAGTCCGTCAGTTCGATTATCAGAAAATATTGGACGTATTTTTTCATTTGACAGACACACACAGATACACACTTCAATCAAACTTATAACACCGTTCTTCAGTTGGGAATTGAAAAAAGTCGCAGATGCGTCATTTCTCCACTGTACTTACTACATTACTTAAACGAGAACGCCTCTTATCCTAATTTTAACTCGTCTAAATCCATACAAATGGTTACTGGAATTGATACTTATACAGTTTTAATAAGCCTCAAATTTTTACAGCAATGTATGGATTTAGGCTAGTTTTAAAGCACGATTCATTATACAGTTGTATACAGATTTCATTTGTCTATTACTTGACTATTGTTAGTTTATTTTAGTAACCGCGAACATACGACATGACTTGTGTTACTGAGAAAAAAATAAACGTGAATACTAGGTATAAGTGTTTAAAACATAATACTACGGATAGAAACATACGTGAGTAGTTTTAACTTTTATTTAACACTATATATATACTATATATATCTATATTTAAAGGTGCGTCCACACTTGTATCATTTGCTCGTATCCGATCACCGTGCCGTAGCATGACTGCGTATCGCGCTGCTTGGACGCTTACTGTCGGCGCGCCGATAATGCCGCACTCTTCCGATACAAGTGTGTGATACGCGTAGCAAATGGATTTCGAGTGATCGGATCGGCGCAACGTCCAAACGCGTGATCGTGACACGCGATCATGCTACGCGACGATGATCTGATACGGGCAAATGATACAAATGTGGACGCACCTTAAGGTGCCCGCAATTTCGTTCTCGGAGGAGAAAAAGTTATAACTCCTCTTTTTGGGTTCCCGTACCCAAAGGGTAAAACGGGACCAATTACTAAGACTCTGCTGTCCATCTATCTGTTTGTCTGTCGTTCTGTCAGTCTGTCACCAGGCTGTATCTCATGAACCGTGATAGCTAGACAGTTCAAAATTCACAGTTGATGTATTTATGTTGCCGGTATAACAAAAAAAAACTAAAAACAGTATGGTTGACTGACTCAGTCACTCAGACACACTCGGGAACTCAAATGAGATAATATACGCGGTATAATCTGTTAAATTGTTTTATTTAAATGAGGAAACAGAAGAAAATAGTATAATCTTATGTCCGTCTGTCTGTGTCAATAACCAATATAAAATGATCGAACACCGCGTACATTTTGCTTAGGGTTCTGCTTACACTGGATTTTCATAGATACGACCGTTTGTAGCGTATATTTTGTGCGGAACCCTCGGTACGCGAGTCCGACTCGCGCTTGGCCGGTTTTTTTTTCTTCAGCGTAGTTGGGTAAAAAGTATTCTATAACGATCTGGAGGTGCCCAGTAGCCCGTGTATCAAAAATAGTTAAATCGTTAAGCCGATTTGGTGTGATGAAGCCACAACGACACATACAAACATACAATATAAAAAAAAATATGTTTTACGGTTCCGTGACCTTAAAATAGTCATTTACCATTTTTTTAAATAAATTCAGTGTAAAAAAAAAACTTAAAATTACAACTTTATAATAGGTTATTTAATTTTCAATTTTACCATTATTATCAGCAGCTAATAATCAAAGGTGTTTCCATACAAATTGTTGTCCATAAAAACATATAGGGTACTTCCAGTTGTCTTAGAAACTTGTTTTTTTTTATATAGGTAGCTCTTATAGCACAACCTACGAAATAAATCTGTAAATCTTATTTTTTTATGTCTGTCTGTCTCTATCAAAAACCAATATAAAAAGACCCCACAGGGCTCTGCTAACACTGGATTTTTGTAGATATGACCTTTTTAGCATATATATTATTTTCTACGGAACCCTCAGTGTGCGAGTCCAACTCGCACTTGGCCAGTTTTGTTCTAGATGTGTAAGGTCTTAATTTATCGTTTACTTGATTACTATAGTGTAGATATTTCAACCTTAGGTTAAATATTGGCGAAATTCAAAATGAGTTTACTCACGAGTAATTAATGATTTATTATTGGAATTAGACTTTATACTACATTGGTGAAATCTACCCTAAGAAGGGCATTGATAAACTATAGCTTGGCAACTTCGTTCGTGAGTGAGACTCCCATGGTCTGCGAGCGACGACGGGGGGTATGGGGAAGGGAGACAGCGGGGGCAAGTAAGATAGGAATGTTCATTGTTGGTATTGGTAGATGTCGCGGTTAACCTTTCATAAAAATTTATTATGTTGTATTAATTTATTAATTACGGTAGGGTGACAGCACCAGTAATAGGAAAGCACCCAATTATGATATATCTTCCGTAAATAATTTTCTTAAGTAGGGGACACTACCTTTTTAAACTAACAACAGAGTATGTTCAAATAACTGATTGTTGGTTACTGGTAAGGTCCATGAAAAATGGGCCATAAACCGAATCTTTGATGTCCATTATTGGGTACTACTGTACTGACATGTCCACGATTGGTGCCTACCGGGTTTGATTCCCGGTGTGACCACGTGGGAGCGCAATTGATTTTTTTCTTTGCACTTTGGTCTCTGTATCTATATTACAATAAATATGAATGAATGCCCGAATTCTTGACAGATTAATTTCGATAATTGGCACTCTGTTTCTCTACTCTATTGCTATTAGCCTAAGGTTGATAGGGCCAACTATATGACAGTTTAGAGTACTGGAACACTTACTATACTTTATTTTTTAATTTCAGAAACGAGATATAAAGGGCTGCAACCCTACGTGCTCAAGCAACTCAAAATTGCATTATGTTGTAAGTTTACTATAATAATTATATAATCATTTTAATACAAAGATATAAATAATGAAAAAAATCCAAGACTGACCGGATTTGAACCACTTCATGCCTTGCCGGGGCGCTGGCAGAACGTGCGCCCCGGCAAGGCATGAGCTGAGCTACAGAGATTTATTTATTTATTTATCATTTTTAGGGTTCCGCACCAAACAAGGTACAAAGGAACCCTTATGGTGCGACTCTGTCTGTCTGTCTGTCTGTCCGACTATTAAAGCACCATATCTCAAAAACTACTTATGCTAACTATTTGAAATTTGGAATATTTATAAACATGGTCAGCCCACATGTATTGCACAAAAAATATTAAAATATATATATATTTATTTTCTAAAACAACAACGATTATGAGGGGGGGTTTAAGAAAAAAAAGATCAAAAATGTACAGGTAGATAGTACCTGTACATTTTTGATCTTTTTTTTTATTGTGATTAGTTTTTGTTTTTTTAAAGAAAATGTGAAAAAAAACACCATTCCCCTTTATCTCCGAAGTTTACCAATCCAAAATTTTGACATTTTCACAATTTGTATTAATGAACATAAATATTACATGAAAATTATAGCCATGTTTCTAACTAGCTATTTTTATTTTAATTTGCAAAAAACCTGTTTGAACTACCCGGTTGCGTTAAGTTTTCACCTGATTTATATGCAAAATGCCATAGATATTAGGTGCAAACTTAACTCAACCGGTACCGGGTAATAAAGTAAGGGTAAGTGAACATTTGTACGGAACCCTCGGCGCGAGTCCGACTCGCACTTGGCCGGTTTTTTTTCTTGTTGTTATTCCGTCCCGTAACTTAGGAGACAATAGTGGCAGAACTACTTTGAAAAATGCAATTACGAGTGCGAATATTCGTATTCACCTCGCCTTCTGCTGATCCATTGGTTTTCTGGCCTGAAGATATATATTGTAGACGAGACGACAACGTTTGGCTCAGTTGGTTGCACAACGGCCTAGGGGCTATTCATAAATTACGTCATTTCAAATTGGGGGGGACAGTCCCAAGATGACATCATCTTTCGTATTTATAAAAAGTGCTTCAATGAGTAAAAAAGGCATGAAATCCGTGTTTCTATAAACTGTTGCCAAAAACGCATTTTTTTGGAAATGACATAATTTTATTTGGTAGGGGGAAGTCATTTGAATTATGATGGTTGTATGACTTTAGGGGGGGTGGATTAAAAATAGATGACGTAATTTATGAACAGCCCCCTACAAAGCTGGCGGTCCCGGGTTCGAATCCCGGCCAGAGCAAGTGCTTGTCCCATCCCAGCACCACCCCAGCACCACCCAAATAAAATACAGTGGTCTCGGAAACAGTTTATAGTTAGGCCTGGTTTGCTAAGTAAAATTTGCATATCGTGGAAAACTGAGAAACTTTCTGTCCTTGGTCTTGGTCAGTCAGACATTTTAATTTATTCACGTCTGCTATTGACAATCAGATCTTTTGTGTGGACACGCCTCCACCGTTTGTCTCAGACACACGTGACTCAAGCTTAAGTGTCTTGGGGTATGCGTCCGTCATTAATAATCATTACGGCACTGGTCACTACTTTATCGCACCAAATACATACATGTAAAAATACTGTCTTATTTGTGAGTCGCTGAGACAACGCCTTTCTTGTATTGCATAGGGTACCACTCCCACCTGAAAGGCCGGCAATACACTTGTGACTCCTCCGGTGATGCAAGTGTGTATGGGCGACGGTGATCGCTTACCATCAGGCGACCCGTCTGCTCGTTTACCTCCTATATCATAAAAAAGGTTGTCATAGGAATTCTATAATAAAATAACACGATCCTACCGAGTTTGGTTTCTTTAGAATAGGTTCGATATGAAGTTGATAAGAATATATAGGTATTTATGAAAAAAAAGTTTGTATTTTCTATTTTTCATCATATTGTATTTCGTTTTTTAAAACAATAAACATTTTTTTTTTCATTTCAAAGAATATATCATTAATTTATTGATTCAATGAAATAATAAAATAAAACGTCATAATGAACATTAAGTAAAGATATTCCCATACCAACTTAAAAATGGATGAAGATAGACCTCAATTACTCGTACAACAAAATTTTCTTGCATACATTTCTTTGACTGTATAGATGAATTACCCAATATTTTGTTTCCCCAGTCGTTTTATTACCATTCGCGTTTTTCCCCAAATTGCTTATTTTCCATTCGTCATTATGGCCGGCATTTCATTTCTTACACGTTTTTTTTCTAATCGTATTTTTCGCTAAATGCATTATTTTACCAGTCCGTATTGTTCACATAAGCATAATTACGCATAATGGTTATTGGTCATACATTTTTGCGCATAACATTTCAAAGCATATTATACAATCGCCATAATAGTGTTACAAGTTCGTTGTCATAAATTTGAGTAAACGGAAAACGAGGATTTAACTCCGCGGCTCACTCGCTTCGCTCGCTCGTTAGTGTCGCAGTTCAACCTAACACTCCTCCTCGCTTCGCTCGTCGTCGTACCTAATCTAAGCCAAGTCGGACCTGCCTTAGAACTAGATTAATGGGTTAGGTTGGGTAGGGGTCACAGCTCTAACCTAACCTACAATTCGGTCCAAGCATGCATTTTTGCAAGCAAAAAGATACTAAAATTCATATTTTCAATAGTATTACGTCGCGAAAAAATAGTATGAGGAATATGTTGTACAGGTGAAGTGAACGTATGTGAATAATACGGACTGGTAAATGAATGCATTTAGCGAAAAATACGATTAGAAAAAAAACGTGTAAGAAATGAAATGCCGGCCATAATGACGAATGGAAAATAAGCAATTTGGGGAAAAACGCGAATGGTAATAAAACAACTGGGGAAACAAAATATTGGGTAATTCATCTATACAGTCATTTCTTTTTGCTTTTACCTAAATGAAAATAGTTTTTTATTTTTCTCCATACATGAGCGACCTACCTGTTCAACGGTTGTGCTGACATCCATTCATTTCTCTTTATGTTTGGTTCACCAATTTTCCCAGGGATGCGTGGTTACTTTCGTTTTGTCATATTAACTTCTGCATCGCGCTGTTAATCTTTTTCCTGTCTTAATGACCCAAGCGCTATATGTTATGTATGGTGTGCATTGTTCATAGTAAAGTACTAGAAGGGCGTCTACTAGTTCTAAGGGCAATTTCGTTCGCAGGGGAGAAAAAGTCATAACCCCTGTTTTTTCTTTGGCATATATACTAGCTTTTGCCCGCGACTTCGTCCGCCTTAAATTCGTTTATCGCGGATAAGGGTATTTTTCCGGGATAAAAAGTAGCCTATGTCCTTTCCCAGGACTCAAAGTATCTCCATACCAAATTTCATCCAAATCGGTTTAGCGGTTTAAGCGTGAAGAGGTAACAGACAGACAGACAGACAGACAGACAGACCGACAGACACACTTTCGCATTTATAATATTAGTATGGATAGAATATCTTGTTATCAGCATACAGTGTATCATTTTATACGACGATTTTATTTATTTAGGTTGTTCACCGCATCCTACTGTTTATTCTGTTCATTTTTACCAACGATAAAATCTCGCATGTTATTATTTATGCTTTCGTTGGTTTCCAGTGACCATCGGTAACCTGATCACAGGGTACTCCATAGGTTGGTCTGTCCCTGTCACCACCAAGCTTCAAGACGTTTTGCAGACCCCACTGCCGTATGTACTGTCAGACAAGGATACGTCATGTATAACATCGGCCTTGATTATAGGTGCTATTATTGGTAAGTATAATCTGTGTTCCTATAAATACAATGATCTAAATAATAAAAAAAATCAGGACTCCAACAGGATTTAAACCAGTGCCAGCCATGCGGTGTGCACGCTTTGCCAACTGAGCTACTGAGTCCAGTCAGATTGTTTTATTTATTTGTTCATTATTTAGATTTTAGTGAAGAAATTCACTTTAAAAATCACGAAGATCGTGATGTTGAAACATCAAGATTTTCGTAAAAAATATCAAATTATTGTGTGTTTTTTATGTCTAAAAGTGTTCCAATAGCAGTATCGTAGAGCTAAGTGATTTCTGTCGTAAAACTAAACGGCGTGCTATATGATGCAGATTGTACATTTGTTTTTATACACTGTAGCGCCAGCCAGCTCGGGTTCGTGCGACGGGACTATGTATTTAAGTGAAAAAACTACGCGTACAGTTTATAATAGTTTATTGCACGAAAGATGCACTATTTATAATAAACTAATGAACATTAGAGATTATTCTAACTGGAATATTGTAATAACTATCTTATTAGTACAGTTGGTAGCTCGTAGGTTGCCGGACTGCGCGGGAGCGGCGTGAACGTATTTCAAACGGCTCGCTCACGCGCAATGCGTTACGATTCTCAGCCGCTATTGGCTGTTGCGCTGCAGCACGAGATTCCTCCAATCCGCGGGCCTTATTAGTCATGGCCGGCGTTTGAGTAGGCCGCGTTATAACACACTTTTATTCTCATGTTACTTCCTTAGGAGTCGACCTCAGTTTTTTTTAGCGTACTATTATCCAAACACTTTCGCTGTTTACGCTGCTCATTGTAATTCATATACAGCGTGCTCGTGACCTGCATATAATTTTACTAGCATAACATACCCGAGGTCATTAGGACCAAAATATGTTAAAAGAACCCCAGGCAAATCTAGCTTAGTTTTGAAGATAATGAAAATTGATATCATGTCTTTACATGAAAATTTATTATACCTTCATATATTGTGATTACTGAACTGCTTTAACCTCTTTTGATCGCAACGTTGCCCCGTATGTTTCCAAGAGTCGTGTCGCTATTGACAGACTTCAAAGTGACAGGTACCACTACCACACAATAAAGTCATCCTTTTTTTTTAAATAATCATTACCATTTTATTAAAAGGGATACATTTTCAACAAAACAAGATTTCAAATTGTTTTCTTTTTTTTGGTTCAGTTGTACGGGACTTGGGTTCATGTAACATTTTTTCCTCCAGATGACCTCAGAAATAAAATGTGTGGTTAAAATCTTGCGGAATCCTCACGAGACACCTTGTATATCAGATAGAGATCGAATTGTTTTTCGGAGGCAACAAACGTTACGGAATATTGTATTTAAGTAACTTGTAGATTTGTGTATCTGTATGTGTGTTAATTGTTAATGGCATAATATACCTTTACTCCTCAATAGACAGAACCATTTTAATTTAAGTCAGATATTTTTTTGTTTGAAGGTAACTTGATAAATAGTGTTATTAGTTAAGATCCTGAAAAATCTCTTCAGCCATTTGAAAATCATTAGCGTTTTCCGTCTCGGGGTTTTTTATATCGTTTAATTTCAGCAATTGGCTTTTTAGGGTTCCATACCGAAAGAGTAAAACGGGACACTATCACTAAGACTTCGATGTCCGTCCATCTGTCTGTCTGTCTGTCTGTCCGTCTGTCACCAGGCTATATCTCCTGAACCGTGATAGCTAGACAGTTAAAATTTTCACAGATGATATATTTCTGTTGCCGCTATTGAAACAAATACTAAAAACAGTATAATTTGATGTCTGTCTTTCTATATCAGTAACCAACATAAAATGATCGACTCTGCTAACACTGGATTTTCATAGATACGGCCGTTTGTAGCGTATATTTTGTACGGAACTCTCGGTGCGGTTTTTTTTCTATTAGATACAATTCTAATCTTCTACAGGTTCGAACGTATTCGGGTACATCGCAAACGAAATAGGTCGGAAGCCAAGTCTGCTGTTCGTGACTTGTTTCAACCTCGTTGGTTACATTGTCCTTGCTAATGCTGGCAACATCACCACTCTGCTGATAGGAAGAGCTATGGTTGGTGTCACTGCTGGCTCCGTAGCTGTCCTCAACGTTGTGTATCTTGGGGAGATATCGTAAGTGAAAATAGCACTTTTATATGATATTTTTATTTTATTTTATTTATTAAGCACACTAAACAGACAACATTAATTTATATAGGGAGGAACAAAATTGTATGCACTTTTGCAACATCGATAAAAATTTAACTATACATGTTTTTCTATGTTTTATTTAACCTAGTAACAGATAATTGCAATTTATTTATTAAAAATAACATCATCCAGATGTGCTCTGTCTGTCTCGTCGTTGGCACTCCAGTACGCCTACCATGAGTTCGGCACGAGCGAGTATCGGAGCTCGATGACGGCCTATCTCTTTCGCACTATTAGCGCGTGCGAGAGAGGTGCACTGACTCTCGATACGATATACTCGCTAGCGCCGATCGTAAACTCAGCTCATGGTAGGCACACTGCAACCGACTTTGGAAAACTCGCTGACACATGCTGCGAGGGATCGCATCATCTTTTTTATAAAACTTTTTAACACAAAAAGCACGTTGTTTTCCCGTGAAACGCTCCATTATAAATAAAATTGCACGAAGTGACAAAATACAAAAGTGAAAAATTCAGTGTTGTTATTTGCTTCGTTCGTGGAGGAGATAAAGTCATAACCCCTCTTTTTTCAGATCGTGTAGTTGGGGAAAAAGTATTCTATAACCATCTGGAGATACCCAGCTACCCGTGTACCAAAAGTAGTTGAAATCCATTAAGCCGATTTGGCGTGATGAAGCCGCAACAACACACACAAACATACAAAAAATTCAAAAAATATATTTTTCGATTTAGTGACTTCCAAATAGTTACAATTTTTTTTTTTTAATATCTTCAATGTACAGACATTTCATTTTTACAACTTTATAATAGCACAGTAGCCGTAGTTGTGGTGGCTGTTAGCTTAATAGTCACTTCTATAAAGTAATATTTAGGTATATTTTAATTTCTGCCTTTGACGTTTGGAGACACTTTACAGCTCCAAAACATTATACATGGAGACCTTTTACATCTCCTAATTTAAAGTTTACCTCGGAGGCAGGTAGGTTGCAGCAGAAAAGTTCTTGAGTGGCGACCGTGTACAGGATGACGCAGCTTGGGAAGGCCTCCAAGCTGATGATGATGATGATGCGAACATGGGTTAGTTCACTTAGTACAAAGTATCTTTTGAGTTAATTTTTCATTCACCTACACTAACTTCGGCAGACTTAGTGCTTACCTACGTAAATATATATACGATGAAAATATCATATTTAAACCGATTTCCATTTTTTTTATGTATGTTCACCGATTACTCCACCCATTGTGGACCGATTTTAAAACTTCTTTTTTTATTTGAAAGGACTCCCGAGGTGGTCCCATTGCCACCAAGTTGGGATCTGATGATGGGATCCCAGGGAAATCGAGGGCAATCCTTAAATTTTATAGGCACTTATAACGTTTATCATATATTTTCTTTAGCTATTTAGGTATTTGCATATGGTAGTCAACATATCATCATGCTAAGCTGATGAAGGAAGGTACAACTCCTTAAATGTTAAGAGTTAGAGAATAATTCTTAAAAAAATATCATCTATTATAGGTAGATACGTTAAGACTGTTAGTCATATTCTTTTTAGTGTGTCCCTGAAGTAGTCTCCCTATCACCAAGTCAGGATGAAATGATGGAATACCGGGGAAATCGAGAGAAACCCTCATGTATAGGCATAAATATAGGCACTAACAATGTTTTGTATATATTTTTCTAAATTTATCAGTTGTTTTCCTCTGGCTCTCATCATTTCATGCTGAGCTGATGATGGAAGGTACAATGAACTAACCAACTTTTACATTTCTTACTTCCAAAGACTCGAGATGCGTGCAAAGTGCCTCCTCAATCTTCCCATTCCGGGCTCTACAAACTACTTTATATCACTACTAAAATCCATCACTAAAAAGCAAAAAATAAAAATTTATAAATTAAAAAAAGAACCGACTTCAAAATAAACTAAAAAGCTATAAATAATCTTTTATGTACTGTACGGATACATTTGAATAACCTTTTGAAGTCCGTGCCAAACCTGAAGTAAATAAAGTTCTTTATTCAACAAAAATACGAATTACTATGACTAAATATATATGTAGGTAGATAATAACTAAAAGCTCGCCGCCGCGGTTCTTAATAGTAATAAATGAATGGTTTGACACCGACTTCCCAACCACCGACTGGCCCAATATTACAGGTTTCTATGTTTCACTTTTAACTATTTGAAATTTGAACATTGTCATAGTGACGAATAGTCTCAATTTAACTACCCCGAAAATGTAACATAGAACCCTATAATATGGGGCCAGCAAAATACGGAAAAAACACCAACGTTTTATTTATTGTTTCGTAGAATGTAAATAATTTCCATATCGTCTGTAGCTCCTTCCCCATTGAATTTTAATACAAAACGACTTTTAATATTCTTATTCCACACTCAGTGGACCGAGGACAATTACTTTCATTGTTCAGTGGTTGCGAAGTATACAATTCTCGGCAAAAATTAAAACTAGAATGTGCCTTACGACATTAATATAATATTAGAAGATGCCCGCAACTTCGTTCGCGGAGGAGAAAAAGTCATAACCCGTCGTTCTTTGTTCAGCGTAGTCGGGTAAAAAGTATCCTATAACCATCTGGAGATACCCAGCTACCCGTGTACCAAAAATTGTGGCAATCTGTTCAGCCGATTTTGCGTGATGAAGCCACAACGACACATACAAACATACATAAAATCCAAGAATTTTTTTTTTCGTTTTAATGACCTCCAAATAGTCCGTCACAATCATTTTTTTGAATATATCTTCAATGTACAGACATTTCATTTTTACAACTTTATAATAGTATAGAAGAGGATGCCCGCAACTTCGTTCGCGGAGGAGAAAGCCATAACCCCTCTTTGTTTCTTCAGCGTAGTCAGATAAAAAGTATCCTATAACCATTTGCGGATGCCCAGCTACCCGTGTACCAAAAATAGTTGAAATCCGCTTAGCCGTTTTGGCGTGATGACGCCACAACGACACATACAATGGAATATACCGTGGTAATATAAAGTATTTTTTATTGTCCCGTATTCAGATTGGTATATCAAAAGGCCGCTATCTGCTATAACACTATCTGAATGTTGGCTACCTCTCCTTGAATGTATTATTTTCTTTACCCTTTATACTTAAAGGAAATAATCCCCTAGTGCGTTTCACCGCTAAACACCAAAATGTAAATTTTTTTTAAAGTCGTTACAGCCCTTGAGAGTTCAATAGATTATCGATTCTGTCTCCGTGAACAATACAAACAACTATTATAGGCCTGCAGGTCCTAAGCGTTGATACGTCATCATCATCATCATTTCAGCCATAGGAAGTGCTGCTGGACACAGGCCTCCTCAATAGATTTCCACATGGGCCGGATAGAGGCGACCCGCATCCAGCGAATCCCCGCAACACTAACCAGGTTACCCGACCATCTTGCGGTTGGCCCTTGCACGCTGCGCTTGCCGGTACGGTCTCCACTCGAGAACCTTACTGCCCCAACGGCCATCGGTTCTTCTAACTATGTGCCCTCAGGGCTCTGCAACAGTTAATATGTACAAAGATATAATCAGCCGACACATTTTCTCTTTCAGCTCCCCGAACATCAGAGGCTCCTTAACAGCATTGACCGGCATCCTACATGTAGCTGGAAGTCTGCTGGTGTATTCTATAGGTCCATACGTGACGCTGGCAGCAGCCAGTTACGTGGGTCTCAGTGTTAGCTGTGTACATACGCTCGCATTGTGTTACATAATTGAATCTCCGGTCTATCATGTTATGAAAGGTATGGGGTTCAATATTGACAGCCATTATTTCATTTCACATATCTAATTTTTATTGAAAGTATTTTTTTCTCATTTAATTGCTTATCTTGGACATGTTTTAATAAAAAATAATAATTTTGTAGGAAGTAAAATTGTACTCTGTCGACAAAGTAGACATTATAAAAAATTCTTGTACAATTTTCTAAAATTAAAGCAAATCAACATCCAGAAACTTAAATAGTAATAACAGGGAAAAAATAGTTTCACCGAAAATGTTATTAAGAACCATTCCAACTCATTTCCAGGTAACCTTGTCGAAGCAAAACTGACCCTTCACAATCTAGGAAGAACTGAAGACATCGATGAAGAACTAAAACTCATAACCGCAAGCGTAACTGAAACTGTGTTACCTCACACAGAAGATAGCCTAAGCAGAGAAGCAGTAAAACGGTGGAGAGAACTTGTATTCAAAAAGAAGAATAGAATGGCTTTTCTGATTACAACTTTTCTTTTGTGTCTCCAACTTAGTGGAGGAGTAACAGCAGTAATATCTTTTGCGCTGATGATTTTTAAAAATGCACAGTCTTCAGTGGATCCTAATGTGGGAACCATAATTCTTGCGTTGACGGAGCTGTGTGGAGTGATATTGACTCCTCTGTTGATTGAGAGGTGTGGTAGACGGATTCTGCTGCTGATCTCTCTTGGCTGTTGCTGTTTATGTATGGTAAATATATACTTTTTGATGAATATAAACTTTGAGGCAGATTCTAACTTAAGAAATATAAATACTACGAATATGAGAAACTTATTTATGAGAGCGACCATGGAGCGTATCTTATCTTGTAGCATGGATGCAATATCTTAGACGTCCCATTTTCATACTTTAAGTGTTGCACTTGAGGTCAAGATCAGATGGATTAAAAAAGGTTACGAGCAAATAGATAATTATGTTACTAATGGAAAAAAATGTTACACTTAATCAAATACATAATGTCAGCTCGATTAAAAAGTATAAATGGTAAACTAGATACAAAATGGAAGAGTGAGATGAAAAACAAACTTGAAGGAATTTGAAACTTTGAAAACAAATAATAAATTATCTATCTAATTATATTCAAAAGAGAAGGAAAAAACAGCCATGCTCCTTAATAATATTCGTGATTATGACAATGATTATAATGTAATTTCGATTTCAGAGTGGTTTGGGAACGTATTTTTACCTAGAAGTGAATCATTACATGATGATTCGCTCAATCAGATGGCTGCCGCTGGTTTTACTGATGATATGCCTATTCACTTTTAATATTGGTGAGTTCAACTTTCCACTTGGTTTCTATGTACTATTTTCATCTGTTTTGATGTAACGTACGTTTTGTGTTTCATTATACAGCAACTTCAACACCCCTCGAAATAACAAATTGGTACTTACTTACCACAGTCATAGAATAAAGTCAAAAATTATAGATTATGTTCTCCTGTTAAAGGCTTAAGTACAATACAATACAAATATTCTTTTCAATTCTCCTGCTCAAAAAGTACGTGATATTAGCTTCGCGAAGCGAGACTAAAATAGTACATTTAGCCTCTAGGGTTTAAAAGAAAGCCATATAAACCCATACAAAATTCTATGACACTGAAAAAAAAACTTGCGGCCAGTTACATACTCCTTAGGTACGATTAATTAAAAACAAACAAACCAACCTCATCAGATTGGCCAAACTTTCTGATAGAATTGCTCAAACTGTACTTTTAGTTTTTCATGAAATATAAAATTTTAATATAAGTCTTTTTTATTTTCTCACAGTCGAAGTGAAAAGCAGAGGGTTTAACACGTGGCTAAAAGCCATTATGACACTCGGACATATTTGTCCTCGCTCACTTCATGAGCTCGTCCAAATAATCACTTCGTGTCATAATGGCTTATTTTAGCCCCTTGTCAAACAATCTACTATTATTGCACGCCTCAGATACACAGAAATACAGAACATATTATGGCAGTAAAATTCGAATAAGCAGAGGTAAACAACAGGCAGCCTGATCGCTAAAATAATCTCTTCCACACAACCTTTGGGTAGCGGAGTGTTTAAGGTAACAATTTTAGTTGCGTAAATGGCGAGAAATAGCCACAAAGCAAAATGAACTCATATATAAGTAACTTATATAGACCATAATTATTATGCTTCATGTATGATTGCTATTTCATTTTTTTTTATTTTCCAGGTCTTGGCACTGTCCCTAACACCTTAACCGGGGAGATGTACTGTCCTCCTCTGCGTACCATCAGCACCTCCATCTCCATGACCTTCGCCTGGTCTGTGACCCTGGTCACCAGTTACAGCTGTGATCATATCGTGGCCTTGTTACGCAACCATGGCGTCTTCTGGTTATACTCTAGCATCAACGCAATTGGCTTCATCTTTACGATGTTCGTCGTGCCAGAGACGAAGGGGAAGACTTTGATGGAGATTGGCTGTTTGATGGATCCTTAAGTATAATATAACGAGCGTTAAATATAGCGAGCATGGGATTTTTTCCTTTTCTGATTCATCGGTGTTAATATCCCTCTATCACTTTTATCTGCAACGCAATTGTTTATATTATGATATTTAAAATAGAACACGGTCGCATTTTATTTACAATAGCAGAAGCATTACAAAATTGATGAATTCCGAGAGAAGTAAACAAATGTGAAGAAAATAAAGTATAATTGAATACAAACCAGCAATTATCATGATTATTAGCTGTAAATAAAGAGGTATTAGTAACTAGAAGATGCCTGCAACTTCGTTCGCAGAGGGGAAAAAGACATAACCTCTCGTTTTTTCTACAGCGACGTCGGTAAAAAATATCATGTAACCATCTGTGTGGATACCCAGCTTTTATTTATTTATTCCGACGTTTAGGCCTTCAACATGTCTGAGAAAGTTATTCGTTTAAAATTGTATCATTATTTGTGTAACATCTATATCAAGAATTGATATACATTAGAATTGGATTTAGTTTAGCGGTAATAACGCTGCCTGCGAAGTTGATGGTCTTGGGTTCAAATTTTGCTGAGAGCTTCGATGTTTCCTATGTATATAAGTATATATATTTTAAATAAGAATGTGTCCGCAACTTAGTTCGCAGAAAAAGAAAAATTTTAACCTTCTTTTGTGCTTCCTGCGTGGTTGGTTAAAAGGTATCCCATACTATAACCACGCTCAGCTTTCAGCTACTAATATACCAAAAATAGTTCAAATCCATTTAGACACGCATACAAACATAATTGAAAAAAAAAACCCTTCAAACAGTTCGTGTAACTTATTTCTCTCAAAATATATCTTCAATGAACTGACATTTCTTGTATACATAGAGATGTAGTTATCTAGTATGAAGGTACTCATAACACAAGCCTTATTGGGCTTGCAATGGACTAATTCGGTTTGTGTGATTTGTCCCTTATTATTTATTTAATAGATTAAATTAGACAGAGTTTATTTCTTGCGGCGTTACTCCTTGCCGACCGGGTTCACGCAGCACTCCGTGACCTCGTTTGTCGTGCGACAACATCATCCGTCTTCCTCACTCTGTATTGAAAGGAAAGAGACTGACAATCATCGTTACGCGACAGCGACACAACCGCGTGGCCGTTACATACTAGATGCAGTTCAGCTGCTTTCTGGCTGCAAAGTTCAGTTTGAATGCTGTTGACATAACTACATTGAAACTGCAAACCAACTGCGCAGTCTGCTTGCTGTTCCAACGACTGCTGACTGACTGCAAAAATAGCTGTACAATTGTAAGGCAGTTGTGTCGCAGTTGGTACAACTACAATAGAACAAGAATATAACTGCATCACAACTGCATTTAAACTGCAATAGCCCAGTGGTTTTGCGAGAGGTCTCCGCTGGTTACGAGACCCGTCAATTCGCTAGGATAAAATAAAAAATAAAAACATGAAGTAACTTATAACTATCATCTATAATTTTTAAATTAATACTGGATCGTGGAATAAATCTAAGCAAATATCGTGAATAAATTTAGTGCCAAAAGTCATGTCTCAATATCACAATATAACAAAAAATCTCACATATTGTCATTGACGTCACTCTCATATATAAAAATCTAATTTAAAGGTCAACTGGGATAATAACGTCTTTGGGGACAAATGCGTCTTTTGAAAATGATATCGCACAATTTTGCAAGGGTTGCAAAAATAAAGAAAGAGATCAGGCGTCTCTTTTTATACTAATAGTATCAAACTTTTGGCAGAAACGGTCAGAGTAGTTAAAATTTGCTTTTACCCTCATATACGCAATTGTTTCCGTTAAACTTAAAATATTTAATTTTAACATGATGAAGCTTATTATTATAATTAATTATATAAACTGACTGAACGCAGCATTCCATCAGGCAGTTGACGTTGAAGATACAGTAGGTGGTGGGGGCACCGATAGCCGTGATCGCAAAGGCGAAGTACTTGACGGCGAAGAAGACGGAGACTTAGGTGAAATTGTTGATGGTCATGATGAAAATAGGAATAAGCCTGTTAAAACAGCTTGGCGCAGAGGCAACACGATTAAAAGGCGTTTATTCTGATCATCGAGATGATGGTATACGTATAGTACCTATTTATTTCTGGTCTCCTCATAACTAACGTATTGCTAACGCTTTCTTCATGTTGAACTACCTTATCCCTAAGTCCAAAAAATATCCCAAAGTCAGTTGAGCCAAACCTACAAAATGCGATGGTAACAGTATTAATAATCTCATTTTTAAATCTCCTTATAACTGCTACAAACTAGCAGCTTTCTTCCTTCTTTCCATCAACCTTAGGAAGGTTGACTTTAGCTCCTAAAGCCGCCTGAATCTCAGCAATAGTCTTCCCCTTGGTCTCCGGCACGCAGTAGCACACGAACAGACACATGAGCAGGCAGTTGACGCTGAAGATGCCGTAGGTGGTGGGGGCGCCGATAGCGGTGGTCACAAAGGCGAAGTATTTGACGGTGAGGAAGATGAAGACGACTGAGGTAAACATGCTGACGGAGACGCCGATGGCACGCGTGGGACCGTCGAACAGCTCAGCGAGTAGGCACCAAGATAATGACCCGAGACCTGTAATGTTGGAAATAATAAATAAATATTAGGGAACAAATTTACATAAATCGAACTAGTCCAATGGAAGCTCAATAAATTTTGTACTATGACGATAAATTTAATAGATGTAAATTTTATACATAGGTCACATCCAAGACTCAGAAACAAATATTTATGCTTATCACACAAATATTTGCTCTTACCGAGATTTGACGCAGACCTAGGGCCGTCACTACCGCTGACCTAAATTTACATTTAATTTAATGATTTCATCACCATCTTTGATGACTTTGATAATTTGTTGAGGGTTGATAGAAAGGTAAAATAACTGTAGAACTTTATTAAAAACTTGCTAAAAGTCATATGATTTGTTTAATAATTCACAAGTTGTTTAGTTATGAATACTTTATTATTATACCACCCGTATGCTATCGATTACCGAACCATACGGCAAACAAAACAAAGATTAACTTCTTGAGAATTTTCAAGCAAAGAAATAGGAATAAGTGTTCTCAAAATATCAGATTAGATGAAATACTTGTGAAACACTATGATTTATGTTCATAAGATGCCATCCCAAGTTCCGCTAGTCAATAGAAAATAAATCATTCTCGTTTTAAAAACTGAAAAAACAATTGAACATTTGTTCGTCTTAAAATGTAACTAGTAAAAGTATAAAACCAATCTTGTGAAAGTTACCGGCACTGAAACAGTAGACAACTAGGATCAATGAAATGAGAGGAACATAGTTCAGAAAGCCTGTGACGGGTCCATCGTCCTTCAGTTTGAAGAATACGCCAAGTCCAATCTGAAATATATCGCAACAATATTTATTTTAGTACAAACTTACTGTTCATATACATATAAGGCTAAAGGAACTTTTGTTCTTATTTAATTGATTTGCCAAGGTTTTTATGACTTTGTCGTACGCTGAAATTATAAATCTAAATAATATGTAACTTCGCACAACTTAACTCACTACATATAAGGTGTGCGACGAAAAAATCTTATATACAGTATGTGATTTTCCGTCAGCGGGACATTTCACGGAATTAGAGTATTTCCTCTATACCACGACCCCTCTCGATCGCCGATCATCGGCGTGTAGGTGGGACGTGGTTATACGTTAGGAAGAGCACCACATATTTCCATCTCATTCTAACGTATTACTGCGTCCCGCCTGCTCACCGATGATCGGCGATCGTGTAGAGGGACCAACACATTCGTGGATACCTTTTTGACGAAATATCTGTAATTTTACTGGGATTTGAAATTATTTCTTAGACGTCCGGGATCATTTTTGTTTCAACAAAAAAATTTAGACATTTCAGCAAAAGTGGGTTCACGAAAGTGAGGTGGTTAAATAGTGGAAGGAAAATTTAACTTATTGAATTCCACCCAAGGCGGACTAGGATGATAGTCAACCGATAGAAAAAGGCAGATGAGGTCTTTGCAAGACTTACCATTCCAATAGCTTGTCCAACCAACGTAGCTGCTAAAATTGGTTTCCTTCCAAACCGATCGGTCACCAACGTCGTCGAGAAACTGGCAAGCAACTGAATGCAGCCAATCACTCCTGATGCTATCTCAGACCTGACACTGGTCTGCGTGGATTCCAGCACAGTTTGCAGATAGAATGACACGGCGTTAAACCCAACCAATTGTATACCTATCCCGAAAATAATGCCTATACTTGCAGTCTTCAAGAATATTCTATTCTTTAACAAATCTTTCTTGTTTATTTTCTGATCGTTTTCAGATAGAGAATACTCTTTTAACTCATCTTTAGCATCGATTTCTGTTTCACGTAGCTGGTGGAGAACTTTTAAGGCTTCTTCAGATCGACCTGTAACAAAACATCTATGAGTTTTGTAAGAGCTATTTATTGTACGAACCTTCTATCTTTGCATTATTGTTTCAGTCTCAATATTACGTAGAAAAAAAAAATTAAGAGAAATCTAAGTAAGTAAAAACTAGTCTCTTATTGATTATTGAGTCTTGAGGCCTTAATAAAAGTTAGATCAGGAGATAGGAATCAGACAAAACAAGTGTAAATATTATTTCTTATAGTGCCTTGTTTCATTCCTTCAAACTCATCTCGCTTATTCACTTCAGCTGCAAGAGTACATAGACTGCTACCAAATCAAGAAGCTGCATCTTTAGGCCTTCTACCAAATGTGAATGGCTGATTAGTTTTGATTTAAAAAGTTCTTAGAATTAACATGAGTAGAGCCTTACCTTTGGAGTACAAGAAATAAGGACTCTCAGGCAAGAAAAACAGCGGCACCAGCGTTATGAGAGAGAAGACCAGCATCATGACGTTTATTGTGAAGAACTCGAGGAACGGTCCAGCGCACAGCATGATCACTATGCCGAGGGATGCGAAAATCTGGAGAAAAGTCCCAAGCGAGCCACGTATTTCTTTCTGTAAATGAAAAATCCAAAGTTAGTCTCTAAAATTTTCTGCAGTAAGCGCCTTGGTAAACGAAGCGTACAGGTGCTTTTCTATTGGCGGGGTCAGACGATACGAGGTGTGATGGGAATGGAAATGTATATGGATCTGTGAGTCGAGACTCGAGAGTTAAAATGTTTGTTGGTGTAATGATGACTCGTATTGCTACGTACATAGAATAAACTAACTGTAACAGAAACAAAGATCTCGCTATGGGTATTTTGTTGTAAGTAATTAAATTACTTCCTGTTGTGGACTTTACTAAATCCAATTTGAGTAGATGTCACTGTTAATACAGTGTGACCAAACTGCGCTCCGTGGAACTGTCCTGGTCATGCTCAAATATATTATTAAATTTATGAGTTTTAGTGGAATTGGGCCGGTACGATTTCAATTCTTGTCCCACCTTGTCTTATCTTGCTTCGGTGTTTAGAACCTGACTTTGAACTGGGTAGGTCCGGCTAGGCCTTGCCAGTAATCGGATTCACTGAGGAGCAAGAGAGGGAGCAAGAGCGACGCATGCTTTATAATGATAATGCATGATTGTCCGTTTATCACGCCATAGATCATTGGCCCACTACCTATGGTGGTCACGTATAATACGCGATAAATAAATAATAAATCATCATCACTTTCACACTCATACACATAATGACAACCGCTCTTTCATTTCTCTGCCACGCTATAAACGCAATCATCCCATACCCGCTGCCGGTCTAGCACAACTCTTCGCGACTACGCTTGTCGCGCGACATATCATCACCCGTCTTTCTCACATTGCATTGAATGGAAAGAGACAGGCAATCTTTGTCACGTCGCGAATCACAGTTGTACTAGGCAAGACTCGTGATGTAGAAAACTTACGCTAGCAATCTCCGAGGCATACATAGGCACGGCAGTCATGGAGATGGCGTCACAGGGACCGCTGAGAGCCCGGCCCAGCAACACTGTCCAGACCTCAGTCGAGAAGATCAGCACCAAGCACATTAGGATTCTGGGTACGTAGCTGATGATGACGCAGTATTTGCGGCCGATGCGGTCTATCAGGTAACATACTACAAAATTTGCTGGAAAGCAAGGCAAAATAAATGTTTAGTGATGCAAAACGACTCTAAAATGTAAATTATACTGATTTAAGGACAAAAAAAGAAGTAAAGGAGTTTACTAAATTGGAAACCAATAAAGAAACGGATACATCGAAACTCAAAACTGCAAACAACCGTAGCAGAGAATGAGCAACACACTGCTTTACTACGATAAATATCATCATCAACGATAAATATACTGTTGTGTATGTAGAAAGTCAAGGTTATAGCTGAGATAAAGTCACGATTGTCCTCGTCAATTTCAAGGTTTATAACTTCTTCATTGAAAATAAAAGTGTCCTGCATGCTTTGTATTCTTACTTATTACGTTTTAATTATACGGAAAGTCAACATCACAGGCTAAGGAACGAAACAATTTGAACCGTGATGTTTTCTTTTCGTGTTTGGCTTTTCAAATTAATAAACGATCTTAACCACCGCATGGTGCCAATGAAAGTCAGAGTTTATGTTCATCAGCAACAGCCTATTTCATGTCAGTGCTGACACAGGTATTTTAAAATATGATATATATATATATATATATATATATATATAGGATATATTCGTTGAAATTGTTAATGTTTAGAATATTCATACAAAGATATAAGTAGAAAAAAAAAACTGCGATCGGCAGTCTCAGGGTTTTACCTGAACCGGAACCGGAACAGTGTCCTGAACCATTAGATTATCAGACAGCTTGTGATTTACAAAATATCTAACATCCTCGTTAACGGGATTACTAAACTTTTTTTGGGTACTTCCCTGTAGTCAATATACATTATGTCTAGCTTACAGTGAAATGTTATTTGTTATAAATATTTGTTTTTATGCTTTTGGCGATTTTGAAATCCACACTAATTCATACAAAATATAGGCATAAATGCAGAAGTCACTCTGTCCGTCTCACTTCGTAGTCCTTTAAGAGCTACCTTCATACCAAATTTCAAGGTACACCTTTATTAACTACCGTATCGTATCTTATGATTGCGTTGACTACGAAGTTTGACTTCACAGCTTCAAAGTACTCCAGAATTGAGTATTTGATCTCAATTTCAGCTTGATACCTTCACGCGTTCCTGAGAACAGGGTCTTCACAGACGGACCAGACGCACGCACAACATCCTATGAGGGTTCCGTTTTTTATCTATTGAGGTAAGGAACACTAAAAATTCCAGGAAACTACCTATCCCTCCGGTCAAGAAGCCGATAGAGACGATCCAGGAGCCCTCCTGCTCGGTGACGGGTCTGGAGAGGGGGCTGCTGTCGTTCCTGCTGAGCTTGACCAGCACTGGCGACGGCCAGGCGATGCTGAGGCCGGTGCAGAGGACGCTCAGGTTCACTGGAAGATAAATAGTGGTATTAATTTAAGACGGTAAGCTGAATGGGCTCTTTTATACTTTATCGTTTTCCTATTTATACTTTTATACATTATTGAAACGATACAATAGGGGAGCAAAATTTAGCCACTCTTATTCCTTTGACGATAGCTATGTGTTAGCGAGATGGTAAGGATAATTATTGTGTTGCGATATCGTCGGGGAAGAATTAGAGTTGTGTGTACGCACAAGGAAGGTGTAGCTGTGTGTGTGTTCTCAACCGCCATCTGGCGCCAGATTAAAAATTGAAATATTGTCTTTGTATTCCTTAGAATAGACTACGAAGTCACATATTTCGGGAGCGGCGCGACGAGGGGCATATAATAATGATACGAGATTGCAAGCCATGGCCTGCAAAGCGACCTTCTTTTGTTTCAATTCGCTCCGAGCGCCGCCGCGCGCCGATGCAAGCACCGGCGAAAATAACGTATGTATATGTAATGTGTGTATATGTGTGTATGTTGGTATATTAAAATAACGTTTTAGTGGGGAAAAAATATTTATAATAAAAAAAAAAAATGTTTTTATTTCATTGCATGTTTGAGAAAAGCACTATACAAGCCTTGGCGCGAACAGTGATTGTCGATCTATAGATCTATAACTACTCGGCCGACAATCCCCTATTTCGCAGCCTTTGCAATAATGTAAAGTTTTCTGCGATATCAATAAATTATCATTGCTGAGGTGCTAACAAAATTAAAACGTAGCGAGGCCCACGCCTCCTACGTTGACGAAGTGTTGGGTACCAGACTACCAGAGGCTTAGAGTCTGAAAAATTACAAGGGAAGCCGAAGCGTATTTATTTACTTATATTTCATGAAAAAAAAAGAACCGGTCAAGTGCGAGTCGGACTCGCGCACCGAGGGTTCCGTAAAATTTTTCACTTACCTTAACTTTATTACCCGGTACCGGTTGAGTTAAGTTTGCACCTGATATCTATTGCATTGCATACAAATCAGGTGCAAACTTCAACTAAGTACCAAGGTGCAAACTTCAAATAGGTTTTTAGCAAATAAAAAAAAAGCTAGTTAGAGACATGGCTGTAATTTTCGTGTAATATTTATGTTTATGAATACAGATTGTGTAAATTTCTAAATTTTCGATTGATAAACTTCGGAGGTAAAGGGGGGGGGGGGGGGGGGATTGGTGTTTTTTTTTTCACATTTTCCTCAATAAAACAAAAACTAATCACAATAAAAAAAATGTTCGAATATATGCAGATCAAGCCTTTTCATATGATACCCCGTTTGACTCAGTAGCTAGACTTTTAATTCCCCCCCCCCCCCCCCCCCCCTTTAAAAATACATTTTTAATATTTCCTGTGCAATACATGTGGGCTGACCATGTTTATAAATATTCCAAATTTTAAATAGCATAAGTCGTTTTTGAGATATGGCGACATACAGACAGACAGACAGACAGAGTTGCACTATAAGGGTTCCTTTTGTACCTTTTTGGTACGGAACCCTAAAAAGAGGTTATAAGCCTTTCTTGGGCAACCCGGTGGGAATCGGCTTATATAGACGCCACGCCACTGGTAGGTACTACAATTTTTTTATCACATTATTATTTTTATCATTTACTTTTAATAGGGAGATAATATGTACTTATTTCTCAAGTGGGCACTTATTAGTTATACTTTAAAATATAAAATCAGTATTTAGAAGCACAGCAAAGTTAAAGTATCATTTTCCAGAAATTGTAAATCTAAGACTTTATGGTCTTCCTTTTATTTAATATTCTTTCCCGCCCATGCCCGCTAAATAACGAATGATGTCATAGCTTTTGCCCATTTGACTTTGACTATCATTTCTGACGTTCCTAATGCTGTGAACGTGTCCTTCTGGTACAAGCATATTTATTTAATGCTTAAGAAAATGTCCCAACCTTTATTATGTGTGTTAAACTGTGCGAAACCGAAATAAACATTTTTCATTTTTCATTTTCATAATGCTCAATCCCTGGTGGTCCTGTAGACATATTCTCCTTATGCAGAGGCCACACTATCCCGATAATGCGGAGATTTGCGTCGTGACGACACGTTTGGTCAAAGAGTTCGTCCAATCGCGTAATCTTCGCGAATAATAATGCTTTTCACGCTGCTGTCGGTAAATTGCCGCACATCAAAGGGTTTTTTCGCGACAAAGTTCGTGCGGTGGGCTACACTTCGCGCTCTTCACGTTCCAGATTATCGCGACGTTTTGAAGTTTTTTTTGATGTGGCCAAGCACTTCGTCAATAAATTCGTCATGGATCGAACACGAACTTTTATCGTAACAACGCGAACACGAATCTTCACCTTCAAGTGTGGCCGTAGCATTATGAGAATCTGAATTCATTGACATTATAAACAAAATGGACGCAAGTTCAAAATATTTTTTTTTATTTCGACTCAATAAGCACCCGACAACCTTTGGGTAGTAAATAAATTGATCTAAAAAAAACCGTACATAATATTTCTGTATTTAGTAACACAGAAGTGACAATATTAACTGGTTGACCTCTTTGTATTTCCATACCAAAGATGCGTTTATTACCCGAGTACTTCAACAAAGGAAAGGAAGGAGGCAATGATGTCATTTAACCCATCTTTTTAGGTCCACTGTCCACAGAATGAAGACACATCATTCTTTTAAAAAATGAGGGGTTACTCCGAAACTTAAAAATTGAAGTTCGTAACGTGCTGTCTCACTCGCTCTGATTTTATGCTGTATTTGAGTGAGCGGGATGGCGCCATCCAAACTTCGTTTTTCGGATTTCGGTGAAGCCCCTCTGGGCGACCAAGCTTTGCTCGGTGAGTGACTGTCTAGATAAACTTGGATGGCAAAAACTGTTGTCTGAATAATCATACATATATCATAATTATAGAAAAAGAAAATAAACACTTAAAATTTACTACTGCCTAAAAAGAATTTTGCCTAAAAAAATCCGGTCCATCTCTGCCAGTCGACGAAGCATGCATCGCTTCATGATGGGCCGGATTGGCTTTGTAATTTTACTAGTGCGTGAACACTGGTAAGTTCGTGAGGTTTCTTGCAATCCTCAGAGCAGAAATAGAAGTCCAGCGAAACGATGCTTTGTCGACTGGCAGGCGGGTCGGAGTGGCTTTGTACTTTTACTAGTGCGTAAACACTGGTAGGTTCGTTAGGTTTCTTGCAATCCTCAGAGAAGAAACAGAAGCCCGCGAAGCGACGCGTCGTCGAGTGGCAGGTGGGATGGACTCGCTTTCTACTTTTACTACTGCGTAAGCACTAGCAGTTTTATGGTGTTTTTTGCGACCGTTTTTTTTATGACAAATAATTATAATGGCGTTGAATTGTATGGTGTTTAAATTTTCTGGACGATTTTAGGACACTTGATGATAGGGAAAATTAAATGTATGGCAAACGTCTCGTTATGGCACCTAAAATTATGGAAAATGAAATTATGGCATATGGAATTCGGGCAAATGATAGAGAACGTGACGGCATCCCTATGATGGGGTATCAAAATATGGAAAAACAAGTATTTTTGCATTGAGGCCGCGAAAAGCTACGTGTAATACAAGGACAATTATAATTTTACTGTATTATAAGGACTCGCAAAAGGGCTTGAAATTTGATTTTTAAAACAAAAATACTAAATTTGTGCAGCTTTAAAGTTTATTTAGTTTAGTTATTTCAAAGTAATTTAGACTTTAATTGTTTATTTCATGATCATGTTTGGAATGTGACCCCACTATCATGTGGAATACTAGCTAGGAAGAGAGAGACAGATATTTTATGATACGTTGGTATTTATTAAATTAAACATTTATTCGTATTGTACAAACTCAATGAACATAACGACCGGTCGCAAGCAGCCCTCATCCAACGGTTTCCCGCGATCTTCACTAGATCATCGGTCCATGTTGTTGGGGGCCTCCCCACCTGCATCGTCCTGTACGTGACTGGTCGTTGTGGAGCCTTTGTCCAGCAGTGGACGTCCTTGGGCAGACATGATGATGATGAATGAACATAAAAATGTTCAGTAATTACCTATAAAAGTCAAGTAAAAAGTTGCCTATAACCATCTAGAGATACCCGGCTACCCGTGTGGCAAAAATAGTTGAAATCGGTTTAGCCGATTTTGCGTGATGAAGCCACAACGACACAAACAAACATACAAAACTTCAAAAAATATATTTTTCGTTTTAGTGAACTCCAAATAGTAATAGTAACAACCATTTTTTTAAAATATCTTCAATGTACAGACATTTCATTTTTACAAGCTTATAATAGTTTACTTAGATCAAGGATGCGAGCGATAAATTTCGTTAGTATAGTCGGAAGAGTTAATTATTCTCTGGCATTAATGGACGACGGCCTTATGCTCTGCGTGCCAAGCGAATGGGTAATGACAAGGTTTTAACTATCTGTACTTAAACCTCATTGCCATAGTATAAGTACCTACTGTGGAGATGCATGAGCATACAGATTTATTCCTTGGTCTTGATTGTTTCCTACATATTTAAAAAATCATCTATGACGGGGTACTTCGTTCGTGGGGGAGGAAAAAATCATAACCTTGGTAAATTATTAAAATAAAATAATTAAGCCCTTCTGGCACATGTGTAACTGTCTTTACAGCTTAGGCCCATCTGGCATGTATGTACGCCTTTATTTGTTTATTCAAAAATGGGTAGTTTGCACAAATTGTAACTTTGACAGAGGAAAATATATCTTTTCTCAGTCCACCCGTGACCATGGAAAGCCGTAAAGCTTCCGAAACGTCGGGAACTAAAATGAGATAATATACGCGATATAATAATAAATCATAACCTTCCTTTAGCATCATCGGATAAAAAGTATTCTGTAACTATTTGTGATTGCTCAACTACCACAGATACAAAAGATTACTTTGATTGGCAGATTGACAAGAGTCACGTGGTGTTTAAGGTTTCGTACCCAAAGTTCAAAACGGCCCCCTATTACTAAGACCACGCTGTCCGTCTGTCACCAGCTCTGTCTCATGAACCGTGATAGTTAGACAGTTGAAATTTTCACAAATTATGTATTTCTGTTGCCGCTATAACAACAAAATACTAAAAACAGAATATTTTTATGTCTGTCTGTCTATGTCAGTAACTAATTTAAAATGACCGAACACCGCATACATTTCGCTTTGAAGTAGTGCTCTGCTAACACTGGATTTTCATAGATACGGCCATTTGTAGCGTATATTTTGTACGGAGCCCTCAATGCGCAAGTCGGACTGGCACATGGCCGATGTTTTATTTTAATTTTCGAAAATATCCCGATTACATATTATTTAATCCATTAAAAAAAATACTCATTCTAAAGGAGCGTAGACGAGAGCGTAGACTTGTTGAAAACCAAAACTCACTAACTAACAAATACCTACTTGACAGAAAGCCCGTATCATACTGTACGTATCATACGGGCCGTATGTCAGTATTGTATCGATATCGCGCCGAGATACGAGGTTTTTGAAGAGCAGCGACAGATAATTTAGTAAGTTTTGGTTGTCACCAGACGATATAGAGTGTAGCCAAAGAGTAGATATATTATTAATAGCCCAAAAGCCTGCGACTGCCGGACCTTCGTTATTTTATAAAGACTGATGAAGACTGAGGCTCGCAGAAGAACCCAGATCGTCGACATAGTTCAAACAAAGTGGGCACAGTGCTCGTAGAAAGGCTGCCCGGGTAGAAAGGTTCTCGAGTGACGACTGCGTACACGACGACGCAGCGTGGGAAGGCCTCCAACAAGATGGACCGATGATCTGATGAAGATCGCCGAGATAAGTATCCACTTTTTTAATTAATTTATGTACAGAAGCCCTGCATGCTTTTTGGCCAGTTTGTATGAAGTTTTGCAAAAGTTTGGTATCCAATTTAATTTTTATTCTTTATTTGGAGTATTTCGTGTAGAATAAATAGTACATGTATCTCTCAGCTTTCAATCACATCTATATTATACGCGAATTTATAAAAATAATAATAATCTAACGTTATATGTACCAATGTACTCCAATGAGCCACTAAACTCGATGGTTAAAGTCTGTCGTGTTACTCGTTTCCACTCTGTATGTTACTTGGGTAACTATTGAAAGACGTTTCCTCATTAGCCAGACAGCTTCGATGGTTCTTATGTCTTGCCAGACACATTACAATTCTTTCGTTCTCATATAGGTGCGGTGTACTTATACATAAATATCTACGTTGTAGTAGAAAGTCTGAATTTTATATTTTTTAAGTACCTACCTACTTGAAGAACCATCAAAAGATGTTTCTTCAGTAGCCAGGCAGTTTTGATAGTTCTTAGCACAGAGTACTTAATCACTACATTGGTTCCTAGAACTAACAGGTACATCAAAAGAACTTATTACCTCGTTCTTTGTTTCAAGGGTTGGCTGTCTCACCTCACGACGGCCATAACAGAAGGCTCAACGAATAAATAAGTCCATCGACCAGTGGCGACAGATCGCGAGAGCTTTATCTAGGATGGAGATATAGCTGTCGCGATCTTCTCAGAACGGGTTCATAGTCCATTTATGGACGCTGTGTCAACCTTACCCGGTCTCCCTATGTCACATTTAAAATGAAAACGTGTTTAAGAGTTTTATTTTGGATTAAGCCGGTTCAAGGTGTAAGACTTAACCACGCATGTGTTATAAAAAAGTAGCTTATAGATAGCTTTAGTTCTAGTCTAGATTATTTTTTGTGACAAAGTTTTGATAACATTATCAGCCAAAAACGTCCACTGCGGCAGAAGCCTATGACGCTTTTTAGGAGAGCCTATTTTATATACGTCGGTGACCTTGGTTCTTCTACGAATCTCCTCATCTGATTCGTCTCGTAGATAGATATCCATACTAATATTGTAATTGCGAAAGTGAGTCTGTCTGTCTATCTGTCTTTTACCTCTTCACGCTTAAACCGCTGAACCGATTCGGATGAATTTTGCTATGGAGATAGTTTGAGTCCCGGGGAAGGACATAGGCTACTTTTTATTCCGGAAAAATACTCTTATCCGCGATAAACGAATTTAAGGCGGGCGAAGTCGCGGGCAGAAGCTAGTAATTTTATAAATGCGAAAGTGTGTATGTCTGTCTGTTACCTCTTCACGCTTAAACCGCTGAACAGATTTAGATGAAATTTGATACGGACATAGTTTGAGTCCCGGGAAAGGACATAGAGGCTACTTTTTATCCCGGAAAAATACTTTTATCCACGATAAAGGAATTTAAGGCGGACGAAGTCGCGAAAGCTGAATATAATACTTAAATAAATATAAAGCATACAAGCTCCAGGAACAAACATTTGTGCTCATCACACAAACACTTGCCCTGGCCGGGATTCGAACCCGGGACCGCCAGCTTAATAACTCGTTGTGCAGCCAACTTAGCCAAACGTGTTGTCAAGTTGATTAAACGATGTGTACACTTTATAAATGATCAAGTTTGACATAATCAGCCATTAGTAGACAACTACTATTAGTTGAAATCATGGTGAAATTATTGTTGTCAATTACCACAATGGTAAGTTGGTACCTTAGTAAAAAAGTTTCTTAAGAGGCTTTATACGTTTTAAATACAACCGATAATAGTTTATGTTCTTATTATTTTAATTCTCCTCATTTCTTGTCATCTCTAATCATTTTAGTTTACTATAATTTATTTATTTAACTATTATGGAAATCTTGTGTCAAATATTCACAAAACTTTAACAAACATTTTTCTCTCACGTTTCATCCTATTTACGAGGAGCAATTATTACCTCAATTAAGTTATTACCTATATGATTATATTTTAATTAAAGTACTGAAATTTCAACTATTTGTCACAGTTAATCTAAATTAAAAACTCAAAATTAAACAAAAATATCTTAAAATTATCAAACCTGTTATTACGGCAGCATACTGCCTTATCACTGATCCTTTAATACTAAACATTTTCACAACACTATTTCATAATTCATTCACAAATTTAACGAACTTTCGATACACACGCATGCGCAGAGGCTCAAAGTTTGACTACAGATTCTGCTCAGGGCAAATTATACATTACTACTGAATATCATGCTATTTACCACTCCATTACAAACCAATAAAGTCTAATATAAAAAAGCGCAATCATCTCTCGCTTAGTACCGTGTACCACGAACTTGTTTCGTCACTTCAAAAACCGTTCTAGATAACAGTGTAGCGTATCCATCGCTTGTTGACTTGATTCGTTAAAAGTGTACATTAATATATAGCTGACAATGTAATCTCCTTAGCAAGAGTTGACACATGATTATGAATACAAACTACAATTACGTGAATGCATTCGTTAAACCTCCACTTTTTTAACTGCGCAATCTGTGGACCGATCAAATAATGCCAATAAAGTCGAGTGAATTGCAACTCTATTACAAGTTCCTATAGTTTGCTATACAATCACGTTCATCCTGTTACCACGAACCTGTAAGTGGTTACAGCATTTTTAAAGTCGTATTAAATACCAGTGTTGACTATCCATTCCCTACTGACATCACATGCCAAGTGAAGATTTTATGTGTGCCCAGTAATGTAATTCGTTTAGCAAATAATGTCGGTAACATTTACTTTCACTTGCGGTTACGGTGTACCTGCGATGCTTGCGAAATACCTGCGTTCAATGGTCGATGTTTAAGCGAGTCAACGGTACGGTTTGCAAATTCAATCGTGATATTCTAAGCAGGGCTTGGAACCGGTATTATTAAGTAAATCTTCTAAAATACACGCTAATTTATGGAATATTTTAAATTGTATTTAGGAGAAGACAAATATCTTTGGGTATACAGGGCGTCCCACGGCCATGCCACATGGAGGGAAAGTACCTTAAATATTGTAAATAGAACATTTTACTGAAAGAAGACATTATTTTAATTTCAAAAATAATTTTAACTGCATTCATAGATTTTGAATAATTACACGTTTGAACCGGGAATCGAACCCACTACACGAAAAAAAAATCACCCTGTAGCTTTATCATACCGATCGAAAGGGTTCATCGAAGGATTATTTTTTGCTAAATAACATAGCGTCAGAAATAAAAGGAAGACCATGAATTTTAACTTTTTTAATACAAAATTAATCAATTTATCAAATGCTCAAAATGTCTCCCCTCCTGTTGAATACAAAGTTGCACTCTTTTGATGATTTCACTCCCTGTCGCTTTTTTGATCTTGCTGTGGTGGATATTTAGAATAATACGCCTAAGTTCTGTTTGTAGCTCGTTGACACTTTCATACGTGTTCTTGTAAACTATTTTTTTTACATAACCCCATAAAAAAAAATCTAACGGGGTTAGATCTGGGGATCTTGGCAGCCATTTTGTTTGTCCCTTTGTCCCGATCCAGGAACGAAAGTGTTCATTGAGATAGTCTTTTGTTCTGTTACTGTTATGAGCCGGAGCCCCATCTTGCTGAAAAATAAGGTTTTGTCGTTCTGCAACCGGAAGATTATTCATCACATTTCTTAAAATCTCAAGTATTTCTAAGTACCTGTCCGTATCCAAATGCCCTTCATAAAAATGTACTAAGAGGATCCGGTTATTTACAATCCCACACCAACAGTTTAACGAAAAACGCACTTGATTATTAGTCTCGCGGATACGTAAGGGATTCTCCCTGGACCAAATGCGATTATTGTGTCGGTTGTACATACCATTATTGCTAAAGTTTGTCTCGTCTGACCAGATAATATTATTTAGAAAATACTGATCCTCTCGGATGAACCTCTCCATTTCATTGCAGAAAATACGTTGTCTTTCATCATCACCCGGCAGTAATTTTTGCACTAATCGCCCTTCAATGTAACTTTTGAATTTATATTTTTTCAGTACACGGTGTATTTTGCTTTTCGAAATTCCCATTACTTCTTCACCTTCCCTCACTGAACTTTTAGGATTTGCCTCAAAGTAAATCAAAATGTCGAGTTAATGGTCATTGTTCATCATTTGGTGCCGCGGTTGTGGTACGCGATGATCGAAACGTCCCAAATTTAGCAGATTAACTGATTCAAATTTTAGAAAAATTAAATCTACGAAATTTTCGTAATTGAACGGAAATAACGAACTTTATGAACAGAATACCGGTTTCCGAGCCCTGCTCTTGTGAATATCCATACTAATCCATACTAATATTATAAATGCGAAAGTGTGCCTGTCTGTCTGTTTGTCTGTTACCTCTTCACGCTTAAACCGCTAAACCGATTTGGATGAAATTTGGTATGGAGTAATTTGAGTCCCGGGGAAGGACATAGGCTACTTTTTATTCCGGAAGAATACCCTTATCCGCGATAAACGAATTTAAGGCTGACGAAGTCGCGGGTAGAAGCTAGATTTAAATAAGCGTAACGTGTACAAAAGTTATTATTTTATTTTATACACACCTCTTGCCTATAGGATCCTTCACACTATTTATATTTGGTTGAAAAAATTGCACTTGGGTCCTCCAACTCCAAGGGTATTTACCAGGATAAAAAGTAGGCTATGTCCTTCCCATGGACTCAAACTATCTCCATACCAAATTGTATTCCAATCGGTTAATCGGTTTAAGCGTGAAGAGGTAACAGACAGACAGACAGACACACTTTCACATTTATAATATTAGTATGGATACAATACGTTACAAATTACACACAGAAAAATACTTTGTCGATTACAAGAGGTTCGTAAGGCCTTGTTATTTGTTTTCAAAGAGAAATAGATCCTCATTCTAATAAATAGCTTATGAAAACAAATTCTAGGAATGCATGGACAAGGAAGCAAGAATTCTATTTCTTTCATTTGGTTAAAAATTTAAAAACGAATATTACAATTCATGCGATCTTTTTCAAAAGCTCGATATTAGTAACTTGAAATTCGTCGCGTATTATCATTAATTAGTATTTCTTACCGTTTTCCCCTTGTGATGGTATCAGGAAAAACGATATTGCTGGATTTGATGAACTGTTGAGGTATCCATAAACAGAACAATACTTTTTTGCCATTATTCACTATAATTTCAAGGTCCTTGTCCTTGTAAATCTAATATTCACTTCATTAGTTATGTATTTACAACATTACACTATTTACAACTATATATACAAAAAGCGTAGATACACAAACGCATTCACGGCGCGAAGCCGTGGTGGGTGAGCGAGCGAACGGAAAAAACGTACCGTGCCGCGGCAGCGATGGCGGCGGCACTGGCTAGCGCAGCCCGTCTAACGCCTCCTTAATTCCACCTTATTTCAACGCACACGTGTGAGCGAGAGCGCGTGCGTACCGGCACGCACACATATAAGCCGCGCCATGTACCTTTGTTTGCAGTCAGCTTACTCGTTGTACTCAGTTTATATGGTAGGTAGGTACAACTGCAACACACTTACTATCTATGAAAATCCAGTGTTACCATATTAACTGACGATGTGTAGGCCTTATGTCAATGGCCATAAGGTCTCCCAATGGTCAGTTAAGTATGTGGCTGATGGTACAGTATTCAATCGTAAATAAACGACAGCGAATATTATGGTAGCTTGCAACAAGTACATGCGATTACCAGATTCATGCTGTTTCTTATAATCAATAAATTCCTCGACTCTATAAAAACAATTTTCCAACAGCTACATATTTTTAATATTTTGAGGAAACACATATTAAAAGCGTTTTTAAGGTCCCGTATCCAAAGGGTATAATGAGATCCTATTGCTAAAGGTGCGTCCACATTTGTATCATTTGCTCGTATCAGATCATCGTCGCGTAGCATGATCGCGTGTCAGGATCACGCGTTTGGACGTTGCGCAGATCCGATCACTCGAAATCCATTTGCTACGCGTATCACACACTTGTATCGGAAGAGTGCGGCATTATCGGCGCGCCGACAGTAAGCGTCCAAGCAGCGCGATACGCAGTCATGATACGAGCAAATGATACAAGTGTGGACGCACCTTAAGATTCCGCTGTCGGTATATTTGTCTGTCTGTCTGTCACCATCAGACATTTTTACAGATGATGTATTTCTACTGCCGCTTTAACAACAAATACTAAAAGCAGTATAATTGTATAATGTTTTCTTCTGTTTCCGCGATTATTACTCATTGAAATAAAACAATTTAACGGATTATATCGCGTAAATTATCTCATTATCTCATTTTAGTTCCCGACGTTTCGGAAGCTTTCCAGCTTTCCATGGTCACGGGTGGACAGTATAATTTTATGTCTGTCTGTCTATGTCAGTAACCAATATAAAATGATCTAACACCGCGTACATTTTGCTTAGGAGTAGGGCTCTGCTAACACTGGATATTCATAGATACGGCCGTTTGTAGCATATATTTTGTACGAAACCCTCGGTGCGCGAGTACGACTCACCCTTGTTTTTTTATAAATAACTGATCGAAATCTAGGCAGGCTTAATGTATTTTGGTATTGTGATTCCTGCTTTGCAATGTAGAAATACTTTTGTGCCGTCGCCAATATCACACACTTTGTCACTTTTGACACATCAGTGACAATTTTAGAACTGATAATAGGATGACGAATATATTTATTGACCCATATTTGAGCACGTATTACCACCTAAAATCGTGTAAGTTTGAATCAATGTTTTGAGCACCTAATCAAATAACTTCTCGTTTTTGTTTTCATCAAGGATCTTAATAATCTATTTCGCAGTGTAAATATAATCGCATTATACGTACGATTACTTGGAGTTTGCCCCTCAGCACTTTTCGAATTAAATCGGTAATAATGTTTGTATTTCTGCATAGAGTACTATAATATAAAGTCCTGTCGTAATGTACGGATCAGAATGTTAGGCAACGAAAGTGACGGACTAAAGAACGCACGCAGCCGTGATGATAATGTTATGGAGTGGATGTGTGGAGTGACGAGGGAAGATCACATTAGAAATGAGAGTATAAGGGGAAGTTTGAAAGTAGCACCCATGACGGACAAAATGAGGAGCAGCAGGTTAGCGTGGTATGGGTATTGTAATGAGAAGGGATGAGCGCCATATTGGTAGAAGAATGTTAGGGATGAATGTCCAAGGATAAAGAGCGATCAGTAGGCCAAAATAACGATGGATGGATTGTGTGAGAGAGGAAATGAGAAAGAAAGGAGTAAGCGCTGAAATGACGAATAATAGAGATGAATGAAAGAAGAAAACATGATGTGCCGATCCTACATAAGTCGGATAAAGGCAGGGAGATGATAAGTATATATAAAGTCTTAGATATTCCTCGCAACTAGGGCTGCCAGGTCTAAAACAAAAGCTAGTCTCTGCGCTTAATTTGGCCGGACATTTTACCCTAAAAGCCGGACATGCCTTTATTAAAAGCTAAATATGGTTTTTAAAGCCGGACATATAGCTATCGGCGTAGTCACGGCCTCGCACGCGACTTTACTTGTGCTCTATCATCGACTCGCGTGAGGCGCGGCACCGAGACAAAAAACCTAACAATAGCCGTGCGGCTAGGCCAGGCGAGAAAATATTTGGCCGGATACGGTCGTAATAAGCCAAACATTTATTTATTACTAGCTTCTGCCCGCGACTTCGTCCACCTTAAATTCGTTTATCGCGGATAAAGGTATTTTTCGGGGATAAATAGTAGCCTATGTCCTTCCCCAGGACCCAAACTATCTCCGTAACAAATTTCATCCAAATCGGTTCTGCAGTTTAAGCGTGAAGAGGTAACAGACAGACAGACAGACGTCTCGACACAATTTTGCATTTATAATATTAAGTATGGATTTACTGTTCAAAAAGTTACAAAGCATTACATTAAAAACGAAGGCACTGTGAACTACAAAAAACAAAAACATACAAAAATACTTACTAGTTCGATTTAGGCGACGTAACTCCGTGGCTCCGTTGCGTCGTCTGATCTGGTGTAGGATTCGGCAGATTGCCCCGGAACTGCCGAAACACTACACCCTTCGGCCAGAAGTCTGCACTTGCGATGGTGTCCTGCAGCGGCCGGGGCGCGCGCACCACAAACGAGCTGAAGTGTACGTAGTGGCGAGACTGCAGCTATGGTGCACCCTCAGTGAGAAGCCAATCCTCTGGTCGACGAACTCTACCAAGTCATCAGCCACGGCGGTGTAGCAATCCGAAGACCAGAATCCTACCGGCACGGCAATGCCACAAAGAGTTTTCCGAGGACCATGATCGGCTTTAGCCGGTCACCTGGCAACCCTACTCGCAACGGATGCAAACTTAACAAATATATCACTAATGTATCATCAGAATGTTGAATGTAATATCTAAATAAAAAATAACTTAAATTAGGAAGTGGAATCAATATTTCTTTTTTCCTTAAATAAATCATAAAGATTTTTTCTGCTAGACGGTTCCTGCAACTTCCTTCTCCGAGGAAAAAAGTGTTAATCTGATAATCAATAAATCATGAGTTTTTTCACAAGCGTAGCAAGGTAAAAAGTATCCAATAACCATCTGTAAGAATAACCTATGACCAGTGTACCAAAAATAGTTAAAATCTGTTTAGCCGATTTGGCGTGTTGAAGGCTTTGAAGCCATAACAACACATACAAACATAAAAAATTCATTGTAATATATTTTTTGAAAATATCATTACTGTACAGCCATCTCAATTTTATACTTCAATATTGTGTTGTGTTCATTTGGTTTATAACTAATGAAAATAACTGATTTTCGCCACCTACCTACTCCATTAAAATTATTGTCTCTTAAACACTCTGCTAGGCAAAGGTTGTCTGGAAGAAAGAGCTATTTATATATATCAACTAGAAGGCGCCTGCAACTTCGTTCGTGGAGGAGATAAAGTCATAGTCCCTACTTTTCTTTAGCATAGTCGGGTAAAAAGTGACCATCTAGAGATACCCAGCTACCCGTGTACCAAAAATAGTTGAAATCCGTTTAGCCGATTTAGCGTGATGAAGCCACAATGACACATACAAACATTTTTTTTTTACATTTTATAATAGTATAGATGTGATTTAAGACCGCCTGCTGTTTAATTTCATTTAATTGTAACTTTCATGTTTCTGTATTTCTGTGTATTTGTGGTGTGTAGAGAATATGTATTTAATTATTTTCTTTGCTATCTCTACTAACTGCTCCTATTTCATGGCGCCTACAATTTTATTCGTTACTATTATTCTTCACCTCTATTCATAAAATCGTGAATCTGTGAATTTATTCATAACCTAGAAGGTGCCCCTGCAACTTCGTCAGTGGAGGAGAAAACAATCGTAACCCTATTTTATCCTTCAGCGTTGTGGGTTAAAAAGTATCGCATAACCATCTGTGGATTGCTAGTTACCCGTGTACCAAAAATAGTTAAAAATCGTTGCTGTTTTGGCGTGATGAAGTCGCGGGCGGCCGCTAGTAATATTCTAAAGGCGAAAGTGTGTCTGTCTGTCTGTTACCTCTTCACGCTTAAACAGCTGAACCTATTTAGATGAAATTTGGTATGGAGATAGTTTGAGTCCCGGGAAAGGACATAGGCTACTTTTTATCCTGGAAAATACCCTTATCCGCGATAAACGAATTTAAAGCGGACGAAATCGCAGGCAGAAGCTAGTAAGTAATAATTAGTACAAGTACAGACATTTCACTTCCTCAGAAAACCACTTTTAGGCATGAGAAACGCGCCTAGTCTATGCCTCTCGGACCATCGTATAACATGTATTCATTCGCACACGGCACGTGTTGTGCTAGGGTTGTCACACAAAAAATATACTTCAGTGGGGGCAAACAATGTTCTCGCTCACCAGATGTGGCGTATAAATTAGATTAGATTAGGTTACGTTTGTTTTATGACAATCCTTAAGAGTATACAGTTTCATAACAAATGCGTTAAGACAAACGAGACATTAGGACAAACGATACTTTAGGAGAAACGACCTTAGGGATTCCGATATTAAACCGGTGTAGATATGCCATATCTCACATGTCTGTTGCAAAATGAAGGTCACGTGATCACTTAGGAACATACGTAGTGGGAAAATACGTGCTTTGCGATTTGGGCATGACTTTGACCAGTCAGTACACAAAAAGTGTACTTAGTTACGTCATTGGCGTTGAACTGTGAAGGTGTTATATCGGCACTATACATTGGCGCGACTAGACGAATAGTAGGCGAGATACATTGCCGTTTTCAAATGCGTGACGGAGTGTAACAGCTTCAGAATAACGTCAATGTATAGCGGTCTCGCCTTGACTCGCGACTATGTATTGTTAGTATTAGAGATTTTAAATCGATCTTTATGTTTTTTTCTAATGATTCTGGGCAACCGAGTTTGGCTCGGTGGGGCACCAGTTTTTTGGCTGTTGAAGATGAAACATATGCTAAACTTGGATGGCAAGAGCCGTTTACGAGAAACCAACTACATATTTTATATTGAGATATAGATATATATATATGAATACAAGAATTGCTCGTTTAAAGTAATAGGATTTGCATTGAAGTACATGATCCAAATCATGAAATCAGCTTGTTTCCAACATTGACGATTCTCACTCAATATGCTGTACTTTAAATATTTGTGGCCCTTTAATTATTTAAACACAAAACAATAGTAAGTAAAAATGAAGAACTTAATGCCAAATGGCAAAAATAATCAGTACTGAGAACGTTAGGACACACAAACAAATAATGCATATATAATTACTCATAATTATATATGCAGTATTTACATTACATCTATATAGTACCTATTATAAATTTGTAGAAATGAAATGCCTATACATAAAAGATGTTTTCAAAAAATAAAAGACACGGACTATTTAAAGGACACATAACCAATTTTTTGGATTTTTTGTATATTTGGATGTGTGGTCGTGGCTTCATTCGGGTAGCTGGGCATTCACAGATGGTTATTAGGCTTATAGGATACTTTTTGCCCGACTACGTTGAAGCAAAAAAGAGGGTTATGGCTTTTTATTGTATATGTCATTGTAAGCCTGTGATTGGTATATTAATCACCGTATTTAAATTTCTTTTCTGATTGTGACATGGCCTATTAATTTTTATTTAGAATTAGTTACATTGTATTGACATTTTATATATATATATATATTGTATATTTGCATACCTTAAATAGGTAGAGTGTAATTGGGACTTACAATCTAAGAACATCAGTGTACATAACCTACATTCTTGCAAATAAAAGATTCATTCATTCATTCATTCATATTCCTCCGCGAACGAAGTCGAATACAAAATATTTACCAGCTACTGCACGGAAGACGGACGCCTAATCTTGACTGTCTAGTGCTCATCATTTTAAGAACTACAAATAGCCTACCTACTACTTTTCAGAAGCAGGAAACTCTAAAACATGTTTGTGAACTCAATGCAAATTCTGTTTTACTCGTGCCGATATGAATCGGACGTGTTTATTGTGAATGCATTTTGAAATTCAATTTCATTGGAATGCAAATAAATCCGCCTCAAACATGATGTATGTGGAAAGGCGTCCCTGCATTTCATAAAGCCGATGGATTTCAATGGTTCACAAAAAATGCAAGTGTGAATTTAAAAGAGAATTGGGATTTTGCGATTTAGGTCGCAGTTTTTGCTTACTGGGCATTGAATCTGTGGTTGATTGTTAAAAAATTGACCAAGCGCGAATCAAACTCGTGCACAAAGGGATGCTGGTGTAAGCCAAAATTCTCGAGGAAAACCCTTTTCTTGCATGGGCGCTCCCTTTAATTAGGGTTCCGTACCAAAAAGGTTAAAAATATATTTTTATGGTGTGACTCTCTCTGTCTGTACCTATGTCTGTTTATCTGTCCGACTGTTAAAGCGCCATATTTTTGCATACCTCACAACACAAACAGTACAGAAAACAATTAATTCAAGGAGAGGTAAATAGCAGGCGGTCTTATCGCTTATTAGTTTCATAAATCCCTGATGCAAATAATATTATAAATCGAAAGTACTATACAGCAATTCATTAAAATGTAATTCTTTGTATGTATATACTAGTGCTGCAACTACGTATTACGTAGGGTAGTCATAAACATTAATTAAAGGAGTATTGAACCTCAATTGTTGCAAAGCAAACAAACAAATGGATAAGTTTCTTCACAGCATGTTTATTCATTTTCAATGCATTGTTTAAAGTTAGATATTTGTTACTATTGATAAAACAAATACAAGTGGATCAATAATAGAATTCTTACCCAAATAAGCTTCATAAACATTCCACAGTATAAAGTCAATGATGGAATCTACTAAAGGATAGTTACATTCGGTGTTCAAGCCTTGAGAAGCTTTATAAATCAATACGTTTAGTGGGTATATACATTTACACCTGCAAATATCTTCCTTTAGCATTACCACCTTAAACCAGCCATCTAATTTATTAAAAAGTAAATACATAAGTTGGGCACTTAACTTATTTCCAGAGGCTCGCTCGATCTCCAGTAAAAGACTGCCCATCGAATGGCATACAACCCCTTTTAAAACCTTTACTTCTTACCCCTACCACGCCCATGTTAGGAGAAGCAATACAACACTTCCGAGACTTCCATTTAGTGTAGATATTATATTTACTTTACATATGTACTTTATTAAATCTCGATTATTCAACAATGATTTAATGAAGCCCGAAATTATTATATAAAAGCCAACTTATATGTTCTGATATATTAAAAGTAATAGTATGGATTTATCAACTGGAACTAACAATCACGTGATGTTGTGGTAGTTAAATATTTCATCATCAAGATCATAAAGTGAACAATGCCGTAATAAGGTAAGTTTAATTACAAAGTATATTTATAATCTAACACGGCCATACTGACAGTACTTCGTTCTCGAAGTAAATAAAACATTACATTTTAATTACATTCCTTTTATATATTTATTTTTACATAATATCATCAACTCCATCATGCTAAGGTATGTACATCTATATTTATAACATTTTTTTTACATTTCAGCATTGCTACTGTCTTACTCCTCACATTAAGAAGACTATGCAGCAACGGTCAAATGCTTTCAACAACATTCAGCTCTAGCCCCTCACCTGCTGCGCATGAGATAAGCTAGACAAAGCAAATGACTCCAGCAGTTCCAGAAATCAACTTATTTACATTTCATTTGTATAACATCATTAAACTGTTTAATAAGCTGCTAACTAATAATGTCAATTCAGTGCCATAAGTAAACAAAAAAAAATAAAAGATATGTTGAGGTGAAAACAGAGTCACGCGTATTTTTGTTTTTCTTATAGCACTAATTTGAGTTAAGAGTAATCACTAACAATAATAAAAAATCACGTCTGCAAATATGTAAATTGTAAATATTTATGTATAAATCTAATATAATATCAAGATTCTGAGATTTCCACCGAGTCTTCATCTACTAATTCCCCTGGCCATAACCTTATTTTATCCTTAACTATAGTTATATTTCTTAAATTCCCTAAACCTCTGAGAGCATACCTGCCATTAGCTAGTACAGCAGTAATTTGGTAAGGTCCTTTAAATCTAGGGCTTAATTTATCACAACGCCTGTGATCCTGGTTGACATATACTGTATTTCCGACCTCAAAAACTTTATTATCTCGCCTAACGCTATCAAAACGTGCCTTAAATTTATTAGCTGCTGAACATAAACGTTGATAAGCTAATTCGCGATCCATCCTAACGTCAGTGTTTAAGTCTGGGAGGTTGATGTCATTTAATCGAGCCTGAATACATGGGATATTTCCATTGCAACCCATGAGCAAACGGATTGGTGTGAACCCCGTTGATTTTTGATATGTGGTGTTTATCGATTGTTGAACCTTCCACAGCCCGCTTGGCCAATCTGACGACCCATTACACGTGGCATTCAACATATTAATAACGGTTGATACGTATCGTTCCACCTGTCCGTTTCCTCTTGGTGTGCCTGTGGTAATCATGTGGTGCTCAATATGCAAATCTCTAAATAACGACGTAATTTGATGAGAGCTAAAGTTGGTACCTTGATCAGTTATCACTTTAGAAGGGGTGCGAAGTGTTGTTACTATTTCCCGAATAAGAGGCACTAGGTCCTCGGCTTTTAGACTTTTGAGGGGCTTTAGTAAGCAAAACTTAGTGAATCCATCCACTAAAATAAGAATATATCTGTACCCTTCCCTAGTTTGTGAAAATGGACCTGTGCAGTCTAAATGGACAGTGTGAAGTGGGACTGGAATTTTTTCTATTGGATATAAGAATCCCTGTTTTGGACCAGAGTGACCTTTTCGTTGGACACATGTCAGACAATGATCGAGGTATTTTCTTACAAATGCTGCCATGTGAGGGAACCAAAAATGTTCACGAAGTTTATGCAAGGTCTTATCGAAGCCAACATGGCAATTTTCATTATGGCAAAGTTGTAAGAGACTAAGCCTGCACCTCTTGGGAACATAGAGTTTTGGTTCATCAGGTAGGGCATGATAAAACAATAGATTGTCATGTAGTAAATATCTACTTGCGTCCAGTTCACCAGCCAGAACTTGACTTATCAAATGTTGAGTTTCCGGGTCATTTTGCTGTGCGTTATGTAACCAAAATTCAGGCTCTTCAATTAAGTTTATATCGTACTTGGCATCTACTGGAAGTAACGCATTTTGGGGATCAGAAACAGGGCTTTGAACAGGATTACGGCTGAGAAAATCCACATGACCTATGTATTTTCCCTTTTTGTATATTATTTCAAAGATAAAATCTTGCATAAATGTCCACCAACGGGCGACACGTGGAGAAAGATCCTTTTTATTCATGGTAGATTTAATAGAGTTACAATCTGTATAAATTTGAAATTTAACGCCCAAAAGGTATACTCTAAAATGTTTAAGTGCATTATATATTGCCAAAGTTTCCAGGTCATATGAACAGTATCGGGATTCTACGGGAGATGTTCTTTTACTAAAATATGCTACAACTTTTTTATTATTATTTACTTTTTGAACTAAGATAGCACCGAAACCTAAGGAACTGGCGTCCGTATAAAGTTCTGTTGGTAATTTTGGGTCAAATACACTCAGCAGAGGTTTGGATGACAAATGTTTTATTACATAATTTCGCGCCGCATCCTGTTCTAATCCCCATTCCCATTTCTGGTTGACTTTGGTGAGTTTTGTAATGCAAGCCGTTCGAGCAGCAAAATCCGGTATAAATTTTCTAAAATAACTAGCCAAACCCAAGAACTGTCGGACTTGTTTGATATTGCTAGGGACCGGGGAGTTAACTAATGCAGCTATTTTGGTTTCGCTGGGTCTAACGCCTTCCTGCGATATATGCCTTCCCAGATACTCTATGTTATCGACAAACAATTTACATTTCCTTAGATTAATAGTAAATCCTGCACAACAAAGAGCCTTAAGCGTCTCGTCCAAGTACTGTAGCCCTTCTTCTATAGTTGAAAAAGGGATGAGAATGTCGTCAATGTAAACTAAAAGAAATTTCAAATGCTGAACAGCTTTCGTAATAGCTCTTTGAAACACGGAGGGTCCATTGCAGATACCAAATGGCATCTTTAAAAATTCGTAATGACCGCTCGGTGTTACAAAAGCTGTATACTTAATAGACTCAGATGAAACCGGTATTTGGTAAAACCCATTTTTCATATCGATCGAAATATAGTATTTTGCTTTTCCAAGTCGATCAATTTGGTCTTCGATGAGAGGGAGCGGGTACCTGTCCTTTTCCAAAAGTTTGTTTAGGGCTCGATAATCTATACATAGCCTATCACTACCGTCTTTCTTTTTTACTAAAATGACAGGACTAGCAAAAGGGGAATCACTTTCACGTATTATATTTTTTTCCAAAAGTTCTTGAATTATCTGGTCTACCTTCTCCCTCTCTATCGGAGCCAATCGATATGGGCGATAATAAACAATATCATTCCCTTTTAAGCGCAAATTTAACTCACCAGTTCTTACAGTACCAGTTTCAGCCAGAACAGAAGGATATCTAAGGAAAATTTGTTTTATTTGTTCTTGTAATTTGCCATCTAAATGATCAATTTTTGATGCCAATTCGCTTAACTCAGTAGTTGAAGTGATAAGGTTGACTTCTGTTTTGGCTTTCACTGGTTTTCTAACTATTCGGGAACCAGTTGAATCTGTGATGATTTCTATGTCAGGATACTTAACAGCGTTTCTACCTATCAGAAGATCATAACGGAAGTCACAGTCTCTAGCAACATGAATATCAAGCTCGATACAAACTTCGTCAAATTTCACTAATACAGTAATCACGGCAAATATATGGATTTTATTTGGTCCTATACCATTCAGAAATAATGACGTCGGAGCAAAGCGGCAACCTAGTTTTCTTGCTACAGATTCCTTTATTAGACTACAATTAGCACCTGTGTCTATTAAAGATTGTATTGCGTAACCGTTAACATAAACTTTGGTAAGGTTTAGTTCAGACTGTCTAAAAAATTTGCTTCCTTAGTTGGCACTACAGTGATTGAAGAAGAGTTATTTGATTCAGCTCGTTGTTTATGGTAGCAAACAGTCTCAGTATGTCCTACCTTTTTACAATAGGTACAGACTTTTGTACGAAAATCAGTAGGCCTAGGAACCTGTTGAGCAGTGTTTGTAATTTTGGTTTGCTTATACATTAAGTATTGAGATTGGACATGTCCCACTTTATTACAAGTAAAACATTTCTTTTCGTTACTAAATTTGAGACGCTTTGCTCCACTGGGTCCTGAGCCATCACCATCTTTATCTAGTGGTCTCTTTTTGGCCTTTACATATGTTGAAAGCAATGTAATTAGGGCAGATGTTGTTTTAGCACCATTATTTAACGAGGCCATCTTAATATCGACATCACTAATACCGCCGCAAACTATCTCAATCAACTGTACATCGGTAAAAGCAATTTTAGTGTTGCGTAGCAATCTTAGTTTCTCTCTAGCATATTCACTGTAAGAGTCAGCAGAGTCAGAAGAGTATAACACCGCCTTGCTAAGTCTTTCGGATAAATTTTTCTTCTCGGGATAAACATTAAGAATGTCGGTACGAAAATTCTCCCAGGATCTGCCTTCTGAAGGTTCCCAGGATTCGAACCATGCTAAGGCTGAGCCTTTGAGAGCCTTACCGGCTTTGGCCGCAGTCTTGATGCTGCTCCACTTGAATTCTTTAGACAGAGTCTCGATGCTGTCGCACCAGCTGGCTGCTCCGCAGTCGATTCGCTCGGGATCGAACAGCGGCAGCGCAATGTCGTCATCCTTTTGATGCGTAGTGGTGACAGCATCTTTAATTGCCTTTAAAAGCTCTGTAACTGTTGTGACATCCATCCTGAAATGTGCAATTACAATATTAAATATTACAAATATGTAAGAAAAGTACTAACCCCCATAATCCACCTGTATTACAAATATATATAAAAAAAAAACAATAAAACTTTTATTGTACAGGCTATGGTACTCTCATAGTTATGAATTGATACAAAAATCTCACGTGTCCATCTCCAGGGGGTACCCTGGCAAGATAAATACGTGTGACAAACCATATAAATCTCCGGAATAACTCCGTAACGATAAATATAGTTCACTTTCTTAAACTATCTAATTAAAACAACACATATCCATCTCCAGAGAGTAACCCTGGCAAGATAAATATATGTGATTCACCATATAAACCTCCGGAATAACTCCGTAACGATAAATATAGTTCATTTTTCTAAACTATCTAATCAAAACAACACATATCCATCTCCAGAGAGTAACCCTGGCAAGATAAATATATGTGATTCACCATATAAACCTCCGGAATAACTCCGTAACGATAAATATAGTTCACTTTTCTAAACTATCTAATCAAAACAACACATATCCATCTCCAGAGAGTAACCCTGGCAAGATAAATATATGTAATTAACCATATAAACCTCCGGAATAAATCCGTTTCGGTAAATATAACTTTATTTCCTAAAAGTGGCAATCAAGGTATGACAAAAAAAAACATTACATTATTTATTGAAACAATAACCTACCATTTGTGGGCGTACATATCCCTTCTTCTGATATTAGTTTCATAAATCCCTGATGCAAATAATATTATAAATCGAAAGTACTATACAGCAATTCATTAAAATGTAATTCTTTGTATGTATATACTAGTGCTGCAACTACGTATTACGTAGGGTAGTCATAAACATTAATTAAAGGAGTATTGAACCTCAATTGTTGCAAAGCAAACAAACAAATGGATAAGTTTCTTCACAGCATGTTTATTCATTTTCAATGCATTGTTTAAAGTTAGATATTTGTTACTATTGATAAAACAAATACAAGTGGATCAATAATAGAATTCTTACCCAAATAAGCTTCATAAACATTCCACAGTATAAAGTCAATGATGGAATCTACTAAAGGATAGTTACATTCGGTGTTCAAGCCTTGAGAAGCTTTATAAATCAATACGTTTAGTGGGTATATACATTTACACCTGCAAATATCTTCCTTTAGCATTACCACCTTAAACCAGCCATCTAATTTATTAAAAAGTAAATACATAAGTTGGGCACTTAACTTATTTCCAGAGGCTCGCTCGATCTCCAGTAAAAGACTGCCCATCGAATGGCATACAACCCCTTTTAAAACCTTTACTTCTTACCCCTACCACGCCCATGTTAGGAGAAGCAATACAACACTTCCGAGACTTCCATTTAGTGTAGATATTATATTTACTTTACATATGTACTTTATTAAATCTCGATTATTCAACAATGATTTAATGAAGCCCGAAATTATTATATAAAAGCCAACTTATATGTTCTGATATATTAAAAGTAATAGTATGGATTTATCAACTGGAACTAACAATCACGTGATGTTGTGGTAGTTAAATATTTCATTATCAAGATCATAAAGTGAACAATGCCGTAATAAGGTAAGTTTAATTACAAAGTATATTTATAATCTAACACGCTAAACAGCGATCTGTTCCAAACAACCTTTGGGTAGTGGGAGACGCAATTGTAACTATCAGATTTCAAAAATATGATGATTCTGGGATAAGTTATTCGTGTTTTTAGCTGTGACTTTCACTTATCCTTTCCAAACCCTAGCTCAGACATCAGTCAGTTTAGTATTCACGTCACTCGAAATCTTTCTTAGTCAAAAAAAGTAAACTCATATCCAAATGTATTACTTATGAAATGAGTATCTTCGAATAGCATATTTTAACGAAAAAAAATAATACAAGGAAAAATAATCTTTTTTTGGGTCTTGGATGTTTTCTATGTATTTAAGTATTCTAATTTATCTATTTATTATTTATATCATCGCCTAGTACCCATAGTACAAGCTTTGCTTAGTTTGAGACTAGGTCGATTTGTGTAAAATTGTCGCTGATATTTATTTATTAATAATTATATGGCTGAAATGAAAGAGTGTATGGAGAAAATAATCAGTTTAAATATAAAACTTATGAACGATAGTGTAAATAACATTCATGTTTCTAAAAAGAAGTGTCTATGTAACTCGTAAAGCGACATTTGTAAAATAACAAAGAAATCAAGAAAACTAAACAGCAAACATGGAACGAAGTTGTTTTCAGAATTTAAAAGTATTTCAAAATGAAATACGACACAGACATGTAGTTGGAAACAATTTCCAGACAGGCAGGTGAGAAATTGCTTTTTGCTTTTAGTTGGCATGAGTTTTATAAATCGGTTTTTAAACCCTCGAGCGGATGCAGTGCCGATGACTCTTGAAGATACTCCTTTGTTATAAAGAAAAAATATTATAGCATTTTTCAAATTCAAACAGATTTATTTCAGACTGGGTCCATATATTGTTCGTTACATTATTTAAAACTTAGAGTCCCCGGTAAGCTCGGTTCTCCATACAAACGTAGTTACGCTCTCATTTTAAAACGACTAGCTAGTTTGCTCTGAAACTTTTTACTTTGAAAAAGTTAAGGTTTATGCAGGCCTGTAATTAGTTTACGTAGCTTCAGATACCATAGTAAAAAAATACAGCGAATTTAAGTTTTTTATACAAAACCTGTTTTTGCTGTATTTTGTTTGTTTTATATACTGGAGCCGTATTAACCAATTACAGGCCTAGGTAAACTTTATGTCCTTGCATATATGAAGTTTCGTTACAAACCAAAACGTAGTTTTAAAATGAGAACGAAACTCCGTTTGTATGGGAAGGGGAAATTCAGCCGAGCTTGCTGGGGACTCTGAAGAGCTATGTTACAAAAATAAAATTGTTCACACAAAACTTGTACCTATTTAGTCAGGCCCACTTGATTTACGTCAAGTCTTGATACGCTCAATCCAATGCCACACTAAAAGCCACCGTGATACAACCTTCCCTGGTCTCCCCTAAATAGACATACAATTTTTAGTTTAGCTTTACTCTTTATGAAACAATACCTAACCAAAAAAGAAAGTTGATTATTTTGTAAGTCAGGGATTACTCATACAAAGTTGCCTTTTCGGCATTTTGTTATGGTATACGGGTTTGCGATCCCGGCTCCCCGAGCTGCTACTGGCTCATACATAGTCTTCCGGGACAGTAATATCCTTTAAACCTTTCTCCTGTCTAAATTCGTACAATTCCTTTCTTTACCCTGTTATCCTTCCTCCTATGCCGCCAATCCAAGTATGCCTTGCCGACGGATGCTTGGCTAGAGGCGAGTCTAGTCGTTAGCGTGCCGAATTGCCCTGGGACTGGTGACCCCAGAATAAGGCTAAACCTTTACCTGGTACGCGGGGCTCTGCTGGGTACGAATATTTTATCCCTAGCTGCTTGTGGGAACGCAAATAGCGGCGATGTGGTTCGCAACCCATCACGTCTCGGTCCCAGCGAGAGCGAAGAGTGGGCTATGGAGAGTCGCTTTGCTAAAATCTGTAAGGGGAGAATTGAATTATAAAATAGATGAAGTGTGTCAGATGATGGATGCGAGAAATATTGATATTCTGTGTGTGAATGAGACAAACGACACGTTTGACGACACGTTTGGCTCAATGGGTTGTACAACGGCCTACGAAGCTGGCGGTCCCGGGTTCGAATCCCGGCCAGGGCAACTGTTTGTGTGATGAGCACGAATGTTTGTTCCTGGGTCTTGGATGTTTTCTATGTATTTAAGTATTATCATTCATCTATTCTATATATGATGTATATCGTCGTCTAGTACCTAGTAGTAGTTTGGGACTAGGTCGATTTGTGTAAGATTGTCCGCGTGTTATTTATTTATTTTGGCGAAAGGGTTGTCACAGCACAAGGTGTAGGGATTAATGAATGTTAATGAAGCGGCAGTTGTAGTCTCTGCCTACCCCGTAATGGGAAAAAGGCGTGATTATATGTATATATGTATGTATTATTTTCCAAGACTTGATAAAAATGCGTTGTATGACGTACACGTAGTATGACGTGTTTGTCGCTTTCTTTCGATTATATTATAAGCGGATTCTACTGTACATAGTACAGTCACCGGGATTAATATCTGCCACAAGAAAGCACGCATAAATATCTGACAGTTATCTATTTCTAAGGCCGTCAGGACGTGTCAGATATTTCGCCCCGGTTTGGTAAGGCAGATATTGATTCTGGGGTCTGTAAAATGGATTAAGGTTGAAGGTGTCAATCACTGGGAAATTTACCCTATTTCAGGGTTCCACATCAACTTTTTGCGAAATTTAACCTCGTCCTTATCGCGTCTGACCCGATAAGCCGGTCGGAATGAGAATATACTCTACTTTTGATCCGAACAAATGTTCTGTTAAACCCGGTCATAGCGAATAAAGATAAGTAAGGTCAACCGAGGTAAATGCGTCTGAAGGGGTATATGTATCTTTTGATGATATCTTAGAAACAACCCCTTGAAACTATTCTTGCTCTAAATACCTTTGGCTCAGTTGGTCGCACAACGGCTTAGGAAGCTGGTGGCCGCGGGTTCGAATCCCGGCCAAGGCAAGTGTTTGTGCGATGAGTATGGATGTTAGTTCCTGGGTCTTGGATGTTTTTTTATTCATTAAGAAAAAGAACATATTTATTCCACGCCAGCATAAAGAAAAATAAAAAAAAAAAACAAAAAAAAATGTCGACGCTGAAAGGGGTCACCAGTCAGCTTTATGCCACGGCAAGCCGTGACGCTGATTTTCGGTGGTGCCCTGAAATTTAAAACTAATTTAAACCTACCTAGTTTATTATCTAAATTAAAGTACTATATTTATCTATATAAGTATGTATATGTGAGTGAGTTTAGTAAAACGTCCCACTTTGTCGATTCTAGTTACGGATTTAGGGGCAGTTTAGTGAAATATGGCAAAACCTACCGAAAATCGACTTTCAATGAAAACTGATAGAACATACTGTAATAAACCTATGATTTTGATGTCGACCCATAAATGTTCAATTTAAGCACCTTTTTAAAGCCTCAAATTTTAGTGCTCAGTGTCCCACTTTGTCGAATACCTCACAAAATCGTCGATATCATATTTGTGCCTGTTTTAGGGAAAAAAATCTACTTTTTCGATATAGACTTATGAGTAGTTTGTAATATAACAAAACATAAGCTATTTTTCGGTGAAAAAATTATGTCTCTAAGTGCTATAGTTATTTTTTTTTAATTCTTCAACCTTGCAAAAGTGTAAAAGCAACAAATGAGAAAACGTTGGTATAAGTTTGGGACGACAAAAAACACACTTTGTACTTTGAAGTCATGGAGTGGTTAGTATCAAATGAATTGGCATACTTTAAGAATTTCAAATTAGTCAAAATTATGTATGTAACCTTGGTAGTTTGAATGTTACGGAGGCTTGAACATAAAAACAGAACGAAAATAATCCTGAATATGGGTTTATTTTCTATATTTATAACACGACACGCAGATTTATCATTAAAGTTGTATTTATAAATGTATTCTCATGCTAAAAAATACAGAAATAATTCTATGAATCCCTTTAGTGGTATGCCAAAAGAATTGAAAAGTACAGCATAAAAAAAACGAATAAAAAATAGTAGATTATTTGACAAGGGACTAAAATAAGCCATTACGACACGAAGTGATTATTTGGATGAGCTCACGAAGTGAGCGAGGACAAATATATCTGAGTGTCATATAATGGAACTCAGCCACGTGTTAAACACTCTGCTTTTCACTTCGACTGCGAGAGAATAAAAAGACTTAACATTAAACTCACTATAAAATTTGTATGGGATTATATAGCTTTCTTTTAAACCGTAGGGGCTCAATGTACTATATTAGTCACGCTTCGCGAAGCTAATATGACGTACTTTTTGAGCAGGAGAAGTGAAAAATACGAAATATGAATAGTAGGGTTGGGTAACCATCGATAATGGACTTTTTTATCGATGATTCCGCTAAATACAAAACAGTACTATTTAAAAAAATATAACTAACTGATAGATATAAAATAACATTTATATAAATACTAACTCGAAAAATATTACACCTATGTTTTAAAAGCTGATTTTATACTTGTAGTAATTTTTTAGCGTATGACCATACACGTACGAAACCAAACCGTCAAAGTGGGACACTAAACTTTAGTCGGAAATAAATTCCGTTAAAATTCCGTAAAAAAAGATCAAACAAACGACATTAGTATCAATGACTATTAGGTACCCATAGTGCAAGCTTTTTGGTTAGTTTGGTACTAAGTCGATTTGAATATGATTGTCCATGATATTTATTCATTTATTATTTATTAATAGAACTCCATATATGATCCATGAAGAGATAAGTCTCTTCATGGATCATACACTATTTATTCCTCGTGCCTTAACTAGGATAATACTGAATCTCAGGCGGTGTGAGTTTATTTAAATGTTAGTAGGCTAATAAAATATTCGCGATGATTTTATTAATACTCTAAATTAATTCCGGCTTTACACATTGTAAACTAATATATTTCTTTAATTTTTATGTTTACAATGGCTAGGTATACTAAGCAAACAATCAAGTAATAATCAAGACCGTGTAGTCTCCACTAGAGAATTAACGTAATAACCATCTGTGACAGCTACTTAGATTGATTTTTTACGAAAATCTTGAACGTGAAGGTAAAAACCTTCACGATCTTCGAGATTCTTAAATTGCATTGATTCACTAAGAAACTAGGTATATTTTTAAAATACAAAGATATAAATAATGAAAAAATTTCAATACTCTACTAGATTTTAACCTGTGCTTTGTTCCTTGGCGCAATGCGCAATGCTTGATGTAGACCGTGCCGTGCGCCCCGGTAATTTAGATCTTTGTATTTTAAAAATATAGTTCTACTTAGATTTTGTATGAAGAACTGGGATATTAACTGTAAGTATCATCTTAATAATTGACAACATTACATTTTTCTAACATTTGTATAGGAATCAAAAGGCTGCGGCATCCTGAATGTACCAAAATATTTGTATCAATTTATCTATATTTATATAAAAGAAACAAGTAATAATAAAGGTTACCTCATTTAAGTAACTATATGGCGGAATAGATAGTTGTATAAACCTCACTTCGAAAAAAAATGCATTGAATTTGACATTGTCATGGCACTGTCATCTCACACTTGGGTGATTATTTGAGCATTAATTATTTTCTTAGAAACGTTTGTCTTTGTAATAAATGTCGTGCTATCGCAACTCAATTGGTCTTATTCTCTAGTTGTGACGGTAGTAAAATGTGTCCTATAAGAGGCACGGCTCACAGACGCATAGTTTCGCAGAAATTATGTTTTTTTTTTTTTATTTGTGTGTCGACCATAATGACGCCAATATACGTATAATGACGTTTGTTGATATCAAAATGATGCTTCTATATGGATAATGACGGTTTGTAATTCTTTCTATGAATATTTATAGAAAAATTATAAAATAAATGTATTGGTTTGTTGTAAAAATATATATTTGAGTTCCCTCAGAACAAGCCCCTTCATATGGTACACGGTATATTTTACAAGTTTTTTTTTTGACGGGCAGATAGACAGGCAAAGAGACGAGTGATCTTATAAGGGTTCCGTGTTTTTCTTTTGAGTTACAAATCCCTTAGAATAGACTATGTATTACATATCTACATTACATAATATAACATAGTCAGATTTATTTATTGTTTAATTTATATGATGAGCTTTTGATATTTCAAGAGTTAAATATAGAAATCCATACTAATATTATAAATGCGAAAGTGTGTCTGTCTGTCTGTCTGTTACCTCTTCACGCTTAAACCGCTGAACCGATTTGGATGATATTTGGTATGGAGATACTTTGAGTCCCGGGGAAGGACATAGGCTACTTTTTATCCCGGAAAAATACCCTTATCCGCGATAAACGAATTCAAGGCGGATGAAGTCCCGGGTAGACGCTAGTTTATTATATACTAAATTAACTATGAATCCTAAATATGTTTTAAAATACAGTTGACCTATTCTTACCGAGCAGATTATAGAGAACATTTAACACTGTAAGCTTAGAAATATGAAATGTTGTCAATTATCTATCGCCTTCGTACCATTTTTGTAGATTAACCTTTACAATGCCTATAAAGAGGTTATATTCAACTAGCTTTGCTAGTAGCGGATTCCCTAAGACTCCTTAGTTAAAGCATTAAAACCAAGATAGCACACGGACGCATTCCCCTCTGCCAAAGAATATGACAAATCACAGGTCAGTTTATATTACGATAAATGATCAGTGTTTCTGTGTTTTATCGTTGGTAGGTGATTTTTTTATAGTGCGCGAAATGGAAATACCTAAGTATGAATATTTCCGTAGTGTGGTGGTGTGTTTAAGAGTGATGAAGAAGATGCTCATAGCATTTCCTCGTTTCATTAGCCTCTTGGTCAGTTCTTTATGTAAGCTGTTAGCGTTGAAAGTATGACTTCAAAAGTTAGTGAGTTGTATTATTTCTTAGCCTACTCTTTTGTTTACACTGTGCACCGATGAAGGCACACTTCATCCCGAATGATATATAGTAGGTGTTATCACTAGCAGCCATTTTTCAGGCGTTTGGGCGAAACATTTGAAAGGGTTTTATATTTAGACACTTTGAGATAGTGCTACACTTTCTCGGTTGAACGATATATATATAAATACAAATTATATAGTATTTACCTGCGACAGCGCCCACGTTATCAAAAACTGAGACCAATGATTTAATGATTGGTTCCTTACAACAACTTTCAGCCTCCTTTTCAACTTGTTAAGAGATTATTTCCGGGATGAAAATTGTTCGACGTAAGGTCTCAAACTATTCTCCATACCAGATTTAATTTAAATCGTTTCAGCGGCTCGGCTCGGTTTAATTTTAGATTTCTGTGCTCCAGAACTGGTATCACAGACGTGGGTGTCAAAACCGCCAGACCCAAATGGGACTGGGCTGGGCATGTCTGCCGTATGAACCCGGATCGGTGGCCAAGGTAAGTACCGAATGGATCCCCCAGGAAGGCTACAGGAACCGAGGCAGACCGAAAAGGAGATGGCAGGACGATTTGGACACATTTTGTAAGGGCTGTCGGGAGTGTACGCTGGATAGGGATGCATGGCGGAAAAGAGGGGAGGCCTTTGCTCATACTTGACCAGGCTATTATAAAAATAAACGCATTAAATCAATAATATTTACACTAAATTTTTCATCATTATATTAACACGTTAACAATTAATAACAAAATTATTTATTTTAATTGTGAGTTACTCGTTGTCAACGTGTTTTTCGCACCGTACCCAGGGTGCCGACATGATGTCACGCGGCGAGGTGCACAGATTTTGTAACCGTGTAGTATTTATTTTATTTCTAATCAACTTCCAAAAAAGGAGGAGGTTTATGTACGGTACGGATACATTTGAATCGCCTTTTGAAGTGGGTGCCAAACCTGAAGTAAATAAAGTTCTTTACTCAACGAAAATACGAATTACTATGACTAAATATATATGTAGGTAGATAATAACTAAAGGCTCGCCGCCACGGTTCTTATTAGTAATAAATGAATGGTTTGGCACCGACTTCAAAAGGTGATTCAAATGTGATCCGTACCTTACATAAAAGATTATTTATGGCTTTTTAGTTTATTCTGAAGTCGGTTCTTTTTTTATTTATAAATTGTTAAGTTTTATTTACTAGGCAAACTAAACAAACAACATTCATTTGTGTATGACATTAGCAAGATACAGGCATTCTGTCAATTTTTTTATCCAAATCAAGTATGCACAGCATGATTAAAAAGAGCTCTCAAAAATATCCTAAAACTAAAACTATCCTTGTTACTCAAGTTCTATGTTATATTAAATTGTTGCCCAGTTTATACATCATCTCATTGGTTAAGCTTAAGCTTTGCCATGCAATGTGGAATGAATTGAGAATTATAATCAATCAATCAATCAAAATATCCTTTCTATTTCAATTTTTTTATTTCAAAAATATCCTTTATTCAAGTAGGCTTAGATACAAGCACTTTCGAATTGTCAGTTACAATGCGAGAAGTCTTTGCTGGGAAACATACAATATGATCCAACATGTACCGGATGACCCCACAATTACAAATATAATATTATATAGACTTAATATAAGACCTGAAATACCTACAAAATTTACAAGTTAATAAAAAGTACGATTTGTTCAATAAATTAATTTCATATCTTTCTATCTAACCCCGATAGAAAGATACGAGTATGAAATCATTGCTTTAACTTAACAGTTAAAGGAATAATATTCATATGTTTAAGTTAAATATCAGTTGTATGAAGCCCATAAGGCGATAAAATACATAGTGGAATAATGTATGTAAACTTTCCACAGGTATTGCACAACATTTGCAACTATACCATAACATTGGTAATTTTCCATAAAAACCCAATATGTTGCACAATAATTGTTAATTAAAATTCTCAGAAATAATAAAATTACCCCCTCCCCAACCAATATACGGCTCGACTATAAAAGCCAAAGCTAATTCAATTGACAATAACCCCACTATATGTGGCATACGAATAAACACATAAATATACAAATAGTCCCCATACTATTCATGTCGTTACATGTCGTTACTACAAGTTATCGGTACTACTTACTAGCCTTTGAAAATACTTACAAGAAATAATCGTCAAGTGAATTAGCTTCAGTCAGATAGATATCATAGTTAAAATAGGAAGCCTAAGTATTGGTTTAGGAACGGGATTTCGATATAAACTGTGACTTTTTATTCTCTACTTCACCTACACTGCTCTTAAAGCTATCGAAAGGGGTTCAGACTGCCTTTACAGTCCTCAGTCTGCACATTGGTCACTTCGAGCCGGATTGATCCTAAGCTCAATAGAATAAAATGTCACAAAGAAACGAAAGTCCGTCTCCGTCGTCAGTAAGGACGACCGACACCCCCGGTGGTATTACCGATACCTCGGAGCAGAGCTCCGAAACGACCACGACCCAGACCTCCGAGTCGTCGAGGGTCACCAGAAGTGCTGCTAGAAGCGGCGCTACTGCGCCGTCGTTGGCACCTCCGCAAGCGCCTCCTGGTGCTGGGCGGAAGCGGCTGGTGGCGGCGCAGCCCCCTGGAGCCCTGCCCGCGCCTACTGGCGCACAGCAGGCTCCAGCTCCGGAGCTTCACTACAACGTGCAACAGGCGGGCCCTAGTCCCGGCCCGGCTTCCGCGCTCCTCGCGGGCGCCGCCGGCGAGACCCAGGACCCCAACCAAGCACGAGCCCCCGCCGATGTCGTAGCGTCGTTAGAACACGACGCACAACGGTCGGCGATGGCACCGAGTACCGTGGTCGAAAAACCCATTGCGCCCAGAAAGACGCAATCAAAGGCCTCATCGCGGAAGTCGACAAAGGAGAGGCGAATCCAATTGGCAAAAGCGCGGGAAGTGCTAGCTGCAGCCAAACTAGTAACGCTTGAAGCGGAGCTAGAAACTAGTGAAGAAGAGGACAACGCAAGTGCCACGACGGATGTGGATACAAGCCGGCAGGTCGAGACCTGGTTGGACCGGCACCACCTCCCAGCCCTTGATTTGAATCCCCATAATTTTTCTTCTCAGTTACAGTATACGACGGGAGCGCCCGCTTTTACGCAGGCGCCCGGCGCGCATGCGCCGCCCGTCCCTGCGGCCACGATGCCCCCCGCGCCCCCTGCGCCCCCTGCGCCGATGTACGCCGTGCCACTACAAGCGCATGCGTCGCCCGCGCCTGCGCCTACGGCCACGCAGTACCCAGCGCTCCCGTCCGCCGTGCTTCACGGCTCTGCGGGACCCGCTGCGATGGATGGATTGGCGGTACAACCGTACGCGCCGAACAACGACATCATGACCATCACAGAAGCGATCCGGAATGCCATACTGGCATGCAAACAAGATCCCCACACAAGAAAAACGGCGGATCTACCAGTCTTCACAGGTTCCCGACGGCAATGGCTGTCATTCAAGCAGGTATATACGGACACTGCCCCGTACTACACGCCGGGCGAAAATACGGCGCGACTGCAGACAGCTACCCGAAACCTGAAAAATACGGCGATAAGTGATTTCGTCATATCCGGTGCCAAGCCGGAACTCATTATGGAGAAGTTGGAAGAGTGCTACGGCAACACGGCGACTCTTGCGGCACTGGAATATAGAAATCTCCGTGAGCTGCCCAAGCTCACCGACAGCGCGCAAGACATCTGTTCGTTCTCGCTCAAGCTCGGAACGATAATGGCTACGTTACAACCCGTCGACGCCCATGAAAGCAGATATAGCTCAGAAGTCCTGCGATCGCTCCATGATAAGCTAACAGTGAATTTACAATCAAAGTGGTATACCTACTCAGCTGACAAACCGAGGCGCGAAAGCGATGTCATGCTGATGGTAAATTTTATGCGAGAAGAAGCCAGATTACGAGAACCGTACACCGTAATCAGTGATGCAACCCAGGTGCCGCCGCGCCATCAGCCCTTCCAGCAACGAAGCCACTACAATGCGCCCTATGCACCGCGCCCGCCCGGCCAATTTACACGGTACAGTGCGCCACATACATATCCGCAGCCCGCCGCTGTCGCGCAGCCGCGACCCGAGAGGACCCATACCGCCACGGAGAAGAAATGTCCGGTATGTGAGAGTACACAACATAGTGGCGGCAGAGAGTGCGCGACGTTTTTAGATATGTGTGTAGATAAACGGCGGGAGATTGCGAAAACGGCGCAGATGTGTTTCAAGTGTCTACATCTCTGGGAAAAACAACATTTTTGCAAGAAAATGATTTGTTCAGTGCCTAACTGCGGGAAAAATCATCATGTGCTAGTGCATAAAGACAATATTAAATCAGTTACAGATACAGTTGCGAGTGAAACAGTGTTGTGTGCATGGACCCACAATGACTCTCCCTCCGTTGACCCCGTCCACGGTGCCGCCGGGCCTGCTAAGAAGCCCACCTACACGGCAAGCGCGCCGGACGGAGTCTACGCTGCGCTGCCACTGCCAACCAGCCCGCCCGCACCTACTGGTGCCGCTCGGAAACAGCTGGCAACCGCGCAGCTCCCGGAAGCCCTGCACGCGCCTAGTGGCGCACAGCGGGCTCCCATGCCGGCCCCGCGACTTATCGCGCCGGCGCCCGAGCCGCCACTCGTCCTACACACGAGTGACGTCGGCCGGGCCAACATCACCGATCGGCGCCCCCGATGCAGCGCTCGCCGAGCGCGACGCCGTCGGTCGCGCCGCCCAACACAACACTCAGAAGCCCTGCGCCCGCCTGGTGGCGCACAGCGGGCTCCCATGCCGGCCCCGCGACTTATCGCGCCGGCGCCCGAGCCGCCACTCGTCCTACACACGAGTGACGTCGGCCGGGCCAACAACACAAATCGGCGCCCCCGACGCCGCACTCGCCGAGCGCGACGCCGTCGGTCGCGCCGCCCAACCGCACAGCACTCAGAAGCCCTGCGCGCGCCTAGTGGCGCACAGCGGGCTCCTTTGCCGGCCCCGCGACTAATCGCGCCGGCGCCTGAGCCGCCACTCGCCCTACACACGAGTGACGTCGGCCGGGCCATCAGTATCAATCGGCGCCCCCGACGCAGCGCTCGCCGAGCGCGACCCCGTCGGTCGCGCCGCCCAGCCACGCAGCTCCCAGAAGCCCTACGCGCACCTGGTCGAGCACAGCGGGCTCCCATGCCGGCCCCGCGACTTAGCGCGCCGGCGCCCGAGCCGCCACTTGTACTACACATGAGTGACGTCGGCCGGGCCAACAATACCAATCGGCGCCCCCGACGCAGCGCTCGCCGAGCGCGACGCCGTCAATCACGCCGCCCAACCACGCAGCTCTCAGAAGCCCTGCGCGCGCCTAGTGGCGCACAGCGGGCTCCTACGCCGGCCCCGCGACTTATCGCGCCGGCGCCCGAGAAGAAAGCGCGCCGCCCACGGCGCCCGAGAAATCGCAGCGACGCGCCTTACACACCGCGTCCGCGCCGCCCACGGCGACAGCGCGCCGCCTGCGGCGCAAGAGACACTGCAGCGCGAGGACAGCGCGCCACCCACGGCGCCCGAGAAATCGCACCGACGCGCCTTACACACCGCGTCCGCGCCGCCTACGGCGACAGTGCGTCGCCTGCGGCGCCCAAGACAGCGCGCCGCCCACGGCGCCCGTGTCATCACAGCAGACCTGAGCATCGAGCCACAACAGCCGACGTCTGCGAGCATCAGGCAACATCAACGGGTCACCGGCACCGGCGAAGTTTCCTATGACTAAGGTCATAGTGGCGGGAGAATGTACCGGATGACCCCACAATTACAAATATAATATTATATAGACTTAATATAAGACCTGAAATACCTACAAAATTTATAAGTTAATAAAAAGTACGATTTGTTCAATAAATTAATTTCATATCTTTCTATCTAACCCCGATAGAAAGATATGAAATCATTGCTTTAACTTAACAGTTAAAGGAATAATATTCATATGTTTAAGTTAAATATCAGTTGTATGAAGCCCATAAGGCGATAAAATACATTGTGGAATAATGTATGTAAACTTTCCACAGGTATTGCACAACATTTGCAACTATACCATAACATTGGTAATTTTCCATAAAAACCCAATATGTTGCACAATAATTGTTAATTAAAATTCTCAGAAATAATAAAATTACCCCCTCCCCAACCAATATACGGCTCGACTATAAAAGCCAAAGCTAATTCAATTGACAATAACCCCACTATATGTGGCATACGAATAAACATAAATATACAAATAGTCCCCATACTATTCATGTCGATTGCAGTGAGTGGATTCAGTGTCCAGCGCTCGTCGTGAGAGGTCGTCTTTACTAGTGCGCAGCTGTCAGCTCCGTAGAACAAATTAAAATCGCTTAGTTTCGGCAATGCCCTGGTGGGCGTTGCCGTTGCCGTATGTCTGCAAGAAGCTCTTAGCCCCGCCCACTAGTTGTGTGTGGTGCCTTGTTGCCGTTTGTGCTGTCATTGTGTTTTTCCGTGTATAGAAGAAGACTTTCCAGTGCGCGTGAAAATCATTGTGCGTGTTGTGTGAACTTTATATGTGAATTGTGTGCGAAATTGACGCTTATGTTAAAATTCTAAAGAAAAGAAAATTAATGAAAGTATTTAAAAATATTTCCTAAATACTTGTGTGAGAAAAAAGCAACTCACTATTGTGATAAAAGAGTAGATCACAGTTCTTCTCTCAGTTATTTACTAAATTCAGTGCGCGAGTGCCGTTTATAGTTTAAATAATCAGTGTTTTGGTGCAATTTTTAATTTTTTCCTCGGTATCTCCCTGGACATGCCCGTATTTCTGCGTATAGGGATACGGCGCTAATGATGGAGGGAAAGAGGATTGTGCCCCCTCCCTCGTTGGCGAGCTTCCTTGCTCGTCAATATCCTAATGTTATGGAGGAGTTTTTGATTCTTTCAAATGCTCAGAAAGTATCTAACACAGGTAAGGAGACTTTTTCTTCCTCAAACCCGACTTTGACATCTGTTGACAACCGTATTGACGGCGACTCTACTGACTTTAGCCGGTATGGCTCGCAAGCCTCCGGTCTGACCTGTGACAAGACACCTCGTAGATCAATTGATTCTTTTAAAAGGCGTGCTGTCTTAAGCGTGCGCTCGAGCTCTCGCTTTCGTTCTCCTTCCTATTCGCGTCCGGCCTCTGTTCTTTTTGGAGGTTTGGGTGACTGCGAGTCCGAGTTGGTAACCGTGCAGGACACTCCTCTTGCACTTGGTCAGCCTACTCCTGAATCTCAACTGCCTCTTGGTCAGGTAGATTTAAGGGATCTTCGAAGACACTTTGCAGGTGATGTGGCCCCGCCCCCCGCCTCGCTTAATTTACATAACTCCCATGTGGAGGTTATTGTTCATTCTCAACTTTCTAGTATGGACTCGGCCTCGATCGAGTCTGAATCTGAAATTGAATATCAGTCTGTCCTTTCTGATGAAGGTTTTGAAACTGTTAAACGTAAAAATAAAAATAAAAATCGTGGCAGGAAGCGTGGCAACATTAGCCCTTCTTCTCCTGTCAGTCTTGCTGATTCTCCACATGGGGATTTCATGGCTGATTTGTCTCGCAGTCAGCCTAATCTCAGTCACCCTAATTCGACACCCAAGCGTTTGCGCCAGGAGGCTCCACAGCATCCTCACGTTGTTGATCGTGAGGAGATGGAGGTCATTGTTGAAAATGCCAAAAAGGAGAAAAGACCTCCTATCTTGTTCTTAAAAGATAAAGCGCGTTGGACAAAGCTAGCTGCTGAGGCCAACCGCAGAAACATTGGTTTGCTCAGAGCCACCTCGGTAGCTGCTCGTGATGGCAGACCGGGAGGCATTGGGATTATTACCCAAAATATATCACAATATAAAGCCTGGATTGACCTGATGGTTGATGGCTATCATACCTATAATCCTGAACGCAGACTTCACGTGGTCATTAAAGGCCTTCCTGTGGAGATTGATAATACTTCCATTTTAGAAGACCTTAAATCCCAAGGTCTCCCGGTACATGAAGTTCACCGTATGTTTAGGGGTGATAAAAGAGTTCCCTTTGAGGCGGTTTTTGTCTCCCTTGATCGCACTCCAGCGGGAAAGGAGATTTATAATATCAAGTCTTCCTGTGGTCTCAGTGGACTGCGTGTTGAAGCACCTTATAAAAATAATAGAGTGCCGCAATGTAAAAATTGCCAATTCTATGGTCACTCGGAGAATTATTGTAGGCTCCCTTCTCGCTGCGTTAAGTGCGGAGGTGGTCATCATACCAGTAGCTGTGAACTTAAAAAGGATTCACCTGCTGATATTCAATCCAAAATTAAAGTGTCCTGCTGCAACTGCGGCGGTGATCATACCGCTAATTTTCATAATTGCCCGGCTGCTCCTAAGCAAAATAAGAATTCCAGATCAAATAGGAATGGTAACAATACTCGTAGGCGTAATAAAGTATCCAGATTCAGCAGTCAGAATCCTTCGCCGCCTTTAAACAACAATGGAGTTAGCACTGGAAATCAAGTACCCCTTGTTACGGAGTCCTCTTTTCCTACTTTAGGTGGAAAGAGGCTGCACTCTTCTACTCAAGTTGTTGAAGCTGCAAACTTTATTTATGGCTCCTCTCAAGAGTCTCAGTCTGGCCCTCAGGCGCAGCCTCCCCGTCCTGGCTCGTCAGCCCAAGGTCCCCTTAATCCTATCTTGGAGAACGTGGCTGTTGATCGTTCATCCAATTTTCAACAGCATAGGCCTCCCTACAATCAAATTGCTGCCATGCCTTCTAGATCTGGCCCAAATTATTCTAACAACATCTCTCGACAAGCACCTCCCTCTCACATGAGGAAGTCATATCCTGGTGCCTCCTTGGGCTCAGGTCCTAGCGTTGTCTCCCCTTCTATTTTAGGAGGAGCTGCGCGTAATCAATCTGATGACGATGATCTCAGACTAGTTTTTGAACTGGCTGAGATCATTGACATCGATGAGGTCCGCAGTTTGGCTGCTGAATTCAGGGCTCAAAGAAATTCCAGAGGTCGGTTTGATGTACTCTTCAAGTACTCAGCTCTCCTATCGGCGATCCGCTCTATCAATACTCAGACAGCTCATAATGGATAATACACCCGGTAGAGTCAAGCCCAAGCATCTATCGCTGGCATATTTTAATGCCAATGGCGTTAGGTCTCAGAGAGACGAAATAGCTTCATTTATTAAATCTCATAATATTGACATCTTTCTTATTCAAGAAACATTTTTAAAACCCTCTTTAAGGGACCCTAAAATAGCTAAGTTTAATATAATCCGTAATGATCGCACTACGAGTGCTGGGGGGGGTACCTTAATTTATTATAAAAGGGCATTCCATTGTTCACCCATTTCCATACCAGATAATATCAAACACTTTGAAATATCTGCGTGTCGCATAGCCCTTACGGGTCATGGGCCTATTACCTTAGTATCAGCTTATTTATCTCCAAATCAGCCATTATTAAAATCCGACCTAGAGGCTGTGTTTGGGTTGGGTGAATCGGTCATTTTGGCTGGCGATCTCAACTGCAAGCACAGTCTCTGGAATTGTAATTATTCTACTTCAAGGGGCAGGCGTCTTCTTAAATATACCAATGATCTCTCTATTGATCTGATAGCTCCGTTTGAGGCGACTCATTTTCCGAGTGACCCTACGAGAAGAGCTGATATCTTGGATGTGGTACTTCTGAAGGGCGTAGCTTTACAACTGCGCTCTTTAGAAGTGCTTCATGAACTCTCTTCCGACCACAGGCCGGTCACTCTGAAAATGGGGCCTCCTCGTGACGGACCGCCTCTTACTAGGCGTATTATCAACTGGCATCAGGTTAGTCTAGTAATGTCAGATAAGGACGTCATAAATCGTTTTGACGGACTTTCCGCTCAAATCAACTCTATAGAGGACCTTGAAAAGGCTATTAATCTTCTCACTTCGGGCCTTCAAGCCATACAAAATGAGTGTTCCAAAGACGTCCCTATAGAAGACTTCTATACCTGGAGGCTTCCCAGCCATCTGCTCAAACTTTTAAAAGAAAAGAACGAAGCTACCAGGAAATACGATCTTGCCCCTTCAAGCGAGAATAAGTCTATATTAAATAATTTGCGGCAAAGGCTTAAAAGGGGTCTTGCTGATCACAAGAATCAGAAATGGAGCGATCTCTTGTCGGAGCTCTCCCCTAGTCATCTTGCATTTTGGAAGTTGACTAGGACCTTAAAATTAGATACAGTTGTGGACATGCCTCCCCTCAAATTTATGAACAACGGCTCGGAGCAGATCGCCTTTAATGACGATGAAAAGGCTGAGTGCTTGGCGGTCTCGTTGGAAGCCCAATGCTCCCCAAGTACTGAGCCTGTTGATCCCGTACATCTGGCCCGAGTTGAAAATGAAGTAGAAGCGCGGCTCTCTACACCGCCTTCTGACGCTCCACTAGAACCTCTGAGTCTATCCGAATTAAAGCTTCTCATAAAGTCTCTCAAGAAACGTAAATCCCCAGGTGAGGACAGGATATCCAATAGGATGATCGGAATGCTCCCTGAGAGTCTTCTGATCGTCCTCTTGGCTATCTATAACATCTCTCTTGCCAAATGCCACTTTCCAAAGGTATGGAAACATGCTGAGGTAATTGGTATTCACAAGCCGGGTAAGCCTCGTGATGATCCTGTTAGCTATAGACCTATCAGCCTTTTAAACACTCTTGGGAAACTTTATGAGAGGGTGATTATGAATAGACTCAGAAAAGTGATTGCGGCGGGGCACCTGTTGGCAGACGAACAGTTTGGCTTTAGGGCTGAACATTCGTGTGTTCAACAGGTGCACCGCATAACCGAGCATGTTCACTTCTGGTGGACCAACTGGGGTCGGTCCATTCCTACAGGGGCGATATTTTTTGATATCTCCAAAGCATTCGACCGCGTTTGGCACAAAGGTCTTATCTACAAATTATTTAATATAGACATTCCCACAAGACTAGTATTTCTAATCTCCGATTTCCTCTCTGACAGGAGCTTTAGTTACAGGGTTGATGGTACCTTATCACCCAAGCATCCTATCAGGGCAGGAGTCCCTCAAGGGTCGGTTCTCGCGCCAACCCTCTTTTCATTATATATCAATGATATTCCCAGAGTCCGGAGTGCATTGTGCCCAGTATGCAGATGACACGGCCCTTTTTGCCACCTCTCCTCGAGTTAATAGCATAAAAGTTCTCCTCCAATCTGCGGCCGAAGCCTTTGGGCAATGGTGTAGACTTTGGAGGATGGAGCTCAACCCTCAAAAGAGTGCAGCTGTCATTTTCACTCGCACCAGCGACAAACATAAATACAAGCCGGATAGTGAAATCACTCTTTTGGGGGGAACTGTTCCCTGGAGGGAGGAGGTAAAATATCTTGGTGTCACATTAGACAGACGCTTAAATTTCAAAAAGCATATTGACGCAGTTAGAAATAAAGCCGCATTTATCCTGGGCAGAATGCACTGCCTACTTTCCTCTAAATCCAAATTTTCTCGTAATAACAAAATTACTATTTATAAAACCTGTATTCGGCCGGTGTTCTCTTATGCTAGCATTGTCTTTGGACAGTCCTCGCGTAGGAAGCTCTGGTCGTTACAGGTCCTTCAAAATAGATTCCTCAGGCGTGTAGTCGACGCCCCAGGCTACGTTCGGAACGTGGATATCCATGCCGATCTAAATATTCACTCAGTTGCGCAGCATTTTAAAATGCTGGCTACTAATTACTTTTACCGTTCCGAACGCAGTCCTAACCCACTAGTGACTGCTTCCGTCGACTATACGCCTGACATTCCTCCTAGGAAAGGTATAAAAAGGGCGAGACATGCACTACTTGTGCCTGATGACAAATTCACCATTAGGCTCAAACGCGAGAAAGAAATTGACACTGACCTTAGTATCAGACGCATATATGACAATGACCCTCTTGACTCGCCCTTGAGAGGCACACCTAATGACAATTCTGAGGAAGGAAGAGTCTCCTTGAACCATGGGAGGCTTTCGGCTAAGTTAAATTCTCGACCTCGGTTGAGGTATAGGCCTCTCCTTAGGGGCTTTAAATCCATAAAAGACCAGATATCTCATTTTCAGAGATTTGGCCCATATATCAGTAAGAGGGATCGCCCTCCGAGGTCATCCCCTACTGCTCAAAATTAAATTAAAATTTAAAATCTCAAAATTGTTACTTTATTAATCTATAATCTCTTTTGTTTTTCTATTGCGCCAAACACTGGACTATTTAAACCGGCTTGTTTACAGTCCTCTTAGTTATAGTTACATAACTATTAGGCAAAAGTCTTTGTTCTTCTTTTCTGTGCCTCGCTCCTTCGGAGCGCGGCACCATTTAATAACTCGAAAGTGGTCGTCTAACGACCAAACTGAGACCAGAACAATTAAAAAAAAAAAAAAAAAAAAAAAAATACTATTCATGTCGTTACATGTCGTTACTACAAGTTATCGGTACTACTTACTAGCCTTTGAAAATACTTACAAGAAATAATCGTCAAGTGAATTAGCTTCAGTCAGATAGATATCATAGTTAAAATAGGAAGCCTAAGTATTGGTTTAGGAACGGGATTTCGATATAAACTGTGACTTTTTATTCTCTACTTCACCTACACTGCTCTTAAAGCTATCGAAAGGGGTTCAGACTGCCTTTACAGTCCTCAGTCTGCACACAACATTTGTTGCAAGGATTAGGGAAACCCAGAAAACCTAATCAGATCATTTAACTTAAGTATAATACTTACTTATTATTGATAAAATCATCATTTTAAAAATTAAAATAATTAATAAGATAAATTAGACAGTAAGAGGTCTGAAAGGATTGCGAAATTATTTCTACAATCTGCCGTCTGAATACCAGAAATCGGGGGTCAAAAATATCAACATTCTTATGTTTGGATACAATTTCATTGTACTGACGACACATTCTCATGATGGGATTGTAATAAGAGGTATTTTTTTTTATAAACCTGGAGAGCAAAAACCTTTACTAGCATATATTTACAAGTACTTATTTACTAGCATAAGACGTGCCGTCGTCAGCGTTACCTGGGATTCAGTATTTTATATTTAGGTCTATAACCTCATCTATCTGTGTGCGTAAGTCATCCTCATGGTGCACAAATATTGTGATCGGCCCCCCTATTGCCGAACGCGTTTGACGCCCGGATTCAGAATAAAGTGTCATGATTTAGTTATGGGCTATGACAGTTGGTTCGGATACCAATTGTCAAAAATTCATTAGGCAATAACCGCCCTGGTTGTAATATTCGTGTCGTATGTACAGTTTCGTCAGAATGAAATTGCTATTATTTTTAAATAGGCGTAAAAATAGATTATTCCAAGTTTGTTCGCCTTGATGCTTGACCCGCATTACAAAACTTCCCTATAAAACGAATCCCCCTTTTCAGTTCCATAGGGCATGATTGCTGCGATTGCTGCAATATACATAAAGTATCTTATGTCCTTCCTAGAGTCTCAAACTATCTTCCAACCAAATTTCATCAAGATTGGTTCAGCAGCTTAAGCGTGAAAAGATAACGGACAGACAGACGGAACGTATGGAGTTAATTTCGAGTACTTATAATACTTATTACTAAACAAGGGAAGAACTTCGATTGCGGAAGGGAAAAAGGCCTCGTTTTTTCTTCAGCATAAACGGGTAAAAAATATCCTATAACCATCTGTATGCCTACCGTAAGTTTCATGATCATCATCATCATCATGATCAGTCAAAAGACGTCCACTGCTGGTGATAGGTCTCTCCCAAAGAACGCCACCATGACTGGTCCTGCACTGGCTCCATCCACCGGCTTTCAGTGATCTTCAGCAGGTCATCACTTCACCTTATTGGGGCCTACCCACACTGCGCCTTCCAGTGTGTGGTCACCACTCAAAATAACGATGGCCCCAGCGGCCGTTGGTTCTACGATGTGCCCTGCCCATTGCCTCTTAAGTTAATACTAGCTAATTATGAAAAAAACTTAGCTGTCGCAAGACAACCTAACATTGCAAAGCCAGTCTAGAATGAGAGCCCACCCCGGCGAGACGAAATGAACCCTACATATCTACAGTTCAGGATATCAGTGAACTGTTCACATGACGTCACTTTCCGATTGGTAAGCCCAGCAGCTACCTGTGTAAGCTGTTTTGTCGAAAAAAAACGACTCAGTTAAAATCAGATAGTCCGTTTCACTTTTGATAGTTTTATCTTCAATGTACAGGCATTAAATTTTTACAACTTTATAGTAGCATGTATGAATCAAGGCTCGGAACCTTTATAAATCTAAATTAACGCTATTTCTGGAATAATTTAAAATTGTAAATAGGAGAAGAAAAATATGTTTGAAATCACCAGATTAATGTTCTAGACTTTTTATTAATATATACGAAAAAAGGTGCACTGGTTCTCGATACGAGATACTCGCTAGCGCCGATCGTAAACTCAGCTCATGGTAGGCGCACTGGTATGGATAAGTACCTAATGTATTTTAATATCACAAAATAATTAACTAAAATCGTTCAAAAGGTAACCTACACCTAAATAAATAGGGATAAGATTTCTATACAAATTAATGTAGGTAGGTTATGTACTCCTATTTTTTAAGAATAATAATAAATAATACAAAACCTCAATCGGCAACACATTTTATTCAGTCTTAAATTTTGTAGTTCAGAAATCCTTATACCTATCTAGAGTTAATTGAAAATATAATAATAGTTATAAAATTCTAACGCTTATTTCATTTATTCAGAGTTCAAACTATTTAATTGTTACGGCGGGAGGTAATTTAAAAAACCATGCCCAAAAATAATCACACACACTTACACACAAATATAAGTATACATTATACACAAATACATAAGAGATAAAGAAAACACGGACCATGATCTGTATTTGTGTGTGTTGGCGTATGTACTAATACTTACTAATAAAGAAGATGCATTTTTTTTAATGATACCAATCCATATAATGGGGAACTTGCATAAAGAAAAAAATAGGCATTACTGTATCTCTACAGGTTCGAAAACACCACATTTTTACAATAAAATTAAAATCCATAATATACTTTTTCATATTGATATTGCATTCTCAGTACATATATTTTTTTAAATCATCCAATAGAAATAGCTACTATCAATTGTTTTTCACTAGAAAGAAAAAAAAAATACTACAACTAGTTCAAGTTCAAGTTCTTTATTGCTTTCATGTAGTATACAGATAATATCTTAAACTAACATGACACCCTGTAAGGACATCGCAATATTTTATAATAAAACTATACAAAATAAAAACACATATATACAAAAAGAGATCAAATCGTAAAAGTAAGAATTGCAATAAATGAGTAACAAAACGATAATAATTTTATATGTAAAAACTAAGACCACAGGTAGAAGGTAGGCTGGTAGAACATTATCTGTAATATTTATTTATCTCTAATACTTAAACGAAGTTTTTTACGGCTTAAAATTTGTTTTCAAAGACTTGTTTTTTCAGAAGGTACAGTTTCACTGCCCGCTTTTAAAATCGAAAATATTGCCTGTCTTTGACTGTCATTTCTGACGTTCCTAATGCTCAATCCCTGTTGGTCCTTACATGCATTTTATCCTTATGAGAAACTGAGTCCGAAGCCCAATTTAAATCGAGCGACGCACGTGTGATGTCACTTATACAATACAATACAATAGTCGTTATTGCACACCAAAATAAAATAACATCAGGCACTTAAATATAAAACAGTATGAGAAATTATGAACAACAGGCGGTCTTATCGCTAAGAAGCGATCTCTTTCAAACGACCTTAAGGTAGTAAAGATGGCGCAAAGTAAACAACCAACCACTTACCTATGTCACAACTACAAGTGTGTAGAGGAGTGAGGAGTGTAAAGATTTTTCTTATCTCGGCCGTTAAAAAGTGAGTGATATAGGCATTTTAAACTGCTAATTAGACGGCGATTTGACAAAGAGGTCCAACATGTACTGTTACGTCATAGTCAATCCCGGTAATATAAACACATTCCGTTTTGCTTGAAATTATATATTCCCTATTTTGTGTCGAAATTTAAAAAAAGATAAATCTTTATTTTTATACACTATACAGGCTGTGACAACGGACCCGTGGGTTAACCTTACCCGATCTTCCCTAATCGTATGGTAATGATCTGTATATCTTGTTTTCTTGTCTCAAGCTCGTTTATTTAAAATTTAAAACATCAACAATCCAAACTTGAACTTCGTCGTTACCAATTCAAAGTAGAACATGGAGAATATCGAAAATGTTTGAAAAGATCCAGAAACCCTCACATTTACATTCAAATCTACAAAGAAAGCAAAGTTTTTCAATAAAATTTGCACAATAAGTCAACAACAATGGACGAGTTACCCCTGAAATATTACCAGGAAAATAAGTTAGGGTGATTTTGAGGGTCGGCATAGAGTATAGTTGTTATTGTAGATGGGACAAAGAAATGGTTTTAAGGTTTTTCTCTAGCATGACAGGAGGTCGCTTAAATAAGTAGGAAGGGGATACAGTTTTTTTAGGAATTCCCCAGCCCAAAAGAAGACAAAATGCTAGAGAAAAAACCAGCCTGCGGGCCTACACTAATTGTGATACTTGCGTTTATTGGCCTATATAAAAATGATAATATATTCGTCACTCGCCTCATACTTGTCAGAAAGTGAAAGTACTGAATAAATATATATAATGTTAGAGAAGGCTATTATTGCACTAATATTAATTAGGCGCCGTCACTTTCTGAGTAAAATGTGAGTGCATTGTCATTTGTAGAAGGAAACGCAATTATGATAGGTCCAAGACTCTCTTAGCAAATACTGCGCATAGCCGTGCGAGTGAGACACCGAGCAAATTTGGCAACCACCTAGGGTGCTCAAAAAGTGAACGAAATATATTAGGGGCCACTTCTTTGCTGAAAATTTACGATTAGTTTAATATGTTAACAATGTAGATCAGCATTATCATATCAGCCTAAAGTCGTCCACTGCTGGACGAAGGTCTTTCCCAAGGATTTCCATAACGAGCGAACGGTGTGCGCCGCCCTCCAACTCAACTCCAACGGTTTCCCCAGAACTTCACCAGATTATCGGCCCACCTTGTTGAGGGCCTCCCACACTGTGTCGTCCTGTACGCGGTCGCCTCTCGAGAACCTTTTGCCCCAGTAGCAATCGGTTCAAGTCCCCCGCCCACTGCCACTTAAGCAACTCTTCGAGCAATGTTGGTTTACCATACTAATATATGTATATAATTATATCAACTGAAACCGATGAAACTACAAATTTTTATACTTCGACAAATTTACTCATTAACAACTATATTTTTTAACAATTATGTATCAAGCCTATAACAGAGCGACATTTTTATACTTGGACATCTATCTATATATTCGGATATAATTTTGAACTAAATTAATGAGGACATTTTTATATTTCGACATACATAGGTATATCTTGTCAAAATTGTACTGGGACAAAATAAGACAAGTAGACAATTTTCTACATCGTATTTTTTCCTTGTAATCGCAAGTCGCATAGCCCCGTAGAATTTCAACCTTTTTACAAACTGTCGCGTCTGTAAATAAATTTTCTCTGGAGTGTCGCGTCCCCACTACAATTTGAATGGACCGCGGTCCTTATTGGCGTAATAAACCCTTATAGGGTAAGTGATTTATTTGGTGAATAATAAGCAGCTTTTAGGATTCTAGGATTCAAAATAACTAGCCCCGATTTACATAATAATAACTTATCTCCATTTAATACAATTCTATAAACTAGGACTAGCTCAATCATTTTTCAGGTCAGCACTAACTTACCGTAGGCGATAATTTAGTTAAAAACGTTATTATAGATAAACATTTAAATTAACTTCTCATGACAGCATAGCTTCGATCTCGGTCAAACTTTTCCCTTTAGTCTCTGGCACAAACTTAAGTGTGAAGACACAACCAAAAATATTCATGATTGTGAAAATGAGAAAGATAATATGGCTGCCGACGAGGATGATGATATAGCCGAAACTGAGGCCGGAGATGAAGCCAGAAATGAAACCGAGACACATGGAGATGGAGGAACCGGTGCTGCGGACGTTGGGGCTGAACATCTCACCAACCAGCACATTGGGGATGATACTTAAACCTAAAAAAATACAATATTTCATATAACTAAAGAGAAAGACTGCGAAGGTAATAATAATGTCCTATTCAAAACTGCATTGAAGCGTATTCACACAATGTATTATTAAAAGCCATTTAATTACCTGTATTAAAGCAGAAGAGGAATGCCATCAATGTAGCAAGCGGTAACCATCTAATCAAATCAAAACTTGGGTGACTGATCGACTCCAGATAAAAGTGCACCGCCAAAACCGCCTGTGAAAACAAAAATAGCAATATTTTTCTGTTCTTTTCATTTCCCTAAAATTTGCAGGTATATCAAATGTATAGGAGTGTTCAGAACGATCATAATGCAGAATAAAATTATATTTTCCGCAAATGAAAATTCTATTCTTGGGTAGACTGTTTACGAACACTTGAGTAGTCATTGTTAGTAAAAAACCGGCCAAGTGCAAGTCGGAAACGCGCACCGAGGGTTCCGTACAAAATAGACGCTAAAAATGGCCGTATCTATGAAAATCCAGTGTTAACAGAGCCCTACTACTACTTAAATGAACGCAGTGCTCGATCATATTACATTGGTTACTGATATAGACAGACAGACATGAAATTATACTGTTTTTAGTATTGGTTGTTATAGCAGCAACAGAAATACATCATCTGTAAAAATTACAACTGTCTAGCTATCACGATTCATGAGATACAGCCTAGTGATAGACAGACAGACGCACAGCGAAGTCTTAGTAACAGGGTCCCGTTTTACCCTTTGGATACGTAATCCTAAAAAAGAACTTACCGTACACAAGGCACATGTAGACGTAGAAACCAGTAACAGTTTTTTTCTTCCAAACTTTTCTACGAAAATCGGTGCTAAGAGAATACCCAGTACTTGCGTCACTCCTAATATAATAGTAGCTATGTCAGGATTCACCGAAGATGCAGCTTTATGAAAAATGGTTGTAGCAAAGAACATGATACAAGTGCTTCCAGCACCGGTTTGGATTATGAATAATGTTGTAGTTATCAACAACGCTCTTCGATTTCTTCTTCGGCTGAATATTTCCAGCCATTTCCATCGTGGCATCTTCGTAACGTTATTTCCTATTTGTGAGTATGCTAGTTTTCTTTCTTTTTCGTTTTCTATCATCGTCTTTAATTCTTTATCTACGTCTTTGCTTCGTCCTAAATAGTGCAGCGTCTTTTTGGCAGCATCGTCGTTTCCTAGAACAAGGTTAAGAATTTAAATCTTGATACCAATTAGGGCATTGTGCCCTGACAATTGCCACTTAATTTTGTAATTCTTCGCAGCATGGGAGGGGGCTTCCGATACTTTGAAAAATGACAAAATCTACTAGGATCGAGACCAAGGTAACCGGTATAGCTCAAAGAAATGCACAACTTGAGTGGCAATGGGCAGAGCATATTTCTTGCATAATCTACAGCCGCTGGGGCAAGTGATTTCTTTAGTAGGAACCACGCTCCAAAAGACGCTATGTTCGTAGGGCTGACTAGGTGAACTGACGACCCAGTGAAGGTTGCTGGAGTCCTAGAGGATACGATCGGCGCAGGACCAGTCGTAGTGCTCTTCATTAGAGAGGCTTATCAAGCAGCAGTGGATAACTTTTTGTTGATGAAGAACGTCAAAAAAAAACTTTCCTTTACACTGTGTTTCTCACCTGACTGTACATTCTCTGAAGTTTAATGTACAGAAAGAAATATACTTTGGGTTAGAAAAGGAAGAAAAATGTGACTTATCATTAATTACTAAAATAATAAATACTTTCAGAGAACTGGTTTTGTTAAGTTGGTTGCATAACGGCCCAAGAAACTGAATGTCTCAAGTTCGAATCCCGTCAGGGCGACGAATAATTGTTCCTAGGTTTTTGATGTTTTGAACACGTACTATACTCGTATGGTCGTCTAGTCTATTACCTATAGTACAAGCCTTGCTTAGTTAGAGACGAATAATGATTTGGGTGAGATTGTTCTATAAATAGAAGAAAAGTAAATTAGATAGAAGAAAAGAAAAAAAAACTAAATTAACAAAAAAAAAAACGCATACCTTTAATAACATGGTAAACCGGCGATTCTGGTACAAAAAATAACGCCGTTACGTGTAAGATACTTATAACAAGCACGACATATTCCACTATGTCAAAGGAAACATATGGGGCTACAGAAAATACGAGGAGACCTCCTAATGTATGCAGGACACCGGTCGAGCTCAAAATCGTTCCTCTGTATTCTGTTGACCTGCAATAACATAACATGTATCAAATACATGAGCTTAGGCTCATTAGATTCACTTTCTCGAAATGTGCACTTTTTCCAAAGGTATACTTGTTTAGAAGGAACACTTTTTCGGAAGGTGCACTGTCTCAAAAAGTGCACTTCCCAATTTGTCCACTTTCTCAGATAGAGCACATTCTCAGATAGTATATTATCACAGAAGGTGCAATTTCACAAATGGAGCATTTCTCAGATGGTCCACTTTTCCAAAAGATCCGTTTCGAATTCGTGATCTAGATTAGAAAACACTTTTATTCCGTTTTTTTTTCTATCTTATCTTATAGGGGGCAAACGTGCAGATGGATCGCCTGAAATACGACGCTCTCAAATACACGCGTACCTGAGGTGGGCAATAAAAAGCCAGGTTCAAGTGGGATTAAGCAGACCACGTCTGTCGTATACACCCGGAAAGATGGGCCAGCACACCCACCAAGTACGTGCCTCAAGATGGGCGTCGCAGACGAGGCAAGCACAGGCGGAAGTGGCGGGACGACTTAAAAGTAATTGTTAAAATAAATTCAATAGTAACTAACATTTATTTAGATAGCTAAGTTGATACGCAATAAGGTAGACTCACAGGGCCCATAGCTAATACGATAAAAAAGCAAATATTGGATTATTTATTTTTTTACATTCAAGGTCTTCGTAATTTTCAAAGTGAATTAAAATAAAATAAGTGAGAATGACATTAACTTATTTTAAAAAGCTTTATTTCCGGCTACAACTACTCACCGAGACGATTCAAAAGAGCACAAACTTGGTAGAATTGCGTTATTCTATCACGGAACTCCTATGAACACTTTTCAGCTCCATCATCAGATCAGCTCGATGTTATCATCATATTTTATTGTTACCTAATTTACATAACATGCCAAATTTAATCTGAATCGGGAAGTGGGTCAAACTTGCAAGATTTGTTGACATAGTTACTGACAAAGTTAGTACAGGTGAACAAACTAATAAAGCTGAAGCTGTAAAACAACAACTGATTCCAAAAACATACTAGAAAGTAAAAAGAAGTAATTCAGTTACTTAGAACCTCAAAATAATGAACCTTTTTCAACTCAATCTGTACAATAATATGGGTACAATTATGTTATCTTGGAGTCGGTGTCACCCAAAGAAATTGCCAATTTTTCATAATTGACGATTTTATGAAGTTAAATGTTAAACGAGTGGCACTGACACCAATAATATAACATAATTGTATATAATGTATAGATTGAGTTGAAAAAAGGATTATTTCTTTGAAATCGGTTAAAAAGATGCTTACGCTATCTCTCCGATGTACACCAAGTTTCCACACGCCGTGCCTCCTACGCCAAGACCATTGGCAATCCTCCCGATGATCAGGGTCGTCAAATTGCTAGCTTTCAGTATGACAGTATGGCCGGCAAAGAGTAGTATTCCAAACAATATTAGCGTCCGTTTCCTCCCAAATACGTTGGACAAGACAGCCCCTGATTGGGCTCCTGGAACAGTTATTGACTTGTAGTGCAATTAGTAACCGCAACGATCTTGTAACAAAATTGTAAGATAAGCTGGCTTGGCTCTGTAGCTCAATTGGCAGAGCGCCCCTGCAAGGCACTGGTTCAAATCCAATCAGTCTTGAATTTTTTTAATCATTATTTAGATCTTTGTATTTTAAAACTAATATATTTTTTAATCCTTACCTAATATGACCCCGACGTCCAAAATTGTAGCTATCCACATCCCGTCTGCTTCGTCTATAGGTTCGTCCAGAGGAGTCGTCTGAGGGCTTAGCAGCTTCTGCAGCACTGGAGCTGACCAACATACTGAGAAGCCGATGATTATATGTCCAATGTTCACTGAAACATAATTTGCTTTTTTACCCGACTGCGCGACGCAAAGAAGTGGTAAGGTGTTTATCAGTCTATGTATGTATGTATGTATGTTTGTATGTATGTATGTATGTATGTTTGTTCCTATCTGGCACTCTAGAGACCAAACGCGTGGACCGATTTTGATGATTCTTACGTCAATCAATTTGTCTTAACTGTCCGAATGTCACTGAAGACATGAAAATGATGAAAACTCAAAATGGCGATAATGAGACGCCATATTGTGAAAAAGAAAAAAAAAAATGACGTACTATATCGAGTTGGGTATCAATGAATAGGGATTTAAACATTATTATTAAGTTTCGTTTATCATTTTTAATTTGGAATTACCAGTTAGGAACTATAACGATTTCAAGTTGGTTAGCAAGCCGTTCTCACTAAATTTTCATTTAATTGCATTGTAATAAATTTGTGCAAGCTTCTCAATAACCCCCACGATAAAGATTGCGAAATCGTCTGACTTTTATAGTTCTAACAAAAAGTATAAAAAAAAAACAAAAAACCCGACTGCGTAAAAAAACTAAAAAGAAAAAAATAAGTCCAGTGCCATAGAAATTTGTTAAGTTATACCCATGGGACCCATTGTTGGAAAGATTTGCGTCGATCTAGATTTCTTATGGGTTTAAAATCGCTATGTTCCATATTAGAATTTATTATTTGTTACATTGTGAGTATCGATCATGAATCATGAAAGATTTCCATTATAACTTAACAAATTTCTAGGGCACTGGACTTGTTTTCTTCTTTTTAGTTTTTTACGCAGTTGGGTTCTTTGTTTTACAATATTCAATTATTCGCGGCAGTTTCTTTGATTATTCCTTCGAAGGAACGTTCTCGCTAGTTTCTTCACGAGATTTGGAGGAAGAAGTGCGATTATTGTTTCATCTTTGTTCCTTTGCAAGAACAGAAGCTGCCACTGCGACTTTTCCCTCGCTTTTGTTGCTTGACATGATAATTACCCATAATTATTTTGGTTTTATAAATTCACAAACGCCAACTAACCTTAAACAATAATCCACAAAGATATTAAAGTTTTATTTTTTATTTTCCATAAACTGACCAGCAATTGACCCAGTGTCATCTGATGGTAAGTGACTGCGGGGTCAAAGATTTATCGACGTCAACTGGATAAAACAGCTTGTCTCAAGGGCCTGCATCAACATTCGTAAACCACGACTCAAACGCGAGCGGGCCAATGAGCGCAATTTGTAATAAGGGACGCATTTATTGCTCGTGCGCATCAAAGAAAGAGAAAGCTAATACACTACATGCTTGCGGTTTCTTGGCGTAAGCGCCAGATGTAAAAGTACAATGAAATCGAAGATATTATTATGTTTTGTTAACATTTAAGTTAATCGCGTAGAAAATAAAGGAAAGAATGTTAATTACATAATTTAGCTGTTTATTAATCTGTCGTTTATACAAACTAGAAAAAATCTAGGAAATTTTCAACAAACACGTTTCCGTGTTTATCACTGAATAGGTTATACATATAGTCAAAAAACACATATCTAAAAACCAGCCTATTTTATATAAGTACTAGATTTGACAAAAATCTCATTAAAATAGCTTATGTATAGATAAATTAATAAACTACTTACTTATTAACTATTTACTTGATAGTAATATCAGATTCTTTATTATATAAGCTTAGACCAAAAACACATTTCTAAAGACTTCAATATTAGGGTATATTTATTTATTTATGCGTCTTTTATAAGACAGACAGATAAGCTGATATAATAGTAAGTCTATTTAAAAAAATAAGTTATATTTTTATAGTAAGACCGTTTCATTATATTTACTAAATATTTTTTGTCAACGATGTTTGGGCCACCCTGTAAGTACATATGAAATAAATAAAAATATGAGTAGACACTGACTCTAATTTTTAATGCTTATAGTTTCTTTATAGCTCCATTGCACTCTTCATAACTTTGTAGACATAAACAATCCAAATAAAAAAAAACTACTAACTTCTCTGCACATAAAAAAGTCCAACGAATAACATGCTTCTTTTCGAAGAAAACTAATTCTTGATTTAATTATATGTTTACTATAACTTATATATATATATATATATATATATCTGTATAATTTCCTTTTAATAAAACAATAGTACTTACCTGTCTTGCTACATCCTGCCAGGGTTCAAGTTTGTGCTTTGAGTAGTCATAGACATAAATTGTATGTATAACTAAATACCTAATAGCTTAAGAACAACCATACTGAATTACTGACTATCTGATAAATAACATTACCAAGATTCAACTCCAGATCTTAAAGCGCATGGCAAATATAGCAGGAAAAAGAGTACCCCAACGTTCGGAGGTTTACTAGAATAGGGTACATGCATGATTTTTTTATCGCTTTTCTTGACTAAATATCAAAATACCGTAAAAAATATTTTAAAATGTGAAATTAAAATCGGCCAAGAAATACGCATAATATAGGAATTTTAAACTAGTAATTAGACAGAGAGGTCCGATATGAACTGTTACGTCACAGTGTACTCCGGCCATATAAACTCCATATTAAATTCTGTTTTGCAAGAAATAGATAGAATTAAATGTTTGATGGCTTATATCTTGGTTATTTTTATAGCTATTCGAAAAAATACGTTTTGTGTACTGTTTGTTATATGAATGAGCTTATAATAAAGCAAAAATACAAAAATTCATGAGTATTCTCTAATCGATAAACTTTATCTCTTAAAGTTTATACCAATAATAAAAATTAGTATTAGATATTAGGTACCAACTTTATATTCAATTTACTGTCATATTTTTGTTAAAGCAACAGTATAAGTATTTTGTCACTATCTACCCTCCCATTACATGGGGTGTAATGGGAGGGTAGATAGTGTCGACTCTATCAGGTAGTTGTTTGATCGTCTCCATACGGGGAACGCAACTCCTGGTGACGCTTCTAGCCACCCATAAACTCTTCATTAGTGGCTCCTCGTAGCTACAGTGTACGCAGCCGCCACACCCCGGTAACCACGTCGATCCGTGGGCTAAACCTAATGGAGGGGGTTGAAATTTTTCAACTAAAACGGGAGATCCCCCGTAAGTACACAAAGACTTCTTCGGCGTAGTAGGCGAGCACCGTCGATAGGCAAATGCAACCGGTTGCTACGGCGATGCAGCAAGGTGATGTGATGTACCTCAAAGGGCGCCAGTCAGGATCTTGTAAGGCTGGGCGACCAATCACTGCATCCTTTCTACCCCTGGTCGTACCAGATCTGTGGTCCATCGGATCCCGGTAGTTTTGGGACGAGAGAGTGAGTCTGCACCTGCGCAACCGCTTACTCACTATAAACGTCTCACGCGCCGAAGAACCCTGGCATGTCTTTGGATCACGAGCTTAAAAGTCCTATGGCGATGGGGCAACGATGGTGGGAATACGGACTACGGTGTGTTCGTTTCTTAGTTTTTTCCCTGCATATAGGCGGTCAGATGAGAGTGGTCGCTCCTCGACTCGAGTGGGGCGGGAGGAGGGGTTCGGCAGCACATCTGACGACTAAGCAGCCCTATTTAGGATCGCTCTGCTTACCCCTGCACAAGGGAGAGGCCTAGAAAAGGTGGCCTAAAAATAGTCCGTCTCCCCCTTTTCACCCGATGGCAAACCGCGGCCGTGGGGCACCGATCTAATCGAGGTCGTAAAACGAAGAAAATCTTAAAAATTACATCTCCATCTTTTAACCTTGCTTGCTGGAATGTCCGCACACTTTTAGATAATCCAACAAATCTATGTCCCGAGCGCAAAACCGCTCTAATTGCTAGGTAACTACGCAAATATAACATAGATATAGCTGCCTTAAGTGAAACCCACCTTTCAGGCAGCGGGGAATTACATGAAGACCGTGGTGGGTACACTTACTACTGGATAGGCAAATCAGCAAATGAACGTGCAGGTAGTGGTGTAGGTTTTGCAATTAAAAACAAAATTGCAAAAACACTCGCTGAAACACCAAAAGGCATAAATGACAGAGTCATGACACTACGACTGCATCTCAACAACACCAGGTATCTCCATTTAATAAGTGCCTACGCTCCCACCATGACTTACAGTGACGATGACAAGCATAAATTCTATGACAATCTGAGAGATGTTCTAAAAAGTATTCCTTCCAGCGACAAAATCGCTCTACTGGGCGATTTTAATGCTCGTGTTGCCTCTGATTTTCATGTCTGGAAGCAGGTACTTGGGCGGAACGGAATCGGAAAATAAATCCAATGGAGAACTGCTCTTAGCTCTGTGTGCAGAATTTAATCTGTGTGTTACAAACAGTTTCTTCCGTATGGCCGACAAATATAAGACATCTTGGATGCACCCACGCTCTAAGCACTGGCATCTTATAGACTATGTCATTGTGCGCAGAGCTGACTTGAAGGACGTTTTGATTACTAGAGCTATGCGGCGCGCTGAGGGTTGGACCGATCACCGGTTGATTAGGTCGAAAGTTCGCCTCAGCTATAAACCGCCTCGCCGGGCAAAGCACAAAATACCAGTGCGTCTGGCCTTTGACAAACTGAAGAACTCCTCAACAATGCAGGAACATTTCAAGGACGTGTTTAAAACAACCTCTCCCAACAAAGAGGACTCTGTCGATGAACATTGGCGCTTCCTAGCGCAATCACGTCAGAAGGTAGCCCAAGAGGTTGTTGGTAAGCCGGAGAAGAAAAACCAAGATTGGTTTGATGATTCAGATGCCGAGATTATGGCGCTCGTCAATGAATCTAGGCGTCTTTTACGAACCACCTTCAAGGCCTCTCAGCATAAAACCGTCCAGCGCCAGCTCAAGTCCAAAATTCGTGATCTGAAGGATCGTTGGTGGACGATGAAAACATCTGAACTGTAGCATCTTGCTAACATCAAGCAGACAGGTCTCTTTTTTCAATGCCTGCGCACCGTTTTTGGTCCACGCTATAAAACGCTTTCACCCATTTTTTCCTGTGACAAATCAAAACGCCTGACTAACCGTAATGATGTCATTACCCGCTGGGCAGAACATTTTCACGAAGTTCTTAATCCACCTAGCCATGGTGCGGATATTATATACATCAAATCTTTACCAACTCTAAGTCCATCACCTGAGCTTGATAACCCTCCATCTTTCGCCGAGTTTCGTGTTGCGGACAATCGACTCAAAAATGGTAAAGCTGCAGGTTCAGATAGTCTACCAGCTGAACTTTATAAATACGGAGGTTCTTGTGTCCAAAATAGGCTTTTTGAGCTCATTCTGCCAGTTTGGGATAGTGATACAGTTCCTCAAGCTTGGAAGGATGCCACCATCTGCAAACTCTATAAAGGAAAGGGTGACACCTCTGACTGCGGGTCATATAGAGGTGTTTCCCTTCTCAGTGCGGCTGGCAAAATCTTAGCTCATATTATAAATAGCCGTCTGTCTAATCTTGCAGAGAGTATAATAGCTGAAAGCCAGTGTGGGTTCCGCCCAAGCAGAGGAACGGTAGATGCTATCTTCATTGTCAAACAACATAGACCTCTGAATATGTGTTTTGTCGACCTGGAGAAAGCATTCGATCGTGTGCCGCGATCTGCTCTGTGGATTGTTCTCACCAAAGCCGGATGTCCTGAGAAGTTCGTTAACTTAGTGCGCCAATTTCACGATGGTATGTTGGCCAAAGTACAGCACGAAAACGACTTCACGGAATAATTCATGGTTACAAGCGGCGTCGAGCAGGGTTGCGTAATGGCTCCAACTCTCTTTGCTCTTTACTTCGCCTCCGTATTGAGAGACACATATGGCAATGACACCGAGCAAATTTGCCTAAGTGTCAGGACAGACAAGGGTGTGTTCGATCTTACTCGTTTTAGAGCGAAAAAATCAGTACATGAGCTCTCTATCGTGGACGCCCTTTACGCTGATGACGTCTGTTTGATGGCAAATGATGTGAGCAGCTTGCAGCTATTTCTTAACCGACTTGATGAATCGTGTCAAAGATTTGGCTTAGTCATCAGTGCGAAGACACAAGTCCTTAAACAACCCGCACGTGGTTCCATGCCAGACCCGACACCGATAAGTTTGGGCGGTGACCCACTTAAAGAAGTAACTTCTTTCAAGTATCTCGGCAGCTTCGTTCGAGCCGACAACCGCCTTGATACCGAAATATCTTCACGTATCGCAAAAGCTGCAGCATCATTCGGTATGCTCCGCAAAAGAGTTTGGGACTCGCACGATCTTAAACTACACACCAAGATCGCTGTGTACAAAGCAGTTATTTTGCCGATTCTGCTGTACGCAACTGAGACGTGGTGTCTCTACAGAGGCGATATTAAACGTCTCGATACTTTTCACATAAGGTGTTAACGTTCGATACTTCGCCTTAAGTGGCAGGACCGAGTATCAAACACCGAAGTATTGAGACGTACCAATCTTGGAGGTGTGGAGTCCCTGCTCATAAAAGGCCAGCTGAGATGGTGCGGACATGTCGTACGCATGGATGATACTAGATTACCAAAGGTTGTCTTCTACTCGCAGTTAAAAGATGGTAAGCGCAAGCCAGGAGGCCAGTTTCTGCGATATAGAGACGTCATCAAACGCCATTTTACCGCATGCAACATCCCATGCGAGGGTTGGGAAGAGCAGAGCAGTGCACAACAGAGAGGAGTATGGCGCAGCTCTGTTCATGAGGCCGTCACTGATTTTGAGGAGCGTCGATTGAAAGACCTCGATGCAAAGCGCCTTAACAGAAAGACCCGCCCTAAGCCTTCCTATACCTACACGTATAACAACAAAGGGGAGTTGCATAGTGCGCCAAGCAACAAAATTTTCAAAACCAAATTCGGTTTTGCAAGTCACATTCGTGCCCATGACCGACGTTCGTGAAGGTCATGATGCCAGGTTTCGCCATTGACGGATACGTCAAGGAGGACGATATATATATATAAGTATTTTTGAAGGTTTTAGAGATAAAAGCAAATAACTGAAAAAACCGGCCATGAGCATGTCGGCCCATGCTCAGTGTACGGTTCCGCACCCTTTCATACAAAAAAATGCAGTACAGAGTGCTACAGATGACCAAATACGATATGAAAAACTGCACTAGCCAAAGAGCGTAACTCCACGGCACTTACGTCATATTGTTGTAAAGCACCGTTTTTCGACAATAACTCAAAAACGGTATATCCGATCATGTTGAAAGTATTTATTAAGTTTTATCTTTGTACTTTTGTTTCACAATTTTTGGTTATACCGTTTAGAAAATTAGGGGGGGGGGGGGGAGGGGCACAATTTATGCTACTTCCAGTGCGATTATTTCCGAAATATGTGCCTCATAGTGAAATTTGCTAAAAAGAAATTCAGTTTCGGTTATATGTATGGACTGCCCCCCCTGAAAATATAAGTAGCGGCCTACAAATGACACCTATACTCCAAAAAATATAAAATATATAATAATAGAATGCCTGTGACATACGCACAGACGGACGGACATGATGTAAGGGTTCCGTTTTTGCCATTTTGACTACGGAGCCCTAAAAAGTTACATCTAAACCAAAATATTAACGTCAGCGCACAGCCGCCCCTCACCCGAGGACTTTTAAAAGTTGGAAGTGAACACGTCAAGGAAGCCTACCAAACCAATTTCGAAAACCATACGAATTATTACCGCAGTTTTTTCATTTTATCGGCCTATAAGTAAAAAATAATAACTAATAAGTACAGCTATTAATCACTTACAACATGCTACTATAAAAAATTGTCTCCTCGTACCGTCTCGCTCATCTTTTGTCGCATACTCTAAAACAAAAAAGTAGTAGATTAGATATTATAAAAAAATACAAAGATAAAAGCGTAATAAAATACTTTCAATGAAAATTGATTTCCACATGATCGAATATACCGTTATTGAGTAACGAGTAAAAGGACGTAAGTGCCGTGGAGATACACTCTTTTGCTAGAGCACTAAACTTGTTCATATTGTTTTTTTTTTTCCATCTGCAGGGCTTTTTACCAAAAAGGTACAAAAGGAACCCATATGGTGCAAATCTGTCTGTCTGTCTGTCTGTCCGACTATTAAAGCGCCATATCTCAAAAACCACTTTTGCAAACTTTTTGAAATTTGGAATATTTATAAACATAGTCAGCCCACATGTATTGCACAGGAAATAATTTAAAAAAAAACGACGAATATGAGGGGGGGTAAAAATTAAAAGTCTAGATGCAGGCTCAAATGGGGTATCATATGAAAGGGCTGCACATTTTCGACCATTTTTTTTATTGTGATTAGTTTTTGTTTTATTAAAGAAAATGTGAAAAAAACACCATTCCCCCCCTTTACCTCCGAAGTTTACCAATCGAAAATTTTGAAATTTTTACAATTTGTATTAATAATTATAAATATTACACGAAAATTATAGCCATGTCTCTAACTAGCTATTTTTTTATTTAATTTGCAAAAACCTATTTGAACAAGCCGGGTGCGTTAAGTTTGCACCTGATTTGTATGCAATGATATAGATATCAGGTGCAAACTTAACTCAACTGGTACCGGGTAATAAAGTTAGGGTAAGTAAAAATTTGTACGGAACCCTCGGTGCGCGAGTCCGACTCGCACTTAACTGGGTTTTTTTTATTATTATTGCATCTTTTTGTATGAATGGCTGCGGAACCTTACACTGAGCATGGTCCGACATGCTCTTGGCCGGGTTTTTATGTGTTCACTTTTATCACTTTTTATTTGAAATTTATTTAAAAAAAATTTTATCACAACACCACAAAATAGAAATCTATATTTATATTATAAATAGAAACCTCTAGTCGCGGATAAATATATGTTTTTTGTGGTGTTAGACAGGCAAGCATTTAACTTCAGTCTCACCTGTTGGTAAGCGTTGTTAATTCTTCGACGTTTCAGACATCGTGTCAGAGATCGGAACCGGTATTTCTTAAATTTTCTAAAATACAAGCTATTTCTGGAATGTTTTAAAACTGTATTTAGAAGAAGAGAAATTTATCACAGAACACCTGATTCAATTGAAGAAACTCAATACAAAAACTCGTAATTGAACGAAAAAACCAATCGTTCTTTCGGTTATTTTTTATTTAAAAAATACCGGTACCGTTCCCTGCATCGGGTTACCACCATACTCTTGAAGGAAATCATATTTTTAGTTTTGTTATTTTGTGATAATTATATTACTTAAATGAAATTCGTGTAAGTTTAAATTAATAGACTTACTTTCTATGATCACAAAAGGTTCGAGCTGCAAGGTTTCAAACGTATCTCGGTCCATGGCTAGGAGTGGAGTGCGCGTGAGCACGGCGAGCGGAAATTCAAGAGTAAAAACTAGCCAAGTGCAAGACAGACTCGCGCACGGTGGGTTCCGTGTCACCGTGTATAAAAAACACTGAGAAAAACAAGTTTCTTCTTTGATTTCCGCTCTATTCTTTTATATTTTTAACTTCATTTATTTTAACATGTAAGTGAACACGGAAACTGCACAAAGCTTCCGAATTGTCGGGAACTCAAATGAGATAATATACGCGATATTATTCGTTTAAATTGCTTTTTTCTTAATTAGTGATAATCGCGGAAACAGAAGATAATTTTATTTATTTTTTATTATTTGTTTATTGCGACAACAGTTATATACACTATGAAAATGTAATCTGTGCTTCGTTAAATATTGCGTTTCAAAATATTACACAGATAGCGCCAAAAACACAATTTTCTTGAATTCAGGGTTCCGTAGTCAAAGTGTCAAAACCAGAACCATTATAATAAAACAATTTAACGGATTATATCGCGTATATTATCTCATTTTAGTTCCCGACGTTTCGGAAGCTTTCCAGCTTTCCATGGTCACGGGAGGACTGAGAAAAGATGTATTTTCCTCTGTCAAAGTTACAACTTGTGCAAACTACCCATTTTTTGAAAAAACACAAATAAAGGTGTACATACATGCCAGATGGGCCTAAGCTGTAAAGACAGTTACACATGTGCCAGAAGGGCTTAATTATTTTATTCTAATAATTTACCAAGCAGCATTTCACACGCGATATAATCCGTTAAATTGTTTTACTTCAATGAGTAATAATCGCGGAAACAGAAGAAAATATTCAGAACCATTATAGTTTCGTCATGTCCAACCGCCATCCATCCGGCCGTATGTCACAGGCATTTTATAAAAAAAAACTACAAGTTGTATATTGATGTTTGGTGTACAGGTGTCTTGTAAGCACTCCATACATGTAACTGAAACTGATTTTTTTGGCCTTTCAACAAACCACTACTGAACAGTATAATCGACAACACGTGTTTTGCATCTCTACTACGCATTTTAGTGTATAGATGTCTTGTATAAGCCACTACTTAGTTTGGTAGTTAAATAATAAAAATAAAGATTTCTAAATGAGCTTGTATTTTAGAAAATTTAAGAAATAACAGTTTCGATCTCTGACCCGCTTACCAATAGGTGAGATTGAAGTCAAATGCTTGCCTATCTAACACAAACAGACATATATTTATCCGCGACTAAGCCCTGTTTTGGTGTGTTGTGATAAAAAAAGTGAGTACTTTTTAAATAATTGCAAATAAAAAGTGAACACATAAAAACCCGCAACACATCTTAAAAAACCGGCCAAGAGCATGTTGGACCATGTTCACTGTAGGCAGCCGTTACTACAAAAAAATGCACTGCAGATGAAAAAAAAATAGTGCAAAAGTAGCAAAAGAGCGTATCTCCACAGCACTTACGTCCTTTTGCTGAGAAGCGTAGATTTCAGCAATAAGTCTAAAACGGTTTATCCGATCTTGTTGAAAACAATTTTCATTGAAAGTAATAAATTAAGCTTTATCTATGCAATTTTTTATATCAAAAAATTTCTTTCAGAATCAGAATCAGAAAATTATTTATTGCCACAAGTTATATATACTAAGAAATACCTGTACTTAACCGAAACTGTTTTTTTTTTCCTTTATACAAACCACCACCAAACAGTAATCGATGACACGTATTGCCTCTCTACTACGCATTTTGGTGTATAAATAAAAATATAAAATAAAAATAAAATCATTTTATTTCAGACAGCGTCCATATTTATGTGCGTATATAATGTACTTATGAAAAGTATGTTAGTAGGCAACAGATAATTACTTAATTTAGGTATCTGCCTCCTGGGACACCAGGCACATCTTTGTGTACTCGTCCCCAGTGTCTCTTAATGGGGCAGTCTGGCTTCTCGCTAATGACCTTCAGGATGGTGTTGGTACTCCCGTTCACTCTGCGCATGCGCATGAGTGACGAAACTCGGCGTCTGACTACGGTTCTGAACCCGTCCGTGCGCGCATGCGCAAACATCGCAGAGGCGCTGCAGTAGCGTGGGAGCCCCAGCAACACCCTGAAGGCATTATTATATTGCACTCGGAGTGCGTTGAAGGCCTGCTGTGTGTAGTTGACCCACAGATTGCACGTATATAAGGTTTGGCAGAATGCTTTGAAATATAGATGTCTTGTATAAGCCTTTACTTAGTTTGGTAGTTAAATAATAAAAATTACGATTTTTGGGAGGCACTCCATACATGTAATCAAAACTGTTTTTTTTTAAATTTTCATTTTAACAAACCAACCACGATACGTGTTTCGCCTCTACTACACATTTCGGTGTACAGATGTCTTGTATAAAGTTGCGTCCACATTTGTATCATTTGCTCGATCAGATCTTCGTTCCGTGGCATGATCGCGTGTCACGATCACGCGTTTGGACGTTGCGCCGATCCGATCGCTCTAAATTCATGTTGATGCGCGTATCACACACTTAGATCGGACCAGCAAGGCATGATCAGCGCGCCGACAGTGAGCGTCCAAGCAGCGCGATACGCAGTCATGCCACGGCACGGTGATCTGATACGAGCAAATGATACAAGTGTGGACACACCTTAAGGCGCTATTTAGTTTGGTAGTTAAATAACAAAAATAATGAATTCTCGGAGGGGCACATACTTATGTAACCAAGGCTGATTTTTTAAATAATATCACCAAACCACCACCAAACAGTATAATCTACTACACGTGTTTTCAGGAGATGTAAATGTTGACGGTCCAGTGTCCACCCGAGAAGTATTCTTGGAGGAGTATTTTTGGTGGCAACTGCATGAAATTATGCGCCTTGAGTACAATTTATTGTCATATCGAACCACGAAATAGCAGCGCAACTTTAATTCATTAAAGATAAAACGTCCAATACTTCCTATACTTATTTTCGGATATCTATAGCTATCTTCGTACCAAACCCGGCCAAGTGCATAAAGGGTTCCGCACGACTATATTAAAAAAATGGGAAAAAAGGGGCATGGTAAAATTTTGTGTATTTTCTTAAATATCTTCAAAAATATTTATTTAAAAATTATAAAAAAAATATTTTAGATTCTCAAAATGAGTTCTTTCATTTGATATGTCACACAATATAGTTGAAAAACTTCTCCCCTATTTTTAAAATCCATTTATTTAGGTTACACGACCACCGGTCACCGACTTACGTATGTGTGCCAAATTTCAACTCAATCGGTCAAGTGCTTTCGGAGCAAACTGGCTGTGACAGACAGACGGATAAACACACAAGTGAAGGATCACTTATAGAAATAAGGGTTCCGTTTTTTCCTTTTGAGGTACGGAACCCTAAAAATTGTGGAAATCCAAATCAAAAAATGATAGCAAAGACACAAACATGTTATAGGTACCTTTATGCTTGTGTCTTTATGAGGATTTCCGGAGAAGCACCAAAGTAAACGAAATAGCTCACAGGACTGCATTGGGGCAGTAAGTGGACTGGCAACCACGCATAGGAAAGCGCAGCGTAGGACAGCCACCGACTGGGACAGATTACCTCGTAAGGGTCGCGGGGAATTGGTGGATGCGGTCTGCGCAGGACCGCATCCTGTGGCGAACTACAGGGGAGGCCTATATTCAGCAGTGGACGTCCGTTGCTGATAGATAGATTGTGTCTATGTGCATACATACAAAATGCAAAAAATAAATTTCTCAGTGAGCTTCAATGTACAACCATTCAATTACTGTTTCTCTTGTAAGTGTGGAATAAGGGATCGATGAATTTTATTCATTTGTGCGTCATGTGCATAGGGTTCCGTAACCGTGACTACAAAGAAATGCACTACAGATGAAACAAATACGACGTGAAAATAAAGTAGCAAAAGAGCATATCATCGTGACACTTACATCTTTTTGCTAAGAAGCGCAGTTTTTCGCCAATAAGTCGAAAACGGTATGTATCCGATCATGTTGAAAATAACTTTTTTTGAAAGTATTAACGTTTATTTATTTTGTTTTTTTTTTCACATTTTTTGGAAAATTTGGTTTAGATAATAGAGGGGGGAGGGAGGGGAAGTCGCACTTTATGCAACTTTCGGACCGATTATTTCCGAAAATATTCACTACCTATATCAAAAAAGATTTCGATGTTACCTACATGTATGGAGTACCCCGCTAAGATAATTCATTTTTGGTATTTAACTACCAAATACCAAGTTAAGTAGCAGCTTATACAAGACATGTAGGTATACTCCATATATCAATATACATCTTGTAGTTTTTGAGTAAAAAGTTTAAGCGAGACCGGATCACAACCTCATATATGTAGTCAAGTAAAAGATTTTTATGTTGCTTCATACTCTACTCGTTCGTAGCCCCAAATTTCGAAAAGTTGATGCGCCTCCAAAGTCCTTGGATTGCTAGGAACCGAGCTTATTTGACAGACAAAAATCGAATTTGAATAACTTAATATCGACCGTTGTGTCGCTTAAACCAAATAGCCTTTCAACCATCGAATACGAATTACGACGACCGGTTTAGCTCAGTGGGAGTAACATTGCCTGCGAAGCTGAGGTCCTGGGTTCAAATCCCAGTAATGGCAAACATTTGTGTGATGAGCATAAATATTTGTTCCTATGTCTTGGATGTTTTCTATGTATATACGTAATATATATATTAAATATATCGTCGTCTAGTACCCATAACACCAGCCTTATTGAGCTTACCATAGCACTAGTTCGATTTGTGTAAAATTGTCCCGTAATATTTATCTATTATTTACGAATAATATTATGCACATCTCCGCAACCTCGTTCAACGAGAAAAAAAAAATGGTCATAACATAAAACTTTTTGCTGTAGCGCAGTCTTCGAAGGGGCACCTTTCGAGTAATTATTATAAATAGACCTATGGTGGGTAGTTGTGTTTGCAGTTTGTGAATCGACAATAGATGGAAGTTGGTCCAGAGTTAGATTGCCAATCGCCGACACAATATGGTGTTTGAAGCCGAAACTATTCGGATTCATGGTTGGCTGGTCTGCGGAGGTATTCTTGAATTGATAACTGGGATGAATAATTGGATAGTCGGAGAACCGATTGCACTCGTAATTCTATAAACGGGGTTTCCCAAAGCTGTGCGACATGAAGGTAAAATTTAATATTGTTCACTGGACATTTTGCTGGAGAGAGACCTTATTTAATTTATAAAAGTAAGTAAAACTACATTCAAAGATCACTAAAAACTGCTTGATTTGTCTGGAAATAGAACCGACCCGATATGCAAAAACTACCCGTATTTTTGTGATGACAATTTAAATAAATATTACGGGACAATTTTTTATACAAATCTAACCATGGTAAACTTAATAAGGCTTGTGTTACTAGACAACAATATATTTCATTAATAAATCCATACTATTATTATAAATGCGAAAGTGTGTCTGTCTGTCTGTATGTCTGTCTGCCTGTCTGTCTGTCTGATACCTCTTCACGCTTAAACCACTGAACCGATTTGGATGAAATTTGGTATATAGTTATATAGTTTGAGTCCCGGGGAAGGACATAGGCTACTTTTTATCCCGGAAAAATACCCTTATCCGCGATAAACGAATTTAAGGCGGACGAAGTCGCGGGCAGAAGCTAGTGTACTTATATACATAGAAAACGTCCAAGGCTCAGGAACAAATAATTTATATACCTATGCTTATCACACAAATATTTGTCTGAGCTGAGCTGAGACTGAGCCAAATCTAAAGGATTAGGAAACAAAGCCGCGGGTGAATGTTAGTTGGAAAGTTTTTCTTCCGTCCCTCGCGATTATCATGCTAAGTTAAATCTATCTACCTGCGCTTCCTTACCAGTAATGGGTTTCAGTGGAGGGAGGCAACCCACAAACGGGATTGTCATCCACTGCCATGCAGTGCGCAAGGCACAAGGACTGCGAAAGTGGGTTGAACCTACTAATCCCACTTATGGCATAGGTGAGAGGGTGAAAGAATTGGACATAGGAGAAAATGAGACTAGGCATGTATCTAAGCAGAATAAAACTATCGGTTTATGGTAGCACTGGACGACGACTTTCAATGACCTGAGAAGAGGATGAGACTAGACATCAGCCCAAGAAGAATAAAACGGTAGGTTACTGAACAACGACTTCCAATGACCTAAAGAGTTATTCGGAAGATCGAAATTCGAAGTTCGGATCGTGCTGTCTCTCTCACTTTTTCGTTAAATTGTATTTTTGTGAGTAGGACGGTCTCCTTATTTGAACATTTAATCCACATCACTTTCGTGGATACCTTTCTGTCGAAATACCTTGTCATGTGTACGTCTTGTTTCTAACTCACTGCAGGTTAGATGAACTTACAAACTGCTTACTGTAGACAGTAGTATTTTGCGTGGTGACTCTGACTGCCCCGAATTAGGTAAGTTGGTACCTACGTTAATTTATTCCCTCGCTGACTAGATTTCATTTTCGACCACGATGTCACCGTTTTTCTAGCGGCTGCGCTAACTGTCACTGTTCGAAATTCCCCGCTAGTTCGAGCTTTTGCATCTGACAAACTCGCTCCTCCAATCATGATGTGTGTGCAAGTGGATGGTTGGTGTGTGATGAATGTTTGAGTTTGCAAGAATATGGAAATACGGTCTTCTTTTGAGTTATATTTTCTTATTCCTTTTGTAGTATGTATATTGTTTTCTTTATTTTTTGTACAAAATTGTATATTGCATAAGTAGTTTCACAGTTCTTTGGTTCAACTGTAATGCTGTAAAACTTCTTAGAAGGCTGAGACTTTCACGAAATAACCCAAAATGTTGCCAAAGTCTCCAGTCACTTCTCCAGATAAATATCTACCCAGGCAGCAAACAAACTTATACAGCTATTATATAGGCAATTGGATTTATAGGGGTTGATTTAAGTAGACAATTGGTTTATAATATATTGGCATTATAAGGGCTGTATAAACTCTAATAGACCTTGTATGCTACTTAAGAGTCCAAAGTAAGCTGGGTAGAATTTCACCTTCCCATACAAACGGAGTTTCGTTCTCATTTTAAAACTACTTGTTGGATTGTAACACAACTTTGCATATACAATGACATGAGGTATATATAGGCCTGTAATTCGTTTATATGGCTCTAGTTTACAAAACAAACGAAATACAGCAAAAACAAGTTTTGTATGACAAAACTTAAATTCAGTGTATTTTTTTACTGTGGTATCTGAAGCCACATAAACTAATTGCAGGCCTGCCTTACCTTATTCTAAGTACAAATTTTCAGAGCAAACTAGCAAGTCGTCTTAAAATGAGAGCGTAACTACGTTTGTATGGAGAACCGAGCTTACCGGGGACTCTTAACACATTCACGACCGCGAGCCCGCTTGGTGGGCGCTCTGCTCGTGGCAAGTTTCCGCTACATACGGTTTTTCTCATGTTATTGGCTAAGAGCGTAGCGGTACGAAAATATCGGTTGCGAAAGTGTTAAGTAATCACGATAGTAACCAGTGCAGCCATTTGGTTCAAATGCTCTATTACTGTTAATCATTGTTATTAGTTCCGTTCTTTCAGTCGACCACATTATACTGTTGGCAAATTAAACATTATTGTTCTCAATTAATGCGGAAAAAACTTCTAGCAAAGAATGTATTTTCTACATTAATACATTATACCAATACAAAGAGTTTGAGAACCGTGTAAAATAGTCTTGCATACTGATGTAACATTTTTTTCAGCATCGTCGCGCTTAATTTTTCTGTTGCAAATATATGAAATTATTTGAATATTACTTATACTGACTGTCTGTAAGTCATGCTATATTCGAGCCCGTGCCTCCCAGTGACAAATTTTCTGAATTGATGATATCATTGATTGATGATATCATTTCATTGATGATATATTCGGTGCCAATGCCAACGATGTAACAACTTACTAATATTAGTAAGTTGTTACATCGTTGGCATTGGCACCGAATCCAAAATAATAAGTAATGTAATAATAAATTAATAAAAAGTTAATTGTGAGTAAATTGAACGAACGAAATCACGTTCTTTTTTTTACTTCTTCTTGTAGACGGGTTTAGATTTTGTTAGAAATTTTAATTATTTTCACTTTTCAGTAAATCGTTCCGCAAAACTTCATCTCGTGACTATTTCAACTAGCCCAAATACAGCTATCCGGGTCCATCATCATATAAGTTTGAACGTATACCGTAACTTATACTTAACTTAGCGACTACGAAGTCGTTTAGATATCTTAATCGAAATATCTTATCGCCACCCGTAAATGATTTAATACAGATCAGACACATTATTTTGTTGAGGAGATGCTGTGCCTACCTACCGGGTCCATCGTCATATAAGTTTAAACATACGTACCATTCTCACCAGAGCCATTTAACTTTGCGACTATGAAGTCGCTTCTTAGATATCTTAATCGAAATATCTTATCGCCACCCGTAAATGACTTATCAAAGAGTTTCTTTGGACTTCTGAGGTCTTCTTCATCAGTATACTTCACCAATTTATACTTACTCAATGGAAATTCTTTTGCTACTTAAGTTTAGTAATAAAATATGTAAGATAACTTTTCTTTGTTACGTTTTACTTCTGCCTTTGTACTTATATATTTTACATTTGTTGTTCTTGTAACTGCCTATTATTTACAATAAAGTGTTTACTTACATACATACTTTTTAGCAATTTTTCCTTACTACGCTGATGAAAAATTTCGTTTACTTATTACTTTTTCCTCCTCAGTTCCTTCTAGTGAACTAGAAGAAGAAAAAAAAACCTAAAATTCATATTCGTAAAATACGAATGGCTTCTAAATTCTAAAGTATCGTGGGGTGGAATTATTCATAGCGCACGTGATCTACAACCATCCATAGACGTAGTTTCAATAAGCAATAGCAACATGTTTGCTAAACACTCGCGACAACGCAACGCTGCGGAACAAAATGTACATAAATTAAATTTAATATTAATTTCACTTTATACACATCAATAAGTAAAATAAAAGTCTTGAAACAATAAAAAAAAACGAAAATTGTATTGTTTTCCTTTAGTAGAGACTAGGCCAGCCAAATATTGTTGACAGATATTTCCTAGTGGTATCACCAATTGTCTGTGATTTAAAAAACGGCTAAAAGTCTGTTGTCAATTTAGTAGGTTGGTGTTCTATAAATATTTTGATTCTTGTGTACTAATTCAAAAATTGCGTATAACTATAATTAGGTACGTGAATTTATTAATACCTGAATCTCATACACAGGACGAAATGTGTAAAGAAACGGATAAAGCAGAAGTTCTAGAAAATATCAATAAAATCAAAACATCAGAACGTAAGGATAGTTACTGAAAACCAATATTCAGAAGAAATCGGCGGACTTGTCAGTAGTAATTTGATATAAAAATATCTTGGCCAAAAATGTCTATATATGAGCGACGAGCGTGTCGATGGAATCTCGCACTTGGCCCATCGTGCTAGTGCAACACTCTTACGTAACCCATGTCTATATGTATACCTACTTAACCTAACCACAGACATTGGTGATGGATTAATATTATGGTATTATTAAGCTAGATCTTTTTTATTTTTCGCCTTATTACGATGTTATATGGTGAGAAAGTGTAAACATATGTGTTTGTCGTTCATTTTACTGTACATTTATAGTGGTAGAAATTATGTGAGCTGACTTTGAGTGCACGTCAACGTTTATTTTATTTACTTATTTCCTTAGGTTAGGTACATGTGCACAGGAAATTAAAAATATTTTCTAATATCAAAACTATAATTCCTACTTCACAAAGTGTGACCAGCCCAAGATTTTTTGAATTTCGCGCCAAAAATTTGAGTAATATTAGCATTAAATATTCAACGGGCAATGTTTGATTTATATCTATAATATTTTAAAGTTGTAAAAACGAAATGTCTGTACATTGAAGATATTTTAACCGTAACTGACTATTTGAAGGTCACTAAAACGGAAAATATTTTTTTTTGCAGTTTTTGTGTGTTTGTTCGTGTCATTGCCGCTTCATCACGCCAAATCAGCTAAACAGATTTCAAATATTTTTGGTGCACGTGTAGCTGGGTATCTCCAGATAGTTATAGGATACTTTTTATCCGACTGCGCTGTCGTAAAAAGAGGGGTTATGACTTTGTCTCCTCCGCGAACGAAGTTGCGGGCGTCTTCTGGTATATTCATATTCATTTATTTCACGTTAAAATAACAGTATAAATTTGCCTTAGTCAAAATTATGAGAACAGGAACGTCATCTAAAAATGTAAAATAAAAATAACCGGTACAATGTCCAACGCAAAAAAAATAATCATAAAACGATGTAAAATAATGTAACATGAAGTGTAAATAATAAACAGTCAAATATATCATAATTCACCCGAAGGGATCGTCATTTCCTAATTGATTAACAAATTAAGCAAAAGTTAGATGAGATTAGGCAGTACCGTACTTTTAAAATCATTTTGAGGTTGCTAAAAAAGTTTTTTGATTTGGTGGATATTTTTGGAAATAATCGTTCTGAAAGTTGCATAAATTGTCTTCCCCCTGATTTCATGTCGTATTTTTTTCATCTATAGTGCATTTTTCGTATGGACGGCTGCGGAACCCTACAATGAGCATGGTCCGACATGCTCTTGTCCGGTTTTTAATGCTGTAACAGTACGTTGTAAAATTTGAGATATGGTAACATCCCTTGGAGTTAACGAATGAGAAACAACCGTACCTATGTCCTATGTACGGGGTGATCGATATGAAGCGTTACCAAATTCAAAGGGCTACGATTTTATATCTGTTAACAAATTATTATTATTATTAAGAATAAAATATTAGGAAAAAGAACATGTCAAAATTAATTTACTTTAGCTCGATATGACCACCTTTTGCCTTGACTATGGCCTTCAGACGGTCGGAGAATGAGTCCACGCTGCACGAATGTGGTCCTGCGGTATGTTGTGCCAATTACGTACTGTGTGCCTACCATGAGCTGAGCTGAGTTTACGATTGGCGCTAGCGAGTATCTCGTATCGAGAGTCAGTGCACCTCTCTCGCACGCGCTCATAGTGCGAAAGAGATAGTCCGTCATCGAGCGCTCGATACTCACTCGTGCCGAAGTCATGGTAGCGCACTGATCGCTTTTTTCAATGAATCCATACTGGCATGATTTGTTTTGCTGTCGAACTTTCGCATACTCCAAACGCACTCTACATTCCAAGATGTTTTTAGAAAAAAATTTTTTAGGATTTTTTGTATGTTTGTATGTGTCGTTGCGGCTTCATCACGCAAAATCGGCTAAACGGACTTCAACTATTTTTGGTACACTGGTAGCTGGGTATCTCCAGATGGTTATAGGATACTTTTTACCCGACTACGCTGAAGAAAAAAAGAGGGGTAACGACTTTTTCTCCTCCGCGGACGAAGTTGCGGGCATCCTCTAGTTGTTATAGACATAATTTTAAAACAAAAGGGTTATTATAAGCAAAGCGTATAAACAACGTCAATAATAAAGATTTAAATAAGTACTTGTAACTTCCATGAAGGCAAATGTATACAGTTACTTTCTTACGAAATAAATGAATCAGAATCTGAATTAATCTTGTTTTATTCATGTAGTTAAAAATTTAACAAACGGAACTCTTTTCTTATGCCGCAACCACACTTCCCTATGCGTTATTTGTTATGCGACTACGCTGTATTGGCTCAAATATTTTTTATGTGAGTGAACAACAAACACAGCATCCACACTTCGTGCCGGTGTGCCCATTCATTCAATTCGTGTCCTTTGATTGGTCAAAAACCGACAGGTGGACGGATAGGCGTATTTACTATTCGCGCTTATGGGTTATGCGGCAAAATATAGCAAATATAGACGAATGAACCCTCCACACTTCGTCGTATGCGGCCGAATAACGCGCATAACAAATAACGCATAGCGAAGTGTAGTTCCGGCATTACAAGATTTTAAAATGGAAATGTGGCTTACACAGGAAATTTGTGCCCCGTAAGTTTGTGTTGAAGTTAGCTACTAGTAGCGTCGCAGTAGGTTCATAACATTTAAAATATCCAAGTAATATTAAATCGACACCCATTTTTTTATGTTAGGTATTATTGACTGATGGTAAGCGATCATTGTCGTCCATAGACACTTGCAACACCAAAGGAGTCACAAGGGCGTTGCCGGCCTTTCACGCTTTTCTTGAAGGCTTGAATGTCGTATCGTTCCGGAAAAACTACCAGCGTCAATTTATTCCATTTTATTTTCTTCTGTTTCCGCGATTATTACTGAGTGAAATAAAACAATTTAACGGGTTATATCGCGTATATTATCTCATTTGAGTTCCCGACCATGGAAAGCTGAAAAACTTCCGAAATGTCGGCAACTCAAATAAGATAATATACGCAATATAATCCGTTAAATCGTTTTATTCCATTTTGTTAATTCATTATAAAGGAACCCAAATAGTAGATTGTTTGACAAGGGGCTAAAATAAGCCATTAAGTGATTATTTGGACGAGCTCACAAAGTGAGCGAGGACAAATATGTCTGAGTTTCATAATGGCGTTTAGCCACGTGTTAAACACTCTGCTTTTCATTTCGACTACGAGAAAATAAAAAAGACTTAAGATTAAAATTGTATATTTCATGAAAAATTAAAAGTACAGTTTGAGCAATTCTATCAAAGACTTTGGCCAATCTGATCAGGTTGGTTTTTTTGTTTTTAATTATTCGTAAGGAGTATGTAGCTGGCCGCAAGACTTTTTTTTCAGTGTAATGGAAATTTGTATGGGATTATTATGGCTTTCTTTTAAATCCTAGGAGCTAAATGTACTTTTTTAATATCGCTTCGCGAAGCTAATATGACATGCTTTTTCAGCAGGAGAAATGAAAAATATATATTTTAAAGTTTGAAGTTATTCGGGAAAATGTAAAGGAAGCATACGATTCTGCGAGAGCTGATTTAAGCTGTCGCTCAAGTGCCTACCCAATGATAGGGTCTGATTAAAACTGAATATACTTACGCTTTAATTTTATTCATTTCGCCATCATCTCCTCAATTTCAGTCAAGCTCTTTCCCTTAGTCTCGGGTACGAAAACGGCGGTGAAAAAGAAGGCCAAGATATTACTAATGGTGAAAACGGTGAAGATGACGTGGCTGCCGCTGGCGCTGATGATGTAGCCGAAGCTGAGGGCGGAGCAGATGCCAGCAATCCAGCCGAAGCACATGGCGATGGAGGAGCCGGTGCTGCGAACGTTGGGGCTGAACATCTCGCCCACTAACACGTTGGGGATTATTCCTAAACCTGGAAAATAGAAGACAATTGCGATGAAGAAGATACTTCTCTTGTCACAATACAAGTAGAAAGTACCTTCTATTAAACCGAAAAAAAAATTTTGAAATCGGTCAAAAAGTCTTTGAGTAATCGGTGAACATCCATAAAAAAAAACTCATTTTTTTGGAAGTCGGTTAAAAACATTTCATAAATGGTGATCGTTCTATAACCATTGTGATAGTTATATGAATTAGATTTTTTTATAGATTTATGTGCCTTAATTAATTTCATGATATTTTTAATGTTGCAATAAAAAATATACACGTTAAAGCATACAAAGAAATAAGAATAGAAAAACAAGCAAAGATTGCATAAAAGTAAGGATTGAATTTGAAGAAAAGTTAAACATTTCAATGAATACAGAAGAAGTTTCACAATCTTTAAAAGCCTTACCTAAAGCTGTTATAGGACAAAAAAGACTTACCAGCATTAAAGAAGAACAAGAAAGACACCAGTAAAGCTAGAGGCATCCATCCAATGGAATCTAGTAGTGGATGCTTTATGACTTCCAAATAGAAATATATTCCTAACAGTGCCTGTAAAAAAAAAAAACATTCCGTCGAATTGAGAACCTCCTCCTTTTTTGGAAATCGGTTAAAAATAAGAAGAGCGAAGTAATGTATATGAATGTTTTTATCATACTGTAAATATGTAGTGAAAGTAGTTGATTGAAACAGTCTGAAAAATTATAAAATATAATACTTAAGGTTCTGAACACACTTCCAATAAAAAACAAAGATGTTGGAATTTATTTAAGAAAATATATCATTATTGCCAAGGACCATTAAAACAGGAGGAATGACAGTTGCCATACTTTGGATTGAATTCCGATCGCAAAGAGATCTTCTGGGAAAACTAGATGGCACTTTAAAACGAAACATTAAACGATGTTATGATTGAATAAAGAAACATACTATAATAACAATTAGTCCGCAAATATGTAATAATAAATAAATCGCAACATTCAAATACTGTGTCACACTTGCAAAGTTGAATAATTGTAAAAAATATACTTAGATGGCGTTGTCCATATCGGAGAACGGCTTTTTGTATGGAGATGGGCAGTCCTCTTGTTTTAATGGTCCGTGTTATTACTTAAAAAAACTCGTATCTCATTTTATCCAAACGAAAAACGTAGTGACTCTATGCGATGCTTTCCCGAACTGGTTTTAGATACAAGCTTTCTTCAACTGACGTAATTTTGTATTTTTTTCTCTTAATTAAAGGTAGTCATAGCGTTGATATTTACCGTGCATAATCCACAGAAAGATGTAGAAATAAGCATCAAGGTTCTTCTTCCAAACCTTTCAACGACGAAAGGAGTCTGAATTGTCCCAAAGAATTGTGTGACTCCTAGTATTATTGTAGCTATATCAGGTCTTATGGATGACCCCGCTTTCTGGAATATGGCCGTTGCAAAAAACATGATACACATTATACCACTCGTTTGTTGCAAAATAAACGAAGTAGCTGCAATTAAAAATGGTTTTCTATTCCTTTTTAAAGAGAGGATTTCGAGCCAATTCGATTTCTCTTTACTTTGAACTTTGGTGTTTAGTATCATGGTGCTAAGTTCACTATCGATATCTTCACTTCGGCCTAGTTTCAGAAGGGTTGTCCTTGCATCATTATTTTTACCTAGAAGAGTACAAATTAGAGTATGATATCAAATCAAATCAATCAAATCAAAATATCCTTTATTCAAGTAGGCTTAGATACAAGCACTTTCGAATTGTCAGTTACAATGAGAGAAGTCTTTGCTGGGAAACATACAATATGATCCAACATTTGTTGCAAGGATTAAGGAAACCCAGAAAAACCTAATCAGATCATTTAACTTAAGTATAATAACTGATGAACAAAAGTTTCTTTAAATTGAACATCACATCATATACAATAAGACCGGATAAAATCGACTGAGTTTTATTTGAGTTTGGTCAATCCATTAAAAATATACAAAACAAAAACTGATTTTGAGACAAAAGACATTCTACAAGTTTACCAGCTTTATCTTTAATGAGATTTGCTTTACGTTCCGAATAAAATAAAATGTAAACAAAATACATCAGTAAAATTGTATCTTGCCTTTTAAGACGTAATAGACCGGTGACTCCAAGATGTAAAATCCTCCAAGAACATACAAAGTGGACACAAATACGCCTATGTACCCCACTGCAGAGTACGACACAAATGGAGCCACGGAGTACACTAAAAGACCTCCGCAAGTATGCGATACTCCAGTCGACGTCAGGATCATGCCTCTGATTTTCGGTGATCTGTAAGTAGTATATAAAAATCGTGTGTATTTTTGGAACCTAATATAAAGCCCCTGCTGAAATATAAATCCACAACATCGTTGCATGGACCATTTTGAATTTTGACCTAGAAGTGGCTGACAAATCTTAGCCTTAACCTGTAAATTGTGTATCCGTCTCAAATAAAACCTTGTGCCATACGATTAAATAAATATAAGGATTACGCAAAATGCGTAATTCCACGTCAAACCAAATTAAACTCACGCCATTTCCCCAATGTACACCATGTTGACGACTGATGTCCCTCCGACCCCGAGACCTGATACCATCCTTCCAAGGTATACCACCTTGAGAGAGCTAGCAGCCAGCAATACGCTGTTCCCAACCAGATGGCACATACCCACCAGAATGAGCGTGGTCTTTCGTCCAATCACGTTTGACATGTACCCCGATAATGGTGCTCCTAAAAACAATTAACTTTAAAAAAACAAATCCTGTACGTAAAACTGCCATACATAAACATTTATCATTTATTTAACCTTCAATCGAGATGGCTTTTTGACTCGTTTATAGACCCATACAATAGAAAACCACGGGGTTGTGTCTTAGTATTGTTGAAAAAGTTCATAACGTTATTTTACTTCAATACTTTTGTTTGCGTCACTTCAATTTTGCCTGATGATTACCTAACACTTCCCATGATGAGCATACCCTGCACCGCCAAACGCACCAACAAATCAATTTTCTTGCAGTTAAAAATCAAAACCCGTCTATTCACAATATGCGACCAAAGAATACTACCGTATTTCGTCCACATATAGTGCGTAGAGGGTGAAGAAGTTGATTGTAATTGAAAATACGAATCGCAAACAAGCTCGAGGCCAGAATCTCCAACCAGATGGACTGATCAATTAAAGTCCTCATCTTTCTCCAAGTTTTACTCAGTCGTAAGGGACGCAATGGACAGAACCAGAAAGAGGCAAATCATCCACTCCAAGGGTAAAATATCCGATGATGATTACGATCCTCAGTCATGAGGCAACGACAAGAGAGAGGAAGAGAGACCTAACGCTTGATGAAGTCTGCAATTTACTGAGCAAACGCACCTAAAAGCAAATAGCTCTATGCAATGCACCTATGCAATACTTTCCGTTTGACTGAGGTGCTCATAACATTTTTGCTCCTAATAAATAACCTTTGTAACCTTCGTATGTATTCTACATGCTTTAGAAAGAAGAGGGAAAATGGTCAGGCATTTGATACTACACGACGAGCTAATACAAAAGATAATAGATGGAAAACTTGAGATAAGGAGAGGAAGAGGAAGACCAAAAATCAGTTATATAGACCAGGGAATGGTAGGCGTCGTGACGTATCAAGAAGTTAAAGCAGACAGGACTGGAAGGAACTGCACCGACAAGAGTCACACTCTTAAATAATGAATTAAAATAAATAACCTAAAGGTGCGTCCACATTTGCATCATTTGCCCGTATCAGATCATCGTCGCGTAGCATGATCGCGTGTCACGATCACGCGTTTGGACGTTGCGCCGATCCGATCTCTCGAAATCTATTTGCTACGCGTATCACACACTTGTATCGGAAGAGTGCGGCATTATCAGCGCGCCGACAGTAAGCGTCCAAGCAGCGCGATACGCAGTCATGCTACGGCACGGTGATCGGATACGAGCAAATGATACAAGTGTGGACGCACCTTAACGAATGAGTGGTGAACATTTTTCGGATTACTCGCGGGAATCGTGTATAATGACATCTCATCCCACTCTTCTAAGTTGTATTCATCATTGTTGATGGTCGTGTCCATGAAACTTCTCCATGCCTCTGTACAGTCACCAGCATAAATATCTGCCACAACAAAGCGTGCATAAATATCTGACACTATTTCTAGGCCGTTAGGAGTGTCATATATTTTTCTCCGCTTTGTTACAGCAGATATTGTTATTTATATTGGTGACTGTACGAGCTGCTTCCATACATATGGTTAACTACATACTAAATCTGGAAAACATGAAGATATCATACCTATCATGACGCCGAACGAAATTGCTGCCGCTATCCATGAAGCTTCAGTATCCGAGACTGGATCGGGTAGAGGATTGGATTCCTGTGTCTGTAGCTTTGGGACCATAGGCGCTGTCCAACAGACGACAAAACCAACCAAAATGTGCCCTAAGTTTACTGAAACCAAAACAAGTTTTTGTCAAAAATATATTTTTTCGTACAATTTTTTTAGCGGTTAATAAAATACATAGTGACGGCAAAAAGCGGTAACGCAGTAACTGCCAATCGATTCAGTTGGCAGTTATGACGTTACCACTTTTTGGACGCAATACGACGTTTTGGACGCTTTTCAGCTTTCCATGGTCACGGGTGGTGGGTGAAACGTTGATGAAAATGGTTTAAGAGACCAATACTTGCTTTCAGTCATCTAATGAAGAATAGTTATTAATTCAATTAATAAAATTTTTAATAGGGATTCTTTCAATTACAGAACTAAAATGAGATAATATACGCGATATAATCCGTTAAATTGTTTTATTTCAATGAGTAATAATCGCGGAAACAGAAGAAAATATATACTATTGTAAAATTATATCTAGTTGCCTTATAGGTGTCATGAATCCAAGGAAAATATTAAAAGCATGATCTACGAACGACTCAAATAGTATGAACACGATAACTGCGATATCTCTGTCGGAATTTGTATGCGGCCTATCTATATACTCAAGTGATTTATTTGTAAACATAGGTGTATAAGTGTTACATTCAGGTTAATTATTTGCGACCGTGGATACTCTTCACCAACCCTCTCCAAACACGGCCTCAGTGCATGCTGGACTGCGATATTCCTTTATTCGCCTAAGTAATGATATTCCCAATGTTGTAATGATCCTATTGGTATGGTGCATGTGTATGACAAGGTGCCCGCGAGAAATCTAAAAGAAATTAACTGCGCATTCTAGGTCATAAGGAGTTAAAAATGTTGTAAATCCCAGTCAAATCCAACAACGTTTTGAAGATATTATCTATTTTGATGCATTATGGTGATTATTTTTTTTATTTTCTTGTTGTTTTTGACTTGGTTTCATTAAATTTTTTACTCCTAATGACCTCAGGAATGCGTGGTTAGAATCTTTCAGATTCCTCGAGGGCATCTTGTATAGTAGTAGTGTCCTTAATATAGATACACATCCGAGGATGGTGAATACTGTTTACTCCAAATAAAGATAGTTATGACTTTTCCCTCCTCCGCGGACGAAGTTGCGAGAACCTTCAACTTCATTCTATTTTATAACCTCTCAGGAAAAATCAAACAAGTAAAACTCAGGGTTGCAGCATTACATAGTTTGTATGGCTGCATTCCGACTTCATCAATAGCCCAGTTTTACATATATTTACATATGTGGGTATGTAATGTGTATACAAAATTGATTCTATAGTTCGCCAGAACCGCTGAAGAGTGCGATCAGCGAGCGACGCGGCAAGTGAATTCCTAATCCATTGCGGGTGATGCCAATTAACTGCTGTGTGGTGAGTACTTCGACCGCGCAATGAAGAGAGAATACGCTCGCCGCGAGTTGTAGTGGCCGGGCCGTCAAAAGCTTATTGTTGTTACGTGTACAATATTTGTCCAGATTTTCCTTATTTTCTAATATTGAAATCTACATCTGATAGTGAACATTTGATATGATAATCAATAGATAAAAAACAGGGATAGGCAAAGAAAATATATTACGCAAAGAGATCGAATCGCGAGACAACAAAATCACTTTATTACGTTTTGACGTGATAACGATAACGTCTTATAAATCGATGATGTCGGTAGCACACCTCCGCCGCGAAACGGCGAAACGCCGTACAGAGCGCGCGAAACTTAAGCGGAACTTCCTTGGGTTTGACGTTTCGCGGCGGAGGTGTGCCACCGGCACGAACGCCAAAAATTGTCACGTTCCACGTGAAAGCGAGAGCGCGGAATAAACGATAGAAAAGCATGATCGGCGTAAGCGTTCGGCTTGTGACGCATCTATTCTCTTACACGTTATAACGTAAAATTATCGTCCATAAACCGACTTTACAGACAACCATTTTTTTTTATCAAGCCGGAAAGGTTACGCTATAGAAATTTTAATACAATTGAAACGAGAAAGCTACCAGACATATTTAGTTTACAGCAGCAGTTACTCACGTTGTAAAACCCTAAGTAGCGGAGAGCGGGTTTCAAAGTGCAGGAGTAAGTTGTTCCGATGGGAATGGGAACGCAAGTAGAAAACAGAGCGATTCGTATCGTCTGTTTTCCATTATAGTAGAATAGTAGTGATACCAAAAAAATCACGGAACCCCACCGAATATTATTTTTTACCTTTGTTTTTTTGTCAACTGTTGAAAGTACCTACATAAAAAATAATCGTATATTTTGACAAACGACAAAATACTCTTTTAGCGTGTGTGAATTGAGATTTAATTTTTGAAGGATAAGTCCCATTACGGGGTTAGTTGTTTCGTTCCGGTCGATGTCATAAAAATGTTTTGGTACATAAATAAAGCTTCCATCTCGCTCACACTTACGTACGTGTCGGAAAGTGATGGATGCTTTATAATTGTATCTATGGCGCTATACACGCGAGTACCACAGCTTTTTAAAGGTTAAATAAGAGTCTGTCAAAAAATGTTTTTCGTGACTGTAGTTTTCTTCGAAAATCCATTGACTACTAACTGAGACAATTCTAAAGAGCTCAAATTTGATAAAATTATTTTATTGCCGAGACCTATGATCACCATCCGGCTCCTTTATAATCAGATCAGCTCGAAGGTGACTCGTGAATAGACACCTTTTTCAGAGACTGGTCTTTTTTAAAATAATAGATATTGCCGATTCGAATAAGGAATCTTCTGTCATAATGTATTAGAATCCAATACTTATTTTGATCTGAACGAATAAACACATATTTAAAGTCTCTACCGTTTTTATCTTCGACATCGGCCCCCACATGTTGGTGGAGGTGCGGGGTAGTTTCTGATAACGGGGTAACTTAAATAACGGCCAGTCTTTAAAAAAGGTGTCTTTTCACGAGCCACCTTTACAGTACCTATGCCAAGGTTTAGCTCAATTGAAAACTAGGAGGAAGGTCAAAACCTTGCAAGATTTGTTTACAGACAGCAGCAGTGTGTGTTACACGCACGTATCCTGTGGTAATAAATAAAAGCTTGTATTAAACAATCAGCGCCTGAAAATAAAGCTGTAAAAGGTCTAGCAGGCTAAGTGAATAACAGTGGCCCTCGACGAGGGATTTGGTCATTCTTTCTGATGGTGTTACTCTAACTTGAACCAGATTACCCAATATGACACTTTAAATGGTACCGTGATTATTTAACATTATCATACATTACTCGAAAACAAAAGAAGATCGAGGACTGATATTAAGAGGGTTAATACCTGCGTAAATATCAACGTCGCATAGTTTTTGGTTTTTCTTGATTATTTAGAGAAATGTGAATGTATCTTTCTTTCTTTTTAGTTGATTCATTATATTTTCGGTAGTTAAGCTGGCACAATGCAACAATTCTCTAGCTCTAGAAATGAATTTATGTCTATATCTTGTTTTGTAAGTATAAAAAGGCAAAAGTGATGAGTACATGACTTAAACGCAATATAAATGCTAAAAATGTATGGTTTATATTAAGGATCTATATCGGAATAACTAACGTCATTTGTCGTAATGACTGTATCGTTTGTCATAACGCATTATTTACGAAACTGTAAACTTTTCAGGATTGTTATAAAACTAACCTAACCTAACCTAATCTATACGGTGATCTTATAAAAAATCCTGAAAAATTTACGGTTTCTGAAAAAAATGCGTTATGACCAACGATACATTAGGACAAACGACATTAGGGATTGCGAAAGCGACTATATTAAACATACCTTTAAGTTTCATTCAAATATCACAAAATAATGAAGCAAGAAGAAAAAATATATGAAACATTGCCATTTAAGCGCGTGCTACGAGTATAAGCTAGACAGCATGCTAGCGATCATGCTGCCTAGCTTTTAGCCTTTATTATAAACTAGCTTCTGCCCGCGACTTCGACCGGCTTAAATTCATTTATCGCGGATAAGGGTATTTTTCCGGGATAAAAAGTAGCCTATGTCCTTCCCCGGGACTCAAACTATCTCCGTACTAAATTTTATGCAATTAAGTTCAGCGGTTTAAGCGTGAAGAGGTAACAGACAGACAGACACACTTTCGCATTTATAATATTAGTATGGATACTCAAAACTTAACTTACCGCATATTGCTATGAGCAGTTGTTTATGTATGGAGTCTTCCTGTTTTGTATTTTTTGACCCTGAAACTGAAGAGTGTTTTTTTAATAAGTTTGTATTATATATACATGTCACAAATAATAGTGGAAACTTTAAAAAAACCCGATGAACGCACGTAGAAAAAACCGGCCAAGAGCATGTCGGACCATGATTAGTATAGGGCTGCGTAGCCGTTACTAACTACCTACTAAGAAATGCACTACAGATGAAAAAAGGCTTTGTGAAAAAGTGCAACAGCAAAAGAGCGTATCTACACGGCACTTGCGTCTTTTTATTGAGAAGCGCAATTTCGGCAATAACTCTAAAACGGTATTTCGATCATGTTTAACCTTTTGGACGCCAAGAGCCACTACAGTGGACATGGCAGACGCCTGTCAAAGCAATTTTAGTGTTGACGATAAGGTTTAAATTCGTTTCTCACTAGTTGAGATGTTGGCGTGTATTCCACATTTTTATGCAAGAGAGAAAGCGTTCAAAAGGTTAAAATATCTTTCCTTCAAAGTACGAGTACCCTATGTATTAAGCGTTATTTTTGCATTTTTTTTAAGTTTTTGGACATACGATTTGAAAGATAAAGGGGTAGCTAGGGACACAATTTATGCTATTTTCGGAATGATTTTTCCCGAAAATACTCATGCATTTAAAAAAAATTGGTTATAAAACGTAGCTATAGTGTTTTTAAAGGACCTGTCGAAAAGACACCTTGTCTTCAAATTGGATTAATATTATTACATCTTCTAGTGTTTCATGCCTGTGTGATATATACGGATGGACATAATGATGATAAGGGGATAACCTTCAAACGGTATAAACAAAGTTTTCTTGAATCATAGGAACACTCGATGAAATTATTACCTTTTATCATATCGTCGGATCCGCGCACCGAGGGTTCCGTACAAAATGTACGCTAAAACGGTCGTATCTTTAAAAATCCAGTGTCCGCTGCGCTTTGCTCCTCAGCGAAATGTACGCAGTGTGGGGTCATTTTATATTGGCTAATGACATAGACAGACTGCAGACATAAAAGTTTAAGATTTTCAGATTTTTCACGTTGGTTAGGTATATTATAAAAGCTACCGTCATACCTAATTCCAGGATTCTAAGACAACTGGACGTACCTTATAGGTTATCAGCTTAGAGCAATTTGAGGTTTCTTAAAAAAAAATTGATTTAGTGAATACTTTCGGAAATAATCGCTCCGAAAGTAGCATAAATTGTCCCCTCCCCCCTATTTTCTAAACGGTATGTCTAAAAAATATGAAAACAATAACATAGATAAAATTTAAGAAATACTTTCAACGAAAATTGTTTTCAACATGATTGGATATACCGTTTTTGAGTTATTGCCAAAAAGGTTCACTTCTCAGCAAAAGGCCGTAAGTGCCATGGAGATACGCTCTTTTGCCAGTGCATTCTTTTTATCGTATTTTTATCATCTTTAGTTTTTTGTATGGACGGCTGCGGAACCCTACACTGAGCATGGTCCGACATGCTCTTGGCCGGTTTTTAATTAATGTATCTTTTGATTGTGTACATTTCGAAGTTTGATTTTTTCACAGCTTCAGACTTGAATATATTATATTAATTTCAGCTTGAGACCTCCACGCGTTCCTGACTCAAGATCTTGTGATACGGACAGACAGATGCTTAACAAAGTTATCCTATAAGTGTTCCTTTAGAGGTATGGATCACTACATAAACAAAATCGGTTCATCCCTTTAAGAGCTGTAATGGCACATACAGACACAGAGATACACAGGCTAAACTTATACACTCCTTTTTATTCATCAAATCTGCGATCGTATGGCATCAAAAATAATCGCAATATGGCTTTTGTCTTGTTGAATATAAGTCAAACGTAACTTACCCGTATTTACATTTATTGAAACACTTTCTTTAACTAAACACGATGACTCCATTTTTATATCACATAAATTTCTTCTTCTTTCGTAGTTTTCTCTTCTATTATTTTATAGTATCTATTCCCTCATACTAAATGTATTGGACTAGATATATATGGTATGTGACCAATCCTACTACAATTGATACATCTCTATGGCGAATAATACGAGTACTAATAAATATGCATTTTTAAATTAATACCAGACAATGCATACGGCCATTCAAATGTAAAGTGCTCGCAAAACACGCCGAATCGAATCGCATTACTGTGGACTAGACAAAACAGGCGGTAGTGTGTCCGGCCAAGTAATGCAATGTATTGTTTTTTTTTGCCACCGATTGATTCAGTGTCACCAGTGAATGATGGATCAAAACGGATAGTTCTCAAACCAAATCAGTCAAATCCAATCCATACGTTTTTAAAACCGACTTGAAAAAACCGATTTTAATTCAATTAATTTGAAATCTTTAAATTGCCGGCCAGAGTCTGTACATTGTTATAGCTTGACCAACAGCGCTGTACCGCGCCTAAAGGTGCGTCCACACTTGTATCATTTGCTCGTATCCGATCACCGTGCCGTAGCATGACTGCGTATCGCGCTGCTTGGACGCTTACTGTCGGCGCGCCGATAATGCCGCACTCTTCCGATACAAGTGTGTGATACGCGTAGCAAATGGATTTCGAATGATCGGATCGGCGCAACGTCCAAACGCGTGATCGTGACACGCGATCATGCTACGCGACGATGACCTGATACGGGCAAATGATACAAACGTGGACGCACCTTTAGGTATGCGAGCGGCAAGTAGGGGGAGCAGAGCAGCCGCTGATTCGTCATTCCGCCCTCGTCTTCCCGATTCGTTCGATGTTTTATTTTTATACGGGAACCATGCCTTTGTGCGAGATATAAAGTAGACCCTGTAACTCTTCCGTCTCTTATCTCTACATATGCAAAAATCGGCCAAGAGTATGTCGGACCAAAAATGGATATTTGAAAAAAAAACCTATATGAAAAAGTGCTCTAGGAAAAGAGCGTATCTCCACGGCACTTACGTCCTTTCGTTCGGCAATAACTTACAAACGGTATATTCGATCATGTTGAAAACCATTTTCGTTGAAAGTTTTCATTAAGCTTCATCTTTGTAAAACATTTCATATTTTTAAACGTAAGGTTTAGAAAATAGAGGGGGTTTTTACCATTGATGCTACTTTAGTAGCGATTATTTGCGAAAATAATTTACTAAATAAATAAAAAAAAACAGAAACCTCAAAAGAAATGTTGAGATATGTACCGAGGGACAACAGAAAACTAATTTATGAGAACTTGGCTTTTTTATTATGAACCCATAATTAGGACATAAAAACAAAGTACTATAACTTTATCATTAAATGAATGATTTGATCTAATCGTATCAAACAATAGACAATTAGCTAGATCATCGTCATTTTGGGTAATTTAGATTGATATCATACCAGTCGACGGTAAACATCTATGATGATATCATTGATATCATTTATTTGAAACACTTATTATACTTAGGTACCAAAATGCTTACCACCTACCTGTGTTTTCATTTTCCTTATACGAGTGAATGTGAATTATTGGCCAGGCCAACTATATACCGCGTTGCTGTGAAAAATGCGGGACAGCCTCCTAAAGACGTCGAATGCCCGATAACTAAATACTGGGTAGAACTGGTGTGGCGACTGCCTTCCAGGCATATTTAATCATACTGCGAAATGAAATTCGTAGAGGTCTAACCGGAAGTCAGTCACACAAAGGCAACAAATTGTAATTTTTTAGAGTGAATATCCCAACAGCATTTTTTACGCGTCCAGTTTGAGTATCCCAGTGTAAAATGCATATTTTTTTCCAAAAAAATTTATGGTTAATTATTTGGATAACAAAATAGTTGGCTATAAGTTTAGATTGCTGTAAACATAAATATTTCTATCTATTCAAATCTGGATCAAACTTTGTCCAGGCAAAATTTTAAGTTACGGTGGTGAAATTTCAGCATGTCGTAGCTGGTTATTAAATGTCGCAGGACTTGTCGCGTTTGGTTACCCCACTTAGGTCAGTCGTGTGATGGCGCTTGCGTAGAGTGGAGGTGTGACTGTGGCATTTCCCGCCATTATGTACACTGGACAGCATAATTGCAGGGACATTTGTCAGAAAGTTTGCTTTGCAGCGAAACGAGACGCCATCTATCCGGCAACTACATTGGTTTCATAAGATCTTACTAGATGGCGTTGATAACATCAAAATATAAAAAAAAAATCTCGGTTGAACTTACGATTGCCAAACACACACGGCAAGTTACTCAAATATTCAATTTACATTATGTAATGTATTTTCAGAATCCAGTATTAACATTTATACTTCAGTAACTTAACTTCAGTAAAAGACTATATTCTTATAAATACATCTAAATAATGAATAAATTGCAAGACTCCGACTGGATTTCAACCAGTGCCTTGTGTCTTGCCGGGGCGCTCGCTCTGCCAATTGAGCTACAGAGTCCAGTCAGCTTATCTGCAAATTTTGTCACTATTTGTTAAAAGGTCTTAAGCATTTTTTTTGTAGTTTAACCGGTCAAGCAGCCCCCCTATTGCCTAATGCGTTTGACGCTCGGAATCAGAATCAAGTGGCATGATTTTGTATGGGCTATGACAGCTGAAATGAAAGTAATGAGGAAGTTTTAAATATAGTTAACGAAAAAGATCTTTATTGAAAATAATTGAGAACAGGAGAGAAAAATTTTAGGTCATCTCTTACGTCACGATAATTACATTAGGACTATAATAGAAGGAAAAATAGAAGGGAAAAGGAAAAGGGGAAGACCAAGAAGAACATATATGAAGCAAATAAATGAAAAAATAAATGTTTAATGATATAAAGAAGTAAAAGAAAAAGCGGAATGTAAAATAAGCTGATGGAAATTACTCCACCGACAAGGGTCTAGCTCTTAAATATATGATGATGACAGTTGATTCGGACAGAAATGATTAAGTGAAGCGAGATAATTACTTTTAAATTTTTAACAAGTCTATTTATGAATCAATCAGTATACCAGTTTTACTTTTACATAATGAATGACCGAGAGAGATAATGACGAACGAGAATACAGAGATGGTATACTTTGCTATGGTTATATGCGCAGGTGTCAGGCGTAAATATTTCCATCAAAGATCGCGCGTATCACGTACGCAGATAAATAAATTTATATCTGGGGCCCGTTTTACAATCCGAGCCGATCACCGACTCGCTGGACTGACCGTATTAAAAAGACCACACAGAGCACTATGGTAGAGTACACTCGCTTCGCAGACAACCGGGTGAAATGGTGACTCATTGCGAGAGCTGCTGTCTGCCAGAAATGACGAGGATGAAACGTTGTCATTTTACAGGGGAAGGGCGTTTCAGATGATAAATGGGAGTGATGGTATCAGCTTGTACTGCATGTGTGTTGGTGCATAAAAATGGCTGTCAAGAAATAATTAACTACAACTATTAGGCTCAATTCGTTTATTCTTATAAGTAATTAAATTACAATATAAACTAGGGTTTATAGGGACTGGACTCCGGAGGGTAGCCGCTTGTGACGGTTTAATTTGGCTAGCACAGTTCGGGACAAAGGTCGAAGGCTCTTTTTACCCAGGTCTAGTCTCTATACCTATGCTAAAGTTTTCAACACAGTTTCTGAACATTAAATATGTTGGACACCAATGATCTGGGCATTAAACTATATCTTAAATTTTAATATAAAAATCTTGTTTTAGGCTGAAGAAGATAAAGCCTGACATAAAGATAACTAAAATTTGACCAACCTCAAGTTCCGTAACAACATGCTTGGGAGAAGCCTGTCGTGTGTGTAATGTATTCAGCAGCAAGTAGATTGGCAGTCAGACGGCTTCTCAGCCAAGGGAGATGAAGAATTACCCGGCGCTCACATCCATATAGGCGGTATTCAAATAGCGTTCATAATATCCATAAACTATGCATATAACAAAAAAAGAGAAACTCTTAAACCCAGCTGGCTGAAAGAAGAAATAACACTACATTAGACATCAGAAGAACCTTTATAAATATTCTCAAAAATAAAGAAATCTTACCACTAGCCTCTAAGACAAGGTTTGAAGCCAGTGCATGCTATACCCAGCCCGCGAAACTCACTGAAAGATCAGAAAGAGATTAGGACCCGAATAATATATTGTAACTGAATCGAAATACACTGCTCAGAACTGTTCAATAAATCTCACCAGAAATCCAGGAATACTCCTGAACGGCTTTATCTGTAATTGGCTTTCCATAGGGACCTCCAAAGGGGTCATTAACGAAATTGAGGAGCGCCAGCCGGTGCTTTCACGGCTAAATCTTCGGGACCGAAAAGCCTTTCGACGACATCGTGGTCTGAAATCCGGAAAGAGTGAAGATTTCCAAATTCCGATCACATTCACTTAGGACAAAAGGGTTATCACAAATTGACCACATAATATCTCGAGAATTAAACACCACTTCCTGTGGTGGAAGACCTTAAGAGAACCCACAAAATGACCCTAATCGTCGTGTTGTTAAACAAATGACAATAAACACTTTCGAATTTAGTAACACTTTCACTGTACTTTATAATTTTCCTAGATTATACCAACTACGAAAACCTCTAAATCATAAACAAATATCATAAAGTTAACTAAAAAATAACAAATTTCGTGTAAAGTTATTATGATGGTAACCCGGAATTGATTACTGGCATAGATTAGGCAATGAGTCGACCGCAGAGAATCCAAACTTTGAGACAGAACTACCAACTCAACAACAAAACGCAAAACGGAATGAATGTAAATGTCACTCGCTACGTCACAAGGATGAGGATCTAAATGTGGACACCATTGCCGTAACCACGACCACTCTGCTAAGAGTGAACGACTGATGACGATGTTGATGTATCAACATCATCATATATTTAAGAGCTAGCTCTTGTCGGTGGAGAAATTTTCAGCTTATTCTACATTCCGCTTTTTCTATCACTTCTTTATATGATGAAACATTTTTTTTTCTTTTATTTGCTCCATATACCTATGTTCTTCTTGGTCTTCCCCTTTTACTTTACCCTAATATTTTTACTTCTATCATAGTATTAATGTAATTATCTGGACGTAAGAGATGACCTTACATTTTTTCTCTCCTGTTCTCAATTATTTTCAATAAAGATCTTTTTTCGTGAACTATATTTAAAACATCCTCATTACTTTTCTTTTCTGTTCAACTGATCTTTTCTATCCTCCTCTAACACCACATTTTGAAGGCTTCCAATCTGTCTCTGTCTTTTTGGATCATGGTCCACGTTTCGCAGCCGTAGAGGACTATACTCCAGATGTACACCTTTACCAGTTTCTTCCTGATGGAACTTGATATTCTAGCTGAAAGTAGGTCCTTTTAGTGTTAAATGCCTTTTTCGCCATGGCTATCCTGATATATCTGGTATACATCTAGGGTCTTCTGTAATAATGCTGCCTAGGGATCTTTCAAACAATATGCATTAAAAAGAGACCTCCACTTGTAATATAAGATACAAGCTTTTATGAAATGGACCTCTGGAGTCTGAAATTATGTAGAACTTAACCGGTGAAGGTTACTAATACTGGTACTACGAGTAGTAAATAGTACAATAAAATAGTACTAGTAGGGTCAGCATCAAATAGTTCGTGATACCAAGGACCATTAAAACAAGAGGACCATCTCCAGCAAAGGTTAATGCTGATTTTATCCTGTCCTATGTTACACCTGTTACGATTAAAATACTGCAGAAAGCGTGACATGGTTGCATTCGGCTTCGAATGCAACTCGTGGGAGGACCTTGCTGCAATCCGTGATGAGTGGAGACACGTGTACTCAAAAAGGGCCTTGATCGATACCCGACAACGCCAGAGGGGCTATTCTGAAATTCGTTATTCGAAGTTCGTATCGCGCCATCTCGCTCACTCAAATACAGTTTAACATGAGAGCAAGAGGGATGGCGCGATACGAGCTTCGAATATCAAATTTCAGAATAGTCCCTCTGGTTTGAAGATCTGGCTGAAAAGCGTGCCAAAGAGCACAACCTTCTCTTTGGCCTCTGTCAGTCGCAGTCACTACCTGATTTTTTTGAGGAACGAAGAAAATATGTCGAGTTTATTACATTTTATTGCACAATACACAATTTTATGGCTCTCATTATAAAATAAAAGGATTCTATTTTATTGGTAAAAATGTTTTTTTTTAATTTGACGTGTACGATGTTGGGGGGGGGGGGAGGGGGAATTTTCATTCTTGAGTGGTGTTGTCATAAGAGGAGTTACCTCTGGCAATCAGACGCTGTTTAAATCATCTGTGAAGACAAGAGACACGAGGCATGATGGCTTAATGATTATGATACCCGTATTCGAGCCTGCTGAAAAAAAGCCGAAGCTTAGAAGAATCAAAGTAGCCGTTAACAAAAATAGTCGATTGGAAACGGCGCCACTAGTATCGACTTCCACAGCGGAGGAGAAAAAAAACATAACCAAATTTTTTTTTCAGCGTATTCCTGTAAAACGTATCCTATAACCTGTGTGTAAAAAGTACCCTATAATCTGTAGATGCCAAGCTATCCGTGCACCGAAAAACTTGACATCCGTTCTGTTGGATTTCGTTTGCTTAAAAGATATTAAATTTACTAAATTTTAGGTAATGTAACCGCTTAAAGAACGATCCCTCCCTCTGTCCTATTTCCTCATGCACACTCATGTATCATGTGCACTCTGTCGCACCTAATATGAGATATGCGCTTTCACTGCGCCCTCTGTGGGCAGACAAGAGAGAAGAATAACCTCCCGTCAACGGCACACACACTGCGTGTGAGCCTCTAAAGAAACTCCGTTTTAATCACGATTTTAATCCGCTGTTTCTTGCTAAATTTGTATGTGAAAGAGTGTTAACATCAAGAAGAAGGACCTTGGTCACTGGTGAAGTGATTGTGCAAAAGGAGGCCCCCAAGACATTAGGCACGTGCGCAAGCTGGTTCCTGGACGCTCCAGGAGTCTCTTCCGGTCAGTGCATGAGTTCCCTTTTCCAATGCTTTGCTATACATCGACCTTGTCCAAATCTAATAGCAGGCCTATTTCCTTTTATGGGTTTAAGTGGTTACATGTTGAAATATCATTTTCTAGGTTTCTCTGAACCGAAAAATACAGTCCACTATATTTAAGCATATCGCGTCTGAAAAGACACAAGTAACGTGCACCGCGAAAAACAAAAATCAAGGAGGATTTAGAAGAAGAACGAATTCTCGCACACCTCCACGTTCAGACGTTACAAAAATAATATATATTACACTACACACACAAAAAATATTTTTTTTTCGATTCAGCGACCTTCAAATAGCCTGTACTATCACTTATTTTTTGAGAATATGTTCAATTTACACATATTATATTTTTACAACTTTATAATAGTATAGCTATATACAGGAAAGATCCAAGACTCAGAAACAAACATTTTTGCTCATCACACAAAATTTACCCTTACCGGGATTTGAACCAAGGACCGTCAACTTTACAGGTAGAGCCACTATCGGTGAGCTAAACCGATCGACACACAGATACACAGATACTCACGTTAACATTATAAAACCCTTAACCCTCCTCTTTTTCGTCTGGAGTGAAAATAAATAATAAGTTTCTATCAAAAAAATCATTTTTGCGACAAGCTTTTATCGCTAACTGTACATTTCCTTGAACATCTATCAACTACTCACAGAGACGATTCTAAAAAGCCCAAACTCGGTAGGATTGCGTTATTTTATTACAGTTCCTATGACCACCTTCCTGCTCCATCATCAGATCACCTCGATGGTATCATAATATTGCATTGTTACCGAATTTACATAAGTATGCAAAATTTAGCTTAATCGCAAACCGGGAAGTGGATCAAATTTAATTTGCAAGATTTATTACAGAGCGACAGACAACGAGACGGGTGAAAGTAAATAAAAGCCTGTAAAATGCTGGCTGTTATTAAGCCTCTTTAAGGATATTTTTGTTTGTTCCTTTATTCTTAATTTCCTTTATTCTCTTTCGGTCTATGTAGACCGTTTTAGAGTTGACTTCATCAGCTGGCGCCGGGTGTAGAAAAGTAAGGCTTTACCTGGCAGCCGGATGGCAACCAGGACTTATGTCGAGCCGTTGATGAGCTGGCAATGAGGGCCAGCTGTGATGAAGTGGCGAAGAGCGAAGATGACCCCGTTCTGGGTCTTTTCTTTACATCTTCTTAGTGTCCTTTTCATGATGGATTCTTCTGTTATGAACTCGACGATGTCAGACAGACGAGCCTCCCCCAGATTCTCCGCGCCGCGCAAAGGGGAGGCTGGTGGCTGTATACCTTTGGCCTCGCGCTCTACAAGGACGACTCTGGTGGTTGCTGGTTGACGGGAGCCGGAAGAAGCGCGGGTCACTGCATATTCAGCGTCGTCATGTCCGGGTTTTGAAGTGAAGGAAAAAGTAAAAGCAGAGAGAAAGCCCCCTTGAGCCACTCGCAGTCCCTCTTCTCCCCGGGGAGCGTACTCGACCCGCGTCGCCGTGGCGAGGGCAACTAAATGTGACGCCCCTGCTGTTTAAGTTGGTGTGCAGGAAGCCCAAGGGAGATCGGCGCCCGCGGTGCCTTCTTTCTTCACTCCATGTTGTAGTCCGTGTTTTTCCTCAACTGGTGAGTAATATGTACTTCAAGAGCTGAGCTCAACCGACGGCGCGTGGATGGAGGTGCGACTGCGCGTCCGTGCCTACAGAAACACGGGAAAACCTCTTAAAGGATTATTACACTTTGTTGGATTTAGTCACTGACGACAGGGAAGCAGCAATACGTTGGAGTGAGAGGCTTTGACCCCCCTTCCCCTTTTAGAATGCTAAATCAACAAAGTGTAAATAATAAGCTCTTTAGATATGTCCCTAGATGATGATTTAGGTTCAATTCAACTTACATGGAAAAAGGTTTAAATTAATGTCAATTTTTTATTTAATTTTGCAACTTCATCTCCGATTGATTCGAATAAGGAATACCTCCTAATATCTGTCCTATATTTAAGGCCGGCAACGCATTTGTGACTCCTCTGGTGATGCAAGTGTCTATGGGCGACGGTGATTGCTTACCATCAGGCGACCCGTCTGCTCGTTTGCCTCATTTGCCAAAAAAAATATATAGGGTGCGTCCAGAAATCACGTGACGTTTTTTGGGCCACTTTTATACCCCCCGTTCCCCTTGATAGTCTTTGGTGAGGCTCTAGGCGATTCTTCGATTATGTTAGAGTATTCTTATCAGTTTGTCATTTAAGAGTAAGAAAACTCAAACATAATCGAAGAGTTTGTATACTACATTGAAAAACATCGATTCAATACAGAACTTGGTCACACATTTTGCTGAGTTTTGTTAGGAAGTACCGTACGGAAAATTTAGATATTTAGGCAAGTTCTATTTTGAGATTTGGTATATTTTGAGAATAAAATCTAGAGGTATCACTACTTCACAACTTCATACAGAAAAACGTTTTTTGTTTTTTTGTTTTTTTTTATGATAAGTAGTATTCGTTTTTTTGGATCGATGAATATCTATCTAAAGAACATCATTTTAAAATTTGAAGAAAATCACTTGAATATGTCCTGAAAAACAATTTAAACAACACGTAGAATATTCATACTTGGCGAAAATTTAATAGAATAGAATAGAATAGTTTAAGTTTATTTGCAGAATACTTATTTCTAGTTACAGGGTGTTGTTGTTGTTTATGGTAGGTACATAATATTTTCTTTTGTTTCCGCGATTATTACTCATTGAAATAAAACAATTTACCACCCGTGACCATGGAACGCTGAAAAGCTTCCGAAATGTCGGGAAGTAAAATGAGATAATATAGGTACGCGATATAATCCGTTAAATTCTTTTATTTCTATGGTAGGTATTTAATCGTAATTAATCGACATGCTAATATTATGGTATAGCTTGCAACAAGTACATGGGATTTCTACCTTATTCCGAACAAGATTCATGCTATTTCTTATAATATAATCGACGACCGGTTTGGCTCAGTGGGAGTAATGTTGCCTGCGAAGCTGAGGTCCTGGGTTCAAATCCCGGTAAGGGCAAATATTTGTGTGATGAGCATAAATATTTGTTCCTGAGTCTTGGATGTTCTCTATGTATATATGTAATATATCTATTAAATATATCGTCGTCTAGTACCCATAACACAAGCCTTATTGAGCTTACCATGGGACTAGAGCGATTTGTGTAAAAATTGTCCCGTAATATTTATTTATTTATTATTATTATTTATTTATAATCTATAAATTCCTTGAGACTATAAAAACAATATTCCAACAGATTTTTCCTAAAGGCCTTCATGTTTCTAACATTTTGAGGTAATTTCCGCGATTATCACTCATTGAAATAAAACAATTTAACGGATTATATCGCGTACGAAACATCGGGAACTCAAATGTATACGTGAAATAATCCGTTAAATTGTTTTATTTAAATTTTGAGGTAGGCTATTATATACAATTATGCACATCTTATAAGCGTTTTTTTTTTTTTATAAATAGCTGTTTGATATCTAGGCTGGTATAATAGATTTTGGTATTGTGCTATCTGTTGTGCTGAGCTAATACTTCCGACCTCATTTTGAATAGATCTGGTCGTTATTTTACAAGTAAACAAGCCTTTCGAATGTACGAGTACATGCATGGTAACGGCAAAATATTTATTTGTTTGAACAGGGGTCGACAACGATGTGTTACCCATGCTTTAGTTATGGCCCGAATACATTTTTTTTGTAGAAGGAATGCCCCTTCTATATCTACTGAATTCCCCCACAATAACAATCCATAGTTTAGGACTGACGACGCATATCCGTGATATGCAGTGACTGTTGCCTCTAGATTTGTAGTGTTTCTCAGTCTCCTCAATGCGAACACAAACCTATCAAGCCTACAGCAAACATAATTTACATTTTCTTTCCAACTGAGATGCTGATCAATATATAAACCTAAGAACTTAATGCTTTCACACTTTACTACAGGCAAATTATTATAATTGATATTTAACGAAATACCGAAATTTTGTATGAATTAAATTGAATATAAAATGTTTTTCTCTTATTGATATTTGAACTATTATTAATTATCTATCCAAGTATTAATGTCAACCAAAGCATTATTCATATCATTTTCATAAGATCCAGTATCCTCACTCTTTATAATTTAAACTCTAATAATATTCTTCACTATAAGAGGTATTCACACTAAAAACCCAAGCCCATTTGATGTAAGAGCCGACTTACTATGAAAAACCAGACTATGGCCTTTTAATTTATTATTATACATGTCGGCTAACCCATGTTAATTCTTGCCCTCATTTCTTATTCAACTGCATTTTTTATTTAATTATGAAAGTTGCGACATCTTACGCAAAAGTTTGTAAAGGTCTTCATTGCTTAATACAAAGTCACTGCCACCCAGCGATATTGGAATAAACTATCACAATTCTAGGATCGTTGACGTATTCATTGTAAGGCAAGAGATGTCGCTGTCAGTTATGACCTACCAACAGTAAGTAAGTGTAATGGTTGATATGACAGTAGATGTACTGTAGGGTTAAAAATAAATTGCTTTGATCTAGATAATATTTTCATCTTAGAGAATATTTAGAGTACCTACTATTTGGGAGAAGAAGTAGTGTAGAAAAGAAAATAAGAATTCATCACTTATTTCTCCAACATCATCTGTATCTCTATCAAGCTCTTCCCTTTCGTCTCAGGTACGAAAAAGAGAGTGAACAGGAATGCTAAAGCACTTGACACGGCGAAGATCAGGAAGTTCCAGTGCACGCCGATGGCGATCATGTAGCCGAAGGCGGAGGAAACGCCGAAGCTGACCAGCCAGCCGGCGGTGCCCGTGACTGCAGAGCCAGTACTGCGAACATTGGCGCGGAACATTTCACCAGTTAGCGTCGCGGGGATTATACTCAAACCTGAAAAAGTTAACAACAATTAAGAAAAGAAGGCAGAGAACCTTATTGATCCAAAATCAAAAAGTAGGCTTGTCAGAGAACCTAATTGGACTAAAACCAGAAAATGGTCTTGTAAGAGACAATATCAGTAATTTAGAAGACTGTGGCGTGGGCAAAGTGGGCAGTCGTTCACTGTCTCGCACTTTTAGGGCCCTAGCACGAAAATTCCACATGGGTCGGATAGAGGCGACCCGCATCCAGCGAGTCCCCGCAACTCCAACCAGGTCGACCGACTACCTGTCGGGTGGCCTTCCCACGCTACGCTTGCTGGTATGCCGTCTCCTCTCGAGAACCTTTCTGCCCCAATGGCCATGGGTTCTTCGAACTATGTGCTGTGCCTATTGGCACTTCAGTTCGAAATAACTTATTACTATGTTATGGCCCAGAATCACTCAACTGGGAGTCGTAAATGTTTTGGATGCAGACAAAGACCCAATACCAGACCAGTTCTGTTGTAGCACAGCGCAGAATAGATAAATATATCTCTCAGACCAAAGATAGATAAATACATCTCTGTGAAACACTTTCATAAAACTGTTTGTGCTTACAGTTGTGGTGATCTTAACAGACATATTAGGAATACAAAAAGTAGGTAATATAGAAAGTATTGAAATAGAAACATCTAATACTCGTATATGAATTATTTTACACAAAAATGAAGCTTAATTGTAAATTAACCTTACCGAAATTATAAAACGTGAAGAATACGATCAGGGTGACTAGCGGTAACCAACCAATCTTCTCAGCAGACGGGTGTTCAATCTCATATAGATAAAAATATATACCTATGACCATCTGAAATCATATTATCGAAATTAAGTTACAGTAAAAAACAGAAAGAGTATAAATATCTTAACAATAGTAATTAAGGAACAATGTGCATTAATAGAACCAAATAAAATTGAAATAAGGTAAGAATTGAACTAACTAAAGTTATACTGCAGACTGCCGTTGACAACAATAAGAGCTTTTTTCTCCCAGAACGATCCACAAACAATGTAGCTAAACAACTGGACACGAGCTGTGTTACTCCAATAATAATAGTCGCTATATGTGGGGCGACAGATGAGCCTGCTAACTCAAATATGTTCGTTATGAAGAATATCATAGCCACGATACCACTCATTTGCTGAAAAATACACAAACTCAATATTATCGCCAAAGCTTTTCTGTTTGATTTCACTGTAATCATTTCACTCCACTGTGCGGATTGACTTTTCCCTTCTTCGATTTTTGTCGCTAATACTTTCTCAGTCTCATCAGCTCTTCCGAGATCTATGAGTGTCTGTCTAGCCTGATCGTCGTTATCTGAAAAATTAAAAATGTATCGTATTAACTTGTTGTTTTGTCGTAATTTACATAATATCTAAAAAATATATGTGCAAAGACTATAAACATGATTCTAATCTTTGCTTTGATAGTATTTAGCGGCAGTATATAAAATGTACAAAATCACTGCCTCGGCCCCGATTAAGAATAAGATCAGAATAAATATGATGATGAAACTTCGTTAGTGCCCATTATAAATACAGAACTAAAGACTCTTCTATGAAAATTGCAAAATGCAAAAAGAAGAAAAAAAAGAGCAAGAAAAAAATACACTTACGTTTTAAAACTTGGAAGACCGGGGACTCGGGAATGAAAAAGACTAAGACTACAAAGATTAGTGATAATCCCAAGCCTAGCCAACAGGTGCCGGTATACGAAACGTATGGGCCCACTGAGTATATCATGAGTGTTCCTAGTGTAGTAGCAATCCCGGTGGCTGTTAAGAGAATACCTCGAATATTAGTTGATCTGGAAAGACATACAAATAATACTAATTTGAATATCATTGTCCAGAAAGACGCCTCAATAAACGTACTTAGCAAAGAGTATTGACCTCAAGAGACTCGACGGATTAAGGTTACATTCAGAAACTAGTACTCTTGAAAACGGTGCAGAGTGAGTATCGTCAGGAGATTCCTCTTTCTACAGCCCAAACCAAAACGGTAGCTTGAGCCTTGACCCGCTACCGATAACTACCAATGACGCTACCGATGACGATGATGGTTGGCAGTCCACAACTGTGCGTTTTTCTAGAAATTTCCTGCCTCGCACGACTGAACTGTGGAATAAATTGCCGCATGCAGTATTTCCGGACCGATGCGATCTTCAAACCTTCAAGAAAAGAGCGTACTCCCACCTGAAAGGCCGGCAACGCACTTGTGACTCTTCTGGTGATGCAAGTGTCTATGGGCGACGGTGATTGCTTACCATCAGGCGACCCGTCTGCTGGTTTGCCATAAAAAAAAACATCGTAGGTGAGGGTTAAAAATATAAATTTTACATTTAAATTGGGGCTAGGTCTATTATTGTAAGGTTCTCAATGTATTTTGTTTTCTACTCGTACATATTGTGAGAATACGGAATGTTAAGGCTAGAACTTAACTTAATATGAAATATTATCAATTGACCTTCAAACTTTTCTAGCTTAATAATGAACTGACTATACTGACCATAGATATAACTGATTAAAAGAAAGTCAACTCACGCTATTTCACCAATGTAAACCAAATTTCCTACACCGATGATACCAATTCCTAGACCGTTCAAGATTCTAAACGCGAAGATCATGGCGAGGTTGCGGGTCAGGATGGCAATGACGAAGGAGAGGGCGGTGACGACTCCTCCAAGTAAGAGACATGGCTTTCGACCGACGATGTTAGACAAGTAGCCGGTTATGTGAGGACCTGGAAGAAGAAATTGATACTATAATTTAGATTAGCGGTAGCACGTTTTTAAAGCTGTGACCAAAAACGGTTCCGAACGTGTTCGGTCATTGAGGGGCTACTCCGAAACTCTAAATTCGAAGTTCGTATGGTGTCATCCCGCTCACTCAAATATTTAGATAGATAGCATAGGTAGTTTTTGAGATATGGCGCTATAATAGTCAGACAGGACAGACAGACAGACAGACAGAGTCGCGCCTTATTTACTATTATTGTTGGAACGGAACTACAAATAAATTTAATTACATGTTCGCGGAACATTTCAGAGCGGATTTACCCATTTGGTTTTTTTTTGTTGCCTTTGTGATTGTCAGGGCACGGTTTTCGTATATGAAAAGGTACCTAATAAAATTTGCATGAAAAAACAGAATTTTGGGATGGAAAATCTCCATATAAGTAGATAGTGAGTGAGTTAGTTAGACAAAATATATAAGGGGAATCTTCATAGAAATATTTCGTTATTTGGGCCATACAGTAAAGGGAAGTTCAGGTGTCATCTCCTTCCTCACGATGTGCATACCCACGCGAAGCCGCGGCGAGCAGCTAGTCTCTTATAAATTAGTCTTATAGTAGCAATTTGAATCGATTAGTAGTTGATTAGGTCAGTTTGTTGGCAGAAAACATAATACCCTCCCAACATTACAATTAAATATGTCCGTGTATGAAATGCATAACTTAAACGACTAAGTGTCGCGATGCAGCCTCACGTTTGTGAAACGAGCGTTTATTTCTATATAAAAAGTCGCCGTGTGTAAACGATCGAAGTGGTCATAATAGGGAAGGTTTGCTGAGGATTGACACTTTCAGACAATAAAAGATATCCAGAGAATCCTGGTCACGGCATCAATTGTAAATACGACCATTTACAAGTCTAGTGAAATTGTTAAAAGATCGTCGTATAGATTAGGTTAGGTTAAGTTAGGTTTGTTTTATAACAATCCTGAAAAGTATACCGTTTCGTAAAAAAATGTGTTATGTCACAGGATACATTAGGACAAATGACGTTAGGAATTCCGATATAGATCCAGTGGATTATTCTTTGTTTTCCACAGGTGAGCCCTCAGAAGAATAATGTCTCGGACAGATACAAATGCCGATCGTATACACAGTTTTTTTGTCAGTTCGAGACATTGCTGATAGAATCTGATAGAACCAGGCTTCATGAAGAAGTATAAACTTATTCTTAATTCTAATCCATATATATATATCTAGTTTTGGAAAATTACCGATAAAAAAATTCTGTGCAATCAGTATACATATTATCTATTTGGAAAGAAGATAGGTGTATCTGATTTTTTTTCAAGTACATGACTTTCAATTATTTGTAAATATACCTATGTGACAAGATACGTATTTAATATTTTCTTCTGTTTCCGCGATTATTACTCATGAAATAAAACAATTTAACGGATTATATCGCGTATATTATCTCATTTTAGTTCCCGACGTTTCGGAAGCTTTCCAGCTCTCCATGGTCACGGGTGGACATGGTCACGGGAACTAAAATGAGATAATATACGCGATATAATCCGTTAAATTGTTTTATTTCAAGATACGTATTTCTTATTTGTATCATTTGATTCTGTACTTAGAAAATAGGTGAAAAACATTTAGGTAAATTAAAGTACATTTAAAATAGCTTTTATTTAAGGTTTTTTTTTTCTATTATTATTGTCGATATAATTTCGACAATATTACAGTAATATTAATTATGTAATTGTTATTTATTTCAATACATTTTTGTTTATATTGGTAGTAAGTATTCTATTGTAGTCATTTAAGCTAATTTAGTTGGTGGGTCATTGTAATTAATCCGTTATTACCGATTAAAGCTCGAAGAAAAGATGCCGCTTTGTGCTATGATACGATTTGATGACAACTAAAATAATTGCTCAGAACAATATAGGGGCCACTAAGAATTTTTATCGTAACGTGAAAATATATGTTACTTAGTAAAATTTATTTTACAAAGTCTCTAGTTAATGAACTTTTGTTTTTGTTTAGGCTAATAATCGATTATTTAAATAGTCCATTGTTTTATTTGTTATCATTGAAACAAATTAGTTTATTTTAACCACAGGAACTGAACAGAAATGCTCCGTGTAAAAGTAGCCCCTATTTTGTTTTGAGTAAGTAGTATATAGAATACATCTAAAAACTAAAATAGTATAAAACAGACGAAAACTGTATAACAAGGTATAAATGTTATAAAAACAGGTGTTCCCCGATATTTACCCGTATTTATTTAGGATTAGACAGATTTTCACTACATAAGTTATGTTTATCGCAATGTTATCCACATAGGTATTGAGTAAGTATTTATTTCAAATAATCATGAAATAATATAATTACATTCATTGGCATGCATCAAAATGGCTATTAACAATAGAGATGTTGCCAAATCTCAAATTCTTACAAATCTATACTATTTATAAAGTTGTAAAAATGAAATGTCTGTACATTGAAGATATTTTAAAAAAATTGATTGTTACGGACTATTTGGAGGTCACTAAAACGATTTTTTTTTTTATGTATGTTTGTATGTGTCGTTGTGGCTTCACCACATAACAAAAATTATGGAAATCTGTTTAGCCGATTTTGCGTGATGAAGCCACAACGACACATACAAACATACATAAAATCCAAAAAAAATATTTTTCGTTTTAGTGAGCCAGAATAAAGATCATTATTTCATTTCATGGGGCAATTTAGTTCGATTTGTGTAAACTTGTCCCTTAATATTTATTTTACTTTTTTACGATTAGACAGATTTACACTACATAAGTTATATTTATCGCAATGTTATCGACATAGGTATTGAGTTAGTATTTATTACAAATAATCATGAAATCATATAATTGCATTCATTGGCGTGCATTAAAATGGCCATTAACAATAAAGATGTTGCCTAATATCAGTTTTTAAAAATTATATCGGATTCTGATAAAACAAGCAAAATAACGAGCCAGCCTTATGGACCCCGCTAGCGTCTATGAGCCTTTTTGATAGGGTTCGAACTAATTAGTGGGCGTCAGGGCTCCACGGACCAAGAGTTGCTTGGAAACAAACCTGTGACACATCCGACGAATAGTAGCGAGCCGATCCAAGATGCTGTGGCTTCACTGATGACATTCGAGAGTGGAGTCTGCTCCGGGTCTTGAAGCTTGGGTATGATTGGGGCTGTCCAGCCCATGCCGTAGCCAAGTAGCATCTGTCCGATGTATACTGGAATAAGCAAATTATGTTTTAATTAACAATGCGAAATGGGTCATACAGATTTTAGATTGTAGTCGTTTTTAGGGCCTCGTACCCAAAGGGTAAAACGGGACCCTATTACTAAGGACTTCGCTGTCTTTCCGTCTGTCTGTCACCACGCTGTATCTCATGCCGTGATACTATAGAATAGAATAGAATAGAAAAAAAATTATTGTATAAAACTGTGTAGGTACAAAGATGATGTGAGTGTGTGTGTTTTATGCTCTTAAAATCTAATTCACAATTGACTATCATAATATTATTTTAAATTATAGAAGGCCATTAGCCATTTTTTAGCGTCCCTTTAAAAGGGCTATCGTCTAAACTTCATATATGAGTGGGAAGATTATTGAATACATAAATAGCTAATACTAAAGCACTTTTTTTTAATTAGCCACAGTTGAAATTTTCACAGATGATGTAAATTGCTGTTGCCGCTATAACAACAAATACTAAAAACGGTATAATTTATGTCTATATTAGTAACCAATATAAAATGATCGAGCACCGCGAACATTCTGCTTAGGAGTAGGGCTCTGCTAACACTGGATTTTTATAGATACGGCCATTTGTTGCGTACATTTTGTACGGAACCCTCGGTGCGCGAGTCCGTCTCACACTTGGCCGGTATTTTTACGTTCCTGGTTCGCTACAACCAAATATAATACCTGCCATATTCCTATTACGTCAAAAAAAATCGATTCAGAGACTTTTAAATCAAATCAAATCAAATCAATATACTAATATTTTTTTTGAAAATATTACTATACCGTATTTTTATTTTAACAACTTTATAATAGTATAGATGTAATTTTGATCTTTGGGCCTGTCAGCCAGAGGTTTTTTGAATTTTGGTTTAGTTTCAAAATAACCAAAAAGTTGGTTATTTTGAAACTAATGCATTTTCACCTTCAGTCTTGTAAGTGTTCAGTAGTAGGAATTGTTATTTTTACGAACTTTACATTTTGGATATCGGATGTAATATGTAAACGTCATAATGACGTTCTATTATATACAAATATATTTGAGATTGTTGCCATCCTGGAACTGAGTCAATGGGAGATTGAGTCAAAATATGTAGGGAATAGTATTACGATATTTGGTGGTAGCGAACCGGTAACGTTATTCTTACGGAAAATACAACTGTCAGTCAATTTGTTCGGGTACACATATATACTATGCTAAAGTTGTAAAAATTTAATTTGTGGACATAGAAGATATAAAAAAATGTTAAGTGGACTATTTGGATTATATTTGACGACCGGTTTAGCTCAGCGGGAATAACGTTGCCTGCAAAGCTGAAGGTCCTGGGTTCAAATCCCGGTAAGGGCATATATTTGTGTGGTAAGCATACTTTTTTGTTCCTCAGTCTTGAATGCCTTCTACATTAAATACACTTTATTGAACTTATCACGGGACAAGTTCGATTTGTGTAAAAAATTACACGTTATATTTATTTATTTAATAAAAACTGATTTGTAATCAGTCATTATTTTATTTTTGTGTCTGTAGGTTTTCTTTCCCACAAACTGTCAAAAATTAAGGTGTCCACATTGCCGACTTTATCGGCCCATGGGCAATTGACCGTACAGTCAAGGGCGAAGATAAATAACCACACAGAGCTCAAAAATATGTATACATAAACCTTACTGCCATGATAATAAGACCTGTATACATATTTTTGAAACTTTGTGGTGTATACATAAGATTATTGATGCCCTTGAATGTACCATAATTTCCTTTGCCGCCAAAACGTCCTGCAGCTTTTACCTATTACCCAATAGGGTTTATCCAGAAATTGGCAAACGAGGGCATAAAGGTAGCGAACTGCAAATGCCGCTGAAACTGGCCACGCCACCGCCTAGAACCGGTTTGATAATTTAAGGCGAAGGCATGATAAATACTATAATCGACCGATAATACTGTAATTTATCGTCAATTTGGTTTGCGATGATTTCCTTTACAGTAGTTGAATTTCAATTTCATTTTGAATAATAAAATCTATGAAATTTTAAATCAATATCTTTAAAAATAATGCCGTCTGCGTGATTGTTTATACTTACTTTGCCTTTATTTAAAAAAAGACATCTGCGAATTGGACTAACCCAAAAAAACAATTATTACACATAGGGCAATGTCTTCGAACGTTTATACTGACATTAGTGCTATGGCACCTTTTATATCGGCTACATTGGGTTAATATGACTGTCTCTCGCCCGTATGTGCCAAAATTATTACAGTGTCCATTTTGGGCAGATTTGTACAATCGGCATTTACAAATTCTTTATTAGGAGCAATTTGAAGGAAAATCCAGGAATTTTCTGTCGCTCCCTGTTTTGGACTCCGACTATCCTGCATTACATTTCAGCCTTTTATTTCCTGCCTCGTACAACTGAACTGTGGAATAAATTGTCGCCTGCAGTATTTTCGGACCGATGCGACCCTTCAAGAAAAGAGCTTACTCAAACCTGAAAGGCCGACAACGAATTTGTGACTCCTCTGGTGTTGCAGGTGTCTATGGGCGACGGTGATCGCATACCATCAAGCGATCCATCTGCTCGTTGGCCCCCTATAACATAAAAAAAAAACTACCTAACTCGATTAAGCAGGAAAGAAGTGATCAACTCTTTAAAAATAAATTGAAAAAGCTACTCATTGAAAAAAAATCCATTGACTGACGACTTCTTAAATGATGACATGTAGAATTAATCATATTTTGTAGATTTGATTGTTCATATCTACCTACTTTTTAGATAGTGGTATTAATCGTGCTAAATAACTATGATTGATTAGCTCAATTTAATACCATTTAATACTTAGCAGATGCCTGCTTCTAAGCAAAATGTCATTACGTACATTTTCCTTAGAAGCAGGCGTAATTTTATAATGGTATATCAATCCGTTTATCCGATCCTTATCGGATAAACGGATTGATAGTTACCTAAACTTTCACGGAGTATTGAAGCGGACTCAATCTTATTTTACTATCAAATTTTTCGGGCCATCTAAATAGACCAATAATGCAAACATAAATGCTTATTTAAATACACATTTATATGAACTATTTGAAATTATTTATAGATTTACTAAATAGCTACTATAAATATTCACTAGCGGCCGCCTGCGACTTCGTCCGCGTAGATTTTAGGTAAAGTCAGAGATATAAATGAAAAAAACTTTTTTCTGTCAGTTGTCCGATGCTGTTATTGTTTAAAAAAAAATACTCAGAAGATATTCAGCGACCAATTAGAGTGAGAAAATGGGGATATTTAACATTATTCCATAAGAAGGCAACACTGGCACTTTTAATTTGAACGCCTGCTAGACTATGAGAAGAAGAGACAGGCAAAGTCCCCGACACTGGCCAAAATAAAATGTTCTAGAAGGTCGTCGGCCTGAAATGTCACGGCGTTTCAAAAGGATAGCATTTTAAAGCCAAGCAAGAAATGGATGCCTGTAAAGTCGGTTTACGAACGATAATTTTACGTGCTACCGTCACGTCATAAGAAAACCGACGTCATAATTCTACTACGACAACATTTTTTTGTCTCTTCCACCCTCCCTCCCTCTCTCTCACTCTCTCTTTCTCCCTCCCTCGTTCCCCCTCTCTCTCTTTCTCTCCCTCTATCCCTCCTTTAGTCTCTCACTCCCTCCTTTCCTCCCTCTCGTCTTTCCTCTCTCTCTGTTTCTCCCCCATCTCTATCTTCCTCTCTCTGACTATCCCTATCTCTCTCCCCCTGCCTCTCTCTCTCTTCCTCTTTCTCTCTTTCTCTCCCTCTCTCTATCTCCGTCGTCCCTCCCTCTTCATGTTTTTCTTTAATAATTCATTAAAAACATATTTCTGGATAGCTCTACCTATTATAAAAGAAACCTGCTACCCTGCAGTTTAACATTCAAAATCACACATTATTTATGTGAACTTTCAAACCCCATCTTAACCCCTTCTAGGGATGAATTGAAAAAGATGCCCTTATCAATGTTTTTCACAATTCGGATTTATGATGGGCAAAGTTCCCTCCCCAAACTGTGCTGAATGCGTTGTGCCAGAAGATGTATATCACATCATAATGGAATGTGTCCGAAACGAAGCTGTCCGGCAACAACTGGTATGTAACGACCAATGTAATAGGTTATTTGAAGTTGGTGGCTGCAACAGTGCTCTGGCTGCTCCTCTATCGGACTCAGCCGCGGCACTGTTGAAGCTAGTTCGACGAGTTATTGTTAATAGAATAAGTTAGATGTAGTTCGACTGTAACGCCTTTTAACAATGGAGCGACATAGTCACTCAGTGATAAAGCTCTTAAATAAAGAGAAAAAAAAAAAGTGGTTTTCACTGTACTTTAGGAGGGTGTGACCGAAGTTTTAAGCGGTAACTATGGAAACGACATGTTTCCCATACAAACTTAAAACTTTTTTTTTAACTGGGATGATTTTTTATAGCAACGCTAAATTATTATTTTTTTTAGTATGGAATCTTTATACAAAGATTCAAGTTTATAACTTTCCAAATGAACGATTTCCATACAACGGTTCAACCCCTATTTCACTCCCTTAAGGGTTGAATTTCAAAAAATCCTTTCTTAGTACACTTCCACGTTACTATAAAGAATAACTTTCCAAATTTCATGCTTATATCTTAAGCGGTTTAGGCTTTGCATTGTCTGTCAATAGGTCGGTAACGCAAGAGTTTTATAATATGTATTTCAGAATATTTTCTTCTGTTTCCGCGATTATTACTCATTGAAATAAAACAATTTAACGGATTATATCGCGTATATTATCTCATTTTAGAGTAAATTAAATTGGTAAATTATTAGAATAAAATAATTAAGCCCTTCTGGCACATGTGTAACTGTCTTTACAGCTTAGGCCCATCTGGCATGTATGTACACCTTTATTTGTGTTTTTTCAAAAAATGGGTAGTTTGCACAAATTGTAACTTTGACAGAGGAAAATACATCTTTTCTCAGTCCTCCCGTGACCAGGAAAGCTTCCGAAACGTCGGGAACTAAAATGAGATAATATACGCGATATAATCCGTTAAATTGTTTTATTTCAATGTATTTCAGAGTTAACAAAAAGTGATGACTACCGATTTCTTTTTGAAAAGGACCCGTTTTATGTTTTGATCTTATTTTTAAACCATACTTTTGTAACAAAATGTTTATCATTCAGAGATGATCGCAAGTCCAACATGTACAACGGGTTATTATGCGGCTATATTCAGATATACTCTTATTTGTATGATACGGCATATACGGAAGGTGTGTTCTTTGCTTAATCGTGTAGGTAGTATGTGTGTACTGTTACTTGGTTACCAATTGTTTATTCATTATTTGAAAATGAAAATCTCACAATGTACATAAGGTCATGTTTTTCCATTTCTTGGTAAAAAAAACCCTTTTATGAATGAAAACCCTCAAAAGTTGTAGCCTATGTCCTATTCTGATATCTAAACTACATTACTGCAGAATTTTACGCAAATCTGTTATATAGTTTTTGCGTCCCAGCGTAACGTACATTCTCACAAACATTCACTAACGTCGAAATAAAACAATTTAACGGATTATATCGCGTATATTATCTCATTTTAGTTCCCGACGTTTCGGAAGCTTTCCAGCTTTCCATGGTCACGGGAGGACTGAGAAAAGATGTATTTTCCTCTGTCAAAGTTACAATTTGTGCAAACTACCCATTTTTTTTTTTTTTTTTGAAAAAACACAAATAAAGGTGTACATACATGCCAGATGGGCCTAAGCTGTAGAGACAGTTACACATGTGCCAGAAGGGCTTAATTATTTTATTCTAATAATTTACCAAGCAGCATTTCACCAATGAGGCGTACTGAGGAGAAAAGAAACGCTGCAAAGAAAAACTCCCAGGCTACCTCATTACTAATTATAATATTTTAAAACAGAGACTATTAAACTACTTTAAACAGATAAGATATTTTACACCGTTCGGAAATTAAGGTTTTGCAGTCCTGTGTCTCGCTTGTTCCTTGATGAGATGTATTACAGGATCCCAAGCTGGTGGTAGTGACAATCCATCTTCTCTATTGAAATTAGGATGCTTTTTAATCTCAATAGCCTCGCGTAGCATCCTGGGAAAATATCTTTTTTCTTTGGCAAGGATAGAAGGTTTATCAAACTTAATTGAGTGGTTTGGTTTGTCAATGACATGTTCACAGACTGCAGACCTATTACACCGACGGTGCTTGTCATCTGCTATGTGCTCCTTCACCCGGGTTGATACACTGCGTTTCGTTTGACTAATGTATGAAAGACCACACTCGCAGTCTAGCTTATAAATGCCTGCACTCTGCAAAGGGGTGCTACTCTTCACGGGTCTAAGGTATTGAGACACCTTCTTCAACGGCTTGAAATATGTTTTTGTTTTATTTCAATGAGTAATAATCGCGGAAACAGAAGAAAATATTATTCACTAACGTGTCAAATAGGTTTCCTAGCAACTGTTTGTTGATATAATTCTTCGCAATAGAAATGTCACAATGAACAAAACTCGGGGTTTTCTAAGGCTTTTCCATTTATTGTTTAAAAACCCATTTTATGAATGAATAACCTCGAAAATTGTAGCCTATGTCCTATTCTGATATCTAAGCTATATTACTGAAGAGTTTTACGCAAATCTGTTGTGTAATTTTTGCGCAATAGTAGAACGTACATACATACTTTCACGTTCATAATATAGTAAGGAAGTAAGGTTAAGTATGTAACGATTTGGTGTAAAACTGTCATGTAGCATTTTATGTAATTCTATGAAATAAATAAATAATTATTAATGTGTTAACTTCACCAAACAGAAACATAAATTATAACAAATACGTGTCTTAAAATATTACAAGGTACCTCTTATTTACCATTCTTCGGTTTCCAAAATCGATTAAAATCTAGAACAACTGTACAGCACTAAATATTTGCTTAGTTTAACTTAAATAAGTTTCTGTCAAAAAATTCATATTGTGACAAGCATTTATTTCAATAAAACAATTTAACGGATTATATCGCGTATTATCTCATTTGAGTTCCCGACAATTATTTCCGACTGTACCTAGTTTTGTTTGACCATCCATCAATTACAGCGAGTCGATTCTAAGAGCCCAAACTCGGTAGGATTGAATTATTTTATCACAGAATTCCTATGGCCACCTTCTTGCCGCATCATCAGATCAGCTCGATGGTATCATACTATAGCATTGTCATCTGACTGACATAAGTATCTATGCCGAATTTTTGCTCAATTGGAAACTGGGGATTAAGGTCAAATTTAACTTGCAAGATTTCACCCGAACATACATAGTTACATTGAAAGTTAAATAAAAGCTTGTACAAAGACTCTTGAGAGCGTTTTGTGAAGCTGAACGACGAGTGAATGGTTCCGATGGTTTTGTTTTCATTGCGCATTGAACTATAAACAGGTTTTTAACACGTTGCAACTAAAGTGTATCATGAAACGTGAAGTACAAACAAAGTTCTTTCGTGTCACTCCGCTGGTCTGCGGGCGACGGGGCGGGAAAGCCAGCGGGGCTAGGTATACTGCCAAGCGCACACTTCGTAGTTCGTACCCGCCCCCAATGTCGTTCCCTCCGTCACCCGCAGACCATGGGAGTGACACAAAAGAACTTGTGAAGATACTTGCCCTTGAAACCACGAGAAACGTAAAATAATTGGGAACATTAAGTTTCCCACAGGTGTTCATATTATATTTTCTCTTAATAGTGCACGTTAACGTGCGTCCACACTTGTATCATTTGCTCGTATCCGATCACCGTGGCGTGGCATGACTGCGTATCGCGCTGCTTGGACGCTCACTGTCGATTGGATCGGCGCAACGTCCAAACGCGTGATCGTGACACGCAATCATGCCACGGGACGAAAATCTGATCGGGCAAAAGATACAAATGTGGACGCACCTTTATTTGGAGTTAGAAAGTACACATAGGTTATTTTTAAGGTGAGTCGTTTTTTAGATATATTTTTTTTTAACCTCGATATGATTTGTGCATTTGAAGTGTGAATTTGAACTGCCAGCCAACATAAAAAAACGAGACTATTTAAGTCCAAATAACATGCACAATAGAGAAAAAATACCATAAGAACACCTTTAGGAATATTAATGTTCCAAATCGGAATGAGGCAATTTTTTACAAGGTATGGCCATTCAAAAACCATTTCGAGCAACCGCTTGCAATAGGGTACATGCATGAAATTGTTTTGTCACTTTTCTTAACTAAATATCAAAATACCGTAAAAACTCAAAATCACAAAATTCAAATTTAAATCGACCAAGAAATACGCAAGATACAGGCATTTTAAACTACTAGTTAGACAGAGAGGTCCGATATGCACTGTTACGTCATCGTGCACTCTGGCCATATCAATTCCATATTAAATTCTGTTTTGCTAGAAAGAGATAGAATGAAATGTTTGATGGCTTATATATTGATTAATTTTATAGCTATTCGAAAAATTATTTTTGTCTTCTGTTTGTTACATACACATTAATGAGCTTTTAATAAAGCAAAAATAAAAATTCATGCATATTCTCAATTGGGAAAATTAAGTTTTCTCCCGCAGGTGTTCAATATTATATTTTCTCTTGATAGTGCACGTTATTTGGATTCAGAAAGTACACATAGTACCTACTCGTATATTTTTAAGTTGTGTCGTTTTTAACATATGTTTTTTTTAACCTCGATATGATTTGTGTAATGGCCTCGACCGTATACATTTTTACTTTGGTCTATATGGATTAGTGGAAAAATAAAATAAAAGTGATAGCAGCCAATTTAAAAATTAAACTATTTTTACATTATGAGTCCAAATATCGTGCATTATCGAGAGTAAATATACAATAAGCACTTCTTGGAAATTTAATGTCCCCAATCGGAATGAGGCAATTTTTTAGAAGGTGTTTCATTTAAAAACCATTTCAAATAACCCCTTGCATTTATCAGATTAAAAAAATATATATTCGTAATTATAATTTCGATTTTTATTTGTCCTTGCCAAACCCTGGTACAGACGTCAGTAGTGGCATTAGTCGAAATATCTTCTATGCAATATAATAGTTTAAAAACTTTCCAATATGCTTTAATGTGGTTTTTTAAACAGGTAAGTTAACACTAGACTTAAGACCTTTTACATAGTAAAAAATGCTTAAAAAGGTCTTATAAATATGTAAGTTAACCATACCTTTTTTAAGCATTTTGGGAAGTTTCCGCACTTTGCACATCAGTTAATGCAATAAAAAGTTTAACGCATCCAAATGTAAAACGGATGAAATGAGTATCTTAGAATAGCTTATTTGTATATAAAAAAAAACTATTTGGCTCATCCCAATTGATGTGAGTTGCATGTACCGTGCACCAAATGTCTTCCCGTTTTTAAGAGCCATCTTAATTAAATACAGCACTATTCATTGTCAATGTCATGCAGTTCAATGAATTTTCAGTAATATTTATGTATGTTAATAATTGTATATATTATTCTCTGTATGTATTTTATTTACTTATTTATGAGTATCTAGTATATTTTTATTTAATGATTTAAACTTACACGATCTTCACTCATTATCACAACATATTTTTTTAGGTTAATTGAATTACCTTTCGTTGGTAATTCTTCGACGTTTCGGACGTCGCGATACGTCCATGGTCTCGAAGAAACTCTTCCTTGGTAGGCAATTAAATAGATCATATTTATACGCGATTAAGCCCCGTTTTACTGTGTTGTGATATTTTTATAAATCTGAATTGATACTTTTTCATTTAATCTGGCTTTGAGTTTTAATAAATCTCATCTTGTGTACCACATACTCATTGGTTGTTTACTTTGCTTCATCTCTACTACCTTGTTGTTTGGAAGAGATAGCATCTTAAAGATAAGACCGCCTGTTTACCATTTTTCATACTGTTTAAGATCTAAATGCCGGTTAAAATAAACTTTCATTCCCTATTCAACCTGCCTGTAGGCATGAGTTTCTAAGAACGATGAAATTACTTTTGTTAAAATTAATAAGAGTCGAAGGATTGTACAGATGGCGTTATATTTTAAAAGGTACAAATTCAAATTCAAATAGTTTATTCTACAAGAAGGCCAAATTGGAACTTTTACAAGTCTGACTCTACGGCATTTCCCAAGAGAAGACCACTATTGAGAAGAAAGCCGAAACAAACTCAACAGTCTGTCATTTTTTTCTCTTTTTTTTACAGATTTCGAATTTCATACATTTTATGATTAAGCATGAAATTGAAATCCTAAAAGGGAATATACACAAACCAAACATACACTATATGTAATAGTCGCAGACGAAGTTGCAGGATATATGTTACAAATACACATCTATACTATTATAAAGTTGTAAAATTGAAATGTCTGTACATTGAAGATATTTTCAAAAAAATAATTGTGAAAGGGACTATTTGGAGGTCACTGAATCGATTTTTTTTGTTATATTTTTATTTATGGGTCGTTGTGGCTTCATCAGGCTTCACAGATGGTTATAGAATACTTGTTACTCGATTATGTTGAAGAAAAAAAAGAGAGGTTATGATTTTTTCTCCTCTGCGAACGAAGTAACGGAGCAACTTTTAATATTTCTTAAAGTTACAGTTAGTATTTTTTAAGTTACTTATTTACTGATATAATAAAATAAGTTTAGTATAATTCATTTCGCTAACTGGTGATAATGATAACACTGGTGTAAACACTTCGTTAAAAGTTGTGGACATATTTGTAAGGGTCTTAAAATTTATTCACCCAGTTATACAATGTAAAATGAAAATGAATACTGGGTTTATTTTGACATACTATAAGCTGGAAAAGCTAATTAAAAAATACAACAAATATTTAGAAAATAAAAGTAAAATAAAACATACTCACATATACCAGTTATCATCAACTGTTTCCTTAAATATAACTCCATTGTATTGTTTTAATTTTTATTTGATTACTAAGAAATATAATTAAATTACACTCGTAATGCGTTATAATAAACATAAGCCAATGAAAGCCATCACAAGAATACATAAATATTCTTTAGTCATAGCTGATTATACTAATGAATGATAGTTTGGGACTTTGATTAAAATGATAAGAAACAAGGTAAGAAATAATCAACATGTGGGAAATATAAATCATAATGTGCAAATACTCCAAATTTACACTAAGTACACAAGATGGTGCCTGTAAGTTTGTTTATAGAGGACATAAAAGTAGTAGGTAACCTTCTGTTTTAATTCAATCCTATACTTAACCAGCCTGGAATCCATCTATACTTGTACCGTAACCTTACTGCCAATTTTCATGTGATGATGAGGCCCCAAACACCAAAAAAATTAGAAAATATCTCATAAATACGTTACCAAAGTAATGATTCATCAAAAAATGCCAATTATGGCATTGATTTGTTAACGTTCATTGCAAATAAATGATATTAAATCGTTTTACAGCTCAACTTGGCAGTTTTCTTAAATCTAAGAGTTCTAAGACCAATTCATAATAGCCGTATGGTCAATTTCAGAGCATGTCAACTGCACTAATTAGTGCCACCGCATTAATGGTGCCTTCTATTAGATTCGAATGGCATTTTCAGATATTGTGTAGAGGTACAGTACCTCGACACAGGAGGTATAGTATCTCATTCGAATCTGTAATAGAAGGCACCATTATTGCGGTGACACTAATGAGTGCGGTTGAAACTCTCTGAAAATGGCAACTAGTATTTTTTATAGAAATTAGACTAACAACCTGCCGTGTGGATAGCAGGTACCAGGGCCCTTTTCTCAAGAGGAGTCTCTTTCCAACTATTTGAATTAAAAAGAGACTTCCGCTCGTAATAAAAGTTACATGCATTTATGAGACGAGCCCCTGTTCGCAGTAAGATGTTCTAATTTCATGATCACGACAACGCAACGATAGACAACAAAGTCATAATTCAAATAAATAAATAAATAAATAAATAAATAAATAAATAAATAAATAAATAAATAAATTCAAAGTTCTTTATTCTTCAGTTTAGGCATAATTACAATGCACTTATGATGCAACGATGACGAAAAATATATTTTGTTTTCAGAGTTATTAAGTGTGATGGGGAAATTGCTCGTAAAACTGATGGCTATGGGGCCAACGATTTCTTAACTTGCGACCGCATATTGAAAGATGCAGTGTAAGTCCCAGACAAGTTGGACTGGTATAGAAGCTCGTTGGCTGCAGGCGGTGCGGGACCAGTCCTGGTGGCATTCCTTGGAGTAGCAAGCGTCCAGCTGGCGAGAGACGATCATGTCGACGGTGAAAAGCAAACACGTAGTAACCCACAGAAACGAAATTGTTCACCAGAGACGAATAACCTTCCAAGTTTTGAATTAAAATCAGAACTTTCGTGTTTATGAAAAAAAAATTTCAAAATTGGATACAATAAACAAAATTTGTAGGACTTCAATTTTATTTTCATGAATTCAACCAAAAGTTATTACGAGTGGAAATTGTGTAGGTTACTACGTTTTAATTTTTGCTTCACAGTAAGTAAACACGTAGTAAACGCATCGCGAAATGTATGAGATTTTATTTTCTTAATTTTTTTATGGCTACTAAAAATGCAGTAACCCACGTGAATTTGACAAAAGATAACCGCAATCAATTGAGCTTTGTTTACCATTGACTACGTGTTTGCGGTGCAAACTTTTAAAAAACAAGATTTTTTTGTTCCTATTTCCCCCATTTTTCATCGTATTGGCACGTGGATTCGACCCATCGACGCAGAAAAGTGCGTTGATTCCAAAAATGCAATAAAAAAAATCGACCTTGTGTGGGTTACTACGTAATTGCTTACCAGCGTCGATGTGTAATATTGGAACTCCCTGGCCAATTAAAGGGCTGTGTCGTTATTTCTGCTCATGGCGCTGAGGGCGAAATGCACCGTAAATCCTTTGGCAATGGATAGGTCAAGCAGTCAGACGGGTAAAATCGCAAAAGTTATCTACGAGACAAATTCAGTAAGTTAGGTTATTCCTGATGCCAAGCTGAGGTCCTTTGTTCCTCACAGACAACCAAGTTAGATAACCAGTAGCCAAGAAAGAAAAAAAAATCTTCCCAGATAACTGGCTTTTTAACAGGAAGGATTTCTTCCTCTTAGCAAACCATCAAATATTCGGTAGTCTACGAGGAATAAATATTTCTTTCCAGATAACTGGTTTTTTAACAGGAAGGATTTCTTCCTGCTAGCAAACCATCAGATATTTGGTAGTCTACGAGGAATAAATATTTCTTCCCAGATTACTGGTTTTTTAACAGGAAGGATTTCTTCCTCTTAGCAAACGTGATTTTTTTACCGTTTCTATAGATAATGGTACGGAACCCTTCGTGCGCGAGTCCGACTTGCAGTTGGCCGGTTTTTTTCTTATCATTTTATTTTTGTTATCTATAGGTTTTCGGAATATTCTTAGTTATTTATTTATTATCGTTCTTCTGGGACGGTCCAATACGGAACCAATATTACTCAATGATGTTGACGAACTAGGGATTTTAATAGAAAACTCTCTGAGCCTGTCTGTTTTCTCTAATTCGTTGGCGTTTGCCTTCTACATAAATAAAATATGTATTAATCCCAAGTATTTAAGTAAAAAGTGAACCAATATTGAACAAGAAGTTCTTATATCAAACGTTACACATCCAAGATTCATCAAACATATTTTTAGGGTTCCGTACCCAACTTGAATTCGGTACACATATGTAAATCGGTGACCCAAAGGATTTATTCCTCGTAGACTACCGAATATCTGATGGTTTGCTAGCAGGAAGAGATCCTTCCTGTTAAAAAACCAGTAATCTGGGAAGAAATATTTATTCCTCGTAGACTACCAAATATCTGATGGTTTGCTAGCAGGAAGAGATCCTTCCTGTTAAAAAACCAGTTATCTGGGAAGAAATATTTATTCCTCGTAGACTACCGAATATTTGATGGTTTGCTAAGAGGAAGAAATCCTTCCTGTTAAAAAGCCAGTTATCTGGGAAGATTTTTTTTTCTTTCTTGGCTACTGGTTATCTAACTTGGTTGTCTGTGAGGAACAAAGGGCTGAGGTCCAGCCAGATGGTCGGATGACATCAAAAAGACGGCAGGGCCGATCTGGAATAGAATCGCCGCATCAAAAACCAATTGGAAATCCATGCAAGAGGCATATGTCCAGCAGTGGACACATATATGCTGAGAAGAAGATGAAGGTCTTTCCAAACGAGAGCCGGTGTGCGAGTAAGCGACTGATTTACACTGACACGAGTTAGGAATTACCTAGTCACACGTGTATTGTACAACGTTTTACAATGCATATGCTCGGAAAGTGCCTCTTTCCATGGGCCTACGTAGAATTGTAGATACATAACTAGATATGGCACGTGTGCGGTACTTACAGTATAATTTAACACTTTCACTGCGAAGAAAAACTGCGTCCGTTTAATTTTAATTATGAAAATATAATGGCTGCCAATGAAAATGTATGGCATCTAGTAATGGCGTAAAATGTTGGTGAGTAAGAAGTAGCATTAAAATGAATACAGCGTATTGATTTGTTCCAATTGTTTTATAACAATTTTAAGTTTGGAATAAGTACATAAGCCGGTGGGAGCTAGAGCGACTCGTGGCAGAAGGAACGATTTTTAAAATCGATTAGTCTGATTTCGCCTAAAGGGGTTAAATTGGGGTTAAATTTTAGCATGGGGAACTTTATTTTTGAAGTTATTGAACTGTAAATAAGCAATCACAAACATCTATCGACCTTTTGCAGCGCTATGAAATATCTTTAATCTCTAGGAGGCAAATTAAAACACTTGTTTTTTTAATGTTCTCTGTTATTGGTTTAGTATGAATATATACTTCGTCATATCAGCCCAGGGACATCCACTGCTGGACAAAAGCCTCCCCCAAGGATCTCCAAAACGACCGGTAGCGCGCCGCCCTCTTCCAACGGTTTCCCGCGATCTTCACCAGATCATCGGTCCATCTTATTGGGGCATAAGAAGGCTCAAAGTCACTCAAAGGACAATGAAGCGAGCTATGCTCAGAGTCTCCTTGCGTGATCGAATCAAAAATGAGGAGATCCGCAGAACAACCAAGGTCGTCGACATAGCTCAAAGAATTGCTACACTTAAGTGGCAATAGGCGGGGCACATTGCTCGTAGAACCGATGGCCGCTGGGGCAGACAGGTTCTCAAGTGGCGACCGCGTGCAGGACGACGCAGCGTATGGAGGCCCCCAACAAGATGGACCGATGAATATATACTTACTAGTTTTCAAATATTTAACTCATATTCACGAAAATCAAATATAAATATCTATCCACCTATTCTACCCCCTTTCAATTAAAAAATCAACACTTTCAAAAGCTCATAACCTGACCGATGAGGTTGTTAACGCGTTAGTGAAGGTTGCAAAAAATCTGTTCAGGTAATTTCACGTGATGCGCGCGCGCTCATTTAAACAAAAAAAATAAAAAATTATCTACATGTTATCTGTTATTGATTTTTAAGCCCCACAAATGGTCTGTTGTAAAAAAAAATAACCCAAGTTAAAATCAGTATTACCCCTTCGGCTACGGACGAGTGTGAAGTTAGCAGCCTAAAGTTAGCAGCCCAAGATAACCCGACCAAATGAAGAAGTCTTGCTGGATTTCTACAAAACTGTCAAAAAATACGTATTATTAATGACAAATCAAAAGTGATTCGCATAGAATTTAATTTTTCACCTTTTGCCAGACGCATTAAAGTGCGAAATATACTCAAATACCACAAAAATCGTTGGTCAGCTAACTTCACAAACCTGGCAGCCCAATTTCAGTGATTAATTACAATCCCGACATGAAGATGTCTAGATTACACTTTTTATCTACATTGATTAGAAGCCTTAAAATTGCTTTCTAATAAATTGCATCGTGTAAACATTGAAAAGAGCTGCTTCTGTCGAAATAAGAAAAACTACACAAATAGAAAATAACCTTAAAATTTCGAAGATTTATATAGGCGAATAAACCGTAATTTTCAATGATTTCAATATTAAGGACCATTTTAAATACGTTCTTGCTAAAAGCTCTAGAGAATGAGCTTTTACAAACAATATACAGTGCTAACTTACCACGATTACTACAGCCACTGTGGGCCAAGTTAAGTGACTAGCCTAACTTACCGCCGGCTAGTCACCATTAAACAGTACTTTTGACCGATATCAAGATAACAGACCTCTTTTGCAGGAGACAGTTAAAAGCAATAAGGAGTTAGCCATCAGAAACTGATTTTAAAACTCACTGAATTTGCCAAGGTTACAAAAGAATCTGCAGCTGATAGAAAGTTAGCGGCCTAAAATGATTTTCAAGACTATAAAGATTTTCAACAACTTGAAGACAAAAGACCACTTTGAATTGAAAGATTTTAAAAGCTTTGAAGGTAAAGCTTTCTAAAACAGCTTTAAAAACTGACTTGACGAAATTGCAACAGCTTTTGTGGACAAGAACAAATCAGTGGCCTAACTTTCTGTAATAGGTTATCTAATAAACCGTTATTTTAATTGAGACCAAGGTGAAAGACCACTCCGGCGTGGATGTCGCTAAAAGCTCTAGTGCATTAGCTTTCAGAAACAGTATACAAAGCTAACTTGCCGAGATTACTACTACCTCTGTGAGCCAGGCTAAGTTAGCAGCCTAAATTACTGCCGACCAGTAGGTATTAAAAAGTAAGTTTGACCGATATCACGATGACAGACCACTTTTAAAAGAAAACAGTTAGTAGCAAAAAGGTGTTAGCTATCAGAAACTGCGTTTGGACCTCACTTGCAAAAATATAACAGAATCTGCAGCTGATAGAAAGTTAGCAGCTTTAACTGATTTTCATAACAATTGTAATTTTCACCAACCTTAAGACAAATAGCCACATTGAACTGCCAATTTTCAAAAGCTCTGAAGATAAAACTTTCCAATATAGCTTTAATAACTGACTTGCCGAAATTACTAGAGCTTTTGTGGGCAAGATCAAGTCAGCGGCCTAACTCTCTGTGGTAGTTTATCTAATAAACCGTTATTTTAATTGAGACCAAGATGAAAGACCACTCCAGCGTGGATGTCGCTTAAAGCTCTAGTGCATTAGCTTTCAGAAACTGTATACAAAGCTAACTTGCCGAGATTACTACTGCCTCTGTGAAACAGGCTAAGTTAGCAGCCTAAATTACTGCCGACCAGTAGCTATTAAAAAGAAAGTTTGACCGATATCAAGATGACAGACCACTTTAAAAAAAGACAGTTAGTAGCAAAAAGGTGTTAGCTATCAGAAAATGCTTTTGGATCTCACTTGCAAAAAATATTACAGAATCTGCAGCTGATAGAAAGTTAGCAGCCTTAACTGATTTTCATAACAATTGTAATTTTCACCAACCTTAAGACAAATAGCCACATTAAACTGCCAATTTTTGAAAGCTCTGAAGATAAAGCTTTCCAAAAGAGCTTTGAGAACTGAGTTGCCGAAATTAGTAGAGCTTTTGTGGACAAGACCAAGTCAGCAGCCTAACTCTCTGTGGTAGGTTATCTAATAAACCGTTATTTTAATTGAGACCAAGATGAAAGACCACTCCGGCGTGGATGTCGCTTAAAGCTCTAGTGCATTAGCTTTCAGAAACAGTATACAAAGCTAACTTGCCCAGATTACTACTGCCTCTGTGAGCCAGGCTAAGTTAGCAGCCTACATTACTGCCGACTAGTAGCTATTAAAAAGTAATTGTGACCGCTATCAAGATGCCAGACCACTTTAAAAAGAATACAGTTAAAAGCAAAATAGTGTAAGCTATCAGAAAATGCTTTTGGATCTCACTTGCAAAAAATATTACAGAATCTGCAGCTGATAGAAAGTTAGCAGCCTTAACTGATTTTTATAACAATTGTAATTTTCACCAACCTTAAGATGAATAGCCACATTGAACTGCCTATTTTTGAAAGCTCTGAAGATAAAACTTTCTAAAATAGCTTTGAGAACTGCCTTGCCGAAATTACTAGAGCTTTTGTGGGCAATACCAAGTCAGCGGCCTAACTCTCTGTGATAGGTTATCTAATAAACCGTTATTTTAATTGAGACCAAGATGAGACCACTCCGGCTTGTATGTCGCTAAAAGCTCTAGTGCATTAGCTTTCAGAAACAGTATACAAAGCTAACTTGCCGAGATTACTACTGCCTCTGTGAGCCAGGCTAAGTTAGCAGCCTAAATTTTTGCTGACTAGTAGCTATTAAAAAGTAATTGTGACCAATATCAAGATGACAGACCACTTTTAAAAGAAAACAGTTAGTAGCAAAAAGGTGTAAGCTATCAGAAACTGCTTTTGGACCTCACTTGCAAAATTGTTACAGAATCTGCAGCTGATAGAAAGTTAGCAGCCTTAACTGATTTTTATAACAATTGTAATTTTCACCAACCTTAAGACAAATAGCCACATTGAACTGCCAATTTTTGAAAGCTCTGAAGATAAAACTTTCCAAAATAGCTTTGAGAACTGACTTGCCGAAATTACTAGAGCTTTTGTAGGCAAGACCAAGTCAGCGGCCTAACTCTGTGGTAGTTTATCTAATAAACCGTTATTTTAATTGAGACCAAGATGAAAGACCACTCCGGCGTAGATGTCGCTAAAAGCTCTAGTGCATTAGCTTTCAGAAACAGTATACAAAGCTAACTTGCCGAGATTACTACTGCCTCTGTGAGCCAGGCTAAATTAGCAGCCTAAATTTTTGCCGACCAGTAGCTATTAAAAAGTAATTGTGACCGATATCAAGATGCCAGACCACTTTAGAAAGAAAATAGTTAAAAGCAAAATAGTGTAAGCTATCAGAAAATGCTTTTGGATTTTCATAACAATTGTAATTTTCACCAACCTTAAGACAAATAGCCACATTAAACTGCCAATTTTTGAAAGCTCTGAAGATAAAGCTTTCCAAAAGAGCTTTGAGAACTGACTTGCCGAAATTAGTAGAGCTTTTGTGGACAAAACCAAGTCAGCAGCCTAACTCTCTGTGGTAGGTTATCTAATAAACCGTTATTTTAATTGAGACCAAGATGAAAGACCACTCCAGCGTGGATGTCGCTTAAAGCTCTAGTGCATTAGCTTTCAGAAACAGTATACAAAGCTAACTTGCCGAGATTACTACTGCCTCTGTGAGCCAGGCTAAGTTAGCAGCCTAAATTACTGCCGACTAGTAGCTATTAAAAAGTAATTGTGACCGCTATCAAGATGCCAGACCACTTTAAAAAGAACACAGTTAAAAGCAAAATAATGTAAGCTATTAGAAAATGCTTTTGGATCTCACTTGCAAAAAATATTACAGAATCTGCAGCTGATAGAAAGTAACCAGCCTTATCTGATTTTTATAACAATTGTAATTTTCACCAACCTTAAGACAAATAGCCACATTGAACTGCCAATTTTTGAAAGCTCTGAAGATGAAACTTTCTAAAATAGCTTTGAGAACTGACTTGCCGAAATTAGTAGAGCTTTTGTGGACAAGACCAAGTCAGCAGCCTAACTCTCTGTGGTAGTTTATCTAATAAACCGTTATTTTAATTGAGACCAAGATGAAAGACCACTCCAGCGTGGATGTCGCTTAAAGCTCTAGTGCATTAGCTTTCAGAAACAGTATACAAAGCTAACTTGCCGAGATTACTACTGCCTCTGTGAGCCAGGCTAAATTAGCAGCCTAAATTACTGCCGACCAGTAGCTATTAAAAAGTAAGTTTGACCGATATCAAGATGACAGACCACTTTTAAAAAAAGTAGTTAGTAGCAAAAAGGTGTTAGCTATCAGAAACTGCGTTTGGACCTCACTTGCAAAAATATTACAGAATCTGCAGCTAATAGAAAGTTAGCAGCCTTAACTGATTTTCATAACAATTGTAATTTTTACCAACCTTAAGACAAAAAGCCACATTAAACTGCCAATTTTTGAAAGCTCTGAAGATAAAACTTTCCAAAATAGCTTTGAGAACTGACTTGCCGAAATTACTAGAGCTTTTGTGGGCAAGACCAAGTCAGCGGCCTAACTCTCTGTGGTAGGTTATCTAATAAACCGTTATTTTAATTGAGACCAAGATGAAAGACCACTCCGGCTTGGATGTCGCTAAAAGCTCTAGTGCATTAGCTTTCAGAAACAGTATACTAAGCTAACTTGCCGAGATTACTACTGCCTCTGTGAGCCAGGCGAAGTTAGCAGCCTAAATTACTGCCGACTAGTAGCTATTAAAAAGTAATTGTGACCGATATCAAGATGACAGACCACTTTTAAAAGAAAACAGTTAGTAGCAAAAAGGTGTAAGCTATCAGAAACTGCTTTTGGACCTCACTTGCAAAATTGTTACAGAATCTGCAGCTGATAGAAAGTTAGCAGCCTTAACTGATTTTTATAACAATTGTAATTTTCACCAACCTTAAGACAAATAGCCACATTGAACTGCCAATTTTTGAAAGCTCTGAAGATAAAACTTTCCAAAATAGCTTTGAGAACTGACTTGCCGAAATTACTAGAGCTTTTGTAGGCAAGACCAATCCAGCGGCCTAACTCTGTGGTAGTTTATCTAATAAACCGTTATTTTAATTGAGACCAAGATGAAAGACCACTCCGGCGTAGATGTCGCTAAAAGCTCTAGTGCATTAGCTTTCAGAAACAGTATACAAAGCTAACTTGCCGAGATTACTACTGCCTCTGTGAGCCAGGCTAAATTAGCAGCCTAAATTTTTGCCGACCAGTAGCTATTAAAAAGTAATTGTGACCGATATCAAGATGCCAGACCACTTTAGAAAGAAAATAGTTAAAAGCAAAATAGTGTAAGCTATCAGAAAATGCTTTTGGATTTTCATAACAATTGTAATTTTCACCAACCTTAAGACAAATAGCCACATGAAACTGCCAATTTTTGAAAGCTCTGAAGATAAAACTTTCCAAAATAGCTTTGAGAACTGACTTGCCGAAATTACTAGAGCTTTTGTGGGCAAGACCAAGTCAGCGGCCTAACTCTCTGTGGTAGGTTATCTAATAAACCGTTATTTTAATTGAGACCAAGATGAAAGACCACTCCGGCTTGGATGTCGCTAAAAGCTCTAGTGCATTAGCTTTCAGAAACAGTATACAAAGCTAACTTGCCGAGATTACTACTGCCTCTGTGAGCCAGGCTAAGTTAGCAGCCTAAATTACTGCCGACTAGTAGCTATTAAAAAGTAATTGTGACCGATATCAAGATGACAGACCACTTTTAAAAGAAAACAGTTAGTAGCAAAAAGGTGTAAGCTATCAGAAACTGCTTTTGGACCTCACTTGCAAAATTGTTACAGAATCTGCAGCTGATAGAAAGTTAGCAGCCTTAACTGATTTTTATAACAATTGTAATTTTCACCAACCTTAAGACAAATAGCCACATTGAACTGCCAATTTTTGAAAGCTCTGAAGATAAAACTTTCCAAAATAGCTTTGAGAACTGACTTGCCGAAATTACTAGAGCTTTTGTAGGCAAGACCAAGTCAGCGGCCTAACTCTCTGTGGTAGGTTATCTAATAAACCGTTATTTTAATTGAGACCAAGATGAAAGACCACTCCGGCGTAGATGTCGCTAAAAGCTCTAGTGCATTAGCTTTCAGAAACAGTATACAAAGCTAACTTGCCGAGATTACTACTGCCTCTGTGAGCCAGGCTAAATTAGCAGCCTAAATTACTGCCGACCAGTAGCTATTAAAAAGTAAGTTTGACCGATATCAAGATTTCAGACCACTTTTAAAAAAAGCAGTTAGTAGCAAAAAGGTGTTAGCTATCAGAAACTGCGTTTGGACCTCACTTGCAAAAATATTACAGAATCTGCAGCTGATAGAAAGTTAGCAGCCTTAACTGATTTTCATAACAATTGTAATTTTTACCAACCTTAAGACAAAAAGCCACATTAAACTGCCAATTTTTGAAAGCTCTGAAGATAAAACTTTCCAAAATAGCTTTGAGAACTGACTTGCCGAAATTACTAGAGCTTTTGTGGGCAAGACCAAGTCAGCGGCCTAACTCTCTGTGGTAGGTTATCTAATAAACCGTTATTTTAATTGAGACCAAGATGAAAGACCACTCCGGCTTGGATGTCGCTAAAAGCTCTAGTGCATTAGCTTTCAGAAACAGTATACTAAGCTAACTTGCCGAGATTACTACTGCCTCTGTGAGCCAGGCGAAGTTAGCAGCCTAAATTACTGCCGACTAGTAGCTATTAAAAAGTAATTGTGACCGATATCAAGATGACAGACCACTTTTAAAAGAAAACAGTTAGTAGCAAAAAGGTGTAAGCTATCAGAAACTGCTTTTGGACCTCACTTGCAAAATTGTTACAGAATCTGCAGCTGATAGAAAGTTAGCAGCCTTAACTGATTTTTATAACAATTGTAATTTTCACCAACCTTAAGACAAATAGCCACATTGAACTGCCAATTTTTGAAAGCTCTGAAGATAAAACTTTCCAAAATAGCTTTGAGAACTGACTTGCCGAAATTACTAGAGCTTTTGTAGGCAAGACCAATCCAGCGGCCTAACTCTGTGGTAGTTTATCTAATAAACCGTTATTTTAATTGAGACCAAGATGAAAGACCACTCCGGCGTAGATGTCGCTAAAAGCTCTAGTGCATTAGCTTTCAGAAACAGTATACAAAGCTAACTTGCCGAGATTACTACTGCCTCTGTGAGCCAGGCTAAATTAGCAGCCTAAATTTTTGCCGACCAGTAGCTATTAAAAAGTAATTGTGACCGATATCAAGATGCCAGACCACTTTAGAAAGAAAATAGTTAAAAGCAAAATAGTGTAAGCTATCAGAAAATGCTTTTGGATTTTCATAACAATTGTAATTTTCACCAACCTTAAGACAAATAGCCACATGAAACTGCCAATTTTTGAAAGCTCTGAAGATAAAACTTTCCAAAATAGCTTTGAGAACTGACTTGCCGAAATTACTAGAGCTTTTGTGGGCAAGACCAAGTCAGCGGCCTAACTCTCTGTGGTAGGTTATCTAATAAACCGTTATTTTAATTGAGACCAAGATGAAAGACCACTCCGGCTTGGATGTCGCTAAAAGCTCTAGTGCATTAGCTTTCAGAAACAGTATACAAAGCTAACTTGCCGAGATTACTACTGCCTCTGTGAGCCAGGCTAAGTTAGCAGCCTAAATTACTGCCGACTAGTAGCTATTAAAAAGTAATTGTGACCGATATCAAGATGACAGACCACTTTTAAAAGAAAACAGTTAGTAGCAAAAAGGTGTAAGCTATCAGAAACTGCTTTTGGACCTCACTTGCAAAATTGTTACAGAATCTGCAGCTGATAGAAAGTTAGCAGCCTTAACTGATTTTTATAACAATTGTAATTTTCACCAACCTTAAGACAAATAGCCACATTGAACTGCCAATTTTTGAAAGCTCTGAAGATAAAACTTTCCAAAATAGCTTTGAGAACTGACTTGCCGAAATTACTAGAGCTTTTGTAGGCAAGACCAAGTCAGCGGCCTAACTCTCTGTGGTAGGTTATCTAATAAACCGTTATTTTAATTGAGACCAAGATGAAAGACCACTCCGGCGTAGATGTCGCTAAAAGCTCTAGTGCATTAGCTTTCAGAAACAGTATACAAAGCTAACTTGCCGAGATTACTACTGCCTCTGTGAGCCAGGCTAAATTAGCAGCCTAAATTACTGCCGACCAGTAGCTATTAAAAAGTAAGTTTGACCGATATCAAGATTTCAGACCACTTTTAAAAAAAGCAGTTAGTAGCAAAAAGGTGTTAGCTATCAGAAACTGCGTTTGGACCTCACTTGCAAAAATATTACAGAATCTGCAGCTGATAGAAAGTTAGCAGCCTTAACTGATTTTCATAACAATTGTAATTTTTACCAACCTTAAGACAAAAAGCCACATTAAACTGCCAATTTTTGAAAGCTCTGAAGATAAAACTTTCCAAAATAGCTTTGAGAACTGACTTGCCGAAATTACTAGAGCTTTTGTGGGCAAGACCAAGTCAGCGGCCTAACTCTCTGTGGTAGTTTATCTAATAAACCGTTATTTTAATTAACACCAAGATGAAAGACCACTCCGGCGTGGATGTCGCTAAAAGCTCTAGTGCATTAGCTTTCAGAAACTGTATACAAAGCTAACTTGCCGAGATTACTACTGCCTCTGTGAGCCATGCTCAGTTAGCAGCCTTAATTACTGCCGACCAGTAGCTATTAAAAATTAAGTTTGACCGATATCAAGATGACAGACCACTTTTAAAAAAAGCAGTTTATAGCTAAAAGGTGTTAGCTATTAGAAACTGCGTTTGGACCTCACTTCCAAAAATATTACAGAATCTGCAGCTGATAGAAAGTTAGCAGCCTTAACTGAGTTTTATAACAATTGTAATTTTCACCAACCTTAAGACAAATAGCCACATTGAACTGCCAATTTTTGAAAGTTCTGAAGATAAAACTTTCTAAAATAGCTTTGAGAACTGACTTGCCGAAATTACTAGAGCTTTTGTGGGCAAGACCAAGTCAGCGGCCTAACTCTCTGTGGTAGGTTATCTAATAAACCGTTATTTTAATTGAGACCAAGATGAAAGACCACTCCGGCTTGGATGTCGCTAAAAGCTCTAGTGCATTAGCTTTCAGAAACAGTATACAAAGCTAATTTGCCGAGATTACTACTGCCTCTGTGAGCCAGGCTAAGTTAGCAGCCTAAATTACTGCCGACTAGTAGCTATTAAAAAGTAATTGTGACTGCTATCAAGATGCCAGACCACTTTAAAAAGAATACAGTTAAAAGCAAAATAGTGAAAGCTATCAGAAAATGCTTTTGGATCTCACTTGCAAAAAATATTACAGAATCTGCAGCTGATGGAAAGTTAGCAGCCTTAACTGATTTTTATAATAATTGTAATTTTCACCAACCTTAAGACAAATAGCCACATTGAACTGCCAATTTTTGAAAGCTCTGAAGATAAAACTTTCCAAAATAGCTTTGAGAACTGACTTGCCGAAATTACTAGAGCTTTTGTGGGCAAGACCAAGTCTGCGGCCTAACTCTCTGTGGTAGTTTATCTAATAAACCGTTATTTTAATTGAGACCAAGATGAAAGACCACTCCGGCGTGGATGTCGCTTAAAGCTCTAGTGCATTCGCTTTCAGAAACAGTATACAAAGCTAACTTGCCGAGATTACTACTGCCTCTGTGAGCCAGGCTACCTACCAACCTAAGTACCCACCTACCTACCTACCTACCTACCCACTTCTGTTATCCGAACATAAATATGAGTCAACTGTGTGATTTACTTACAAAAGGAAGTCATGATAACAGAAATACCTTAGTGATTATGATAGGAAATACTTCTAATGTAAACAAGTCTTGTGTAGACAAATTGATGACAACAATAAATGATATTGAAAAATCTGGCATAGGTAAAATCATACTGTGTGCACTACCATATTCTCAGAATATGCCATATTACTATAACAATAGAATAGCACACCTAAATTCAATGATGTACAATGATGCCATATGTTTCAATGAAAAGACACATTTCTTTGACTTAAATAAATTTGTCAAGCGCTTCACGCTAATGTCAGAAAGAAATATCTTGCCAAAGAAATATATTTTGACCATAGCAGATCTTTTAGCATTTAACATAGAACCTAGAATATAATACCACATTAGCTAGTCTCCAGTATGCCCATAGTGATAATAGATCCATGCCACATTTAAACTTAATTGTAAGACAGCGGAAACACCTTTGCATATTAACATTATTCACCAGAATATTCAGGGTTTTTCCAGCAAGGAATACTCGTAAGAAATAGGTTTATTTTTAGATAATAATAATATTGAACTTATGTGTATTACTGAACACTGGCTAAAACAGGAACAATTACTTTTTGATTTTATTAAGTTTGAGTTAGTAAGTGTCTTTGCTAGAAAATTAGCCATTGTTCTCTAATAATTGTTAAAAGGGTCATGAAATCCAAAGAGCGAGAAGATATTGTTAGATTATCAATAGAACGGATTATAGAAATTGCTTGTGTAGAATTAGAGACCTATTTAATTATATGTATTTACAGACCACCTTCTGCTGATTTCCATACATTTGAATGCACTATGGAAAATGTCTTAAAAATAGCTTGTAAAGGCAAAAAACATGTTATAGTATGTGGAGACTTCAACGTTAATTTACTTGGGTCCAATGTGACACGTGTAACATGTGGGTGCATCAAATGTGTGCAAAGAAAATCGACGGGTGTAAATCGCCAGAATTACAGACGCAAGATTTCTTTTGTAAGCATTGCACTTGCCTCGATGCCCAGGATCTTACAGAAAATGTTGACCTTCAAGTGACGCAACCAATTGCCAAGTACCTAACGATTTTGGAAAACGGTCTAATTGATATTTATTATTATAAGGAAATCGGGAGAGGGTACTCCGTCAATTATACGGAAAAAATAAAGCAGACAACCATGAAGAGTATACTAATTGATCATTTTCTCACGCTGGACGGGAACCGATACGTAATGGACGTAGTCATGGACCACATATTGCATATTTTTAATAAAAACACTTACCATCTAGTATCAGTGGAGCGATGTACATATATATTTGGGCAATTTGAATTAAGCGATACGTTTCTGGATTTAATTTCAATAGATTTGTAGAAAGATACCGTTTTTCCCATCTGCCGCCGTAGTCATTACACAATGGTAATATTATCAATCAGAGAGGACACGCTCACCATTATTGACCCCCAAGGAAACGAAAACTCTTACGAGGAACTTTATGTTTCTAAAATCAACATGCTTTTAAAAATGAAAAAAACAAATAAAGAGTTTAAAACTTCCACAAACATTAAACATTATTTACAAAGGGATGGTTACAATTGTGGACCAATACTATTAAATATATTTCATCACATTGTAACAAAAACGAAACAACCGTTTAAGAAAAACTTTGATAAATATAGATTAAATTTAAAAAGAATTTTGCTAAAACACACTGATGCCATGCAACAACGTTGTTTGTTTTGCTCAATTAAAGAAAAAAATAAAACCGACTCCAAAAAAAACTAAAACGTAATAAGTTGTGACACGATGGCACCGACTCCAAAATAACATTAATTGTATATACTGTATAGATTGAGTATACACACGGTTACTTGTAAGTAATTTGAAGAACCTGAATTATGGCGTTATTTTTTACTTTTTAGATTTTTTTGGAGTCCGTTTTATGTTTTTGTTAAAAAGTTTATTTATTTTACACTTTAGTTAATCGTTACTTAAAAGTGTATCTCGTGACGATTCAAACAAGCCCAAACACGGCTAGGATACATTATTTTATTACATAGATCTGGTGCCTACCTTCCGGCTCCATCATCAAATCAATTCGATGGTACCATTCTCATCAAGAACATTTAAATTTGTAACTATGAAGTTGCTTAACTAAATTAATCAAGATATTTTGTCGCCACCCGTAAATAGTTTATCACTGAGGAGTTCCGATGGCATTCTGTGGTCTTCTGCATCAGTTCCACTTCACCAATTTACACTTTCTGAATGCAAATGCTTATTATGTTTCTTATAATACCAAAATCGCTATATGTATGCCTACAATATTTGAGAAGTTCCTTCAATTCCTCATGGATTCCATCAGCAGATCTTCACCAAAATTAAATGGGACCAACAAAAAAGTACCTCCTATAAAACCAAAAAAAAATATTTTGAAATCGGTCAAATAGTCTTTGAATAATCGGTGAACATCCATAAACAAAAAAAAAAACCCGCCGAATTGAGAACCTCCTTTTATGGAAGTCGGTCAAAAAAGGTCAAACCCCGTGATTCGATTGACTGTGATATTTGCTGCCGCAAATTCCATAAAACATGTTACGTTACTATAGATGAAATTAAAAATAAAATAGATGCTTTCGATAAAAAAAAAACAAAATCAGGGGAAATGCGAATTGTGCCGTGTAAACGTATAAAAAGTACTCGTGCGTAAAAGGTCTTCAAACGCTGGTATATTTTTTAAATTTCTTTTTAATTCCTTCTGGCACATGTGTAACCGTCTACCCATTAGACCCATCTGCCAAATACATATACAAATTTATTTGGGTTCTCAAAAGTATCGCCAAATATTTTATTGCCGATTATCAGTTCACAACCAATTTTTCGAATAATTTTATTTCGCCGAAAGAACATGTGTCAATTTATCAAAAGAATTCGTTATATTTTCCCAACCTAACGTTTAACAACTTTATGTTTGGTTTGTTTTTATAAATCCGCTCTATGAAATGTAAACTTTTCGAGTAGTAGAATGGTTTACTTCGAATAATATTACATTTCGTGATAGAATGAAACAGAAGCTCTACTAATCTTAATAAGTGAGCTCTGAAAGCTGTTTCTGAATGCTAATAAAAAATAAATAAATCAATGAATAAAAAAAAAAATTAAAATAAAATAAAAATAAACATTTAATTCGGACAACGTTATCCATATAGTGTTAGTATTACAATTAAACTTAAATAACTATGTTAGTACCTAAACTTAAGTGCTGAGAGGTCCAGTGCCTGATTAGGGCGCTGTCCCATCTCTCTGCCACGACGGTCAGGAGACTGTGGCGACTGGCGCGCACTCTGCGGAGTGTCGCGGCGAAACGCTTGCGCAGCGTGGCGTGGAATTCATCCACCTGCGCGTCGGCGAACATGCCCGATGCGCTACAGTATCGCGGCAGCCGCAACAGTACCCTGAACGCGTCATTGTATTGTACACGCATTGCATTCATAGCACGCTGTGTGTACCTCGACCACAGGCTACAGGCGTACAGCGAAGTACAGTACGCTCGAAAGAGTGTTACTTTAACTTGAGCTTTACACCTGCTAAACCTCCGGGCTATCATATTGGCCCTGACGGACACTGCTCTACGCTCGCGTTCTATGTCCGCATCGTCACGCAGGTCATCGGTGACCAAATGCCCAAGATATTTAAATGTATAAACCCTCTTTAGTTGCTCGCCATTCGAAAAAATGGGTGGGACATGAGATGGGCACTTGTTCCTCGCCCTAAATACCATGTACTCACTCTTGAGCACATTGTACTTCAGGCCGAGACTCACAGCATAGGATTCACAATTCTCAATCAGTACACGCATACCGCCCACCGAAGGGCTCAGCAGTACCATGTCATGAGCATAGCTTATGTTATTCAAACAAACCCTGTCTATGTGATAAACAACATGCATACTGCTAAGCCCGCCGATAAGGGCATCCATGTACAGATTGAAAAGCATGGGGGAACTAAGCCCTCCCTGCCTGACCCCGCAATCCAAGCCATATTCGTCCGATATTGCATCACCCCAACGAACACTATTTCGCTGGCTCCTGTACCAACACCTAAATATGCGTGTGAGTTCCCTAGGAAATTGCTCTTCGTCAAGTTTCCTCCAAAAAAAGTCGTAGTTAACGAGATCGAAGGCTATAGAGAGATCTAAAAAACACGCATATATAGGCGTCTTCCTGCGAGTGTAGTACTCAACAGACTGTTTCAAACAAACAATTGCACTTTCGGTAGATAAGCCGGCGCGAAAGCCGAACTGTGCATCATTTAATACTTGTCTAACTGCAAATTGAGCAGGCCGTCGAAAATACGATATAAGAGTGGACGCACCTTAATATGTAAACAGTTTCGACGCAACTTTCCTTCGCTATAGCGCTCATAACACTCATACATTGCACGAAATCTGGCAGGTTATCAACGCAATTGACCGGCATATAAACGCAAAATATTAATAAATGCTTATCACCTGACATTATTTTGAGCGCACTGATCCTAACATTGTCGCACTGTATAAACGAGGCAGATGAAAACATCTTTCTACGCCACAAATAGCGCCGTCCCGCCGTATGGCCTACCGCGAAGCATTGCCGCCAGAGTGTCCACTGCTGAGGTCCCGGTGCAGGCAAACTCATCACTTATCGTATTTAAAAACGCCATGTCATGTGATAAAATCCATGTCTGTCGGCCTGTCTAACTTAGCATGGCTCACAGAGGCAGTAGTAATCTCGGAAATTTAGCTTTGTATACTGTTTATGAAAGTTTATACACTAGAGCTTTTAGCGACATCCACACTTGAGTGGTCTTTCATGTTGAAATCCATTAAAAAAACGGTTTATTAGATAACCTACCACAAAGAGTTAGGTCGCTGACTTGGTCTTGCACACAAAAGCTCTAGAAATTTCGGCAAGTCAGTTCTTACAGCTATTTTGGAAAGCTTTATCTTCAGAGTTTTCAAAAATTTACAGTTGAATGTGGCTTTGTGTGGTCTTAAGGTTGGAAAAAATTACAATTGGTATGAAAATCAGTTAAAGCTGTTAACTTTCTATAAGCTGCAGATTCTGTAATATTTTTTGCAAGTGAAGTCCAAAAGCAGTTTCTGATACCTAACACCTTTTTGCTATTAACTGTTTTCTTTTAAAAGTCGTCTGTCATCTTGATATAGGTCACAATTACTTTTTAATAGCTACTAGTCAGCAGTAATTTAGGCTACTAACTTAGCCTGGCTCACAGAGGCAGTAGTAATCTCGGCAAGTTAGCTTTGTATACTGTTTCTGAAAGCTAATGCACTAGAGCTTTTAGCGACATCCACGCTTGAGTGGTCTTTCATCTTGAAATCAATTAAAAAAACGGTTTTTTAGATAACCTACGACAAACAGTTAGGTCGCTGGCTTGGTCTTGCCCACAAAAGCTCTCGAAATTTCGGCAAGTCAGTTCTTACAGCTATTTTGGAAAGCTTTATCTTCTGAGCTATCAAAAATTTGCAGTTCAATGTGGCTTTCTGTGGTCTTAAGGTTGGTAAAAATAACAATTTGTATGGAAATCAGTTATGGCTGCTAACTTTCTATCAGCTGCAGATTCTGTAATATTTTTTGCAAGTGAGATCCAAAAGCAGGTTCTGATAGCTAACACCTCTTTGCTATTAACTGTTTTCTTTTAAAAGTGGTCTGTCATCTTGATAAAGGTCAAAATTACTTTTAATAGCTACTAGTTGGCAGTAACTTAGGCTGCTAACTTAGCCTGGCCCACAGAAGCAGTAGTAATCTCGGCAAGTTAGCTTTGTATACTGTTTCTGAAAGCTAATGCTCTAGAGCTTTTAGCGACATCCACGCCGGAGTGGTCTTTCATCTTGGTCTCAATTAAAATAACGGTTTATTAGATAACCTACCACAGAGAGTTAGGCTGCTGACTTGGTCTTGTCCACAAAAGCTCTACTAATTTCGGCAAGTCAGTTCTCAAAGCTCTTTTGGAAAGCTTTATCTTCAGAGCTTTCAAAAATTGGCAGTTTAATGTGGCTATTTGTCTTAAGGTTGGTGAAAATTACAATTGTTATGAAAATCAGTTAAGGCTGCTATCTTTCTATCAGCTGCAGATTCTGTAATATTTTTTGCAATTGAGATTCAAAAGCATTTTCTGATAGCTATCACTATTTTGCTTTTAACTGTTTTCTTTTAAAAGTGGTCTGTCATCTTGATAAAGGTCAAAATTACTTTTAATAGCTACTAGTTGGCAGTAACTTAGGCTGCTAACTTAGCCTGGCCCACAGAAGCAGTAGTAATCTCGGCAAGTTAGCTTTGTATACTGTTTCTGAAAGCTAATGCTCTAGAGCTTTTAGCGACATCCACGCCGGAGTGGTCTTTCATCTTGGTCTCAATTAAAATAACGGTTTATTAGATAACCTACCACAGAGAGTTAGGCTGCTGACTTGGTCTTGTCCACAAAAGCTCTACTAATTTCGGCAAGTCAGTTCTCAAAGCTCTTTTGGAAAGCTTTATCTTCAGAGCTTTCAAAAATTGGCAGTTTAATGTGGCTATTTGTCTTAAGGTTGGTGAAAATTACAATTGTTATGAAAATCAGTTAAGGCTGCTATCTTTCTATCAGCTGCAGATTCTGTAATATTTTTTGCAATTGAGATCCAAAAGCATTTTCTGATAGCTATCACTATTTTGCTTTTGACTGTTTTCTTTTAAAAGTGGTCTGTCATCTTGATAAAGGTCAAAATTACTTTTAATAGCTACTAGTTGGCAGTAACTTAGGCTGCTAACTTAGCCTGGCCCACAGAAGCAGTAGTAATCTCGTCAAGTTAGCTTTGTATACTGTTTCTGAAAGCTAATGCTCTAGAGCTTTTAGCGACATCCACGCCGGAGTGGTCTTTCATCTTGGTCTCAATTAAAATAACGGTTTATTAGATAACCTACCACAGAGAGTTAGGCTGCTGACTTGGTCTTGTCCACAAAAGCTCTACTAATTTCGGCAAGTCAGTTCTCAAAGCTCTTTTGGAAAGCTTTATCTTCAGAGCTTTCAAAAATTGGCAGTTCAATGTGGCTATTCGTCTTAAGGTTGGTGAAAATTACAATTGTTATAAAAATCAGTTAATCAGTTAAGTGGTCTGTCATCTTGATATCGGTCAAACTTACTTTTTAATAGCTACTGGTCGGCAGTAATTTAGGCTGCTAACTTAGCATGGCTCACAGAGGCAGTAGTAATCTCGGAAATTTAGCTTTGTATACTGTTTCTGAAAGCTAATGCACTAGAGCTTTTAGCGACATCCAAGCCGGAGTGGTCTTTCATCTTGGTCTCAATTAAAATAACGGTTTATTAGATAACCTACCGCAGAGAGTTAGGCCGCTGACTTGGTCTTGCCCACAAAAGCTCTAGTAATTTCGGCAAGTCAGTTCTCAAAGCTATTTTGGAAAGCTTTATCTTCAGAGCTTTCAAAAATTTGCAGTTCAATGTGGCTATTTGTCTTGAGGTTGGTGAAAATTACAATTGGTATGAAAATCAGTTTTGGCTCCTTACTTTCTATCAGCTGCAGATTCTGTAATATTTTTTGCAAGTGAAGTCCAAAAGCAGTTTCTGATAGCTAACACCTTTTTGCTATTAACTGTTTTCTTTTAAAAGTCGTCTGTCATCTTGATATAGGTCACAATTACTTTTTAATAGCTACTAGTCAGCAGTAATTTAGGCTGCTAACTTAGCCTGGCTCACAGAGGAAGTAGTAATCTCGGCTTGTTAGCTTTCTATACTGTTTCTGAAAGCTAATGCACTAGAGCTTTTAGCGACATCCACACTTGAGTGGTCTTTCATCTTGAAATCAATTAAAAAAACGGTTTTTTAGATATCCTACGACAAACAGTTAGGTCGCTGACTTGGTCTTGCCCACAAAAGCTCTCGAAATTTCGGCAAGTCAGTTCTTACAGCTATTTTGGAAAGCTTTATCTTTAGAGCTTTCAAAAATTTGCAGTTCAATGTGGCTTTCTGTGGTCTTAAGGTTGGTAAAAATAACAATTTGTATGGAAATCAGTTATGGCTGCTTACTTTCTATCAGCTGCAGATTCTGTAATATTTTTTGCAAGTGAGATCCAAAAGCAGTTTCTGATAGCTAACACCTCTTTGCTATTAACTGTTTTCTTTTAAAAGTGGTCTGTCATCTTGATAAAGGTCAAAATTACTTTAATAGCTACTAGTTGGCAGTAACTTAGGCTGCTAACTTAGCCTGGCCCACAGAGGCAGTAGTAATCTCGGCAAGTTAGCTTTGTATACTGTTTCTGAAAGCTAATGCACTAGAGCTTCTAGCGACATCTACGCCGGAGTGGTCTTTCATCTTGAAATCAATTAAAATAACGGTGTATTAGATAACCTACTACAGAGAGTTAGGCCGCTGACTTGGTCTTGCCCACAAAAGCTCCAGTAATTTCGGCAACTCAGTTCTCAAAACTATTTTGGAAAGCTTTATCTTCTGAGCTTTCAAAAATTTACAGTTCAATGTGGCTTTCTGTGGTCTTAAGGTGAGTGAGAATTACAATTGGTATGAAAATCAGTTAAGGCTGCTTACTTTCTATCAGCTGCAGATTCTGTAATATCCTTTGCAAGTGAGATCCAAAAGCATTTTCTGATAGCGAACACCTCTTTGCTATTAACTTTTTACTTTTAAAAGTGGTCTGTCATCTTGATATCGGTCACAATTACTTTTTAATAGCTACTAGTCGGCAGTAACTTAGGCTGCTAACTTAGCCTGGCTCACAGAGGCAGTAGTAATCTCGGCAAGTTAGCTTTGTATACTGTTTCTGAAAGCTAATGCACTAGAGCTTTTAGCGACATCCACGCTTGAGTGGTCTTTCATCTTGAAATCAATTAAAAAAACGGTTTTTTAGATAACCTACGACAAACAGTTAGGTCGCTGGCTTGGTCTTGCCCACAAAAGCTCTCGAAATTTCGGCAAGTCAGTTCTTACAGCTATTTTGGAAAGCTTTATCTTCTGAGCTATCAAAAATTTGCAGTTCAATGTGGCTTTCTGTGGTCTTAAGGTTGGTAAAAATAACAATTTGTATGGAAATCAGTTATGGCTGCTAACTTTCTATCAGCTGCAGATTCTGTAATATTTTTTGCAAGTGAGATCCAAAAGCAGGTTCTGATAGCTAACACCTCTTTGCTATTAACTGTTTTCTTTTAAAAGTGGTCTGTCATCTTGATAAAGGTCAAAATTACTTTTAATAGCTACTAGTTGGCAGTAACTTAGGCTGCTAACTTAGCCTGGCCCACAGAAGCAGTAGTAATCTCGGCAAGTTAGCTTTGTATACTGTTTCTGAAAGCTAATGCTCTAGAGCTTTTAGCGACATCCACGCCGGAGTGGTCTTTCATCTTGGTCTCAATTAAAATAACGGTTTATTAGATAACCTACCACAGAGAGTTAGGCTGCTGACTTGGTCTTGTCCACAAAAGCTCTACTAATTTCGGCAAGTCAGTTCTCAAAGCTCTTTTGGAAAGCTTTATCTTCAGAGCTTTCAAAAATTGGCAGTTTAATGTGGCTATTTGTCTTAAGGTTGGTGAAAATTACAATTGTTATGAAAATCAGTTAAGGCTGCTATCTTTCTATCAGCTGCAGATTCTGTAATATTTTTTGCAATTGAGATTCAAAAGCATTTTCTGATAGCTATCACTATTTTGCTTTTAACTGTTTTCTTTTAAAAGTGGTCTGTCATCTTGATAAAGGTCAAAATTACTTTTAATAGCTACTAGTTGGCAGTAACTTAGGCTGCTAACTTAGCCTGGCCCACAGAAGCAGTAGTAATCTCGGCAAGTTAGCTTTGTATACTGTTTCTGAAAGCTAATGCTCTAGAGCTTTTAGCGACATCCACGCCGGAGTGGTCTTTCATCTTGGTCTCAATTAAAATAACGGTTTATTAGATAACCTACCACAGAGAGTTAGGCTGCTGACTTGGTCTTGTCCACAAAAGCTCTACTAATTTCGGCAAGTCAGTTCTCAAAGCTCTTTTGGAAAGCTTTATCTTCAGAGCTTTCAAAAATTGGCAGTTTAATGTGGCTATTTGTCTTAAGGTTGGTGAAAATTACAATTGTTATGAAAATCAGTTAAGGCTGCTATCTTTCTATCAGCTGCAGATTCTGTAATATTTTTTGCAATTGAGATCCAAAAGCATTTTCTGATAGCTATCACTATTTTGCTTTTGACTGTTTTCTTTTAAAAGTGGTCTGTCATCTTGATAAAGGTCAAAATTACTTTTAATAGCTACTAGTTGGCAGTAACTTAGGCTGCTAACTTAGCCTGGCCCACAGAAGCAGTAGTAATCTCGTCAAGTTAGCTTTGTATACTGTTTCTGAAAGCTAATGCTCTAGAGCTTTTAGCGACATCCACGCCGGAGTGGTCTTTCATCTTGGTCTCAATTAAAATAACGGTTTATTAGATAACCTACCACAGAGAGTTAGGCTGCTGACTTGGTCTTGTCCACAAAAGCTCTACTAATTTCGGCAAGTCAGTTCTCAAAGCTCTTTTGGAAAGCTTTATCTTCAGAGCTTTCAAAAATTGGCAGTTTAATGTGGCTATTTGTCTTAAGGTTGGTGAAAATTACAATTGTTATAAAAATCAGTTAAGGCTGCTAACTTTCTATCAGCTGCAGATTCTGTAACAATTTTGCAAGTGAGGTCCAAAAGCAGTTTCTGATAGCTTACACCTTTTTGCTACTAACTGTTTTCTTTTAAAAGTGGTCTGTCATCTTGATATCGGTCACAATTACTTTTTAATAGCTACTAGTCGGCAAAAATTTAGGCTGCTAACTTAGCCTGGCTCACAGAGGCAGTAGTAATCTCGGCAAGTTAGCTTTGTATACTGTTTCTGAAAGCTAATGCACGAGAGCTTTTAGCGACATCCAAGCCGGAGTGGTCTTTCATCTTGGTCTCAATTAAAATAACGGTTTATTAGATAACCTACCACAGAGAGTTAGGCCGCTGACTTGGTCTTGCCCACAAAAGCTCTAGTAATTTCGGCAAGTCAGTTCTCAAAGCTATTTTAGAAAGTTTTATCTTCAGAGCTTTCAAAAATTGGCAGTTCAATGTGGCTATTCGTCTTAAGGTTGGTGAAAATTACAATTGTTATAAAAATCAGTTAATCAGTTAAGTGGTCTGTCATCTTGATATCGGTCAAACTTACTTTTTAATAGCTACTGGTCGGCAGTAATTTAGGCTGCTCACTTAGCATGGCTCACAGAGGCAGTAGTAATCTCGGAAATTTAGCTTTGTATACTGTTTCTGAAAGCTAATGCACTAGAGCTTTTAGCGACATCCAAGCCGGAGTGGTCTTTCATCTTGGTCTCAATTAAAATAACGGTTTATTAGATAACCTACCGCAGAGAGTTAGGCCGCTGACTTGGTCTTGCCCACAAAAGCTCTAGTAATTTCGGCAAGTCAGTTCTCAAAGCTATTTTGGAAAGCTTTATCTTCAGAGCTTTCAAAAATTTGCAGTTCAATGTGGCTATTTGTCTTGAGGTTGGTGAAAATTACAATTGGTATGAAAATCAGTTTTGGCTCCTTACTTTCTATCAGCTGCAGATTCTGTAATATTTTTTGCAAGTGAAGTCCAAAAGCAGTTTCTGATAGCTAACACCTTTTTGCTATTAACTGTTTTCTTTTAAAAGTCGTCTGTCATCTTGATATAGGTCACAATTACTTTTTAATAGCTACTAGTCAGCAGTAATTTAGGCTGCTAACTTAGCCTGGCTCACAGAGGAAGTAGTAATCTCGGCTTGTTAGCTTTCTATACTGTTTCTGAAAGCTAATGCACTAGAGCTTTTAGCGACATCCACACTTGAGTGGTCTTTCATCTTGAAATCAATTAAAAAAACGGTTTTTTAGATATCCTACGACAAACAGTTAGGTCGCTGGCTTGGTCTTGCCCACAAAAGCTCTCGAAATTTCGGCAAGTCAGTTCTTACAGCTATTTTGGAAAGCTTTATCTTCTGAGCTATCAAAAATTTGCAGTTCAATGTGGCTTTCTGTGGTCTTAAGGTTGGTAAAAATAACAATTTGTATGGAAATCAGTTATGGCTGCTAACTTTCTATCAGCTGCAGATTCTGTAATATTTTTTGCAAGTGAGATCCAAAAGCAGGTTCTGATAGCTAACACCTCTTTGCTATTAACTGTTTTCTTTTAAAAGTGGTCTGTCATCTTGATAAAGGTCAAAATTACTTTTAATAGCTACTAGTTGGCAGTAACTTAGGCTGCTAACTTAGCCTGGCCCACAGAAGCAGTAGTAATCTCGGCAAGTTAGCTTTGTATACTGTTTCTGAAAGCTAATGCTCTAGAGCTTTTAGCGACATCCACGCCGGAGTGGTCTTTCATCTTGGTCTCAATTAAAATAACGGTTTATTAGATAACCTACCACAGAGAGTTAGGCTGCTGACTTGGTCTTGTCCACAAAAGCTCTACTAATTTCGGCAAGTCAGTTCTCAAAGCTCTTTTGGAAAGCTTTATCTTCAGAGCTTTCAAAAATTGGCAGTTTAATGTGGCTATTTGTCTTAAGGTTGGTGAAAATTACAATTGTTATGAAAATCAGTTAAGGCTGCTATCTTTCTATCAGCTGCAGATTCTGTAATATTTTTTGCAATTGAGATTCAAAAGCATTTTCTGATAGCTATCACTATTTTGCTTTTAACTGTTTTCTTTTAAAAGTGGTCTGTCATCTTGATAAAGGTCAAAATTACTTTTAATAGCTACTAGTTGGCAGTAACTTAGGCTGCTAACTTAGCCTGGCCCACAGAAGCAGTAGTAATCTCGGCAAGTTAGCTTTGTATACTGTTTCTGAAAGCTAATGCTCTAGAGCTTTTAGCGACATCCACGCCGGAGTGGTCTTTCATCTTGGTCTCAATTAAAATAACGGTTTATTAGATAACCTACCACAGAGAGTTAGGCTGCTGACTTGGTCTTGTCCACAAAAGCTCTACTAATTTCGGCAAGTCAGTTCTCAAAGCTCTTTTGGAAAGCTTTATCTTCAGAGCTTTCAAAAATTGGCAGTTTAATGTGGCTATTTGTCTTAAGGTTGGTGAAAATTACAATTGTTATGAAAATCAGTTAAGGCTGCTATCTTTCTATCAGCTGCAGATTCTGTAATATTTTTTGCAATTGAGATCCAAAAGCATTTTCTGATAGCTATCACTATTTTGCTTTTGACTGTTTTCTTTTAAAAGTGGTCTGTCATCTTGATAAAGGTCAAAATTACTTTTAATAGCTACTAGTTGGCAGTAACTTAGGCTGCTAACTTAGCCTGGCCCACAGAAGCAGTAGTAATCTCGTCAAGTTAGCTTTGTATACTGTTTCTGAAAGCTAATGCTCTAGAGCTTTTAGCGACATCCACGCCGGAGTGGTCTTTCATCTTGGTCTCAATTAAAATAACGGTTTATTAGATAACCTACCACAGAGAGTTAGGCTGCTGACTTGGTCTTGTCCACAAAAGCTCTACTAATTTCGGCAAGTCAGTTCTCAAAGCTCTTTTGGAAAGCTTTATCTTCAGAGCTTTCAAAAATTGGCAGTTCAATGTGGCTATTCGTCTTAAGGTTGGTGAAAATTACAATTGTTATAAAAATCAGTTAATCAGTTAAGTGGTCTGTCATCTTGATATCGGTCAAACTTACTTTTTAATAGCTACTGGTCGGCAGTAATTTAGGCTGCTAACTTAGCATGGCTCACAGAGGCAGTAGTAATCTCGGAAATTTAGCTTTGTATACTGTTTCTGAAAGCTAATGCACTAGAGCTTTTAGCGACATCCAAGCCGGAGTGGTCTTTCATCTTGGTCTCAATTAAAATAACGGTTTATTAGATAACCTACCGCAGAGAGTTAGGCCGCTGACTTGGTCTTGCCCACAAAAGCTCTAGTAATTTCGGCAAGTCAGTTCTCAAAGCTATTTTGGAAAGCTTTATCTTCAGAGCTTTCAAAAATTTGCAGTTCAATGTGGCTATTTGTCTTGAGGTTGGTGAAAATTACAATTGGTATGAAAATCAGTTTTGGCTCCTTACTTTCTACCAGCTGCAGATTCTGTAATATTTTTTGCAAGTGAAGTCCAAAAGCAGTTTCTGATAGCTAACACCTTTTTGCTATTAACTGTTTTCTTTTAAAAGTCGTCTGTCATCTTGATATAGGTCACAATTACTTTTTAATAGCTACTAGTCAGCAGTAATTTAGGCTGCTAACTTAGCCTGGCTCACAGAGGAAGTAGTAATCTCGGCTTGTTAGCTTTCTATACTGTTTCTGAAAGCTAATGCACTAGAGCTTTTAGCGACATCCACACTTGAGTGGTCTTTCATCTTGAAATCAATTAAAAAAACGGTTTTTTAGATATCCTACGACAAACAGTTAGGTCGCTGACTTGGTCTTGCCCACAAAAGCTCTCGAAATTTCGGCAAGTCAGTTCTTACAGCTATTTTGGAAAGCTTTATCTTTAGAGCTTTCAAAAATTTGCAGTTCAATGTGGCTTTCTGTGGTCTTAAGGTTGGTAAAAATAACAATTTGTATGGAAATCAGTTATGGCTGCTTACTTTCTATCAGCTGCAGATTCTGTAATATTTTTTGCAAGTGAGATCCAAAAGCAGTTTCTGATAGCTAACACCTCTTTGCTATTAACTGTTTTCTTTTAAAAGTGGTCTGTCATCTTGATAAAGGTCAAAATTACTTTAATAGCTACTAGTTGGCAGTAACTTAGGCTGCTAACTTAGCCTGGCCCACAGAGGCAGTAGTAATCTCGGCAAGTTAGCTTTGTATACTGTTTCTGAAAGCTAATGCACTAGAGCTTCTAGCGACATCTACGCCGGAGTGGTCTTTCATCTTGAAATCAATTAAAATAACGGTGTATTAGATAACCTACTACAGAGAGTTAGGCCGCTGACTTGGTCTTGCCCACAAAAGCTCCAGTAATTTCGGCAACTCAGTTCTCAAAACTATTTTGGAAAGCTTTATCTTCTGAGCTTTCAAAAATTTACAGTTCAATGTGGCTTTCTGTGGTCTTAAGGTGAGTGAGAATTACAATTGGTATGAAAATCAGTTAAGGCTGCTTACTTTCTATCAGCTGCAGATTCTGTAATATCCTTTGCAAGTGAGATCCAAAAGCATTTTCTGATAGCGAACACCTCTTTGCTATTAACTTTTTACTTTTAAAAGTGGTCTGTCATCTTGATATCGGTCACAATTACTTTTTAATAGCTACTAGTCGGCAGTAACTTAGGCTGCTAACTTAGCCTGGCTCACAGAGGCAGTAGTAATCTCGGCAAGTTAGCTTTGTATACTGTTTCTGAAAGCTAATGCACTAGAGCTTTTAGCGACATCCACGCTTGAGTGGTCTTTCATCTTGAAATCAATTAAAAAAACGGTTTTTTAGATAACCTACGACAAACAGTTAGGTCGCTGGCTTGGTCTTGCCCACAAAAGCTCTCGAAATTTCGGCAAGTCAGTTCTTACAGCTATTTTGGAAAGCTTTATCTTCTGAGCTATCAAAAATTTGCAGTTCAATGTGGCTTTCTGTGGTCTTAAGGTTGGTAAAAATAACAATTTGTATGGAAATCAGTTATGGCTGCTAACTTTCTATCAGCTGCAGATTCTGTAATATTTTTTGCAAGTGAGATCCAAAAGCAGGTTCTGATAGCTAACACCTCTTTGCTATTAACTGTTTTCTTTTAAAAGTGGTCTGTCATCTTGATAAAGGTCAAAATTACTTTTAATAGCTACTAGTTGGCAGTAACTTAGGCTGCTAACTTAGCCTGGCCCACAGAAGCAGTAGTAATCTCGGCAAGTTAGCTTTGTATACTGTTTCTGAAAGCTAATGCTCTAGAGCTTTTAGCGACATCCACGCCGGAGTGGTCTTTCATCTTGGTCTCAATTAAAATAACGGTTTATTAGATAACCTACCACAGAGAGTTAGGCTGCTGACTTGGTCTTGTCCACAAAAGCTCTACTAATTTCGGCAAGTCAGTTCTCAAAGCTCTTTTGGAAAGCCTTATCTTCAGAGCTTTCAAAAATTGGCAGTTTAATGTGGCTATTTGTCTTAAGGTTGGTGAAAATTACAATTGTTATGAAAATCAGTTAAGGCTGCTATCTTTCTATCAGCTGCAGATTCTGTAATATTTTTTGCAATTGAGATTCAAAAGCATTTTCTGATAGCTATCACTATTTTGCTTTTAACTGTTTTCTTTTAAAAGTGGTCTGTCATCTTGATAAAGGTCAAAATTACTTTTAATAGCTACTAGTTGGCAGTAACTTAGGCTGCTAACTTAGCCTGGCCCACAGAAGCAGTAGTAATCTCGGCAAGTTAGCTTTGTATACTGTTTCTGAAAGCTAATGCTCTAGAGCTTTTAGCGACATCCACGCCGGAGTGGTCTTTCATCTTGGTCTCAATTAAAATAACGGTTTATTAGATAACCTACCACAGAGAGTTAGGCTGCTGACTTGGTCTTGTCCACAAAAGCTCTACTAATTTCGGCAAGTCAGTTCTCAAAGCTCTTTTGGAAAGCTTTATCTTCAGAGCTTTCAAAAATTGGCAGTTTAATGTGGCTATTTGTCTTAAGGTTGGTGAAAATTACAATTGTTATGAAAATCAGTTAAGGCTGCTATCTTTCTATCAGCTGCAGATTCTGTAATATTTTTTGCAATTGAGATCCAAAAGCATTTTCTGATAGCTATCACTATTTTGCTTTTGACTGTTTTCTTTTAAAAGTGGTCTGTCATCTTGATAAAGGTCAAAATTACTTTTAATAGCTACTAGTTGGCAGTAACTTAGGCTGCTAACTTAGCCTGGCCCACAGAAGCAGTAGTAATCTCGTCAAGTTAGCTTTGTATACTGTTTCTGAAAGCTAATGCTCTAGAGCTTTTAGCGACATCCACGCCGGAGTGGTCTTTCATCTTGGTCTCAATTAAAATAACGGTTTATTAGATAACCTACCACAGAGAGTTAGGCTGCTGACTTGGTCTTGTCCACAAAAGCTCTACTAATTTCGGCAAGTCAGTTCTCAAAGCTCTTTTGGAAAGCTTTATCTTCAGAGCTTTCAAAAATTGGCAGTTTAATGTGGCTATTTGTCTTAAGGTTGGTGAAAATTACAATTGTTATAAAAATCAGTTAAGGCTGCTAACTTTCTATCAGCTGCAGATTCTGTAACAATTTTGCAAGTGAGGTCCAAAAGCAGTTTCTGATAGCTTACACCTTTTTGCTACTAACTGTTTTCTTTTAAAAGTGGTCTGTCATCTTGATATCGGTCACAATTACTTTTTAATAGCTACTAGTCGGCAAAAATTTAGGCTGCTAACTTAGCCTGGCTCACAGAGGCAGTAGTAATCTCGGCAAGTTAGCTTTGTATACTGTTTCTGAAAGCTAATGCACGAGAGCTTTTAGCGACATCCAAGCCGGAGTGGTCTTTCATCTTGGTCTCAATTAAAATAACGGTTTATTAGATAACCTACCACAGAGAGTTAGGCCGCTGACTTGGTCTTGCCCACAAAAGCTCTAGTAATTTCGGCAAGTCAGTTCTCAAAGCTATTTTAGAAAGTTTTATCTTCAGAGCTTTCAAAAATTGGCAGTTCAATGTGGCTATTCGTCTTAAGGTTGGTGAAAATTACAATTGTTATAAAAATCAGTTAATCAGTTAAGTGGTCTGTCATCTTGATATCGGTCAAACTTACTTTTTAATAGCTACTGGTCGGCAGTAATTTAGGCTGCTAACTTAGCATGGCTCACAGAGGCAGTAGTAATCTCGGAAATTTAGCTTTGTATACTGTTTCTGAAAGCTAATGCACTAGAGCTTTTAGCGACATCCAAGCCGGAGTGGTCTTTCATCTTGGTCTCAATTAAAATAACGGTTTATTAGATAACCTACCGCAGAGAGTTAGGCCGCTGACTTGGTCTTGCCCACAAAAGCTCTAGTAATTTCGGCAAGTCAGTTCTCAAAGCTATTTTGGAAAGCTTTATCTTCAGAGCTTTCAAAAATTTGCAGTTCAATGTGGCTATTTGTCTTGAGGTTGGTGAAAATTACAATTGGTATGAAAATCAGTTTTGGCTCCTTACTTTCTATCAGCTGCAGATTCTGTAATATTTTTTGCAAGTGAAGTCCAAAAGCAGTTTCTGATAGCTAACACCTTTTTGCTATTAACTGTTTTCTTTTAAAAGTCGTCTGTCATCTTGATATAGGTCACAATTACTTTTTAATAGCTACTAGTCAGCAGTAATTTAGGCTGCTAACTTAGCCTGGCTCACAGAGGAAGTAGTAATCTCGGCTTGTTAGCTTTCTATACTGTTTCTGAAAGCTAATGCACTAGAGCTTTTAGCGACATCCACACTTGAGTGGTCTTTCATCTTGAAATCAATTAAAAAAACGGTTTTTTAGATATCCTACGACAAACAGTTAGGTCGCTGACTTGGTCTTGCCCACAAAAGCTCTCGAAATTTCGGCAAGTCAGTTCTTACAGCTATTTTGGAAAGCTTTATCTTTAGAGCTTTCAAAAATTTGCAGTTCAATGTGGCTTTCTGTGGTCTTAAGGTTGGTAAAAATAACAATTTGTATGGAAATCAGTTATGGCTGCTTACTTTCTATCAGCTGCAGATTCTGTAATATTTTTTGCAAGTGAGATCCAAAAGCAGTTTCTGATAGCTAACACCTCTTTGCTATTAACTGTTTTCTTTTAAAAGTGGTCTGTCATCTTGATAAAGGTCAAAATTACTTTAATAGCTACTAGTTGGCAGTAACTTAGGCTGCTAACTTAGCCTGGCCCACAGAGGCAGTAGTAATCTCGGCAAGTTAGCTTTGTATACTGTTTCTGAAAGCTAATGCACTAGAGCTTCTAGCGACATCTACGCCGGAGTGGTCTTTCATCTTGAAATCAATTAAAATAACGGTGTATTAGATAACCTACTACAGAGAGTTAGGCCGCTGACTTGGTCTTGCCCACAAAAGCTCCAGTAATTTCGGCAACTCAGTTCTCAAAACTATTTTGGAAAGCTTTATCTTCTGAGCTTTCAAAAATTTACAGTTCAATGTGGCTTTCTGTGGTCTTAAGGTGAGTGAGAATTACAATTGGTATGAAAATCAGTTAAGGCTGCTTACTTTCTATCAGCTGCAGATTCTGTAATATCCTTTGCAAGTGAGATCCAAAAGCATTTTCTGATAGCGAACACCTCTTTGCTATTAACTTTTTACTTTTAAAAGTGGTCTGTCATCTTGATATCGGTCACAATTACTTTTTAATAGCTACTAGTCGGCAGTAACTTAGGCTGCTAACTTAGCCTGGCTCACAGAGGCAGTAGTAATCTCGGCAAGTTAGCTTTGTATACTGTTTCTGAAAGCTAATGCACTAGAGCTTTTAGCGACATCCACGCTTGAGTGGTCTTTCATCTTGAAATCAATTAAAAAAACGGTTTTTTAGATAACCTACGACAAACAGTTAGGTCGCTGGCTTGGTCTTGCCCACAAAAGCTCTCGAAATTTCGGCAAGTCAGTTCTTACAGCTATTTTGGAAAGCTTTATCTTCTGAGCTATCAAAAATTTGCAGTTCAATGTGGCTTTCTGTGGTCTTAAGGTTGGTAAAAATAACAATTTGTATGGAAATCAGTTATGGCTGCTAACTTTCTATCAGCTGCAGATTCTGTAATATTTTTTGCAAGTGAGATCCAAAAGCAGGTTCTGATAGCTAACACCTCTTTGCTATTAACTGTTTTCTTTTAAAAGTGGTCTGTCATCTTGATAAAGGTCAAAATTACTTTTAATAGCTACTAGTTGGCAGTAACTTAGGCTGCTAACTTAGCCTGGCCCACAGAAGCAGTAGTAATCTCGGCAAGTTAGCTTTGTATACTGTTTCTGAAAGCTAATGCTCTAGAGCTTTTAGCGACATCCACGCCGGAGTGGTCTTTCATCTTGGTCTCAATTAAAATAACGGTTTATTAGATAACCTACCACAGAGAGTTAGGCTGCTGACTTGGTCTTGTCCACAAAAGCTCTACTAATTTCGGCAAGTCAGTTCTCAAAGCTCTTTTGGAAAGCTTTATCTTCAGAGCTTTCAAAAATTGGCAGTTTAATGTGGCTATTTGTCTTAAGGTTGGTGAAAATTACAATTGTTATGAAAATCAGTTAAGGCTGCTATCTTTCTATCAGCTGCAGATTCTGTAATATTTTTTGCAATTGAGATTCAAAAGCATTTTCTGATAGCTATCACTATTTTGCTTTTAACTGTTTTCTTTTAAAAGTGGTCTGTCATCTTGATAAAGGTCAAAATTACTTTTAATAGCTACTAGTTGGCAGTAACTTAGGCTGCTAACTTAGCCTGGCCCACAGAAGCAGTAGTAATCTCGGCAAGTTAGCTTTGTATACTGTTTCTGAAAGCTAATGCTCTAGAGCTTTTAGCGACATCCACGCCGGAGTGGTCTTTCATCTTGGTCTCAATTAAAATAACGGTTTATTAGATAACCTACCACAGAGAGTTAGGCTGCTGACTTGGTCTTGTCCACAAAAGCTCTACTAATTTCGGCAAGTCAGTTCTCAAAGCTCTTTTGGAAAGCTTTATCTTCAGAGCTTTCAAAAATTGGCAGTTTAATGTGGCTATTTGTCTTAAGGTTGGTGAAAATTACAATTGTTATGAAAATCAGTTAAGGCTGCTATCTTTCTATCAGCTGCAGATTCTGTAATATTTTTTGCAATTGAGATCCAAAAGCATTTTCTGATAGCTATCACTATTTTGCTTTTGACTGTTTTCTTTTAAAAGTGGTCTGTCATCTTGATAAAGGTCAAAATTACTTTTAATAGCTACTAGTTGGCAGTAACTTAGGCTGCTAACTTAGCCTGGCCCACAGAAGCAGTAGTAATCTCGTCAAGTTAGCTTTGTATACTGTTTCTGAAAGCTAATGCTCTAGAGCTTTTAGCGACATCCACGCCGGAGTGGTCTTTCATCTTGGTCTCAATTAAAATAACGGTTTATTAGATAACCTACCACAGAGAGTTAGGCTGCTGACTTGGTCTTGTCCACAAAAGCTCTACTAATTTCGGCAAGTCAGTTCTCAAAGCTCTTTTGGAAAGCTTTATCTTCAGAGCTTTCAAAAATTGGCAGTTTAATGTGGCTATTTGTCTTAAGGTTGGTGAAAATTACAATTGTTATAAAAATCAGTTAAGGCTGCTAACTTTCTATCAGCTGCAGATTCTGTAACAATTTTGCAAGTGAGGTCCAAAAGCAGTTTCTGATAGCTTACACCTTTTTGCTACTAACTGTTTTCTTTTAAAAGTGGTCTGTCATCTTGATATCGGTCACAATTACTTTTTAATAGCTACTAGTCGGCAAAAATTTAGGCTGCTAACTTAGCCTGGCTCACAGAGGCAGTAGTAATCTCGGCAAGTTAGCTTTGTATACTGTTTCTGAAAGCTAATGCACGAGAGCTTTTAGCGACATCCAAGCCGGAGTGGTCTTTCATCTTGGTCTCAATTAAAATAACAGTTTATTAGATAACCTACCACAGAGAGTTAGGCCGCTGACTTGGTCTTGCCCACAAAAGCTCTAGTAATTTCGGCAAGTCAGTTCTCAAAGCTATTTTAGAAAGTTTTATCTTCAGAGCTTTCAAAAATTGGCAGTTCAATGTGGCTATTCGTCTTAAGGTTGGTGAAAATTACAATTGTTATAAAAATCAGTTAATCAGTTAAGTGGTCTGTCATCTTGATATCGGTCAAACTTACTTTTTAATAGCTACTGGTCGGCAGTAATTTAGGCTGCTAACTTAGCATGGCTCACAGAGGCAGTAGTAATCTCGGAAATTTAGCTTTGTATACTGTTTCTGAAAGCTAATGCACTAGAGCTTTTAGCGACATCCAAGCCGGAGTGGTCTTTCATCTTGGTCTCAATTAAAATAACGGTTTATTAGATAACCTACCGCAGAGAGTTAGGCCGCTGACTTGGTCTTGCCCACAAAAGCTCTAGTAATTTCGGCAAGTCAGTTCTCAAAGCTATTTTGGAAAGCTTTATCTTCAGAGCTTTCAAAAATTTGCAGTTCAATGTGGCTATTTGTCTTGAGGTTGGTGAAAATTACAATTGGTATGAAAATCAGTTTTGGCTCCTTACTTTCTATCAGCTGCAGATTCTGTAATATTTTTTGCAAGTGAAGTCCAAAAGCAGTTTCTGATAGCTAACACCTTTTTGCTATTAACTGTTTTCTTTTAAAAGTCGTCTGTCATCTTGATATAGGTCACAATTACTTTTTAATAGCTACTAGTCAGCAGTAATTTAGGCTGCTAACTTAGCCTGGCTCACAGAGGAAGTAGTAATCTCGGCTTGTTAGCTTTCTATACTGTTTCTGAAAGCTAATGTACTAGAGCTTTTAGCGACATCCACACTTGAGTGGTCTTTCATCTTGAAATCAATTAAAAAAACGGTTTTTTAGATATCCTACGACAAACAGTTAGGTCGCTGACTTGGTCTTGCCCACAAAAGCTCTCGAAATTTCGGCAAGTCAGTTCTTACAGCTATTTTGGAAAGCTTTATCTTTAGAGCTTTCAAAAATTTGCAGTTCAATGTGGCTTTCTGTGGTCTTAAGGTTGGTAAAAATAACAATTTGTATGGAAATCAGTTATGGCTGCTTACTTTCTATCAGCTGCAGATTCTGTAATATTTTTTGCAAGTGAGATCCAAAAGCAGTTTCTGATAGCTAACACCTCTTTGCTATTAACTGTTTTCTTTTAAAAGTGGTCTGTCATCTTGATAAAGGTCAAAATTACTTTTAATAGCTACTAGTTGGCAGTAACTTAGGCTGCTAACTTAGCCTGGCCCACAGAGGCAGTAGTAATCTCGGCAAGTTAGCTTTGTATACTGTTTCTGAAAGCTAATGCACTAGAGCTTCTAGCGACATCTACGCCGGAGTGGTCTTTCATCTTGAAATCAATTAAAATAACGGTGTATTAGATAACCTACTACAGAGAGTTAGGCCGCTGACTTGGTCTTGCCCACAAAAGCTCCAGTAATTTCGGCAACTCAGTTCTCAAAACTATTTTGGAAAGCTTTATCTTCTGAGCTTTCAAAAATTTACAGTTCAATGTGGCTTTCTGTGGTCTTAAGGTGAGTGAGAATTACAATTGGTATGAAAATCAGTTAAGGCTGCTTACTTTCTATCAGCTGCAGATTCTGTAATATCCTTTGCAAGTGAGATCCAAAAGCATTTTCTTATAGCGAACACCTCTTTGCTATTAACTTTTTACTTTTAAAAGTGGTCTGTCATCTTGATATCGGTCACAATTACTTTTTAATAGCTACTAGTCGGCAGTAACTTAGGCTGCTAACTTAGCCTGGCTCACAGAGGCAGTAGTAATCTCGGCAAGTTAGCTTTGTATACTGTTTCTGAAAGCTAATGCACTAGAGCTTTTAGCGACATCTACGCCAGAGTGGTCTTTTATCTAGAAATCAATTAAAAAAACGGTTTATTAGATAACCTACCACAAAGAGTTAGGTCGCTGACTTGGTCTTGCCCACAAAAGCTCTCGAAATTTCGGCAAGTCAGTTCTTACAGCTATTTTGGGAAGCTTTATCTTCTGAACTTTCAAAAATTTGCAGTTCAATGTGGCTTTCTGTCGTCTTAAGGTTGGTAAAAATAACAATTTGTATGGAAATCAGTTATGGCTGCTTACTTTCTATCAGCTGCAGATTCTGTAATATTTTTTGCAAGTGAGATCCAAAAGCAGTTTCTGATAGCTAACGCCTCTTTGCTATTAACTGTTTTCTTTTAAAAGTGGTCTGTCATCTTGATAAAGTTCAAAATTACTTTTAATAGCTACTAGTTGGCAGTAACTTAGGCTGCTAACTTAGCCTGGCCCACAGAGGCAGTAGTAATCTCGGCAAGTTAGCTTTGTATACTGTTTCTGAAAGCTAATGCACTAGAACTTTTAGCGACATTCACGTTGGCGTGGTCTTTCATCTTGAAATCTAATAAAATAACGGTTTATTAGATAACCTACCACAGAGAGTTAGGCTGCTGACTTGGTCTTGTCCACAAAAGCTCTACTAATTTCGGCAAGTCAGTTCTCAAAGCTCTTTTTAAAGCTTTATCTTCAGAGCTTTCAAAAATTGGCAGTTTAATGTGGCTAATTGTCTTAAGGTTGGTGAAAATTACAATTGTTATGAAAATCAGTTAAGGCTGCTATCTTTCTATCAGCTGCAGATTCTGTAATATTTTTTGCAATTGAGATTCAAAAGCATTTTCTGATAGCTATCACTATTTTGCTTTTAACTGTTTTCTGTTACAAGTGGTCTGTCATCTTGATATCGGTCACAATTACTATTTAATAGCTACTAGTCAGCAGTAATTTAGGCTGCTAACTTAGCCTGGCCCACAGAGGCAGTAGTAATCTCGGCAAGTTAGCTTTGTATACTGTTTCTGAAAGCTTATGTACTAGAGCTTTTAGCAACATTCACGCCGGAGTGGTCTTTCATCTTGAAATCAAATAAAATAACGGTTTATTAGATAACCTACGACAGAGAGTTAGGCCGCTGACTTGGTCTTGCCCACAAAAGCTCTTGTAATTTCGGCAAGTCAGTTCTCAAAGCTATGTTGGAAAGCTTTATCTTCAGAGCTTTCAAAAATTTGCTGTTCAATGTGGCTATTTGTCTGGAGGTTGGTGAAAATTACAATTGGTATGAAAATCAGTTTTGGCTGCTTACTTTCTATCAGCTGCAGATTCTGTAATGTTTTTTGCAAGTGAGGTCCAAAAGCAGTTTCTGATAGCTAACACCTTTTTGCTATTAACTGTTTTCTTTTAATAATGGTCTGTCGTCTTGATAACGGTCAAAATTACTTTTAAAAGCTACTAGTCGGCAGTTACTTAGGCTGCTAACTTAGCCTGGCCCACAGAGGCAGTAGTAATTTCGGCAAGTTAGCTTTGCATACTGTTTCTGAAAGCTTATGCACTAGAGCTTTTAGCGACATCCACGCCGGAGTGGTCTTTCAGCTTGAAATCAAATAAAATAATGGTTTATTAGATAACCTACCACAGAGAGTTAGGCCGCTGATTTGTTCTCGTCCACAAAAGATGTAGTAATTTCGTCAAGTCAGTTCTAAATGCTAGTTTAGAAAGCTTTACCTTCAAAGCTTTTAAAATCATTCAATTCAAAGTGGTCTTCTGTCTTTCAGTTGAAAATCTTTATTGGTGTGAAAATCATTTTAGGCCGGTTACTTTCCATCAGCTGCAGATTCGTTAGTAACCTTGGCAAGTTAAGTGAGTTTCAAAAGCAGTTTCTAATAGCTAACTCCTTATTGCTTTTAACGGTGTCTTGCAAAAGTGGTCTGTTATCTTGATATCGGGCAAAAGTACTGTTTAATGGCTACTAGCCGGCAGTAAGTTAGGCTAGTCACTTAACTTGGCCCACAGTGGCTGTAGTAATCGTGGTAAGTTAGCACTGTATATTATTTCTATAAGCTCAGTCTCTAGAGCTTTTAGCAAGAACGTATTTAAAACGGTCCTTAATGTTGAAATCATTGAAAATTACGGTTTATTCGCCTATATAAATCTTCGAAAATTTAAGGTTATTTTCTATTTGTGTAGTTTCTCTTATTTTGACATAACCATCTCTTTTCAATGTTTACACGATGCAACTTATTAGAAAGCACTTTTAAGGCTTCTAATCAATGTAGATAAAAAGTGTAATCTAGACATCTCCATGTCGGGATTGTAATTAATTACTGAAATCGGGCTGCCAGGTTTGTGAAGTTAGCTGACCAACGATTTTTGTGGTATTTGAGTATATTTCGCACTTTAATGCGTCCGGCAAAAGGTGAAAAATTAAATTCCATGCGAATCACTTTTGATTTGTCATTAATAATACGTATTTTTTGACACTTTTGTAGAAATCCAGCAAGACTTCTTCATTTGGTCGGGTTATCTTGGGCTGCTGACTTTAGGCTGCTAACTTCACGCCGATCGGCTACGGAACCCTACAAAGTTGATAATTCTCGAATGGCTGAACCGATTGTTTTGTTCAAAGTTTAGTCCTAAATTAAATGACAAATTACTTTTTCCGATTAAACCAGATTGAGTGAATCAAATTTTATAGTACAGGTGAGAAGAAGTAATAAAAGAGATAACAGTTTTTAATTTTATTTCTCCAACCTCACCTGTATCTTAATCAGGCTCTTCCTTTAAGAATAAGAGTATTTATTTGCAAAAATTTATAATGCCTTTGTCATGAGGCATGACGAATATCGTGAAGAAAAACGCGTAAACGCAGTGCCACGAATAAGAATCAGTAAGGTCCAGCAGCTATATGAAAGCTCTTGGTCAAGTACCATTTATAGCAAAAAATATTCATATTCACCAGGGATTAAAAATAAAAACGCTGGTGAGCGTTTTATGCTTTTTTATTAGGTAACTTCCTAAAGATGATTTAGAGTATTTGGGAGAGTACCTAGCGTAGTAAAGAAAATAATAATTCTTCATTTATTTCTCCAACATCATTTGTATTTCAATTAAGCTTTTCCCCATCGTCTCTGGCACGAAAAATATCGTGAAGAGGAACGCGCAAGCGCATGTCGTGGCAAAGATCAGGAAGGTCCAGTGCACGCCGATGGCGATCATGTAACCGAAGGCGGAGGACACGCCAAAGCCGACCAGCCAACCGGCGGTGGTCGTGAATGCGGAGCCGGTACTGCGGACGTTGGCGCGAAACATTTCACCAGTTAGTGTCGCGGGGATAATACCGAAACCTGGAAAAGTTAAAAACAATTGAGGAACAAAAAAGCGTACATTACTGGTCCTTAATTAGAAAACAGTCTTGTCAGGGATAATAGTGATAATTTATAAGACGAAACTGAGGCGTAGCTCGGCGAGGTCAAAACGGGCAGTCGTCCACGGTCTCGCACATTTAGGGCCCTAACGCGAAATCCCCTAGTGTACTGACGGCGACACAGTAGGTAGCTGGTAGAAGGCCATCGCTGATGTTACTTCGTCCACGTCCAGATTGATTAGTCAGAGCTACGCCGCTGAGAGAATAACAGGTCGACCAAAGAAAAATACATCTATTGGAAACACGTTCATACCTACTCATATATGCATTTGAAGTTTGATTAAACATGAAGCTAAATTGTTAATTAAGCTTACCTAAATTATAGAATGTGAAGAACATAATCAAGGTGACTAGCGGTAACCAACCAATCTTCTCAGCAGATGGGTGCTCAATGTCATATAAATAAAAATATATACTGAATACCACCTGAAATCATATAAAAGAGATTAATTTTACAGTAAAAAAGGAGTTATTGTTTGACCAAAAGTAATGACGCATCAATGTGTAACCACATAAAAAATAATTAAGATAAAAATAGAACTAACTAAAGTCATACTGCAGACAGCCGTTGACAGTAATAAGAGCCTTTTTCTCCCTGACCAGTCCACAAAAAATGGAGCAGAACAACTGGACGCGAGCTGTGTTACTCCAATAATAATAGTCGCTATATGTGGGGCGACAGATGAGCCTGCTAAGTCAAATATATTCGTAATAAAGAATAGCATAGCCACTCCCCCACTCATTTGCTGAAGCATGCACAAAGTTAATATTATCGCCATAGCTTTTCTATTCGATTTCACTGTAAACATTTCCATCCACTGTGCGGATTGATTTTTCTCTTTTTCAATTTTTGTCGCTAATACTTTCTCAGTTTCATCAGCTCTTCCGAGATCTAGGAGTATCTTTCTAGCAGTATCTTCGTTATCTGAAGAAATAAATGAAAATCTTATTGTAGTAGTCTTGTTTTATCATCAAATCTCTAAAGACAAATTCGAATGATCAGTTGCTCTACTAACATGAGGGCTGGCTGTTAAGTTTCCGAAACAACGCAGAAACAATACAATATATAAAAAGTCTCCAGCGGCAGTGGTGAATCTACGTCTCGTAAACTGTTATGGATGTAGAACAGACTCGGCACCCAACGAGCACAAAGCTTGTTAATGTGTGTGCATTAACATGAACATCAAGAAATTTATGATGACATTATAACTATTTATTTATTGGTTTTTAAATCTGTAATTTCGGAAACTTATCAACCCGCCCTCGTCATTTTTAAAATAGTCTTATATTTGTTTTGCCAGCATCTTTTGATGCAGTTTCTAAAATGCTAAATGACTTTGTACAAAGTCACTGGCTAGAATTTGAAGATCAGAAGAAACTTAGCTAAAACATTACGTTTTTAAGCCCATATAAGGTGGACTGATCATCTAGGAAAAGTCGCTGGGGTACAAGGAACACGGGTGGCTCAGGACCGGACATGATGGTGTCCTTTGAGTGAGGCCTATGTCTAAGTCTAGCAATGGACGTCATTTGGCTGATGAAGATGAAACTTTGGTAGCGCTCATTATAAATACAAAACTAAAAACTCTTTTAGAAAAACTTAGAAAGCGCAATTCCATTGAAAAGAGAAAACAAAAAAACAACTTACGTTTTAAAACTTGAAATACTGGGGACTCAGGAATGAACAACACTGTGAATACATACGATGCAGACATTACCAAACCTAGCCAACCGGTGCCTGCGTACGAAATGTATGGACCCACTGAGTATATCACTAGTGTTCCTAGTGTAGTGGCAATCCCGGTGGCTGTTAGGAGAATACCTCGAATATTTGTTGATCTGAAAAGACATTCGAATAACAATAACCTCCACGTGGGGTGTTGCTTCGAAAAGCATTGTTCTGAGAATTATCAAAATAAATTCGGTCCTATAGCAAAGAGTCTCGATCAAAATCTAAGAGAGACTACCGCTAGATGCTTGGTATCAAAGTTCAGATTCAGAAGATAGTACTATTAGAAGCGGTGCGCATCGTCAGAGGGTTTAATTACCCCTCTGCAGCCTTAACCAACGGTAATCTGAGCCAAGCCCCGCTACTGGTGACTTCCTAAGTTAGGTCTTAAACATTTGGTGCATAATTTTGCTGTTGTTTGGCACCAATAATTGACACTTTTAAAAGATAGTGTTTCTTTCTAAAACGTATCTTTGATCTTTACCAAAATTACAATTAAATATAAGAAATATAATCCTTAAGACATATCTCCTGTATAAAATGGGATGTTTTATTATTTGACATCTTAAGTAGAGATTAATTCTAAAACAAACAACAAATTCAAACAAAGTGGCGGATTTCTTTGAAGGGTCAATCGGCAACAGCAGAAATTATACGATCAATAATTAATCAGTTTCTTACTATTATTATCCCTGATCACAGGAAAAAATCTCGGTCATTGGTTCTTGTCAGTCATTCATTGGCGCCAGATGAATAAAGATAAAAATAAATGAGTGCACCTGAACAAATAATTTGCCTTTCTCGCTTAATAGTGAACTGACGACACGTTTGGCTTAATGGGTTGCACAACGGCCTACGAAGCTGGCGGTCCCGGGTTCGAATCCCAGCCAGGGCAAGTGTCGAGTACGAATGTTTATTCCTGGGTCTTGGATAACTTACTACGTTTTTAAGTATTATAATTTATCTCTATATTATGTATATCGTCGCGTAGTACCCATAGTACAAGCTTTGCTTAGTTTGGGACTAGATCGATGTGTGTATGATTGTCTCTAATATTTATTGAAATAATAAAATCAACTCACGCTACTTCACCAATGTAAACTAAATTTCCTACAGCGATCATACTAATCCCCAGACCGTTGAAGACTCTGAATGTGAAGATCATGGCGATGTTGCGAGTCAGGATAGCAATGACGAAGGAGAGGGCGGTGATGATGCCCCCGAGCAGGAGACATGGCTTTCGACCGACGATGTTAGATAGATAGCCGGATACGTAAGGACCTAGAAGAAGAAATCGATATTATAATTTAGATTAAGATCAAAGAAATCACGTTGCAAAAATCAAGTACTGCTCTATGTGCTCGATCTACCCATTCCAAGGACCTTAATTTTAAGCGCTTTCGGGTGCTGCTTTTATCACAGCGCACGCTAAGACTCTAACTATACTCTGATTTTTAATTCAAGATTAAAATTTAACGTCAACGGCAATACATTCACTGTGATTACTGCATATTGGTTTAAGAGTCCCCAGTAAGCTCGATTGTCCATACAAACTTAGTTACGCTCTCATTTTCAAATGACTAGCTACTTTGCTCTGAAACTTTATACTTAGTATAAATTTAGCTATATGCAGACCTGTAATTAGTTTATGTAGCTTCAGATACCATACTAAAAAAAACAGCGAATTTAAGTTTTTCATATTAAATTTGTTTTTGCTGTATTTCGTTTGTTTTATAAACTGCAGACATATAAACTAATTTCAGACCTAGATATACCTCATTTCATTGTATGTGCAAAGTTTCGTTACAATCCAACACGTAGTTTTAAAATAAGAACGAAACTCCATTTGTATGGGAAGGTGAAATTCGGCCGAGCTTACTGCGGACTCTTAAGTGTCAGTATTTTTATCAATAAAACTCTCAAATAACTTGTTACACGACTTTTCATTAATTTTTTTATGAAATAATGTTTATTTGTATAAATAATCAAGATGGGAACTGTCAGATTTTGGTCTTGAATAAAAAAAAAAAATTGAGGTGAAAGGTAACTACGGTCCTTGGCATAGGCCAGAACGTGACGAGCAGTACTCGATTTTACGATGAGTTCAGACTTGAACCCACGACTCCTAGGTTTGTGTTCGAATTCCACTCGAGGCATACATTATTTCTGCATTGCGCTATAGTATACATATACTCACTGTACATTTAAGAAGGTGAAATTTCAATACATTTATTAAGGCGAAATAAGTGTGTTTTTTAGCCTGAAATTTCACCCGTTTTGATATATCACATATCAAAACTAGTTTAGCAAATCCACCCCGTTATTCATCGGGAAAATTTCTAAAAATGTAAAAGCTCATTAATTCAAAATAATGAAGCTTCTTGGAAACAAACCTGTGATACATCCTATGTATAGTAGCGAGCCGATCCAAGATGCTGTGGCGTCACTGATGGCATTCGAGAGTGGAGTTTGCTCCGGGTCCTGAAGCTTCGGTATGATCGGGGCTGTCCAGCCCATGCCAAAACCAAGTAACATCTGCCCGATGTATACTGGAATAAGATACATCACGTTTGACGTTATTTTAATTATAAATGCGTAATGGGTCAAACAGATGTTAGAATCTAGCCGTCATCCTGTAGACAATACAATATATACTTTTTGTTTTACAAATATCATGATAATAATCACAATTTTTGCAATTTATTAGTGGATCACTCCACTAGTGTTATTATTATAAACAAAGATCAGAAACAAATGAAAACATTTTTCGACGATACTGGACTTGAACCAGTGCCTTGAGTCAGACCGGGGCAGCACGCTCTACCATCTGAGCTAATCGTCCACACCAGTAGTCGACGAATTTTGTCATCTGTTCTTGCTTATGGATCTCTGTATGGTGCATCCGACTCTTTAGCCGTTAGCGCCGCCAAGTGAAGAACTATGAAGTTACTTTCACCTCGAGCAGATACCTTTACAGGTACCATTGCTCGGCGAGAGGTGGCGCTATTATCAAGACTGTACTTTTTGTTTTACAAATATCATGATAATAATCACAATTGTTGCAATTTATTAGTGGATCACTCCACTAGTGTTATTATTATAAACAAAGATCAGAAACAAATCAAAAATTTTTTCGACGATACTGGACTTGAACCAGTGCCTTGAGCCAGACCGGGGCAGCACGCTCTACCATCTGAGCTAATCGTCCACACCAGTAGTCGACGAATTTTGTCATCTGTTCTTGCTTATGGATCTCTGTATGGTGCATCCGACTCTTTAGCCGTTAGCGCCGCCAAGTGAAGAACTATGAATGAAATTCGTCGACTACTGGTGTGGACGATTAGCTCAGATGGTAGAGCGTGCTGCCCCGGTCTGGCTCAAGGCACTGGTTCAAGTCCAGTATCGTCGAAAAATTTTTTCATTTGTTTCTGATCTTTGTTTATAATAATAACACTAGTGGAGTGATCCACTAATAAATTGCAAAAATTGTGATTATTATCATGATATTTGTAAAACAAAAAGTACAGTCTTGATAACAGCGCCACCTCTCGCCGAGCAATGGTACCTGTAAAGGTATCTGCTCGGGGTGAAAGTAACTTCATAGTTCTTCACTTGGCGGCGCTAACGGCTAAAGAGTCGGATGCACCATACAGAGATCCATAAGCAAGAACAGATGACAAAATTCGTCGACTACTGGTGTGGACGATTAGCTCAGATGGTAGAGCGTGCTGCCCCGGTCTGGCTCAAGGCACTGGTTCAAGTCCAGTATCGTCGAAAATTTTTTTCATTTGTTTCTGATCTTTGTTTATAATACAATATATAGTTGATATGTTGGGTATCTACATACAATTAACTTATATTTTTATCCTTTATATCTAGAGTACCTAGTCGAGAATATGTGCATGTCGTAGACATGTCCTTCAAAAAGAAAAAAATACCTATTTTGGAATCTACAAAAAAGGCGCGTAACTCATATAAAGAATGTGTACTATCCTAATATACTTAATAAGTATTTTGGCTATATCGAAACGCAGAGAAAACAGCCTTAAAAAACTGGTTAAAACAGGAAACGTAAAAGGAAGAAGTTTTCTGAATTGATGAACATTCTTAAAAACCGAGACAACAACTTGTATGCTTGTGTAACTGTGGCTTCATGAAGTCAAAACGGCTAAACGGATTTTACCTTTATGTAGGCATACAATTTAAGATGAAAAATAATACTGGGTTTTTCTAAATAATGCAGCTCACAAAACCCGGTTAAAAATCAAAGATAAGTAAATATAAATTAAAAGATACTCACATATACCAGCTATCATTAACTGTTTTCTTAAGTATAACTTCATTTTGTTGTTTTGATTTTGATTTGATTACTAAATGACATTAAAATATTACACTAAATTCGTTATCATAATAAACATAAGCCGACGAAAGCCATTGCCAAAATACATAAATATTCTTTTGTAATAGCTTATTATACAAATGCTTGTTCGGGTTTTGATTATGATGATAAGATACTGTTGGTGGGAATTATAAATCATATTATGCAAAGGACGGCTTTCCATAGGAAATCGGCCCTTATATTAAACTGACTCTAGTCTAAGCACTTCTTATTATTAAGAGTCCAGGCCGAATTTCACCTTCACGTACAAACGGAGTTTCGTTCTCATTTTAAAACTACGCTTTGGATTGTAACGAAACTTTGCATATACAATGACATGAGGTATATTCAGGCCTGTAATTAGTTTACTTGGCTCCAGTTTATAAAACAAACGAAATACAGCAAAAACAAGTTTTGTATGAAAAACTTTAATTCACTGTATTTTTTTTACAATGGTATCTGAAGCTACATAAACTAATTACAGGCCTGAATATACCTTAACTTATTCCAAGTACAAATTTTCAGAGCAAACTAACAAAGGGAACACTGAATTATTTTTTTTTTTTTTTTATATTTATATGTATTGTGTTGGTTTCATCACACCAAACCGCTAAACAGATTTCAACTATTTTTGGAACACGGGTAGCTGGGCATTCACAAATAGCCGAAGAAAAAAAAAAAAAAATTCTCTGCTGTCGAAGTTGCGGATCTCTTCAAGTACAAGTATTAATACAAAAATAACACACTCGTCTTTTAAGTACTCACATTATGTATCAGTTGCATAATAATGTACTATAAAATAACATTATGCACCTTCCGTATATTATTTTAATTATCATTCACGTGTATGATAGTAAGAATTCCGAAGACCATTGATTACTTTTATCGTTTTTTTTTATTAGATAAACATTGATTTATTATTTATCTGTACTTCTGTATTAGGCTGATTGGCTCAGTCAATCAACAATTATCAGCTAAGATCTGTCTAGGGTTTTTTTTATCATTATACCGATCTTTTGCTATAATGCAACCTATTGCACCGTCATTTTGCCTACACGATGACGCTAATAAATCCGTCAGTTAGATAATAAAAAAATATTGCACCCGTTTTTTTGCTTTTTCAAATTAGCAAAAAAATACTAAGATAATGTTATAATTAAATAATTATCTTTATTCTGTAAGTAGGCCGCAATGGCACGTTTACAAGTCTGACTTTACGGCGTTTCCCAAGAGGAGACCCTGTTGAGAAGAAAGCCGAAACAAACTCAACAGTCAGTAATTTTCTCGCAATATCTCTTATATCTATTACAATATTTGTACTTAGCCTATCCTAAATATATATGCTTTAAGTATAAACTCAATGCGTAGTTCTCCAACAAAACATGTCACAAGTATCAAAACGTATGGAAGTAAAAAATATATAATAATGAAAGATAAAACATCAAAATATGATTTGTTATTTAAAACAACTTAAGTACGTTTTATATACCACCTTATAAGAACCGTGTCCTGGTAAAAGTAAATTATTTGGTGTCTGTTTTGGGCCATGCATTTCTGTTTGTTAAATATAGATAAATCGCATTAAGGTAAAATGACGTTATAACTAGGTACCAATGGCGTGGGGTCCATATAAAGGTGCGTCCACACTTGTATCATTTGCTCGTATCCGATCACCGTGCCGTGGCATGACTGCGTATCGCACTGCTTGGACGCTCACTGTCGGCGCGCCGATCATGCCGCACTCTTCCGATATAAGTGTGTGATACGCGTAGCAAATGGATTTCGAGCGATCGGATCGGCGCAACGTCCAAACGCGTGATCGTGACACGCGATCATGCCACGCGACGATGATCTGATACGGGCAAATGATACAAATGTGGACGCACCTTAAGCCAATTCCCACCGGGTTGCCCAAGGAATGGCTTATAACAACCTTTTCTTTAAATACGAATAAATGAATACGGTTCGGCTTTCCTTGTAATTTCCCTGACGCGACGCCTCTGCTAGTTACAAACTTTCCTTAGGAGTGACGTCACGCGATATTTTGACTCAATGTATCGCCTTATTTTTTTGATTACGCAAAAAAAAAATACTAGTCCACTATTTTTTATTTATCTACATGACGTGTGACGGACTAATTATTGTAATTTGGTCATCATCCCTGACATTCCTGTTCACTTCGATACCTACCTTAAAAACTACTTATGCTATCTATTTGAAATTTGGAATATTTATAAACATGGTCAACCCACATGTATTGCGAAGGAAACTTTATAAAATATATTTTTATTTTGTAAAATAACGACCAATATGAGGGGGAGCAAAAATTAAAAGTCGGACAATTGTCCGTTTCAATCATATTTTTGAAAATATCTTCAATGTACATAGATTTCATTTTTACAACTTTATAATAGTATCGATGGAAAATAAATGTCTGTACATTGTAGATATTTAAAAAAAAAGATTAGAACGGACTATTAGGAAGTCATTGAATCGAAAAGTAATTTTCACTTCTCCTGCTCAAAAAGTACGTAATATTAGATTCATGAAGCGAGACTAAAATAGTACATCTAGCCCCTAGAGTTTGAACTTGCGGCCTGCTACCTACTAGGTACTTACGAATAATTAAAAACAGACAAGCCAACCTGATCAGATTGGCCAAAATTTCTGGTATTGAATTGCTCAAACTGATGTAACACGACTAATCACTTCGTCTCGTAATGGCTTATTATAGCCCGATGCCAAACAATCTACTATTATTGCACACCAACAATAGAAACAGTACAGTAGACAATAGGCAGTCTTATCGCTAAAGTGCGATCTCTTCCAGACAACCTTTGGGTAGCGGAAATCACACAGAATAGCCAGGAATGAGTAGGTGGTGAGATAATAGTACAAAGATAGACCTACATATATACGACTAAATATATAAATAGATGCAAAAGAAGAAAGAAAACTAATTAGAAAATCAGCAGTGGAATTAAAAAGTAGAAATGATTTATGTAATTATATAGTAACGATGACGATATGTGTTTTCAATTTATGATAGCAATCTAAATTATCCATAAAGACCATGATTTAGCAATTTCTCTTTAGTGTATACGATTAAGTAAATCAAATCCCAGCAAAAACATTCTGTAAAAAAACTAGCCAAGTCTCGATGGAGCTGCTTGTTTATCTCTAAAAAGAAAAAAAGTAAGTTTATAAACGCCTGACTTCCTCTCACATGTGATAGTGATGTGATAGTTGTGACAAGGTGTATGTGGGACAAACGGGTCGTAGTTTTAACACTAGGTATAAAGAACATGTCTCTTCTTATAGACATAACCACCCGGAAAAATCCAATTTCGCAAAATATTTATTAGAAAACAGCCATTCCTTGTCAGACAATCATTCTTTTAACACCTTACATGTTTGCGTAAAAGGATTACGTCTTAGTGTGCTTGAACAGTTGGAGATAGTCAGGTACAGCAATAGAGGTTTGATCATTAATGAACAACTTAATGTTACGTCATCACCTTTGTTACGTGTTTTTCCATCTCTTTCTAGAAATCCTATTCAGGGTATAAATAGGGCCGACCGTTTTGGACAACTCATTTCTCGGGTGGACGCCGGGCCGTCAACATCTCCTGCATCTCCTGATGATGCCTCGTAGAGAGGCGAAACACGTGTCGAGGACTATACTGTTTGGTGTTGGTTTGTTGTATTTGCATGCGTATTTTTTTGTGGAAACTGCATGAAAATATGTGCATGTGAGCACAAGTTATTGTCACATCTAACCAAGACACAAGTTCGCGCAACAGCAAAGGAACTATAATCCGTTGAATTAAGTGTTATTTTTAATTTTTAAATTTAGAATTGTTTTTAATAAGATACTTATTAATATTTTGACATGATACTTTTTTTATTGAAATATTAAAATTAAATTATCTAGGTACTCGTAAGTGATGTTAATGTTTTTTGTAATCACAGAAATGTGTTTAAATAGATTTTTGGTATAAGATGTTGTATACTAGTTAAATTAATCCCAAGTCTTCATTTACTTCTTTGATCTAATATAATTGTATTTTTGTATGCCCGAATTGCTGGATAGATAAGAGAAAATAAACAAACGCACAAGGACATCCTTGTGCTTTTGTTTGTTTTTCGTCATCGTTTGTACAGTCACCAGCATTAATCTATGCCACAATAAAACGCGCATAAATATCTCTCACGACTTTATTTCTAGGGCATTAGGACGTGTCAGATATTATAATGTATTTATGACTTACTTTGATATAAATGTATGTTTGTTGCTGGGTCTTGGATGTTTTCTATGTATTTAAGTATTATAATTTATCTGTGTATATATTATGTATATCGTTGCCTAGTACCCATAGTACAAGCTTTGCTTAGTTTGGGACTAGGTCGATTTGTGTAAGATTGTCCCTGATATTTATTTACATATGACGGCGGGACCTCTTGAGAGGGCAAGACCTCTCCATCAGAGGTATATTCGCGGCCACCACCTTCTGCGTGGTCACTCATGATGGGATGGTTAACGCGTTAAAATGAACTTATTGAAGTAACTGAATATGGGTTTTATTATAATCAATTGTCACTTTACAGAAATACACAATGATCCAAAAGATATTTAGCGATTCAATGTTACGCAGCAATAATCTTCGAAAGCACGAGTTCACTGGTCGAGCGCCAAATCAAAAGCACAGACTAATAAGAGATGATCAAAAGACCTCTGACAGATACGCCACCCCCGCCTAAGCGTCGTTGAAGTTTCCGCCCGAGATTCAGACCGATACTGGAGTAGCCAGTTAATAAACACTTAGTGGTGCCATCTATACATTACAAACAGTGCCATCTATCCAACAGCATCGATAACTTTATACCTTAGAGTTTTTAGTAATGGAGACGCCTTCATGTCGTTTCCCCTCTGCCAAAGACGTTGGTACAATGTTCCAACCGTTTTATAAAAACTACTTCATTCATCGATTATCAGCAGTCTTGTAATCGTTATTTACGCGTGACAAGCTCCGTCAAAATGCCATATACAGGCATTTTAACGGAGCTTGTACATGGGTGCAAAAAGCGTTCAAATACATCAAGCATAGAAAAGGATGGAATATCATTTCACATATTTGCTTTTATTATATCATATTACAGCATATTAATAAATAAAACGTTTTCAAGAAAATCAGGCATCTTGGAATCGATTACAAAATTAGTTTTAAAAATATCGCATACAATTCGTATTTCATTTTGACAGATCGAGAAAATCTGACGATTATAGCTCCCCATATTTAAGGTTAATAAGGTCTAATGGCCTTTAAACAATGCATTAAATTACAAGCAAATATCTGCCTTAGCGAATTCAGTATGGGAGAAACGTCTACCTTTGTCTAATAATTAATCTTATTTCAGTATGATTTTAAGGTTGAATATTTATTGCTCCTGTTTACATACTGCAGTGTGCGCTAAACTGGAATAATGGTATTGTTTTAGTGTGGGTGCGTAGTAACGAGAGGAAAAATGCATTTGTAGTTAGATTATTTATATGTGTGTTACATCGCCCCCCTCGAAAAACGGCAGATTTTTTTCTTACGTTTGTAGCGATGCGTACTCCATTACTAAATACTCCAAGCTTTATACGGGTGACGTTTCTGTAAATTAAGTTACAAGTGGCAGCATTGACAGGGTAAAAAAAAAACAGGGTATTCGAACGAAATAAACAATAACAGTAACTTGACAGCGAACAGACGTGGTGGCGCCGCGACACATATATTATTATTATAATAATAATTATTATTTAAGGAATTTTATAGCCTGGTATCTAGGCCTTTAAGCCAAACACATATATTATTTAATCGTTAAGTGTGACCAGGTGATTATTCCGTAATTATTACAAATATCAAAAAAAAATAAACTGATATCGAAAGTATCAGTAAAGTGACACCAATAACATGATTCAGGTAAAATGAATAATAGACCACTTAAAATGAGGAAACTAAAACCATTCTACTAATCTCATACTAAATGTATGCGAGTGTTTAATATCAAAATATTGGATACTTCTCGTTTGATCAAAAAAACATATTGATGTCATTTTACTCATTAGGTAACACTTTCGATATCAGTTTAAAGTTTTTTTTATTCATTAAAATTTAACAATGCAAAGATTGTGTTTGAAATAAAATTTAAACTTAAGTCTATAAGACAAAAACAGTGGTACAAAAGGAATAATATCTCACCTAATTCTAATTCTTATATCTAAAAATCATTAAAAATTTCATCCACACTATACAAACAAATCATTTTATTTATCTATTTATTTGCAATAAAGTGATTACATCCATACATACTATTCTTCTCTATTCATTATGTAACCGGATACTGAATATTGTTCACACTACACTGATTAAACTACGTCATTAACCTCTATTTATTATCGACGTACAGTACAATCGTTATATGATAATTATCTTATCAATGCAAACACGAGTCGGTTCGGGCGAATATCCTCCTATCCATATTATATACACTATCCAGTGAGTACAATTGGTAAGAACAGCTAATCTACTTAAGTTTGCGATAGGATGTAACATAGAGTAGTTAACACCACGTAAAGATTTGTTTTTTTAGGGTTCCGTACCTCTAAAGGAAGAAACAGAACGCTTATAGGATCACTTTGTTGTCCGTCTGTCTAAGAAGACCCTTTTTCTTAGGAACGCGTGGAGGTATCAAGTTGAAATTAACAAATCCCACGAAATAAATATGAAAATCATATTTTTTTTGTCTGTCCGTAAATGTCAGTAACTAATATAAAATTACTCCACACCACGTACATCTTACTCAGGAGCAGGGCTCTACTAACACGGGATTTTTAATTAATTACAGTCTGGACAGGATTTTTTTAGGTAACCTACTTGCGATGAGTTTTTAACATATAAAATATTATAGTTAGGGCCGATTTCACCAACAATCAATTTACACGAAAGTGGCTTACCCAGTATAAACTAAATCTAACGATTTCCTCAATGGTTAACTTCATTTCCATTTCACCACGCTAGTCTACGGATAACAATCTCTCGCATAGTTACTAAGTAACGTTGAACGAATGAATTGAATGAAATCGTAATGCACCCTAGTAAGATAGACAATTTGTACCATGCTTGAGCAATGGTGTTAAATTTATTCGAGTAATACATCAATTGTGAAGTAAGTATTGAATTCACTTGACAGTGACAATGACAATACTAAGCTACATCTAACAGTTTACTCAGCCAAAATTGGCGGTGTAAGATTATTCTCTAGTTTAGACATTTTATCTTTAGGTTAATTATTGGTGAAACGTAAAATGAGTTTACTCACGTGTAATTAATGATTTATTATTGGAATAAGGCTTATACTACGTCGGTGAAATTGACCCTTAATCGCGTAAATTTGTTCGATAATTTTCAAAAAAGCATTTTTTCATAATAGCGAATTTTCAAATCGCGTTCTTTCATGATCGGAAATTTAATTATTCGTCTTTCTTCATGTAGCGATTTCTCATAAAGCGTTTTTTAATATTCGCGTTAATTTTTTTCGCTGATTTTACCAGTATGATATTTTATCAGTCGCATATATTTGTAGTTTTTATTTCCGAACTCGATTTTTTTAACATGTTGATATTTTATTATTAGCGAATTATAATACCTGCATAAAACTCCGATTAATACAATAATTTTGTCGTTGTGTTAATTTTATGTATGATGGTCCCTTGAATGTATATTATAGGCATTGGCTATTGGCTGATAAGTAACAGTTTATTACAATAAACTATAATTTTTGTGAAGAAGTAGATAGGTCGTTCTTAAATTATTCGGCAATGTCCTTTGAGCTTTTTCGCTTGGACGTATAGTTTTGGAGTAATATGGCTCTGAATAATGCACATCCTAATCGAGCTTGTCCTCCCCTAGTACCCGCGCGATGGTCCTCGATGGTTATCCGGTATTAATCTACTCTTGACTATCTGATATATAACTTGACCAAAACTCAACTCCAGATCTTAAAGTGCATGACAAATAGAGCAGGTCAAAGAGCATCCCAAGTTTGGGAGGTCTTATAAAATTGGACACAATTTTTCTCTGAAACTATTATTATTATTGTTATCAGCCTGAACTGTCCTACTGCTGGGGAAAGGCCTCCCTCTCTTTCTTCTATTCGTCCCTATTTAATGCAGCAACGGACCAATCCCGGAACGTGTCTAGGTCACCCGCCATTCTCCGTCGTGGTCTACCGCGACGCCGAACTCTATTGGGGAGGATCCAGTTAGTAGTATTCTTGGCCCACAGTTCATTCGGCATGCGGTAAACGTGTTCAGCTCAGTCCCACTTCAGCTTAGCGGCTGTCAAGGCTACGTCGGTAATTTGGGTTTGAAGCGTAAGATGGTATTTTTGATGCGATCTGTTTATATCTGACTCTCAAAATGTTACGCTCCATTAAATAAATTATTATAACCAAATTTGTAGTAAATGTAATTTTGTTTATTTTTGTAAAAGCTATTATTACTACGTATAGAGAAGACGGCGCGAACAAAATCTGTGCTACAAGCGCGGCAGTGCGGGGCGCGCGCCGTCATACTGTCATACATAGGCGCAACACTGAGTGAACTGGGGCCGGCCGACTGCAGTTGAACGGAACACTAAGTGATTGGGCGGCGTCTTCTCTATACTTAGTAATAATAGCTCAATGTAGCATTTAAGAATTTTGCCGTTATATGCGTTCCAACTTTAAGTATCTAAAAGTACCAAAACATTATTTTGAAAATAAATAGAGTTACGAGGTTTGCGACTTAAGCCGACGATATTCAGTAAAAATGTTTAAAAACAAATATCCAATATTCATGTATTCATTTTATGTATGGCTACTCTAATGTTAAAAATTAACCTTTTTTTGGCCGTTGTCATCTTACCTCTTATATTTACGACCACTGTAACGGACTTGCTTTCCAAATAATTATTTCTATCTTTGGATTATACGAGCTACCAAATTTAGAGTCCACTTTTTAATCCATCATCGTAATTATAATATCCTGAAAAACGTCGAGGAGTTACGGATTTTTTACAGAGATTCTATTATTATCTGTAGTGTGGGAATGTGTAGGATCAGGAATCTGCATGTAGAATTAAGAATCTGTAGATTGAAGAAGCTGTAGGATCCTAAATCCGTAGACGATTCCAACAACCCCTAACACAGCTAGGATACATTATATGCCCTGGCGCATACATTATAACACTTATTACATGCTAAGAGATCAAACCATTAATTAATAGGAATAATAATATAAATAATATTTTCTTCTGCATTATTATTGCATATTAGCACGTGACCCCGGAAAGCTGAAAAGGTTCCGAAACGTCGGGAACTCAAATGATATAATATACGCGATATAATTCGTTAAATTGTTTTATTTAAATGAATAATATAAATGTGTAAAGTAGTTTATTTTCGTTGTTAAGGAGAAATTGTTTGAGGCTTTTACTGTAGAAAAAAAGGCTCTTAAAAACTATTGTCCAAGATAAAATGTCGTCTCCAACTGCACTTTTTGACTCAAGGGGCTAGAAGCAGAACTGCCAACATATAAAAATGCCGTGTTGGCTTCCCTATCCCTTTTTACGCCTTTTGAAATCGTAACTGGAACAGGTTATTTTGATAAAATCATACAGAGTAAAACTTAAACCTAACCATTTTTTTAATTCTCGAAAATATCCCGATTACATATGTAAAAAAAAATATATTTTTCAAATTTCTAATACCTAATACAAGATAAGGAGCATATAACTACAAAAAGGACTAGGTAACCCACCTAAATAATTTCTTCTGCTCATAAATATGGTATCCTTATACATATTTATTTATGTTAGTGTAGAATATTTTCCTACAAAATGTAACTAATATAACACTAGCATCAAACGCTATTTAAATTTTATCTCAAACGTTTTTTTCTTACAAATGGGAGAACCGAAGAAACTGCTCTGACTATACGACAACTTATAATAATAATAATAATAATCTTTACTGTACATAAAAAGAAAAAGAAAAGGTTGTTACAGAGTAAAGTTAAAAGAAACAGTTTGTACAAAAAAGGTCATATAAAACAGTGGTCAAACTTCAGTCCCCTAAACTAGGTACCTGTACATTCATTGTCTTAAACAAAACAGGTGACAACAATGTAACAGCCGTAAAAATTAATGTTTTAATAAATAAATAATAATAAATAAATATTATGGGACAACTTTACACAAATCAAACTAGTCCCATGGTAAGCTCAATAAGGCTTGTGTTATGGGTACTAGACGACGATATATTTAATAGATATATTACTTATATACATGGAAAACATCCAAGACTCAGGAACAAATATTTATGTTCATCACACAAATATTTGCCCTTACCGGGATTTGAACCCAGGACCTCAGCTTCGCAGGCAATGTTACACCCACTGAGCTAAACCGGTCGGTCGTTTTAAGTTAGAATAGAATGATTGAAATAAACTAATAAAAAAAGAATATAATTGTATGTATATGATGGAATTGAAGTGAAGTGGTTCTACTTGAAGATAATATTTGGAGGTTTAACTCGTGATGTATTGCCAATATAAACTCAGGATAGTTTATTAAATAGATTATGCATCGGGGCTAGTACTATGTCACGTTTTAAAAGTTGAATAATTTTAAATAATAATAATTTAACATAGATAGCGTTGTAAATATTGGGGAGCGGCTTTTTGTTTAGCGATCGATAGCATTTAAATGTTAAGATATGATACAACCATTCTTTATTGCACACCAAGAAAAGAAACAGTACAATAAGCCTTATAAACTACGGTAGGTACATAATAGGTCTTTACTCTAAAGAGCGAGTGCATTCGGACAACCTTTGTGTAGCGGAAATGGCATAAAATTGTTAGAAATGAATATGCGGTCAGATAAGATTACAAATAATACATAAATAAATAAAAACATAAACATACATACATACGAGTATATACATATACAAAAGAAGAAAGATTAGTATGATACACTTGACGACAAACTGATTAGAGAACCAGCGGCACACAATAAACAAATAAATAAATAATAAATAAATATTACGGGACAATTTTACACAAACCGAACTAGTCCCATGGTAAGCTCAATAAGGCTTGTGTTATGGGTACTAGACGACGATATATTTAATAGACATATTACTTATATACATAGAAAACATCCAAGACTCAGGAACAAATATTTATGCTCATCACACAAATATTTGCACTTACCGGGATTTGAACCCAGGACCTCAGCTTCACAGGCAACGTTACTCCCACTGAGCTAAACCGGTCGTAAAACTAAACAATAATTAAAGGTAGAAATTATGGGAGTAATAAATAATAATCTTCTTCAAGTTCTACAACAGAGTAGCCTGGAATTTTAAATAATTCGTATGAAATTTCGATTATGATGAGGGAACAGCTAGAAGAAAGTTGTATAAGTTATGACATATGTAAGATAGGTGACAATACAATATTATGATACCATCGAGCTGATCTGTTGATGGAGCTGAAAGATGGTCATAGGGACTTTCTAATAAAATAAAATACCACAATCCCACGGATTCGGGCTCCTTAGAACCGTCTCGGTGAGTAATTTATAGTTGCTTCGTGAATATGTACAGTCGGGATTAAAGCTTGTCAAAAAAATGAAATATTAGCCAGAAATAGATTTTATTCCATAGGTAACCTTATAAAGAGTTCTTCTAAATATTTTTCGTCTGTTCCAAAAAGTGTCGGGAGTTTTTTTTATAAATTCACCGATTAAAAATGCCCTTGTGGCCTACTTACAAAACAAACTATTTGAATTTACTTTTATAAGTTTTGGTATGTTTTCTTGGAGAACTAAGCATTGAGTTTATACTTAGAAATATATATTTAAGATAGGCTAAGTACTAACTAACATTGTAATAGTTAAGAATTATTTTGAAAAAACTGACTGTTGAGTTTGTTTTGGCTTTCTTCTCAACAGTGGTCTCCTTCTGGGAAATGCCGTAGAGTCAGACTTGTAAAAGTGCCCTTGTGACCTACTTACAGAATAAACTATTTGAATTAGCACAACTATAAGCATATCAAGAACGCCAAAATTTCTATCTATTCCACAACGCGTGTTGTATTTCCGCGGAACTTTTTCCATTCGTTTCCGGCACCCTGAACGATATAAACGCGGCAAGTACGATACAACACGCGGCCATAGTCCAGAAAGTCGCAGCCGCACCTATGTTGGCTATTAGGGTTGGGAAGTATCGCACTGTTAGGAAAGACGGGACGCTTCCTATGAGCATGGTTGTGGGGACACCGACGCCACGGGAGCCGTCGTCGAAGAGTTCGGCAATGATAACCCAGTAGAGCGAGCCGAGACCTAGAATGAAAGTACATTATTTAGTAACATAAGTCGCTGAATGCGGGTAACAAAATCGTGGAGATCATAAGATAATATCCGTTCAACAACGGTAGGAATCTAAAGCACGAAATTCATAGAATCTTGATCATCTACAAGACAAAATAATAGTTAGATTCCTAAAATGAGACTTTAAAGTGACCAAAAAAGTATTTGTATCATTTACATTAATTGTGCTTCAAAGAAATAAGAAGAGCAGAAAGAAAGATAAAATTCCTGCCTTGCACGACTGAACTGTGGAATAAATTGCAGCCTGCAGTATTTCCGGTTGGAACGATGCGGCCTTCAAGCCTTTAAGAAAAGAGCGTACTCCTATCTGAAAGGCCGGCAACGCACTTGTGACTCCACTAGTGATGCAGGTGCCTTTGGGCGACGGTGATCGCTTACCATCCGGCGACCCGTCAGCTTGTTTACCTCCTATATCATAAAAAAAAGATGAAACAGTTACCTGCGCTATAGCAAAATACCACTATCATCAAAGATATAAGTGGCAAAAAATTCAGGAATCCCGACACAGTGCCCGTTGATGTCAGCTTAAAGAATGTTCCCAAACCAACCTGCACAAATAAACACTAAATGTAAATATTAAAGCAAAAAGTTGAAAAGTTGTGCGGTTCGAAAGGGATTCGAACCCACGTCTCAAACAGCTCTCCGGGACAACACGCACGACCCACCGATTGGTTTATTGAAGCCCCAAGCTTAAATAAACATCGAATTTTTCAACCATTTGCTTCATTTTTTTAATATACCTTAGAGAAGCCTGTAACTAGTCTAACATTAGGCTAGATTTCGCAATCGTATCTATGTTACAACGTGTCGACCCTCGTCAACACGATGAAACAAGTGAAAGAAATCACCTCCTCATTTAAATTACACCAGTTGGGGAAGGCTTCTTGGGACCAAAATCAAGACAGAATGGAGGCAGAATAGCATTCATGTGCTTTACTTCAAATGGGTGTGAGAAATAAAAAATAAATAATTAATTAACCCGTCGCTAAAAAAATAAACTTGACAATAACAATGACGCACGCATCATCCATAGACTAGTATTTAAATCCAGTTAATAAAAAAAGTGGTATTGACTCGTAAAGAAACAGTGACAAAAGTGTAAAATTTTATGAAATGGGTATGTCGTGATAATTTGACAAATTACACTATTTACGACACAATTTGTCGCCTTGTCAAGCTTTATGAAACAGGGCCATCTGGTGACAATATCCAATTCGGGAGTTGATAGTCATCGTTACCGAAAATCAATGACCATCATCTCAGCCAAATGACGTCAACTGCTGGACAGTGGGTTCCCCTACCGGTTTCAACATTGACCAATGTTCCAGAGATAATCGCATTGAACGGCGCAGATAAATCTGTAGGATGTTATAATAATGTATCTTAAAAAAAAAAAAAAAAGAGCCGACTTCAAAATTACTTAAAAGCCAAAAATGATCTCTTATGTACGGTTCGGATCACATTTGCATTACCTTTTGAAGTCGGTGCCATTAATTTATTACTATTAACACAGATGGCACGCAAGAACCGCGGCGGCGAGCCTTTAGTTATTTAGTTAAATAGATGGCGATTAGTCAATTAAATAACACTGGTTGAGGCCTTATTAGTGACTGGTGGCTTGTGTTTTCATCATCAGTTTCTCTTTACCAAATGATGATTTTCGAGTGTAAATGCTTGTTCTTACGCTTGTCTTTACGCTTGTTCGTACTCGCGATCCGCGAATTAAATAACACTGGTAGAGCCCTCAGTGGTAACTGAAGGCTGGTGTCTTCATCATTGGTTTCTCTCCACTAAATGGTGACTTTCAAATGTAAATGCTTAAACTACTGTAATAAATAACGAAATCGCCATAAGTGCTCATAAAAATCGAGGAATTCCTTCGATTCCTCATGGATCTCAGCATCAGATCTTCACCAAAATTTTATGGGACCAATTTGGATATACCTACTCATAAACAAAAAAAATAATTTTCCAAATCGTCGTGTAAATGACGGAGTTCTGAGGTAACAAACATAAAAAAAAAAACATACAACCGAATTGAGAACCTCCTCCTTTTTTTGAAGTCGGTTAATAAAAGCGCTTTACTCACCTGACCGACAGCCATTCCAAGAAGCATAGACACCAGAATAGGTTTTCTTCCCAACCTATCGACGACCAGCATAGTTGTAAAACTGGCCACGAGCTGTATCCCCCCAATAATACCTGACGCCATTTCAGACTTAATATTAGTCCTAGAATCCTCCAATATAGTTTGCAAATACAATGTAACACAGTTAAATCCAATTAAATACACAAAAACGGCTATAAACACGGATTTCCCAAGAGATTTCAGAAACGTGTTACTACGAAAAGTAGTCAGTAGACTGAGTTTTTCGACATTTTTGTCCGTTGCATATTCCTTAAATTCTTTGGTGGCCTGGAGCTCAGAGCCTCGAAGGAAGGTTAGGACTTTTTTGGATTCTTCGTGGCGACCTGAAAATAAAACTTTTTTCTATTATTTTTTTAGTGTAATGAACTTGAACGTCTCAATGTCTCATACCACTAAAAGGAACATTAATGTATATTATAATATAAGGATGGAAGAATATAAGGATGTTTTCGGGATTCGATAATCATTGAGATAAATAGGGTTGAATAAAAAATAATGTAGGTAATGTTAGTCACAAAATCATTCATCATAAATCTGGAACCGTAAACTTTTCAGAATCTTTGTAAAGGTGTATAGAACCTTTTAGGAATTTTAGGTTTGTTTTGTTTTATAACACTCCTGAAAAGTTTCATACAAAAATGCGATTGTGACTAACAACATTTCGAACAAACACTACATAATGATTATTAATTACATTTATTACTTTCAATTTTATGGCAGTCAATAAAGACTCGTTTACATCATCATAAACAAGCGTGCAACAAAATTGTATGCATTCATACAGGAAACATTTAATCGTTTGTAAAAGAATTACCAGTGAAATAAAAGTAAAGACATTGGCGATATATTTGCAAGTTTATGATATGTGCCATGTGAGAGCCAATAATACGTGATTAAAATATTTTCTCTGTCTATTGGAACTCCGCGAATCATATTACAAAACGACATAAACTTTTTAGATTGGACCATTACTCTTTACTCTATGGTTTATATTAATATGACTCTGAGCTATAGTAATATTATATAGGTATACACCTCCGGAAGAGAGAAAAGACATATTTTGTTTTACATCAAACATCTTAGTAAGTTTGACACTCCGAAAATATACGAAAATTAAAAATATAAAATCAATGAATCGTGGAAAATAATTATCTAGGAAGATATATGTGTTGCCCAAACGAAGATACGGCAGTGCCACGCTCTTGATTGTGTTTTGGAGTAAATGTGAGCCATTTCAATCTTCTACGATTTCTTTTCTATTATTTCCTTTTTTTAATCTCTTAGTTGTGCGTTTATCACTTATGAGTATATAAAGAAAACATAGATGATTATATATAACAACAATGTATACGTGCTATAATCTGTGTCAATTGTATTATTCATCTTTCTTATCTGTTGAAAGACTTGTAAGTCTTCTTGTAAAGTAGGATTTTTAATTAGCCAGAGTAAACTGACAGGTATCAACGTGAGTATTTCGTTGGTAAGAAAGAATTTTAAAAAAGTATACATAAATACGTGTAACCGGTGATATTATAGTAACTTATTTGATTAAAATTTCTGCTGTATTATCAAATCAAATCAAATCAAAATATCCTTTATATCAAGTAGGCTTAGAAACAAGCACTTTCGAATTGTCAGTTATAATGAGAGAAGTCTTTCTATCATGACCTCTATTTGACGAAGCGATTTAGCTTTCGAGTTTCGAGATAAAAAACGAATATATTGTAGTCATAGTCAAAGCCTTTTACAATATAACCAAAAAATCTTCATTATCTTGATGAGTTTTCATATTTTCAACAATAATGTGACGATGGGAAACGTGGTTGAAACTGACCAAAAAGGACCGTGATACAAGTCATATATTGTTTTTTGCTTTTTTAGCAGTAATATATGCATCTTATGCTTTAACACTTCTTTATTTGATATCGCCAGTTCCTCACTCTTTAAGATCTTTGTAGCCTTTCATCATTCCAACGTACTTAGGGCACCCAACCGATCTGTGGTTACAGATCCCAGATACGAGATCTTCCCACCCGTCCCAGATCTTTTCGCGGTGCGGTCCTCTCTCACCACTACGTGCGCGAGTGAACTCGACTTCTCGGCGATAACTGGTGTACCTACTGGTTCAGGATTGAGAGGCGTGGCGTAGTCTGATGTTAGAAAACCAGGGTCCACTTTGGGTCGTTGCGTTATTATATTAAGCAAATTGATATTTATACAATTACCTCTTGCATACAAGAAGAAAGGGCTGTCTGGCAGAAACACAGTGGGTATGCTGGTCACGAAGGTACACACGGTGAGCATCAGGTTTAGTTTGAAATAAGAGATGAAAGGACCGACGCTGAGCATGATTACACTGCCAACAGAAGCAAAGATCTGCAGCATCACGCCGAGAGCTCCGCGGATATCTTTCTAAAAGTTATGAAACATTAGTCAAGTAAAACCCCACCATCCGAAAACATTAATAGCCTTTTATTCAATCAAATCAAATCAAATCAAATCAAAATATCCTTTATTCAAGTAGGCTTAGATACAAGCACTTTCGAATTGTCAGTTACAATGAGAGAAGTCTTTGCTGGGAAACATATAATATGATCCAACATTTGTTGCAAGGATTAGGGAAACCCAGAAAAACCTAATCAGATCATTTAACTTAAGTATAATACTTACTTATTATTGATAAAATCATCATTTTAAAAATTAAAATAATTAGTAAATCTAGAATGTGTCTAGAATAAAATTCTAAATGTCAGAGTATATAAAACAATTAATATGCGTGTACCAATTAACTATTACAATATTGTCTTAATTATACTTAAAACTTTTCATAATTGTGTTATAACTAATTTATAATTGATTGATTCAATAGTTTTATCCCGTAAAGATAAAAGGTTTTACAGATTTTGCTGTCGTTATAATAACATGATCACTTCATTGTTTTATCTCAAAAAAAAATTGATTTTAGAAAAAATGCAAAAGGTTAACGAAAATATAATATAAATAAGGGTTTAATATAACGACCACCAAAAATACTTCGATACACTAAGCTCTCTTACCAAAAAAATATACTGAACACAAAAAAAAATCCACCATTACCATAGTGTTAGCTGTTTTAGTAAGGACCGCACATTATATTGTATTCAGAGACCAAATTTAGTAAATGACACCCAATCATAGCGAGCAAATTAATGCGCTATTTCTACACCTAAATGATTGCCGTAAAATTTATGCATTACCAAATAAAGTATAATGATTCTATTATTTACTGGGTCAAAATGGGTCAAAAACCGAAAACTTTAGGTAAGGTTAGGTATGTATAATGACCATGTATAGCGGAGTGAGCGAAGCGAGCTTACCATCAAAATGGGTCATAAACTGAAAACTGAAGGGTAGGTTAGGTTGGTATAGCAGAGCGAGCGAAGCGAGCGGGGCGTCAAAATGCTTGCGTGAGTTTGTTGGCAGTGGTAATTTAATTTAGGAAATAAGTATAAATATCTGTTTAGTAAGCATCTTACAATATGTGACAGTTTTTGAGAAAAGGTCCCACTTTGTCGATATGGAGTTATGAGTAGTTCCTAATACTAAGGATCATCATACGCTATCTTTTGGTGAAAGATATATGTCTCTAGGTGCTAAAGTTATTTTTTTTTAATTCTTCTAATTTGCAAAAGTGATAAAGCGACAATTGAGAAAACGTTGGTTAAAGTTTGGGACGGCAAAAACACACTTGTACTTTGAAGTTATGACGTGGTTAGTATCAAATGAATTGGCATACTTTAAGGATTTCAAATTAGTCAAAATCATGTATGTAACCTTAGTAGTTTATATGTTTCTTTTTACGTGCAAGCCTCCGTGCACGTAAAAAGAGAACGAAAATATGTCAATTCTGAATATGGGTTTATTTTCTATATTTATAACATAACACGCAGATTTATCATTAAAGTTGTATTTATAAATGTATTCTCATACTAAAAAAGACAGAAATAGTTCTATGGATCCCTTTAGTTAGTTATTATTTCAAAAAGTTAAGAAAAACTGAATTGAAAAGTACAGCATAAAAATACAAATGACAAGTATATTTTAATATATAACATAAGATTACTTAAAAAACACACTTATCAAGCATAAAAAGTATGAATATCAAATTCTAAGTCCTTTTTTATGCATTATAAAGTTTAGTGATTTTCTATGTGTTTGGTATATTTATTCCATTTTATGTATGAAATAAAGGTTTGTTATTGTCAATCTAAAAGTCATTGATACTAATGTCGTTTGTTTGAACTTTTTTTACGGAATTTGAACGGAATTTATTTCTGACTCAAGTTTAGTGTCCCACTTTGACGGTTTGGTTTCGTTCGTATGGATATACGCTAAAAAAATACTGCAAGTATAAAATCAGCTTTAAAAACATAGGTGTTAATGTTTTTCGAGTTAGTATTTATATAAATGTTATTTTATATCTATCGGTTAATTATATTTTTTACAATAATACTGTTTTTTATTTAGCGGAATCATCAAATAAAAAAGTCCATTATGGATGGTTACCCAACCCTACTATTCATATTTCGCATTTTTCACTTCTCCTGCTCAAAAAGTACGTCATATTAGCTTCGTGAAGCGAGACTAAAATAGTACATTTAGCCCCTAGGATTTACAAGAAAGCCATATAATCCCATACAAATTTCAATGACACTGAAAATAAATACTTGCGGTCAGCTACATACTCCTTACAAATAATTAAAAACAAACAAACCAACCTGATCAGACTGGCCAAACTTTCTGATAGAATTGCTCAAACTGTACTCTTAGTTTTTCATGAAATATTCAATTTTAATGTTAAGTCTTTTTTATTTTCTCGCAGTCGAAGTGAAAAGCAGAGTGTTTAAATACATGGCTAAAAGCCATTATATGACACCTAGACATATTTGTCCTCGCTCACTTCGTGAGCTCATCCAAATAATCACTTTGTGTCATAATGGCTTATTTTAGCCCCTTGTCAAACAATCTTCTATTTTTTATTCATATTTTTGTATGCTGTACTTTTCAATTCATTTTTTATTAACTTTTTGACATAATAACTAACTAACAGGATCCATAGAATTATTTCTGTCTTCTTTAGCGTGAGCATACATATATAAATACAACTTTAATGATGAATCTGCGGGTCGTGTTATAAATATAGAAAATAAACCCATATTCAGGATTGACATATTTTCGTTCTGTTTTTATGTTCAAGCCTCCGTAACATTCAAACTACTAAGGTTACATACATGATTTCGATTAATTTGAAATCCTTAAAGTATGCCAACTCATTTGATACTAACCATTCCATAACTTCAAAGTACAAGTGTGTTTTTTGCGGTTCCAAACTTTAACCAACGTTTTCTCAATTGTCGCTTTTTCACCTTCGCAAGTTTGAAGAATTAAAAAAAAAAAACTATAGCGCTTAGAGACATATTTTTTTCACCGAAAGATAGCTTATGCTTTCTTATATTACAAACTACTCATAACACCATATCGACAAAGTAGAAATGTTTCCCTATAACAGGCACAAATATGATGTCGACGTTTTTTTTTCGGTATTCGACAAAGTGGGACGCTGGGCACTAAACTTTGAGGCCTTAAAAAGGTGCTTAAATTGGTCATTTATGGGTCGACATCAAAATAATAGGTTTATTACAGTATGTTCTATCAGTTTTCATTGAAAGTCGATTTTCGGTAGGTTTTACCATATTTCACTAAACTGCCCGTAACTCCGAAACTAGAATCGACAAAGTGGGACGTTTTACTAAACTCCCTCACATATATTTGTATAGGATCAAATTTTAGGAGAATATTTACTGTGTTTGGGAGAAATAATGATTCACATAACGTAATTATCTTTACTAGCATAATGAGATTTTAAATAGTATCTTGACACTTTTCATTAAAATTCTGTTAAAATACTGCGGGCCTATGATGGTCACGTTTATCACGCTATAAATGATATGATGACAATTATTAGTTTGCATATATGACATATGTTTTAATAGGATAGCGAGATGTTATAATTTGTGTTATAATTTTGGAAAAAAAGTCTCATTACTTATTTTTGGGTCACCAATGATATGCTTGGGGACATTGTCTTTAATTAGATAGTAATATGTTATAATTTTGGCTATAATGTCACATGAAAATGGTGTTTTAATTATGGTGATCGTTTACTGTTTTCGGCGGTAAAATCGTTTTTTTGTGTTATATTTTACTATATTAGGTGATCCGTTCAACATAAGCCTATAAAAAACTCACGCTGGCAATCTCCGTAGAATATACCGGTATGACACCCAACAGCAGCCCCTCAGACAGTCCAGTGATAGCTCTGCCCAGCATCAACATCCATACATCAGATGCAAACAAAAACAGGAGAGCAGATACCATAGCTGCAGCACTAGATAGGAGGACACAGTATTTCCTGCCTATGAGGTCTATTAGACCACATGTCATGATGTAACCTGTAGAAATATGGATAAACTTAACCCTTCCTCTTTTGAAATAGTGCCTGATTGTCGGGTCAGACGACAACCGTCCACTGCCTGGTCATGGGTCTTTAACATGGCTCGTTAACTGATCCAATCTTGGGTTTCACTCATCCGATAGATGCTAGCAAAGATCGTACCCTGTTCATCTCAACTAAACGTAACGTATGTTCATCTCAAAAGTCTCGACAAAATTTAATCCCGATTTACCCGTTCAATATTTTTATAACCTTTCTTTTACTCTAAGGACGTTTTTAAATATAATATTCTTGAATAGGGTCTTAAGTTTTGGAAGGTCCGCCACTAGATGGACCATTCCTCGGTCTAAGGTGGTAGTAGAACGCTTCCTGCAAAAAGCGTGCGTCGGTTACTGGAATCTTTTGGAAACGATTTAAGGGTATTAGTTCGGGGTAGACAGTTGAAATGTTTTAATATCAAGAATGCTTAATACAGTGCTGTGGAAATTCGGAGCAGGCAGTGCCTTATCCTCTTAGTTTATGGAGACCGTGTGAGTTGAAGTTGCAATGAATTTAAATGTATACAGGATACTGACCTAAAGCTCCGGTAAGGAAAGTGACAGATGCAATCCAGGATGCTTCTTCTCGCTCTAAAAGTCGTGGGAGTACGGTTTCCGTAGCGTTGGTGAGCTTCACCAACACGGGTGATGGCCAATTGACGCCAAGACCAAAGGTGAGGCAGTTCAGGTTTACTGAAATAAAGTAAGTTAAAACATATGATAGTAGAAAGACTATGCTTAAATGTTGTAACTTGAAATAATACCCTCTTTCGAACTGCATGATAAAAATGATTGGTCCGAAAAATTAAACATTGTCAATTTAGACGAATTGAACATTATATATTATACCCACCACCAGACGACATATTATTAGCGTTGCTGCAACCCACTTTCATGCAAAATTTTATTGCTTCATTTTTAATCATTTAAACACACTTAGTGAGGCACTACCGGATTCGCACGGGTTAATGTTTATAAAATTATATCTATCTCTCCAGATAGGCCGTCTTTACACACACGTATATGAATACGCAAATGCGGAACGTTCACTTGCGACATAAATCCACAAAGCGAGAACGCGTCTAGAGCGTGGCAGCTCTGTACCGGCGCAGAGCATGTACTTGTAGCGAAGAACGTAAATCACGGAGTGAGCAGCGTCTGCTAGTCTATAGTACCAGGGTTATGCCACATGAATGGGGAAGTACCTTAAATATGGTAGACAGAATATTTTGCTGAATGGAAATATTATTTTAGTTTCAAAAGTATTTTCTAAAGATTGCTTGATTCGTCTGGGAATTGAACCTACCCAACTTTGCAAAAGAGCCCGTCGAAGCGGGGTTTCTATTACCGCTCTGACGGACGCAAGGTACCTAACCTAACCTAATTACGCTAAACTAAGCGCATTTTCATGATTATTAATGCGAAGGGTTTCACCCCCTCCGTCCGTCCCCACTTTTCTTTGTAACTACATCAAATTAGGTGCTGTCTTTGTAGCCATTTTAATGATAAGCCAAATAATTTTTAGGTCAATTAATATAAAGTTTTAGGTAATTCGATGTTCCAGTTATCAATATAATGATAAACATGCCTTACGACTTTTAAATGTGTATGCGCAAAAATAATAAATAAATAAACGAGTATTTTGCCCTTTAACATTATGCCAAATATTTTAAGACAATCAACATTATATGCAACGACGGGCACCCCATTTTGTGATGCTATCGAAAGAATACACAATAAAAAAATAATCCCATTGAACACACACATTGTATTTTTAAATAAGGGACCGACGAAGAATGTTGGCTTAAAACTTAAAAAATAAATCTTAGAACATCAGCAAGATTTCTAGAGAACTGGACGCAGTATTAATCAATTTTAAAAATAAAATAATGTCTACATTCAGCAAAGTATCCTATCTACAATATTTAAGGTAATTTCCCTTCGTGTCACATAACCGCAGGACAGCCTGTATAACATGGAATCGACCGATTTGCGCACTGATTAATCTCCATATAGGGATTCCCTTAATCACCAAGGGCCCAAACTATTACGTAAGACCCACTGCGCAAAGCTCTGATAAGAAGTACCCATACTTACTTGCCAAAACCACTGCATATTGACGAAACAGAGAAGTAGTAAAAATATTATACATTTTAAATTATACCCGTGCCGTACGACACGGAAAACTTGACTGAAACGATCCGTGTAAATTGCCATGTGCCAAGGCTATACGAGGGTAAATAATCTTTAAGCAAATAAATTCATGTTCTGTCAGTCTCATTTGCGTAAATTTGCATTCGATAATAAGCTGCAATGTAGCCAATAGCTTAAGACGTTTATTACAATTATGATGTGCGAGATTTAGTTATCTTAATCTAACACTAACACTTCATATTAATTATCGCGGTTTATTTATGTTAAGAGGATATACTAGTGGCAGTTCCTCCATACAAACGTAATCCCCCGTTTCCTCCCTGGATAATTGTCTTAGACAATATTTTTTTTATAAATATAATCTATACTTACCTGTGCGATGCCCCTATGTTATATTTTTCTTTATAATTTGTTACTTTTAAAAATTAGAGGCCCTCTAAAACTGCAAAAAATGCCACTATCCGGCGCCATAAGCACACGTTCGGTAAACTAATTGACGGATATAAAAGAAAAACTAAAATTAGTCCTGTTTCGGAAGAGGAAATAGGGTACTACGAAACCCTGATTCGGCAATTTTTTGTAGGTCAGATCGTTCCGAGCTGCAGTTGTCCCTTTTGCACTGTAATACGGGGGATTTGAGGCGATGCGATAGCAATAGTTTTTAAAAGTACTTAATTCCCATAAGGCCTTTTGCTAGTATATCCTCTTAAACCTTATCCTGTAAGTACGTTTTTAAACGCGCCGTCGGGGCAAGTATGTATCGGTACAAACGCGGTACGTGCGTAAGTCAGTATTCTGCTATGTGGAATGAAAAACGCGCTGGCGACGCGCGTTTCAAAAACGCCGTGTGTATGGGCCCTTAAAATCACTGGAGATTAATAAAAATCGGGCGACACGTGTATCGCTGCTCATATCATTATCACAAGTTTATAGAGGAGTGAAGTGTAAGCATTTTCTAATTTTGGCTTTAAAAAGTGCTTTACATACTAAAATAACACATCATTAAACTATAGCAGCCGATCAAGAGCATGTCGGACCATGGTCAGTATAGGGTTCCGCAGCTGTTCATACAAAAACCGCACTACAGATGAAAAAAACCCGGCCAAGAGCATGTCGGATCATGCTCAGTGTAGGGTTCTGTATCCGCTACTAAAAAGAAAGCTAGCGCAACGATAGACGACGATAAAAAAATCTTATGCTTCAGAGTTAGTAAGTGCATATTGCTAATTGCTATAGCTTGACCAACACCGCTGTACCGCGCATTAGGTATGCGAGAGGCGAGACGGGGGGGCAGAGCAGCCGCTGATTCGTCATTCCGCCGTCGTCTGCCCCCTGTCTCGCTGCCCGCATACCGAAGGCGCGGTACAGCTGTATTGGTCAAGCTATAGCAATTAGCAATATGCACTAACTAACTCTGAAGCATAAGACTTTTTTTATCGTCGTCTATCGTTGCGCTATCGTGATCATGAATACGCTGAGAATACGTAGCTGATATCCACACGACAGATTTTCAGTCTCGTTTTCTAAAAAAAATTGAGCACAGTTAATAAAAATTGGCCGTAGATTTAAGAAGTCTGCCAAGTTGAGCTCAAAATTATTGCATATGCAACGACCGTTAATAAACCAATTTCAAAGTTGGCATTTTTTGAGATACGATTATCACTATCACTACTTCGGTAGCGTATTTATAAGAATTATTTTAACCGCTGTCAAAACCGCTGGAAGGTTTTCAACCGTTTTTGGTATAAGGACAGCTGGGACATCCACAGATGGTTGTAGTATACTATTTACCCGACTACGCAGAAGTAAAAAAGAGGATTATGACTTTTAACTCTTCTGCGAACGAAGTTACGAGCACCTTTTATTAATATAAATTTGCATAATTATTATGATTTATATTTCCCTCCTACCATGTTATCTTATCATCATAATCAACGTCCGAATACAATCATTCATTTGTATAATCAGCTATTACAAAATAAATTTATGTATTTTGGTAATGGCTTTCGTCGGCTTGTGTTTATTATGTATGATAGTGCATTTCGAGTGTCATTTAGTTATGTTTCTTGAATAAAAAAATACACAATAAAATGGAGTTATACTTAAGAAAACAGTTAGTGATAGCGGGTATACGTGAGTATCTTTTATTTTTATTTAACTAGCTTTTATTAGGTAAAATAAAATTAAGTGTCATCAGAATGAAATTCACTAGTGTCTTGTACTTCGTATTTTAGTCCCATCCATTCTAAAATTATAAATGCGAAAGTAACTCTGTCTGCTACGTCCTTACGCTTAAACCGCTGAACCAATTGAGTTGGAATTTGGTATAGAGATAGTTTGAGGCTCTAAAAAGGGTATAGGATAGTTATATACCAAAAAACATTACTGTTTCCAAGAGTTAAATAAAATAGTAGTCATTCGCCGCGATAATTCTGTAACACAATTTTTTCTGATTTTATTCGACAGCTGAGTAGATGCATTCTGTTCAACTTAAGTGCTGACAGTCTACCACGATCGTTATTTCATACATCATAGACGGAAAATCTTGATTATCAGGCGTGTTATTGATAATGTAGCAATATCTTTTGATGGCAATGTCACACAGTCGAATGTTCTTATCCTTTATCTGTTGCGTCCATCTAGTCAAGAATTTCATATATTTATTTATTAACGAGGGGCAGTTGAAAAATTCTAAGCCCAAAATAGAACAGAAAAATGTAAAAAAATATTTATTTTTATTTTTTAATTTAATCTTTGTTATAATTAATATTTATTATAATATTTATAAAATTATTGAATATTTTTAAAATATTAAATAATTTCATAATTAAAGACTATTTCTATGTTTTCTCCAGTCACCACCAATATAGGCCGCCCTGAGCGGGGGTTCGTCTTCGATTGACTCCTGTCAAAGTTGAAATGTGATTCCACTTTCGACCATGGCATAGGAAGGTCCAGAGGTTATTCACAAAGTGGCTACAAAAAGGCAAATATAATATGTACTTCTCTAATCTATTCAAATCTTTTCGTTTAAGCCACGTATTTATGGAACCTACTAGGGTGACCGATACCAGCGCCACCTGTATTGATAACATTTTCACTGATATTTCTCCCTCTAAACAAAGTATAATCAGTAAATGAGAATCAGATCATTTAGGCCAATTAATGGTATTTGAGATATTAAGGGAAAATGTAGTGCAAAAACAAATTACTTTTGTACCGGTAACCACAGACCGCGTGGAAAGACTGAAGCAACATTTGGCTCAGGCGCTACCCTTTCTGTCTTCTGAAATGAGTCCTAATAACATGTATGATTCATTGTTTACAACTTTTATGAAACATTATAATACAATATTTACTTCCAAATCGGTAGTGGCTGGCTTTGCACCAGTATTTAGCGAATGGGCTACTGCGGACTTACACAAACGTAGACAAGCACTGTATGCCATGTATGAAGAACGCCGGTTTAATACGAGTGATGAATTTAAAGAACATGTAAAGCAATATTCGAAACAATTCAAAATGGATTGTCATATTGCCAAACGTAATTATTTATCCCAGAAAATGAAAAATAGTTCTAATATTATCAAAACTACCTGGAAAGTGATTAATGCGGAGACTGGTAGATCAAGGCACGCAATTAGTGATCTAGAATTAAAAATTGATGGCAAAATTATAGATTTTAGTTTAGATGTAGCAACAGAATTTGAAAATTTCTTCATCGATATACCAGTTTCCACAACAAAGTGTTTAAATTCATCACCTTCGTCTGCCGTTATGTTGTTAAAAGAAAACGTCCCAGAATGTAGTAAGGACTTTTATTTTGAACATGTCAGTCCTTCAGATGTAGTAAAGGCATTTAAATCAATTAATGTAAAAAAACCAATGACCTATGGGGAGTCTCAGTTCATGCTGTCAAATCTCTAATAGAAGTCATAGCGCCTGACTTGGCAGATATATTCAATAACAGTGTTGACTGTGGTGAGTTTCCTGATCTGATGAAACATAGCAAAATAACTCCTTTATTTAAATCAGGTAGTACCATTGACCCCATTAACTTTAGACCAATATCTGTACTACCTACATTTAATAAAATTTTTGAAAAGCTAATTTTATATCAATTGATAAAACATTCTAATTTGAACAATTTGATGCACCGTAAGCAATTCGGTTTTACGCGGGGTCGCTCGACATCCAACGCCGGAGTTGAGCTCGCAAAACACATTTTCGATGCCTGGGAGGAATCGCGAGATGCTTTAGGTATCTTCTGTGATTTATCTAAGGCCTTCGATTGCGTTAATCATGAGACACTGATCAGGAAGCTACACCACTAAGGAATTAAAGGATCAGCACTAAAGTCTTATTTAAATGGTAGAATACAACGGGTTGACGTGAATGGAAAGCGTTCACTGGGGTCATTAGTCTCTATGGGTGTGCCGCAGGGATCAAAATTGGGACCTTTCCTGTTCCTTATCTATATAAACGACTTGCCACACCTCGTAAAGACGTAAACAATGCTATCTGTGAAGTAGTAAATTGACTTAATGTAAATAATTTATTGTGAATGAGAAAAAGAGTATATGTGTTAAGTTTGTCACGAGTAACGTAAAACACGAGCATGCAAGCGTTATTGTTAAAGGTGGGGAACTGGAACTAGTTAATAGTACAGTCTTTCTCGGTATAACATTAGATTCTAAGCTCCAATGGGGTTCCATATTGCTAATCTCTAGAATAGACTGAGTTCTGCAGCTTTTGCAGTAAGTAAGATTCGTCAATTAACAGACGTGATAACGGCTCGATTAGTGTATTTCAGTTATTTCCACAGTATTATGTCGTATGGCATCTTACTATAGGGCAGTGCTTCCGACATTAATACTATATTTGTTCTGCAGAAACGGGCTGTTCGTGCGATATATAAAATGAACCATAGAGACTCGCTTAGAGATAAGTTTAAGGACATTAATATAATGACAGTGCATTTTCAATACATTTATGAAAATATTATGTATGTAAATTCAAAAATATTGTGAAACGAAAATTATTTTCTAAAGCTTATTATAGCACACAAGACTACATGAATGATAAAGCCGTGTAGGATTAATGTAAATTATAACGTCATGTAGGTATATGTATAATTATTTTAACGAATACCTAAGGTGTTATTATTTTTTTAAAATTAATTGTTTTATATACTCTTGACGTTTAGAATTTTATTCTAGACACATTCTAGATTATTATAATTTTCTTTTTTATTGACAATCCTTTTGGGATTTATCTCATTGATTATTTTAATTTTTTAAATGATGATTTTATCAATAATATTATCCAAAGTACCCATATCCTATATATACAAAGTACCAAAAATAAATCTTATAGCTGCTTTGGCGTGACGAACTCGCAAGGACACCTACAAAGACGAAAATAATAAATGTTGTTTTATTTTCGTTTCAGTGACCGTGACATAACATTGAATTCTTATAACTATATCCCAATCCTAAGCCATTAATTACTGTACTGTCCACGAAAAAACGACTATATTCTAAAATCTGTGTGTGCCTACCATGAGCTGAGCTTACGATCGGCGCTAGCGAGTATCTCGTATCGAGAGTCAGTGCACCTCTCTCGCACGCGCTAGTGCGAAAGAGATAGACCGTCATCGAGCGCTCGATACTCGCTCGTGCCGAACTCATGGTAGGCGTACTGATACTGAATGCATTTGTATACTCTAAAGACGTAAAACATAATACATTTTATTCCAGTATACATCGGGCAAATGTTAGTCGGTTTCGGCATGGGATGGACAGCCCCAATCATACCCAAGCTTCAGGACCCGGAGCAAACTCCACTCTCAAATGTCATCAGTGACGCCACGGCATCTTGGATCGGCTCCCTACTATACGTCGGATGTATCAGCGGTTTGTGACCATGAAGCCCTACTATATATATATGTATATATATGTAAGTTTTACATTAATATCCATACTAAAATTATAAATGCGAAAGTGTGTCTGTCTGTCTGTCTTTTTGTTACCTCTTCACGCTTAAACCGCTGAACCGATTTGGATGAAATTTGGTATGGAGATAGTTTGAGTGCCGGGGACATAGGCTACTTTTTATCCCGGAGAAATACCCTTATACGCGATAAACGAATTTAAGGCGGACTAAGTCGCGGGCAGAAGCTAGTAAATAATAAACACTAAATATATACCAGCTACTGCATGGGAGACGGACGCTACTCGAGTTCTTGTTTCAGCAGATGTTACCATCTGCTTGAAAACTACTTTGCTTGGGACTTGTCTGATAGAAAGAAAGAGCGAATTCTAGAGACAGCTTACAAACGGTCAAAGAATTTATTCGTAATATGTATACATATGTATAAAACATACTGAATAATACTTTATTATATATTCCTTATTTGCTTGTGTGTCCTAAGTTTTAAGCAATGTGAGTAAATTACGACCATAAACAAAACTGTCCCCAAATGGGTCCACTGGCCATAAATAGGTTAAGTGACGAAGCAGAAGCCGCATCATAACTGCCTCAGATCAGAAAATTCACTTCCAACTTGATCCAGCTACGCTACGCATTACGCTTTTTGGAGAAGAGTTTCAATACAACAGAGTTTTTTCTTTGCTGCCTTCATGAGAGAAGATTAATAATGCTTTTCAAGACGCATGCTTTTCACGAAAGATGCAACCACCAGCCGACTCTCAAAATATAACCATTTATAGTTTTTGGAAACTAACGTGAGACTCAGACGTATTTTGATTTGGTCCGAGGAGAAGTTGCGGTTATTCACGCCGTAAAAGAGAGTATTCCTCAAGATGATTCGGTCTATTTTCGGATTTTGGTCTTTTTCCCCTCTGGTTAAAAACTTTGTCGTGCAGTGCCAGAAGAACATTGACAGAACTAGTGTATGACTAAGGTCCTCGAAATATCAAAATATGTCGATTTAAGTATGACTCGGCTCAAATAAATAAATTATAGTATTAATTTCTTCTTCCAGGTCCCCACGTAACCAGCTATCTGTCTAATATCATCGGTCGAAAGCCATGTCTCCTACTTGGAGGAGTCATCACCGCCCTCTCCTTCGTCATTGTCATCCTGACCCGCAACCTCGCCATGATCTTTACGTTCAGAATCTTCAACGGTCTGGGGATTGGGATCATCGCTGTAGGAAATTTGGTTTACATTGGCGAAATAGCGTGAGTTGATTTCATTCTTATCAGTTATGTAAACATTATTCAGTTCATTTTTAAACTAGAAAAGTAGATTATTTATCCAGTAACACATATTTATTATAGTCTCTATTCATTTAAATTCTAGACTAAAGTTAGAATTCTTACAAAAGGTACGTATTTTTAAAGCTAAATACATCGAATGCAAGCACAAATAAATAGATACAGGACAATCTTATACAAATAGCCCTAAAGTAAGAATCAATTATTTATCTTTTTTCTGTGATCATGAAAATAAGAGTAAGAAACTTGAGCCTTGGCAGAAATCCGCCACTTTGTTTAAAGTTGTACAAAAATAAATTATTATAGGATTAATTACAATTATTACAAAAATGTAATAGTAAAGTGTTTACAAATAAACAAACAAAACGTATATGTTTGAATTACCAATAAATATATAATTATGATTTTCTCAATGGCACATTTCTTATATTCGATTGTTAATTTGTTACTTTTGTTTTAAAGGTGACAAAAACTTGGACAAAAATTCTTGTAACTTTATAAAGACAAATCCCCTAAAAGTGTCGATTATTGGCGCCACTAGGTTAGTCTTATCGTAAACTAAGTAATTTTTAGGACAAAATATAAACACCTAACCTAGAATACCACAGGCAGCGCGGCGTATACCGTTGGAAAGGGCTGTAGAGAGTAGAACATCCTGACAATGCGCACTGCATCTAAGATACAGACACTGTATTACGCACTGACACAGAAAATACCTTCTGAATCTGACCTTTGATGTAACGGGAGTTTCTTGACATTTTGGTCGAGATTCTTCGCTATAAGACCGTTTATTGAGACAACTCTCGGTACAATGAACTTGAAATCACCGTCTCATATGGCGGTTATTATTATTCGTATGTCTTTTCAGATCAACAAATATTCGAGGCATTCTCTTAACAGCCACTGGGATCGCCAGTACACTAGGAACACTAGTGATATACTCAGTGGGCCCATACATTTCTTTCTCAGGCACCGGTTGGCTAGGCTTGGGAATTTCTATGATGTATGTAGTCACAGTGTTCTTCATTCCTGAGTCTCCGGTATTCCAAGTATTAAAACGTGAGTTGTTCTTTAATATTTGCGCTTTGGAGGTTTTCTTATTTTCTATCTATTTTACACTTGCGATTTTAACATTATGTGCAACAATACGATTTCCATTTACAATTTCCCAGATAACGAAGATAAGGCTAGAAAAACACTCATAGATCTCGGAAGAGCTGATGAGACTGAGAAAGTATTAGCGACAAAAATCGAAGAAGAGAAAAGTCAATCCGCGCAATGGAGAGAAATGTTTACTGTAAAATCAAATAGAAAAGCAATGGCAATAATATTAAGTTTAATCATATTTCAGCAAATGAGTGGTGTCGTGGCTATGACATTCTTTATTACAAACATATTTGAGTTAGCAGGCTCATCTGTCACCCCACATATAGCGACTATTATTATTGGGGTAACACAGCTCGCGTCCAGTTGTTTTACTCCATTTTTTGTGGAATGGTCTGGTAGAAAGAGGCTTTTATTGCTGTCAACGGCTGTCTCCAGTATGACTTTAGTTAGTTCTGTTATTAACTTATTATTTTAATGTGACTCTAATCTACATTGATCCGTCATCACTTTTGCTAATACATTTATTAATTATCTGTTTTTTTACTGTACAATTAATCTTTACAATATAATTTCAGATGATATTAGGTATATATTTTTATCTATATGAAAATGAACACCCGTCAACTGAGAAGATTGGTTGGTTGCCGCTGGTCACCTTGATTATATTCTTCACGTTTTATGATTTCGGTAAGCCTAATTTACAATTCAGCTTCATATTTGCTTAATATAAATTGCTTTATATTCAATATTACTTTTTTGTGTTCTTTCCTAATATGCCTGTTAACGTCACTGTAACTGTAGGTATATATAGCAGTGCATATATACAGTTTTATGTAAGTGTTTCATGCAGATGTATTTGTTTTTGGCCTATCTGTGCTGAGCAACAACAGAACTGGTCTGTTATCTCAACACCAGACCAGTTCGGGGGTTCATGGTGACGATGAGTCTCCATCTACATCAAAACCACATTTATCAATGACTAGTTAATGTAGACCACAACTGACAAATGCATTCTTTCGATCTTTTTTATTTTATTTAGTATTTATTTTATTCTGGATACTGTTATTATCAAATTTTCGTCTCTGTGGTTTAGCACGGACTAATAAATCTATATGTGGGCAAGGTCGCATCAGCGATACCCTTCTTTATTAAAAGGAACCTATTACCTACTGTGTCAGCGTCAGCACAAAAGGGGATTTCGCGCTTGAGCTGTAAAAGTGTGGGACCGTTGACGATTGCCCGCTTCGCTCACGCTTAGCACAGACAAGACGATTTTCTAACATTGCCCCATATAGTTTTTCTTCCTTTTTGTCAATATTGTTTTTAACTTTTCCAGGTTTCGGTATAATCCCCGCAACATTAACCGGTGAGATGTTCCGCGCCAACGTCCGTAGTTCCGGTTCTGCAGTGACGACCACCGCCGGCTGGCTAGTCGGCTTCGGCGTGTCCTCCGGTTTCGGCTACGTCATCGTCATCGGCGTGCACTGGACCTTCCTGATTTTCGCCGCGTCGTGCGCTTGCGCATTTCTTTTCACGATATTCTTCGTGCCAGAAACGAAGGGGAAGAGCTTGTTTGAGATACAGATGATGTTGGAGAAATAAACGAAGAAGTATTTTGTTCTTTATTACGTTAATTCTTCTCCCCTATTCTTTAAATCAAATCTAGGAAGCTTTCTAGATAAGCGAACATTTTTATTTTTAATCTCTGGGGAAAAAAGAGAGGTGTTATAAGTTTGACATGTTTATCTGAGTGTCTGTGCATCAGTTTATCTGTGTGCTTATATAAGTCATCATACTCGTAGCTTAAACAGATGAGTACATGTTGTTTTTTTTTGATACAACGGTTCAACCCCTATTTCACTCCCTTGAGGGTTGAATTTCGAAAAATCCTTTCTTAGTAAACAATTATAATATGAATATAAACTAAAACTAAACCATATACTAAATCACCAAAGTCGGTGCCTCTGGGTAGAGTACCCATAGGACTGGCTGCGTTCCCTCTCTGGATGGATATCCCAATCCTTTGGGCGAGAAATAAGCCAGCCCTAAGGTCACCGGTTACATTTTTTTTTGTAATTGTGCCGAAGTGTTCGTTTGCATCTGAGTTCCACGGGTCAAAGGTTTCGACAGCAAACGCCGCAAATATATGTCGGTCAGTGAGGCCTATATATTTACGGAGCTTACTTGCCTCGGCTGCCGCAGCCGCCCCGCCTGCTCTCAAAGCAGTCACACCCAGATGTGATGGCGCAAGCGTGTCCACACATGTGGCGTCCCAGGTGAGGGGTAGTCCGAGGCGCCATGGCACGAGGGTCATACCGTCGGGCCGCTTTTCATCATCTCGCGTCAGACCGGGGGGTTCGAGCACCGCTGGCACGTGGGCACTGACGAGGGCCCGACGGATAACGTCATTTTTTTGTGATAGGTTATTTGATGGAAACTGTTTTTAAGTACTGGAACACTCTGATTCGCTTTGGCCTCGTAGTGCGCTTAAATGTATTTGAGTGAGCGAGTTGGGGCGATACGAACTTCGAATATCGAATTTCAGAGTAGTCCCTCTGCCTTCTATTGCTATACGTAATTCCTAAACGGATGGTCTCTGTTTTTACGCTAATAACAAACCAGCCTAAGTATTTATAAAATATACAGATTTTTTTATATTTCAGAATGTCTTAATTGTGGTAACTCAATATTTCTACTGTAATTTCACTGATAATGGGCACATGTTGTAATGGATCAGGAAATTTAATATGGCATAATGAATCGGAAAACTATATGAAACGTAACAATTTAATCCTTTGAAAATCCTTAAGTTGTGTGGACTTAATTTTCAAGCATATAACCAATCTCCATCAATGTCTTCCCCTTCGTCTCCGGCACGACGAAGACAGTAAAGAAGAAACCCAGAGCGTTGATCCCAGCATACAGCCAGAAGACTCCATGGTTGTGGAGCGCTGCCACGATGTAGCCGAAGCTGGAGCCAGTGATCAGAGCCACAGACCATGCCAGGGTCATGGAAATGGAGGTTCCTGTGCTCCGGAGACAAGGGCTGTACATCTCACCGATGAGCGTGTTCGGAATAATACCTAGACCTGGAATGAGAATATCAGTAAGCATACTTTGACTAACAGCAATCTAACTTATAAAATATATAAAAAGATTGTTGCAAGAAAATGCTTTTTACACAATGGGGTGTCTTATAATGTCAGCATACCAATCGATCAATGGGATTGATTAATATCTATAAATTTATCCACCTACTAGATCATCGATCATAGGAACGTTAAAAAAGTAGTATGTACTTACACAACATACGGAACTTAATCTAAAAATAAGAAATCGCCAACAAATCTTAATAGGGTACATGCATGAATTTTCTTTATCGCTTTTCTTAACTAAATATCAAAATACCGTAAAAACGATTTCAAAATGTGAAATTGAAATTTAAATCGGCCAAGAAACACGCAAGATTTAGATATATTACATAAATGAGCTTTTACTAAGGCATTTTAAACTGCTAATTAGACGGCGATTTGACAGAGAGGTCCGACATGTACAGTTACGTCATAGTCTACGCCGGCCATATAAACTCCATATTAAATTCCGTTTTGCTAGAAAGAGATAGAATGAAATGTTTGATGGCTTATATCTTGGTTTTTTTTTATAGTGATTTGAAAAAAAAAATCTCTACTGTTTGTTACATAAATGAGCTTTTATTAAAGCAAAAATTTAAATTCATGCATATTTCCTATTCATTAAATGTTTCCAAAATGACAGGATCGAATTTAATGGTTCTTAAAGTTCTTACAAATTGGCAAGCACATGATAAAGTGTTCAACTTTACGTACCTATGTTAAAAGTAAATAAGCAAGCCACCAGTGAAACTAGAGGTAGCCATCGTATTGAGTCGACTATTGACACTTGAGTCACTTCCAGATAAAAATATGTTCCCAAAGTACCCTAAAATAAAAATAAAAGCGAAAAGGCAGTGCCCTAATAGTTAATTTAAACATACTGAGGGACTCCTTTTAACAATTTTTATCTAGTTTTTAAATTACCTGTAAAGGTTTACACAAAATTTAATTCAATATTAGGATAAAATTAAGGATTATATAACTAATAATACACATATTTAATACAATGTTAAGTGCTTAAGGCCAAGCCACACCGGATGCTTGTGCGTGGCGTGCGCGTTGTATAGTACGAATACCCATTAAGAGATGACACACCGCTGCGCACGTGCACACCACGCAAGCGGTGTGCCATCTACTATGATATTTTATACGATACCACACGCACGCATCCTGTGTGGCTTGGCTGGCCTTTAGATTCCAATGGCAATTTTTTGAAAAGAAAATATTGTAACCGCACAAAAAAAAGTCTTGCCACATATTTAGTAGTACTAATCATGGGTTTTATCTTACCATACATAATGAACAAGATGCAGTAGATATAAGCAACAGAACCCGTCTACCGTATCTTTCGACCAGTAGGGGAGTCAACATTATCCCGCACAACTCTGTCAACCCAAGAATAATGGTTGCTATATTGGGGTCCACAGACGATTGAGCGTTTTTGAAAACCGTCGTCCCAAAAAATACAACAGCTAACACACCTCCCCCACATTGAAGACAAAAAAGAGTTGTTGTAATCAAGAAAGCTTTTCTATTCTTCTTTTCAGATATTAATTGCTTCCATCGAGATACTGGGGCTAGTTTGAGTTCATCTTTTGCTTGAGGTAAAAAGGTATCATTCATGTCTTCAATCATTGGTCGTAGTTCTTTGTCTATATCTTGACTTCGTCCTAGTTTTCTTAGTGTTAGCTTGGCTTCAGTTTCTCTTCCTAAAAAAATACATTTTACTTCATTACAAGCACGACATCTGATAAATATGAATTATTTAATAATTGTATCAATTCCATCGCTATAACATTTCTACGTGTTATTATTATTTCTACGTGTGTATTCATTACTGAAGTAGCCTACCATAATCTCATATTATTAGCATTGTCTTCAACTATTTTGAAGAAGTCATTGTATTCTACAAAATAACCAAATAGAAACATGAAATCAGACTTAGCATAAATGCCCATTCTATAATGCTTAAACTTTTTAAAATACATCAGTAATTATTTATTAAGAGAAGCCTACGTCCTGCAATAGACCTGTTTTGGCTTATGATGATTTCTTTAAATATTTTTAAAACTTCCTACCTTTTATCAAATAATATACAGGAGATTCAGGTATACAACACAAGGCCAGTAAATGGACACAGTTTATGACAATGCATACATAGCAGACTTCCGCAAATGAAACATAAGGTCCGATGGAATAGGCCATCAGGCTTCCACATACGTGAAATATGCCGGACATTGTTAGCAGTGAGCCTCGGATGTTTGGAGATCTGAAACAGGTAATATGGTTCATAAATTGAAGAGTCAAACTTCGACATGATGTGACTTTGTTTGTGAAAATGGTAAAAAAATAAGCCTTATGGTGCAATTATTTTTGTCTATCTATACATGTTACAGCGTTCTAATTATGCTATCCATTTCAAATTTGGAATAGTTATACAGATGGCTAGCCCACGTAGGTACAATAACAAACGACTTCTCTCATTGTAACTGACAATTCGAAAGTGCTTGTATCTAAGCCTTCTTGAACAAAGGATATTTTAATTTGATTGATTTGATTTGATTTGAAAGACATGAAATATGTATAATAATTGCTAACCTAGCAACTCTCGCGCTTAGCACCCCATTCTTTGCCTGCATTAATATCGAAATTTTATAAAGATTTTTAGCTTTTTAGGTCTTGAGGTCTTATATTGCAAATGATTTTGATTTCACATGAAATCAATGTCAATCAATGGGGGATTTTGAAATCAATGTGAGGGGTGAGTGAGTCATGTTTCTTATCATGAAGCTGAAGCTCCTGGGTTCAAATCCCAGTAAGGGCAAATATTTGGGCGGTAAGCATAAATATTCTGTTCATGAGTCTTGAATGTTTTCTATGTAAGGTGCGGTGCATTGGAGTAAGACAGAAGTAGGGAGAAAGTTCCAAAGGCGAACTTTATTTCAAAGTCTTTAAGAGCATTTTCGGTAAAATTTTAGTCTTTTCCATAATTCCGCCCTACCCCAAACGCACTTTGACGTAAGACTGAAGAAAAATTATGTATTTAAGTAAGTCTAATAAATATATCATCGTCTAGTATGTACTCAACCCACAAACCTTATTGTCTTACCATGGGACTATACTTTGATATATGTAAAACTTGTCCCGTAATAAAGTGCCCTTGTGGCCTACTCACAGAATAACCTATTTTAATTTGAATATTTATTTAACGGTACTAACCCTATTTCTCCTATATAGACTAAGTTGAGTACAGAAATCGCCCCTGCTACGCCTCCCATGGTCCTTCCTATAAGAATCATCGCGTAGTTTCTAGCGTAAGCTATGATGATGTATCCGATCATGTGGATGAAGGAAAACAGCAGCAAAGTATGCTTTCTTCCTATTTTGTTAGCTATGTAGCCCCCTGCGTTCGCTCCTGAAATAGGTATAAATAAAATAAGACTTTGTTATTTAGAAAATGACGAGCATTGGCCTCAGTATGACCTGATGGGGATTGCGGGGTCAAAGTTGTAGTTCGCTGGTTCAGTAAACAGCTTAAATACTGACATGCATCGCTTTGATTGACTGGTGACTAGGTACTTATCTATGGCTGGCGACAGATTCCAGTTCTATCTATGCTACCAAAGGTTTTAATATGTTTCCTTGTACCCTTTATCCTTCAGAACACTATTTTTACAATAAGATCAGTCATTATATTAGGTAAGTTCTATTAAATGATACTTCTGTTGTAATATTTAATTTGAGAACATTAAGTTTCTCATTTTATATTTTTTCTCAAACATGCAATGAAATATTTGACGTTGTGTTCCTTGTAATAGACCCCGAAGTTGCCGGCCAAGGCCTGCAAAGCGACCGTCTTTTGTTTCAATTCGCTCCGAGCGCCGCTGCGCCGCCGCGCCGGCGGCGAAGAGAACGATACACTATGTGTATTAAAATAACGGTTTAGTAGGAAAAAAATATTTATTATATAAAAAATATTGGTTTTTATTTCATTGCATGTTTGAAAAAAGCACTATACAAGCCTCGGCGCGAACAGGGATTGTCGGCCTCGTATCTCTAGATAGAGATATTTTTTTAAGTCCTCGATGTAACATTTGTTCACTTCAATCGACTGTATAGATTTTTACTTTGGTTAATGTGGTTTAGTAAGAGAAAACGGTCATAACATTGACGGCTAACTTTGCAGTTTTCTTGCTTATCCGTACGGAACAAAGTAGGTAATAGTAAATTATTCCAGTGGCTGGGATATAAAGGATTGCGACAAAAGAAGCGAATTGAAACAAAAGAAGGTCGTTTTGCAGACCATGGCCCGCAATTTCGTATGAAATTATCATTATGTGCCTGCCCCTCGTCGCGCCGCAACCGAAATGTGAGACTTCGGTCCATTATAAGAAACACAACGTCAATATTTCATTGTATGTTTGAAAAAAAATATATACAGTCGATTGTCGTGACCAAATGTCGCTTCCAGTATTTAAAAAATCATATCTAAAAACAATATGACGTAAAAATAAACCATCCTTTGATTCTGAGTAAAAGCCTTTGGAGAGCTAAACGAACTCCTCAATCCATTTCAGAAGGACTTGATATCACCAAACTGCTCTCCATATAATGCTACTACCATGCCCTCAGCGTCTTCGGACACATTCGGAGAAGCAGATAATTTTAGGAAAAAACTAATAATTAAAAAAACAAAAAACCCGACGGCGTAAAAAACTAAAAAGAAAAAAACAAGTCCAGTGCCCTAGAAATCGGAAATCTTTCATGATTCATGATAGATACTCACAATATAACAATTAATAAATTCTAATATGGAACATACCGATTTTGAACAGTCGGGACCCATAAGAAATCTAGATCGACGCAAATCTTCCCAAAAATGGATCCCGACTGTTTAAAATCGCTATGTTCCATATTAGAATTTATTATTTGTTATATTGTGAGTATCGATCATGAATCATGAAAGATTTCCATTATAACTTAACTAATTTCTAGGGCACTGGACTTGTTTTTTTCTTTTTAGTTTTTTACGCAGTCGGGTTTTTTGTTTTTTTAATTATTATTTTTTATTTTACACTTTTTAGTTAAAACGATAAAAGTCAGACAATTTCTCAATCTTTATCGTGGGGGTTATTGAGAAGTTTGCACAGATTTATTACAATGCAATTAAATGAAAATTTTGTGAGAACGGCTTGCTAACCAACTTTAAATCGTTATAGTTCCTAACTGGTAATTCCAAATTAAAAATAATAAAAGAAACTTAATAATGATTTTTAAATCCCTATTCATTCATACCCCACTCGATATAGTACGTCAATTTTAATTTTTTTCTTTTTCACAATATGGCGTCTCATTATCGCCATTTTGAGTTTTCATCGTTTTCATGTCATTTTGAGTTTTCATCGTTTTCGTCATCAAAATCGGTCCACGCGTTTGGTCTCTAGAGTGCCAGATAGGAACAAACATACATACATACATACAAACATACATACATACATACATAGACTGATAAACACATTACCACTCCTTTGCGTCGCGCAGTCGGGTAAAAATGGATGGCAGGCGTGCCCTGGGTAGGACACGTACTCGATAGTCTGACTTTGTAAGGAAGGTACTTGGCGGCAGCATACAATGAGCGGTCCATACGCCTTACAATCACACCCATTGGAGGCAAACAACATATAGTCTCGATCCTTAGCATTGAAATTACGAGGAAGAAGAATTCCTCCAGTTTCTGAATCGTCCGTATGTCCTTCCGTCCATCTGGGTCCATAAACCCTCGAGTTTTTGACCAATATACTCACCAAATAATGATCCAAGAAGCATAGTAGAAACTATCCACGACACTTCCTTGTCGAAGATCGGGTACGGCAGTGGACTCTGCTCCACATCTTTGAGTTTTGCGACCACAGGGGCTGACCACGCGATAGAATAACCAATCATCATATTGCCAAGGATCACTAAAAAATCGATATGAAAATCTTTAAAAAGTTAAAAAATATACATATTTTCTTCTGTTTCCGCGATTATTACTCATTGAAATAAAACAATTTAACGGACTATATCGCGTATACGAGTATTATCTCATTTTAGTTCCCGAAGTTTAGGAAGCTTTTCAGCTTTGCATGGTCACGGGTGGACTGTGAAAAGATATATTTTCCTCTGTCAATGTTACAATTTGTGCAAACTACCCATTTTTGAAAAACAAATAAAGGTGTACATACATGCCAGATGGGCCTAAGCTGTAAAGATACATGTTACACATGTGCCAGAAGCTTAATTATTTTATTTTAATAATTTACCAAGCAGCATTTCACAATTAAAAATTCTGTTCAAAACCTTATCATCTGACGTGCTCGTATATAGGTACTAGTGTTAACAAGATTGTGTTCTAAAACTTCAAGCCTCATACGTAATGTTGCGATAGATCAGTTGGTCACAGCACTTCTGCGTTAAAGAAAAGGTCGCAGGTTCAAAACCTGCTTGCAATTTAGTAGGTCGCGTTGATTTTGTCGTTTACAATCGAACTCTGTGTTGTAATATTAATTTATAATCTATAAGGGTTCCGTTTAGCTGGATACGAAATCAATAGACTGAGTCTTCTCCTTTTTGGTCTGTCAACAAAAGTGTAACCGAGGCACATTCATGAAAATCCTATTGTTATGCTTCTGCGACTCAACATTATTTACACTTTTGAATAACGAAGACTGCAAATTAACCAAAACTGTTAAAATTATTACTTAAATATTTTTTTTGTTTACTCTACCGCGCCTTGATAGGAAATTGACGATATAAGAATGTGGCAGAGTTGGGAAGGTTACAATTTAGGACTGGTATACCTACTCTTAATTGACAGAATTTCATTTGCCCGAATTTCAGCAGCCATATTGTTGTTTCTTATTATTTTTAGTTATTACTTTAGGTTTATTTGTTTAGTCGTATAACTTAGAATAAATTTATTTATTTATATGTAATCTTCTTATAAATAAATTCTTATTATTTCGTATGCCATATATCGTACCATACATCGAGTGGTCGAAAAATCCTAAAATCATATTGCAGGCATGCTTTGCTTGCATACTTGCTTGTAAGTACACTCGTAAATAGTCTACTGTTACATCAAAATGCTTGTAAGTATTAGAAATTTTCGAGCGCCTACGGAAATTCAATAAGGAAATGCATAGCCAAGCCAAGATGGATTCGGAAAAACACAGCAGTATGGCGCTTGACTATTCTATGAAATAATATTATTGCAATTAATAAATATGGAAAACAATACGTATGGCATTCGTATCATTATGACATCTAATGTCTGGATTCCCACAAGAGTATGTCAAATGACTTTTCTAGTAAACGAAACATTCAGGCAAGTTATAGTCGAGCATATTAAATTCGGGCTAATACATTTTATTGCATATGAATGTCGGGCAAACAATAGATAACCTTTCAGATTTGTACGCTGACGACATGGCAAGATGACTTCATAAGGTGACAAAGTAAAATTTACAGTGGACAAAGTCGCCCTGACTCATTTTATACAGTGTTGACAACGTGACGGAATTTCTCAGAAAGGTAAGAAATTGAGGACGAGATAAAAAGGTATAAGGGAAACGACCCAATGTTTGTCAGCTTAATTTCAATAATTTAACTCCTGCTTGGTACCTCTATTGTAACGATTTAAGGTTGGCAGTGCCAATTAATGGGAGAGTGTCACAGACATTAACTTTAACTGAAGGTACTTGACGCTGGATTCTTTTGTTTCCCATAACAATTGAAAGTCATAATGTAATCATAAAATCATCTGTTTTAGTTATGTTGTTATCCTTGTAATTTCCCTGACGCCACGCATCTGGAAAATATAGACCCACTTACCGCATATTGTTATCTTGATTTGTTTCAAAACGTACGATTTGGCTCCTCTCTTATTTTCTTCTGTAAATTTAAACAGAATAATATAACGGTTTGTTGAACGCGACGCATACGCAACGCTAAACAATCAATTGAGAAACATGCTTTGCACCCAGTTCTCCGATTGGTCCGCAGCGGACTGAGGGGAGACTAATTGCATGCAATTACGCGCCAGCGCTAGCTTATACCATAAGGCCGTAAACGACAAAACGGCTTTTTTTGTTTCAATTAAAAACTACAAATAATTTTAAAAAATCCATCCAACAAACGAAAGTACGTAATTAGACTAATGTACAAAGAAAATTTAGTGGCTTACATTGGTCTGGTTAGCCTGTAAAATGAGAATCTCTGTTTTAAAAGAGGTTTATTTGATATTGTTTTCTGTGTTATAAAACTTAAAGAAACGTGTTTCTGCAACTATCAAAATGAAGTCAATGAACTGAAGAATTAGGTCATGAAATATCACTTTCATATGTTTTGAGATGGCTGAGAAATGATAAGATCTGTCACACCAAAATTTACAATTCGTCGTCTTAAGTAACACGAATATTTGACTTCAAAAAGTCACCTTTATGTACCGTGAAATCGTCGAACGATCAAAGTCACATAAGTAGCTACTCTAGTCATTTTACAAACTAGTAATATGATGAAATGTGACCATTAAAACAAGAGGACTGTTATTTGTCACACTTTGGATCGTGCCCCGATCGTAAGCAGACATTCTGGCAAAAACTAGGTGGCGCTTTATTTCATGATTTAATTTATTTATTTATCATTTAAATAATGTGTCACGCTTGCAAAACTGATTGATTATGAATAATAATCTATACCATTATAAAGTTGTAAAAATTTAATTTCTGTATGTGTCGTTGCGGCTTCATCGTGCTAAATCAGCTTAACGGATTTTAACTATTTTTGGTACACGGGTAGCTGAGTGTCTTCAAATGGTTACAGGATACTTTTTTCCCGACTACGCTGAAGAAAAAAAAGGGGTTATCACATAGGTCTGTGGGCGTTACGCTTATTCTCCTCCGCGAACGAAGTTGAAAAGTAGCTCATATCGGCGAACATCTTTTTGTTTGGAGATTGACTGTCCTCTTGTTGTAATGGTCCTTAATAATATCTGAGTTTGCCAGTGTAAATGGTAAATCTTAATTCTAGTACCTACGTACATAATCCCACAAAATCGGAGTCAGTTAAGTATTTAAATAAAAATGTAAAAATTCAAAAATACTCTAAATTAAAAAGAATATTAATCGGTTTTTTTTTCTCATATTAATAAACTAATATTTGCTCTATAACTTCGATGATAAATCACACGGGTAGTAAATAAATGTATGTATACTTCGTAATTATTTTTAACTCCGGCAAAAAAGAGGGGTTATAAGTTTAACGTGTCTGTGACTCTGTGTATCTGTGTCTGTCTGTGGCATCGTAGCGCCCGTACTGATGGACCGATTTGAGTGCAGTTTTTTTTGTGTCATAGAAAATTTTATCCTAAGTGTTCTTAGCTTTGTTTGATGAAAATCAGAGCAGTCGTCTCAAAGATATTCAGCTTTTAGTGTTACAAGTGACCGGATCTCAGCCACTATTGAAGCTAGGAACTCCAAATTTTGTTGTTATATTCATTTTTATCGGGGGTTTTTATTTTTTTTTTAATTTTCTATGATTTAGTGGCATTACGTGTATTTTTTTGAAATTTCACATATACTGATTATAGATAAACGTATTGTTATGCACACAAAAAAGGACTGCTTGTTACCATTTTGAATGTAAAAAAAAAATTAACAGTCTGGGTTGAAATTTTGTTGGACTCATGAATACAGTTGTCATTTTACATATAGTATAGTGTGTATGTATGATTGTTTTATAGTAAATCTCGCAGTGGTACGATTTAACCAACGGTACGATATCGCCGACTCTCCCCTATATTCGTGTATGTTATAAAATTGGAGTAAAAAAATCAAGCTATTAAGAATTACTTAATGTTTTGCGATAGAAAATAAAGCTGGTCACAAAAATGATTTTTTTGACAGAGACTTATTATTATTATACAGGTACTTTTGACTTTTAATTAGACTTGTACATGTGGGAACACAGGTCCGAAGCAATTCCCACAACATCTACTCAAACTGTCGACCTTCATCGCTAGTTAGCCTTAGCAGACAACCATAGCGAACAATCCACCCCTCGTAAACAGTCCTAGCTACAATTACGGCGGTTATATCTTGAATGGGAAAGGCTTCCGGCCACTTCGTGCATCTATCTATAACCGTTACTAAATACCTAAATCCCTGTGCGGATGTTGGTAGCGGGCCTACTATATCAACGTGAATGTGCATGAACCTGCCTGCATCTGGAAAAGTCCCTAACTCAGATACGGTATGACGATTGACCTTGGCCCTTTGACAATGTATACACGATCGTGCCCATTCACCTACGTCCTTGTTCATTCCAGGCCAAAATATACTCTTTCTAACCAGTTTTTTAGTTACCCTAACCCCGGGATGACTTAATGAATGTAAATTATCAAATACCTTTTGCCGGAATTCCTTTGGTAAATAAGGTCGAGCTTCGCGTGTAGACATTTCGCAGAGTATTGACTTATCGCACAAAGGTACTGTTACTAGCTTGAGTTGCACTTTGCTCGACTTTTCACCTCGAGTATTATGCAACTGTAATACGTACTCATCTCTAGCTTGTGCATCGGCTAACTCTGTGTGTTCTAATAAAGTGGGACAATAAATAGTTTCAACCCGTGATAGCATATCCGCTACTATATTGTCCTCTCCGCTAATATGCCGAATATCTGTGGTAAAGTCGCTTATAAAAAGTAGTTGCCTCGATCGTCTAGGACTTTCTTTGTTGTCATCACCTACTTTTTTGAACACAGTACCTATGTACTGTGGCTTTATGATCGGTTTACAAGGTCAACTGACGACCTTCAAATGATTTTTGGAAATGCCTTATCGCTAAATACAGTGCTAAGAGTTCACGGTTGTATGCTGAGTAATTAACCTGGGCTGACGCCAGTTTTTTTAAATAAAAAACCCAAGGGTTCCCAAGCGTTGTTCACCCTTTGTTGCAGTACAGCTCCGACTGCTGTCTTGCTAGCGTCACACATGTTGCTGTGGGTGAGCAAATGTGGCAGCCTGTTGCAGACCTGCTTTACACTGTGCGAATGCTTCAGCCTTCGCCGTTCATACGACCTTGGATTTGTCTCTTTTTCTGCATCAAATAAAAAAATATCATCCCCATATACCTGCGTAAACCCTCAATCGTCTCGTTAGTTTCGGATAATTAACCATGGCATTTACCTTGTCCTAGAGCGGCCGTATACCTGCCGTCGATACATGATGCCCTAAAAACTCGATTGAGGACTGCCCGAAACAACACTTGTTTAGATTAATCGTTATACCGTACTGGGTTGGATGTCGTTCATGCTGCTCTTAATTTTCGCTAGCTATAATAACGTCATCTAAACAATTGAACAAGAAATCTAAACCCTGGAGTACCGTGTTGCTCATGAAGCGCTGGAACGACTGGGCCCCGTTCCGAAGGCCAAAAATCATCCATGGGAATTCCCATAACCCGAAAGGCGTTATGATAGCTGTTTTTTCTATATCTGCAGGCGCTACGCTAATGCAGTGATACGCGCGGTTGATATCAAATTTTGTATATATCTTTTTTCCCGCCAATATAAATGTGAAATCCTGTAACCGAGGAATAGGATACCTATCGGGCTCCGTTATTGCGTTGAGCATCCGATAGTCTCCACAAGTTCGAAGGTCACCGTTCTTTTTCGTTACTACATGAAGCGGACTAGCCCACGCGCTTTTTGACGGTCGACAAATGCCTAACTGCTGCATTAATTCAAACTCTTTTTTCTACTTTAAAATATCTATCCGGGGGAAGTGGCCATGCGCGCGCGAAAACCGGCGGACCCGTCGTTTTTTATATGATGTAACACATTATGCGGTGCTGTCTCCTTGAACGACACGGGCTTTGTAATTTCAGAGAATTGAGACAACAATTTACGGAACGGACGTGTGTCATTGATAGTGTAAATAGAAGGTTGGTTCATACTCATAATTTCCGCCGCGACCTTGAACTCGGTCGTCTGGTCGACTAATTTACGCGCACTTAAATCTGCTAACAGCCTATGTTGCGCCAAGAAATCGGCTCCAAAAATAGGCTGTTTTACATCGGCCACCACGAATCCCCATCTAAATGGTCTACGGAGGTTAAAATTTAAAACCAACGTCCTTGTCCCGTACGTTTTAATTTCACTCTCGTTCGCGGCGTAAAGTCTGTATTTTGCACACTCGCGATAATGTTTATTTGTCCTTGGAATTATCGAAATATCCGCGCCGCTATCCACGAGGAATTTCAGTCCAACCTCCGTCGTAGATTGCACCATCGCACTAAGTTTTCCGAACCCGATGCACGCCACGTGCACGGTTAGCTGCATTTCTTGGCCTTCGAGCCATACCGAAAGTGATAGTGACAAAGCCAGCCCGGACTGTGCTTGCCTCGGCGAACACGGCTCTGTGATGCGCTCCTGCCTCATGACGACGACCTGTAGTTGCTACGTCCTTGACGCCCTCGATATCGCGGCCTTGATCTTGATATTTCCATGTCTGCCATCCTCGCACTAGGCGAAATTTTGGCAATTTCCGCCATTATTAGCGCTACATCATTGGAAGTGGCTGCCGTTACAGTTGCAGTGTCGTACGTACGCTGTGAGTACAATGGCTGTGTGACCTCGGACACGTAGCTCTGTCTGGTTGCCTCAGCGATGTTGTCCGCGATGATCGCCAATTTATCGAGATCACTGGTTTCTGTAATTGCCAGGACTCCTCGTACGGTGGTGAGCAACCTACCTTGCCACAATATACGCAAGGTCTCATTGGGAAATTTTTCTCGAGCCAGGTCTCTCATGTTCGTTAGTAGCTGGCTCGACTTCATGTCTCCTTACTCCATCTACCCCATTAATTATATTTGCCTGATACGCGTGTCTTGATACATCGACAACAACTTGGCCTTGATTGCGGCGAACTTGCCTGGAGACGGTGGTCTGGACATAAATACGAAAGCTGCACGACTACCTCCTTAGGCAGCTTGGCGACGACGAGGTCAAAGCGAGAGTCGTCTCCCAGTCGTTGAGGTGCTAATATGGCCTCGATCCGGATGAACCATACCCGCGGCTGGTCCACTCAAAACTCTGGCAACCTCGACGACAGCGATATGGCCATAATATCTGGTGAAGGTTTGGCCCTTGCTGTCTGGTTCTGCAGTGATGGCGCCGTGGGCGGCTGTTGTGGCTGCTGTTGTCCCAACTGCGATTGTTCTTGACCGGTTGTTTAAAAATCACGTCGGGGTGACCACTGTGCGGGTTGCTACTTGGATGTTGTTTCAAGGATACACAATAAAGTATTTTCACTATATATTTGAGAGATTACTGTTATGTACAAAATATGGGAAACTACTAACTGTCGCGTCCCACAAACCTCCCCGGTGGTTACAATTCTGCCGACGTTGTGGAAATTGCTTCGGACCTGTGTTCCCACATAAATATATGTGTGTATGTGTAATAATATGCAACCTGTTTAAATATGTGCAACACATTAATGTTTGCTGAATAAAAATGCTACTGATACACGTATAGAGTGCCCCCCACCCCCTAAAAATATATTTTTGTTATTTAACTACCAAACCAACTACCGGCTTATATAATGATATTATAAACAATTAATTCTTAAACTTATATATATGTATAAGGACACCTATACTCCCAATTTGTTGAGCAAACTGTCTGTGACATACGGCCGTACATGTATAACGAAAGTACAAGGGTTCCAATTCTGCCATTTCAGCTACGAAACCCTAAAAAGATGATTATTGTGAAACGGCTGTAACAACTTTTCGTACACCATAGTAAAAAATAATCTCGGCGAAGTCACCAGTCAAAAGTTTTAGGTGTTTAAAAAAACACCTAAAACTTAATCTTTTTTTTATTTTAGAAGCTTCGATCCATAGAAATTAACATGTCGTCGGGAGTTTAAAATAAGTTTTACAAATTTTCACATGCCATAAAGGCATTAACGATCAAAATGTTTTATATTATAAATACCACCTTATGTACTTACCATATATTCTGTGAATAAATGATGATTTTGATTAATAACGGTTAATTCAGAAATAACAAACCTTTTAAAAATTCTTCTTCAATTTCATTCTGCTTCACACTTTTATATTTGATTATATTTAATTCAGATATTTTCAACACGTCTGGCATTTTGCAGCTGTTTGTCTTTTCTATAAATTTCGTTTTAAGAATGGTGTTCAAATTATATTGTGTACATGACCGTGGCCAAACGGTGGCATTCAAAATCATGTATGGTGAAAAAAAATGGAATAAGAGACATTTTCGCGACATTGAATTATACACCTTACAAAATGAGTTAAATGGGTATATTTCTAAACGCCACCAAGCTTATTCCAATTCTCCTTCCCACCGTCGTATAGGTATAAAACAGAAACGTGAATGTGACTTTAGTATTGATAATATTGAAATTAAAAAAGTGATAAATAAATGGCTGGGCCCGGTCCTTTAATACATAACATACAATACAACAATTATTTATTGCACATCAACAACAGAAACAGTACAATAGAGCCTTAACATAAAATACGGTAGACAATAGGCGGTCTTATCGCTAAAGAGCGATCTCCTCCAGACAACCTTTGTGTAGCGGAAATGACTCAGTATAGCTAGGAACGAGTAGGTGGTGAGATAAGATTATAAATAATACAAAAATAAATAAAATCAAACATACATATATACGACAATATATATATACTAGCTATTGCCCGCGACTTCAACCGCGTATAGCTCGAATTTCAAAGAATCCTTCTTTAATGCACCTCTACATACATTTCTAACGAAATATGTGTTTCAATTCTCGTATTATTTTTTTATATACTTGTAATTTAAAAAAAACAGATGTAGAAAATTGGACAATTGAGATTTAACTATTGATAAGATTGAACATTAGGTAGTTTTTATAAATACTGAAAAAATATTGCAGTACTTCTTTATATACCACTGACGACGACAAAAATAGGCTTGTAACGGATAAATGAAAATACCCCCCCCCCCCCCCCCCCCCGCCCCGCCCCCACTTACTTATTTAGGAAACGAAATTTTCAACGAAATTAGTTGTCTTAGTTCTCATACAAACTGTTACCCCTTATTTCAACCCTTTCAGGGATGAATTTCCAAAAATGTTGAAATTGGTTTTCTAGATTTTTAATAAGGAGTATATGCGCGAAATATTGTACCAGTTACCCATTCAAAGAATCACAGGTTTCCCGTACAAAATGTTAATGCTAAAATTTGTTTTCTTAGTTTTAAATGCAGAGTCTATTCGCGAAATATTATAACAATTATTCAAATAATTACAGGCTGTCAATACAAACTTTCAACCCCAATTGAACCCCGTTAGGGATTAAATTTCCAAAAATCCTTTCTTATTGTTTGCCTACGTTATAAATAATGTCTACTGTCTAGTGAAAAGTACTCTAAACCGACGGGTTTAGAGTACTTTTCACTTGCCCTTTTTTCTGAATGTCTCCAGTCTGATAGCGAAACATTCGTCTAGGCCTTCATCTTCCAACATTTCCACTTACATTCACCTTGTAGATTTTTCCAGTCAATCTTCTTTCATGCATCCTCTCTACATGCCCAAACCACCTCAGCATCCCTTTCTCGATTCGAGTTACTACATCTTTTGTCACACCACAACGTTCCCCGAATCACGCTATTTCTGATCCTGTCACCCAATTTCACACCAATCATGCTACTCACTGCTCTCATTTCTACTGCATTTATCTACTTCTTCTGCCACACTCAACTTTCACTTCCGTACATCTTTTTTCTCTTCCTCGAATAATGACTCAATACATACATTCTTGGGGAAGATTTTTTGCCATAGAAACGATGGATGTATTATGTAAAAGATGCCATGATTAAAGTGGAATTAAACAGGAAGATGACGTGTGATAAGAAAGTATGGAACTAGAAAGCACTCTACTCTACTCTACTCTAACCCCAAAATGGATGGAACGATGACGACTCATTCTTAGGGAACCGATAACGTTTCCGGGATAAAAAATGTAAATTTTCCACTTAATACACAGTTCTCAAGGGATAAAAAAGTAGCCCTCGCGGTCGAAGTCGCGAGACGATCCTAGTTTTATTAAAAAGCTAACCAAGCAAAATTAAAAGTCCACAACACAATAAAATGGGGCTTAATCGCCAATAAATGTAATTTATTTTATTAATATCTTTCGTTGGTAATTCTTCGATGTTTTGGACGTCGCGTTACGTCCATAGCTTCGAAGGAAGAAAGAGTTCCTTCGACACCATAGACGTTTTGTCGTATTGTGATCATGAGTGAAGATCTTGTTAGTTTAAATTTGGGTTAAATCAATATTTCAAAAGGAATTGCATTGAAAAAAACCTGTCAACATTGCAGGCTCTCATCACTTTTATGGTACTCCGAATCTCAAACTTCAAAGTTCGAACAAACCGCTTGGCTGTTAATGAGGCTAAGAACTAGAAATTTTAACAGTATACGGAGATAATTTTGAAAGCATAATAGTCTTGGTTGATAGCTTACTCGTATATCCAGAAAAAGAAAAAACCTGACAGATTCGTTCAAAATGACAATGAGTTAATTAAAAGCTTTTAGATGGTGTTTGGGTAATTACTTTGTACAAATTACAACGAAAATAGTAGTTTTGGTCGTGTATTAAATTTCAAGTGAAACATGAAATTGTTCAAGCATTTGCTGAAGTTTTATCCCGTTATAACTCAAGTAAAAAAATACACATGGAGCCAACGTGAATCGTTAGTATTCAAATGTCTATAAAATATACAAATCTCTCTTCTTCGATCCCCGCGGACTGCGACGAACTGTGATACTCCTCCACTTGTCGCGGTCAAGATTGAAAGGGAAACGCATTCTTCGTGGTGTCTTAGGCTGGAAATCCAGAGCTGTGAGAGGTAGCAGAGCGGCTTAAGGATGTGTAGCGAAGATGTGAAACGGTGTGGGCGTTTTCACCGGAAATTTGCGAAGCAGCTGTGCGGAGCGTAAGGTTGCGCTTCCACTAGAAATGTACGCGGTAGCGCAGCGGTGCGAGGATGAGTAGCTAAGATGTGAAGGGGTGTGAGCGTTTTCACCAGAGATGTGCGAGTATGCGTAGAGAAACTGTGAAATGTGGGCAGATGAGTGGTGCGTGGATGCCTAGAGGAGCCGTGAGGCAGCGTTCCCATTAGAGATGTGTGAGTTAGCGCAGCGGTGCGGGGATGAGTAGCTAAGATGTGAAGCGGTGTGAGCGTTTTCACCAGAGATGTGCGAGTATGCGTAGAGAAACTGTGAAATGTGGGCAGATGAGTGGTGCGTGGATGCCTAGAGGAGCCATGAGGCAGCGTTCCCATTAGAGATGTGTGAGTTAGCGCAGCGGTGCGGGGATGAGTAGCTAAGATGTGAAGCGGTGTGAGCGTTTTCACCAGAGATGTGCGAGTATGCGTAGAGAAACTGTGAAATGTGGGCAGATGAGTGGTGCGTGGATGCCTAGAGGAGCCATGAGGCAGCGTTCCCATTAGAGATGTGTGAGTTAGCGCAGCGGTGCGGGGATGAGTAGCTAAGATGTGAAGCGGTGTGAGCGTTTCCACTAGGGATGTGCAAGACAGCTGAGTGGAGCCAGGATGCGTAGCGAAGCTGTGAAATGTGTGCAGATGAGCGGTGTGAGGATGTGTAGCGGGCTTTTTTCAAATAAACGAGCGGGGTGCGGTGACAAACACCGTCTAGTGACTGCTCGCTAGCATCCGTCCCTCGCAACACATCCCTCGCACACATCTTTCCCTTGTTTAGTATGAACAAAAGCTCTCTGTAACAAAAACGCAACGCTACGAGACTGATGGGTGTTTAAAGGAAAGTACAGTCGGCAATAAAAGCTTGTCTCAAAAGTGAAATTTTTGATGGAAACTTATTTAAGGACTAGCTAGATGCTGCTTCAAACAGGGATCAATGAGGAGGGGACGAATTTGCCCAGCAGTGGGGTATAATGGTGAAACCAATTTTTAGACCCTCACAAATCTGTGTGCACACTTTTATCGTCACAATACGTTAAATCTATTAAAGAAAATATCTCCTTAGAAGCCCGATTTGTTGGTAACTCTAGAGACTTTTCGGTAACGCTGGAAACGTCAAAAGTGTGGATCTTAAAGTTAATTCACCATAAAGGCGACTCTCCATAGCGGCACACGCTCCCCACACCCCGCGCTTCCCCGGGAGCCGGGACAGTCGTGCATAGCGTAGCCAGCGTGATCCGCTATGGAGGGTCACCCTTATGGTGAATTCACTTTAAGATTCACACTTTTGACGCCTCCAGCTTTACCAAAAAAGGTCTCTAGAGTTGCCCTAAAGCTGCCTATCCACTATGCGAAATGCACCAATCATGCGCCGCTGTTAAAACCCATACAAGCGAATTTGAATCTACGGAATGTGAGTGGGTTAATTTCGCACAGCTCCGCTCCGCTCCACTGGATAAGATGCCTAAAGGTGCGTCCACACTTGTATCATTTCCTCGTATCCGATCATCGTCGCGTGGCATGACTGCGTATCGCGCTGCTTGGACGATCACTGTCGGCGCGACGATCACGCCGCGCTTGTCCGATCAGAGTATGTAATACGCGTAGCAACATGGATTTCGAGAAATCCGATCGGTGCAACGTCCAAACGCGTGATCGCGACACGCGATCATGCCACGGGAGGAAGATCTGATCGTGCAAATGATATAAATGTGGACGCACCTTAATAGGCGCATGATAAACATAATGAATACAGATCGTACAGCATAGTGGATAGATTCGAATATTGTATTTTAGAACGGAGCCCCGCCATCTTATATGTTTCAAGCAGTGGACGGCTACGATGGTGATGAACATCATCAACAGTGCGTTAAACCTGAAACACTGTTTGCAAGATACTCACTGCAAACGATTGGTAAGACCGTCGCTCATTAGATATGTTTCTTTTAATATAACGAGTGGCAAACGGGCAGACGAGCCATCAGGTGATGGTAAGTGGCCATCGTCGCCCGTGGTTATATGCAACACCAGAGGAATCGCCCACACATTGCAAACCTTTGAGTGCCCTATGTACTCGCTTCTTGAGAAATCCCCATGTTATAACGCTATAAAAACACCTTAGGGAGATGTCATTTCACAACTCGCAACTGCTTGGTAAAAATTAGCGTCTTGCCCGTTTATTTTGAAATGCCAAGCATCCAGATAGTGGGGATGTACTTTGTTTCTGCGATGATAGAAATGTTACGGTGCCACCCTCTCAAAAAATTCTTCAGATCATTCTCCATTTTACAAACGGTAGAACCAACACATTATGTTTCTTTTTTTTTTAAATTACACAAATCGAACTAGTCCCATGGTAAGGTCAATAAGGCTTTTGTTATGAGTCGCAGTTGTTATCACTCGCAGTTTTATGATGGTTGCGTGACGTGATATGTAAATGATACAACATATCACTCACATACATGTCAAAAATTGACGATATCAGTGGCATTTATTTTCACACTATAAACGAAGCCATCATTTTTTGCCCCTAGGAAGCAAGCAATGTGTCAAAATTCTCATATAGATGAACTTCCCAAGCAGCACATTAGTGAATTTTGCAGCTTATTTTGAACGAGAAGTTTTAGATTGTATTTCTCCCAGCAAAAATTCACTCTCATGTAACTGACATTTCAAAAGTGCTTGTAACTAGGCCTACTTGAATAAAGAATATTTTGATTTGATTTGAAGGAACAAGGTAAAAAATATCTTGTTTCTTTGGCGAAGGCTGTTGTGAGTCCGTGACAATGGTACCAATAGAAAGTTTTAGAATTTGAGGGACGGATACTTTGTTCCAGAACGTTCTAGAAGGCTGCAAGATAATGATCCTACAAGAGGTAAACGAGCCAATTCTCAACATGGCCGTGTCGAAAGCAGCCACGTTGCTGGGAGCCTATGACGTCAGCATTATCGACCATGTCATTTGGAACCAAGACTACAATGGCAGGTAGAAACTTTCTCATTGCTGGTTATATTTTGTGGGTCAATCTTCTTATCACATTCACCGCGGACAACGCACACATGCGCCTAAAGCCATACCATACCAAATTTATTTCTAGGGTGCCCTGGCTCGGCCGTGAATGCGTTAAAGATAAGGCATTCACTGCCACCCATTCCCCTTAAAGATACCTATGAGTACTTATGACTACTTGAATTACCGACAAACATTAGGGCAGAAATGGTCTTGTGTGGCGACTGTATACAGGACACGAACCTACGAGTAGCGCGGGAAGGCGCCTAAGAAGATGGACCAACGATCTGATCAGGATCGCGTGAAATCGGTCGATGTTGAGATCCTTGAGGGAGCCTTTGTCCAGAAGTTTACATCTTTAGGCTCATAGTATGATGATGTCTTGAAACTTGAGTTTATAAAGCCTTCTTATAACTGGCTGATCTTCAATTATTATATTAGCTAGGAACCAAGGAAACCAGCTAACTGATTTGATTTGATTTGATTGATTGATTTGATACATAAACCGCATTGAAATCGGTCCTCGCGTAAAAGTGCTATACGATGCCCTAAACAGACTTACAGATAGACAGACGCTCTTATAGGTTTCCATCATATCTACGTGTGTTTAACACACTTCTTTGTGTTGCGGTTAAAAATATTTTTAACATGAATTCTGCGGCTCTAGTTTTTGAGTAGATATTTTTCTGTCTGAATTCACATTGTGGCAGTTTGAATAAAAACATGCGCATTATCTACCATAGGCTATAAAATTGGGTTCCTGGCTGACAGAAAGTCAGTTTGTTTCCATAATTTCCTTCCATCCCCACGGGGCCCCATTTTAGGGGACGGCAACCGGGGCTGAAGCCATGGGCTTCAATATGCGAAGGGGCCTCACAAATGAAGTTTCTAAAATAAAATAAAAATATATTTAATGTAGGTATTTGGAAAATTACTAGGGGCCTCCACTCATTCGTTGCCGTAGGGCCACCAGAACCCTTAATCCAACCCTGCCCTACCAAAAAGACATTCCGTATTTTATTAAATAACACAGATTGTATAGAATTGTAGGAAAGTTAGAGAGAAGGACTATCCAAAGGCAACAATCATAGAACAGAATAGCTCGCTCACCTTTGGAACTCTGATGGAGAATCCACGCCGCCGCGCTGACAGTACCACCGAGCTTCTGCTATGCCTAGGTCTTATAAGCTTGTCACACACCGTATCCATATACACAGAGACAGTAAAAGAAAGAAGGTAGGTAACGAAAGTCCTCCTGAAAGTAATAGTTTTTGGGCGGCAAAGGCAGACAGTATGCACGCCGTATGACAGTCGATAACGCACTGACTCGAGTAAACAGCCACGCTAGATGGCGCGCGCAGCTGCGATAAGCTTACTCTCATCAAAAGGACCTCTAGTCAGGAATTAACTCCGATTGTAAGACAGTTGCTAGTTCATATATCTGTGTTTCTGTCTGTGGCATCTTGTCAGCTAAATGGACGACCCGATTTCGATTTAGCTTTTTTCTAGATGTGTTTGGGGATGTTTAACAATAACCTGTTTCAGATTATTCTCATACATGGCCGACGCGATATTTGTGGCGACCACTACGCATCATTGCGTCCAACGGTTCGCCAACCAAGCCACGGTGCCAGTCATGTGCATGATGTCTAGGACCCATGCCAGTATTCAGGCGCTTTCTACTGTCATGGCTATAATAGTAAGTCAGTTCAGTTCAGTATTTAACTTTAATGGCTATTATTGTCCATGAGGACAATTTTGTCAGCGACGTGTACAGACATTTCAACCAAGGTCCAAGATGGACGACAAGAATCTATAGGTAGTACCTAATTCTCCAAGTTACAAATACAACAACCATATTACCTTTTATCATTATACGCTGACGCACCGTAACTCGCTTTATATGCATACATTATACAGAATCGACCACACTGCTGTTTAAAATACGCTGACACAACCTATACACAATGACGTATATGTGTCACTTTTTCTCCATACATTTTAGCGCGTTAACATCCGTCTGCGTTTTTTGAGCACCAGTGTGGAAATTATGTGTAAAAAGCGTGACGGATAAGTCACTGTGAAATTCGGTCCATGACACTAGCAGATTTTTCGCCAGCACCACATTTCTAAAGCATCTATCTTCTTATTTTAATCATACGATATGTATTTATTTCAGGAAGAATTTGGTACGATGCAAAATATCAACATAGGCTTCATAGGACCCCCCCATCCCGTTTTAAACTCTTATTTACTTCTCTGCCCTATGCTTGGAGCGAATATAAAGTTTTTGTGCTGTTGTCCAGTAAGTAACTTTTTATTGATTTTAAATTAAAACTGATTCTAGGTCGACTACACGTTTGGCTCAGTTGGTTGCACAAATTGCACAATGGCCTACGAATCTGGCGGTCCCGGGTTCGAATACCGGCTAGGGCAAGTGTTTGTATTATGACTACGAATGTTTGTTCCTGGGTCTTAGATGTTTTCTATATATTTAAATTTACCTGTTATACGACCGGTTTGACTCAGCGAGAGTAACGTTGCCTGCGAAGCTGGAGGGGGTTCAAATCCCGGTAAGGGCAAATATTTGTGAGATGAGCATAAATATTTTTTCCCGAGTCTTGGATTTTTTCTATGTACCTATAGTTGAATCATCGAGAGCGTGGAATTGCATATGTAGTAGTATTGTTTGTTTACAGGCATTCTATATTTGAATTTTCTATTTTCTTGTACTATCAGCATACAAAGAGGTTGTTATATATATATATATATATCGAAGAACTAAAAACAAAAATAATGTCAGTGTGAAATTGTCAATATTATTTACGTTGTGCGTATATTTTTACATCTGATTTGATTGTATTCTCAATTAATTATTGTGTCCGCCCGTACGACTACGAATAATTTCTATATTTTTAAAAAATATGGCTGTAAGTAATTTTGGTCCTATTGAGAGTCAAAGTAAGCAAATAATTTACAACTGTTATAAATATTTTGAAAATGAACTGACGAAAAATTTAAACTTGCCTTACACCGCTTCCCAGTTAGTTGAAAAAGCTACAGGTGTTTGTCTCTCTACTGTTTATAACATTGTGACTGAGAGCAACAGCGAGAAATTCGCAACAACAAAGAAATTCACCTCCCCGAAGAATAAAAAGTTGCGTCCTTGTCCGTCATCAGCAGTAGACGATTTTGATCAGGAAGTCATCCGGAGAACTATATACAATTTTCATCTGTCCCATAAGCAATTTCCAACCTTAAAGGGACTCCACTCTGTGTTAAAATCCGATATAGATTACAAATTCGGCATTTCCACCTTGCGAAAACAAATACAAAAATTAGGATTTAAATGGAAAAAGACCGAGGACAACCGAAAAATATTAATGGAAAAACACAACATACGACTGCTATGAATAAATTACCTTATCAAAATTGCGGAATATCGATCTCAAGATAGACCACTAGTTTATACTGATGAAACCTACATCCACACTTCACATGTGTCCGGAGAAGCTTGGACCGATGGAACAGAATTTGGTGTAAAAAAACAAATCAGTACAGGCCAGCGGTTAATAATAGTGCACGCAGGAGGAAAAGATGGTTTTATTCCCAACGCTTTGTTAATGTTTAAGGCAAACCAAAAAACGGGAGATTACCATGACCAGATGAACTTTATCAACTACGAAAAATGGTTAAAAGAAAAATTAATACCGAACCTCAAACCGAATAGCGTACTTATCGTGGATAATGCGTCCTATCACAACAAACTTTTGAATCGTGCTCCAACGTCAAATTCTAATAAACAAGAAATGATGGATTGGTTGACAGAACACAACATTTCGTATAACCGGTTGATGTACAAAACCAGTTTGTATGAATTAATTAAACAAAATAAAGACCGGATTCGCGAGTACCACATAGATGCAATTTTAAAAGAACATGGCCACTCCGTATTACGATTGCCACCGTATCACCCGACATTCAATCCGATCGAAAATATTTGGTCCATGGTAAAAGGATATGTAGCAAAAAGAAACGTTTCATTAAACATGCAAGGCATTATGAGTTTAGCCACTGGACGAATGAATACCATCACTGCTGAGGACTGGGAAAATATTTGTCACCACGTCGAAAGTGAAGAAAATAAATATCGATGTCAGGAAGGAGAAATGGATCAAATAACAGACAATTTTATTATCAATACTTGTGACAGCTCAGATGAAGAATATGATAGCGAATAAAAGAAAAAAACAGAGGACTACTACTTATTCCACTTCTTGGGTATGTCATTTTATTAAGTTAAGAGAAAATTATTCTCCTTTTGATGCAAACGGTACAACCACTACAGATGCAATTCCATCTTCTCGATAATTCAACTATACATAAGTACTATTACTACTCCTCTGGCGCAGCGACCTCCCCAAAGTGAGTCTTGGCCTTCAATACAAGTGCCCGCCAAAGGTCTCGGTCTCTTGGAGTTTTTCGCAAGTCGACAACTTGGAGCTCGCGCAGGTCATTTTCGACCACATCTGCCCACCGATATCTGGGGCGGCCTACCGGACGACGACCTGTTGGTTTTCCGTAGAACGCTCTTTTGGCCGCCCGGTCCTCTCCCATACGTTCAAGGTGCCCAAGCCAGCGAAATCTGTGTGCTTTCGTCACTCCGAGTATGTTAGGTTCCGCTACCAGCTCTTCAATTTCGACGTTTTTTCTGATCTTCCATGTTCCATCCGATCCCTGTTTCGGTCCCAGTATTTTGCGAAGAATCTTCCTCTCGGCCACTAAGAGCTTATTCTCCTCCTTAAGTCCAGGCTTCACATCCATACATGAGAATGGGCCGTATTACCGTTTTATAAATGCGGACCTTCGTACTTCTGCTAAGAAGCCTAGACACTAAAACCCTGTGTAGAGCAGCACTGCAACACAAGGCGTTTTGTATGCGAGCGTCTATTTCCTCGTCTCGAGTGTTCGAATCATTGACAGTGCAGCCTAGGAACTACCTACATAAGTAAATATGTCTATTAAATATATCATCGCCTAGTATTGAGCTTACCATGGGACTAGTTCGATTTGTGTAAAACTGTCCTGTAATATTTATTTCATTTTATTTAATATTTTCATTTCATAGGGGAGACTAGGTAAGGTTGTCCCACGGGTTAGTTGTCATATGACGGCCTTAATAGAAAACTCAACGAACGAATAAGTTATCCATCGATCGCGAGGGCATCGCTGAAATTACTAAGTAAACTCTTAAACACTTCCAGTTGCTGCGTTTTAGAGGGACAAACCAGCAACGATAGTTGAAAGTTGTATTTACTTACTCCTCTGCCGCAGCGACACAAAGTGTGTCTTGGCCTCCAATACGAGTGTACGCCACTGATCCCGATCCTATGTGATTCCTTTCCACGAGCCAGGTAAAGCTCGGTCGAGTCAGATTTACGGTAGTTATTATCATATATTTTTTAATATCACAGAAGTGTCCAGTAAGCCCGCTACTCTTCAAGGCCAGCGAAGATCTCAAATCCGAAAGTCACACCATTGTAACGAAGTGCACGGACAAACACGCAGTACTGGAGAAGGCTCAAGTGATTATCGCAGGGCCCACTACCAAGAAACCGGAAAAGATTAATGTGTTTACGTTTGACTCTAAGGTAAGTTCAGAGGCTCAAACAGGTCCTACAATGAAGTTCACGAACAAGTACGCAGTTCTGGAGAAGGCGCAATGATCATCGCTGGGCCCACTATCGAGAAACCGGAGAAAATTAATGTGTGTACGTCTGATTCAAAAGTAAGTTCAGAGGCTCAAACAGGTCCTATAATGAAGTTCACGAACAAGTACGCAGTCCTGAAGAAGGCTCAAGTGAACATCGCATGGGCCTACTACTAAGAAACCGGAGAAAATTAATGTGTTTACGTTTGATTCAAATGTAAGTTCAGAAGCTGAAACAGGTCCTATAATGAAGTTCACGAACAAGCATGAATATAATGAAGTTCACGAACAAGTACTCAGTACTGGAGAAGCCTCAAGTGATCATTGCAGGGCCCACTACCAAGAAACCGGAGAAAATTGATGTGTTTACGTTTGATTCAAAGGTAAGTTCAGAGGATCAAACAGGTCCCATAATAACGAAGCGCACGAACAAGTACGCAGTCCTGGAGAAGGCTCAAGTGAACATCAAATGGGCCTACTACTAAGAAACCGGAGAAAATTAATGTGTTTACGTTTGATTCAAATGTAAGTTCAGAAGCTCAAACAGGTCCTATAATGAACTTCACGAACAAGTACGCAGTACTGGAGAAGGCTCAAATCATTGCAGGGCCCACTATCAAGAAACCGCAGAAAATTAATGTGTTTACGTTTGATTCAAATGTAAGTTCAGAGGCTCAAACAGGTCATAATAATGAAGTTCACGAACAAGTACGCAGTACTGGAGAAGGCTCAAGTGATTATTGCAGGGCCCACTACCAAGAAACCGGAGAAGATTAATGTGTTTACGTTTGATTCAAATGTAAGTTCAGAAGCTCAAACAGGTACTATAATGAACTTCACGAACAAGTACGTAGTAATTGAGAAGGCTCAAATCATCGCAGGGCCCACTATCAAGAAACCGCAGAAAATTAATTTGTTTACGTTTGATTCAAAGGTAAGTTCAGAGGCTCAAACAGGTCCTATAATGAAGTTCACAAACAAGTACGCAGTACCGGAGAGGGTTCAAGTGATCAAGAAACCAGAGAAAATTAACTTCTTAAGGTGCCTTTCACCGCGGGCATTCACCTGAAATGTAACAAAAAAAATATGAAAATTTCATCTGCTTTTTTTTTACATTCCAGGCGAATACTCGCAGTGAGGAAGCACCATTAGAAGCCCTACTTCACATATCGAATTATATCATATCAGTGACAAACTGAACGGCAGTTTAACACAAACTTTCAGAATGACGCCCCAATACAAACGTTAGGAGGATGATGATTTTGTAAATGATTTTTCCAGGACGTCGAACGAGCATGCGATCCTCACTGGATATTCTTCCACATGTGTCCCCGTGGCGCGGAAGTGGCCGATGACATCTTCTACCACGACCGCGCGCGAACGTTCCGATACTTCCAGAACATGCAGCTCGTCGCCGCAGCGCTGTTGGCGAATGGCGTCAAAGGACATGCGTTTTAAAGGCTCTGGTTGCCATGACAACTTTACTCTACCTGTATAACCAGGACGTAGCAGATAGGTACTTTAAAGACAATTATAAATGCGAAAGTGTGTCTGTCTGTTACCTTTTCACGCTTAAACCGCTGAACCGATTTGGATGAAATTTGGTATGGAGATAGTTTAAGTCCCAGGGAAGAACATAGGCTACTTTCTATTCTGGAAAAATACCCTTATCCGCGATAAACGAACTTAAAGCGGACGAAGTCTGTATTAGACATGTGTAGTGTAGTTGGGCCTTCATCACACCAAATCGGATAAATAGATTTCAACGAATTTTGTTAGGTACACAGGTAGCTGGATATCAAGAGATGGTTATAGGATACTTTTTACCCGACTACGCTGTGGAAAAAAGAGGGTTTAAGTCTCCTCCGCGAACGAAGTTGCGGGCGTCTTCTAGTAGTCTCTAAAAATAAAAATGTCGTTGATATTAAATAGCTTTAATCTGACAGATGATTCACTTCTTACAGATCTCAAAATAGTATGAAAACCAATGTTTCCACACACGTACTTACAACTAAGTGCTAAGGCTGCTCGCCTGGCAGCCACAGCGACCGCGCGGCATAAGTGGGTCGCCGATGACATCTTACCTACGACCGTTCGCGGACGTCCGATATGTCTAGAAATACGGTTCGTCACCGACGCACTGATGGCCAACGGCGTCAAAGGGCAAAGTTTTGACACGCTCCCTGTCCGGGAACCCTAATGATGAGTCATATATCTGATTGCCAAGCGTCAGGGGCGGCTATTGGGGCTGGCGAGCAAGGAGCACTTACAGTCAGCTGCAAAAATATATACACGATTAGTCCGTTTAAAAATATTTTCGCTGGAGTCCTTCTCAACGAAATATAGTCGATAGAAAATATTTTTGGATGGACTAATCATATGCCTATATTATTTTGCGGTTGACTGTATGTACATACATATGTCTTCATTACTTGGACATTTTTTTAACTGACTGTACCAAGATGAGACTTCAGTAGACATTTTGGTAACTACCTTTGTTTGACTGAATAAGTAAACACTATGCGTGTAAACGTTTTTTTTGTAGCAGGCTAAAATTAAAGTCTTGTTGAGATTGATTTTTTTTTATTAATTTACAATAATCTATACTATATCTACAAAACTTGTCTTGAATTGTTGATAATGCATATTTTTCATACAAAACTTTTCAATTGAGAAAGGTATTAAATGACCATAAAGCCCATATAAATGTTTTAACAGTTCAGATAAAATATCCTCAAAGTCAAAGTAATTTATTTGCGTTGAACAGGTTAGGTACATGGAGATCTTATACATAATTGATTTTATCGCCATTCAGCCATTTCTGGCGTACAAATATTAATTCATATATAATTTTAATTCGTACAATTGTGTTAAAATGATGTAGCCATTTTACAATAAATAGCTTGCACATCAAGTAAACCACAACCTCTAAAATACCAGTTTTTCTGCGGAGCTGTGTTCTTATAGACCACGTTTACATTACATGAGATAAAAAAAGTAATATTTCTATCTTTTCCCAAATTTGTATGGGGCTTGGGAGCAGCACTTTTCGCAAAGTATGCTGGGACGCCAACATGTTAAGATTGTACTGACATCACAGTATATCATAATATCAAATTAAAAAAATTGGAGATTTTTCAATGGAAAGGGACTGCTTTAGAATATGAAACGGGAAAAGTGATAGCAGTTTAAACAAAACTGGGTATTAATAATTATATTACCCATGAGTTCCCATCTCTATCTGTTATACAAATATGTAGGAACTAAATTTAGTACATATATCGACTCCAGTGCTGTGTTGAAAAAGCTAATATTCAAGGAGCATTTCTAAAACTTTGGTCATAATTTGTATATAACGTGAACTGTCACAAAAGCCGTTAACTCCTATTTTGCTACAATTTTTTTTATGATAAACAATGCTATTATTTATTATTTTTTATTATTAAGATTCCATAGAGAACATATTTTTTTAATTATGAAAATGAATCAAACAAACATCAATCATCATTAAAAATATTGGTTACAAAATAGGAAACAATTATAAATGAGTTAATTGATGAACAATTATTTTTAGAAATACACATACAATCCTTATTATTAAACATTAAGGTTCATATTGACCACAAAAAACAAGCATTGCTGTCGGAATTATCTGATACTTCTTGACCCATACAAATGTGTCAAGAAGTATCAGATAAATCCGCGAGGACACAACTTCTATAGATGTTGCATAGTTTATTGTTTCTCTTCACTTGTGTCACACATATTTCACTTATTGTCCCTGAATGTGTTAAATTCCTTATATGTTTTTGTAGCTATAAATATTAATGTTTCAATTAAAAATTTCATTTTAGTGACAAGCTTTTATAGCCGACTGTACTTCTCTTTGAACATCCGTCAATTACTCACGGAGATGATTATAAAGAGCCCAAGTTCAGTAGGATTGCATTTTTTTATTAAAGAGTTCCTATGACCGCCTTCCTGCTACATCATCAGATCAGCTTGATGGTATCATAATTTTCTGGGCGAATTCAGTTGATAGAGAAAGAGCTTTTAAAGCGCAGAAGAGATGTGTTCGATCTTTATATGGCATAAATCAACTGACTCTTGTAAACAGTATTTTCAGAAATTAAAAATAGTAACACTTCCGTGCCTGTATTTATTTGAAGTGATAATTTTCGCAAGATCTAATCTGCATTTATTTAATAGCTTTAATAGTACCCGACTTAGGAATAAAATAAAAGGAATGACCTCAAAAACAGCTCTATTTCAGAAAAGTATACTCGGAATGGTCCCAAAACTTTATAATGAAATCCCGGAAGATATAGTAAATAATGAAAATATGGCTGAGTTCATAAGGAAATTATTTAATTTTTTGGTAGAAAAAGCGTACTATAAAATAAGTGATTTTTTGTTACATTATAATTAATGGAGCACAACCTCCCTGCACCTTATTAATTAGGTACTTGTGAAATTTGTATGCCTAACGGCCCAGCATAGTGATACCAAAAAATTGTTAGACCTGTGTTTTACCTATGTTGAACAAATAAATGATTTGATTTGATTTGATTTGTATCATACTATTGCATTGTCACCGTTAAATAAGTCATGCCAAAATTTTTCTCAGTCAGAAACCGGAAAGTAAGCCAAATTTAACTTGAGATTCCACCTGAACTAACATGGATTACAAGTTATATTAAATACCAATTAAAAAACTAATGAAACAGTAAGATATAATTTTACAACCTACAATCATAATTATTGCAATATTTGAGTCAACACATCTAACTACACTATAAAAATATTCCATTTGAAAATTAAGAAAATGATGTGTGGCTATTCTGAATAGGCATTATCAACATACTCGAACCATTTTATACAATAATTAATTCGCCGGATTCTTGTACTTGCCTCTCATAAACTTAGGCAATGTAACTACAGCAGAACATGGAATCTGTCCGTATATCTCACACATGCAAGCCCGATCACAACCAGCACCGAAGTTTGCCGGATTGTCCTTCTTCTCAGCCGCCACCGCCTCAGCCTTCAACACTTCCTTCGACTTCCCAACAGTATTCAGTAAATGCTCTAAAACATCTTCTTTGGACCTATTATCAATATCTATCAACACCTGACGACCATCTTCAAAATAACACTTTATAAACGGCGAGGGAGTCAGATTCTTCAACGTCGTTACTTGCACATTCGGATTCTTGTACTGTATTTGCGGCAGATACCAGAATACGAAGTCCTTTGCACCAGTGTTGTGCTGTCCCGAGATATTGTAAGCGACGGAAAATATCTTGATCTTGTCTTTTAATATCAGTTTTCCAGCATTCAAATAGTTTAGTGTGCGACGAATCGGTGCTCTTCCTTTCATGAACGGCATTTTGTAGACGTATTTTTATTTTTAGTGCTTAATATTATATTTTTCTTCCTCTGATTATCTAACCTCAAAGCGCCTCAAAGCGGTCTGGCTGGTGTAAGTAAATACTGTCAGTGTCAAAAAACCGAGTGCTGTCAGTGCTGATTGCTGCTGCGTTCAGTTCAAGGGTTCAGTTATTCCAATGAAACATACGACTCGCAAGGAAGTATTAATAAAACTTATTAACGTTTTAGGAACAGAAGTTTTACTATATCAGAATTAATTTGCTTATTTGTAACAAGGAGAACATTTTGGAAAGGCATTCTTATGTAAAACCTGTTTTTCTCTAACAGGCTCAGAATGTTTCCGTTAGCCGTTAGCCAGTGCATGGAGTATAGAGTTAAGGAGGTTAATATAGGAAAAGACATGAAAAAATATCCAACGGAAAGTAGTAAATAATAGTTCCAAATCCGTCCAGAATGGCGCTAGTGTAAAGATGGTATGAAGTCAACAACCAATTACAAAACATTTTTATAGAAATAGATTCATTCCATAGTTAATATTCAATCGTGGTCAAAATGATTTTTTTAATTTATTTTACGCACTTGCTACAGTGGCGCCAGCAATTTGCCGCCATTTGACCGACATCGACAGTCGACACCTTGGATACATAGGTAGGTATATTTTTATTTTATGATTTTCCTTTGTTCTTCCATGCTATAGTGTATAACTTTTTATATTGAAACAATAAAAAATATATGATAATTCAAAGACGTAATTAACTTAAGTACAATATATAGATAAAAAAATGAGAAGGTAGGCGTTTCGATAAACAAACATTTTACATGGATTTCTTATTAATACTGTATTTTTTATTTAACTATGATAGTGGCGATATCTTACGCAGAAACTACTATTCAGTTTGTAAAGGTATTCATTGCTTCCTACAAAATCACTGCCACCTACCGATTATTGGGGTAAACTATCACAATTCTAGGGTCATTGACGTATTCATTGTTAGGCCAAAGATGTCGCTGTCAGGTATGTGCTACAAACACTAAGCGATGTTTTTTTTTGTCTGTCTTTTTGTCTCTTTTGGTCTTGATAGACCATTTTAGAGATGTTGAATTTGTGCAGACACCAAGCGATGTTGGCGCCAGATGCATTGTTGGGTTATGTATTCTTTATAGGTGTTTACGCAAATAAAAAATAGATATCATTATTTCCCAATCGCAGCTTGCAGCGGATTGGAAAAATTATCAGCGGGCGGAAAGAAGTACTACGGTTAACACATTTCCCATCTATCACGTTTTCAACAAATTAAAGCCTATCTTAATGCTAGCAATACATTGGCGTGAGTCTAGACGGAGCTGAGATACATTGATGTTATTCTGAAAGTGTTGCAGTCCTTCGCTCGTTTAAAGAAATTTAGGTATCTTAATGGATAGTCACTTACGTTTCGAAGACCATGTACTCAACACTGTCAGTATTGTTTTTATAAGCTTAAGGTTCTTTACAATATACGACAATTTATTTCAATAGACCTCAGAATTAAATTATGCGAATCCCTCATTCTTTCTAAATTTAATTATTGTGACACTGTTCTCGGCCCTTGTCTTTACCAAAAGACCCGAAATTTAATTCAAAAGGTGCAAAACGCTTGTGCCCGCTTTTGTTTCTCCATCCCTCCGCGTACATCAGTATCACCATACCTAACCAACGCCAAGCTACTGAAGATGAAACAAAGACAACAACTTCATTTTGCCAGTCTTCTGTTTGGTGTCATTAAGTCAGATAAACCATCCTACTTATTATCCAAGCTTATTTGGCGACAGCAGCGGAGAACCGAGCGTCAAGAACAAGGATCTAACCATAAGCCGCTCATCATCCCTCGGTACAAATGTGCAGCATTCCGGGGCAGTTTCCGGTTCCAGGCTACCAAATGCTGGAATGACTTACCACCTCCGCTTAGAAATTGTGGCTCTAAATTTAGTTTCCAGCGAAAATTGCGACTTTTGTTGTTGGCTAGCCAGGCACTGGAATCGGGAATAAAGGGACCTATGCCTTCTTCATATTCTCAATATTTTTAATCCTTTTAATTTATTTACCTAATAATTTTCATGTAGCAGTTGAAGCACCGAGTACTCTTTGCTTTCTCAATCTTCACACATCCCTACTATCATTACATATTTATTTTCATGACACTGATAACTATTTACTTGTATTTGTTTTCTATGGTATCGTTGATTTTTTTATATATTACCAAGCGTTGTCATGTTTAAATCGAGCTCCCTGTGGGCTTTGACAGAATAACAGCGTTGCAGTTCTGCCGCTCGCGAACTGCAACACCATGCTGAGTCGGAGCTTTTTCCTTAACGCACACATTGCTGGACCCATTGCAGACAATTTACCTAATTAACCTAAAAAAACAATATTAATTTTATGCAAATGATGTCCTGTCTGTGTGTGCTTTCTATGGAATAAATATATTTTTCTTTCTTTCTTTCTAAAGACGGCAATGTACCTCTCCTTTGCCTCCGAGAATATACAATTGATGTTATTTTGGAGTCGGTGCAATCGTGTCACAGCTTACTAAAATCGTAAATTTTCAATATTTTACACATTCTTTGTATGGCACCGACGCCAAAATAAGATTAATTGTATAGAATGTACAAATTGAGTAGACAAACGGTTACTTGAAAGTAAATTATTTTTTTGCTCTTAGTTATATTTTTGGAGTCAGTTTTATTTTTTGTTAAACATGTATTTTTTTACTTTTAATTGAGCAGTTTCATGACTGAAAATGCATCATTAAGTATACTGCTAATTGCTACTGGTCACGTATCTATAGCTAAAAAGAAATTAACTGTCCAATAATTTTCAACTTTCAAGTAATACTAAAAGGTGCCCGCAACCTTAACCCCTCTTTTTTTCTTCAGCGTAGTCGGATAAAAAGTATCCTATAACCATCTGGGAATGACCAGCCACCCGTGTACCCAAAAATAGTTGAAATAATCCGTTTAGCTGTTTTGGCGCAATGAAGCCACAAGCCACAACGACACATACAAAAAATCTTTTCGATGTGTCCTCTAAAATGTCTGTTACAATATATATTTTTTAATATTTTCAATGTACAGACATTTCATTTTTACGACTTTATAATAGTATAGATAAATACATATATTATAAGTCAGGACTTATCAAACTTTTTTACTGAGACTCCCTTTTTCCCTTTTGAGGTACGGTACCACAAAAATGAAAAAAAAAATCTGTAACTCAATCGACAAAAAAAAACAAATAATTATCGAACTCAAAAAAATCAAAGACAAACGAGACACTGCTCGCTACGTCACGTCAGCGAAGGTTTCTATTTCAGCTTGGACAAAAATGCTTTTCTATATCTGTCTGTCCTCTGCCCAGCGGATGTCTGGCTGGCTGTTCTCCTCTACAGAGGGGCTACTCTGAAGTTCGATATTCGAAGTTCGTATCGTGCCATCTCGCTCACTCTAATACATTTTAACATGAGAGCGAGAGGGATGGCACGTTACGAACTTCGAATTCCGATATTCGTAGTAACCCCTTAGGTCGCATTTTTCAACTGATTATCGTGAATTTTTGTGAGCCGATTCGATAATTATAACGATACCTTATACAGGTCTAAAGCTTAACTGAGTCGTGACGTTACTTTGTCACCACCCCCCTACCGCTCCCTTACCTCAGGAACATACTCAGTTAAGCGTTAGACCTGTAGCTGCCCGAAGATCGAATCAGAAATGAGGAGATTTGTAGACGAACCAAGGTCACCGACATAGCAAACTAGGGTAAGCAAACTGAAGTGGCAATGGGCAGGGCACATAGTTTGAAGAACCGATGGCCGTTGGGGCAGAAAGGTTCTTGAGTGGAGACCGCGTACCGGCAATCCCAACGTGGGAAGGCCAACCCGCACGGTGGTCGGACGACCTGGTTAGGGTTGCGGCGACTCGCTGGATGCGGGTCGCCTCTATCCGGCCCATGTGGAAATCTATTGGAAAGGCCTGTGTCCAGCAGTGGACGTCTAGCGGCTTAAGTGATGATGATGATGAATCATTGCTTAGTGAAAAAAACAATTAAAATTTTGCTGTCAATGTCATTAATTTTTTTTAAATGTTCTTAATAAACCATATAGACCAAAGTAAAAATGTCTACAGTCAATTGTCGTGAACAAATTTCACATCAATGTTTTTAAGAAATATATCTAATAAACAATATGATATAAAAATTAACTATTTCTGTGTCCATGTAACGTATAATATGGCGTAACGATATAAAATGTATACCTCTAGAAAACGAGCAGCCATCATATTCTGACCAACGACAAAAAATAAAAATTCCGACGGATTGAACCTCTTCCTTTATGGGGAATCGGTTAAAAATATAAACTCTACGTTGTTCTGACAAGTATGTCTTTATTTTTATTATTTATTGTTTATAAATGACATACGATAGCTGCTGTCGGAGGCTCGAAAAAAAACCAAAAACTTTACAAACTACTTTTAATTAAAATAAAATTACATTAATTATAGCCTATAGGTGACAAACGCTCGAAGTATGAACAGAAAGTAAAAATCTAATTAACTGCACTATTGAGGTAAGCGCGTGCCGTGCTGATGCGGCGCCTCGTGCCTTCGCAGTTGCTTTCTGAGTCAGGCAGTTTGTGTGCTGAATCGGCGATCCTCCTTATGGTGCAATATCTAACTCCTCCATCCGCAAATCGGCAATTATTTTCCAACGTTTAGTGAAAAAATTGCCGGAATTTCATTCTTGGGAGGACAGATTCCAATTTTTTCAGGATCTTCGTGTTGGCTCTGGCTGCTTGGCTCTGGTTCCGGGACGCTTGTAGCTGCGTGGCTGCGTTTGTAGTATTGCTTTATGACGGCGATCGTGAGTGCACATGCACCTATTATGAATACATACAATGGTATGGTTGTATGATATAGGCTGACGGATTGCCCCGCGTCTATCTGAACAGAATTCTGGGAAATAAGCCTATTCTGTGCGTCATGTAATCCTTTCAGGTCTATAGTCTTTAGATTGATGTGGCCGGAGACTGCGGTTCGCTTCTCGAAGTCGTGTGTGATTTCGGCTAGCTTCAGGGGGTGTCCCTGTATTTCGTCCTTGTCGTTGGCAATAGTGAAGTGCGATGTCCGTAGGTAGCAGTTGAGTGGGATGGTGACGAGGTAGCTTCCGTGTAGTGAGGTATAATCTTCTCTATTACAAGATAGCTGTACTTTTGTTGGCTGAGGTAGTGAGATGACGTAGTGCTGATCATCGAGCTTCTCCATGGCTGGTTTTGAAAGTGATACCGTCGTCAACTGGCAGGTTGTTTGGGGGTCTTCATTTTTGATTAGCCGGTGTATGCAATCTGAAGAGGTACGGAGTTGGAGGCTGGTTCCTTTCTCGCAGATGTAGTGAAGACTGAACTTCGGGCATTCTGCCTCCATGTACACGAATGCATTCCCGTGTGTTGCTAAGAAGGGATATGGCGGGATAAGGGCGAGTTGGTTTTTATTAGGTACTATGGATAATTTGAATATGTCATATACTTCTGATGCAACTATGGGAAATTGAAATACGATAACTATCTGCTTATCGGTGTAATAGGATCCCGGGCGTATTATATCGTAATATTCTCGTAATTCTAAGTCTAAGATTCTATCCTGGCCGTATAAGGACTTTAACCTATCTAACATGTTTTTTAAGACACTAATTTCTATCATAGAATGGTGCGTACTAGAACTACGTATAAAAGCTAAACTATTCTCTATTCTTATAAGTTCCTGATTTAAATCTTCTACATTTTCGCTCAAGATTATTAAGAGCTGGGCTAGTTTTGCGTATTTAATTAAGCTATTTTCTCTATAGGCATTACTTTCTAGGATTATTTCTAGGGTGGAATTAATTTTCCTTTGATTTTCCACTAAGGTTTCCACTATATTGTCGTGACGACTTGCCCAATCTTTGCTTAGACTCACGTGACTATTGAGTTCTGAAACTATTTTATTCTGGTTAAGCTGTAAATTTTTTAACAAGTTGTTATAGTAAATGGCATCTGTTTGGTCAAGATTTCCGCTAATACTTTTTATGATTGACCCAAGTCCGTCTACAAGGCCTCTTTTGGCTCGGGTTGGCTCTAGAGTTCTTAATTGGTTCGATACCTTTCCTAATTTATCTAAGAGATAGTTGATCTGGCTTTCATAAAGGAGGTACGTGTCATTAACTAATCTAGTTTTGTATGTCTGTAGCTGTCCAGAAGTTAAGCTAATTTTGTCTTCGATATCGCCAAGCTGTATGTACTGTAGGTAAGTGTGGTAATGGGTCGTAAGTCGCATTGGTCCAAGCTTGTAGGGTAGAAGTCCGGGTCCGTCGGCTAAGCTCTCAAGTCTTATCTCTGAGCCTTTCGTCAGAAGGGCCGTCAGCAGCAAAAGAATCCTGTAACAAGGTGTTTGTCTTAGGAGTGCGCTTCAGCCGCGATTTCGCTACTGGTCCGCGTTTCTTAGAGGTATATATGTGTATAGGGAGATCTGCTAGAACTGTATCCTGGGTATAACGTGGGGCAGTTTTTTGTCGGCTCGCTAAAGGGTTCCTTATAAATACTTGCTGTTGTGGAGTGTATTCTACTTCGGGTTCTCGGTTTTTGTTCCTACTTTCTATTAGAGAGGTTCGGTTGGCAAGAGATGAGTCATTAATTATATTATAGACCTGTTGCATCTGTTCTTTATGGTTTTGAACGTATTGTTGTAATAAACGCTCGGTGATATCAATATCGAGCGGAGTCCTTGGGTCAAAGTGTCCTGTCAGTAGATCAAAAGGTCTGCATTTAGTGAAGCTATGAATAGAACTGTTATAGGCTATAAGGGCATAGGGCATGAGATTTACAATGGGTTCATCTTTTTGTTTTAATTTTAGGATACGGAGGTGTTCAAGAAGGGTTGAATGAAAGCGTTCTATAATACCGTTGTCATTTGGAGAATGAGCTAGGATTTTATGATGATTTATTTTATGGACTCGGGAAAATTCGGCAAATAGCTGGTTGGTAAATTCGGTACCGTTATCTGTAGTTATAGTAATAGGGACGCCGTGGTGTGTGCAATATTGCAAAAGGGCTTGAATTACGCTAACCGCGGTGCCGTCACGCAGATGATACGCTTGGCCATACTTCGTGAATACATCCATAAATGTAACGTACTTTTCGTTATGGACGGTAAAGAGGTCCATATGGACTGTCTCGAAAGGTTTGGTTGCTGGGGGTACAATATTAAATTTTGGTCTAATCGGGTTCCTATCATATTTGGCTTGGCCACAAGTGGTACATTCGTTAATAAATTTAGTAACCTGATCTTTCATTTTTGGCCAATAAAACTTCCTGGAGAGGGCTAGGTAGCACTCTGTAATGCCGCGGTGGTTAGTTCTACCGTCATGGTAGTTACTAATTATCTCTTGTTGTCTAAGATAATCTTTGACATTTTCGAGTTCTAATTTAGCGAGCATGAGGTTCATTGTGGAGCTTTTGAACTTATTCTGGATAATGGGGATGATCTTATACATGGCGAGTGGGGGCTGTATAAGGAGGCCTGTTTTAACCTTAGGATTTACATATTCTTTAAGGGCATTCACTAAGTCGGTTTCTAAGTTTGAATGGGATATTTGAACTGATATACGTGTATGAGTGTCAAACGGCTTGGTTACGGCTGGTTTTCGTTTCACGTCATCCACCATAGTGAGTATAATTTGCCTATGAAATCTGTTCAGTGGTTCATCAGTGATTGGAACTTCCAGTATGGGGTTCTCTTCGCTGGTGTGAACAGTTTCGGTAGAAGAATCTCCTATAGTTCCAGGTATTTCTGTGGGGTTAGGTAGTATCGAACAAAGCTCGTCAGCTACTAGGGACTCAACTTCCTCGTTATGGATCTCTACTCTGGATAGGGCGTCCGCGTTGGTATTGGATTTCCCTTTCTTATATACAACTGTGTAGTCGTACTCACTGAGTTTTAATCTCCATCTTGTGAGACGTGAGTTAGGTTCCTTTATATTAACGATCCATTGCAGAGGTTTGTGATCTGTAACGATCTTGAATTTTCGTCCATAGAGATAAGGGCGGAAGTATTTGGTCGCCCAAACTATAGAGAGCAGCTCCCTCTCTATCGTGCTATAGTGAATTTCGCTCTCATTAAGAGTGCGGGAGGCGTAGCATATTGGTCGATCAGACCCTATGGGACCCTGGGATAGTACAGCGCCCAAAGCGACGTTGGAGGCGTCTGTTGTAAGAACAAATTCTTTGGAAAAGTCTGGGTATTGTAAGAGCGGATCGTTCGTAAGAAGGGTTTTGCATTTTTCGAAACAATTGATGTAATCGGAGTTAAGAGATACCCTATTACCTTTCTTAAGGCACCTAGTGAGGGGCTTTGTTATGTGGGCGAAATCGGGAATGAATTTTCGGTAGTATCCGAGAAGGCCTAAAAATTGCTTAATTTCCCTTGGCGTTTTGGGTATGGGATACTTTTGAATTGCCAAGACCTTTTCAGGATTCGGCTTGATACCTTCATTGCTAATTATATGACCAAGGTAGGCAGTTTCAAGCTTCAGGAATTCAGATTTGTCCATCTGAATCTTGAAATTGGAGTCTCTTAATCTTTGGAAAACTCTCTCAAGGTTTACCATATGTTCTTGGAGGGATGTACTGAATACTATGATGTCGTCAAGGTAGACGAGGCAAATTTCGTTTTGGAGACCTCTCAGGACGTTGTCCATGACCCGCTGAAATGTACTTGGTGAGTTTTTAAGCCCATGGGCATCCTGAGGTACTCAAAATGACCCTGTTCTACGTTAAAGGCTGTCTTAGGGATATCCTGGGGGTCCATTTCGACTTGATAAAATCCGCTGGCCAAATCCAGTGTAGTAAAGTAGTGACACTTTCCTAGTTTGTCGAGTACATCAGTAATGTTCGGGATCGGGTATTTGTCGTCTATTGTCTTGTCGTTTAATTTACGAAAGTCGACTACCAAACGCCATTTTTGTTTCCCTGAGGCATCCACCTTTTTGGGTACAACCCAAATGGGGGAACTCCAAGCGGAGTCTGAAGGTCGAATGATTCCCTGATCGAGCATTTTAGTTATTTGGTCTCTGACTTCCTGTCTATGCACAAAGGGGTAGCGGTAACTTTTGGTGTAAACGGGTACTTCATCGGTGGTTCTTATTCGATGCTTGATTTTATTTGTGAAGGTGAGTGGTTCCCCTTCAATATAAAAAACGTCTGCATAGCGGGAGCAAAGTAATTCTAAATTAGTTCGCTCTTCCCTATTTAAATGGTCGGTACGTAATCGCGATACTACGTCGCGTGCGCGCGTATTATTACAATGCTCCGTGCGCATGCACTCGATACTGTATAGGTCAGCTTGCGCTGGCTGGTCGAGTGAAAAGATTACGTCATTCGGAGATGGGTTTTCGACTTCTATATATCCGCGGTTATTTTTAACTATTGTAAAGCAGGGATGGATCATGCAATTACTAATTATTTGTTGTCTTACTAAAACTTCTCCGTCAGAGGTATTAATTGGTACTCTAATTATCTTAGACGTGCCGGCTGGGATCATTTCTTCGAAGTAGTTAACATTATTCGAGCTATACATGCGTATTGGGTTACTCGAGGCTCGTGTCTGTAAGGTATTATTTTTTAGATCAATTTGAGCTTCCCATTTTGTTAATAAATCTAATCCTATAAGGCCATCAAAGTAGTCATGGAAACGATATATGAATAACTTGATATTGTTCGTATCGTTAAATTCCGGAAAACAAGGTAAGGTCACGGAATAGTTATTCCTAGTCACAGCGTGAACGTTGGTGACCTCAAACGGGTCATAGTTAAGCGGGTAATTTGAAAAATAACGCTCTACGGCCTCTGGGCTAATAAAAGATTGATTAGCGCCTGTATCTATCAGGAATTTAAGCGGGGGGTCACTAATCTGGATAAAAGGTAATTGCCTCTGGGATTGTAAATTTATTTCTATTTTGGCTTTTGCGACTGCTGGTCCGAGTGAAAATCCGACTCCTCGCTAGTACTGGGCAGCGCTACGTCATTCTGCTGACAATCGTAAGTTATTTCCTCGTATTGCCCGGCGGCGGGGTCATGATCAATGTACGAGTAATTGTCGTAGGGCGTACCGTCATAGCATTCTGGTTGCATATAAAAGTCCGTGTAATAAGAGTCGGTCGTGTAGGGTGCGCATTCATTAACATTCATCTCGCGGGAATTATAAAAAGTTTGATTTGACTGGGGCAAGGCTTTCGGTGTGTAGGTTTGAACTCCACTCATAGGTTTGGGGGTTGAGTTGAATTGCGGGTTGTTCCTAGGGGGCAGTCGGAAAACGTTGCTCTGTGGATTATAATTGGGTGGACGGGCACTGAACATTTGCTGAGTCCTGGTCGGCATACGGTTTTGCGGTCGTGGTTGTATCGAGTTGAATTTAAAGGGTTGCGGGGATGGCTGTACAGGACGTTGTCCAGCAGGAGCTGGCCAATTCTGCATCTGAGGCTGGAATAATGGTCGAGGCGGCAAATATCCTACGTTAGGGAAGGGTGCGGTCACCCTAACTGGTTGTGAGGGTTTTGCTGGTTCGCTATGCTGTTGCAAATATATTACGTTTAGCTCCTCTTGAACGAACTCAAGGGCCTTCTCTATGGATTCGGGACGCATGCATCTAATACGTGACCCTAAAGGTTCTTTTAAGCCGCGTACAAAGGCTTGCATAGCTACCTTTTTATAAAGTGTCCGCTTAGCTTCTATCGTGGTGTTAATGCTCTCATGTAACGAAACGTAAGTCATAATTGTGCTGAGAAGTGTCTGGCAGTGGTCATAGAACTCTTGGGGTGTCCTATTACCCTGACTGGCTTTTGAAAGGTCATTGTACAGTGCGGTTTCGTCACGTTGATCGGAAAAGTTATTAATAAGGGCGGTCCTAATACCTATCCAATTTTCGGGGATGCCATTACTATTGATAGTACTTGCAGCTGTACCAGTGATCTTATTGAGAATACCATTTAGAAGGCATAGGTTGGACAATTCATTTCCGACTTCGTTACTCATATAAGCTTCTACTATCTGGTCGCATATTCTAACAAATCTTGTAAGAATATTGGGGTTGCCGTCAAAGTCTGGGACTAGGCGTAGGGCCTTGTAAATATCGTCCGGGTTTCTAGCCATTATAATATCACTCTCAAACAAATTACCTAAAGAAATATCTAAATCTGAGCTATGCAGATTCCTAAATAAATCTATTCTGTCCCGGCGAGCCTGACTCGATGCAGGTTCCCGGGGTCCCGAATTCTTGGGATGAAAAATCTTAGAAGGATATTAGGACTAAGAATTAAGGAAGCAAGCAACACGAGAACGATTCAAGTGTACTTACATATGCTTCATTTCTGGTCTTCTTCGAAGGATCGATTGCTGGATACACCTCCGGTCTGCAGCACGTAGATTCTTCTCTTGATGAAGCTTTAAGAAGCCAGCTGCCCGCGATCGCACGCGCTCGTTTGCGATTTTAATTTCGGCGGTCGCGAAAAGCCTCAAGATCCGTAAGACTGCGCCACATACGATAGCTGCTGTCGGAGGCTCGAAAAAAAACCAAAAACTTTACAAACTACTTTTAATTAAAATAAAATTACATTAATTATAGCCTATAGGTGACAAACGCTCGAAGTATGAACAGAAAGTAAAAATCTAATTAACTGCACTATTGAGGTAAGCGCGTGCCGTGCTGATGCGGCGCCTCGTGCCTTCGCAGTTGCTTTCTGAGTCAGGCAGTTTGTGTGCTGAATCGGCGATCCTCCTTATGGTGCAATATCTAACTAATGCTACCAACGTAGAGTTTATAATCAATTAATCACATAACAGTCAAACGAGGCCGGAGTAGCAAGGATGACAAAGTCACAGTGATTTTTTTGGAACTAGAAGACAGTACCGGTGAAATGTAAAGTTTTTCCTTATTTCAAATAGTAACAACATATTGATAATATTTAATAACAAAAAAATTTTGTTTTAATTTTTGCTGGTTGGTCTGGGGACGTTCTTTAAACTGTCAGCAGTGGGCACTGCAGTGACAGGCGTTCTGAACTTTTTGCCACTTATATCTCTTATAATAGTGGTGTTTTGCTATAGCGCAGGTAACTTCTAAACATATATTTTGTACGCACGCATAAAAAAAATTAGAAACAGCCACAATGCATTGGTGTTCGGTTCAGGAGGTCATATAGTTGAATTTAGCCATGGTAAGCAAAAGGACTTAGCATACAATACAATACAAATACTCTTTAAGTATTGCACACCTCAGATACACAGAAATACAGAACATGAAAGTAACATTCGAATTAGCAGAGGTGGATGAGATCGCTTTTTAGCGATAAGACCGCCTGTTATTTACCATTTCTCATACTGGTTTAGATTTAAATGTCTGATGTTCTTTTGGTGTGCAATAAAGAGTACTTATTATTATTATTATTATTATTAAACAACAGACGGGCTTATCGCTAAATAGCGATCTCTTCCATCTTTCTTCTTCTTTTTTCTTAGTATGTATATTGTCTAGCTAGCTTTATGTGCAAACCGTCCTAATAGCATTATTCCATAGTGGACTAAAGAACTTAGCTTGGTTGTAAAACTTTATGACTGTGTACAACGTTGAACGTTTTAATAGGCAAATGGTCCAGATGTCATAACGGCTTAAGTGGCAGAACGTCTTTATGGTCTCACTCTGCAATCTAATCGTCATATATTAAACATGTCTAAGCAGCAATTTGTCCGGGATTTAAAATGTAAACAGTCGGCGTGATAAAGCCACAACTACAGATACAAACATTTAAAAAAAAACAATTTAGTGAACTAGTCCATTATACAAATAGTCCATCGCAATTTTTTTAAATATCTTTCATGTACAGACATTTTATTTTTACAACTTTATAATAGTATAGATTATCACCTCTACAGTACTTCAAAGTCGATTACAGGTTGACAATTGTTAATATCAGAATTCTTAGTCATTCTCATGTAGTTAGTGAATTTATATTGCAGCAAATTTAAGTAAGGCGTATTATACTGTGAATGACTTTTTAAACGATAAGGATGTATTTAAGCCAGAAGTTTAGTTTTGTGAATGTACAGTGACCAATAAAGTAAGTTAATAATAGGTTACATTAGTTCGTATTTAATGTAACATGAGATCACATTTGTTGGTTCTCACCGGGCAATACTTTTATTCGTTAATGCCCGGCAGTGTGAGCATGTCATGCTCGCTTAAAGGTCTTTGCTTACGGTGGCGTCGTTGATCGGGTCGCAACCTTCCCTAAAATATGGTTGAGGGAGGTGATGGCTGAGATGTGAGTCATACTCGTGAACGGGTGACGTTTCTTGGGTCGGCCCCCCTATTGCCTAACGCGTTTGACGCTCGCATTCAGAATAAAATGTCATGATTTTGTATGGGCTATGACAGTAGTTGATTCGGATACCAATTGTCAAAACTTCGTTAGGCAATAACTGTATACATCTCTCAAATAATTGTTTTGTATTGTTTTTTTTTTTACTAAGACGTATAGAGGAGGAGTTTACCTAAAACATTTCTGACGATTTAAATTAATTAATTTTGTCTTTTTGATCGTTATGATGCCTAGAGACCATATACCCCAACCATTCTTCCAGCTGTTTACCATACACGTAGATTCAGGAAGCTCCGAAATTGCAACAAACATTGTTCCAGTCGTGTTTGCATTGTTGCCCAACAAAAGTCAAAGAACATATGAAGCGTTATTTACCTTAGTACGTGATGTGCTCGGTATCAATATAAGAAAATAAAAGCCAGATGAACGCCTTTAAAACCGTTTTTGAACATCAACGGTTACAGGGTGTTATTATCATTTTAACAGAAATGTCTGGAAGAATGCTGAATACTGTGGAATGACAATGACATCCGTACAAAAAAACACTGTTAGAATGACAGCAAATCTGCCTCTTTTACCTGCTGCTTTAATTTGTAACGGGTGGCAAGCTATTGTAACAAATGGTCCAGCTTGTGCAGAATTTGAAAAATTCAAAAAGTATATTGAGAGATACTGGTTAAAACAAACAATTATGGTTATTGAAATAAAACAATTTAACGGATTATATCGCGTATATTATCTCATTTTAGTTCCCGACGTTTGGGAAGCTTTCCAGCTTTCCATGGTCACGGGAGGACTGAGAAAAGATGTATTTTCCTCTGTCAAAGTTACAATTTGTGCAAACTACCCTTTTTTTGAAAAAACACAAATAAAGGTGTACATACATGCCAGATGGGCCTAAGCTGTAAAGACAGTTACACATGTGCCAGAAGGGCTTAATTATTTTATTATAATAATTTACCAAGCAGCATTTCACAAATTATGCTGTCTTGTTGTATCGAACGGCATCGTACAACCAACTCCTTAGAGGCGTGGCATCGCCGCCTTAATATTGGGATGCAGCATAAGCCAACACTCGTTCTTTTTCTGGAAACCCTAAAAATTGAAGCCCAGTACCAAAGCATAAAGTAAATCTATATTAAACTCTACAAACCGCAAAAAAAAGACATAATATTTGACAGAAGATGTAAAAAGGAGCTCCAATCGCTTAATCGAGGAGACATTAGCCCTTTTGAGTTCCTTAAGAATATTACAGAGATCAAGTTCAATTTAAGAATGTGTAAATGATTAAAAAAAATGTTATAAATGATTATTTTCACCAATATAAGCATCGAATTCCAATGTTAGTTTGCATATAAATGTGCCTGTTATGTTTTATAAAGTGGCTCCTTCATTCAGTGATTAAATGTTTCCTAGTACTGAGATAAGAATATTTTTAAAATTTGTAAATAATTTAAGAACATAAAATTTGCTTTCGCAACAATAAGTGCAGTTTAAGTTAATGTTATTGTTACGTTGAATGAAATAAAATTGTTTGTTTGCTATACTCCTGTATTAGTTTCATATGTAACAGGATTTTTTATAGTCAAAAGAGCCCGAGGGTATGTCTTACTTTTTTCTGGCCGGAAAACAGCAAATGTGAAAAGGGATTTATATTATATTCAGAATGCTCATATAGACGTCGGTGATACGAACCGGGGGTCATTTAGTAAAAAATATATTATAAATTTTCTTTCGATATTAGGTATAGCTATATATTTTGATAAGTAGTCGTTTTGATACCAAGAAATACAGACGTTTCGCAAAAAAGGTCACTTTGCGATCTAGTCGTTTTACTTATAGAGCATTTAAAGATGTAGACGTTCCACGAGGTGGCCGTTTTTCGAACTAGTCGTTTTGATACTAAGCCATTCAGAGAAGAAGACCTTCTGCTCAGTGGTCGTTTTGAGTACCATGTCATTTTAAGAAATAGACCTTTCTGCATTTGTAGTCGTTTTGCGATCTAGTCCTTTTGCAGAACAGGTCATTTTCAAAATCCAGTCGTTTTGATACCGACCCCATTATACTTCTAAGAAATTTAGCTCTTTTTAAATGTATTATTCACTTTGACCCGTAAGTAATTCAATTAATAGGCAACATACACCTACGACCTCGTGAACCGAACCCTCCCACTGTCGAAGTAATTTTTTTTCGATAGCCTGTTGATATGTCCTGTATGGCCAAGATCTTTCTTTTAAATTTCCATCGGTCCATATTTAATCCATCTTTCCTGGTGCATACGACAGACGTGGCCTACCCGATCCCACTTGAGCCTAGCTGCTTTGCTGGATTGCTTATGGAAAACTTAAATTCGTTGTATTTTTAACCGACTTCAAAAAAGGAGGAGGTTCTATTTTCGATAGTTCGTATTATTTTTTATTATTTTTTATCACCAGGGCGCTCAGTCTTGACGGGACCCCAAGTTGGAGTAGCTTTTGCCTAAGAATAGGCAACTAAACATTATCATACGCTGCTTTGACGTCCAAAAATGCAGCAACAACGGATTCCTTACGGGAGAAAGCGATGCGGATATCTGATGTAAAAATTCCAAGGCTATCTAACGTGCTTTTGCCTTTTCTAAAGCCAAATTGGGAATCAGACAATAAGCCGTGACATTCAACAAACCATTCAATTCTGTTTTTTACCAAATGTTCCATTAGTTTTAATAGAACTGATGAAAGAGCAATTGGACGGTAAGAACAGGGATCCAAAGAGTCTTTATTGGGTTTTAGAATTGGAATTATAAGCTGAATTTTCCAAGACTGCGGGATGATGCCTGAAATGAAGATAATGTTAATGAGGTCCAGATAATAACGAAGGAATCCATCAGTCGCATTGCAAATAAAAGAATACGGGATGCCGTCGCCACCTGGGGCAGAATCTTTGACCGAGCTGAGGACGTTTTTCAATTCAATCATGGAGAATTGAGAGTCCAATGGGTCAAGAGAGACCGAACAGTAATAGGCATTAACTTCCAGAAGGTTGGGAACATATTGTGGAGCGAGAGAGTCCATAATTGAATCCGCCCACTCACAAGATGGAAGATGAGAACGTGATATAGGTTGTTTAGATCCCCTAAACCTTCTCACATTAATCCAAAGGAAACGAGCCTGAGTTGATGGGGATATTGACGAGCAAAACGATTTCCAACCATCGCGTTTCTTCATTTGCAGGAGACGTTTCGTCTCCGCTATAACTTTACTAAGGGCTGTAAATTTTGAGAGGCACATATTATTTTGATAATCCTGCTCAGCCACTTTCCTTTTCTTAATTGCTAAAGTACAATCTGAGTCCCACCATGGGGGAGAAGGGATTTTACCCGTCGCTGCATTTTTGACAGGGAAAACTGCCTCCGCACACAGACACAAAGCCTCTGCAAAAGCATTAGCACAGATGTCAATATTTATCAGGGAAATGTCAGGAAGAGTTGCTATGTATATGTTCATCTCCCTTTTAAAATCGTTCCAATCGACATAAGATAGATTATATTTAAGAAGAGAATAAATAGGAGAAGGTTTATTGTAGGGTAAAAGCAAATATTCAGTTAGAATAGGAAAATGGTCGCTACCAAATGAAGAGTCTAAAGTTGTCCAAGATAATTGAGACGCCAGTTCAGGCAAGGAAAGAGAAAGGTCCACCGCACTTAAGAATTCATTAGAACGGGAACGTCTAGTGGGTGATCCAGTATTTAAAATACATAGATCAAGAGCATCCACCAACCAATTCCTAGGGAGTCAATTTTGCCACAGCTCCACACTCTATGATGGCAGTTGAAGTCACCCAGGACTACGAGAGGAGAAGGGAGAGTCTGTAAGACCGAAAACACATGACTAAGAATAAGCTTTGTAGGATGAGGGCTATATAGAGAAACAACACGAACCGCAACCATATCTAAGCCGTCGATAGTAGAGATTTGAAGTCTTTTAAAAACCGAGTTATCTTTGATGAGCAGGCCACAGCCTGCAAATCCATCAGAGCTATTGTCTCTGAAAAAGGTAAAGCCAGGGATATTAAAACTGAAGTCGGCTTTGAGTCAAATTTCTGTCAAATTTATTTATGAAATAAATTAAATCGGATTTTTTATTAAGTATACTTCGACTATTCCATTGGAGGACTGTTTGACCCATGATCCAAGGAAGATACAAACGAGGAAAGGAGAGGGGCAACGTGGGACACCAAATCTTTTTGCGGGGAAGAAAGCACTTTGGAAAGAACGGAGAGAAGTTTAACGATAATAGTCAGGGAATTTTCAGAAGAAGCCGAAGCATGAGGCTTGTTGAGGGCGTACCATTTCCGGCCCATGACAGGTTATCATTCACAAGAGCCATATGAGCTTCTCTGTTAAAACCACTCCGAGGGGGAGGGGACGCGATTTTAAGTAAACCGACTCACGAAGACTACTTTTAAGAGAAGGGGAGGGGGGGGGGGGGGGGGAGAAGCCGCTACCGTTGCATGTGATTTGTTGAGGACAGGGTGGAGCTTATCAGCTTCAGCGTACGATACGTTACTCTCAGCCAGAGACTTTTTAATTTTACACTGCCTCTGAAATTTGGGACAGGATTTACTAGTCGCCAAATGGCCTACCTTACCTTTGCAATTAATACATGAGGGAGTATCATTATCATTAACGCAAGTGTCGCCCAGATGTTCCTGTCCGCAGCGGAAGCACCGCGGAGACGAGCGGCATTTGACCTTCGTATGGCCAAACCTGCAGCAGCGGAAACATTGTATTGTCGGAAACGTGTAAAGCTCAACCTTTAGCGAATTAAAGCAGGCGAAAACTCTTGAAGGAAGAACCTGGCCATCAAAAGTCAGGAGGACCGTCTCCGAAGGCATCCACTTGAAGGAACTAGACTGATAATAAGTTTTTTTTAAATTAAGAGGTCTCGATTTAATGATTCGCCCACAGCCCTCTGGAACGTTCACATAACTGACAATATCTTCCGGCGACCAATCTGTGGGAATCCCCTTTACCACCCCCACTCTGGTAATATTGAAAGATGGGATAAAGCCTTCAATTTCTTGTTATTGAGCGTCGGAGATAAAAGGAAATCATTCGCGTCCTGATAGCCGTGGAAACATGAAAAAAACTCCAGTCTCTTGTCTACAGCTTCTTCAATCAACAGATTTTGAATTCTACATGCAGATTCCCAATTCTACAGATCTCTTAATTCTACAGATTCCTAACATTACAGATAATAGTATCTGATATAAAAGCAATATTCGACAGTTTTAAAAGTGAATAATATTTTTTTATCAGATTCAGAGAAAAAAAAACACCAATAGCCATTTCTACGGGTTGACGTGTCCACAGTCATTCTTGTTTAAGAGTAACTCGTGTTTACAAGTTCACATGTTGATAATAATCCTATCTATGTTATAAACGTGAAAGTATGTATGTATGTTCCACTTAATCTCAAAAACTACTGGACGATTTTTTATGAAACTTTCCAGTTATGTACCTTATATATCAGTATAGGACATTAGCTATAATGTATGTCAAATTTCATCCCTTTTAGGGACGAAAAAGGGGATGAAAATTTGTATGGACAGTAAATATTTTTTACGTTAGGAATTTGAAATCTTGGTGATATGCTTCACATTTAAATTAGTAAAATATCGAGTTTTGGGGAAAAACGTAAGCTTCTTTTATTCCGGAAAAATAGCTTTTATCCGCGATAAACTAATCTTAGGCGGACGAAGTCGCGGGCGGCCGCTAGTTTATAATATATTTATATTTTTCACGTGTGGTGTCGGGTTAAAATAGTACCCCTCTCTTCAGGTGGGTGTTGTAAGAAACGACTACGGAGTTTGGGTTTAAAGTGTGTTCCTTGCGATGGGCTGGCAACCTGTCACTGCAATCAGCAGTAGTAGTATTCTTAGTACCGTCACCGTTGCCAAAAGTGGCTCTGGAACTTACTCTGTAGAGTTGAGAAACTGTAGTATTAAGAATTTGCAGATAGTGTAGGCTTAGAAATATGAAATGTTATCAATTTGGAATTTGTAAAATTAGAAATCTGCAAAATTGGAAATCTGTACACATGAAAATCTGTAAAACTGGGAATCTGTGGACATGAGAATTTGCAAATTGGGAATCTGTAGACATGAGAATTTGTAAAATTGGGAATCTGTATACATGGGCCTAAAGGCTCGCTAGATTTGCGCTAATATTTCGTGCCGGTTATTAGTGTTTACTAATGCTCCATGCTTAGGTCTTATTTTCCTTATCTTTTTATTAAGTTACTAGAGTCGAACCATTTTATCTCTTCCAAGCAAATGAACTGTCAAATACATAAAAACTGAATATGGCAATGTTTTGTATCTGTCACAGACGTTAAGTTGTTTATGTGTTTTAAGAAACAATTTGTCTTTACGTGCGTTGGTTTTAAAAAAAATAACGGTTTCACTATGGGAAAACCATATAGTGGTCAGCGGTAACTGCTTTTCCGCATATTCATTAACTTCGATGCTGTGAAGCAACAGCAAGAAATGATTATCTCTGAAAAGCGGCAATGTTTACATTGCATTAAATCTTTGGCTGGTAAGATTAACCAATCTTAGTACTTTTGAATAACACCAATATGGTTTTTGTTAAAATAATGTTCAAGTGAAGCCATTTAGCTTATAGCAGCCTCTTAAGTGCACTGAGAATATATTATGTGGTGTTAGTGACTTATTTATTATTACAGCTGGTTTAAATGATGATCTTAAGAGGAAAATGAAACTCGTTCTAAATAAACTTAAAAAATAGAAGATGTTAATGTCACTAGCAAAAGACAATACCTAAAGAGAATTTCTGTTATGAGTGGTAGGAATTAATGATTTTATAATATTAGAATGGTAGGAATAAGTAGTCACGTTTCATGTAGGTACCACATTGTTAGATAGAAATTTCTTGGTGGAGATGAATAATAGTATATTACTGCAGAAATTGCGAAACATAGGATTGCCTAAGGAGTATGTATAGTTATAGATTGCCGCGCTTTAGCGATCGCCGTCTCATCCATCTCATCAAGTAGTGGTAGGTAATAGAAGTAGGTGGGCAATTAGTGAAGGTTATTTAACGTATGTAACTTTATAAGGAAAATCAGACATGTCTTTTAAGCGCCTATGGCGCTCCTGGGCGATATGGAGCGACGAAAGGACGCTGGGACTGGTTAGAGAAGACAAACAGACAAGCAGCGGATGAATATAGGCTGCTGATAATTATAGCTTTCATATTTTTTAATATGTACCAGGCATAATGCACAAGTATCAAGACTATTTAGTGCCCTATATTCAGTGTTGCCATATACCAATACACAGATACTACATTTAAAATTGGTGGCGTAAAGATATTATAGCCAGCCTCTATTTGTATTGAATTAAAGTTTTCTTTTATAAGTTCGGCTCATTTTCCCTCACCTTTTTTGTGTTCGTAATGTTGGTGTAAAACGAATATGTAACATAGTATTCTTCTCTGTGCCGCGGCTTGTCATACTGATACTTCCAATAAGACATATTTAGAAACCAAAAACAATAATTATGACCATAATAATTGCTTATCTTTCAACAAATTAAGTATATTTGTACATTTTAATTATCTTAGTGATGAAAAATAAAAGACAAAACCAGTCCTGTATCTTTAGAAGATAATTAAAAACCCTTTATGATATTTTGTAAGATATTTGAATCAATACTAGGTAACTTATTTATACTATTACTGTTATAAAGATGTGAAAATGAAATATCTCTTCATTGAAGATGTTTTCAAAAAATAATAGTGAATCAAACTATTTGAAGGCCACTGAATCGAACAATATTTTCTTTGGATATTTTGTATGTTTGTGTGTGTCATTGTGTTTTCATACATTTGAATAATTTTCGTTACACAAAGGTCTCGATCGTACATTTACGACTTATTTACTAAGCTGGTTCAAAGGTGACCCAAAGAGGATCTGGGCCTCTGACACAAAAGAACACCACTCTTCCCTTTCCTGCGCCACTTCGGATCTATATCGTTTTGTATTATGAGGTTATTTTGGGACTGATTCGTTTTGTGAATAAGTTTTCATGAGAAGGTTATATCGAGAATAGCTGTTTTCGGTAACAAGTCGATTTGGGCTTCATTAATTAATAAGAATAGGTGTTTTGGATATTACGTCGTGTTAAGTATTGAGTTATTTAGAGTTTAGTGATGAAGCCCCAAAAATTTGACCGCCCTAGGAGTACCCAATTGGCGCGAAGTGGCGAGTCTACTTCGGAATCCCTAACGCATTTTTTTACGAAACTGTATACTTTTCAGGATTGTTATAAAACAAATCTAACCTAACCTGACCTAATCTATACGATGATCTTTTAACGATGCTGAAACATTTACGGTTTCTAAAAAAAGCGTTATGACAAGCGATACATTAGGACAAACGACATTAGGGATTCCGAAGTAGACTCGCCACTTCACGCCAATTGGGTACTCCTAGGGCGGTCAAATCTTTGGGGCTTCATCACTAAACTCTAAACAACTCAATACTTAACACGACCTAATATCCAAAACACCTATTCTCATAAATGAATGACGCCCGAATCGATTTATTACCAAAAACGGCTATTCTCAATATAAACTTTCCTCGATACAACTTAATTTCATATGGAATAAACCTCATAAAAACTTATTCACAAAACGAATCAGTCCCAAAATAACCTCACATACAAAGAAAACATTCAAAACTCAGGAACAAATATATATGCTCATCACACAAATATTTGCCCTTACCGGTATTCAAGGACCATTAAAACAAGAGGACTGACACTTGCCATACTTTGCATTGTAAAAAATAATTATTATACATAGATGGCGTTTTACATATCGGGAAACGGCTTTTTGTATAGAGATGGTCAGTCCTCTTGTTTTAATGGTCCTTGCCGTTATTCAAACTGAGGACCGTCAGTCACTACCGCTGAGCTAATCCAATCGGCAAATAGCAGAATACTATGATAACATATCGTTAACTTAGCAGTAATCAATGCTATTCATCTACTTTCAGCATTCAAACTGCACTATGTGTTTCTTGAAGAACATTGAAGGATGGAGCTTCCAAATCAATTTTGATACGTTCATAGAATTTCTGCGTAACGGTTGGCGACGAATGCAACTATTTGAATGCAATATGTATAGGGAGATGTGAACAAGACTTTTCTCTGTTATTGTCAAGGTCCATTAAAATAGGAAAACTGTCAATCGCCGTACAAAAACCTGTTCCCCGATATTTACAACGCCATCTTTGTATAAGAATTGTTGTATACAAAATTCAACTTTGCAAGCGTGACGCAGTATCTAAATGTTACGATATATTTATTAGCAATTGACAGTCCTCTTGTTTTAATGGTCCATGCTATTGTTTTATTGTCTTTGCATAGAGTTATAAAGTGAACGAAATTTGTGAGAATATACAGTTCCGAAGAAAAAAGGTGGATGTGTTTGTGTGTGTGTGTCTTTGTAGGGTCCTGAACGGATCAACCAATATTTATTAAATTGTTTGTTGTTTACTTTTTAATGTTTAAATTTATGACTTCATCAAGTGTTTTAATTATAAATCAAAATAATCGTTTCACACTGTGAAGATTAACATGCGTTTTTTATTGTTCCAACGATCATTTTCTTGATAGATCTCCGGACATGACTTTTAATCCGGATCAATGTTGTATCAAAGATCCGGATATTATTTTTCCTACGTTGTTCTTTACAATTAATAACTTGCAGATTTAAGCCCTCGTATGCTTAGGCACAGATCCATGCAGAGCGTTTAAACTCTATGTTAAGAAATTACTTAGCTTCAATTAGATGGCCATAGTCATCGCATACGAAAGGTTAACTAACATCATTCTGTTTTTATTGCTGTAAATTAATAATGTTTTTCATTCCCTAAAAACATAATATGATTATTGTTAGATCCAGGCGTTACTTTGCGGAATTCCACATTAGATTGATCCATTATACAGTTCCTTTGCTATTCCGCAAAATAGTGCCATGGTTAGATGTGACAATAAATTGTGGTCATATGCGCGTATTTACATGCAGTTTCACCAAGAAATACGCATGCAAATAAACCACCACCAAATAGAAATCCACGACACGTATGGACACTTTATAATAATGTACTGAAGTTACAAGAATTTTTCAAGTAAATAAGGTATACCCAGGTAAGACAGGATCAAAGGTAAGATCGGAAATATCGGATAAAGGAAATTCCAGCGAAACGGTAGATATATTTTTATCACTGGCAACATGTGTGCGTCGCCATTTTATCACTTACACAAACTATCTTGCCAGTGATAAAAAAATATCGGGTGCTATCTATTTGACATATTTTTTATATCCGAAACTGATTTCGCCGAACAGGTTTCGCATAATTTGATTTCGCCGAATGTTCATCTTGCCGAATCATTATTTGTGTGAACCTAAATACGCATAATTGTCAACAAAACTGCTGCCAGTAAAGTAAGTTAGGTTAGAATAAAGGAACCTGGGCAATTTGATGTTATATGTGCCTTGATCCCCAATTAAACTTGGCGACAGTTGCTGTGATAGGTATAAAATGAAATCCTTACAAAGAATCTTTAAAACATGTCACTACTTTATACAAAAAAAATATACATATCTCTTAAGGTGCGTCCACATTTGTACACATCAATTTGCCCGTATCAGATCAGCATCGCGTGGCATGATCGCATGTCACGATCACGCGTTTGGACGTTGCGCCGATCGGATCGCTCGAAATCCATTTTGCTACGCGTATCACACAGTTATATCGGACGAGTATGGCATGATCGGCGCGCCGACAGTAAGCGTCCAAGCAGCGCGATACGCAGTCATGCCACGGCACGGTGATCGGATACGAGCAAATGTTACAAGTGTGGACGCACCTTTAGCAACTTCAGAAATATCATCTTAAGACGAAGGCTAGACATACACTAAATACAGTGACCTACTGTTATATATGGATAGATAGATTGACAATAACTATGAAGGAAATCTAGAGTTTTGAATTCCGTAATGGCAGTTTGTGATAAATTGACATCTATACTATTATAAAGTTGTAAAAATGAAATGTTTGTACATTGAGATATTTACAAAAAAATATTGTAACGGACTATTTGGAGGTCACTAAATTGTTCTTTTTTTTGTATGTGTCGTTGTGGCTTCACCAATCCAAATCGACTAAACGGATTTCAACTATTTTTGGAACACGGGTAACTGGGTATCCGCAAATCCGCAAAGTCTGGTGGAGGCATTCGTATGCAATTTTGTCCCCGATCAGTAGATGCGAGCGCGGCGGCACTCACTGTTGGCGTTGCCGGCAGCGCGCACGCGTGCCCACTCGCTCTCGCCGGTCACCCGCGCGCTCGCGCTGCTCAACTCTGTGCTCGAGGCAGCCCCGCACTGTGATCTGTTTGCGAGTGCGATTGAGCGACTAATGTCAGAATGTAAGACAGTGGCTGAACGAGAGATGCCTGCGAGCTCGATAGTGTCAATGGACGAACTTTTTATGTACATATATAAATAAGGTAAACTACTAACTTAAATTTGTGTTGTTTTGGCAGTAGCTGTTAAGGCACAAATGTTTTGTATAAATAAATAAATAAATGGATATAGGACATTTTTTACCCGACTACGCTGAAGAAGAAAAGAGGCGTTATGACTTTACTTCGCCGCGAACGAAGATGCGGGCATTTTCTAGTCCGTCAATATAGTAGACTGGAAGGTGCCCGCATCTTCGTTCGCGTAGGAGAAAAAGTCATAACCCCTCTTTTTTGACGCGTAGTCGGGTAAAAAGTATCCTGTAACCACCCAGCTACCAATGGACCCAAAACAGTTGAAATCCGTTTAGCCGGTTTGGCTTGATGAAGCAACATCGACACATACAAACATACAAAAAAAACAAAAAATATATTTTTAGATTCAGTGGCCTTTAAATAGTCCGTTGCAATCATTTTCTTGAAAATATCTTTAATGTACAGACATTTCATTTCAACATCCATCAACTTTACAATAGTATAGATTAACGATCCACGATTACGAATTAATTTATTGCGTAATCCGTGACACGATCAGTAAATATGTCAATCTACATATCTCCTCCATATTAATTACACGACTGTAGTCTATGAAACACTTTTCATTACTGACGAGATAAATATGCAACGTGTAGGCTTGCCTGTGTAATGCTTGATTGTAATAAAATCCAACAGTTTTTTATCATATTAATGAATCACAGTATATAATGTGCGTCTAGCCTTCGCTTAACTGCATAACATGCGTAGCATATAAACTAATGCGTTTTATTTGCAGCAAAAAGTTTCGAGCTTGGAGTATACAACAAAGGAGAAAATCTCTATATATCCAAAGTGTCCGTCAAAAATAGGCTTCTGTCCTAAAAAAGTATATCAATTGTATAGTTTGTCAATTGAACAAAAAATTAGCTGTCAATTGAACAGAAGATGTAGCCCGTTAAAATTCCCCGTGACGTCATGCCGTGTGACCGTTTTTCGCACGTCGTGACGTTATGCGCCCCACACCCCAAACTTTGACGCGCTTTATCTTCGTTTTTAGGGTTCCGTGGCCAAAATGGCAAAAATATGGGTCTCACAAACAATCATATATTTGCGGCGTTTGCAGTTGAGACCCTTGGGCCATGGAAATCCGATGCCCATAAACATTTTGGACAAATAAAAAAAAAACTAGTCGAAAGTTTAGAGCCGGAGACCATAGAGCCGGCTTATTCCTCGGCTAAAGGATCAGCATTGCCATCCAGCGAGGAAATGTTGCCGGCCTTATGGGCACACTACCACAGGGCAGCGACCTGGGAGACGCCATAGGTTAGGTAAGTTAGTTTAATTTTTGTAATTTATAATTGTAATTTTTCATATCTATTAAATATAATGGGGGATGGATAAAATTTTTCCAAAATCTTGAAATTTTGTTTATAGGTAGGAATAAGCCTCCTTATGGTCAGAAAAAAATATAGATTTTTCTGTGGCTAAGAAGAAAAATAAAAAGATGAAAGGTGTTGGTGGGCCTACAATATACCTGCCTCATACGGTACGGAAAATGCAGCATTGATATTTTCGATTAAAATGGCTGTAAATGTACTGTTATTCTTGCCGTACCGTATAAGGTGGGCATATAGGCCCACCAACACCTTTTCATCTTTTTATTTTTTTCTAAGCCACAGATAAATCTGTATTTTTTTCTGATAATAAGGAGGCTTATTCCTTCCTATAAACAAAATTTCACGATTTTGAAAATTTTCATCTATTCCCCTTGACAGTGGAGACCTTAAGGTGCGTCCACATTTGTATCATTTGCCCGTATCAGATCATCGTCGCGTGGCATGATCGCGAGTCACGATCAGGCATTGAACGTTGCGCCGATCCGATCGCTCGAAATCCATGATGCTACGCGTATCTCACACTTATATCGGACGAGTGGGGCATGATCGGCGCGCCGACAGTGAGCGTCCAAGCAGCGCGATACGCAGTCATGCCACGGCGCGGTGATCGGATACGAGCAAATGATACAAGTGTGGACGCACCTTTAGGGCCATGGTTAGCCGACATAAAAAACTTCATGAAGACCCTGTCGACGCAGTTGAGCCGCACCTCCGGCGATCCCAGAGCTAACCTCTCTCAGAGGATTTCCTTAGCAATTCAGAGGTAACGCCGCCAGCATAATGGGAACCATGCCGCAGGCAGAACTGCTGGACGGGGTGTTCTTTTATAACTCCTTTTAATTTTTTTGTGTTTAGTAGTTTTAATTTATCTTATAAATTTGTTTAGGATTTTATATATTGTTAGAATGTTAATTAATTCATTATTACTTCATACTTATTGCATATAATCCATACTAATATTATAAATGCGAAAGTATGTCTGTCTGTCTGTCTGTCTGTCTGTCCGTCTGTCTGTCTGTTACCTCTTCACGCTAAAACCACTGAACCGATTTGGATGAAATTTGGTATGAAGATAGTTTGAGTCCCGGGGAGGACATAGGATACTTTTTATCCCGGAAAAATACCCTTATCCGCGATAAACGAATTTAAGGCGGACGAAGTCGCGAGCAAAAGCTAGTAATATAAAGCCTAGTTGTTGACTTCAAAGTACCTTGGTACTCTAGAGCCATAGACTAATGCCTTATTTTATTTTATGGCAATAGTTACTCGTAGCTAATAATAAATCCTTTTTTTTATTTGTTTTTTTTTTCGACTCGTACAGGAAATGCATTTTCACATCACTAGTTTGTTCAAAACAATCAAGTGCTACCTAAGTGCTACGTGTCACCGGTGTGTGCTTATAACATCCGCAATGAAAGGCGACGGTCGTGCGCTTGCGCAGACTCAATTATTCATCCATGAAAGTGAATATTATTTTTTATTTATTAAGGAGGTTGAAGTGATCTATATAAGTTTTAATTTTATATGAACCCTTATATTACCTTAGAAACGAGTTTTATTCTGTTATTTAATGCCGAAAATGAGGTGTGTTATAAGTTTGATGTGTGTATCTGTGTATCTGTGTGTAAGTCTTTGGCATCATATCTCTTGAACGGATGAACTAATTTTGACGATGTGTTTTGTGTTTGGTGGATGACTTGATTGAAAGTTATGGCTAAAATCATCATTAATAACAGATATTCGAAAAAACATACAACCTAATTGAGGACCACCTCGTTTTTCGGAAGTCGGTTAAAATAATATTTAGCTGTTTAAAGATTATCAGTTGTTTTAAGGGGTGTCAAGGGATTTTATCGTTTTAATAAAAATCTGCGATTGTAATTTACCTCTTCCTTCATGTTGTCTCATAAGTATTTTTCAGTGTATTAATATAAAATTTCTGGCTTTTTTTTAGAAGATAGAAAGGTTACGTATGATGGCCGAAGGGACTTAAAAATACAATCTTTAATATCAATGTGCTGTAAGTATTTTTTTAACACACTTGCTCGTTAAGTTTATTCCACTATTTTTACGTCTGAAATCCATCTCACTACTTTATTTTGTAATCTACTGAAAAGGGGCTTGACCTAGATTTTTTTTATGACCAAGAATTCATATGTATTATTCAAAATAATCGAGTCAACCGTTTGAAGGTCATCAGCATCATTTTTAAAGTTTTAAGACTTTTAAGCTTAATTGAACGTAGTCTCGAACGGTTTAATGTAAACCACAAATTTATAGGTAGGTACACTAATTTTGTAAGTACAGGCAACCCAACCTGTATCGCAGTACCAATAAAAACAAAACACCTTTAATTAAATCGCACAAATCTGACCCTGTGGGCAGGGTTCCCATTAGACTAGCTGCGTTCCCCCTTTGATATGACAATTATTTGTGCAAGGAACGAGCCAGCCCTATGGACCCCGGTCATGTCTGCAAATTGCACCTAAGTGAGATGGTGCAAGGGTATCCACGCAAGTGGCCTTCCAGATGAGAAGCCATCCCAGATGCCAAAACACGAGGGTTATACCATCGGGCCGCTTGCCATTGTCGCACGGCAGACCAGCTGGTTCTAACAAGGCCAGTATGCCCAGCAAACAACATCGTTGAGGCAGGCGTGACGGAATAGTCGCCCTGCGCTCTTTTTGCACGATAGGCAGTGGTGTCCTCGACGGTCTACTCGGATTCCGCAGTGGCAGCGGTGAGGCATCACTATATGGGCACCGTAGACCTACAGCCAGTCTGAGGGTATTGTTGTCCTGGAGAGTGCAGAGGTGTGTGGATGGCAGAGCGTGTAACCACGACCCAGACTCCCTCTCCGACATCTAGAACGGGCTTTTCCCTACCTGGATTAGCAATAGTCTACGAGGTGGGTATGCTTGCTTATGAGCTGATCCCAGATTCTTTGGACGGATTTATTAATGGCCGGGTTTAGGATCAGGCAGGCACTTACTGCCTCTGATAAGTACGTGACCTTGAAATCATGCATTGACATCCTAAAGAATCTGACGACGAGGGGAAGTGTACTATGTGTCGAGGAAACAATCGCGGTTGGACCGACCATAAAAAAATTACGAATACTTTCGAATGTTATATGTAGTTATAAAATTAAAATTTTAGGTATTTGAGTAAAATCACTCTCTCACAAGTGTGAAACTCATGAGCATTAAAATTGTACTATTGTTACGACTTTAGCAACTGCAGCTGTATCTACGAGGAATATCAATATAAGAGGGAAATGTTTACATGTGCCATCAGCAAATAACTTCGCCTTTTATAGGAAACTAGCTTCTAGCCGCGACTTCGTCCGCCTTAAATTCGCTTATCGCGGATAAGGGTATTTTTCCGGGATAAAAAGCAGCCTATGTCCTTCCCCGGGACTCAAACTATCTCCATACTAAATTTCACCCAAATCGGTTCAGCGGTTTAAGCGTGACGTAACAGACAGGCTAACAGACAGATAGATACATTTTCTCATTTATAATATTTGTATGGATTAGTATGGATATCATGTTTTTGTTCATAAATCGTGAATTGACGATATTATACCTCTATGGAAACTTGTGAGCAATGTTCAAGGCAATGAAATGAATAAATGAAATGAAATGAAATGAAAACTCGTTAGTAAACTTATTTACAGCATTTTTATTCACTTATTTATCCTTGTTTAATGTTGTGTATAATAATTGTTTTTTGACATTTCATAACATACACAATTATTAATTATAACTGCTGTCTTAATTTTTTCAGTACTTTTGGGCAATGTGATCATTGGCTATATGGTGTGCTGGCCGGCACCCATTGTGCCGAAGCTCAAGGATCCGGAACAGACTCCCCTGGACAAACCTTTGACGGGAGAGCAAATTTCATGGGTGGTCTCCGCTTTTCAACTTGGAGCTGTAATAGGTATATATTTGTTTATAAATACGCATACCCCGCTTCCAGACTTATTAACTAAGTATTTACTGCACCGGAACGTGAAACTACAACTAAACATTACATTTGAGCTCGTGATTGTATAGCATCCATCATATTTAGATTACATTAGCGGTTACTCATGCTGTGAAAGCCAAATACTGCTCGACATGTACGGTGTCCACTCCTCGCTCATGACGAAGGTCCTCGTAATGGACAGGAACATGTCAAGCACTGGATCAACTTCGATAATGTTCCACCTATATATTCAATGGCATGTTTGTATCCTTTTCCCAGCAAGCTGTGAACCTTGAAGTTATCTTCGATCGCACTTTACCTTGGGTACCACAGGTAAATGAGGGTTAGCTCGAAGAAGTGTACAGCAGAAGGTTCACGTAGAACACTTTGTAATTTTATCCCCATCGCTCCTAAAATTGCGCTTTCTCAAAAATTACTTTTTCCTATTTTAGTATACGGATATTTCCTGATGAGTTTCAATAATTTCAAAAACCATAATGGCGGCGATGTGGTTCTCAACCCATCACGTGTCGGTCCCAGCGAGAGCGAAGAGTGGGCTATGGAGAGCCGCTTAAAATGTAAGGAGATGAATGAATGATAAAATAGATGAAGTATGTCAGATGATGGATGCGAGAAATATTGATATTCTGTGTGTGAATGAGACAAAGCGAAAGGGTTGTGACATCACAAAATGAAGAGATTAATGAATGTTGATGAAGCGGCAGTCGTATACCAGGACCGTAGCAACTGGAAGGAGGTAGTCTCTGCCTACCCCGTAATGGGAAAACTAAACTAAACTATCACACAATTATATCGGACGAGTGCGGCATGATCAGCGCGCCGACAGTGAGCGTCCAAGCAGCGCGATTCGCAGTCATGCCACGGTACGGTGATCGGATACGAGCAAATGATACAAGTATGGACGCACCTTTAAGGTCTGTACCCACTACGCCGTATAATGAACGTATCAGTACCGTAATATGAACGTATCAGTCATGGCATAATATCGGTGCATGGCACGCAGCGGCGACGAAACTTATTATTTATGCACGTATGTTTATATTGCTTTAGCATGCTAGTTTGTGTAAGTTTCCTTCATCACCAGAGATCGGACTAGTCATCGCAAAACAATCGCAACACGCCAATAGAATAAAATTAATAGAGTCGTATTTTGTACAGTATTATTTAAGTATATTTTCAATAACATTTATAACAGCAGATAGTTCTTAATCCACTTATTAATCGTTTTTATTTTTACCATATTTCAAATATTTCGAAAACACCATATGAAAATAATTTGACGAATTTAAATTGTCACAAAACTGTTTCAAGAACGTCACTTTGACAAAACTATGACAAATAGGTACCTATGCAACTAAAAAAGGTCAAATGTTAAATTACGGTAATATCCGCTTTAGATTATCATAATCTTAAGTATCGACTCTATAGAGTCTTGTTCTATTTCCATATCTATTTTTGCGATGACCTGTCCAATCTCTGTTCATCAGTTATGAAAATAACTGTTTTTCGCCATCTACTCAATTAAAATTACTGTCTTCTAATCACTCCGCTAGCCAAAGGTTGTCTAAGCAAATAAGACCGCCTGTTGTTTACTTTCATTTAATTGTAACTCTTATTTTTCTGTATTTATGGGTATTTGAGGTGAGCAATAATAGTAAATTGTTTGACAAGGGGCTAAAATTAGCCATTATGACACGAAGTGATTATGAATATGTCTGAGTGTTATAATTCGACTGCGAGAAAATAAAAAAGACGTAACATTAAAATTGTATATTTAATGAAAAACTAAAAGTACAGTTTGAGCAATTTTATCAGAAAGTTTGACCAATCTGATCAGGTTGGTTTGTTTGTTTTTTATTATTCGTAAGGAGTATGTAGCTGGCCGCAAGTTTTTTTTTCAGTGTCATAGAAATTTGTATGGGATTATGTGGCTTTCTTTTAAACCTTAGGGACTAAATGTACTATTTTAGTCTCGCTTCGCGAAGCTAATATGACGTACTTTTTACTCAAAAAGTACGTACAGTTACGTACAGGAGAAGTGAAAAGAGTATTTGTAGTGTAATTGTAATCTACATTTATTTTGTAATACACCTACTTGTTTGTACTTTCAGGCTTGTCTTGCAATTTACTATCAAACATAATTGGGAGAAAACCTACACTCCTACTGCTGGCAATAATTTTTTTGATGAGCTCAATTATGCGGGTATTGGCGAATAACGTTAATACAATGATCGTCGGCAGGTTTTTAAACGGTTTTGGGGCCAGTGGGACTGGCTGCGGAAACTTAGTCTATATCGGAGAGATGGCGTAAGTTGATTATTGATTATAATAAAAAATATTTTTCTAGAGCGAATCCACTTAGCTTTGTACCCGATGAACAATACTCATTTCGAAATATAAGGCGTTGTAAGTGCCAATGACTTTTACACTAAATTAGTCTTGAAGTCAAATGAAATAAAGTTCACTCTTAAACAAAAAGAACACAGATGTTGGTCGAGTTGAGAATTGACTTCGATACCTTACGTGTAGCTTGTTTTATGAGCCTTTAAAGTTAGGTGGGAAAGTCCATTTTCAAAGTATGAAAATATTAATAAATAATAATACCATCATAAATAGCCCATGAATTGTATGATAACTTTGTTTTATGAGCCTTTAAACTTAGGTGGGAAAGTCCATTTTCAAAGTATGAAAATATTTAAAAATAATAATACCTTTGAATAACCCATTAAATGTATGTTAACTTTTTTATGAAACTGTTTCGATAAACGTAAGTTTCAACATATCTGCAGAACAAAGCTCTTAATTTCCCCATACAAGGTAGGAAGGTATGACGTCACACCGTCCTAGGGTTTAGTATGGAGCGTTTTTGGGAAAGTCCAAGTGTGATTTTAATTTTGTTGTATCTTGTGAAGTTTTTATGACATTGATGTAGTTTTTCACCAGGCTTTCTATTATTGAAAGGTCGTTCTATAACATACCACAGAAAAAGTTGTCAACATCCGTATTGGTGTTTGACTTTACATTAGCAAATATATTATGTGATTATTTATATATATTCATCTCCGGTACAGGTCAGTCAAAAGCATGTACATTTACAATTTCAGATCTTCAGACCTGAGAGGTATCATATTGACCGTAACAGGAGTACTCCATACCCTCGGAAATCTTTTAGTCTTCTCAGTGGGTCCATACGTCTCTTTTGCAGTAGTAGAATATATTGCCATAGTATTGGGAGTACTGCATGTGATATCATTGTTTTGGATCGTAGAGTCACCTGTGTATCATGTTATCAAAGGTAAATGAACTGTGTGAATTTACTATCTATTACCTACCCAATGAGAGTATTGAGAGGTTTTAACAAATTTTCTTCGGTTACCGCGATTGTCACTCATTTCAATAAAACAATTAAAACCCTTGAACATGGGACCTGTAAAGCTTCCGAAACGGGTTAGGTCCATGACGTTTACTTCTTCAAATGTATAATTTAGCGAATGTCAATTGTTATATATAGATGTGACAGTCTGTGAATATGTATACGTGTTCGTAACTCTATAAAGCGTTAACCGTCCAACAAATTTAGAGAAAACCTGTCACACCGATAGATCAGGTCATGGATTAAAATATATTATGCTACTAAACATTATGTATGCTAATGTTAGACATTAATATTAAAGTAAGAGTTAAAACAAATTCATTGAAATCGTTTCAGGGGACAAAGAAGCTGCAAGAAACACTTTGATATATCTAGGCCGAAGTAAAGACATTGATAAAGAATTGGAAAAATTGATTGCAGAGGTTGGGCAAAGAAACATTCAGTATACTCAACTTAACACTAAAACCACACTACCAACATGGACCTGGTTGGATTTATTCAGAAGGAGAAGAAACAGAAGAGCTTTCTTGATAACTGCTACTTTATTAGCAATACAAGATGGTGCGGGAATTATAGTTATCATGTCTTTTGCGACTACAATTTTTCAGAAAGCAGCATCGTCAGTGGATCCTGATGTGGCCACTATAATACTGGGCGTAACCCAAGTCGCTGGTATTCTTCTGTCACCATTTATAGTTGAAACATTTGGAAGAAGATCCTTGTTAATATTTTCTACCTCTACGTGTGCTTTGTGGATGGTAAGTAAGACTTTACTGCTTAAATATATATTTTGCTTGTAATGAAAATTCTGAGGAACCCCGGCATTGCAGGGAGTGCAGTTCCTCCGCCCTGGCGAAAGAAAGCGCCTCTGCAGCTTCGGCTTATGCGAACAGCCTCAGCCGCTATGGCTCACTTGGTACAACTCGCGCATTCTTACAAGGGGTGGAGCCTGCTCTCCCTCCGCGCTTCCGGGGTTCAATGTGCACTCTAGGGGTAGGTGACATGAAGTCAGGGTTGACAAATTCGTTATTGTGACAGTTTCGAACTTTAAAACGCAATGCTGAGCATATGTATATTATGGTAAACAACAATTATGTTTCTTAAATTATGATGTCTAAATGAAATTATTCCATACTAGAAGGTGCCTGCAAACTTCGTCCGCGGAGGAAAAAAATCTTAATCCTCTTTTTTTTCTGTAGTTTTGTCGGGTAAAAAGTATCTTGTAGTCATCTGGAGATACATACTTAGCTACGTGTGCATCAAAAATGGTTGAAATCCGTTGTGCCAATTTTGCGTGATGAAACCGCTGCGACACATATAAACATTAAAAAAATCACTTCAGTGACCTCCAAAGTCCCATACAAACGTTTTTTTGTCAAATATCTTCAATGTACAGGCATTTTATGTTTACAACTTTATACTAGTATAAATAATCGATATGCCGTAGGTATTTAATTGATAATTATAGATTACACAAAATATGGCAGCTGAAATGTATGGTTCATGTGATTATTGTATTTAATGTTTAGAGAAACAATAATTATGGCATGGAACACTCGTGCTCATGCCACGATACCTATGCAAAATTATGTCATATAACGGTTATGTTAGCTGAAATCAGTAGAAGTGAAATCATGGAACATCCCGATTTTATATCCTCCGCGGACCAATTTGCTGACAACTTCAAGTATTTGATAAATTGCTTATATATTATATATATTTTTCTTTAGGCACTGCTGGGAGCTCAATTTTACTTGGAGACGATAAACCATCCATTGCTTGCTTCCATAAAATGGTTGCCATTGGCCACGCTGATTTTGTACTTATTCTGCTTTAATGCTGGTAAGTGCTTCTTTTCATATCCTAATTGAAAATTACAACATAATTAATATTATCTTTACACTCCTTTGTACTTTATACCTATAGATATAGATACCTGTGGTATGTTCTGATCATGATGTGAGTTTTTTGCCCAATATCAGCATTCTGTTTTATAAGCTATTATTTAATTTGTATGTATGTACTGGTCAAATCTTGCAAGTTAAATTTGTCTCACTTCCCGCTCTCCAATTGAGCTAATATTTGACATACTGATCTAAGTTAGTGACAATATTATGATATCATTGAGCTGATCTGATGATGGAACCGGAAGGTGGTCATAGGAACTCTGTAATAAGACAATCCTATCGAGCTTGGGCTCTTTAGAAGCGTTTCGGTGAGTAGTTAACGGATGTTTAAATTAAAGTACAAGCGGCAATCAATGCTTGTTACAAAAATGCTATTATATAGTTTTAACGGCAAATTACTTCCGTTACTGTCAATCATTTGACAGACTAAATCAAGAGTTATTCTGCCATAAGTCAAACACAAGTACTAAATATCAGAGCACGGAGAAATAGTTTTCTGTTTACACCTGGTTTCTGTGGGTGAGTAATACATAGAAAAGTTCTTTTTCACCTCACTAACATCGAAAATTTCCGTTTATGGTGCCAAATCGGCATGGAAAACTTAATTTTATCCACTAGCGTGGAAAAGTCATTTGAAGTTAGAATTTATATTTTATTATATATGTTTTTTTATTTGTTAAGTTATGAGTGTGTTTTGTGGATTCGTTAACACTAGTATTATATGAGAAAATATATTGTTTCCTTATATTTTTAAGACTTGCTCTCACATTTTCCTCACGGTAGTGAGATGCAGATGTGTGTGGTTCGCGCAAATGTAAACTTATTTGGCTTCTCGTTTTCTTCCTTCAATTCAAACTCGCGTCAAAAATTCACTATGTTTATTGTGATATAGATACAAATCAAAGCGCAAAGAAAAATACGATTGCTCTCGCACGTGGTCACACCAGGACTCGAACCCGGTACTTCTTGATTACGCGTCAGGTGTGTTACCCTTTTATGAGCGAACACTGGGACGTACGCATTGAATTTTTTTTGAGGTACATGCGTCAAAGCGGATAGGTACATTCGTATTTTTCTTTGCGTTTTGATTTGTATCTATATCACAATAGATAATAATGTGTTATTGAAATAAAACAATTTAACGGATTATATCGCGTATATTATCTCATTTTAGTTCCCGACGTTTCGGAAGCTTTCCAGCTTTCCATGGTCACGGGAGGACTGAGAAAAGATGTATTTTCCTCTGTCAAAGTTACAATTTGTGCAAACTACCCATTTTTTGAAAAAACACAAATAAAGGTGTACATACATGCCAGATGGGCCTAAGCTGTAAAGACAGTTACACATGTGCCAGAAGGGCTTAATTATTTTAAGCAGCATTTCACAAATGAGGCGTACTGAGGAGAAAAGAAACGCTGCAAAGAAAAACTCCCAGGCTACCTCATTACTAATTATAATATTTAAAAACAGAGACTATTAAACTACTTTTAAACAGATAAGATATTGTACACCGTTCGGAAATTAAGGTTTTGCAGTCCTGTGTCTTGCTTGTTCCTTGATGAGATGTATTACAGGATCCCAAGCTGGTGGTAGTGACAATCCATCTTCTCTATTGAAATTAGGATGCTTTTTAATCTCAATAGCCTCGCGTAGCATCCTGGGAAAATATCTTTTTTCTTTGGCAAGGATAGAAGGTTTATCAAACTTAATTGAGTGGTTTGGTTTGTCAATGACATGTTCACAAACTACAGACCTATTACACCGACGGTGCTTGACATCTGCTATGTGATATAATCCGTTAAATTGTTTTATTTCAATGAGTAATAATCGCGGAAACAGAAGAAAATATTAATAATGTGTTGTTAATTTTCCCGCATTAAAAACACAGAACCCTAATAAACTTGTGGTTCATGTAAAGAGTAGAAATGCTTTGTGTTTATTATAGTTGCAATAATTTCATTTCTAGGTTTAGGAATAATCCCCAACGTACTGTTGGGTGAGATGTTCAGCCCCAAAGTCCGCAGCACCGGTTCCTCCATCGCCATGAGCATCAGCCAGTTTGCAGCCTTCCTCTCTACCTTCAGTTTCGGCTACATCATCATGTTCGTCGGCAGTCACATCATGTTCATCGTCTTCGCGTGCTTAAATGCCTTTGGATGCTTCTTTACAATTAAATGTGTCCCTGAAACTAGAGGGAAGAGTCTTACTGAAATAGATGCAATGCTAGCTCGATGAATTATTAATATATTCTGATAATGTTTTTTCTCACTGCAACATTTTCATGAATCTCTGCTTAACCGTATGGTTGACTAGTAGAGAATGCCATTTCGCATTAAGTCCGTCATTAGTACTTACTTTTGTAAAAAAAAATTAAGTAAAAGTCAAATATACAGTAAAAGTATAATGTATGTAATATAATTCAATTTGATATTGTAGTATAATCTGCTATCTACTCAAATCAAACCCGGTGCCCATTGTTAAACCTGAAAATTATAGTCTGTCAATATTGTCTGTATCCGCAGCTGACCTTTACCAAATCAGCCTTCATTAATATATAATGTCAACCTAGTTAAGGTTGCTGACAATCAATGAATTCAGAACACATGCAGACGATTGTGGAAAATATTTAGAAGATAATTTTAATGTGCCTTGATGTGACTTTTGGGTTCTGATTATTAATGCTAATTGAGACTATGGCAGTTATTAGAAAAGTACAAGTTGACAACTTAATTTTAATCTCTTTGTTTAAAGAACAGTGTCTACTAGCGCTAATGAATACGATGGTGTTTCCTTTGGCAAAAAACCAAACGGGTGTGGTCTGTTCAATTTAAATTACAATATCATCAATCGGTAATTCGTAAAGTCGTTGAAACCCAAATTGATGCAAAATATAGCAAAATTCAGGTCCCAACTGCAAATCATGTGAGGAGATACCAAACTGAGAAGACGGTTGCTTCACAAACTCGGTAATCTAACGACCTTTTGAAAACCAATCTTGCGGACGTCACTGTCGCGTCTGCATCGGACTCTCTAGTTTTTTAAACACTGCCACAAGAACGCTGTATAAATCATCTGATAAAGATGTAAAGACCAATGTTGATGCTGATGCAAAATGTTGAAAGAAATTATTCGCATCTGTTAAGGAATGTCGACAGACTCGGCCACTACCATATTGTGCTTTAAAAATACTGTCAACTATTACGTACAAAGCGAGACTACGGTTTGCGCCTGCTTTCTTGATTTGAATCGCGCCTTCGATTTTGTCAATTACAAAGTCCTCTGGAATAAACTGCTGAAGGCAGGCGCTTAAGTTTTGGTATAGCAACCAAATTAACAGTGTGAGATGGGGTGACTCACAATCTAGTAAATAAAGACTAGAATAATTCTACTCCATAGGGTGGGAGAGGTAAGCCCGCCTTGGCGGAGTCCGATTAGGCTGCGTTTCCACCAGGGATATACGAGGATACGTAACGAGGGATTTGTTTCAAAATAACGAATAGAATCACTTTATTTGTGTAGAATGATAAGGAGATTATAACTACGGTTTCAATTAACTTTCGTAGTGGATTGTGACGTATGATCGAAATAAAAAATCACTAGCATAGTTACATATTGCTACAGTAAGAAGAAGATGAACAAAAATTAATCATACATAACCAGACAGAAAAAAAAGAACATTGTTTTAAAACAATACTTTTAAAGCCTTTTGTCACTCGTGTCGTTTGTATGGGAGCGTTCAAGTATAACGTAACGAATTTGGGGGGAGGGGGAGTCATGTAAAACGTTACGATGCGTTACAGGGGTGGGAGGGGGGGGGGGGTTTGAACTAGGCGTTACGTAACACTGTTTTTTTAACCCTACAGAACGATCGCATACAGAGATTCTCTCACGCATTTTTTTAACTTTTTTATCCTCAAAATTTCAAATGGAATGGCCATTTTGCGAAAAATGGTCACTTGGTAGCTACGTAACGTTTTACTAGGGGGAGGGGGAAAACGTTACAGAACGTTACAGAAAAACGTTACGGCGCGTAACACGGGGGAGAGGGAGGATCAAAAATCTCAAAAAATTGCGTTACGTAATACTTGAATGCTCCCTATAAAGTTATAGTTGGGTCATACTGGTTCTAGAATTTTGCCATCTTTCCTGTGGGCAACGCAATAGTTAAGGGCTTGGGTACATATACCTGATATTTTTATCGCTTAGATCTAGAGTTCAATCAATCTGTGCATCGCAAATCAAGAATGCAAATCAATTTGTACATCGCCTAATACGAGTAGGGCACTAAGAAAAATTAGTATTTAAAGCCCTTAACTTTCGGGTGTCCACCGGAAAGACGCATAACGCTAACTCATACTAAAAATAATTATGACCCAGTTGACAAATTCAAAGGTCTGTCCTGTTCTTTACTAAATTTGTCGACGTTATTTAAAAAAAAAGTGGGCGTCTACCCATCACAATGATTCATAACAACTGAGAAAGTCTCGGGTTGTGGGTGGATGCTACATGCGGCGAACGAGAACTACCACTTTAACGACCGCTCCCGAATTTACCTACGAATCCATACTTAATATTATAAATGCGAAAATGTGTCTGTCTGTCTGTTTGTTACCTCTTCACGCTTAAACCGCTGAACTGATTTGGATCAAATTTGGTATGGAGATAGTTTCATATAAATTATATACTCTTAATAAATTAAAATCATTAATTATTAAATATATTGTTAAACGAAATCTATAATATATAGTTAAACCAGTAGAAATATAATATAAAAAAATATATATATTTAAATATCTTAAAGATACTAATTCTAAAATCATATCTTTCGAATAAAATCCTGCTAAGAAAGGAATTCCACACAAAGCAATATTAGAGTCCCAGGGAAGGACATAAACGAATTTAAGGCGGACGAAGTCGCGGGCAGAAGCTAGTATGTCATATAGACGCCGCCAGAGGGGTTACTCCGAAACTCAAAAATCGAAGTTCGTAACGTGCTGTCCCTGTCGCTCTTTAAGTTTGTCGGAGTCGTTTTTCGGAGTGGCCCCGGGTCAGTGCGTGCCGCGGGTGGCGGCTGAAAACGACCAAGGCTGTACATTATTTGCTTGCCATTTACGTAAGTATTATTTCAATAGAAGTATAACACTCTGTGAAACCTGTTATTTGAAATCTTATAAGATTCCGCAATGAAGGACGACGGACGTGCGCTCGCGCAGACCGAGTTATTTATCCGTGAAAGTGAATATAATATTTTTTTTATTTGTTTATGTGGCTGAAGGGATGTTTTTATTTGTTTATGTGGAGGAAGGGAAGGGAAGTTTTCATTCCATATACTTCCTAAGTGAATGACTTCTAAGTTTGTTTTGTTTTTTTGTTTTTAAATGGTCTTTATTTCAACAATAATAATATACAAAATACACGCAGCCCGATACAAATCAGGCGTTAACAAATACTTTGCCAGACTGCAGCGCGTATCAAAGTTTATCACTTAATATTTTTGTTAGTACAAATTTATCTTCTAAGTGTTTCAGGGGATTTCTTACTTCGTTTGTAATTTGCACGAAAATCAATTGTCATACGAGACCAATAAGTGTTTAATGTAAATTTTGTAATGATATAATAAGTATTATAATTTAAATGACTCAAATCACTTAAACTAACAAATTATTAAAAGTATTGTAACTTTCATCGTATCAAGTATAATGTATATAATGCCCCCATGTTTAAAATGTATTTATTTATATTTATACGTTCATCTTTCGGTCACCGAATTAAATAATAAATAAAACTAGCAAGTAAAACATTATATTTTCTTCTGTTTCCGCGATTATTACTCATTGAAATAAAACAATTTAACCCTCCCGTGACCATGGAAAGCTGGAAAGCTTCCGAAACGTCGGGAACTAATATGAGATAATATACGCGATATAATCCGTTAAATTGTTTTATTTCAATAAGTAAAACATTGTATGAAAGAAGACCATATATTTTTTTTAACATGCAAAAACCATAACTTAGGTTAATATATATTTTTTAATTAAAATACTTGAAAGCAGTCCTTATTATTTAATAATTGCATCAGTCCTCTAAGTCCATCCTCTGGTAAAAATTGCAAGATTCGATTTAAATAAGGTTATTCTAAAAAACGTAAAAATCTCACCCTAACCTTATTTTTAGATTATCAGAATCATTGGCCTTTTTTGATAGACAATAGTAACAAAATCTATAAAAAGTGGGGGTACGTACGGTTTTCTTCATATTTCATTTATATCAACACGAATATTTTAACGAGGAGGTTTTTTTTTACAGATAACAAGGCTATACATGATGATCGACGGGACGTAAAAACACAATCTCTCATAGCAATGTGCGGTAAGTATTTTGCTGGTGTTTGTTCTTTAATTCATAAAATTCCAAAATACTCCGTCTTAAATTACCAAAATATTAATTGTGTACTTTATTTCACTGATATTATTTTCTTTGATTTACATAAACTTCGACATATTTCATGATACATAATATATTAGTTAGCACCCGTGACGGACAAAATGAGGAACAGTAGGTTAGCGTTGTAAGGGCATGTGATGAGGAGAGATGACAGTCACATTGATCAAAGAATGTTAGGGATGAATGTCGAAGGACAAAGAGCGATTGGTAGGCCAAAATAGCGATGTATTGATTGTGTGATAGGACAAGAGAAAGAAAGGAGTAACCCATATAGCCATTTTTGGTAGCCGTTACGAAAATTGTTGACACATATTGAGTTGACACAGACTGATTCTAATAAAACGTTTGGTTGCTGTTCCGTGCTTGTTACGCCGCCGCTACTAAAGTTGGGGAATAAATGACACAGTAACTTTTAGTCGCACAGTTTCGTCGCGTCGTGGTAACAATGTTCCCAGATTGAAACCAGTCATCATAGAAATCATTCGTTTATTAACTCATTTTGACAGAACTCGTAAACGTAACGTACACTTCATTTATTCTAGTGATTTTAAATAATAAATAAGAAGAGACGCCATCGTTTGACAACGTAAGTATTTGCTTTTTCATGTTAACTCGTAATAGTTATATTATGTTCAAATCTCAATGGGGAAATAAAGTCTTCGTGTCATTTTATTATATTTCTTGAGATTTATTAACGCTCCACCATATAAACATAATTAAGCCTAATTAGCGAAATGCATGGTAGTGTATATTTTGCATTATTTGAATAAGTCCATACAGTTAAAGAGCTCCGAAGCTTGCATGGACAGAATAATACTGTATATTGTAGCAATAACAATAATACATATAAAAGCAAAAATAAACTATAAAACTTGTTGATTATGATATCAATATGTTTTAATGACGGAAAAACATTGCAGTCACAAGTGGGCACACAGTTACTACACTGTGTCGACATGTGTCGACGTGAAACTTAAAGTAGTAACAAACTTACTTAATTAACAAAATGGTTCTATGTACTTTTTTCTTTACAGAGATTCTCAAAGTTTCATGGACACCCAAAATATGCTGTTTTCGTCGTGACCGGATCAAACACTGGAAACAATTACCAACAAGATTTATCTGATTATTGTTGTTATTATGGAATTTATAAGTTTTTCTTTAATATATATTTTGGCCCTCAATGTTGTTTATATTGGAAAAAATACAATTTGGATGCTGCAAACCGTAAATATGAGTCTACATTTTAACATCTTGTAAATCGTATTGTTTTAATTAGTCATTGGTAAGTGAGCGGCGTTGCATATATGTAAGTGAGTTAAGTAAAACGTCCCACTTTGTTGATTCTAGTTACGGATTTACGGGCAGTCTACTTAGTGAAATATGGCAAAACCTACCGAAAATCGACTTTCAATGAAAACTGATAGAAAACACTGTAATAAACCTATGATTTTGATGTCGACCCATAAATGTCCAATTTAAGCACCTTTTTAAGGCCTTAAAGTTTAGTGCCCAGCGTCCCACTTTGTCGAATACCTAAAAAAATCGTCGATATCATATTTGTGCCTGTTTTAGGGAAAAAATTCTACTTTGTCGATATGGGGTTATGAGTAGTTTGTAATATAACAAAGCATAAGCTATCTTTCGGTGAAAAAATTATGTCTAAAAGTGCTATAGTATTTTTTTTTTATTCTTCAATCTTGCAGAAGTGAAAAAGCTACAATTGAGAATACGTTGGTTAAAGTTTGGGACCGCAAAAAAGACACTTGTACTTTGAAGTTATGGAGGGGTTGGTATACAATTATTTGCCATACTTTATGGATTTTAAATTAGGTACATAGTCAAAATCATATTATCTATACTTGTGTAACCTTAGTAGTTTGAATATGAATGTATTCTCAAGCTAAAGAAGACAGAAATAGTTCTATGGATCCCTTTAGTATTTTTTACAAAAGGGATCCATAGAACTGAAGGAATGGAAAGGAATTCATTAAATATGAATAGAAGGGTTCGGTAACCATCGATAATGCACTTTTTTATCGATGATTCCGCTAATTAAAAAACAGTATTATTTAAAAAAATATAATTTCAAAACGACATAAGATTTATAATATTGTTTAAAACATCTGACTCTTAAACTCTTTTAAATTAAAGTGCGTTCGATTCGTTTGCTAGATCTTATAGGTTCAATACGTATAAATTTTTTGGTTTTTAACTATACTGTTTTTGGTTCAGCGGAATGATCGATAACAAAGCCTATTACCGATTAGACTTGTGCGCCGATCTAAGATCAAGCGGCGGCAGCGTCTGTCAAAAAAATCGTCGGCGCGAATCGGCGTCAAGGTTAGGTAATACGAATCAATATGAATAAGCTTACTGATTCGTATTTTATTCAATTTGTGATGAGTTTCATAGCTAATATAGTATCATGAAAGATCAAATAATAATAGAGTATATATAATCAATTGTTGTGGGCAAAAAAATAATTATGCAATACCTTCTTTCTAATATAATTCAATATTATAACCGTTAAAATTACAACGTTATAAATATTAAATTACACATGACACATTAAAACAAAATAAATCATGTATGATTTTTCCAAAATAATAACAATGTACGTTAGAAATCAACAATTTTTATACGGACACCGATTTAAAAAACAATTATTTTCTTAAAATCAAACTCAACTTGAAAATGAGAACATAGTTAAAATCGAAGTATAGATAGGTAGACCGAGGTGAATCGGATCACAGGGCGAATTGGATCAAGTTAAGCATTTTTGTCAAATTCTAAAGATAGCGGCTAGCCACGGGCGGCTAATCAGCGTCTAGTGTTGGGTTTGACCTTCCCGCACGCCGCGGCAGCGGCTGCCATTCTTCGTCTTAGCGATGCTTCGCGTCAAGTCGTTCGTTTCGGTGTGCTATGATTTTAGTGGTGATGTGAAAAACGTGGTTACAAGATTTGTGATAAATGTGTGATAAAAAAACAAGTGGGCTGACGTTTAATGTTTATTATTAAATATTGTTAACAATGTGTTTCGTGTTCGTAATTTATGTGATTGAAACGGTATTTTAAAGAATATTTGCATTAGGTAAAAATATTGTGTACATATGGTTTGAGGCTATTTGGATCAACTATTTGGGGACGAAGTGGATCTCTACTTTGGATAGGTTTTTTTCAAGTTTACTCTGTTAATATTAATGTTTTGCATGTTTTAAATGGTTCGTACGTACAAAAAAAAGAAAAAAGGAGAATGGTATGCAGAAAATATGTCAGAAGCCGCTGACAAGATGTTGAGTAAAGAGCTGATATTACGTTGGGCGGCCGAAGTATATGATGAGCCTAGCAGAACATCTTCACAACAAAGAGTTACACTGTCCCGTGGTGTAATAAAGCGACGAGGGAAAAACAGTACATATTTAGTGAAGAACTATTTGCTGAAAGGTTATTGCAGTTATAAACCCGAGTATTTGGGCTCACACCAAAATTAGTACATGGTGCATTTAAATTCGCTGAGCATCAGAAAATGACGCATACATTTAGTAGAGCCTCTAAAATGGCAGACATGTAGTGGCTTCATCGATTTCTGTACATCCACCTGTAGAGGACTGGATTCAATGTCATGTTTGAGAAGAATGGTGCCATGAAAATTGTGCCAATAGAGGAAGTGCCAGGGTAATATAATTTATCTTGAATAATTAGAATTCAATAATTTTGTTACTTGTTTTCCAGAAAAATATGAACTGTTTTGTTTGATGTGATTTGCCTCTTCAAATGGGGTGAATCGGATATTTCTATTGTTTAATGTTATGTCTGTTTAATAGCAGTTTGAGTTTTAATTTAGTTTTATGATTGAAATGTGTTAGTAAGAAGTTATTAACACCTAGTAAATTTATTGTCAGCACGAGAGTAAGTTTTGAACATAGAATTTTATGTTATATTTATAACGAATGGTTTTAATATAACTGCTGCTGTAGAAGGGAATTTCAAATAACACAAATACCACTTTGCTCATGCTAACCGTAATTAATCTTAGTACATATGATATTGATTGTTCCAAATTTTATTCGTGCATGTGTTATCGAATAAAAACAAATATTTTATGAAATAATTCATTTTGATCCGTTTCGCCTCTTAAAATGGGGTGAATAGGATATTTTTTGTGTTTTTCTATTAAAATTCTTGAAATGATAAAAAAACGCTGTTTTGTGGCTTGGCCTTTGGATGTTATAAATCGATAACCCTTGTGTCCATAGTTAATTAATAAACAATTTATCACTTTGAAAAGTTATTTTATTTGACATGAACCCAAAATTGATCCGATTCGCCTTGGTATATTATATGGTAAAATCTAAATGTTTCACCGATTATGTATTTCTGTTGCCGCTCTTACAAAAAACACTAAAAACAGAATAAAATTAATATTTAAGTGTGGCTCCCATACAACAAACACGATTTTTAGGGTATACCAGGCTGTATCTCATGAACCGTTATAGCTAGACAGTTGAAATTTTCATACATGATGTATTTCTTTTGCCTCAGTAACAACAAATACTAAAATTAGGATAAAATTATTATTTCAGTAGGGCTTCCGTACACAAACGTGCGTTTTTGGGGCTATTTTGTACGGAACCCTCGGTGCGCGAGTCCGACTTGCACTTGGTCTGTTTTTTTTTGACTAACGAGATTATTATCCATATAGCAAATAGGTGATATATAATGCACAGGTTACATTAATTGCATGCGCATAAATACTGAAGGCCACCCCGATTTCACGCCGCGGCGGCGCCGACGCGCCGCCGCGGCCGGCACATGTCCATTACCGATAGATATAAATGTCATTTATATAAACACTAACTCGAAAACATTACACCTATGTTTTAAAAGTAGTCGTTTTTTTATAGTAAGTTTCATGTAGTATTTTTTTAGCGTATGGACCACCAAACCGTCAACGTGGGACACTAAACTTGAGTTTGAAATAAATTCCGTTCAAATTCCGTAAAAAAATATCAAACAAACGACATTAGTATCAATGATTATTAGATTAACAATGACAAACCTTTATCTCTTACATAAAATGTGATAAATATACCAAACACTACATTTCACTGAACAAGCACTAAAGTTTAGTAAATCGACAAAGTGGGGCGCTCCCTATAGAAAATCACTAAACTTTATAATGCATAAACGAGTACTTTGAATTTGATTTAATACTTTTTATGCTTGATGTGTGTTTTGTCATCTTATGTTATATATTAAAATACACATATCATTTGTATTTTTTATGCTGTACTGTTCAATTTATTTTTATTAACTTTTTGATATAATAACGAACTAAAGGGATCCATAGAATTATTTCTCTCTTTTTTAGCATGAGAATACATTTAAAAATACAACTTTAATGATAAATCTCCGTGTTTTGTTATAAATATAGAAAATAAGCCCGTATTCAGGACGACATATTTTAGTTCTCTTTTTATGTTCAAGCCTCCGTAACATTCAAACTACTAAGCTTATATACATGATTTTGACTAAATTGAAATCCCTAAAGCATCCCAATTTATTTGATACTAACCACTGTATAACTTCAAAGTACAAGTGTGTTTTTTGCCGTCCCAAACTTTAACCAACTTTTTCTCAATTGTCGCTTTTTCACTTTTGCAAATTTGAAGACATAAAAAAAATAACTACAGCACCTAGAGATATCTTTCACCAAAAGATAGCGTATGATCTGTAGTATTAGTGTCTTTCCCAAAAATAGTCACATATATTGATACTAGCTTCTGCCCGCGACTTCGTCCGCCTTAAACTCGTTTATCGCAGATAAAGATATTTTTCCGGGATAAAAGTAGTCTTTGTCCTTCCCCGGGACTCAAACTATCTCCATACTAAATGTCATCCAAATCTGTTTAGCGGTTTTTATTTATTTAATTAGTAGGCTCAAACAACAAGTTACAGTCACATAAAAATCAACATAAAAAACTTAAAATTAAGGTCCGGACTACACCTCTAAACAATGTGTGCACAGAAAGACTAATAAGATTTAGTGCAAATTAATCGCTACAGACAAATTATATAATATTTCTTAATATTTAGGGATAACAACAATTGAACATTGTGTTTACAGTATTAACTAATTAAACTTTACATATTATATATACATTTGCGTAAAACTAAATAACCTAAAATATTTTTTAAGAGAGTTTTTAGGTATGGGTAAGCTGTTTTTAAAAATGTCCAAGGAAGGATGTTCAGACACCGTTTCATTATACAATCGGCACATTCGTATAATAGGGTTATAGAATGAGGTGTTATTTTTATAAATTTGAAGCAGGATAATTTATGCGAGGGGTTACGTGATTTATATCGGGTAATGAAGTTCAGAAGAGAAAGAAGGGAAGGACAGTCAATATGTGAGTGTATAATTTTATAAAGTATAATTAAGTCATTGCATTTTCTGCGGGATGACAGGGATGATACGTTGAAGTGTGTAAGCCTACTGGCATATGATCTATGCTTTCGACCGAGCTGGAGGCTATAGCAAAGGATGTTGAGGAACTGCTTTTGAACTCCCTCAATTCTGTCCATATGTAATTTGTAATAAGGTGACTAAATCGCACACCCCTATTCTAAGGAACTTCGTACTAGATAATAATATAAATATTTCAAGGTATTAACGTTTTTGAAGTCTCTGTTGGTACGAGTTATAAAACCGATCAGTTTAATACTTTTGGAAATTAGTTTTTCATAATGAAAATGGAAGGTTAATTTTTCATCGAAATGAACGCCAAGGTCACGGATAACAGATGTGCGATTTAATGTGTAATTGTTAAGGTTTAAGCGTGAAGAGGCAACAGACAGACAGACAGACACACAGACATACACACTTTTGCATTTATAATATTAGTATGGAGTATGGATGTGAATATTTGAATGGTAGGTCAAAAAAATACATTTGTTTTTTTTTTTTATTTCTAAAAAAGATTTTTATTTTTCCTTCAACACAAGTAGCGAATTTGATCTCTATGATATTATTATCGGTGGTTAAAACCGCTTGTCTTTAATGTTTTTCGATAACGAGTAAATTTCACTAATCTTGACAGTAGTAAATAGTTTTTTCACCTGTTTGTAGTAAGTTTTCGTATTTGACTACAGGATATGACTGTTTGCATTTGTAGTCTACATTTAACTTTGTTAATTCCTGTATGCGATTCTCTACTTGAGCTAATAGTTGATTAGCTTTTCGCAGTCGTTTTTAATTCTAAATAGCATACTTTCAAATGGATATTAAACATAATTTATATTACATAATTATCACAATATTTAATAGCATCGTCGTGATCCAAATTACCAGTGATAAGTTTAATTAAAGATCCTAGAGGATTGATGAGTCCTCTCTTTTGCCTGCTATTCGGAACTAATTGAGTGTATTTTTCTACAGTGGTATCTAACATGTGATTTACTTGTCGCTTTACGTCATCCCAGTATATTAATTAAGAGGCATTAATGTTAGAAAATGAACCAACCAACCTATTCAGTTTCTTATATCTATGTATATTTAAATCTAGGTCATGCTTAATAAGTTTAATATCTAATATCTTAATAACTAGCCATTTATTATAACTAACAAGAGCGGTACCCTCTCTTATTGGGAAAACGCCGGGGTTCTTCTCGATCTTATGAAGTTGAAGGGCCCGGGTCAGTACTGCCTGGGTCAGCAGTAGGACGAACCTGTGGAGGACGTCGCACATCTTTAATTGGGACTCTGGTTTCTCTCGCGTTTGTTTCTACTGGGATTATATTTCTTTGGACCTTGCCTTTAACTTTGGCCTTTTGATACCTGGGTTTGTCCTTAGCCCGTCGTCTATTTACGCCTCTAATGAAAATATCGTCATTGTCATTTAAGTCGAAATTGGTTTCTCCTTGCCTATCTTGTTGAATTCTTTCTTTTCTAGCTAACATTTTATCTGTCAAATATTTGTATATGTATTTTGTCCTTTTACAATGGTCTTTAACTAGCTGTTGGGTATATTCTTTATCAAAATCTGCGTTAAATTGGTCTTTACTTTCAGTATGTCCAAAGACAACTTCGAACGGTGTGAGTCCTGTTACTGAGTGAATAGTTTGATTATAGGCCAAAATCGAATACGTCATTACGGAAGCGGCATCTGTATGTTTCCTTTCATACTTTGCAAGCCTGTATATTTCTGCGATTGTGGAATGGAAGCGTTCTATCATTCCCATAGAGTTGGGGTTATTAGGGGTTCCAATGTGAATGTCTATTTTATAAAAGGAAAGCATTTCGTTCATAAGTCTGCTATAAATTCGGAGCCAGGGTCTGAACTGATTTTAGTGGGGATACCATAAAATGAGAAATACTTTATTAGGGCACGGACAACTTCAGGGTTAGACCTATCGGGAATTTCAAAAGCTTGAGCTAATTTGCTAAAAGCATCTATGATAGTTAAATAGTATTTGCCTTCTATTGTGTATAGGTCAATAAATAATTCTTGAAACGGTTTAGTTTGGGTCTGTGTAAGCTGTAATAGTGGTTTGAAAGGACGTCGGTCGTATTTCATTCTTTTACAGGTTTCACATGAGTTAATTATACTAGTAACTGTTTGTTCCATATTATTCCAAAAATAAGTCCGTTTTAAATGGGAAATTGTTTTTTTGATTCCACGGTGACAGGTTTTGCCTTCATGGTATCGAAGTACAATTTCTTCCTGTTCTTTTTCGTCAATTACGTTTATTACTCTTTCAGTACATTCATAAAGTTGTATTGTATCTTTTCGGAATAATGCAACGACTACATCTGAAAATTGGCGTCTATGTTCGGTATTGTCAAAGTGGATAAAATATTTAATTTTGGGTCTAATATAATCTTTAAGGAATTGTTTAATTAATTCAGTGTTGTCTAAGGGTAAGAAAACCTTCAGAATTTTCTGTTTTGGATGTGATTCAATTTTAACTAAAAGTTCATTTTTAAGCCAGGCGTTTACTAGAATTTGGTTGGGTTTGGTGTCAATGGCTTCATGCAGAATGGGTATGCCATTTGTATCCATATCTACAGCGGAATGGACAGTCTCTGTACTAGATTTTGTTTGTACGTCAGTTGATGCTGATATAGTACTTTCGTTTGCACTTAAAGTTTTTTCAGAAGTGTTGGAATTAACATCGGGATGGTTTTCGTTATCAGTAGGCTTCTGAGGGTCATGTGTTGGATGCCCTAATCTAACTATGTCATCGGTTAGTTGTTGTATGTCGTCATCCAGTTTGTCAGTATCTCCTACGTTAACTGCTGTTGATGATTGGTCATTATCGTTATTATTTCCCAATGCGTTTAATCGTATTCGTGAGAGGGCGTCGGCATTTGTATTTTGTTTTCCGTTTTTATGTATGACTTTGAATGTATATTCACTTAATCTGAGTTTGTACCGAGTTAATTTGCTATTGGGCTCTTTTAGTGAGTCTAACCAAGCCAGGGGTCTATGATCAGTGTAAATAGTAAATTTATTGCCGTATAAGTAAGGACGAAAGTGTTTTACAGCCCATACGATGACCAATAGCTCTTTCTCGATAGTGCTATACCGTTTTTCAGAGTCATTTAGGGTTCTGCTGGCATAAGCGATGGGTTTATCGCTTCCTATGGTACCCTGCGAAAGTACTGCGCCAAGGGCGAAGTCAGATGCATCTGTAGTCAATATGAATGGCTTTGTAAAATCGGGATACTGTAATAGAGGTGCGCTAATTAACAATTCTTTACACTTTTCGAAGGCTTTCAGGTAATTTTCGTCAATAATAATTTTACTATTCTTTTTCAAGCAAGATGTCATCGGGCGAGTAATTTTGGAAGTCTTTAATAAATTTTCGGTAATAACCAATGAGTCCAAGAAAGCTTTTTATTTCCGTAACTGTTTTCGGTAATGGATATTTAAGTATAGCGTCTATTTTGTCTGTGTTAGGTTTTAGTCCTTCAGGCGTAATGGTATGTCCTCGCTAAATCGAGTACGGAAAAGTAACTACTTTTACCTAGCTTGTTAAAAAGGTCTGTAATATTCGGAAGTGGGTATTTATCGTCAATGGTAATGTCGTTTAGGCGTCTATAGTCAATAACCATGCGATATTTTCTTTCTCCACTAGCATCCATTTTTTTGGGACTATGTGTACCGGGGCACTCCAAGGTGAGTGAGATTCTTGAATGACATTATCTTTTAATATTTTTTGTACTTGCTTTTTTATTTCAGCTGCTTCTACTGGGGCCTGACGGTATGGTTTTATATAAATAGGGTCTTCGTTAGTGGTTCGGATTTTGTGTTTCACTTGATTTGTAAAGGTTAATGGCAAATGTTCAGTATAAAAAATGTCTTTGTATTCTAAACACAAATTGTAAATTTGATTTCGTTCTTCTGAGTTCATGTGATCTAATCGTAATTTTGTTAAATTTTGTGTTAGAATTTCATTCTTTTCAGAGTTATCTACTGAATATAAACCATTAATTTCAATTTCTTTTGGTACATATGGTGTGACATTGAGAGGTTTACTGAATTTTATATCAAAGTGATTTTCGGATGTATTTTGAATAACTGTGGTTGCAAAGCCTTCTGTACATTCTACAAGTGCTGTTGGTGTTCGTACACCTTCGCCGAAATTTATATTAATTGCATTGCCATTATATACATTGACGGGAATTTTCGTGCGTGTTTCAGATCGGGGCTCAATACAAATTGTGTAAGGTGAACGGTAAATTATAGGTATTTGTGTGTCTCGTGTTTTCAGTACTTGGTTTTTCATGTCGATGTTCGCGTCAAGTTATTTCAGTAAATCCGAGCCAATTAGTCCTCCGTAACTATTATCGACTTCGTATACATAAAACTTATGAGTATCACAGCTCTTAAAAGTTTTCAGCAATGGGATTTCAATTACTGAGAGCTACGCGCATGGGTACTTACTACTTCAAATGATTCAGTATATTTGAATTCGGAAAAATATTTGTTTGCAATATCGGGGCTTATGAAGGATCGTGTGCTCCCTGTGTCTATCATGAATTTAGAGTTTATTTCGGGAATTTCAATGTGTGGCAGTTTTAAGGCATTATGATGGTTAAGGTGTACTATTTCTGGGGATCTGTCGTAGAGGCTAATATGGGAAAATTTTCATTTTCAGACAAGTCTTATGACATTTCATTCTCCTGGTGGTTATTTAAGAGATATTCTTCGTTTTCAGTTTGCGTGTAATAATGCTGGTAGTTTGAGTCAAAGGCGTTCGGTTCTTCGAAATTTTCAGGGGCAGGTTCGAGTTCCTGAAGTTCATTCGCGTAAAACAAATTGTTAGTTGTTCGCGGAAGTACATACTTTGGTTTTGGTTGAGGTGCTGTTCGCATAGAAACATCGTTATTATATTGGTGTGAAGATTGGCCTTGACCTTGTGGTGTTTGGTATTGAGGTTGGATACCGAATTTAAATTGCGGTTGATGTGCTGGCTGGAAATTATTAAATCTAAATTGATTGTTATTAGGAACAAATGGTCTATTACCTGCTTGTTGAGGAATTCCAAATTTAAAGTTTGGTGTGTGTTGATTGGGCATTAAAGATTTATACCCTTGATTTTGAGGGTTCCCAAATCTAAACCCTTGTGGAGCTGACTGGTTGGGAATGCCAAATTTAAAACCTTGATTTTGTGGGAATTTGTTTTGTGCGGTATTAAAATTGTATCCTGTATTTTGTGGCCGAGAAAATCTCATATTCTGTCCAAAATTATTATTTTGTGGGAAACTAGGCCTTTGCTGTGAAAGCTTATTATTGTTTCTATTTTTTGCGTTATACTGGTTTAAGAAATTGACTTTTTCCATCACTATTGTTAATGCGTCTTCAAGCTGCTTAGGGCTATTGAGTCGCACTACACGTAACATGTCTTCCGGCAAGTTATAAAGAAAGACGTTCAGAGACAAGTGATTATAGATTGTCTTTTTCGCTTCTTTTTCACGAGGATCTTCAATTAAATTTATTTTGGCATATAATGTACTTCTGACATTTTGAATACGATTACAGAAGCAAGCGTACGATTCGCCGTGTCTAATCCTTAAATTATCTAACTCTATCGCTATACACTCCTCTGACCTCGGGTCGCCGAAAAGTTGAGTTAAGAGCTTTTTTAATTGGAGCCAAGTATCAATATCTTGGTTTTCGCTTATCAAGTGGGCGGCTTTGCCAGTTAGCCGGCCAGTAATTGCATGAAATATATACAAATCCTGAGGAGGATGATCTGGGTTTCTAAAAGCTTGAATTACATATTCACTTTTATTTAAAAATAAATTTAATAACTTTTCGTCACCATCAAATTTTGGAATTATGTCCATCATTTCTCGGGGAATTACTCTAATTTGATCCATATTTTCTACGGGATTTACTCTGATTCCCTCCCTATTTTCTACGGGATTTACTCCTATTTCATCCATTAAATACAATTTTCTTTAACTAGCAACTCTTAACTAACTTAATAATTAGGACAATATAATTCGCAACTATAGAGTTTGTATAGAGAGCTTATTATAAAGTCTACACTAAATTATACAGCCAATGGAATAAGAACAGGGATAGACGGGACAGTGAAGTGGTCTACTCACAGTACGCTTTTCCCCATTTCCTCCAATTATAGCCGCAGACGTTTCCGTGTTGTCCTCCAGGCACTGAGACAAATTTATTTCGTTCGAAGATACCAGTTCTCACGTTAACACGTTAACGAAAGTCATGCACTTGGATCGATTCGTGACCCTCACAGGCGCAGGATTTCGTACCGGTATCCTGTCCGCAGCGCCAGTCAAATCGCGCCGGAGGGAAAACTACTTTTTAAAAACTAAATTTATAATTAAAATACGAGTTATTCGTACGGTGGTCGATATTAGAATGTCTTTATTTAATTAAAAATGTTCTTAGGTTCTAAAGCTTATCTACGCCAGACGCAAACTATGCACTTTTGGACGCAGCTACATTAATGCTTAGTATGCCGTCTCTATACATATCGGGCTCTGTAACTAGGTTGGTGCTCTATAAATATTTTGATGCTTTGTGTACTAGTTCTAAAATTTGCCTATAACTATGATTAGGTACGTGAATTTATTAATACCTGAGTCTCATAATCAGGACAAAATGTGGAAAGAAACGGACAAACAAGAAGTTGTGGAAAATATCAATAAAATCAAAACACCGGAACGTAACTTACTGAAAACCAAAATTCAGAAGACATCTGCGGAGAGGTCAGTAGTAATTTGATATAAAAATATCTTGGCCAAAAATTTCTATATATGAGCGACGAGCGTGTCAATGGAATCCCGCACTTGGCCTATCGTGCCGGTGCAACATTACTCTAACCTGTCCCATGTCTATACCTACTTAACCTAATCACAGACTTTGGTGATGGATTAATATTATGGTATTATCGAGCTAGATCTTATTTATTTTTCACCTTGTTACAATGGTATATGGCGAGAAAGTGTAAACATATGTTTTTGTCGTTCACTGTACTGTTACATATAGTGGTAGAAATTATCCGAGCTGACTTTGAGTGCACGTCAACGTATATTTAACTTATTTCCTTAGGTTTAGGTACCTTACGTATGCACAGAAAATTAAAAATATTTTCTAGTATCAAAACTATAATTCCTACTACACAAAGTGTGACCAGCCCAAGATTTTTTCATTTCGCGCCAAAAATGTTGGTAATATTTTAGTAGCCAGACTCTACACGTAGAAACCAAAACCCACCACAGTCGCAATGTGCCGTAACAGTTACGAAACTATTGTGACTTGTAACTGCTTTGAAGATCCTGCGACCGAAAATGGCTATATGGGAAGCAATGGACGAATAATATAGATGAATGGAAGAAGAAAACATGTTGTGCCGACCCCACATAAGTGAGGTAAGGGCAGGGAGACCTAGTATACAGCTGTTCAAGTCAGAAACGCGCTTTTATCTACAACCATATAGTAAATGATCTTTAATTGTATTCAAAACCCATACGTAACGACCAGCTTTTCAGTACTAAATGATCACATTCTCATAAATGCAATGATATCCACGATAACCCGGCGCGTCGAGATGCGTCCACATTTGTATCATTTGCCCGATCAGATCTTCGTCGCGTGGCATGATCGCTTGTCACGATCACGCGTTTGGACGTTGCGCCGATCCGATCGCACGAAATCCAAGTTGCTACGCATATCGGACAAGCGCGGCGTAATCGCCGCGCCGACAGTCAGCGTCCAAGCAGCGCGATACGCAGTCATGCCATGCCACGCCACGGTGATCGGATACGACCAAATGATACAAGTGTGGACGCACCTTAGGCCGCGTTGCGATCATTATAGTACTGATCCGGGCCACCGGGCGCGTCATGATATCTCGGTTAACTTGGTTCCTGGCTCAATGGTTGCACATAAAACAATTGAATATATGGATATACAGGTCTAACGCTTAAGTGAGTGACGGGGGGGGGGGGGGGGGGGGCTATACATAATAACATAATATACGTCACTTGTCAATGTCACCCATCCCGTACCGCTCTCATACCAGGAACAGAGTCAGTTATGCGTTAGGCCTATAAATACACTCCATATTGTATGCAACTGTGCCACACTCGTGTTTTAAGAGAAAAGAGTTGGAATTACTGACTATGTATTGAAATATAGCGGACCAGTACGAAAATAATTATTAAGACAGAGACATTTGATTAAACAGATACTATGGTACGTGCAGCTGTATCAACGTTAACATTCGCTTGTCCTATTTGTTGTTTAGCCTTCGGAAACTTTTTCCTGGACAAAATGTATTATATTATAAGTGACTCTTCTCTTCAGCCTCTATAATCTTCTACTTTGCCGGTACACTCTTGTCAGAGTGGTCTTGGTCGTTGGTCAAGGTGTGTGGCCTGCTATATAATGCGACGCTATTTGTCGTGGGCTGCTGCTCTTTTTGTGCATTTGGGACATGCATCGTCAAGGAATGCCTGTTCCTAAACCACGCCCCAAACGCCGAGCCAGCCAATAATCGTTATTTGTAATAAGGGACGCATTTATTGCTCGCGCGCATCGAAGAAAACTAAAAGACTACATGCTCGAAGATGCCAAAAAGGGATAAGCGCCAGATGTAAAACTTTTAAACAAAAAAATAAAACCGACTCCAAAAAAAACTAAAACTTAAACAAAAAAATAAAACCGACTCCAAAAAAACTAAAAAGTAACAAATAACGCCATAATTCAGTTTCTTCGAATGACTTACAAGTAACTGTTTGTATACTCAATCTATACAGTATATACAATTAATGTTATTTTGGAGTCGGTGCCATCATGTCACAACTTACTAAAATCGTCAATTTTCAATATTTTACACATTCTTTATATGGCACCGACGCCAAAATAAGATTAATTGTATATACTGTATAGATTGAGTATACAAACGGTTACTTGTAAGTAATTTGAAGAAACTGAATTATGGCGTTATTTATTACTTTTTAGTTTTTTGGAGTCAGTTTTATTTTTTTGTTTTTAGTTTTTTTGGAGTCGGTTTTATTTTTTTGTTTAAAAGTTCATTTAATTTACACTTTTTAGTTAATCGTTACTTAAAAGTGTATCTCGTGACGATTCGAACAAGCCCAAACACGGCTAGGATACATTATTTTATTACATAGATCTGGTGCCTACCGTCCGGCTCCATCATCAAATCAATTCGATGGTACCATTCTCATCAAGAACATTGAAATTTGTGACTATGAAGTTGCTTAGCTAAATTAATCAAGATATTTTGTCGCCACCCGTAAATTATTTATCACTGAGGAGTTCCGATGGCATTCTGTGGTCTTCTGCATCAGTTCCACTTCACGAATTTACACTTTCTGAATGCGAATGCTTATTATGTTTCTTATAATACCAAAATCGCTATATGTATGCCTACAATATTTGAGGAGTCCCTTCAATTCCTCATGGATTCGATCATCAGATCTTCACCAAAATTAAATGGGACCAACTAGAAAGTACCTTCTCTAAACCAAAAAAAAAATTTGAAATCGGTCTCATAGTCTTTGAGCAATCGGTGAACATCCATAAAAAAAAACATTCCGTCGAATTGAGAACCTCTTCCTTTTTTTGGAAGTCGGTTAAAAAGTACAACGAAATCTAAGATATTATTATGTTTTGTTAACATTTAAGTTAGTGACAGAAAAGATAAAGGGAAGAATGTCGTTTGTACATAATGTTTTTAAATAAAATGAAGACGCGTTTTCGGATTTCTTTTCTATCGAGGAAATTTTAAACAAACATGTTTCCGTTGAAATAAAACAAAGAAGCTCCACCCGTGACCATGGAAAGCTGGAAAGCTTCCGAAACGTCGGGAACTAAAATGAGATAATATAGGTACGCGATATAGTCCGTTAAATTGTTTTATTTCAATGAGTAATAATCGCGGAAACAGAATAAAATATTATAAACATGTTTCCGCTTTAGATCAGGGCATTAGTAAGGTATATTAAATAGTTGTGATCTGTGTCACACCTATTTAATAAGGATTTGGAATGTTTTTCTAAGTTTCAAGTAGGTACTTGTATATAAATATGTTCTTACTAACATAGATTTAAGTTTTTACTGTTACTAACCCGATATGGATATTTATCCCAGATATAATATTTTGAATTTGAATTTAGCCGTTGAGTAGGTTATATAGTCAAAATCTTTCATCATCATCTGAAAACCAACTTGTTTCGTTTACTAGATTTGACAAGAATCTCACAAAAAATAGCTTATGTTTTCGATGCATCCCTTCATGCTGGGTACTGCGACAGCGTGACCGAGAGAAGCATATCACACAATAATAACTGCTGTGTCATTTTTTTCAGTAATAATAGGAAACGTGACCGTAGGCTATGGAGTGTGCTGGCCGGCACCCATGTTGCCTAAGCTGAAGGATCCTGAGCAGACTCCCTTGGACAAGGCTCTAACGGGAGAGCAAATATCATGGCTCGTCGCCGCTTTTCACCTTGGAGCTATGACAGGTATCATGAAATCGTAAATGACCGTCAGGCTACACTGCTGTGGTGTACTGAGGGGGGGGGATCTAGAACAAAACGTGCGTAAAACGTGCAATTTATGCGAGCCTTATGTGTTGCACTGTAAGGCCTAACGAATAATTGAGTCTGCGCCTGAGGTACTGGAGTGGTACAGGGGGAGGGGGACTCGACGCGCGTGTATAGCGAGACTGTTAAAAGAGACATCATGTTACGTCACTTGCCAACGCTCCCGTATCGCTCCGTTACCTTCGCAACAGACTCAGTTAAGTGTTGGACCTGTAACTTGGCGCGCAAGCAATTATGGGAGATTTGCAAAAAGTCTTCGTGACACAAAGGAATCTTCGCACATTTGTTACACAAAAGCGTAGGAAGTTACACAAAAAAAAAATAAAGAGACTTTCATATTGACGAAAAAAGTCGATTATTGATAAATAACCAAACATGTAGATGATTTGAAAATGTCCGTTTTCTTTAAAGGTGGTTAAATTGCAAATATTAACAAATTGTAGCCTCAATGTATCTGTGTAACGCTACACAAAATTACAAAAAGCCTCAAATCGTATTTTTTTCATCTGTAGTGCATTTTTTCGTAGTCAGTACCTAACGGCTGCGGAACTCTACACGGATCATAGTTCAAAATGCTCTTGGCCGGTCATTTCAGTTTTCATGCAACCCTGAACAAGATAGCCGCTGACTTGCTTTTGGTAACTGACCTATAGTTACTGGTCACCATTCTTATTCAAATATTAATAAGTTCAATCCTACAAGCAAGTGAGTGGATAGGTAGTATGAAATAGAAATTTATTTAAAGCTTAATATTCAAGAAATATACATTCATCAAAAAAAAATTAAAAAACATGTTATGATAATTACGATTTGAAAAGTAGAACATGTGAAGTGATTCTATGTCTTAGCTCGTGAAACATTAAATTTTCTTCTGGATGCAGTGAATATTCTATGTTTTCCATGTTTCACTTTCAGGCTTGTCTGGTGCCTTATTATCAAACGTAATTGGCAGAAAACCTACACTCCTATTGCTTGCAATATTATCTCTGACAAGCTCTATTACACGGAAGTTGGCAAAAAACTTTGCTACACTGATCGTCGGTAGGTTTATCAGCGGCTTCGGGGCTGGTGGGATTATCTGCGGAAACTTAGTCTACATCGGAGAGATGGCGTAAGTTAACTGTTGATTATAATATAAATTTATAAGGACCTACGACATGCTATGCTATGATAATAATCAGTTATCTATTAAATACTCATTAAATAGCTCATATCACATAAATTACGTCATGACGCATTGCTTATACCAATTGGTTATTGGGTAAACGCTTTTATCAACAAATAAATTGTTTAATGACTCTAATTTTAAAATAATATTCAAACCGAAAATAGGTATAAATATAGCAATCGGTACTATAGTAAATGCAGTTGCAGATGTATAATACTGTTTCATGAGCAAGCGTAAATCATCGATAAGCAATATCGACGTCAGCCCTATCCTTGTTGACAGCTCGGTTTATTACCCCATCATTGGAACGTCTTTTTAGCCCGTACTTCAGCAAAAAGTTCAGATGATACTTCAGGTGGACCGTTTAACTGAGTCTTTATTTGCGGTGAGAGAGGCGCGGGGCGTGGCGACAAAGGATTTAGAAAGTGAGCGTGTATCAAAACGCCATCCACTGGCTTTCTGTCAAACTCCCTTACCATGTTCGATAAATCAGTTAGGTCAACGGTAGGCTTTAAACAATACGATACGATACGACACGATACAATACGATACGATACGATACAATCCTTTTGCCACTACTTTTATAAAAACAAACCTACTTGACGCACGTGTCTGACCACCGACGATTATAATATTAGATAATTTGTGATGCTTTCCAAATCGTCTATAATATATGGTATCTAATCAATTAATCATCTGTAACTATGATTTGCGTAGTATGATATTTATTTGTGTACGAGTAACATCGTCTTGTTTGCAAATAGTACATTTACTTTTAGTATTTGTACACTTTTATTATCGTTACTCGGATAAATTGGGTAGATTTTGATAAAATTAGATACTTCACCACGAGCTCCCATAGCTGTACATGATGTGTATCTTATCAAGGCACTAATTCAACGCATGTACGATTCTGTTACAATCATTGTTGGAAAGTGTCTTCAATGTACAGACATTTCATTTTTACAAGTTTATAATAGTTATAATTCTAGCACCTACACATGCCACCTGCACTAGCTACTAGATAAAATTTAAATGAGCCTTTATAGAAAGAACAATTGACGTGTGACTTTTATCTTCAAACAGTCAAGAGCATAATGTACATATTTCCATTTCAGATCTTCTGACCTGAGAGGCATTATATTAACAGTAACAGGATTGCTTCATACCCTCGGAAGTCTTTTAGTCTTCTCAGTGGGTCCATATGTCTCGTTTGCAGTAGTGGAATATATTGCCATAGTCTTGGGAGTATTTCATGTGACAGCACTATTCTGGATCGTAGAATCACCTGTGTATCATGTTATCAAAGGTAAATGAAATGTATGAAGATTTATACTAACTAAATTAATACTTTCGCTGAAAGCATTGACAATATTTCATATTTCTAAGAATACAATTTTATTAGTTCCTCGTATTCTGTATGGATTGAGAAAAATGCCAATAGTTCACAGCTGTCAATTATTATTTTGTAACTTATTCAAAGTAGCTTAGTTGGGAACTTGCGTAATATTTTTTATAATGTCAATAAAGCCAGTAGTTAATATTTTATTCTGTTTGTTTCCGCGATTATTACTCATTTAAATAAAACAAATAAACGGATTATATCGCGTATATTATCTCATTTGAGTTCCCGACGTTTCGGAAGCTTTTCAGCTTCCCATGCCGTGACTATGGATTGACCAACCCGTGACCATACGCAATATAATCTGTCAAATTGTTTTATTTAAGCCAGTAGTTACCTACTCATCCATACTAATATTATAAATGCGAAAGTGTGTCTGTCTGGATGTCTGTCTGTCTGTTACCTCTTCACGCTAAAACCGCTGCACTGATTTGGATGAAATTTGGTATGGAGATAGTTTGAGTCCCGGGGAAGGACATAGGCTACTTTTTATCCCGGAAAAATACCCTTATCCGCGATAAACGAATTTAAGGCGGACGAAGTCGCGGGCAGAAGCTAGTAAGAAGAATAAGTATGTATATAAAATAATCGACTTACAGGGATTGGACATTAGGAACGTCAAATTATATTTAAAGTCAAGCAACATCTGCCGAGCTTTAAAACACTCCATACAAAACGAGCATACAGACATAAGATAAGAGTTTTACTTTTAAGATAAGAGTAAAAATAAATAAATTCACATACTTTCAGGGGACAAAGAAGCTGCAAGAAACACTTTGGTATATCTAGGACGAAGTAAAGACATTGACAAAGAATTAAAAACAATGATTGAAGAGGTCCGACAAAGAAATATTCGTTATACAGAACTAAACACTAAAACCATACTACCAAAATGGACGTGGTTAGATTTATTTAGAAGAAGACAAAATAGAAGAGCTTTCTTGATAACTGCTACTTTATTAGCAATACAAGAAGGTGCGGGAATTATAGTTATCATGTCTTTTGCGACAATAATTTTTCAGAAAGCAGCATCATCAGTTGATCCTGATGTAGCTACTATAATACTGGGCGTAACCCAAGTTGTTGGTATTCTTGTGTCATCATTTATAGTTGAAAAATTTGGAAGAAAATCGTTGTTAATATTTTCTACTTCTATGTGCGCTTTAATGATGGTAAGTTAGAATAGCTAAGTATTATGTTTTGCGTAACTATGTACCTATCCTCCTACGGCCCAGTTCCAAAGAGACTACTTCCGAGGAAGACCCAATGTCCTAATATTAGAACTAAATAATAAAGTACTGAACGCCTAGGCCAAACAAATGTCTTATCTAGTTAACCTCAACATTATAGGTGTCATATTTTAGGGGTGTTATAATATTGATTTAGGCTTGTCAGATAAAAAATAACACCATAACCTTTTGTTCCTTTTTTATCACATTGGGCTGTCACGCTGTCACATATAATCTAAAGCAAATCGAACAGTCTTGGAAATTTTATAAAATGTTAGTGTTTTAACACAATACTAGCAGAGATCAATTAACGATCAACAAAATCCACAAACTCTTCTGGAACATGATCGACCACGGGATAGCGCACGCGATTGACCTCGTCCTCGACCACGTTGCGAGACTGGTGCTGGGCTCGTAGGCTCTGATTCTGAGCGGCACTGCTGCCGCTGTTAATTTCGCCAGCTCTGTTTCTACGTGGAAGGTACTTATCTTCTATATCATCGCCTCCGAAAGGATCGTCCTCATCGTTTTCAAAATCGGACTATTGAAGAAAGTCAAACACTTGACTATCTTTCAACACTGTAAAAAGAGACTGTATGAGCCCGACGACCTAAAACTAAGACAAATTATACTACATAAATAAATATCCCGTTCTTTCTTTCTTTATCAATTGAATTCAAAAACTCATTAGAATGAGTAGGATGCAAAACCATTAAAAAAGCAATTTAAAGCATACCCGCCCAGCATACTAGTACTAGTACAAATAAATTATTATCAAAAATACAAGTCGAAAATGATGACATTAACGTAAAATAACAGTATGCACGCATAATTTATTAATTTAACTCGAAAACAGTACAAAATGCAGATATAAGATAAAGATTTCAAAGATATTCATAAGTTAAACTAACCTCTTCTCGTTGCATGTGTCATTGCTGCGAGTTTTCGTGACAGAAGACCGAAGATACTCAACCGCTCACTTTAAGCAGTGCTGCCACAATGCTAAATATATTCACAGACTAATCGACAACATTGACATGACATAGCGCGTAATATAGACATACCAGGTTTCAGTGAATATTTTGTTCTAGTATTATCACAGTGGGTCATTACTCCAAGTCTCTGAGGGGCTACTATGAAATTCGATATTCGAAGTTCGTATCGCGCCATCACCTCTCGCTCTCATTTTAAACAGTATTTGAGTGAGCGAAATGGCGCAATACGAACTTCGAATATCGAATTTCAGAGTAGCTCCTCTGTTTTAATACTTGGGCTTTCACTGCAAACTGATTTTGACCTAGTATTATCACTTTGAGTCCTAGGAGGGTATAGTTTTTATTTTTTGGAGTGACTTTATCTACTTATTAGGATAACAAAAGCATACTTATAATAAATAAATAAAAATAAATAAATATAACGGGTCAATTTTACACAAATCGAACTAGTACCACGGTAAGCTCAATAAGGCTTGTGTTACTTTTCTTACTTTCATCATCTCTATGTTGAGGATGGTGGTCATCATCGGATATTTTACCCTTGGAGTGGATGATTTCCTTACTTTACGGTTAGCAAAATATCAATAGTATTGTATTTCTTTAAGAAGATGAGCTCAATTAACGGGGTAAAAGCTATAAAAGTTTAATCTTATTTTATCGAAAAACGTTTCATTGGATACTAATTTCATAGATACCTATTTTATTTCATAGAAAGCATTTTCCTCCAAAACCGTGAATAATTTGAGTGATATAAAAAAACTAATCTAATAAGTACACGACGAATTACAATGGTATGTTTGTATGACTTCAAAACGGCTGGTCGTATATTATGTCGTCAACATACGTCGAAGTAAAAAAGAGGGTTACGACGATTCTGATATGTTCTTTGCAAACCAATTTATTGGCAAAATCTAGTATTTGATAAATTGCTTTAATTTCTTTAGGCACTACTGGGAGCTCAATTCTACTTGGAGACGATAAAGCATCCGTTCCTTGCTTCCATAAGATGGTTGCCATTGGCCACGCTGGTCTTCTACTTATTCTGCTTTAATGCTGGTAAGTATTTTTTCCATATCCTTATCGAAAATCATCACACCTTCTTTGATGACCTTATGCCACACGTTGAAAGTAGGTACTGGTTCTGTGTATCTATTTATATTTATGTGACTTATAACTTTTGTCAATGCCAACCATTTGACAAACATAGAATTCCATTAGGTAAATTGTATCATTTAAGTTCCAAATAATATATACTACTATAATACCTATACCTTGCAAAAGTAGATTCTATATTGGCATAATTATGCCCTTGATAACTATATATACATTTCAATCTTACATTGATACATTCGAAGCACCGCACATAAGGTTCTTAAAATTGAAAATAAAAAAACTAAAAGTAGTTGCAATGGAGGCTATTCAAAATTATTAATAACTAGCTTCTGTCCGCGACTTCATCCGCCTTAAATTCGTTTATCGCGGATAAGGGCATTTTTCCGGGATAAAAAGTAGCCTATGTCCTTCCCCGGGACTCAAACTATCTCCATACCAAATTTCATCTAAATCGGTTCAGCGGTTTAAGCGTAAAGAGGTAACAGACAGACAGACAGATACAATTTCGCATTTATAATATGGATAATTAATAGTATGGATAGTATGCATAACCATGGCAATAGTGAGCATATCCCAATATTAATAGAACACAAGCATGGCACACGATGTGTCAGCGGGAAAAACCACGCGTTAGTCGAAGTACCACGCGTTAATAACTAAATCGGAGATAGAACATTAAACAAAAAACTTCTGTACTTTCTGAATAGCCTGCCCGAGAACATTCGTTATAAGTCAAGCAAGCCTAAATTTATATATCATATATAAAAATATAAATAATCAGTCACTCGAGTGACACGAATGTTGTTCGTAATTCAAGTTTTAAAGTTTGCATCAAATATGCTTGTATATCCTCCAATAATAAAAAAATTATTTTAAATTTAAATACATTACTCTGTATTATTAGTATAGAGATTATTGATTGAAGTCAAACTGTATGTTAAAAAAAATCATTTCCTCCAAAAAGCCTCTATGTATATCTTTACTTATTTATCTGCTTAGGCTTGGTTTTTTGCAATAAAGTATATAAAAAGAAAAACACAAAGTCCAGATACAAAATATAAAAACTTTATGAACCTAAACTAGGGTGCCGCTGGCAGCGGGGCAGGGCTCAAGCTAACGGTAACCGGTGGTAAGGGCTGCAGAGACAGGAAACTCTTGACGACGCGCGCCGTGTCCAGTAGTAGCCTTTTCAATGTGACCCTTAATTCAGCCATTTTAGCGAGAGTCTCTTTTTAATAAAGTTGTGTAGCACAGTCTAGCTACGTCAGCTCATATTGCAGTGCATGTGCACTTGAATATGAGCTAACTAGCGGAAACGCAAATCAAACGCAACCCAAAACACCTGGGTCCCACGGGCCCCAGCAGTCACGCGAGATCCACCGTACAGGTTTAACTAAAACGCTTCCGAACCTCCAATAAATATACAGTGTTAATTTATGTGTGCACTCCAAATATACTTATAAGGTCAAGACTGCGTTTTATTTAGTCACCACAAGGGCACGCCTTAAGAGCGTTTATACCTGCTTCACTGGCAACGTCGCATATTTTTTCATTTTGCTTCATTATTTTGTGGTTCTTGAATGAAACTTAAAGGTATGTTCAATTCATGCCGTACATCTTTAGGAATCATGTTGCGTTTAATTCACCTATCACCCGCTTTTGCCTTTATTTAATTACAAAACAAGATATAGACATGAATTCATTTTTAGAGCCTTACTTGTGGCAATTAACATGAAATTTTGAATTGTGCCAGCTTAACTAACGAAAACCTAATGAATGTATTGAAAACATGTTCAAGTTACATTCATATTTCTCAAAATAATCAAGGAAAACCAAAAAATATTAAGCGGGTATAAACCCTCTTAATGGCCCCGGCGCAACGTCCAAACGCGTGATCGTGACACGCGATCATGCCACGCGACGGTGTTGGGATCGGGCAAATTATACAAGTGTGGACGCACCTTAAAGTTGCTATAATTTGATTTCAGGTTTAGGAATAATCCCCAACGTGTTAGTGGGTGAGATGTTCAGCCCCAACGTCCGCAGCACCGGCTCCTCAATCGCCATATGCCTCAGCCTGTTCACAGCCTTCCTCTCTTCCCTCAGTTATGGCTACATCCTGATGTATATCGGCAGCCACATCATGTTCATCATCTTTGCCTGTTTAAATGCCTTTGGATGCGTATTTACTCTAAAAATTGTGCCTGAAACTAGAGGGAAGAGTCTCACTGAGATAGATGCGATGCTAGCTCGATGAATGATGATTATGTCGTGATTATGAATGATATTAAATAAAATCTAAATTTATCTCATCCTGAAGTTTGATATTGTAGTTTAATCTGCTATCCACAAAAATCAAACCCGGCGTCCATTGCTAAAGCTGAACATTAGTTTCCAAAAATATTGTCTGCATCTGCGGCTGACTAAAACCTCGACCTTAAGATCGACCTTCATTAATATGGACTGACGACCTAGATCAGAATGCAGAAATCAATTAGAACATCTTTGTGGTTTTTTTAGAAGATAGGTTTAATGTGTTCTACAGATATTCCACTTAATAAGGTCATGCCAGTATTTCAAAAGAACAAGTTGAAGAAATAATAAATTCTTGAGTTAAAAACCTGTAAAAGATAATATTTTAGGAATATTTATCAGAGAGGCCAAGAGTGAGAAATTTGCAGTTAATAACTTTATTTAGGGTACTTCCCATTTATTCTACAAAACTGTGACTTCAATGAAATGCAATTTGTACAAATGTAAAAAAAAATAATAATTATGAGGCACGTTTTTATTGCCGACTGCACTTTTCTTTAAACATCCATCGACTACTCACCGAGACGATTTTAAAAAGCCCAAACTCGGTAGCTTTGAATTATTTTATTACAGAGTTCCTTTGACCACCTTCCTGCTCCATCATCAGATCAGCTTGATGCTATCATACTATTGTATTGTCACCAAGCTTACATAAATATGCCAAATTTTAGCTCAATTGGAAAACGGGAAGTGGGTGAAATTCAACTTGCTAGATTCCGCACGAACACACGTTTATGAAGCGTGACATCACATTTCTGTAGAACAAATAAAAACACCCCTCATGAAGTATTTAGTAAATACTCGAAGTATGAAACGGGCCCCTGCCTTGGAGTATTTAGTAAATACACTAAGGCCCCTGCTTGTTTCCTATTTTTTTTTAACACATTAAAGAGGATTTACTATATAGGTGTACTATAAACTTCTTTTAGTATTAAAAACTATAGGTGTCAAACATTATATGTTATATCTGAATTAAATTAAATATTCTGAATTCTGACGGAAATAAAAGTCACCGCTTCCGATTCAATAAAAATGTTCTTCGCAAATAAATAGTACAACAACCACTTTCAATTTAAAATATAAGCATAATGACTGTACATTGCAGTTGACATCAAGAATACACAAATAAATAAAAATGAATATTTAAACTACCACGAAAGAAATCTTGTACAACGCATACTTCAACTACAAATAAACTAACCCAAATTTTAGTCCACTAAATCACTCATGAACAAGACCATCATCAAGATCCTCAAATTGAGATGTGCTGTCACTGCTTACCCAATTGGTGTCGCTACCAAATAAAGATTGCCAGCAAATTATTCGGTGTTCTTGGTTTTAAATGCAGTTGTATGGCTCCTACCTACACAAGCTCTACAGTTAAATACAATGGCTGACGAGAAATATGAAGAGGAATCTCAGGATTTGAAAGAGAAGAAGACATTTATCAGCAAAACCAACGATTTTCTGCAAGTTTTAGCAAAAGTGACTGAGAAAATGTGTTCTTGCAGCTGTCTACCAGGGCTGAGATGCTTATTCCGAGTCCAGGTAATCAATAAGATATTATCTTTCTTTGGATTGAGGTGTAACTGCACGGAACCTATGTGTTTGGCTGCTAGGGCCGGCAAAGTAGTTGATGATTTGATTCCAAAATAAATCTTATTCGAATTTACTGTAGTTTCTCTTTATTGACGATTGCGAGTCACAATCTTTTTAAGGACTTTGTTTTGAAGGTCCAAGGTTAAAAGACTGCGACTTAATTTAGTCTTGACAATAAGTGTTATGGGCTTGATACTTTAAATACTAAACTCGAGTCGTGAGTCGTTAAAATGAGTTGAGTCTCTTTAAAATATTTTTAACGACTGAGTCCGTGCTTATGAATTGTGACTGCCGATTAATGTTCTTTAATTTATTGTTGTGAATTAGATATTGGTTGACGTCTTAACACGTTCCCTGTCCGGGTGCCCCAAAACTGGCTCACGCAATTGCTTGTCAGGAGTCCATGCCTCCACTGTGGAGCCACTTTTCCATACTGGATGCGCATTTGGACTCATGACATTGTAAAATCGTTTGTACGTTTGTCGATGTGATTCCATAGTGCAAACCTTGACTCCTCGGAAGCAGTAATGTGACTTCTCATTGGGGTAACTGGACGAGAAACTATTTGAAGGCTCTAGTTGTAAAGACTCGCCTGAATCTTGAAGGCTCGGACCGTCAAGACTTCTTTACGACATACTTACAAAATATACTTATGTGAGTTGTAAATCTTGCAAGAATTTGCCTAATGACTCCCGAGTCTAAGGCTCGCGTGTCTTTTTGGACTCGAATAAACTATAATTCTATTTCAAAAAAGAATATTATATGCCACAATTTGATCTTAGATTACTACTTCTCTCCGTCAGTTCCTCGGTGGAGTGTACTGCATAAAGATATATCCAGATGATTGGTTATCTCAATTTATTTCCTTCCGAAAGTAGTATTTAAAATAGTAATAGGATATAACACCGTAAAGAAATATAATCGATCAATTGTGAGACATATTATATTCATTTTAACAAAATAAATGTGGGATCAGGAATGACGTATGCAAGTAACTAATGACGTATTTATTTAGTTTTTATTGCACTATACACTAAACATGAAGGTACAATTAAATTCTAAAGCTTTTTTGACGGCGACCATCTGACCAAACTACGTTTAACTGTTGCAGGATAACATGAATTATGAAAAAAAAGCAAATCAATAGGATATTTTACTAACATTAACACTTTCACAACCGACATTTTAATAGTTACTCTCTTGTTTTTCAATATAAAAGTACTCGTAGTAGTCATAGTATGGGTCTATTCAGACGTAGCAAAACCACACAACAACCACAACCACACGACAACGACAATCACCTGTTCGGGTGATAATTTATAGGAAAATAAATAATATTATTTACACGGACTACATTTTCGCGTTAAACGCAACCGTGTGGTCAGTCCTACAACATCAAAACAACTCCAACAAGCTATATTGCAACTCATACGGAACCACTGCGTCACGACGTTTTATTGCTGCGTTGTTGTGTGGTTGTGCTGCCTCTAATAGAACCTATAAGCGCTGGTTCAAAAAGGTACAGTTAAAGAGAAAGTTTTGTATCATTTTAGGTATCCGGGGATTGTCATGACCACCATGGACCATGTTGTAATCGACGTTAAGATGAATACTAACTGTTGACTGTGTAAATAGTTTTAAGAAGCATTGATATGTCTGAAAAACATAACATGGAAAAAACAATGTAGAAGAAAAAAGCCTTTTAATTAATACTAGATGGTGGTTGGTCCTCAGAGAAAAAGGAAAGCACATCTCACTTTTTCATTTCAGCGTACTGGGATAAAAGTTATCAAATAATCATCTTACTGTGGTCACATCGCTCGCAGAGGTGCGGATAACTTGGGACGTCTGGTAGAAATAGGAAGTGTTATACGGGGCAAACGAGTAGACGGATCGCCTGATCGTAAGCTATCACCTTCGCCTATAGACACCTGCGATACCAGAGGAGTCACGAGTTCGTTGCCAGCCTTTCATCTGGAAGTACGCTCTTTTCTTGAAGGCTTGAAGGTCGCAGGAAGGTCGTCTACTCCACAGTTCAGTCATGCGAGGCATGAAATTTCTAGCAAAACGCACAGTTGTGAACTGCTAAAGGTGCGGCCACATTTGTATCATTTGTGCGATCAGATCTACGTTCCGTGGCATGATCGCGTGTCACGATCACGCGTTTCGACGTTGCGCCGATCCGATCGCTCGAAATCCATGTTGCTATGCGTATCACACACTTAGATCGGATAAGTGGGGCATGATCTTTGCGCCGACAGTGAGGGTCCAAGCAGCGCGATACGCAGTCATGTCACGCCACGGTGATCGGATACGAGCAAATGATACAAGTGTGGACGCACCTATATACAGCTGCATTGCTTGGAACAACTGTGCTTAGTTTCAAAGCTTAATCACAAAGTGCAAGGTTATCATACATATCGCAATAGATTCCCAGCTAAATATAGGCCCCGGGTCGGCAGTGGCAATTGGTTGTTTCAATCAAAAAATGATTTTCCGGACATCGGGGGGTCGTGTGGAGTTTACAGAATTCGTTAGATGAAAATAAACTCGCTGCTGGTTACTGCGGTGAAAACACCATAGAGTAGAAATATTCGGGCAGATTGTACACTTGACAACAAAGCTCATTTCGTCATGCTGTTTTAGTTTTTTATTGAAATTTAAGGCATTCGCCTTGTTTCCTGTCCAACCTAAATCACAGGTGTTATCAGTCAGACGTTACAACCGACAGTGCATGATAAAATTGGTTCTGAATTAAGTTATATATTATGGTACTTTCTATCTATCATTTCCATTATGCTCCATGTATCTAAAGGTTCATGGGTACATCTATCAAGGGTGCATAACTAATATTCAAGCAATTTATTGGCTCGCAACTAACAGAGCTCATTATACATAAATATCTCTTTTATATATTAAAAACTCTCATAAAAAAACGTAAACTAGCTACCTCAATTGTTTAGGTTGATAAAAATGTATACTTTTCCATGACTTCTGTTCTAATCATTGGTTCCAGCAGAAGATCATCAGATTAATAAGGTTCAGTACACTGTTAAAATATGTTATTTTACAGGCAAATAAAACACATAAACCTGTAAAATCCCCGAAAACACAAGAAAATTTACGAAAAATAATGAAATTTTCTTTAATTTACAATTTTATCAATGTAAAATTATTGAAAATTTCAATAATTATTTTTATTTATTTATTTATTATTCAAAAGGTTACAGAGAATTACGGTAAAAACCAAGGCACTGTGAACTACAAAAAACAAAAACATATAAAAAACTTAAAACTCGTTCGATTTAGGCGACGTTACTCCGTGGCTCCATTGCGTCGTCTGATCTGGTGTAGGATTCGGCAGATTGCCCCGGAACTGCCGAAATACTACATTCTTCGGTCAGAAGTCTGCACTTGCGATGGTGTCCTGCAGCGGCCGCGGCACGCGCACCATAATTATTCGCATATTTCCTTGCTTTTTCGAGGCAATCTGCCGAATCCCACACCAGATCAGACGTATAAACATTTGCAGTAGGTAATTCAGTCATAAAAGTAGCAGGTAGATCTTCTATCACATTGTGATGGTGAACAACAGACTAGGTCTAACGCTTAACTGAGGTATAAGGGCGTTAAGTGAGGGGTGACAAGTGACGTAACATGACTAGTCCTACCTATCTCGCTATACAAGCCTGACGCCCCATTGAAGTTACGCGTCGTTTGACGTTCCGTACAAACACCCTCCTTTACCGCTTCCATACCTCAGGAACAGACTCAGTTATGCGTTTGGCCTATAGGTACTTAAGGCGTTTTCCGATGGTACTGTCTGCATGTATAGTCTGTGGCGGCTCACTGTAGCCAATCAGCCGAACTTGGTTAACGAAGCCGAGCCGGAGACAGATTGGATTACCGCCGCCTACAATCAAGATGGTGGCCTTGTATACACGCTTCAAACTGAATCACGCCATACATGGTCTAAATATAAAGCAAAATTCAAAAGTCGGTTTAATTTTTTCCGCTACTTTGCTTATTTTTTTATGTAATAGGGGGCAAATGAGCAGATGGATCGCCTGATGGTAAGCGATCACCGTCGCCCATAGACACCAGCAACACCAGAGGAGTCACAAGTGCGTTCGCCAAGGTACAGTCAATATAACAATGAATGGCCTTTAAAATAGCATCCACGAAATGTTTTTTACAATATATTTTATTCGATAGGTAGAACATAATGACAGAAATACTTTATGTACTTTTGATGTTTTTAAAATTTAACTGGCAACGCGGGTAACACTGAACACCCATGCGTATACTAAACTCTCGATATCATATTTTGTAATTATGCGGTAAAGCGTATTACATTTAATTTTTATCTATACTATTATTAAGTTGTAAAAATAAAATGTCTGTTCATTGATTTCATTTTAATTAGTTTTTATTCATATTTTATCGTTTTTACGCCAGTTTTTAATAACTACGAACACAAATGGATCTTTGTTATCTGATAATAAATGATAATAATTATTATTATTGAAGATATTAAAAAACAAAAAATACTGTAGTGGACCATTTGGAGGTCACTGAAACGATCTTTATTGATTTTTTGTATGTGTCGTTGTGGTTTCTTCACGCCAAATCGGCTAAATTGATTTCAACTAGTTTTTGCACGAGGGAAGCTGGGTATCCATAGATGGTCATAGAATACTTTTTACCCAACTACGCTGACGAAAGAAAAGAGGTAATGATTTTTCCACCTCCGTGAACGAAGTTGCGACCACCTTCTACTCTTTATATAAAAAGCTTCATTTTTCCAGTAAAATACATTTAGAAAATGAATATATCCCTGACGTTTCCCTCATCCGCTTTGATTTATGGTTGTGAGGCAAAAACTCATCATTTGTTACCCGATAAAGTACCCTTTGACAACATGTTTCATTACACTTTTGTTACGGGCTGAAAGTTTTTATCAATACTAAAACGCGCGAGATATCATTATGTGGCATTAAGCATAAATTCAATTTCAATGTAATTTGTAGATTTCTAAATACCACATTCACCACCACACACCATTTAAGTCGATTGCATGGCGAGCGCACTCTGTCACAGAAGTCTTGGTGACAGATTTGATGGACCTTCGAGACCATGGACGTAACGCGACGTCCGAAACGTCGAAGAATTACCAACGGTAGGTAATTAAATAAATCATATTTATACGCGATTAAGCACGGTTTTGATGTGTTGTGATAATTGATAATAAGAGATGTTAAGAGACTGAAGGAAAGACAGGACGCGGCCGGTCGCCAACGCGATGGTCTGACCGAGTGAAAAGGGCCACCTTCTCGTCAAAATTGTATCAGGTGGTGAGGGCTACTTCGGACCGGAATCGATGGACTGTATCTGTCTCCTAGATAAAGCTCTTGCGATATTTCCCCACCGGTCGATGAACTTATTCGCTCGTTCAGTTTTCTGTTATTAGACAGAGCCTTACCCGGTCTTCCTTACCTACACTAGATTATAAAATCCGGCATCATAAGGTCGGGATATTTTGCCACTAGTAGTTCCGCAATGTAACAGCCAGAATGTAAGAATAGGGTAAGTACATCAAATTTTTTATCGCATTTCTTAACAAAATATCATACTGTAAAAACGATTTCAAAAAAAGGATATTTAAATTAAAATTGGCCAAGAAATACCTAAGACAACACTGGTTTGAACTTACACGATCTTCACTCAGTATCACAACACAACAAAACGGGGCCGCTCCAGTTCCTTCGAGACCATGGACGTAACGCGACGTCGGAAACGTCGAAGAATTACCAATGAAAGGTAGTTAAATAAATCATATTTATACGCGATTAAGCCCAGTTTTGTTGTGTTGTGATCCCTAAGAGAAATACGCAAGATATAGGCATTTTAATTAAACTACTAATTGGACAGGGATTTGACAGAGGTCCGACATGAATTGTTAAGTCATAGTACTCTCTGGCCATATAAACTCCATATTAAGTTCTGTTTTGCTAGATTTTTATAGTAGTTGGAGAAATTATTTTTGTCTACTGTTTGTTACATGAATGAGGTTTTAATAAAGCAAAGATAAAAAATCATGCATATTCACTATTAAGAAGACAATAGTAATAGTAACGTAGTAAAATGGAAAATAGATAATAATCTAGGGTACTAACATACTGCCATTTTAGTTGCCTTTCTATCGTTGCAAAATCGTAGTTTTAAAGAGTGCTTCAGGTGCGGTAACTATGGCAACATAGTATAAAAAAAATGAAAGAACCACGAACATTTTCGGATAGTAACCGCGTAAAACTAACTCTAACTTCATCGGTACATATCTTAACAAACTTGTGTAGAAGTATCTGGAAAGTTTTGATAAGGAAACTTTGTCAGGAAAATGATAAACCAAAGTATGTTACCAGGTTAAGTAGTGCTTATACTTTCGCCATGTCCGTCTGTTCGTCTGTCTGTCCGTCCGCGGCTTAGCTCCGTGATCATAACTACTAGAAAGCTGAAATTTGGTATGTGTATGTATCACGACGAAACGGTAAACTAAAGCTTACAAAAAAAACTTTTTTCTTGGGTACCTCTACTGGATAAGCTATCATAGTATGGAGATATATTTAGATTAAGTGTTATGCTATAAGAGCTACTTTCATAGCAAAGTTCAAGTTTCTTGGACAACTAGAAGTATCCTATACGTTTTCACTTGACGGCAATTTGTATGGAAACAACTTTATATATTTATATATTACTATTTATATATGCGTATTTTATACTACTCAAAACAATATAAGGGCCACTGTTGTGCGGAGAATTTCTGTTCAGTTTTTGTGGTAACAATAAACTAATCTTGTTTCGATTAAAACTAAGAAAACAATAGGCTGTATTAAATCGATTATTAGCTAAACAAAAACAAAAGCCTTTTTAGCTGCAGAGTATGTAATAGTACATTACTGACGACGCCGGGAAACAAGGGCTTGCCGGGTGAGTAGGTATAATAGACTATCGGATAGTGATACGAAGCCGGCAAGCACTTTTCACGGCCAGAGGCATGTATAGTGCTTTTCTCAAACATATGCAATGAAATAAAAAAATACAACACTCAAAAAACTACGCGACAAAGTGTTTTAAATTTTCCCTTCAATCCCTCCATAATGTTTGGTTTTTTTTACAGAAGTTGTCCGTATTTCGCGAGTGTAGTGTTCGAGTAGACCCTATTACGGCCGTTATACACAACCTTCATAATAAGAATCTTAATTTCTATAATAAATAAAATAAATGCAGAGGATTTTAAATATTGTCTATGGTCTCTGGTGACTTAAGTATCCATACTTATATTATAAATGCGAAAGTGTGTCTGTCTGTCTGTCTGTCTGTCTGTCTGTCTGTTACCTCTTCACGCTTAAACCGATTTGGATGAAATTTGGTATGGAGATAGTTTGAGTCCCGAAGAAGGACATAGGCTACTTTTTATCCCGGAATAATAAACGAATTTAAGGCGGACAAAGTCGCGGGCAGAAACTAGTAGACTATATTTTAAATGTATGTGGAACCATAAAAATAAAAATATGTCGCGTTAGGAGTGGCGTGAGCGGGAAACTGGGCATAATTATGGTCATCGGACATAGCGATAGGTTCCAATCCAAGTCAAAAACGTAAAATACAATTCCCGCTAACAGCCATGTCCAAGCGAGGGTAAAAGATATCAGCCAATCCATTGAGTTTCAGTGTGCCAATATCATAAATTAAATTGTATCCAATCAGAAAAAACAATAAACCGAAATATCAAACAAGTTGTCCATCATAATCAACAAAATGTTACCAGGAAATAACCATTAGATGGTAAAAGTGTCATGTGGTGTCGCCATCTGTTGGCAGTGACACAATAAATAAAGCGAAATTAAGTAATCCATGCCTGGCAACAAACTTAAAAAAAAGAAATTTAATTTCAATCGTTGCCAACGGGTGGCGCCGCCCTCACACTTCAACCAATATATGAAGTTTGAACGATACAAAATATAATAAATAGTTCTCATGACACAAGCACGTATAACATATTTTAGTCCCTTGAATGTCTGACATCAAACTTGTATAGACATATAATCGTCCTAGATAGACGTAGTTTAATACTTATATTTTAGCTACTGTCAATTTGGTATACACTAAAACGTCGAAAATTTAATGATAAAAAAATATTTTTACCTGTTTAATAGAATAAAACGTCTTTGATTAACGTTTATATAATTTTATTTACGAGGTTGACACTCAGCCATAGAAATTAAATTAAAATGCTGTTGGTGCCTAGTTTCAGTGGTAAAATAAAAGAATATCGCTGTGACTTATTGCGTAGGTACATACAAAGATATCATAAGAGTATCACTTTTATTACTTCTTCAAATCTCGTAACTTTTCACCCTTTTAAAATAGTTTTTTATTATGCAAGACTGCTTGAATTAAAAGCCGGGTAAGCGAAAGAAACCGTTCAAATATACATTCATGAGCGTAGCGTGGCGTGCAAGGTAGGAGCAGCTAATACTTTTGCAGCTGTGTAAAGCACACAACTTTTATTTCACCTCACTACTGCAAGAAAATTTTGACATGTAAGAAAAAGTAAGAAATATATACAAAAAGATTATTTTTTAATTTAAAACTGATGATAATGAACCTATAAAACGCACTCATAACAAAACAAACAAAAAGTCCAATTTTATATTGCGTTTCCACGCTAGAGGATAAAATTAACTTTTCTACGAAGATTTGGCGCTATAAAGGGAATTTTTTTGAGGTAGTGAAGTGAAAAAGAATAAGGTTTGCCACTGGGTTACTCAGCCCTTAGTAATTAATACTTAGAAGTGACTTTTCAAAAGACCTTTGAGGTTTTTTTTATGTAAACCACAGAAAAATAATCTCATTTAAAATATAATGCGGGTGTGTGAGGGAAAATAAAAAAAAGGAACTTTGGGTGCGACTCTGTGCTTGTATTTCAGGAACTACTAATGCTATCCATTTGAAAGGAATAGTTCTAAAATTAATATGTTTTCTTATAGAACTACGCATTGGGTGTATATTTAAAAAAACTATCCTTAAGATAAGTTAAGCAATAACATTGTAATAGTTAAGAATTATTTAGAAAAACTACTGATTATTTCTTTAGATCTCGTGGCCGTTTACCTATGCGATGGACTGACCAGATAAAGACGCGGATGAGTGCTTCCCTTGACGAATGTGCTCATAGAGCTTAGGCCAAAGGGAATTGGAGGAAGATTGTGCAACGCGCTACCACCAAACCGCACGAGTGACAACAACTGCTCTGCCAAGAGCATACGCATAAGAAGATGAGACTGACTATTTAGTTCCTTTTGGCTTTTTTTTCTATACACTATAGTGGTCTCCTCTTGGGAAATGTCGGTAGACTCAAGCTTGTAAAAGTGTCCTTGTGGCCTACTGAAACAATAGTATATTGTTTGACAAGGGGCTAAAGTAAGCCATTATGACACGAAGTGATTATTTGGACGAGCTCACGACAAATATGTCTGAGTGTCATAATGGCTTTTAGCCACGTGTTAAACACTCTGCTTTTCACTTCGACTGCGAGAAAATAAAAAAGACTTAACATTAAAATTGTATATTTCATGAAATACTAAAAGTACAGTTTGAGCAATTCTATCAGAAATTGCCATTGGCCAATCTGATCAGGTTGGTTTGTTTGTTTTTAATTATTCGTAAGGAGTATGTAGCTGGCCGCAAGTTTTTTTTTCAGTGTCATAGAAATTTGTATGGGGTTATATGGCTTTCTTTTAAACCCTAGGCGCTAAATGTACTATTTTAATCTTGCTTCGCGAAGCTAACATGACCTACTTTTTGAGCAGGAGAAGTGAAAAAGTTTATTATTTTATTCCCTACTAGCAGGTGCCCCCAATTTTGTCAGAGGTGGGGAAACAATAACTCTCTTTTTTCTTTTGCGTAGTTGGCTAGAAAGTATTCTATAGCCATCTGTAATCAGCTAGCCGTGTACCGAAAATGTTGAAGTCTAATCATTTTCAGTAGGGGCAAATATTTGTGTGATGAGAATAATTTAATAATATTTGTTCGTGACTCTTGGATATTTTCTATGTATATAAGTAAATATATCTATTAAATATATCGTCGTCTAGTACCCATAACACAATTCTTATTGAGCTTACCATGGGACTAGTTCAATTTAGGTAAATGTCCTGTAATATTTATTTATTTATAATACAGCCAGAAATAAAAGCTAGTCACAGAAATAAATTTTTTGACAGAAACTTATTTTTCAGTATCTGTGGCCCGTTTCTCAAAAGTTTTTAATTTGTATCACAAAGGGATATCTCTTTTTAATTCATATTTTACTTGTTTTACACCTTGTAAAACAAGTTACAATCGTTTATTAAACGGGGCCCTGCTATGCTTGTTTTGGAGGGCAGCGTGGTATTCCGGACGTGATCCATCATTTTAAGACCTAAAATGGTTAATTTTGTTTATTGTTATCTCCTGCAGCAACAACATATTGTGTAACCTCCATTTATTCGCTGAACGTACCCCATATATCAGTTATACATTCTCGACATCGATCGATGGCAGCGTGTAAATCGCTGTTTGATTTATTCCAAACATTTAACTTCAGAGGCAGATGTGTCGAGATTTATATGTTTACGTGAGTGGATACAGGGTTTAGTGAGATGACAAGCTTCTGATGATAAAACGATTTCTTTAGGGTGGATTTCTAGCCTGTCATTAAAGGTTTTTATAATCACAGAAGTGATCGTCTGCTGGTCACAAAACTTAAGATGCAGCATTTATTTATTTATTAATTATTAAAGTATATATTATATCATTCACATTATTTATATTATTATAGGCATCTACATCTGATATACACAACAATAACGGTGTACATAACATATACACCACTAGGTGGATGAACTAGTGAAGGTCGCTGAAGTCCGGTGGATGTGGGCTTCGAGCGACCGGTTTTAATGGCGTTCTTTGGGGATAGCCTATGTCCAGCAGTGGGCGTCCTTTGGCTAATGATGCCTATAGAGTCATGCAACTACTCTCGATTTAATTAAAGGTATCCCAAACAATACTAAAGGCGCCCGCAACTTCGTTAACGGAGAAGAAAAAGACATTACCCCTATTTTTTTTCAGCAAAGTCGGGTGAAAAGTATCCTATAGCCATTTGTGGATACCCAGCTACGCGCGCAGCAAAAACAGTTGAAATCCGTTTAGCCGATTTGGCGTGACATACGAACACAAAAAATAAAAATAATATTTATCGATTAAAGTGCCTCCAAATAGTCAGATACATTTTTTTTAAATATCTTCAATGTACAGACATTTACCTTTTTACAACCTTATAATTGAGTATAGATAAAGGCAATATATATATTTTTTCCATCCAGTATATATATTGTTCAAGGGCTCATGTCGTCAGTATAGTATAGCCTAGATTTTTAGCATAATTTTACGTATCTATGTGACTATTATCTCCTGAGTTACAGGGGAGAATAAAAACTACAAAAAGTTCATCCACCCACAAACAATAAGTTTCTTTAAACATACTACTGTGTCGAATGTAGCACTTAGTTTAAGTTTAGTTACACTGCTTCTCTCCGTGAGTTCCTGTAATTGGCTTTTCTTTTTCTATTGTAATTCTATTTAAGCTATGTAAAGCTGTTGGTTCTCCAAATTAATATAAATAAATATACTAAGTTTTCATTTTTTTCTTTTCATAAGTGAATATAAATTACAACTCCTTACAGAAAATATGGGTACCTACTTCTTACATTGAATTCTTTCCATCCCTTACTTTATCCAAGGACCATTAAAACAAGAGGACTGACAGTTGCTAGAAAGTGAAAGCTGAAATTGTATGCTATGACATTTAAAGCGAGTGTATGTATTCGTGGAACAAAATGACAGTATGTCTCAAAAGCTGACGGCATTTTTTGTTTGTTCCAATGTTCCGAAGTATAAATGTGTAAGTTTTGGATGTTGCAAAGTTTGCTGAGAGCAAATGGAGGAGTTGATCGCAGACTTTTTGATCTTCAAGCACATATTTGTATTGAACAAAGTTACAAAGTGCTTGCCCAACAACTCAGAGTTGTGTGATAAATTTGTTGAAAGAGTCAAGTTGACGAGACGCGACGCGATAAGTACAAAGGTTTTGGAAAAAATTAAGGGCATCCGTTGACTTGACTTTTGATTGACAGAGCTCGTTTCCTGTATATTCATAGAGCATTGCTGCGTCTAGTAGGTCGCCTGTATACTCATATACAGAAAACGCACTCGGAGCAAATATCTATTCAAAGCTTCGATATATTCCTAGATCGTCATTTTCGTAGGTTATTCAGACGTGTTGCTTAAAACAATAATAATAATAAAACGAAGCATAAAAATCAAACGTATCCTTTAACAAAATACAAAACATACCTCCTTGCATCTTCATAATAAAATTTAAAGACACTTTTAAACAAAATAGTAGTGAAAATCATCCGTAAACAAATTAATATTTTTACTGTTCTGTGATAACACGGTTCGAGCGCGTGCGGTATGACAACTTCCGATGAATATAAGTGGACATTTTTGTTTCGACACTTGGCAAATAATTTATGTTTTCTAAAACTACATCTATTTAACTACCCACTTTGGTACAAAAAAAGGTTTTTATAGTGAAGCGACTTTTTTGAATATTGTCTTCTGCTGGGACCACTGTGCGCCGGGCTCCAACTCAACGCACCGAATGCCCTCAATAATCATTTTTAACCGACTTCCAAAAAAGGACGAGGTTATATGTTCGATAGTTTGTATTTTTTTTTATGTGTGTTCACCGATTACTCCGCTGGACCGATTTTAAAAATTCTTTTTTTATTTGAAAAGATATACTCCTGAGGTGGTCCCATTGCCACCAAGTTGCGAACTGATGATGGGATCCCAGGGAAATCGAGGGCAATTCTCAAATTTTATAGGCACTTATAACGTTTTTCTTTTCATATATTTTCTTAAGCTATTTAAGTATTTGCATACGGTAGTTATCATCTTATCATGCTGAGCTGATGACGGAAGGTACAACTTCTTAATGCTTAAGAGTTAGAGGAAAATTCTTAAAAAAATCATCTACTATAGGTAGGAAGGATAAGACTGTTAGTCATATTCTTTAAAGTGTGTCTCTGAGGTAGTCTCCTTATCACCAAGTCAGGATCTGATTCGACTTTGACTCGCTCCGCTCGTGGTTTAATTTTAGATTCCTTCGCTTACTCGGCATTCAATTCAAGCTCTCGCATCAAATAACAACTTTGCAGCCTTGCATAACATATCACAATTCCAACACACTTGACACTGTTTTTATAAATACACTAGAAGGCAATTTCGTTTGCAAAGGAAAAAAATCACAACTCCTCTTTTTTCTAGCATAGTCGGGTAAAAAGTATCCTGGTACCATCTGGAGATACCCAGCTATCAGTGTACCAAAAATAGTTGAAATATGTTTAGCCGATTAGCGTGATGGAGCCACAACGACACATACAAACATACAAACATTTTATTTTTGCAACTTTAAAATAGTAGGTACTACTAGCTTCTATCCGCGACTTCGTCCGCCTTAGGGTGCGTCCACACTTGTATCATTTGCTCGTATCCGATCACCGTGCCGTGGCATGAATGCGTATCGCGCTGCTTGGACGCTTACTGTCCGCGCGCCGATCATGCCGTACTCGTCCGATATAACTGTGGGATACGCGTAGCAAAATGGATTTCGAGCGATCCGATCGGCGCAACGTCCAAACGCGTGATCGTGACTGATACGGGCAAATGATACAAATGTGGACGCACCTTAAAATTAGTTTATCGCGGGTAAGGGTATTTTTCCGGGATGAAAAGTAACCTATATCCTTCCCCGGGACTCAAACTATCTTCATACCAAATTTCATCGAAATCGGTTCAGCGGTTTAAGCATGAAGAGGTAACAGACAGACAGACAGACACACTTTTGCATTTATAGTATTGGTATGGATGGACACATGTTAGACCTCAGGTTCCATAAATCTGTGTGCGACGGATACGAAATGTTATCAAATGATAATTATCTAAAAATAGCACAGGAAGTATACAACGAAATTAGAGGATAATATGCACATGAACATTTGTGATTTGCGGGGTTAAATGGGTCGTACTGATTTTTAGTACGAGTTAGCGTTATGCGTCTTTCCTGTGGACACCCGAAAATTAAAGGGCTTTACATACTAATTTTTCTTAGTGCCCTATAGGCGATGAACATATTGATTAATACTCTAGATCTAAGCGATAAAAATATCAGTTATATGTACCCAAGCCCTTAACTATTGCGTTGTCTACAGGAAAGACGTCTAAATTCTAGAACAAGAACGCAAATCTCAATTAAGGTATCAATTCAAGCGGAGGTACCTGGGCTAACGAATTTATTTGGTAGCCTGTCACGAACATACGCCCTGTTAATTGCACAATACCAAAGGTCGAAACCGACTTTTGCCAGAATGGCTAAATAAATTAATCTATAAATTTTCGGCCTAATAGAGTAGTTACCTGGGTAAAAAAAAAATTTATTCAAAATTGTCTGTCTGTGATCAAAAAATATTGGACACATCTTTTTTCCTTTTGTCAATCAAACAAAAAAAGACAAAGATAAAGTGCGTCAAAGTTTGGGAGTGGGGGCGCTTGATTACGGCGAACTTTAACGGGCTATATCTTCATAATTTTTTGTTTAATTGATAAAAGAAAAAATATGTGTCCAATATTTCAGATAATCTAACTGAGGTACTAATTATATTTTTTTAAGGACACATGCCTATTTGTACCAACAAATGGGTTACATCAACGACATGGAGGGAAAGACAATTGAAATAGATGGCGAGAGTGACCGTGGTTCACTATACCTAAACAAATTCCTCCGTGGTCACTATATACCATCAGGAAGCGAACTTTTCTTGCGTTACGTCATAGTCCAACATCAGTGACTCGTGGCGATTGTAGCATTTGACGTTTCAGACATACTAGTGGTGAGACAATGTTTTTCTGTACGAGTCGAGCAAAAGTAATCAATAAAAAAATATGTTTTCAACTATTTATTTGACGACCGGTTTAGCTCAGTGGGAGTAACGTTGCGAAGGTCCTGGGTTCAAATCCCGGTAAGGGCAAATATTTGTGTGATGCGCATGAATATTTGTTCCTGAGTCTTGGATGTTTTCTATGTATATAAGTAATATACCTATTAAATATATCGCCGTCTAGTACCCATAACACAAGCCTTATTAAGCTTACCATGGGACTAGTTCGATTTGTGTAAAAATTGTCCTGTAATATTTATTTATTTAATTAAATTGTCATTATTTATTTGTAATTTTTTGGGTTTTTTAAGAAACGAACTGAAAAAAAGAAAATTTCAAAAACTGAAAACCATTCGATTTTTTACGGAATTCCAACGTTTGTTAGGATATTTCGATTACTCAATAATGTGGAAACCGCCAAAAGATATTTTATGAAATTTGGACACACAGAGGGGTTACTCCGAAACTCGAAATTTGAACTTCTTAACGTGTCATCTCTCTCGCTCTCGTGGTAAATTGTACTTGAGTGAGCGAGATGACGCGATACAAACTTCTAATATCGAATTTCAGAGTACTTTTTACTTTCATGCCACAGTATACAAACCCTTACCTACTTAATTTCTGAAAATGCGAGTGAAGCCGTCGTTAGGGAAGACCGGTAAGGTTGTCTCACGGGTTGGTTGCCATACGGTCATAATAGAAAACTGAACGAACAAATGAATTCATCGATCGGTGTCGAAAGATCGCGAGAGCTATAGGTTGACATATAACAATGGCCATTTGGTAAAAGTATATTTTTACATTTGAACTGCTGTCGTTCGCAATCTTTCTAGGTTTTTTAGTGTCATCTTTGCTGTACAATGTTATATAATATATTTATAATGTTTATCTGAGCCTCTGCTTTCCTCATTTACTTACACATACCCTTATAAAAGGTAATGGGCTGGCCAGTTATGTAAATACTATACGCGTATTTTATTAATATTACTTACATCGAAATATGGATGAGTATTCAAACTCAAAAGTTACTATGGAAAAGCTGAAAGTTACCATGAACTATCGGGATTGGGCATTTCAAATGCTAAACATCCTAATTTTGAAAATGTGTGGCAATGCATCATTGGAACTGCAGATAGATGGTGAAGACGCTGAACAACAAGCAGGTGTGGCGAAAAAAGCTCTGGCGTGGCTTTGTCTAACTGTAGACAGGTCATTTTTTTTTAAATTATAAAATAGATGGGTATTTGACGTCAATCTCACCTGTTGTTAAGTGACGATGCGGTCAAGGATGTATCATGCCCGACTAGAAACAGCCTATTCACTCTTGTCTTGAACACGCCCAAATTGTAATGGTCGGGGAACACACTCGCAGGCAACGAGTTCCACTCCTTGTCATGTTTTTTTAAGTTATCCGCATATTGTGACGCAAAAACGGCGTAGGATGTGTGGGATGCCTTCAAAAGGGCGTATGACGACACCGGTTTGCACAGAAGGTTTTCTCATATATGTCCACAACTTCGTACGCGACGGAGAAAAAGTCATAACCCTCTTTTTTTCTTCAGTGTACTCGGGTAAAAAGCCTCCTATAACCATCTGGAGATACCCGGCTACCAGTGTGCCAAAAATAGTTGAAATCGGTTTAGCCGATTTTGCGTGATGAAGCCACAACGACATATACAAACATACATTTTTTTTTTCGTTTTAGTTTACTCCAAAAAGTCCGATATAATCATTTTTTTGAACTACCTTCAATGTACAGACATTTCATTTTTACAACTTTATAATAGTATAGATATCCTGGAGTGAGACGTAGCTCTTGCGACCTTTCGACACCGGTCCACGGGCCATTTATGGCCGCTGTATAAAAATTCACACATGTTCCTATTATATTATCCATCCATTTTATTATTGGCATTAAATATGAAACACCCGTAGTAAAATTTTCAGCTACGTTTTTATGTTGACTGTACGCTCAACACAGGAATGTGACCGAATATATTTGTCTCAGTGATAGCGGCAATTGTAACTCGATTATGGGCGAGCCCTCACATTGTTGTAAGGCGGTGCTTTTAAGAGCGGTTTGTGTAATATTAGTTAAAATATCGAATGCCAAACTATTATTAAATTATTTTATCATAACATTCATAATTATAAGATCTCTAATTTTCTACGATGCATACTATATTTTTTTTTATATCAACCATATAAAGACAAAATCTATATCATCGAATCCACTTAACTAAGTACTTATTGTGAATACGGTTATGTATTGGTACACTTGGTCGTAGACTCCAAAATCTATTCTAATATTATCAATGCGGACGTAACTCTGTCTGTCTGTTACCTTTTTAACCGTTAACTGGTATGAAGATAGTTTGAGACACTGGAAAGGACATAGGATAGTTTTTATCTCAAAAATCAACTTCAGGGCGAAATTTTGTTGAAATCATGAATATATAATAACTCTAAGAATATGGTATAAGGTTGGAATAAAAAAACAAGCTATTATGAATGAATGTTTTACGAAACCGTAAATGACTGGAGTAAATCCTTTCCCATATCCATTTATTTCCCGAGTTCTTGCATTCTCAAATATAACCGCTGCATGTTTGACCTGGCCTTATACTTTCTAAATGGATAGGGATTATTCTGCGTGAATACGTGTGGCAATGGACGGAATATGAAAGTCTGGAGATTCTGATCATCCGCTAATGTGTTCTTTAGGGTTCAAATACTAATTTTGAAAAAAAGCTCATAACAATGTAAGAACAAGGGGCTCTAAACTAAATTTGAGCCGGGTCTCCTTTTTATTTAGCTGTTTCCCGCACCTTTTTGGCCCCAAAGCAAGGGGTGTTTTTAGTTTAACGATACAAGTAGTATCTGTCATTATAGCTTGTGAAATGGACGAACGGGGAACGACTACACAAACTGGGAATCGACGAAGGATGCAGAATTGTTCTGACGGGTGAACTGATCTTTATTTACTTTTTTTTTGCCCGAACAGCAAATTTATCAATAGTTTTCTATGAGTCCCGATTATTGATTAAGATTAAGTGAAACATAATAGGCCAAAGAGAGATACATGAAATTGGTGTAGAGTGAAATGTAAAACTGTAATGCGAGTGTTTAAACTACAAAAACACTCCCATTTACTCAACCTTTAACAGTAAGAGATGCCTTAATGGGATAAGTTTGCCTTTTTACCACATTTATTATTTCTCCGACTTTGTTCTATTGGTCAAATATATTTTATTTCTTTTACCGATTGTTGTTCCTTTAAATAAATCAATCTAAAGGGATTATAACGCGTGGTTTTACAAGCTTCGAAAAAGTTGGGAACTCAAATGAGATACGCGATATAATCCGTTAGTCAATACTTTTAAACTATTTTATTTAAAAGTTTAGACATTTGTTAGTAAACACTATTTCTATAGACTGTTTTGCAGTAGTATCCCAATTTGAAAAAAATAATACGTTTATCCAATAAGCCATTTATTTACCTGGTATTCTATCAAAAATATCTATTATTTATCAAAAGAATGTTTCCCCGTGACTGCGTCAGAAGAAGGGTTATTTAAGCTTGTAAAAACAACATCGTCGCCTGCCTCCGGGATTTTAATTTCAGATTTCAGAATTATTCATACAGAAACTGTCTACAAATGAAGCTAACGTGTGAAATCTTTCCAGCTGACCCGATCTTGTGAGGCCATGACTTTACTATAGTGGGCGGGTCATTGAAATATCAAAGTCAACGATCTGCGTCCTTCAGCTACGGCTTTCGAAAACATTCCACACGTGTCATATGTCATCAAATTCACGTTTAATGAATGAATACGGAGAAATAATAACAGAAATGAGGCCGAAGTAATAATTCAATAATAAATCAGTATGATGAGAACTTCGTACTGATTTATTTTATAAGGATTATTACTTGTAACTACCCCAAATGATACCTAACATTTAATTTGTCTGTTTCATTCGTAAATACTCATGTGAATCTGTATCGAATTATACGCGAGGAAAAACATAATGAAGAAACTCGCACAATGGGGTAACTGAATGTGTAAGTCTCCTGCTAGAGAAGTGGATGACTGTATCTCTAAAATAATCCTGACCTGTTAACTGATAAAATGTACCTACTTAAACAGTACGTAAAGAAACTTCAAGTTAGAAATCTATACTTAAAGAGTTTGCTATTAAAGTATCACATCTTATACAATACTATGAAAGGTATATTTTCAATTAATATTTCAATCTTTATAAATCATATTTATAAGGAAAATTTTCCGAATTCCGAAGCTTTGACGTAACAGAAAAACAAGTAGAATAATTGTGTGGAAGATTGGTTCAAATTAAAGTTACGTTAAAAGCCACGTATTTCCTTTACACAAGGAGCTTACCAAGGTTTAGGAATGTCTTTTGGACTAATGAATATGCCGAAAAATTAACGTATTTTGGTCATAAATCGCCTACCAAAAGTATTATGATTTCACAACAAATTAACCGAAATCATAATAAAAACATGTTATATGACCAGTAGTTTTGTTACGTAAAAAAAATTGTATATGTGTTTTTTATGTGTTTGATTGAACATTTAAATTTTCATGAATCTTATTATAATCAAAGAAATATTTTCCAAATCCAATGCTACAGCGTAACAAAAGAAAACATATAAGAAAATTTGTAAAGGATCTGTCCAAATTAGCTTTACATTATTACACACATATTTGCGATACAAAAGGAGCTTTCAGATTTTTGTTATTATTATTTGGAGTATAGAAAACGCCGTAGAATGAAAATCATTTGACCTTATTGAACTTAAATCGCCAATAATACTACTGTTTCACAACTGATACTAAATTAACATAACAAACACTTGTATAAGATGTGTGATCAGTAATTTTGTTAGACAACGATTAGCGCATGTTTTTTCATGATATTCATTACCGAATGCGTCTTCAGTGGACGAGTTTACGTTAAGAGTTCATAGGAAAGAGGTTACTAAAGATCTTAATTAATGTTTGTCGGTTTATTTATTTGTTCTTGACACGAGTCCGATACCGTGTTAAGTGTTTCAGGGTGAGCTTGTTTATTTATTTAATGTTTGTATTGAGATAGATACATTTTGTTATATTAACTGACGACCGGTTTAGCTCAGTGGGAGTAACGTTGCCTGTGAAGCTGAAGATCCTGGGTTCAAAACACAGTAAGGGCAAATACTTGTGTGATGATCATAAATATATTTGTTCCTGAGTCTTGGATGTTGTCTATATATATAAGTAAATGTATCTATTAAATATATCGTCGTCTGATACTCATAACACAAGCCTTATTGAGCTTACCATGGCTCTAGTCCGATTTGTGTAAAAAATGTCCTGTAATATTACGATTCTTTAAAAAAATAAATTTTAAAACGATTTCAAACAGTGAAATTAAAATTAAAATGAGCCATGAAATACGGATGAAAGACAGCGATTTGAAAGATAGGTCCGACATGTACTTTTACGTCATAGTACGCTGCAGCCATATAAACTACATAGCATAGTAAAGTCTCTTTTGCTTGAAAGAGATATAGTGAAATGTTTGATTGCTAATATATTGGTAATTTTTATAGTAATTCGAAAAAATATTTCTCTCTACTTTTTTAAATGTATACCTATAGAAAAAATCACGCATATTCCCTATTATTAATGCAATTAAAGCTTGACCAGTAGACCGGTATTTCCGATGGTTCCCGATATCAGGGCTGTTGAGCTTCATTAGTACCGGCCGTAAAGTTTTTTCCCTCATTAAAAGCGTCGCTTGTAGAGGGCACAGTAAATTTTAAGCAGTATTGCCTCATTCGATTTCGGAATACACTATCCGTTTCTAAAGCACCCGTGCCAAAATTACAGTTTTTTGAAATGACCGTACCTTTGACGATCTGTTTAGCTCAGCCGGAGTAATGTTGCCTGCGAAGCTGAAGGTCCTGGGTTCAACGGTTCTACGTTTAATATATTTAATAATTTTTGAAGTCAACAATATAGTTCTATGATTATTGTTTTTATTATTATTTTACCAATCACCAAGAGTTTACCCCTATTTTTAGGGAATGTGATTGCGCTTGCAATACTATTGCGTTTGTGTGCGTATTATGGTATTGGCGCGTTTGAATACGAGTTGATTACAACTTCATGAATCCATTTTATGTTTTGCGCATGGCGCGTCGTCCATATGAAACTATCATTCTAAGTGTTATTATGCTGAGGGATGAAAAGAGTTCCTTATACTCTATTCATTCAGCCTAATTTCACTTTATTACCGTTCATGCACCTACAATGTATGACAGGTACCTACGGAACGGATCAAACGTTTTCGGTTAAAAACAAGTGATTAAACCTGGAAAGTAACGAAAATATTCTTAAATACTGTTGCTTTACTGTTGTAAAATTTTAATATTTCAGAAGTTTATAAAATTTATTAGTATAGGCCGGTGAACTAGTTCACTTTGCATTATATTTTATGAACCAAAATTTAAGGTTTATGCGGCAACTACAATTGATTTTCGTTAGTTTATGATGTTTGTTTGTCTCATGAAAGGCATTACTTCTTTCAACGATTGTGTATTCAAGAAAAAACCGGCCAAGTGAGAGTCGAACTCGCGCACCGACGGTACCGTAAAAATATACGCTACAAACGGCTGTATCTATAAAAATCCAGTATTAGCAGAGATACTCGTAAACAAAATGTACGCGGTGGTCAGTTTATTTATTTATTTCGTATTTATTATGTTGTTATAGTGGCAACAGAAATACATCATCTGTGAAAATTTCAACTATCTACCTATCGCGGTTCACGAGATACAGCCTGGTGACAGGCGGACGGTGAGCAGACAGACAGACAGATGGACGGACTGCCGGACGGTTGGACGGACATAATATTATAAAGTTGTCAAGATGAAATGTCTATACATTGAAGCAATTCTATTACATAGTATGATGAATTAATAACACGAAACATAATTGTCTGATCGTGTAGTGTACAATATTTTTAAATATTTGTTTTGAGATGTTGGCATTATTTATTCAAAGGGGTTTTGATTAACCTTTCAAGACCGGCATTCCTATTTATGAATTTTTTGGTTACGTTTTAATCCATGGTTTTGATAACGGGAAAAAAATAATCTTAACCTATGAATATATATTAAATCATACTTATGTTTAATCTATTTATTCATACAACATTTAAATACTTTTCTAAAATAAATCATTCATTCATGTTTTCCCACAACCACTACACCTAACCCACCCACCTACCCAACCCACCTACCCAAGGTCGCTCATTGGCGGAAATGATCCCAACATTGAAGATAAATATGTTCAAAAGAGTAAGAAATACGAACTAATTAAAGGTTTTTTTGCATTTTATGTATGTTTGTATGTGTCGTTGCCGCTTCATCACCCCAAATCAGCTAAACTGATTTCAACTGTTTTTGGTACAGGGGTAGCTGGGGTATCCAAAGATGGTTACAGGATACTTTTTACCTTTTTAGCATTTCATAAAATTAATGGTTTGACTGACATTCTAAGAGATAGGAGTAAAGTTTAATTACTATAAATACAATTAGCATCATTTCCAGTTGTACCCATTTGTGTAGGGGTAATTTTCCTTATAAAAAATAGGAGAAGTCAAATTATTAACATTTTCTTCATCTGTTACGCTAGACGCTATATTTCTCTCGTGTGTAAGAAAAATGCTTGAAAAAACAATTACATGACTCGTAAATGAGTATAATATGTTTTACAAATAGAGCACAACGCTAAAGTAAACAGCCAAGTGGACATCATTAAAAACATACCTTCGTAATTTTCCACGGCGTTTGACCCACTGCACTGGGACCCTTTTAACCGACACAGTGAAAATCACATTTAAATAAAGATAATAAAACGCTCAAAGTTGACTTACCTAGATTTTAGCTCGCGAAATGACCCGTGGAGACCTGAAAAAACAGCCATTATTAAAGGTTTTTATTTCCAACACAATAGCCTGCTTGACGACACAATCCATATGCCACGTTCTTAAACACAGCTAACTCCAACTAAGTGTCAAACAAAATTAAATCTTATGTTTCAGCAGAAAGATGGAACTCCTTTCAAAAGCAAATGGTGTTTAAGGTCTTTTAGACTTGGGAAAACTGGATAATCTACTGTGATTGATTACCTACAGGTCTGTGGGGTAGAACGTAGTAAAATGTTATAAGTGACTTTAAGGCTTCGTTTGGAAGTTGATAAAGTGTTAGTTTATGAAATTTAATTTGCATTTTATAGTGGTTTCATCTTGTACCATATGGCACCTAGGCAGATATATTCTTGGGATAACAATTCATTATTAATATTATTAATGCGAACGTAACTCTGTCTGTTACCTCTTCACGCTTAAACCAATGAACCAATACAGATGAAATTTGGTACGGAGGTAGTTCAATACTCTAAAAAGGATATCCAATAGTTTTGTCCTAGAAATATGCAAAGTGCTCAAGGGATAAATAAATATATTATATGATATTTATTCTCGATCGCCGAAGCCACAGGAAAATTCCTGTCATTTATATTAAACTAGCTTCTGCTCGCGACTTCGTCCGCCTTAAATTCTTTAATCGCGGATAAGGGTATTTTTCCGAGATAAAAAGTAGCCTATGTCCTTCTCCGGGACTCAAACTATCTTCATACCAAAATTTTATCCAAATCGGTTCAGTGGTTTAAGCGTGAAAAGGTAACAGACAGACAGACAGACACACTTTCACATTTATAATATTAGTATGGCAGTATGGATTTATATAGAGGTTAAATTAATCAATTTCATCATTCAAAGAATATATGAAATATCTTCATAATATCACATTTTAATACGTAATATAATAAGTGACTATAACTGAGCCATTAATCAGTTAGGTCAGTGTTTAACGGGTCAGTAAAAAATAACAAATACGATTGAGCAACTTAAAAACGATCATAGTATAATTGTTTAGCAGAGTTCCAGCTCAGCTGCCTATATGACGTAAAGAAAACGGGGCTTCATCGCGTATAAATATGATTTATTTAATTACCTGTCATTGGTCTTCAATTCTTTGACGTTGCAGACGTCGCGTCCATGGTCTCGAAGGAAACTGGAGCGGCGAAATAACGTCTTCTAGCCGCGCGAGTTTTTCGATATACCCGCGCTTGATGTATACTAAATATTAGGTTGAACGACGTCAGGCGATTTATATACTCGATTAAGCCCCGTTTTGTTGTGTTGTGATAATGACTGAAGATCGTATAAGTTTAAATCAATGTGACGTCAAGAGGCCCCAAAGACGGTTATAGGTTATTTTCCCCATTTCTTCAATATACAGACATTTCATTTTTCCAACTTTATAATAGTATACATAGATGTATCTTGTCTTCCGTATAATTGGGTACTTTCCTGTAGTTAACATAAATGATGTCACGATTGCAGTTAAATGTTATTTCTGAAAATACGTAGAAAACATTCATGAATACTCATTTTTAAGCTTTTGGCGATTTTAAAATGATCAAAAACTAAAAATAAGGAGGCAATTTGACCGTATAGTATTATGACGTAATAAACTTGTTTTCCTTTCAAACTTCATACTTTTTGACCGTTTTGACAGTTTATAAAACGGAACTGATTTGATCTGTCAGTCAACTACTCTATTTGGCAATGGTCAATTATTTCAGTGCTTATTATTTATGTTATGATCATTGGTTTTACGCACTTTTTCCGTTCAGTGTTCACCTAAGCCATCAATTCTTTACCGGGTTATATTGAGAGATAATAAATAAATATAAATAAATATTAGGGACAATCTTACACAAATCGACCTAGTCCCAAACTAAGCAATACTTGTACTATGGGTACTAGGCGACGATATAGATAATTATATAGATAAATTTATAATACATAGAAAATATCCAAGACCCACATACCTGGTCATAGCTCGTGTTAGTAACCAGAGCAAATAAAAAGGGATGACGTCGATGTATCGATGCGGTATGGAGACCCCTTCACTACATGACACCTTTTTGGTAATATCCAGGCAAGTCTAATACTGTACGTTTCGTCTAATAGAATTGACAATACTATTAGGGGAGACCGAGATGAGTTGTGACATAAGACAGTTGTGACATCGTCGATTTTCTGGAACCTATTAACTAATAACAAGCTCGCGATAGCGCGCGTTTATTGGTTTAAGTTTCGAGCTTAACGCGCTTTGTTTCCAACTCGCCAACAGTCAATAGGTTCCAAAAAATCGTCGATATTACAACTTTCCTCTGTCACAACTCACCTCGGTCTCCCTAGAAGGCGGTTACCTTTGCTCGCGTAGGAGGAAAAAGTCTTAAGTCCGTTTTGCGCCGGATAATAGTTTCCTGTAACTCGCTACTCGTGAACCAAAAATATTTGAAATTTGTTCAGCAAAAGATGCCGTGAATACATACATTATAACATATTTAAAAATTATATCAGTTCAGTGGTCACGTCAATCGCGCGTTTTAAAAACGCGGTGTGCTGAGGCGATTAACATTTGACACTGCAGTTAGGTACACAAATATAATTTCACTTTTATTCTAAATTTGAAATGGTCGTAACCAACGCATTTATGAAGAAAAATGAATTTTATCTAACCGTGAAAAGCACCGATTTCGTAAAGTCAAATGTGAGCTTGTAAAAATAACGGTTGTTTTCCCGTAACGTCCTGCAAAAAAACAGCTAAGTGTAATGTAGACTTGCGTAGAAAGGGTTCCGTTGCCGTACACGAAAAAACGATGAGGAAAAAATGTGTTTTGCATGGTCCCCATACAATGTGTACATCGATACATACACTGCAACTTTGTCAGCGGAGGAGAAAAAAATCATAACCCTCTTTTTTTCTTCAACGTAGTCGACTAAAAAGTATCTTATAACCATCTGTAGAAGTACAGCTACCATTGTACATAAAATAGTTGAAATCTGTTTAGCCGTTTTAAGTGCGATGAAGACAACGACACACATATACATCCATACAAAAAAAAAATGTGACCTTTAAATAGTCCGTTTCAAGTTGCGGGCACTTTCTAGTCTAAATTACTATCTATAAAGTTTGTAAAAATGAAATTTCTGTACATTGAAGATATTTTCCAAAAAGTAAGTAATATGTACTATTTGGAGGTCACTGAATTGAAAAAATGATTTTTTCGATTTTTGTTTGTTTGTATTTGTGGCATTGTGGCTTCATCACGTGAAATCGGCTAAACGGATTTCAACTATGTACACCGGTAGCTGTGGGCATTCGCAGATGGCTAAAGGATGCGTTTTACCTGACTCTCCTAATGAAACAAAGAGGATTTATGACTTTTTCTAGAATTTTGATATAAATATAAATTGTATAGATTTTTTTAATTATTGTTGTCACAGTTACAGTATCTGCCGACATAATAGGGAATATGCATGAATTTTAATTTTTGCTTTGTTAAAAGCTCATTCATGTAACAAACAGTAGACAAAAGAAAAATTTCGAATAACTATAAAAATAACCAAGATATAAGCCATCAAACATTTCATTCTATCTCTTTCTAGCAAAACGGAATTTAATATGGAGTTTATATGGCCGACGTAGACTATGACGTAACAGTACATGTCGGACCTCTCTGTCAAATCGCCGTCTAATTAGCAGTTTAAAATGCCTACATCATGCGTATTTCTTGGCCGATTTTAATTTTGATTTCACTCTTTGAATTCGTTTTTACGGTATTTTCATATTTTGTTAAGAAAAGCGATAAACAAAATTCATGCATACATACATGAATTTTGTTTATCGCTTTCCCTATTTTAAGTGTATATTAGGTGGACTGGACGAACAACGGAGGCTTACTAATAGGGTTCCATTGGCATCCTTTGTATACGGGACCCTAAACTGATTCTTTATAGACGGTCGGTCGCATTCAGTCCGTTTTCTGTGGACTTTTCTGGTCTGTTTTTTTCTGTTACGTGCTTCAAACAGGCTCAGAATATTGCATGCCGTCTTTTGAAACGTTAAAATGAATTTATTTATCCTACCAAAAACATTCTGTAAAAAACTAGCCAAGTCTCCATCGAGACTTGGCTAGTTTTTTACAGAATGTTTTTGGTGGGATTTCACTTCTTTTTGTAGAAACGTGGGCATAACCCTTCGATTTTAGACATCACATGAAGCGGCCCACTAAGTTGAATATTTTTTGTAAAGGCGGTATGTCGATCTCTAATAGTTAGGTTGGGCTCTTGTGTTTTCTAATCAGGGTCACCAGGTACTCCAGATCTTCGATTATCCTAGATTTATACTTTTCTCTTTATGTGGCCATTAAACCCTAACTCTGTACAAAATTTCAGCTCTCTGAGTTTATGGGAAGTACTAGTTCTATTCTGATGATCATGAGTGAGTGAGTGAGTGTCATAAATGCGAAACTTTGCTTTCGCTTAACTTCGGAACTAAATGACTTGAAATTTTTGATTTTAAGTATGTGATTATAGTTTACTAGATGACGAAAATTTCTGCGTTCTGGTCTTATCCAGAGGTTCTCAAATAGGGGCCTGAAAATGTGGCGAAATTGTTCCAGTAAAGGATGGTACGGCAGTGTTTGCTTCGCGGTCGACTTGGTGGGGGCACTGCCGTGCCCCCTGATTTGCAAAATAAGATTACCGCGATCTCATACCTATAAGTACCGTTAACCATAGATTCAGATCTAATGACAGTATATTCTCGGAAGTGAAAGAGTTATAATTATAACAGAGGAAATTCGGACATATATTTGCCTCAACTCTTCTGGCGGCGGTTTTATTCAGTTGTGTGGAAGCGGACTGTTGAAACGGTCAACGAAAAGTATATAAGTATATACAAGGTGTAACAGAAATAAATCAAAACCTATTATGTCCTAGCTCAGCCCATGATACTGACCATGCCAAATGAATATCAGCTGACCGAAATTTGTATGGGTCAACATCATTTTTTGAGAACTCCACCACTCCATGTCTCTTGAGGAGTTGTTCAGAGGTTTTCAGTTATTTCTTTACCACCTTGTATAACTTGCTAGAAGGTGCCCGCAACTTTGTCTTCAGCGTACTCGAGCAAAAAGTATCCTATAACCATTTGTGGAAGTCCAGATACCCGTGTACCAATAATTGTTGAAATCCTTGAAGCCGTTTTGGCGTGATGAAGCCACAACGGCACGGCAGTGATTAAGCTCCATTTCTCACTACGCTGTTAGTTTTGACGACTTACGCCTTTCAATGTAATTAGCTGGAAATCAGTTCTTAGCAACTAACAGAGCGAGGTATTTATTTAATTATTATAGGAGAACCAACAGCTAATACACAGAGAAACTTGAATAGAAGTATAGAGCCAATATACAGGAACTCACGAATAGATACTGCACATGAGACAGTTAAGTGGCAACGCGCATAACGACGCGCACACACAGCAAGCATATACTAAAACTATGAACATTTAACCTAAGCTTTAAGAGCCTTACTAGACAGACAACTTCAAAGCTAATACACAATAACAATATGGCACAAACATGGTAATAACAATATAACACAAACATGATAATAAGAATCGCTCATTGTAAAAACGCACTAATTAAATTGTATTGGGCCATAAAAATTGACTGGGTATCTCCTACATTCTTAAAGTCGGTAAAACACGTTAATATTATATGATAGACTACGGGGATATGACGCTATGACGTCGACACAACCTTTCGCCGCCCAAACGGAATGATTACATTGTGACCTCAAATTTCCCGCGGGGCGGCGTGTGATTACAACTGCCCTCCAGACACAAAGCAATGGACGATAATTTGTTTACGTGTGTAAACATAAACAAAAAAAAACAAAAAATTGGCAGATTGAATCGAACTTGCGGACAATTACTTCCACATCACCGTTCCAAAACGACGCTGAGACAAATACGTTTTTTGTGTGATCCTCTTACTCGTTAATTTACAATTTTGTGCAATTTATTTTGCTTATCAAAGTTTGAATTTATTTCAACAGATACCTAAGTTGTTAAAAGCTCGCATAGCGGCGATGAAAGCACTGTTATACATAAAGGTGCGTCCACAGTTGTATCATTTGCTCGTATCCTATCACCGTGCCGTAGCATGACTGCGTATCGCGCTGCTTGGACGCTTACTGTCGGCGCGCCGATCATGCCGCACTCTTCCGATACAAGTGTGTGATACGCGTAGCAAATGGATTGCGAGTGATCGGATCGGCGCAACGTCCAAACGCGTGATCGTGACACGCGATCATGCTACGCGACGATGATCTGATACGGGCAAATGATACAAATGTGGACGCACCTTAAGTTGATTGCGGACCTTAGGAATACAATAGTTATACTTATACGGAGTTCCCAAGTTATCATTAAGTGGTCTTAGTAAAGAACATACCATTTCGGTTTACAAAGAGACAAAGCACCAATATTTAAATGCCAGTTAGTGTTAACAACTCTTTTTCTTTAAAAATCTATATTATAATAAATTTGTAAAAATTAAATGTCTGTACATTGAAGATATTTTCAAAAAAATATTGTATCGGACTATTTGAAGGTCACGGAAACGAAAAATATTTTTATTGGATTTTTTTGTATGTTTGTATGTGTCGTTGTGGCCCAGAGGCTCACCAACTTTTCAATACATTAATAGCACATTATTGCAGAGCCTGCGAAGTAGGGGATTGCCGGATGAGTAGTTATAGATGGCCGAGTGTTAACGAGGCCATCTAGAGATACGAGGCCGGCAATCCCTGTTCGCGCCGAGGCTTGTATAGTGCTTTTCTCAAACATGCAATGAAATAAAAACCAATATTTTTTATATAATAAATATTTTTTTCCCAGTTAAACGTTATTTTAATATACATAGTGTATTGTTCTCTTCGTCGCGGCGCACGGCGCGCGGCGACGCGTATTATCATTATGTGCCCCTCGTTGCGCCGCACCCGAAATGAGAGACTTCGGGGTCTATTACAAGGAACACAACGTCAATATTTTATTGCATGTTTGAGAAAAAACACTTATTCGACCTTCCTGTGATCCCAGGGCTGGAGGGTTTCTCGGAAAAAGGCTCAGTATTGCTGTGCAGCGGGGAAACGCCGCCAGCATCTTGGGATCATTTCCGCCAATGGACGACCTTGGGAAGGTGGGTTACCTAATCCTTTATGTAGTTATATGCATCTTATCTTGTATAAGGTGTATGAAAATATAATGTAACTATGATTGGATGAATTTTAAACTAAATAAATAAAAATATGAGCTTGTGGATTCATCACGTCAAATCGGCTAAATAGTCATACTTGTTATGGACAAAATGCTGCACTTTATGATGAAAGCAAGCCGCTTTACACAGTGATAGTAGAGACCAAACTAAGTGATTTGACCTGCAGCAGCGGAAGTTTCACCCCTTAGGAACAGAGATGGCGCCACTTCTTTAAAAAATATTTCAAAAAATTCTACAAGCTAAAGTTATGGACCAATTTCAATGTTTAATATCTCAAATGAAAGCTTATTATATAAGTTACTTTAAAAAAATACTAAAAAATTAAACGTCTGGCAAAACGCGGCATCTTAACTTACTTTTTCTTTGTAGTTTTTTCTTGATATCATAAAAAAACTGTATGCAACATGAATGGTTTAATGCATAAACATATTACTCAGTAAATAACAAGTATTTAAAAAAAAAACCGACACCGCTACCTTTCAAACTTCACGAAATATGAAAGTTTAAATGTGAGCACAAATTTCTTTAAAAACTATTTCAAAAAATTCTACAAACTAAACTAATACACCAATTTCAATTTTTAATATCCCAAATGAAAGTGGATTACATACATTGCTTACAAAAAAATATATACTGAAAACTTTTGGCAAAAAACGCCATCTTAAGTATTTTTTTCTTATTTAATTGGTAGTTTTTACTTGATTGCATAAAAACATTGTATGTTGTATGCAGCATGAATGGTTTAATGCATATATATATATATATATATATCTGTGTAAATAACGTATTATAAAAAACACCCGATACCGATACCTTTCATACTTCACGAAATATTTACGTTAAATTGTTTTCTGACCAATAAATTTTCAAGAAATCTTCAAGTGCAACGAATGCTCTGATTTAAATATATAATGTTAAATGAAAATAAATTACCTAATTCATATAAAAAAATAAAATAAAATGTTTTTTCCTAGTGCTGAGTTACGATTAAATATAATTACTTTAAAATTAGTAATTATTTTTATTCAAAAGTGACTACATTTGAAGACAAAAAATAAAAACTAAGTATAGGTCCCGGCATAGTTGGTTCTGAGATATATTAAATGTGGCTGAGTAGTTAGTGAATGTATTCAGCCTTTTATCTGATAGGACTACAACTTTGATATGTCACATTTGAAATAAAATTCTATGTACATAAATATTTGTCATATATGTTAATTAAAACTTAAATGTCCTCTTCGGGTTTATCAGCAGATGTAGAACTGAAAAGGAATGTCGTTTTGAAGTATCTACTTGTGCCATTCCAATACCACAAAAATACTGATATTTTATACATCGAGTGTGTTGTTGTAGGGTATTGTTGAATTATTTTTGTGCTTAGTTGATTACCATTAGACCTAAAATTTTGTGCCTACCAGTGGAAATCAGTGGTCAGCATTTCCACTGGTAGACTGGTAAGCCTTTTGGGTCATTGTGGCTGCAAATCTGGCTGCGATACTATGCGTTGTGGGTGTCATCGGGTCAGCTTACCATGCACTGCCCAGTGTAAATCCTGCAAAGGTGGCTGTACAAATCAAAAGTAAGTTATCAGCTTTCATTTCAAATATTAAAAATTGCAATCGGTGTATTAGTGTAGCTTGTAGAATTTATTGTAATCGTTTTTAAAGAAATTTGTGCTCACATTTAAACTTTCATATTTCGTGAAGTATGAAAGGTAGCGGTGTCGAGTTTTTTTTATAATACTTATTATTTACTGAGTAATATGTTTATGCATTAAACCATTCATGTTGCATACAGTTTTTTTAAGAAATGAAGTAAAATCTACAAATCAAGTAAGAAAAAAAAACGTAAGATGCTGTGTTTGGACAGAAGTTTACAGTTTATATTTTTTTTGTATTTTTTTATAAGTAAAGTATATAATAAGCTTTCATTTAAGATATTAAACATTGAAACTGGTCTATAACTTTTGCTTGTAGATTTTTGAAATATTTTTTAAAGTAGTGGCGCTATCTCTGTTCCTAAGGGGTGAAACTTCCGCTGCTGCAAGTCAAATCACTCAATTTAGTTCTTACTATTACTGTGCAAAGCGGCTTGTTTTCATAACAAAGTGCAGCATCCGGCCAAAAAATGGCCATAACTAGTATGACTAAAACTGATTTCAATTATTTTTAATACACGCACCCATATATGGTTATAGGATATTTTGTACTCGACTACGCTGAAGATAATAAGTGGGTTATGATTTTTTCTCTTATGAGGAAGTTCACAACGACACATACAAACATTTTATTTTTACAAGTTTATAATAGTATAGATGTAGTCTATGTTTAGTGTGGTAATCTAAGGTGTAAACATTTTATATTATTATCGTATTTTGTTATTTGCAGTGACATTTGTTTGCTTAACCTGAGAGATTACTAAAACTAACTCAACATATAACTTTAACGTCTTACCTTAAGGCTGGAAATGCCATTGTTCAAACATAGTGGAACAAAGTGTACGTACACAATACTATTAAAATGCTTGTGTACACTCACTGATATTAGTTTACTTAAGTTTCTCGATATGAGACTCGTGCTTATATATATAAGCGGAGTAAATTTCAGAAGACATTATTTGATAGATAGATAGACGGATAAAATATTTATATTTACTATACACAGTCACAACTACAACAGTAAAACATCAACAAACAAAGAAATTACACAAAACCAGTCGAGTGCATGCCGAACCTTACTCAGTGTAGGGTTCCGCAGCCGTTCATACAAAAAATCCGCTACAGATGAAAAAATACGATATGATACAGTGCACCAGCAAAAGAGTGCATCTCCACGGCACTTACGTCCTTTTGCTGCGAGGCGCAGTGATAACACTGCGATAGATAGATTCGATCATGTTGAAAACAATTTTAGTTGAAAGTATTTATTAAACTTTATTTTTTGAATATTTTTCGTATTTTTTGGACATAAGGTTTAGAAAATGGACATTATTTTCGAAGCGATAAATCAGAAAAAACTCACTAAATCGAAAATATAAAAAAAATAATGTATTTTTAAAATAACTGTCGAAATATGTGCCACACGTCGATATTCGCTGAAAAAAAATGTTTTCAGTTTCGGTTACATGTAAGGAGTGGCCTCCCCCCCCCTAGAAATATTTTTTTTGTTATTCAACTATCAAACTAAGTAGCGGCCTATACAAAACACCTATATACTCTACATTTTATCAATATACATCGTGTATGCCTATGACATACGGACGGATGGACGGAAAGACGGCATGACGAAACTAAAAGAGTTCCGTTTTTGCCATTTTCGCTACGGAACCCTAAAAAGGCAAATTTAGCGTGTGCTACAGCCAAACGAAAAGGTTCGCAGCTTAGTGATTGTCAGGGGTTTTATCAAATCTTGGCCGACAACCAAACTGACATTGTCAGATTTGTACTTTTGATTTATAGAACATTATTTTTAAGCCCTGTGCCACTGCTTAACCTGCCAATATATTTTATGTAATTTATATAAAACATACAGTCTATCCCAGGATAAAGTGCACATACAAATAGAGATGAAAGTAGATGCAACTTTATCAACAAAAAAAAAACTATTATTTACTTTTTGAAATAAAACAATTTAACGGATTATATCGCGTATATTATCTCATTTTAGTTCCCGACGTTTCGGAAGCTTTTCAGCTTTCCATGGTCACGGGAGGACAGTCCTCCCGTGACCAATGAGTAATAATCGCGGAAACAGAAGAAAATATTATATTATTTACTTTTTTATGAATAAAAAAAAAATATCATATGTAGTGGACCTTATCGAAACAAAACAAGATATCTTGACATCTATGGGCCTTATTCATTTGAAAAAACGTAATTATAATCACAAAGGATTAATTATGTTAATGTCATTAGGAAAAATGCGTAAATTAATCCACAAACAAAAAAATACTAATTTTTTCATAGGAATTTTGTGTTTCCCTATACGTTTGTGCAATTTATCCTGGGACACACTGTATAAAATGTGGTTAATCATACCCCTCTTTTTTCTTTAGGATAGACGAGTAAAAAGTATCCTGTAACCATCTGGGGATGCTCAGCTACCCGTGTAACAATAGTAGATTGTTTGGCAAGGGGCTAAAATAAGCCATTATCAAACGAAGTGATTATGATTATACAAATATGTCTGAGTGTTATAATGGCTTTTAGCCACGTATTAAACACTCTGCTTTTCACTTCGACTGCGAGAAAATAAAAAATTGCACAGTTTGAGCAATTCGATCAGAAATTTTGGCCAATCTGATCAAGTTCGTTTGTTTATTTTTAATTATTCGGAAGTACTATGTAGCTGGCCGGAAGTTTTTTTTCAGTGTCATAGAAATTTGTATGGGATTATATGGCTTTCTTCTAAACCCCATGGGCTTAATGTACTATTTTAGTCTCTCTTCGCGAAGCTAATAAGACGTTCTTAATGAGCAAGAGAAGTGAAAAATAGTTTAAATCCGTTTAGCCGATTTCGCGTTATGAAACCACAAGGATAAAAAAAAAATACATATATATATATTTGATTCTGTGACTTTCAAATAGTCCGTGTCACTTATTTTTTTAAATATTTTCAATGTACAGACATTTCATTTTTACAACTTTATAATAGTAGAAGTGAAGTGGCCAGTTAAGTGACAGTCAAGAGGGTCCTAAAAAATTTGATAGGGAGTCAAAGAGGTCTTGATCACTAACTATGGATTATCTGATTAACAGGATGTTTTTAAAAGTTGTTTCCCTAATTTTCTCCAAAAACTAACACTAACCTTTAAATCTTGTATACTTAGGTCTACTCCTAGAGAGGATTAATATCAGCTCTAAAATATTGGTACCAAATTTGTAAGCATCCTATATAAATAACAAAGCGATTTTCGCCTTCGACCTCAAATGGGTTCCGTATACTAATTAAGTTTCCAGTTGTATCCTTTGTAACTTCCCTTTCAGATGAAGTTCTTCCCTTGTTTTACACGTGTTCGAAACCGTGGGATAAGTTACGTATATCTCTTACAAACTTCAAATATATAGGTAAACGATGTAATAATAGTCTATACATATAATAAAGCTGAAGAGGGTCAAAAGTCTGTACATGGAAGATATTCGAAAAAAAAATTGGCCGGGGATACTTAAAATCGATAACAGAACACGTTCCAACAGTTTTTAGAATTTTTGTCTGTTTGTCTGTTTATTTGTGCGCGCATCACGTGAAAACCGCTTAACAGATTCTGATGCAAACTTTACTAATCTGTCGAGAAAATCTTTTGTCAGGTTATAGGCTATAAAAATTTAACCCCTAAAAGGGGGGTAGCGACTAAACTTGATTGAGTTAAGTTTGCACCTGAATCGTATGGCGCTACTGAGGAAGGCGGTGCAAACTTTTCTCAAATATGTGCTACACGAGCCTAAGCTAACCTACTTTTCTAAGCTAACAGGTGGTGCTAAAATTAATATCTATTTGCCAAATAAACTCTAATTTTATAAGAGGGGGTACGTATATTAAACAATTTAATTGAATAATTGATTTAATAATACAACAAAATACGAGATAAGTGGCTCAGTAGTATCAACAAGGAGGAGTCTCACATGTGCAAGAATTCGCCCAGGTACTGCTTCAGGTGGAGAAGGACTTCTGGAGGAAACCAACGCTCAGGTTAGATTACCAGAGACGTTATGCAGGATCGTCCCGTCCGTTGAAGATCACATTCGGGGCGTATAAGGAGACCTGAACCAGGTGACGTGACGTGAGAGCTCTTCGGTTTGTGAGAGAGCCATACTCACGCTGAAAATTGAACAGGCAGCGGCAGTTTATGCGCGGATATTGGCGAAAATCGAAGGTGAACAGGCAGTTTATAATTCCACTAGCTGTTGGCCGCGACTTCGTCCGCACACAGATGAAATTTGTAGCCTTTTAGAAGGCAACTTCGTCAGCGGAGGAAACAAAACATAACCATTTTTTTTTCTTCAGCGTAATCGAATAAAAAGTGTCCTATAATTATCTTAGGATGCCCAGCTACCCGTGTACCAAAAATAGTTTAAATATGTTTGGCCGTTTTGGCGTGATGAAGCTACATCGACACCTACATACAAACAAAAAAAAATGAATTAGTGACCTTCAAATACTCCATATCACTTATTTTTTAGGTTTTCTATATTACAGTAGTAGTTTATCTATATATGTTTAATGTACATAGACATTTCATTTTACACCTTAATGTATCTATCTTCTATATTCTATCTATCTATCTATGTATACATATAATAAAGCTGAAGAGGCTCGAAAGTCTGTAGGTACATGGAAGATATTCGAAATAAAGTTGGCCGTGGATACTTAGAATCGATAACAGAACACGTTCCAACAGTTTTTAGAATTTTTGTCTGTTTATCTGTTTAGCTATTTATCTGTTTGTCTGTTTATTTGTACGCGCATCACGTGAAAACGGTTGAACAGATTTTGATGTAAGCTTTGAACCAGGCTAAAAGTAGTGCAGCTGCAGCGAAACCTCATCGAGGCGCAAATCCTGATGCGGTGCGGCGCCGGAGAAGCCGTGTTCATTCCCCGCACCTTCCTCATTCCGAGCAACTTCCGGCTCCGTTTCAAGCGCCTACAGTTCCCTGTGAGCGTCTGCTTCGCCATGACCATCAACAAGTCGCAGGGGCAGACGCTGCGCGCCACCGGCATGGACCTGCGCACGGGCTGCTTCTCGCACGGGCAGCTCTACGTGGCGTGCTCGCACGTCACCACTCACCAGCTGCACGGAGCTGTTCGTGCTGATGCCCGCCGGGAAGACTCACAATGTGGTTTACAAAAAAATATTGCAAAATGTCAATGTTATGTAAATATTTACGTAACGTCAATAAATGTCAATGTTATGTAAAGTACATACTTTACATACCTACTTTTAGAGTATGTAACTTTACGTATAATTATATGTACATAATAAGTCGTGCATACATAAACATAACTATAAATAAAATGTAAATACTTGGCCTCAATATCTATATTCACCTTAAATCTAATCTTTCTCCTACATAATATTAGACCTACATTCGAATGGTTGTTAGGAAGTATGGACTTCTATGTGTATATTTGTTGCCTTTTATGCGTAGACTGATTTGACTAGAGGACCCATTTGGGTGATATTTGCCATGGACTTGATTTAGATAGTACTATTGTCAAGGACGTAAAAATAGAAAAGCGGTACTGTATTGTCCGTTATATTTACACCTCTAAGTATATACTCTATGTCTTTTAAATCACGTCAAAAATTTAAGTAAGTGCGAAAAACAATTGATTTTGGAGTTTATTTTTATTTAGTGGTATTGGTATAACATTTTATCTGGACTTTACTTCAAGTTTCGGCTCCAGGGGAGAGGGGTGAATTAGCCACTTACTGACACAGACTGAATTCACAGACTGAATAAGCTAGTAATAATAATAAGTACTCTTTATTGCACACCAAAATAAACTAACATGAGACACTTAAATCTAACTAGTATGAGAAATAGTAAACAACAGGCGGTCTTATCGCTAAAAAGCGATCTCTTCCAGAGAGATGGCGCAAAGTAAACAACCAATGAGTAAGTAAGTGGTGCACATGAAGATGAGACAAATCATAAATTAAAGCCAGAAAGTAAAACAAAAGAGAAATGAACATTTCAGATACATACTAGATACTAATAAATAAATATATAAAATACAAATAAACATATATACAAGTATACATATACCTACACAAATACATACATATAACTAAAAATTTACTGAACTACACGACATCTACATCTCAGTTTAAGGGAGCGTTAAATAGTGCTGCTTAAGATGTCTCTTAAAAACAGAAATAGATTTAGCACACCTAACGTTCAACGGCAAAGTATTCCACATCCGGATCGCTTGAAAAGTGAAAGAAGTGTTATAAAATTTGGAAGAAGAAGCAACAGGTACAAGGAGATGGATGTATGTAATCTTTAAGTGTGACCTGGCGACTATTCGGTCACTATTGCAGAGATAAAAAAAAATGATATTGAAAGTACGTTACGGTATCAATCAAATCAAAATCAAATCAAATCAAAATCAAATCAAATCAAAATCAAATCAAATCAAAATCAAATCAAATCAAAATCAAATCAAATCAAAATCAAATCAAATCAAAATATCCTTTATTCAAGTAGGCTTAGATACAAGCACTTTCGAATTGTCAGTTACAATGAGAGAAGTCTTTGCTGGGAAACGTACAATATGATCCAACATTTATTGCAAGGATTAGGGAAACCCAGAAAAAACTTATCAGATCATTTAACTTAAGTATAATACTTACTTATTATTGATAAAATCATTATTTTAAAAATTAAAATAATTAATAAGATAAATCCCAAAAGGATTGTCAATAAAAAAGAAAAAAAATCTAGAATGTGTCTAGAATAAAATTCTAAATGTCAGAGTATATAAATCAATTAATATGCGTGTACCAATTAACTATTACAATATTGTCTTAATTATACTTAAAACTTTTACAATTGAGTTATAACTAATTTATAATTGATACACGCAGAGGAAATGTACAAATTCTCCAGATAAATGTTAATATAAAATATAAACTATTATTTTTTCAGAGATGTATAAGGTCTTTAGGCGTCACGACATGCGATAAAATTAAATATAATAATTTGACTGAATTCTACTGAGATGTTTAAGGTAATTATACATAATTAATACATTAAACATAATTATTATTAAATCTAATAATTATTATAAATAAATATATTAATAAAATCATTATTATCATATCATACGTAATCATAAAATATGATAAAGGTAAAATGATTACCAGACCACTTAGAAGTATATACCTACTCAGTCCTCCTCATCGATTTCCATGACGGCGACCCTGACTAAGAAAAAATATGTATTTTACATTTTACACGTATATATTTACAAAAAGAAAAAAAATGCATTGATTTATTTTCTAGCCACCCCTAGACCACTTAAAATAAGAAAACTAAAACCTTTCTACTAATCTCATAGGTACATTTATGGGAGTGCTTAATTTCGGTTTGGATACTTCTCGTTTGATTTTTAAAAAGTTATTGATGTCATTTTACTCACTAGGTAACGTTCTTTTGATATCAGTTTACAGATTTTTGATATCTGTAATACTTACGGAATAAATGCCTGGACACACTTTAAAAATTACACCCTGTATAGTAACTAGAAGGTGCCCGAACTTTGAGAGCGGAGGAGAAAAAAATGTTAACCTTCTTTTTTCTGTATCGTTGTCGAGTAAAAAGTATTCTAGAATCAACTGTGGATGACTAGCTACCCGTGCAACAAAAAAAAATAAATCCTTTAAGCCGTTTTGGCGTGATGAAGCCACAACGACACATACAAAGTTATGAGGCCGTTAAGGCACATAAATATATACATTCATAAGTCACCAAGTTCCAGTATCTGGGACATTGGGTCACCGAGGATCTCTCCGATGATCTCGATGTGGAGAGGGAGCGTAAGGCATTGGCAGTGAGAAGCAACATGTTGGCCCGCAGGTTCGCACGCTGTACGAGGGATGTCAAAATAACCCTTTTAAGGAATTTTGTCAGACTTTCTACACGTGTAGCCTGGGGGTCAAATGTCCGCAGAGATCTCTCAATACCATACGCGTGCAGTCCAATAATGGTTTCAAGATGTTGTTGGGGCTGCCCCGTTTTTGCAGCGCATCAGGTATGTTTGCAGAAGCTCGCGTTGATAGTTTTCAGGCAATAATGCGCAAAGGCCCCTGGCATGATGGCATATCCTATAATGAGGAAATACTTAGGTTTTGATGAAATAAACAAGATTTGTTTACTATTTTTAGTTTATTAAGGAACACACAGTTCACATTTTAATACCACAAAACTACAAGGAAGGAAGTGGCGACATCTGTGTATAGTTGAATCATCGAGAGCGTGGAATTGCATATGTAGTAGTATTGTTTGTTTACAGGCATTCTATATTTGAATTTTCTATTTTCTTGTACTATCAGCATACAAAGAGGTTGTTATATATATATATATATATCGAAGAACTAAAAACAAAAATAATGTCAGTGTGAAATTGTCAATATTATTTACGTTGTGCGTATATTTTTACATCTGATTTGATTGTATTCGCAATTAATTATTGTGTCCGCCCGTACGACTACGAATAATTTCTATATTTAAAAAAAATATGGCTGTAAGTAATTTTGGTCCTATTGAGAGTCAAAGTAAGCAAATAATAATAATAGCGAATAAAAGAAAAAAACAGAGGACTACTACTTATTCCACTTCTTGGGTATGTCATTTTATTAAGTTAAGAGAAAATTATTCTCCTTTTGTTGCAAACGGTACAATCACTACAAATGCAATTCCATCTTCTCGATAATTCAACTATAACTATATCGCTAATAAAAAAAATAACTAAGGCGCAGGCAAATCACATACAGCCAAGCATTAAATCAAATTTGACTTCAATACTCCCACTAAATTTTATAAGGGTAATCTACATAAACTGTATACTTTGATTTTCCTGCGTTACAATTGTAAATAACAAAAAAATGCTTAAAAATAACTTTCAAGCTAACTAAGACACTAACATATACTACAATACTGATAGTATTTCATCCCTAATACATTTGAATTTATGTGCAGGTAAAGCCTTAGTAAAAATATCGGCCAGCTGATCCGAACTTTGCACATATTGAATTTCAATTATTTTTTGTTTAACCTCCTCTCTAATAAAATTGAATTGAATATCAATTTGTTTTGTTTTCTTATGGTACACTGGGTTATTTATAAGTTTTATAGCACTTTGGTTATCTAAACATAGAATTGTGCAATTTTGCCTAATATCAATTTCTTTGAAAAACTGTCTTAACCATAAAAGATTCTTTGCAGCTTCACATCCGGCCATAAATTCAGCCTCTGTCGTTGACAAGGCAACACGAGATTGTTTTTTGACTAGCCCTTGATATGGGCCCATTATTTAACATAAAAGTATATCCAGAGTTTGATTTTCTTGTGTCTAAGTCGCCACCAAAGTCTGAATCTGAATAACCAATTAAACTCTCTTTACCTTGATATTTTATACATAAATCTTTGGCGTCTATAAGATATCTAATAATTCTTTTAAGTTGAACAACATGACATGGACCTGGTTTATTAACATATCGACTTAATAAGTTAATAGCATATGAGATATCTGGCCTAGTAGCCTTAGACAGAAACAATAATGAACCTATAGCCTCCCTGTAGGGAAACACAATCTGCTCATTATCATCATCATTGACATAATTACTTAGTTGAACATTTGCATCAACTGGTCTATTACAAGAATGTGCTGTACTCATATTAAACCTATTGATCAATTGTTCTATATATTGTTTCTGACTGATACATATAGAATCATCAGTTTTGAAAATTTCGATTCCAACAAAGCGAGTCAAATTTAATTCCTTAATCTCAAAATGTTGTCTCAAGTAACTTGTAATCTCATTTAATATGATATCTGATTGAGACATAATTAGAGCATTATCTACATACAGAATCAACCAAGCTTTAATATCATTAAATTTTCCTACAAAAACATAATTATCTGCTTGTGACTGAAAGAAACCAAATTTCAATAAAAAATCTGTAAGCAAACTGTTCCAGCTTTAAGCCATACAGGGCTTTATTCAATTTACATATTTTATTTGCAGGAGCTTTTACTCCATCAGGTATCTCGATGAAAATATCTTCCTCTAGTTTTCCATATAAGAAGGCAGTTTTAGCATCCAATTGTCTAATATTCAAATTATATTCAGCAGCAAGAGACAACAGTACTCGCATGGATTCATACCTAGTATTTAGTAGGTGAGAAGACTTCACTATAATCAAGCCCTTTTATTTGCGTGAACCCACGGGCACAGAACCGAGCCTTATACCTTTCTACCTGACCATTTTGATTAGATTTTATGTTAAAAACCCATTTTGACGTTATGGCTCTTTGATTATCTTTGTCGACAAAGGACCGGGTGCAATTTCTCTTATGAGCTTCAAGTTCCTCATCTATGGCCTCCAGCCACAGCTTGCACTCCTCGCTCTTTATAGCGTCTTGGTAAGTCACAGGAATATTCAATTCCACCAAATTTGCCTCTAAAGAATCATTTTTGCGTGGTCTCAGGGTAACATTTGACCGAGCGATATCATCTAGCTCTATTTCCTGTGATGGTTCATATGTCTCATCATTTCCGTCAACAGCATTGCAGTCACCACTTCTGTAACTGTCATCACTAGATTCTGCATCATGGCTTTCTTCCAATGAAACTCTTTCTCTAACTGGAATTTCTACTTCTTCATCACCAGTAAAAATTTGAGCATAATTTCTTTTTAATTCAGGGCTCTTGTCTTCATTAAAAATTACATCTCTTGACACTTTTATTGTCTTCTTTTCTGGATCATACATTTTATAGTTAGTATGGTCATAGGCTACTAACATCATCATACGACTTTTAATTTCTAGCTTCTTCCGTAACTGATCCGGCTCATGAATATAGCCCACACTACCAAATACTCTGACATGATCTAAAGTAGGTTTTACACCACTCCATATCTCCAATGGTGTTATGTTTGGAGTTTGGCTAGATGATGTATGATTTAACAAATAAACGGCACAGTTTACTGCCTCAGCCCATAGACAGAGTGGTACATCACGGGCATAGAGCATGGATCTAGCACTTTCCACAATAGTCCTTATTTCTCTTTCTGCTCTACCATTTTGTTGCGGGGTGTATGGAGCAGTAAGCTCATGAGTTATCCCCTCATTGTATTTTCTTCTGTTTCCGCGATTATTACTAATTGAAATTAAACAATTTAACGGATTATATCGCGAATATTATCTCATTTTAGTTCCCGACGTTTCGGAAGCTTTCCAGCTTTCCATGGTCACGGGAGGACTGAGAAAAGATGTTTTTTCCTCTGTCAAAGTTACAATTTGTGCAAACTACCCATTTTTTTGAAAAAAAAACAAATAAAGGTGTACATACATGCCAGATGGGCCTAAGCTGTAAAGACAGTTACACATGTGCCAGAAGGGCTTAATTATTTTATTCTAATAATTTACCAAGCAGCATTTCACAAATGAGGCGTACTGAGGAGAAAAGAAACGCTGCAAAGAAAAACTCCCAGGCTACCTCATTACTAATTATAATATTTAAAAACAGAGACTATTAAACTACTTTTAAACAGATAAGATATTTTACACCGTTCGGAAATTAAGGTTTTGCAGTCCTGTGTCTCGTTTGTTCCTTGATGAGATGTATTACAGGATCCCAAGCTGGTGGTAATGACAATCCATCTTCTCTATTGAAATTAGGATGCTTTTTAATCTCAATAGCCTGGCGTAGCATCCTGGGAAGATATCTTTTTTCTTTGGCAAGGATAGAAGGTTTATCAAACTTAATTCAGTGGTTTAGTTTGTCAATGACATGTTCACAGACTGCAGACCTATTACACCGGCGGTGCTTGACATCTGCTATGTGCTCCTTCACCCGGGTTGATACACTGCGTTTCGTTTGAACGAAACGCAGTGTGCGTTTCGTTTGACCAATGTATGAAAGACCACACTTGCAGTCCAGCTTATAAATCAATCGCTTCCTTTCTCCTCAGTACGCCTCATTTGTGAAATGCTGCTTGGTAAATTATTAGAATAAAATAATTAAGCCCTTCTGGCACATGTGTAACTGTCTTTACAGCTTAGGTCCATCTGGCTTGTATGTACACCTTTATTTGTGATTTTTCAAAAAACTGGGTAGTTTGCACAAATTGCAACTTTGACAGAGGAAAATACATCTTTTCTCAGTCCTCCCATGACCATGGAAAGCTGGAAAGCTTCCGAAACGTCTGGAACTAAAATGAGATAATATACGCGATATAATCCGTTAAATTGTTTTATCCCCTCATTGTTAAGATATTGCTTGAAGTCCCTACCTGTGTACTCTCCACCATTGTCCGTATGTAAAATGCGTACACTGTGCAAAAAAATGTTTTTAACTTTAGCATTATACTTTCTAAAACACTCTTGTACCTCACTTTTGTTCTTTATAAAGTACACATACCGAACTTGTAGCAGCATCTTTGAAAGTAACAAAGTATCTCATACCTTGCACTGATAGCTCGCTGAAAGTTCCACAAACATCACTATAAACCATGTCACCTGGGTTCACGGATCCCCTATCAGATTTATTGAATGGTTGACGAGCATGCTTGCCATAAGCACAACCTTCACACACAAATTTGTCACAGTCTGATAAGTCCACACCAGTCACATTATTTTACACATTTTTTCTATTTCTTATTCATTTAAGTGTCCCAAACGTTTATCAAAAAAAAAAAAAAAAAAAACAAAAAAAAAAAATCAAAAATATATTTATTTTCAACAAGATTATAGATAATGTTGAATTCTCCTTTTAATTATAAACAAAGATCAGTAACAAATGAAAAAAAAAAAAAATTCGACGATACTGGACTCGAACCAGTGCCTTGAGCCAGACCGGGGCAGCACGCTCTACCATCTGAGCTAATCGTCCACACCAGCAGTCGACGAATTTTGTCATCTGTTCTTGCTTATGGATCTCTGTATGGTGCATCCGACTCTTTAGCCGTTAGCGCCGCCTAGTGCAGAACTATGAAGTTACTTTCACCCCGAGCAGATACCTTTACAGGTACCATTGCTCGGCGAGAGGTGGCGCTATTATCAAGACTGTACTTTTTGTTTTACAAATATCATGATAATAATCATAATTTTTGCAATATTAGTGGATCACTCCACTAGCGTTATTATTATAAACAAAGATCAGAAACAAATGAAAAAAATTTTCGACGATACTGGACTCGAACCAGTGCCTTGAGCCAGACCGGGGCAGCACGCTCTACCATCTGAGCTAATCGTTCACACCAGCAGTCGACGAATTTTGTCATCTGTTCTTGCTTATGGATCTCTGTATGGTGCATCCGACTCTTTAGCCGTTAGCGCCGCCTAGTGCAGAACTAAGAAGTTACTTCTTTTTTTTTTTTTTCATTTGTTTCTGATCTTTGTTTATAATAATAACGCTAGTGGAGTGATCCACTAATATTGCAAAAATTGTGATTATTATCATGATATTTGTAAAACAAAAAGTACAGTCTTGATAATAGCGCCACCTCTCGCCGAGCAATGGTACCTGTAAAGGTATCTGCTCGGGGTGAAAGTAAATTTGACTTCAATAGAGATGGAATACCATATATATGGACCCCAGAAATGCCATCGTTTTATTTTAATTTTTTATGTGTAATTTCTTAATGTGTTGAATTTTTTTTTCTTACTAACACCTAATCTAATTATTATTATTAACATTGTTACTAACACATTATGGGTTGAAACCTGAAATAAATGAATATATAAATAAAAAAATCAATAATAAATAAAAAAATCGATTCTATGACATTAATCCTAATAGCCCGTCTCGAGTATATTTTTCAAAAAAATGTCTCTCCTTCGTCGGTTTCACTCTTGGCAGAGTGGTCGTGGTCATCATTTCAGGTGTTGGTGGCAAGCCTCACAACACGCCGCCATTCCTCTCTGATGGTCGCCTTCCTCGTGCATTCGGGTAGTGATGATAAGCCATTTACACTTTTATTTTATCAGATCAAAGAAAATGTACAGACATTCAATTTTAACAACTTTTCAATGCCCATAGATAACAATAGGCATGTTAGTTTCTGACTAATTAATCAGATCTATCCGTGCGCAAAGTTAAGTTTTACAATTATTTAAAACATAAATACACAAAATAAACTTACATACCTACATTTACTCATACATATTCGCAGTGACCCAAATATAACCAACAGGATGAAATATTAATCCCTTTATTGAGGTATTGTGTTCCTTTCCTCATCCTTAAAATCAAGTATAAAATGAAGGAGTCCAAAATAAGACCGAAAACAAATTGGATTCCAGGATTGTGGCTATTTTGTTTGTTGTTAATTAACAGAACCCTCATTTTGTGTTTCAATTGGGTTTACAGGCTGTCAATAGAACCGATTTCACAATTCATACACGGTTTTCCAATAAATTGTAAATAATATGTTGGAACAAAACTTAATCGCGTATTTTTGTTGCGAAACCGATGGCCGCAGTAAGACTAAACGTAGGAACGCCCCCAAGGAGATGGAACGACGATCTAGTCAACATCGTGGAAAATCGTTGGATGTGGGCGGCACCCGACCAGTCATTGTGGAGATCCATGGGAGAGGCATTTGTCTAGCATTGGACGTCTTTAGGTAATATTCATCATCATCATAATTTCAGCCATAGGATGTTCACTGCTAGACGCAGGTCTGCTCAATAAATTTCCGCATGGGCCGGATAGAGGCGACCCGCATCCAGCTATTATAATTATGGTGATGATGATTAGCTGGCCGAATGGTGTAGTGTTTCGGCAGTTCCGGGGCAAAATCCTACACCAGATCAGACGACGCAACGGAACCACGGAGTTACTTATCGAACTAGTTTTTAAGCTTTTCTATATGTTTTTGTTTTTTGTAGTTCACAGTGCCTTGGTTTTTACTATAAATGCTGTGTAACTTTTGAGTATTAAATAAATAATAAATAAAATGCGAAGTGAAGAGAGAAAAAATCTGAAAGGGGACATCGAGCTCCGAAGCAGTAACTGAAGGCGGATATGGGAAACCGCTCAGATAAATAAAAAATAAAAAATCCAATATGGAACATAGCGATTTTGAACAGTTGCTACAATAAAACGGCCTGCTAACCAACTTTAAATCGTTATAGTTCCTAACTGGTAATTCCAAAATAAAAATGATATAAGAAACCGAATGATTCTTGAATCCCTATTCATTGATACCCCACTCGATATAGTACGTCGATTTAATTTTTTTTCTTTTTCACAATATGGCGTCTCATTATCGCCATTTTGAGTTTTTATCATTTTCATGTCTTCAGTGACATTCGGATAGTTAAGACAAATCGATTGACGTAAAAATCATCAAAATCGGTCCACGCGTTTGGTCTCTAGAGTGCCAGATAGGAACATGCATACATACATACATACATAGACTGATAAACACATTACCACTTCTTTGCGTCGCGCAGTCGGGTAATAAAAGAGAGTTAGAGATTACATCTGTCAAATTGGCGACTTTTATATGGCGATTTGTCATAATCATCTGCTAATAACTAACATATCATGGTGAAATAAGGGCATCATTCTTATATACGTAATATAAACAAACAATATAATGTATAAAGTTCCCACACGCATCAGCTTGACATCAAATGGGAAAAATTGAAATGTCAGCACCATTCATTGAAGTTTGCTGTTTTATTCTGTTACGGCGATTTTCCGATTTGCCACTCTTATGTAACTGGCAGAGGCGTGGCGTCAGGAAAAAAGGGAAGCCGAAGCATATTCATTTACTGATGTTTAAAAAAGGTGGTTATAAGCCGTTCCTTGGGCAACCCGGTGGGAATCGGCTTATATGGACGCCACGCCACTGGTAACTGGCCACTTTTATATGAGCCACCTTCTATCTATTTATTATACTATATATGACTTAATCAGAAAAGCAGCCGAGTAGAAGCCGCTCGCTAAGAAATCGGTGTTCTAGGAACGATCCGGACGACGAGATCACAGAAGCCCTTGAAAGGACTGCGAACTCTGCGGACGATGTCTTTACGTCCATCCTGCCTGCTCAGGCGACCAGTCGATAGTCTCATACCCTCCCTCTTGTCTGGTTCGTTCTCTCTCTCTCCCACGCCTTAAGTCGGGTTGTATCGGTTCAATCCACCTCAGCAACCCTTTTGCTTTGTGCACGGCATCCCCACCCTACTCCAGGTGGCCACGGATGGGATTCCTGTTTGCGGGATTACAGTGGTACCACAAATATAAGTTGTACCTGCGCAGAAAGCAGTTTTTGAAAACAGATTAACCAATTATTATGCAGCGCGTTTGCGCGAGTAAAACCTTCAACGGCCATTGGCCAATATTTTGCGCACGACGCCGGCAGCTCCAGCGCCCGCTATTTTGTCTGGCACCACGTCAGTCGCCATGAGCGAGAGAGATCGAGTTCACCTGTCACTGCATATGTACTGTAGGTATAGTGCAACAAGGTCTTTATTGAAATAGTCACTCGTTCGGTTTCATTCAGTATTTATTAGCACTCGTCGGCGTGACCGAAGATTGCTCATGTAACTTATATTCGTGGTACTACTGTACAGTCTCCTCACTGAGTTGAGTACTAGTAAGATCTCCCAATTCAAAGTCAGGGTCTAAAAAAAAGGCTTACTGTGGTATTAGCCTTAATGGTAGCCTTTTTCAGGGCTACTGTTATTATTTGTTCTTATTAGATTATATAATTTAATATGTCCGTGCGTTGAAATGTGTTTTCCTTCTTTCTTATCTAAATTCTACCCGGTGTTGATGGCTATTTTAAACCGAAATCGATAGAGACAGATACACGCTTAAAAGTGATTACAAATCCTTAGTACTGAAATATAATTTGAAGAAGATGAAGAAGAACTTGCAAATATTATGTAACTTATATTATAGAGGGGAGTAAGAGGAGAACGGAAATAACACCTGTATCCAGCCCAACAGTCAACCTCACCTGCACGCGTTGGTGGTTCGTTATGAATATCCGGCGGCGGCGCCTACTGGACTACTATGAAATCGGAGAACGTAATGATAGGGGCGAGCGTCTATTACAGTTCTGCTGTGAAGAAAATTTAACTATCAGCAACACCTGCTTCAAATATCATATCCGTAGATTATACACCTGGGTAATTCCTGGTGACAGATGTAGGAATCAAATTGATTACATACTAGTAGGGACGCGATGGAGAAGCTCAGTGACGAATGCCATAACTTTCCCCGGTGCTGACTGCCGCTCTGACCACCAGCTTCTTGTAGCAACAGTTCAAGTGCGGCTTAAGAGGTTACATAAACCTAAAGTAGTTCCGAATATGAAAAAGGTAGACATCAGTGGCTTTAGAGAAAATTTCGAGCAGAGAATGGGAGACTTTCCAAATGATATGACTGACAGCGATAGTAAATGGGAATATTTCAAAAGGGTGATAGATAAACAGCTAGGAATAATAAGTTGGAGCAACCCGTTATGAAAAATTTCATCACGCCTGAGACGGCTCAAATCATCCTTGAGAGACGTGAACTAAAGGAGAACGGTATATGTTCAACTGAAGACCACGAGCGGTATGTAGAACTGAGCCAAGTTTAACTGCGCTGTCGGAAAGATTATGATAACCACATCACCGAAATCTGTCTCGAACTCGAACAGCACTCACTAAAAAACGAGTCCAGATATCTTTTTCAAAAAGTTAAAGAATTGACTGGAACGCGTAAACCAAAAACCTGTGCCATTGAAGATAAAGAAGGCCGTCTACTTACAGATGTGACTCAATTGTTAGAGCGCTGGAACAACTACTGCGCGGAGTTATATGACACGGGAGAGCCCACTAACGCTTATATTACATGGGCGACAGAATAACCTGATATCCTACCATCAGAAATTGAGCACGCCATTAAAGCTCTTAAGTGTAAGAAATCACTGGGTAAAGATGCTATTACAGACGAAATATTAAAAAACCTAGGTCAGAGAGGCACAAATGCTATCACTGAAATCTGTAATACCATCTGGAATACTGGACGATGGCCAAAAGATTGGACAGAATCGGTATTTATACCCTTACATAAAAAAGGCTCTTCAAAAGGCTGTGGAAATTACAGGACTATAGCGATAATATCACATGCGAGCAAGATCCTTCTCCATGTAGTTAATCGACGTCTTAACTACTTTTTAAGCCGTCAAATACCCGAAGAGCAGGCAGGTTTTGTTAAGGGCAAAGGAACGCGGGAACAAATATTGAACATCCGCCAAATCATCGAGAAGAGCAGGGAATTCAACAGACTCGTGCTCCTATGCTTTATTGATTACGCAAAAGCCTTCGACTACGTGCAATGGTGCAAACTGTGGAATATGCTACTCGAAATGGGAGCTCCTGAATACCTTGTTGCTTTAATATCGCGTCTGTACACCAAAAACCGTTCTTTCATCAGGATAGACACTGAATGCTCTGATATGTTCCAAGCTAAAAAAGGAGTGAGACAGGGTTGTATCTTGTCCCCTGTACTTTTTAACTTTTATGGAGAATACATTATTCGGAAGACCATCGAAAATTGGAATAAGGGTTTCCCTATAGGTGGAAAGAGATTATCAAACCTCCGATATACCGACGACACCGTTCTTCTCGCAACATCCATGCAAGATATGTGTGAGCTGTTCCAAAGACTCGAGTTAGAAAGCGGTAATATCGGTCTCGCAGTATATAGAGCAAAAACTAAAGTGATAATAGTGAATCGAGCCGGAAAGCTAACAAATGTCACTGCAACATCCCTGGCATTAATATCGTCAACCGCTACATGTACCTAGGCTCTCAAATCTGCAATGACGGCAGCTGTGTCCCCGAAATAAAAAGGCGAATCGGGGTGGCAAAGGATGCTAAAGGACTAGGTGACGCACTCGATGTACGCAGTGACTTATTTATTTATTTATCGTATGGGGTCTGTTTACACTGCGTGCTTATAATCTAAATTTACAATGTGCAAGATAAGTAGTCAATAGATTCGCTTGTTAAGTTTTTGGGATCTTCCACTTGACCTGTGAATTTTGTTAGTGGGCATTTCATGGCAATATGGCGCATATTTTGTTCTGAGCATCCGCATTCGCAGCTTTTGTCTACAGCTGGCCCCATTTTTTCTGTAGTTGGTTGCAGTGATTAACTCCTATGAACGGGAGTTCGGGCGGTTGACAAGACCGGGCGTTTTTCGTCTAGCGCAGATAATTACCGTCCCATTGCCCTTCTGAGAGTAACTGCTAGAGCTGTATCAGATTGGGTTCGGATCATGCTCAGTGTCGTAAATTTGGAGAGACCTATGTCCAGCAGTGGAGTATGCGTATGCTCTTTGGTTACCTTAAAAATAAGTTATTTATTCCTCTTTTAAGTCAGTCCATTGCTTAGGATCTTAAATTCACCGAATAAAATGCTTTTGTTTCATCTCAGCTTTCTACTTCTACCTATTGGTTATTCCGCGTTGAGCGTTGTTTAAGGGTAAAACATTTTAGCTCAGAAAAAATCTAGAATGGGCACAAAATCTATTTTGGATACTTAAGAATGATGATTACCAAGTGGTACAATAAGAACTTAAAAATATTTCAGATGCAATCCACATATTGTGGCACAAAATAGCATCAACTTGGTAAATATTCGAAATCGCCAAAATGGACGTGTAACCATACGAGAACACACCTTTTTTATCGACAGCCGAAAGCGAATTACGAAAGTTTGTGTTTCGGATCATACCAAACTTTCGTCGCGATACGTGACGGTGTATATGTACATAAATAATATATGTCTACGCACCACGCCACCCTGCGAATATCTTATATTCCTTGAATACTATCGATAAATTTGTTTGCTAGGTAAATAAGTTTTTCTGACAACATTACTATGTATTTTACAAGCTTTTATTTAAATTGCAATGTAGTATGTTTCTTCGGGTGGAATCTTGCAAGTTAAATTTCACCTACTTTCCGGTTTCCGATTGAGCTAAAATTTAGCATAATGGCATAAGTTCGGTGAATGCAATAGTATGATATCATCGAGCTGATCTGAGGAAGGAGCAGGAAGGTGGCCATAGGAACTCTGGGTAGGGAACTCTGTAATAAAATAATGCAATTTTACCGAGTTTGGGCTCTTTAGAATTGTCTCGGTGAGCAGTTGAGGAATATTCGAAGAAAAGTGCAGTCAGCTATAAAAACGTGTCACATTTTTTTTTATTATTTCATTTTACTTTTATTTAACTACACATTCCGTAAAACTTTCAAGTGCCTATCAATTACGGTTCAAAACAGTCCGACATATGGAACCCTGTGGCAGACGGACAGAACACGGAGGTTTAGTAAGAAGGTTCCATTGGTAACTGTAACTTTTAGGTATGGAACCATAAAAAACTACGATGAATTTCAGAGTTACACCCATCAGCTAGTACCAATATTTTAGTTACCTATACTTAAGTAAGAGCGGACATTCAACAGTTAAGCGGGAGGTTAGCTCGTGTCATCCACTGCGGGTGCCGTTATCTGTATATTCATAGAGTAGCTCTGCGTCTGGTGGACAAGAATATACAGGAAACGCACCCGTCGCAGCGGACGCCCTACCGGACACGCAAAGATGATGTACAGTTTAAACCGTTGAAAGTAAGGAAACGTAATTTGGTATTCTATTCAAACGGAACGTAAGAATGCAAGAAGGATGACAGGAGGGTTAGAGGGAGAGGGAGAAGAACGATTTGAACGACAAGCGGGTGCGCGTACTTAGATCATTCAAAAATTTGTAAAACGGTGTTTTTTGCAAATAAATTAAAACGGTAGAAATGCGCGGTAGAGGCTCAACAAATCTCACATACATTTATTTCTTTAAAGACATACTTTGACTCTAAATGGATTTTATTAAATCCGAATTAGTGAATGATGGCGTGGTGTGGACAAAAGTTATTCCCATAAAAAATCATTAGTGAAATAGATGAAATGAAAGCTCGGGCCTTTTCTATTCATCCAGTGACGTATATAGACATCCACCAAACCCTTTGCGCATCCCGATAAGATTAAAAGTGTACCGAAAAAGATATTAAACCTTAAATGGTTACCCCTTGCCCGAAATAAAACGGTAATATATCGCTTCGGGCACCTTAAATCACGGTGAAGAAGCCCGCGGCGGGCTATGAATTTCCTTGGCCCATCCTTTTTCTATCAAGACTTCCATACAAATTGATTAAAAAAATATTTGCAGCTATTTTAGAATTTATAGATTCAAATAATGAAATAATGATCTTTATTCTGTAAGTAGGCCGCAAGAGCACTTTTACAAGTCTGACTCTACGGCATTTCCCAAGAGGAGACCACTGTCGAGAAGAAAGCCGAAGCAAACTCAGCAGTTGGTATTTTTTTCTATAAATAATTCTAATCTATTACAATATTTGTACTTAGGGAAAGTACAAATATTGTAATAGAAAGTACTAAAGTATAAATATCAATGCGTAGTTCGCCAAGAAAACATATTAAATAATAAATATCACATTATATTTATCAATGTAAAATTATAACACAAGAAAAAAAGCAAAATATGATTTAAAAAAACAACTTACGTAAGTCATGTTTATGTTTGATATACCACCTTATGAGAACGTAAAGTAAATTAATTGGTTTCTGTTATGGGCCATGCATTTTTGTCTGTTATACATATAATCCTCTACCCTAAAATATGCCTTTGCCACTAGAGACTTTTAAAGTACTTTTATTGAGAAAGCTGGAATAAGTAATTTTGAAACATCATCTGATAACTTATTATAAAAAAGATTAAACAGCAATATATTCGCAACTTCGAACTGTTTGAGTTGGTGCCACCGTTTAAATCATCCATAGCACCTCCTGCCTAAGGAAAAAAGTGCATTTCCAATATCTGAATGCTTGACATCTCAAAAATAAACGAGCATCACGCTCATTCTTGCCACGCACTTGAAAGAAAGAAGATAGAAAGAAAAATGGGTAACTCCCCCGGTGTTGCACATATCCATGGTCTACAATAGCCACATTTCATCCGGTGGCTCTGCCCGTTTGCCACTTATTAAATAAAAAATACTTCGATCGCTGGATAAGGACGTAATACAATACAATAACTTTTTATTGAGCACCTCACAAAATAGAGTACCGAAAACAATCCATTCCAAGGAGAGGTAAACAACAGGCGGTCTTATCGTTAAACAACGATCTCTTCCAGACAACCTTTGGGTAGTGGGGGACATAATGTTATATCTGTCTTATTCCTTTCAGCGTAGAATATGTACAGATGCTCACTGATCACACTTACACTTACCCAGGCTGGGACGGGATAAGCCGTTGTGTAAACAACTTAGCCAAGCATGTCGTCAAACGCTGCCACACAATTCGCAAATGGATAAGAAAATTGAAAAACCAGCCAAGTGTGATTTGGACTTGCGCACCGAGGGTTCCGTACAAAATATACGCTACAAACGGCCGTATCTATGAAATCAGTGTTAGCAGAGCCCTACTTCTACGCAAAATGTACGCAGGGTTCGATCATTTTATATTGGTTAATGACATAGACAGACAGACATAAAATTATACTGGTTTTAGTATTTGTTGTTATAGCGGCAACAGAAATACATCATCTGTGAAAATTTAATCTGTCTAGCTATCACTGTTCAGGAGAGAGAGAGAGAGAGACAGACAGATAGACAGACAGACTGACGGACAGAGGATTCTTATATTATTATTCTTCCGTTTTACTATTTGGGTACGGAACCCTAAAAAATATCAAATCGCTGCTCCTATTATTTTGGACGTGTGTGGGAAAGCGATATCTGCCATTTCCGTTATTTAATCACTGAGCGGACAATACGGGCTCTTTCAGGACCCATATTATTATTATGTATCAAAGTTCCATGTTATATGATATGAAACCCATGGGCTCCACGAGTGATGTCAAAACAAGCTGCTAAACCCATAAGCATTGAAAGGACCAGCTTTCTTGGTAAATCTTACACCCTTATTAAATTAAAAAAATCCAAATTAAAAAAATCAAAAAATGTTTATTTGGTAAATTATACTTCATTGGTACACAATATAGTAACCGGTCCCTCCTGGTAAGTATGACAATACTTGTGTTAGGAGGTTCCGCTCTTCCCCGGAGTTGTTATAAATTAATGAGTAGGTAGGTATACGAGTAGGTATATAACATTAATATAAAGGAACATTAATTGTTCCTAAGCCGTTACTAAAAACTATTCGTTTTATTTACTTATATCTAAATCTAAACAAAGGGATATAAGTGTTTGTATGTGTGTGTGTATGCATGTTGGTGTGTGTTTATCCCAGTATGTTTGTTTTAGTAGGGTTACAAATAATGTTAGTTAATTAATAAGCAATTCAGTGTCTTCGTAAGTAAGTGCAATTAGCCATTCTGTTACTTTCTTGTTACAGTTCAATTGATTCATTGGGTATATATTTAACACCTTGTTAATTTTATTATACATTGCCGATGACATTGCAGAATATTCTCTTTTTGTAAAAAATGATTTAGTGTAACATCTAGGAGTTACAATATGACTTAACCTACGGGTTAGCAAAGAAGGACTAAAATTTAGAGTTTTAGGATTGTTAGTAAAAAGTACAGTTTTGTCATGGTTAATATATTATTATGTATATATAGTTCATTTGTTGGATGTCTGAAAGGTAGTTTATACATAACTTTGAGAAGGCATCTTTGCCCTCTCTCTACCTGCGGAAATTGAGTTTTGGTAGGACCACCCCAAACTATAATACAGTAAGACATCACAGATTGCGCAAGAATTATATACAACTGTTCCAGTAATAATTTATATGAGACATCTCTTAGTATTTTAAATATCCAGGTAAGTTGTCTAATGCGGTTGTTAATAAATTCAATGTCACGGTGCCAGCTTAGCCGTTGGTCAATAATGACTCTAAGGTACTTAGTGGATGATACTTTTGCAAGTTCTGAACAACAACAGGAGATAGGTTCAGTAAGGTTACAACTATGCAATTTCAGTTTTAGTATCGGATCTGGTTGGGTTTTGCTGGTTTTGGTGAAACATATATAATTACTTTTCTCTAAGTTTAGCGTAAGGAGATTGGATTTGAGCCAGGATCAAATCTGTTGTAGACCCTTTTCAGCACAGTCATAGAGATTCGGCCATGTATTAGCTTTAAAGACGATAGCTGTGTCGTCTGCATACGAAAATACTTGTCCTTTGCTGATTTTGAGGTTAGTTAGGTCGTTAATATAAATCAAGAAGAGGAATATTAGAGGAATACTCTTCTTATCTTATCTGTATACATACAGAAATGGTATAATACAACAGCGCTCCGCTACCGGGCACAGCGGTGTCATTCTAAAAATTAGCGTTAAATCGTATCTGGTTCATAAATAAACTCATGAATTAGTGGTATAATGTCCAGATCACAAATCAAAATATATTGGTGCGTCAAGCAGGTTGTCAGAGATCCTTTCTTTTTACAATTTTTTAGGGTTTCGTAGCTAAATCAGAACCATTATAGTTCCGTCATTTCCGTCAGTCTGTATGTCTCAGGCATTTTATTCAAAAACTACATGATGTATATTGATGAAATTTGAAGTAGGTATAGGTGTTTTATATAAGCCGCTACTTAGTTTCATAGTTAAATAACAAAAAACAATTCTTAGGGGGAGGCACCCCATACATGTAACCGAAAGATTTATACAGTTCTCTTAAAAATAATTTCATGTTTTCAAAACAATTTTTTTGATTTAGTGAATATTTTTGGAAATAATCCTTCCGAAAGTAGCATAAATTTCCTCCCTTCTCCCTTCCTCAACCTCTGGAACGTTTGCCTTTGAGTTGGCCCACTAAAGTGCTCCTTTCGAGGTTGTGCTGATTAGAAATTTGAATTTGAGGATTCTCTCCTGGCAGATAGTTTAGAGCCACCTTGAGATATCATGTAGATTGTAGCATTGGTTAAACAAGCGATATCAAATTACAGACTAACCTTTTTTTATCAATGAATCTCGAACCATCTAATCTCAGACAGGGCGAAAATAGCAGACCTGCCTGATGACGTCGTTCAAGAAATTAAGGTCGATCGACCAGCCTATTTCTATTTATTGAGTTAGACCGGGAGTAGACGGTTTATAAGTCATGCAACTAGATTTCACTTTTACTGACGTCATTATTTTTGACGACCGGCGTAAAAGTAGGGTGCTTTAACTTTGAAGTTTGTATCTGTGCGTCTGTCTGTGGCATATTAGCTCTAGAAGGGAGAAGCCGATATTGCTTTAGTTCGTTGTTTTTGAAAGGTGATTATATCGAGTGTTTTCAGCTATGGTTCAAGAAAATCGGTTAAGTCGTTAAAAACTATTATTAGAAGTTTATTAGCCTTTTTTAGACGTGTTCCGGGTTTTTGTCGATTCCAAGTTTGAAAAGATGGACCTATTCTGATGTTTCTTTTTAATTACTAGGACGATTTTTTATACCTTTTCTGCTTAAAGTTGAGTGACAGAAAATGCCTTGTTAAATTAAGTCCATCTTCAGTTCGATAAGTTTTCTTACGTGCAATAAAGATGAGGAACGAAAAATATATTATTTATTTTAATATTCCTGATTATTTGATTATTTTATTGTTTAATTCATTATGGTATACCTTCAAATGTTATTGTGATATTATTGTGTAAATGTTACTGTGTGATTTATGAAATCTGACATGTAAAGTTGCAAAAAACCTTATAAACAAATGAGTATGACCATGAGTATTGATAGGGTATTTTTATAAAAAGAGTTTCTATACCTATCCTTTTACATATGTTTTTTCCTTTCTTTGTAGTTTTACTATTAAAATAAAAATTCTAAAATTCAATTATTTTATTTATAATACCATCTCCTGGCTTAAAGTTGAAAGGCAGACAATAATAGAAATTCACTCTGAATCCGGTAACAAGCTATCAACGGCATGACCCGACGAAATCCTGTTTGAAACGTCCACGTGAAGGACCATTTCTGTTCAGACACGTGGACACAAACGTTACACGTATACGACCGTTTCCGTAAGCCGAGCGAAGCTGTGCAGAATTACCTATCGCATTCCGCCTCAGAGCATTTTGTTAGGGTACCGTACCCAAAGGACATAAAAGTACTAATTTCATTGCTGTGTCCTGACAGGGTTCATGTTATGGACTTAATCTTTTAATGTAACACCTTATGTACTACACAATTGTGGGATGTCGACAAAGGAAAGAAACTCGGAGTAACTACTGTTTTATTTGATAAAGACACGAGCAAGAGCACACCGCACAGTTCATTGCTAACCGCCATTCCACCTCCATCCCTTTCCCCCGCTACCTCTCTCTGTCCCTCAGTCCGTTCCGTTACACTGTAACATTCCTACAGGTTGATGTAATAATCAATTATTATTATACACTTATTTATTTTCAATCTTAGGTAGGTTTTTTACAATATATAAAAAGTAAAATACAAAAAGCAAATACAAAATATAAACAAATTATAAAAAACCTAACCTAGGGTGCCGCCGGCAGCGGCGCAGGGCTCAAGCTACCGGTGGTTAGGGCTGCACAGAGAGGAACCTCCTGACAATGCGGGCCGTGTTCAGGATTATTATGTCAGTATTTATCTCGCCTTGAGTCACGAGCTCGTCCGTCCCGGATTTTTGAGAGGCTTGCGTGGGGATATGGATCCAACACTAGAGATCCTTTCGAGAAATTTGGTGTGACTGTAGTTCTGCTGGGCCTCGCTTTTGATAATTATTATTATTATGTTGTCTCGACTTCCGTGAGTCACGGGCCATCGTGCCCGGTCATTTGAACGGCATGACTGGGGCCGAAGCCGTACAGAACCCTTTAGAGACATTTAATAAAATTTGCGATGGGACACGAGTAATTATTATTATTATTAAGGGTAAGGGTCCCGACCCTATTACTAGGACTCAGTTGTCCGTCTGTCTGTCTGCCTGTCCGTCTGTCACCAGGCTGTATCTCATGAACCGTGATAGCTAGACAGTTGAAATTTTTACAGATAATGTATTTCAGTTGCCGCTATAACAACAAATACTAAAAATTGTATAATTGTATGTCTGTCTGTCTATGTCGTTAACCAATATAAAATGATCGAACACCGCGTAGATTTTGCTTAGGAGTAGGGATCTGCTAACATTGGATTTTTCATAGATAAGGCCATTTTTAAGGGCGTCCGCTCCGTGTGCCGTTTCCTGTCTGTCTTGCTACAACAACGCTCGACCAGCGGCGCGTAAAACAAATTCCTAATACATTGCGTGTGATGCCAACTAACAGTTGTGCGGCGAGCGTCTCCGCCGCGCAATGAAGAGAGAATTTAATCTCCGAGCCGTTAGTCGGGCGTTGTCATGCCCGGGCCGTAAGAGCAGCGCTCCCGTTCAACGCAGCGGAAGCTGCAAATCTACCTTCAGTAAAATAAGTAAAGTTTTTGTATGAAACACATTTCTTTTAATGTGGGGAAACTAACACCACATTTCTATTTATTGTGACATAGATACAAGTCAAAGCGCAAAGAAAAATACGATTGCTCTCGCACGTGGTCACACCAGGACTCGAACCCTGTACCTCTCGATTACACGTCGTTGGCAGAGAGCTCGCTGGTTGGCTAGTTGGCTGGGTTGACACGCTCGATGCGCAATCGAGAGCGAACGATCGTATTGATCGTCTTGTATCTATGTCACAATAAGTAAAGTTGTATTTGTCTTTTATAAACACAATTATTGTGTTATTCTGGGTGGTTACCCAAACTAAAATACAAAAATACCCTACCATTTCTTAAGTCGTGGAATCCGCAGGCATTTCTTCCAACAAAAGGATTGGGAAAGATTTGTTCGCGTAATTGGTCGTGGAATCGGTGCGTAAAATATCTTTTCTCGAATATGCAATGAAATGTTGTCATTACGTGCGTTAAAACAGGCTTCATAGTATCACGTTGCGGGCGGAACAACTTGAGATTTCTGTAAAGGAATTTCGTACAAAATTGCAGGCCTAGGCCGGGCAGTATTTTTTTTTAAATTTAATGAAAACATGGCACCTTCATGAATAGGCTAAACAGCTGAATAATATTTTTTAATTTTTCTGGTGGGATAAATGGCTATCGGACCAAAAATATTCGCGTTCACGCCTATTACACACGAACTAACGTTAAGAACACAAATCTGTACAGTTCATATGTTGATGAATAAATTTAAAATATTGTCTATAGTCTATACGTAAGTCACCAGAGACCATAGACAATATTTAAAATCCTCTGCATTTATTTTATTTAGTATACAAATTAAGATTCTTATTATCAGGTTGTGTATAACGGCCCTAATAGGGTCTACTCGAACACTACACACGCGAAATACGGACGACTTCCTTGAAAAAAAAAACATTATTGTGGGATTGGAGGGAAAATTTAAAAAACTTCTGTCATTAGTTAGTTTTTTGTGTGGTGTATTTTTTTATTTCATTGCATATGTTTGAGAAAAGCACTATACATGCCTCTGGCCGTGAAAAGTGCTTGCCGGCTTCGTATCACTCTCCGGCCTCCCTACGGTCGGCCATCTATACCTACTCACCCGGCAAGCACTTCTTTCCCGGCGTCTGCAATAATGTACTATTAACACTGTGCGAGTTACTAGTAGACAGTAACTATCTTAATATTTTCTTCTGTTTCCGCGATTATTAGTTATTACTCATTTAAATGGAACAATTTAACGGATTATATCGCGTATATTATCTCATTTGAGTTCCCGACGTTTCGGAAGCTTTTCAGCTTCCAAGGTCACGGGTGGAGTCCACCCCAGTCCAAGTTATTATAAGTCCATAAGTTTATGGATTCGAAAATAAATGATGATTATGGGATACAAGGATATTGGGAGTGTGTACGTAATATCTATACATGTATATACAGAGGAGGGTAACATAATTATGATTTGTATCAACTGCTGCCCTTTGCAAGCATACAATAATAATTTTACGTACTAATGTACTGTATGTATGTAATGTATGTATGTAATGTATGTATGAAGCGGCAGTTGTATGCCAGGACCGTAGCAAGTGGAAGGAGGTAGTCTCTGCCTACCCCGTTGGGAAAAAGGCGTGATTGTACTAATGTACATATTGGCATTCAAAACTAATTACAATTATAATTGCAACCATCATCTTTAGAATCATGTTGGAAAAATTCTTTTACATTATACATAAAGAACTGTGTCAGTTGACCATTCCTTTAACCTACACTCCCTCCGACATTTTTTTTTCATTTGGTAGATTGTTAAAAACACGAATTGCTGCACTAAACGTTTTCTTATAATACTGATATTATTGCGCACCAAATTAAGCAAACTGGTATAACAATAGACGGCATAACCGAAACTTCAACCTATAAAGATTTGAGTACGAAAATTGGAACGTATTTCTGATAAAAAGTACTTATAGTATAAATCTACGAACAATGTACCCTGACCCTGCCCATCCGCCCACGGCAATGCGCGACTATAGCGACGCGGCGTGCGAATTCTCTATTCATTATGCCGTCGAAACGCTCACCGGACAGCATTTAGTTGGCATCACACGCAATATATTAGCAATAGGGATGTTGACTATACTCAAATAATTGTAAAAAAAGCGAAATGGTTGTTTTTATGACGCAAATCCTAAAAAACCAATTTGAGTTCGATGCGTTACGAGTAGCTTGTTTTATGAGCCTTTAAATATAGGTGGCAAAGTTCATTTTTAAATTATGAAAATATTAATACTTAAAAATACCATTGAACAACTCGTGAAATGTTTGGTAACTTTTGTTATGAAATTGTTTCGATAAACGCAACTTTTAACATAGCTGCAGAACAAAGTTCTTAATTTCCCCATACGAGGTAGGTTGGTGTGACGTCACAATAAGGTGGTTAAGGTGTTAGGATTTAGTATGGAGAGATTTTGGGAAAGTCCAAAAGTGAGATTCCAACGTTGTTGTATCTAGTGTAGTTTACCAGTTCTTATGACATTGAAGTATCACCAGTATTGCCATTATTGAAAGGTCGTTCTATAACATACCACATTCGCTTGCTACGCCGTCGTAGTCCTTAAGCCTATGTCAGTTACCCTAGTACTAGGTACTTATAAACTACGGATTTTTAGGGTTCTGTAGCCAAAAAAGGCAAAAACGGAACCCTTATAGTTTCGTCATGTCCGTCCGTCCGTCCGTCCGTACGTATGTCACAGGCATTTTACTCAGAAACAATACGACAATACTGATGAAATTTGGAGAATAGGTGTCTTGTGTAAGCCGCTACTTAGTTTGATAGTTAAATAAAATATATATATATTTCTAGGGGGGGGGGCAGCAAATATCAATGTGTGGCACATTATTCGACAGATCTTCTAAAAACACTTTGATATATAAAAAAATGTTTTTGATTGAGTGAATATTTTCGGAAATATTCGCTCCGAAGGTAGCAAAAATTGTGCCCCCCCCCCCTCTATTTTCTAAACGGTATGTTTAAATAATATGAAACAATTAATAAATATTAATAAATACTTCCAACGAAAATTGTTTTCAACATGATCGGACATACCGTTTATAAGTAATTGCCAAAAAACTGCGCTTCTCAGCAAAAGGACGTAAGTCCTGGGGAGATACGCTCTTTTGTTAGTGTTTTTTTATATCGTATTTTTCGTAGAAATGATCGAATTCGAGTCAGACCATTTCGACAAGTCATACAGTCAACTTAAGATCAGATAATCCGTCACCGGAAAAGAGGAAGCGGGTGTCACCAGGGCGGTTACCGTGCGCAAGCGCGCGACGCCATTGTTATCAGCCTGTCGGAGGAAGAAAGCATCTAGTTACGATAATAATACCCACCGAGTAAAAAGTCGTAAACGACTAAATTTTTCGAATAAAATTTGACGTTTTACAAAAGCATCTTGTTGTCATTATTACGCTCACCGTGTAAAAGGTCGTATGCGACTTGATTTCTCGTGGAAATGCGACGTTTTATAAAAGTGGGGATATCGTACAGTTGATAGGTTTATGGGACTAGACTAGTTCTGAACCAGTGGTGCGCTAAGGTTTGGAATTGGATGAATTATCTGTGGTCGTTAAATACCGATTGTTCTAAATATATTGAAATACTAGGAAGTCCGTGGTTTGAAGCGAGATAATTCAGGTATTTTCATCTATAGTGCATTTTTTTGTATAAACAGCTGTGGAACCCTACATTGAACAAGGCCCGACATGCTCTTTGCCGGTTTTTTTTTAAATTTCTGATTCGTTTCCGCTAAAAAGCTGCCGGCCACTGGGGCCAACTAGTTCTTGAGTGCTCACGCACCAGAAGATGCTGTGGGTAGGCCCTCCACAAGCTGGACTAATGAACTGGTGAAGGTCGCTGGGGTCCGCTAGATGCGGACGGCGCAGGACCGGTCTTGATAGCGCTCTTCAGGGGAGGCCTATGTCCAGCAATGGAGTTCGTTTGGCTTATAATAATAATTTATAAAAAATCACGTATTGCCATCTACATTAATTCATATGCCCTTTTTAATAAAGTAATTTTTTTTATATTATATTCAACAAGACGGTGCCCGCAACTTCGTTCGCGGAGGAGAAAAAGTTATAGCCCCTCTTTCGATGGCTTGGTCGAGTAAAAAGTATCCTACAACCATCTGTATACACGGGTAGATATTCATCAATGGTTGAAATTTGTTTAGCCGATTTGGCGTGATGTGATGAGGCCACAACGACATACAAACATACAAAAAATCAAAATAATATATTTTTCGATTTAGTGCCCAAATAGTCCGTTAGAATATTTTTTTTAAACATCTTCAATGTACAGACATTTGTTTTTATAACTTTATAATAGATAACAAATATTAAGCTTTGAACATACTGCTATCTTGCCAAATGCCAAAAATATAAATATTTAAACTGCTCCGTTTTAAAATAAATCACTTTAGATAGTAGCGAACTGGCAGTTTTCTCGCATCTAATTTTGCTCTCGATAAAGATGAAAATGGAAAAGAAATTGCTCTTGACAGATAATACACAAATAGTGTAAAAATTGCATTCCCCACGTTGAAAATACATATAAAATATAATGATAATCATGTCCGTATAATCTTTTAACACACTTTAAGTTGGAAGGTCAAATCGGTTGCATGCTTTTTTTTATGTCTGTTACGCGATATCTTCGTAAACTATGGATTGATTTTGAAAGATTTTATTTTAGTTCAAATGTGTAAATCCCATTTTATGTAAAAAATACACTGAAAGGGAAAATAGGAGGTGAAAATTAAGATTTTTTTAGTTTGAATGTGGTGTTGTGTCTTCATAACGCCAAAACGGCTAAACGGATTTAAACTATGTTTGGTATAAGGGTAGCTGGTTATTCACAAATTATTATAAGATATTTTTTACTCGATTACGGAGAAGAAAAATGGGTGATTGCTCTTTCTTCTTCGCGAACGAAGTTCACGCTCACCGCGGCACCTTCTAATCTATCCTTGTCCTTACTATATTATAAACGTGAAAGTATGTATGTACATTCCATTTAATCTCAAAAACTATTAGACGATTTTTTATGAAACTTTCCAGTTATTTACCTTATATATCAGAATAGGACATAGGCTATATGTATGTCAAATTTCATCCCTTTTTGTTACCATGCATGTACTTTCGAAAGGCTTGTTTACTTGTAAAAGAACGCCCAGATTTTTTCAAAATGAGGTCAGAAGTCTACACAACACAACAGAGAGCACAATACCAAAATCTATTATACAAGCCTAGATGTCGATCAGCTATTTATAAAAAAAACGCTTATAATATGTGCATAATTGTATATAATAGCTTACCGTAAAATATTAGAAATATGAAGGCTACTGACTTTAGGAAAAATCTTAATGATTACCTGTTGGAAAATTGTTTTTATAGTGTCAAGGAATTTATAGATTATAAGAATGAGCCTGAATCTTGTTAGGTATAAGGTAGAAATTGCATGTACTTGTTGTAAGCTACCATAATATTTGCATATCGTTTAATTACGATTGAATACTGTACCTACCATAAACAACAATAACACCCTGTAACTAGAAATAAGTATTCTGCAAATAAACATATTCTACTTCTTCTTCTTTTAGGGACGAAAAAGGGGATGAAAATTTGTATGGACAAAACATGTTTTTTTACGCTAGGAACTTGAAATATTGGTAATATGCTTCACATTTAAATAGTTTTGGGGGATAGACATAAGATACTTTTTACCCCGGAAAAATACCTTTTATCCGCGATAAACGAATCTAAGGCGGACGAAGTAGCAGTAGTAGGGCGCTCGCTAGTACTATTATAAGTTGTAAAAATAAAATGTTTGTATGTGTCGTTGTGGCTTCATCACGTTAAATCGGCTCAACGGATTTCAAATATTTTTGGCACACGGTTAGCTAGGTATCTCGAGATGGTTATAGGATACTTTTTACCTGACTATGCTAAAGAAAAAAGAGGGGTTATGACTTTTCCTCCTACGCGCCCGAAATTTCTTTCGTGAAGGTGAAAAATCTATAGGGTAAATCTCCTTTGTACTTCAGCGTAGTTGAATATAAAGTATCATATTACAATCCGTAGATGACCAGCTATTCATGTCCACAAATGGGTAACTGAATACAGCTGTGCGGCACAAAGACACATACACACACAAAAAAATACCGTTTCAGTTATATTTTGAAAATATCTTTAACTTTTTTTCACTTCTCCTGCTCAAAAAGTACGTCATATTAGCTTCGCAAAGCGAGCCTAAAATAGTACATCTAGCCCCTAGGGTTTAAAAGAAAGTCATGTAATCCCATACAAATTTTATGAAACTGAAAAAAAAAACATGCGGCCAGCTACATATTACTTACTAATAATTAAAAACAAACAAACCATCCTGATCAGATTGGTCAAAATTTCTGATCGAATTGCTCAAACTGTACTTTTAATTTTTCATGAAATACAATTATAATTAAACAATTTAACGGATTATACTCGTAACGCGTATATTATCTCATTTTTGGTTCCCGACGCTTTGGAAGTTTATCAGTCCACCCGTGACCATGGAAAGCTGAAAAGCTTCCGAATCGTCGGGAACTAGAAATAAGATAATATACGCAATATTATCCGTTAAATTGTTTAATTTCAATGAGTAATAATCGCGGAAACAGAAGAAAATATTACAATTTTTTTTTTTTGAAAAGCAGATTGTTTAACATGTTGCTAAAAGCCATTATGACACTCAGACCTATTTATCCTCGCTCACTTCGTGAGCTTGCCCAAATAATCAGTTCGTGTCATAATGGCTTATTTTAAGCCCCTTGTCAAACAATCTACTTATATTATGTTATAGGGGGCAAACGAGCAGACGGATCATTTGTTGATGAGCGTGAGAGAGTTGACGGCCTTTCAGGTGGGATAACGCTCTTTTCTAGAAAGCTTCAAGGTCGCATCGGTCCGGAAATATGGCCGGCGACAATTTATTCCACAGTTCAGTCGTGCGAAGCAGGAAATTTAAATTTCATTTTCTGAACGTTATAATAGTAAAAGGAAGCGGATGCTGCAAAAACAAGGCAATATTCAATTTCAATTTAACTATTTCAACTTGAAAATATTCTCAAAGAAGAATTTAATAAGGCATCTATTTTATTTAGTTTTTTCAATTTTGTAAGCCCTCGGAGCTTTATATTTGCTAGGAAAAAAGAATGAAAGACAGAGGAAAATACATCTTTTCTCAGTCCTCCCGTGACCATGGAAAGCTGGAAAGCTTCCGAAACGTCGGGAACTAAAATGAGATAATATACGCGATATAATCCGTTAAATTGTTTTATTTCAATGAGTAATAATCGCGGAAACAGAAGAAAATATTAGGAAAAAAGAATGTTATTTAATTAAATTGTAGTTGTAGAGTTCTTTGACGAAAACAGTAATAGGCTATCTAGAATTACTTAGGTGTAAATTCCGTCGTTCGCGGAGAAGGAAAAAGCCATAACTCTCTTTTTTGCTTTCGCGCAGTCAGGTAAATAAGTCTTCTATAACCATATGTGAATACCCAGCTGCCTGCGTACCAAACATAATTAAAATCCATTTAGCAGTTTTGGCGCGATGAACACGCAACGACACAAAAAATACCAAAAAAAAATATTTTTCAGTTCAGTGCCCCTCAAATAGCCCATATCACTTGTTTTTGTACTATAATACATAATTTTGTTTAACATTAAATAAGAAATATACAGACATTATATTAAAATGAACTTAAAAAAGCAATTCTGATGGTCCCCCTGTGTGGGATCTGCCCGGGGCATCGTTCCCAGAATGCAAACGGCCAGCATTAATCCTCCCTGGATGGTCTGGCTGAGGCGTTGAGCGAAGCGTTATTTTTAAATATCTTATCCGATTTATTGCATGTGTGGGTCATACCAATACACTTTAACTATAAGACAGACTAAGACCTAAAGTCCTTCGATGAATACACGGTAATCCCAAACTGCAATAACCTCAGACATATTTAAGGGTCGTTAACCCTCACACGAAATGTGCCATTGATATACAAAAGTGAAAGGACATGCTCTTCATAAGTTGTGCAGTACGCCCAAAATGTAGATCTTCAATCCAAAATGCTACACTTGAATTTAATTTCCGTCGGCTGAGGGAACTTGACGCAAGACGGGATGAGCTGAATGCCCGACCACCCGCGGCAATAAGTTAAAGTAGGATTTTTAATTAGCTGGAGTAAACTAACATTTACGGACACACGTCGACCGTGATTACTTCATTATGGCAGAAGTACATTATTTCTTATCAATAAAAGTTACCATAATATCACCCGGTTAAACTGACGTGAAAAATAGAATAAATGCGGGATGGAAGAAATGGCGACAGGTCTTTGGAACTACTTGTGATCTACGAATGCCCCTTAAACTAAAGGGGAAAATCTATAAAATTATCAAAAGACCTGTCATAATGTATGGATCAGAATGATGGGCAACGAAAGTGACGGACGAAAGAAAAGTGCACGCAGCCGAGATGAGAATATTGAGATGGATGTGTGGAGTGACAAGGAAAGATCGGATTAGAAATGACTATATAAGGGGAAGTTTGAAAGTAGCACCCATGACGGACAAAATGAGGAGCAGTAGGTTAGCGTGGTATGGGCATGTAAGGAAGAGGGATGAGCGTCATGTTGGCAGAAGAATGTTAGGGATAAATGTCCAAGGACGAAGAGCGATGGTGGACAGGTGCGAGGGTGGACATGAGAAAGAAAGAAGTAAGCGCTGAAATGACGAATAATAGAGATGAGCGGAAGAAAAAAACATGTTGTGCCGACCCTACATAAGTGGGATAAGGGCATGGAGATGGTGACATGTATTGTCATGTATACTTTTGTAAAATTCTTTCTAAACAACGAAATATTCACGTTGACACCTGTCAGTTTACTCCACCTAATTAAAAATCCTACTTTACAGTAATAATCGACGGTGTGCTCACGTGCCCGGTAGGCGCGCGAGTCTTCTCGAATAAGATTGGGTACGTGAGTCAGATCCACAAGAACGCCACCAAACCCGGAGTTTAAGCAGTCGCCGTGGGCAAAAACGGCCGGAAATAACTGAATTCACTGAAAACCACAACATTATTCGTCAAAAATCCGTAGTAACTAGAGTTTTTTCTTGATGAAGACACAATGACACATACATGCAAACATACAAAAATCATAAAAATAAGACTACTAGAAGATACCCACTACGGAGGAAAACGAAATCATAACCCTCTTTTTTTCTCTTCAACTTAGCCGAGTAAAAAGTATCCTATTACCATCTATCAATGGCCATCTACCTGTTTACCACAAATAGTTAAAATTGTGATAAAGTCACAAAAATACCATACATGCCAAAAATCCAAAAAAGTATTTTTTGATTCAGTGAGTTTCAAAAATGCCGTATCACTTTTTTTATATATTCAAAGTACAGACATTTCTGTTCTACAATTTTTTAATAGTATCGATAATAAACATCCATGTACACAACCCATTCTAAACCCTGAAAGCAAAATTAAAAAAATCGTAAATAACCTACGCTTAGTAATATAATTTTAATAAACGAATGATTTGCTCTAAGCTGTGTCCAATACATATAAAATTAAAGTGAAATAAACAGTAGTTTTTTTAAGCGAGGTATCAATGAAATTTATTTAATTACCTTGAATATACAAATAGTACGTGTCATTATAATTATTAACTACTTACGTAAATAGACGAACCAAGCACATACATAATCATTTAGAGATTACAAAATAAACGATAAAATTCTAAAATAAGCTAAAAGTAAACCTAGTCAACCCACCCCAAGTCACTCCCGGCGCAAAGGTTTCCATCACGCTAGCGATATTACCTCTTTGAACAGCTATAGCCATTCTCTGCACCAAGAATGACCCAGAACGTCGGTCCAGACCTCTCTCCGTTAAACGGCGCCCCGCTTCCACAAAAGATTTTGGCTTCGGAGCACCAACACTCTGTCGTTTCAACCGCAAGCGGCACAAACAAATAAGTTTTTCTTTTGAAATGAAAGTCTAATAATAATTGCAAGTCAATGGGGACGACCAAAAGCTACTTAAGTTGAGCAAATAAATTGCATCGGTCGAAAAAGGCCGCGAAGAGAAAATTAAACGAACTCGTGCGGTGCATTCGCCGGTTGCGCCGGGCGTGATAAACTGGCTCATAGAGTACAGATTTAAAACAGTACCATAATATTACACGCCTAGGACGGTAAAATTTCGGCGCCCCTATGCTGGCGCTGCAATTCCTAAACATATTCCGTTTTTGGCACTTTTCTTATGTGATCGCTCCACCGTGTTTGAGGGTGCCCACACTACGTTTGCCAAGACAATTTTTATCCTTTATTGTAATTAGATCAACTAAGAGATTTTATTTTTCTTACTAGATAGGTTTATTATTCTAAATGGATCTACTGGTAAAAAAGGTATCATTAAATTCATTGCCCCGAAATTGGATCAAATGAGAAAAAAATGTCCTACTAGATCTACCGTGGATCTATCGATTGGATCTATAGAGAGTGATCGCTAACTTAAAAAAAAACGAGTATTTATACGCAGTATTTGTAACTCCCGAGGTTGGTTCCGATACCAGCTTATTTAGCCCCTCACGAAAAATGAAGGATGTAATAAGTTTGATATGTGTTTTTGGGTGCTTGAATAAAATTTGTGTAGCGTAACTCGCGTCACTGCGTCTACGATGAGTTTAGTGTAGTAGATCAGCGGCGTGGCCGATCCTTTAGTAGCGCTACGCACTTTCCTCTACAAACGGGGAAACGCATTTTATCGGCTACGCGTCTACGAATAGAGCGCCCCCTAGGCGGGTTCCTGGCAGTTAATGTGTTAATAGAAATTGAATATGGAATTTAGAAGATTTTATTTCTATCCTAGATAATATAGTCTATTTATAGTATGGGTAAGGATACTGTTGTTAACTATATACCGTGTGAGTACTTAGTAGCGCATTGCCCTTTCTTAGAAAACACCCTGTAATTTTATTCGTACCTCGATTTCGTGTACAGAATTTCCTGCACGTTACACTTTATACTGGATTTAGCTTCTTCTTTTCTTATTTTTGGTGCTGTGTTGTGTCCAATTATCATCAAACGGCTAAATATATTTTTAACTAGCTTCTGCCCGCGACTTCGTCTGCCCTAAATTCGTTTATCGTGGGTATTTTCCGGGATAAAAAGTAGCCTCAAACCCGGGACTCAAACTATCTGCATACCAAATTTCATCAAAATCGGTTCAAGGGTTTAAGCGTGAAGAGGCAACAGACAGACAGACACACTTTCGCATTTATAATATGAGTACGGATTTGGCAAAAAGGTATTAATTTTAGCGCCACCTGTTAGTTTAGCAAGGTACTCGATACTCGTGGCTTCGTAACACATCTTTGAGAGAAGTTTGCACCTCCTTCCTAAGTAGCGCGATAAGATTCTGGTGCAAACTTAACTCAATCAAATGTAGTGGCCCTTTTAAGGGTTAAATTTTTATAGCCTATATATAACCTGGCTGGAGTGGAGAATGAGCTGGCACAAGATTATTCGTAACGTCTATCTTTTTTTCTTGGTCTGATGTTGATATATAAAACATTAAAGGAATTAAAAAAAAATGTGTAACATGACCAGTGATTGGGCCCAGTATCATTTGAGGGTAATAACTTTTTTAGGGTTCCGTACCCAACAAATACCAACGGACAGATCGCGTCCGGAACACTACGCTGCGCCCTGTAACCCAAATAACGGATGTTATAGAAAAAAACAGCCAGGCTAAAGTGGGACTGGCGATCACGTGTGCTGCATGCACCCGGAAAGATGGGCTAGTGTGGTCACTAAATGGGTGCCACAGGAAGGGCAACGTAGACGGGGCAGGCCAAGCCTAGGCGGAGATGGCAGGACGATCTGGATGCGTTTTTCAACAACTCGCCGGAGGTAGCATCTGATAGGGAGTTGTGGAGATCTAAGGGAGAGGCCTTTGTTCAGCAGTGGGACACTAAAATAGGCTAATAAAAAAAACATACCTGACAAGAAACGTATCTTACTCGGCGTTTTATGTACAGTCCTTTGTTCGAGAGTTCAAAGTATCATGTAGTTATCAATAGAAGTGTCAAATAGCTTTATCATGCCGCGATAACCTTTGTATATCGTATAACAATGACATAGTAATATTTTCTTCTGTTTCCGGGATTATTACTCATTGAAATAAAACAATTTAACGGATTATATCGCGTATATTATCTCATTTTAGTTCCCGACGTTTCGGAAGTTTTTATTTGTGTTTTTTCAAAAAATGGGTAGTTTGCACAAATTGTAACTTTGACAGAGGAAAATACATCTTTTCTCAGTCCTCCCGTGACCATGGAAAGCTGGAAAGCTTCCGAAACGTCGGGAACTAAAATGAGATAATATACGCGATATAATCCGTTAAATTGTTTTATTTCAATGACATAGTAGTTCCGAAAACTTTCTATTAAACTTCCCGTATTGTCAGTATATGATTTTAATTTAGATAAAGCAGGGCAGGGTGTTACAGGAGCCTAGAACAAAGGCTTAGAACGATTCTGTTATCTTTATGGCTCGTTCTTACCTATTTAGGTAATTTTCTGCTCATTCCATTTCAAGGACGTAATTTTGTGTCATGAGGCAGGTAAAACAGAAAAACTTTATTTAGGGTTCCATATATACATCAAAAGGAAAAAATGGAATCCTTATAATTATATCGGATCAGTTTTTAGTTCGTCTATCTGTTTCTCAGTCCGTCAATACCCTTTTTCTCAGAAACGCGTAAAGGTATAAAGTTGAAATTAACATCAATACCCATAACTGCGGTCCCTAAAAACTGTAAAAAAATTAAGCTTCTAAGTCAACGCAATTCAAAGATACAGTCATTGAAAAAGCGGTTAATGGAAAACCTAAAAGGGTACTTCCAGTAGAGACTTGAAATTTGGTAGCTCCTTCATAAGCTCGTTTGTGGTGTGCATGCCATCGCAAGCGCAGACTTCTGGCCGAAGGGTGTAGTGTTTCGGCAGTTCCGGGGCAATCTGCCGAATCGTACACCACACCAGACAACGCAACTGAGCCACGGAGTTACGTCGCCTAAATAATACTAGTTTTAAGTTTTTCTATTTGCATTTTTTTTTGTAGTTCACAGTGCCTTGGTTTTACTGTAATTCTGTGTAACTTTTTTGAATAATAAATAAATAAAGCAGCTCTTACCCGCGAAATATTAAAATTCGTATAATTTTTTGTCTGTCTATCATTTTCAGTAACCAATATAATATAACCAACACCGCGTACATTGTGCTTAGGAGTAGGGCAATGTTGGCACTAGATTTTAATAGATGCGGCCGTTTTTGGCGTATAATTTGTTGGGAACCCTCTGTGTGCGAGTACGACTTGCACTAGACCAGGTTTTTTAATGAAATTTAATTTTTCGTTCTCTATTTGATATTATCAGAAGATAGCAAAATAAGTTTCTGTTAAAAATGACATTTTCGTAACAAGCTTTTATTGACGACTGTACTTTTCTTTGAACACCCATCAACTAATCACCGAGACGATTCTAAAGAGCCCAAACTCGGTAGGATTAAATTATTTTATTACAGAGTTCCTATGACAACCTTTCTGCTCCATCATCAGATCAGCTTGGTGCTATTATACTATTCCATTGTCACCAAACTTAGCCGGGCCACGCAGGGGCGTATTTTGAAATTTGGTGTCCTGGGCCAATAAGTTTCGCCGCCCCAGAAGTTAAGGAAAAAAACCGGCCAAGTGCGAGTTGGAATTGCGCTCGAAGGGTCTATATGCCGCCCCTGGCCGTTTGCCACCCCGGGCCATGGCCCCTTTGGCCCTAGGATTAATACACCCTGGCGGCCACGTGTGCGCCGGCGGCCCCGTCGTTGCTCACGTGCGGCCTCCAAGTGAACGCATCTCTGACGGTGTTGTCCTCTGGTCTTCAAAGGGTGTGCCCTATCCACTATGTATATAATAATATATGTATCATACCAGAAATTGGCTCCCTAGCATTATAAGAAGTATTTAAAAAATGACGTCTCTCACTCTTTAAACGCAATGATCACAGACCCGCAGTGCCAACGGTTTCATTCAACCACACAATGTAAACAAACCTTCCAGAAAAAAAATGTTTTCTTCAATTTTTGTTAAAATATGCAGATCATTTTTAGCTATCTGAGAGACCGTTTTCTTATTATTTGAATAAGTAAACATTAAAAGTCATTGCTATTTTACGAGGTTCAAAAAAGTTAATTTGCGCAAAATTAATATTTGCCAAGTGATAGCAATACTTTTTTGGACATCTATTTGACTTGGCCCTCGTTTTGTGCTCACTCGACAGAATTTAAGTAAATATAAAAAGTCTTAAAATGTGTCTTCTTTTGACCAGTTTTATTTTATTTGCATACAGAAAACCGAACAAGTGCGAACGAACCCTCGTTGCGCGACCCCGACTCGCACTTATTCGGTTTCGGTCCGGAAAGAAAATAACATGGAAATAATCATTATTAAATATTTTGACAAAACTTACTTTAGAATTATAAACAAACTAGCAGCCGCCCGCAACTTCGTCCGCCTTAGATTCGTTTATCGCGGATAAAAGGTATTTTTCCGGGATAAAAAGTAGCTTATTTGTTTCCCCAAAATTCGATATTTAACTAATTTATATGTGAAATATTACCAAGATTACAAGTTCGTAGCGTAAAAAAATATTTACTGTTCATACAAATTTTCGTCCCCTTTTTCGTTTCTGAAAGGGATGAAATTTGACATATATTATAGCCTATGTCCTATTCTGATATATAAGCTACATAACTGGAAAGTTTCATAAAAAATCGTCCAGTAATTTTTGAGATTAAGTGGAACGTACATACATACTTTCACTTTTATAATATTGTAAGGACAAGGATGAGGATGAATTTGCTTTTGAACACATTATGATAATACCATCCGAACTAGCTGAGTAAAATTCGATTTAATTTGGACCATAGCTAATTGATTTAGGACTATGGTTGGGCGATTTGATGGTAGTTAAAAATGAGAGTATTCTTCTCAATGAAAATCGGTTTATCTGATTTGTAGCTACGATGCCCCAGACAGACACACAGATACCGAAATATACAGATACGGACGCTGAACTTATAATACGAGGCACTTTTCGTGAAGGGTATTTAAATAAAGTAACAAATTCTTTTTTCTCTAAGCTTTCGCTTTTCGGGGAATCTGTACATCTCCTATGCGTGTACCAATTATAAATTAGTTATCACTTAATAATAAAACTTTTAAGTTTAATACAATAGGATACAATAATTCTTTATTGCACACCAACAACAGAAACATTACAATAAATATTGTAATAGATAAGAATTATTTTGAAAAAAATACTAACTATTGAGTTTGTATCGGCTTTCTTCTCAACAGTGGTCTCCTCTTGGGAAATGCCGTAGAGTCAGGATTGTAAAAGTTCCCTTGTGGCCTACTTACAGAATAAACTATTTGAATTTGCTACTAAGGTGGCAAACAAGCGTACGGCTTTTCTGATGTTATAAGCAATCACCGCAGCATATGAACGCAATACACAAAAAACCATACAGCAATCTTGAATACCTCCGTAATTTTCGAAGTCAGTTCTAAGGTGAATGTCTTTTAAAGGTGTCACTGGCTTTCAGGGGTGGTTTAAACCTTGTCACAATAAGCCAGCTGACAATGCTAAATTGTGACAGCTGTTTGCGGTTGAAATGAAACACTGTCTAACCCAGGGTTGGCGTTTGAGAAAAATAACATTACCTTGTATATGTATAGTATGTATATTGTGTATGAGCTCTATCCAAATAGATACAAGGTGAATTCTAAGACGTGATACACAATGTTACTTTCCGAAGCTACTCTCAATGACTATCAACTGTTAGTATGAGATCAACGTGGAAATCGTTTAATAATATTTGGACTTCCCATACTAACCAACTACGGTTACCTTCCAGTTTTGTATGGAGAGGTCGATTTCTTTTACAATTTAGAAAAATTGGTCACATACTAAAAGTTAAACGTCAAAGTGGCCAGCTTCGGAAAGTATAATTTTGTATCACGTTTAAATAAAATAATTTTAACGGATTACATCACGTATATTATCTCATTTGAGTTCCCTACGTTTCGGAAGCTTTTCAGCTTTCCGAGTTAAAGGGTTGACGGAAAAAAAGATATATTTTTTTCTGTCAAAGTCACAATTTGTGCAAACTACCCACTTTGAGAATACAAATAAAGGTGTACATACACGCCAGATGGGCCTAATCTGTAAACACTGTTACACATGTGCCAGAAGGCTTAATTATTTTATTTTAATAATTTATCAGCAGCATTTCATGAAATGAGGCATACTGAGGAGAAATGAAACGCTGCAAATAAAAACTCCCAGACTACCTCATTACTAATTATATTATTTTAAAAAACAAAGACCAGTAAACTCCTTTTTTACAGGTAAGATATTTTACACCATTCGGAAATTAAGGCTTTGTAGTCCTGTGTCTCGCTTGTTCCTTGATGAGATATATTAAAGGATCCCAAGCTGGTGGTAGCGACAACCCATCTTCTGTATTGAAATAAGGATGCTTTTTAATCTTAGTAGTCTGGCGTAGCATTTTGGGAAAATGTCTTTACTCTTAGGCAAGGATAGAAGGAACATCAAACTTAATTGAATGGTTTGGTTTGTCAATGACATGTTTACAGACTGCAGACCTATTATCACGTCTTGAGAAGTCTTAGTATGCCTACCTAAAATATGTACCTACAGAACTTCAGAATAACAGGAGTCTTCGTGACAGATTTGATGGGTTCTGTCTATCGGGTTGGTGATCGACCACGTGGACTTTTGCCTTCGACTCCACCCTGGATTACCAATCGGTCCATCAAGTTATTTTTGCAGGTCACGTGTCCAAAGCATCCGAGGATTCGTAACTGCACAAGTGACGTAAGTCTTTCTTTTATATGTAGTTCTTTGAGTATAGACACGTTTGGTTCAGTTTATTTATATATATATATATATTAGTAATGTCGATCAAACTCAAATTTCAATCGTTCAACTTACAGTGACGACCGAACAATGTGTACATTTTTAATGTTTATCTGTTTCATAAGTATTCCTTGTGTAAGTAGTATACAATTGTATCTTAGTTTCACAGTGCTTTGGTGTTACTTTAATACTGTGGAATTGAATGAATTAAATAAATAAAAATAAATAAATACATTGTAATAATAATATTCCCTTGTCGATTTTTGCTACGGTGACCTAAGTACTAGCCAGGGATTAGAGGTTCTGATGATTGGCCCTATCGTGTGCCCTAAGATGACTAAAATTGCCAATCTTGTGGGTGAACGTGCGCTAGCATTGGCGGCACGTAAGGATACCGTCAACATAATTGTAATTGTTGGCCTTAACAGCATCGCGTTTCTCATCTAGATTCGCTGATGATACAGCTCTAATTATTAAGGGAGAAAGTTGGGACGCTGCTCTTAAAGCAACTGAAAACGCGCTACGTCAAATAGCAAAATGGTTAACTGCCAATTTACTGACCTTAAACGTAAAGAAATCCAGCTTCCTTACTTTTTCCCTAACTTCCGCACTGCAGCCTAACTTAGGATCATGTAAAATTTATGTTCATAGTTGCCCATCTGATTCACAAACATTTCCACCATCTGAGCAGTGTTCTAACTTAAATATAGACAATCCCTGCGCATGCCCTGTACTCTCCCATGTCCAAAATATCAAATACTTAGGAGTAACACTTGACTGCCACTTACGATGGCACCTGCACATTGAAAACCTAATCCTAAAAATGAGAAAACTTATATACGTCTTTAAAAACCTAAGAGCTGTGTTAGACATACATTCGCTCAAGACAGTGTATTTTGCACTTGCTCAGTCCCTTTTAACATATTGTATTGGTGCTTGGGGTGGAGCTGGTAAAACCTTGCTCCTAAGATTAGAAAGGGCTCAACGTGCAGTTCTGAAGGTCATGACTAATAAACCTTTTTTATATCCCACCACAGACCTATATCGCGACTGCAATGTTCTAACAGTCAGGGCCCTATTCATTAAACAGATCATTATAAGGAAACACAAAATGTTACCCTTCAATGAGGATCTAGTCAAAAACAAACGCCGCAAAGATCTCATCTGTACGATTTCCACTCACCGTATGGCTTTGTCTGGACGGCAATTCCTCTATTTGAGTCCGAAACTATACAACCGTATCAATAATAAAATTTTCATTTACAGTGCCACACTACAAGAATGCAAGTCTAAAGTTACTAAATGGCTGGTCACATTAACTTATAATGAACTTGAGGAACTCCTCGAGTTTCGTTAACGTTACCCACATTTTGTCTCACTTACACTCACACTCACACACATTCACACTCCACATATACACTCACACACACACATCGCGTGCTTCTTCTTTCATTATTCTGGCTCAAATTCTTTAATGTGCTGTACGTACTATAGTTTAGAATTTACAATAGTTCATTTTATATACCTCATAAGGTTACCTATTACGGGTAATTATTAACTTTAGTTTTGATTGTGTCGCTGTCCAGGGTGAGGGCCTGGAGATCTGTATTACAGGTTTTTCAATACCTAGTTCAGACTCCAGTCCCTCACAAAGGATACTTTTGTACCACTTAAGCTACTTCTTTGTAAACCGTTTTTCTCTGTCCTTTGTGAGGTGAAATAAATGATTTTTATTATTATTATTATTATATTATTCGCTTTTCTTTGCTCTACAAAATCCTTTATTATCTTGGCACAAAATACCTCCACTCTGGACGACGAGTTGCTAATTCTTCCCAATTTAAAGGGATCAATATATCACCGTTTCATATTTCTTTTCTTTTCTTTTCATATGTCTTTACATTATATGGTCGCCACGTATCTACGTTGTATACATAGGCCCTTTTAGTATCACAAATACCAGTTTATTTATTTTGCGTTACGGGTCTCCTTCCTGGCACTTCAACAACCCTTATGCCAGACAAAAAAGCGAGAGAATTTTGTGATTTGCAAGAAATAATGATCAGTGAATGTCTTGAAGAAACATAAAGGATAATCCTCGTTAATATTTAACCCACTGCGGCAAAATGTATTGTTTTCTCTAAAAGCTAATCCGATTGATTTTCTTGTCTGAAGCCTATATTTATATTTTACGTTGTGATCTACATACGATCTTCCGCTATTTATTTTCTAATACAACGATTGCCACGCATTACGCAATCTACTACTCTAAAGAGAAATGTCAATTTCAAATTGTTTTTTACATAAGTAGGCCACAAGGGCACTTTTACAAGTCTGACTCTACGCATTTCCCAAGAGGAGACCACTGTTGAGAAGAAAGCCGAAACAAACTTAACAGTCAGTCTTTTTTTTAAAATAATTCTTAACTATTCTTAACTATTCTTAATCATACTTAAAAATTTGACAATTGTGTTATAACTAATTTATAATTGGTACATGCAGGGGTGATGTACAGATTCTCCAGATTAATGTTGATAAAAATTATAAAGTATTAATTTTATCAGATATGTATAAGGTCTCTAGGCATCACGACATGCAATTAAATGAAATATAATAATTTGATAAATATATTTAATATCATTCACTCAAAGTTCAACATTAATCAAAGACAAAATCAATATATAAATGTAACATAACATACTTAAACTCTCTAAATCGGTTCCCAGCGGAACGGTGCCCATAAGGTTATAATTTTATTAAATTCTACTGAGATGTATAAGGTCTCTTAGGGGTCAAAGAGAATAATACATTAAAAATAATTGTAATTTAATCTAAATTTCGTACAGATGTAATTCTGTCTGTAATATGGAAACACACGGTATGTCGTACCAGATGTGTTAAGAAAAGGTTTTCGAAAATTCAAAGTGAAATAAAATGAAAAGTTAATATTTCAAAATAATGAATAATGATGTAATGTATACTCATGTACTCGTAAACAAACTTTAAAAGGTAATGTCTAAAAAATTGATAACTGTCCACTTCCTTCCTTCACAAGCTTCCTTGCTCAACATATATTAGCATTGCTGTACAGCGAGGAAGTGCTGCCAGCATCTTCGGGACCATGCCGAAGGGAAGCAGATTTTTAACATTTAGTGATTTATTATGCAAAAAGCTACACAACATTACAGTAAAAACCAAGGCACTGTGAACTACAAAAACATACAGAAAAACTTAAAACTAATTCGATTTAGGCGACGTAATTCGTGGCTCCGTTGCGTCGTCTGATCTGGTGTAGGATTCGGCATATTGCCCTGGAACTGCCGGAACACTACACCCTGCGGCCAGAAGTCCGCACTTGCGATGGTGTCTTGCAGCGGCCGCGGCACGCGCACCACAAACGAGCTGAAGTGCATGTAGTGGTGGGACTAGTATATTTTAGGTTTAGTTCTTTACATGACTTATAAAATGTATTTATCATATTAACAATAAAGATTTGCCTCGGAACCAAAGTAACTGATTATTTGTTTTATTTTAATTTAGTTTTCGATTTTATTGTGACAGCCCTATTTTTAATATATTCGTATAGGCCCAAGATGGATGGAGTCGAAAGAAACAGTCCCTGAATTTGACGACGTTTTTACGCCCACTCCCCTTTAAGACAGATATTTACGGAATGTGCTGATAAATTAAATTTCCTAAACAACTTCTGTAACTCAACGCTGTTAAAAATGTGTTATTTAGTAATGTTTATTTTCTTTATTGATGGTTCATCCTAGGTTATCGTTTTATACAATATGGATATCAAACGTGAAATACAGAACTGGGTATAGGGTCTATGTACACTAGAGGCGTGGCGTTCATATAAGTCAATTCCCACCGGGTTGCCGAGGGAAAGGTTTAAATAACCACCTTTTTCTCTAAATATGAGTAGCTGAATCCGCTTCGACTTCCATTGTAATTTTCCTGACGCCACAGCTCTGATGGACAGCGCGCTTTTTAATCGCGAAAGCGATTCGTGTTTGTATCGATACAAACGCGATACGCAAGCAAATCTGTATGCTGCTCTGTGGAATGGAAAACGGGCTGTCAACGCGAAAAATAAACACATTATAAAAAAAAAACCGCTTAAGTTATATGTCGGACCATGCTCAGAATCCTACACGGTTCCGGCAGCCATTTATACACAAAAAAGCATTACAGATGATAAACAACGAAATAAAGAAGCACTAGTAAAAGAGCATATCTTCACGCGCACTTACGTCCTTTCGTTGAGAAGCGCAGTTTTCCAGCAATAACTCAAAAACGGTATATTCTATCATGTTGAAAACAATTTTCGTTGAAAGTATTATTTGTAGTTTTTGAAGTAAAATTCCTGTGTCATACCGACAGACGGACATGATGAAACTATATAAGGGTTTCGTTTTTGCTATTTTGGCTACGGAACTCTAAAAACCTATAAACCTAGGTGGCTGCTGGAAACGAAGCAGAGCTCAAGTTACCAGTGGTCAGAGCTGTAGAGATTTTTTTTTTCATTGTTGTATTTACGAATAAAAAAAAATATCTTTAAGCTATTCATGCATGGCCCATGCTGTTTTAAATAAAAAAAAATCTTATCGTCATCATATAAGCCCAAGGATACCAAAGCTTCGCCCGAGGATCTCGATAAATTGTTTGATTTTAGTCTATACTGCACATTATTGTAAAATACGTTTTTTCAATGTATATTTTTTTGTTTGTATCTCGTCTTGAGTCACGGACTTGCGTGGGAATATGTATCTAGCCTGTAGAAGCCTTTTCGAGAAGTTTGCTGTGATTGTACATCTGCTGGGACTCGCTCCTGATCATATCAACAAGAGAATACGTTCATGATTATTGCATTTTAAGGAGATTATTTTATCATATATAAAGACCAGTCGAGCGCCGCCCTCATATAAAAATTTCACTAGATCATCGTTCCATATTGTTGGAGACTTTCCCACGCTGCGTAGATCTGTACGCGGTGGCTACTCGAAATCCTTTCTGCCCCAGTGGCCATCGGTTCTACGGGCAATGTGCCCATCTACCACTTAAGTCTAGCAACTCTTCGAGCTATGTCAACGACCTTGGTTGTTTATCCGACCTCCTCATCTCTGATTTGATCACCCAAGGAGACTCCGAGTATATTAATAGTAATAATAAAACATGTTATTTAGTTATGTTTATTTTGTTTATTTATGGTTCATCCTAGGTTATAGTTTTATACAGTATGGATATCAAACGAGAAATAAAAAACTAATAATAGTATAGCCAGCTTCATTATCCTTTGAGTGAGTCTGAGCCTTCTTATGAGGCCCATTGTAAGCTATCACGTCTCAGTGCTGTCAGTCATCACTGGCAACACACACTGATCAAGAAGTTTTTTGAAAAGGTATTAAGACACTGCGGTATTTGTCTATTTTAATTAAATTTTTACTCTGCTGCGTTACAGCAAAAACCGTGTTGTGATCTTTTATTTAAATAAAATTTTCTTTGTGGCAACCCTATTTTTAATAATGTTTGCGTAGGCTCAAGATGGATGTCGTGGAAAGAAACAGTGGCTGCACTTGACGACATTTTCACGCTCACTCATATTTACGTAAATGTGCTGATACATCACGTAACATATATAACAAGGACTTTCACTTTTATCCAGACGAGGAAAAGGTGTGGGTATAACCTTTTACATTCAAATCATTGTACAGTCAAATTATAAAGTTAGGCTGCTAGTCCATTGAACCGAGCGGTGTGAAATCACATTTCGCAGATCCAATTTCACTCGTATCAATTTGGATAAGTTCGAACATCTCAAATGAAAAATATTTTTGTTTGATATTTCATATGTTTGTGTAGTTGCGGCTTTATCATGCCAAAACGGCTAAAGGGTCAATTTCAGAGCGTTTCAACCGCACTCATTAGTGTCACCGCATTAATGGCGTTTTCTATTAAACATTTAAATCAGGCCTATGATGTTCGCGTTTATCACGCGATAAATGATATGATAACGCGCCTGTCACTCTCGCGCTCACACACGTGTCAGAAGGCAACGGCAGCTATGTCACTTATTTATCGCGTGACAAACGCAATCATCATAGGCCCGGCTGTGTAGAGGTGCTGTACCTCTACACAATACTTTAAAATGCCATTCGAATCTGTAATAGAAGGCACCATTCATGCGGTGACACTAATGAGTGCGGTTGAAACGCTCTGAAATTGACCCAAAACGGATTTCAACTACTTACTGCAACAGGCAGAATACCAGCAAAGTGGCTTGCCACTTCATTATCCTAGGTCAGCGCCTTTTCTCTGTCTGTTTTTTTATAGTTTTATACTGCTCTTTACTGTGCATTGTGAAACCATGTATATTGTGGATATGAATAAAGTATTTATCCATATATCTAACTATTTTGGTACACGAGAAACTGATGGTTATAGAATACTTTTAATCCGTATACGCTAAAAAAACAACAGGATTATGATTGTTGTCTCCTACGCTGACGATGTTGCACCTTCTAGTGTAAAATAACTGTTTAAAAATAATACTGATCGCCCCTGTTTGTTAGGTGTGATGACTTGACAATTAACTCATCAAAGACTACTCGTAAGCAAGACAGGTTTGTGTAGGATTGATTGATGTGGGTTGAAATTTAATATACGTATAATTAAAACCGGTTTGAAATCGGGCACTGTAATCTTTCATTTGCATTTTATCAATAGAGGTATATTGCTTCCTTCAAGCCAATTAATGCTTGAAAAGGGGACTATTAAAATGTGACGTTCTCTATGAAATGTAATAATTCAAATTGCTATATTCCTAGAAAACACTGTTCATCTCCATCATGTTTCATGTTCGTAGAATCCAGTTATTAGTAAATGTAAACAGTATCAAACATCATCTGATAAATAGTTATTATTATTCACTTACTTATTTAAAATCTTAGAGTAGTTTTTTTACAATATATATATATATATATATATATATAAAGTAAAATACAAAAAGCAAATACAAAATATAAACACATTATAAAAAACTAACCTAGGGTGCCGCCGGCAGCGGGGCAGGGCTCAAGCTACCGGTGGTTAGGGCTGCACAGAGAGGAACCGCCTGACAATGCGGGCCGTGTCCAGGATTACTGCCTTCTGTATCTGACCCTTGATCCAGCCATCTAGCGAGAGTCTCTTAAGATGTTCGTTGAGACTCTTCGCTATAAGACCGTTTGCCGAAACCACTATCGGGACAATAATCGTCGAATCAACATCCCACATGGCGGTCACCTCGTGAGCCAAGTCGAGGTACTTGCTGAGTTTGTCCTTCGCAGCCTTCACGAGGTTCTCGTCATGTGGAATGGTGATGTCGATGAGTATTGCCCGGCGCTTAAATCGATCTACCAGCACGATATCAGGCTTATTAGCTACAATAGTCCTGTCCGTGATGATAGATCGATCCCAATAAAGCGTGGCACGACCATTTTCAAGAACTGGCATCGGTGCGTACTTATAGTACGGCACCTCAGACCCCACAAGACCGTATTTAACAGCAAGTGGTGCTGGTGAATAATCCTGGCTACTTGGTTATGTCTGTGCAAGTACTCGCTGTTAGCAAGAAGAGAACAACCGGAAATTATATGCCTGAGTGACTCTCCGGGACGGCGGCATGCCCGACAAATGTCGACCGTACCGTCCTTCAGGATATACTTCCGGTAGTTGTTCGTCATGATAACTTCGTCCGCAATTGCACAGGCAAAACCTTCGGTTTCCCCGAAGAGATCGCCGAAACGTAGCCAGTTCACCGACGCGAGCAGATCTACATCAGGCCCTGTAAGGGCCTTGTAAAACCGCCCGTGTAGCTCTTTACTCCTCCATACGTCCTTGATTTCTACAGTGCTAAGAACTGTTGGTCTGCGCCAGTTCTCGTTTGCCAAGGATAGAGGGGTGAGGCCTTTGTCTACTGCCACTACATCGCGATGTATCCCACACTCATTGTTTAGGAAATACTCCCTGAGACTGCACACCTTGCGGTTATGGAGGTCCTTGGCATTTAAAAAGCCACGGCCACCACACTTGCGCGGGATGTACAGTCTCATTACTGACGAGCGTGGGTGTAGCATGCGATGTGTAGTGAGCAGCATACGGACCCTCCTATCTAGGGCGTCCAGCTCAGTCTGGGTCCACCTTAGTATGCCAAAGGAGTAAGTAAAGGAGTAAGTGTTTGTGGCATCACCCAAGCGTTGAAGGCGCGCGCCTTGTTGCCACCCGACAAAAGACTGTTCAGTACTTTTGTCAAGCGGCAAAAAAAACGCTCCTTCACTGCCTGTTTAATGTCTCCGTCCGCAATACTCAATGACTGTGACATACCGAGATACTTGTAGGTTTCAACTTCGGAGAGATTTGAGAGACATTGTCTCGGAAAGCTGTAAATTCGTTGAATTTACGACTTTCCCCCGTTGTACATGCATGATCGCACACTTGTCTACACCAAACTCCATTTTGATGGCACTACTGAATGTTTCTGTGACTTTGAGTAGCTCCACCAGTTCTGGTCGTTTCGGTGCAAACAGCTTGAGGTCGTCCATGTACAGCAGATGAGAAATGATCTCACCCCCTCTGTGAAGCCGGCAACCTAATCCTGAATCCTTCAGCAGAGTGCTGAGTGGATTCAGGGCTAGGCAGAACCACAATGGACTCAAACTGTCGCCCTGGAAAATACCCCTCTTAATCCTTATAAAGTCCTGCGGATCAGGGGGGCCATCCCGGCCACCTGGTTGACGAAGGACTGTGGTCCACTGCCTCATGCATGAGCTTATAAAGGATTTTAAAACTGTATCGATTTTATACAGCTCCAAGATCCTCCCAAGCCATGAATGAGGCACCGAATCATAGTCCTTCTTGTAGTCAATCCAAGCGGCCGAAAGAGTCCCACTGTTCCGCCGAACTGGTTGACAAATAGTCGTGTCAATGAGGAGGAGCTCCTTAGTACCACGGGACCCAACCCTACATCCATTTTGAGAGAAGGCCAAAACGTTGTTCGCGACAATGTGCGTGTTAATTTTTGCTCTCATAATAGATGTAAGGAGCTTGTACAGCGTAGGCAAGCACGTGATGGGTCGATAGTTTTTCGCTTCCGTGGTACTACCGGACTTATAGAGCAGGAAGGTAACACCAGTTGTTAGGAAAGATGGCAGGGAATCAAGCTCGAGGGCTTGTTGGAATTGTGTTGTCAGTCGTTCGTGTGAACATCGAAACCACTTGACCCAGAAGTTGTGCAACCCGTCCGGCCCAGGACTTTTCCAGTTCTGGGTCGTACGAGCCGCACAGCTCACGTCATCGGGGCTGATGGTAACAGCCTCCATGGTTTAAATGGGCTCACACTCACGTTCGACAACATTCATCCACTCGCCCTCAGTATGCTCGACTGGCACCGACCAGATACTACGCCAGAAATTATTCATGGCAGTAGGATCCGGCAGCTACCTGCCACTTTCGGTATACCTTCCTTTGATCGCTCTGGAAGAGGCGATTCTGCTGGAATCGATCCACACGTTCTCTGTAGCGGCGGATACGGCCTGCCCACGCATATACTTTCTGCTTTAGGAAGTCGATGCGCTCCGTAACACAGGCCATGTAATCACGGGGTCTGACAGCAATCTCCGCAAAGGCCTGTGCTACGTAGCGCATGACACGAGGGCGGTTGTTACCCCCTCTGAAGCAGATTAGCTTTGCAATGAGAGTCCTGAACGTGCTGATACGCCGCTCGATCCGTACTTGCCAGGCGGGGACACCACCGGCAGTCCGCGGTGCTCGGTCAGCGTCCGGGAACTTGACACGAGCAACGCGGCACGCCGCGATGGCCCCACAGTACATGATCGAGTGGGTATCAGCTAGATCTTCGCTAGCCCGCAGATACGGGTCTAGCAAGGCGTTCAGGGCTCCCACTAGCGCTAAGTTACGTCTATTCGTGGGCAAGCGTGGTAATCGCGGCCTAGAGTCAGGCGCGAATCGATACCGCTCAATCGTCTCTTCCAGAGTCCTCCTCAATTGCTCTTTGGCCTGGGTACTTACGCTACTCGCGCAGCGCTCCTCGTCAGAGCCGGGATCGACCCGTGGCGCCCCCGGCACCAGGTCGAGTGCTGGCGCCGAAACCGGCGACGTAGCAGGTGGATTCCGAGACGACGTGGAGGCCGCGCGAGCAGCCAGTACTTCCAGGCGCAGTCGATCAAGCATCGCGTCGTCCAGCAACTTACGCCGTTGGATAGCGCGCACTTGATCCGATAGCCGCTGTGCAGATACGGCGATGGCCGGTTCGAGGGTGTGGAACAGAAGGAGCATCCTGTCTCGGTACGCAGACAGGTGGGTTCCCTCCTTTGTAGCCCCGTAGTATGCGCGCATGCAGTGCTCGTTCATTGCTTGAGTCCATCGCATGCGACGCACTACACCACCGGTAGCGGGAGCCGTGGGCGGAGCAGGATGCCCCGCAGGCCCCAAGGGTGCCGGCAGCGGTGGGCGCCCTCGTCGCGCTGGCGGTTGTGGCGGCGGGGGCGGCGGCCCGCGCTCGTCGTCACTCGACTCACCGTTAGTGTCGGGAGCAGTGGCAAACTCGTCTCCCGACGACGATGCCGAGGAGCTGGACGATGCAGGCGGGGGTAGTGGGCGTGCGTTTGTGTCTGGTGTCGATGCCGCTCTCGCGCGTTGCCTCGTTAACATTTCTTAGACTATTTTGTCGCCGTCATAACCAATCCGACTTTTGCGTCTTCTTGTCTCGTACATTGTGTACTTACACTGTAAGTCATCATTTGTGTTGCTTTTAAAATATATTTATCAAAAAGACGGAGGATTTAAAGCGTAAATAGACGTAAAAAGTGATTTTATATTAAAATAGTAACGGTTGACGCGTCCGTCAGTGTCAGCGGGCATAGACACTCTCCTTTATTAATATTATTATTATATTATTTACTTGGGGTCGGCGCGGCATGTTTTTTTCATCCGCACCTTTATATCACTCGTCATCTCGTCACTCACATCCTTCTTGTTCATGTCATCTCTCACGCAATCCATCCACCTTTTCCTCGGCCTACCCCTCCTCTTAAATCCTTTCACATGCATATCTAACCCTTCTTGTCACATGACTTTAACATCCCATGAATAACAAGAAGAAAGATAATGGTAATTTATTATTGCATAAGGAGTTCAGCCATTTTTTTTTATTCTGTCTGTGTATCAATTGATTAAACGTGACTTTCGTGACACGTGTGGAATGTTTTGAAATAGCCCTAGTCGAAGGACGCAGAGATCGTTGACTTTGATAATTCAATGACACGCCCACAATAGAGATATGGCCTCACAAGATCAGGTCAGCTGGAAATATTGCCTCACGTTTGCTAAATTTGTAACTTGCTAACTTCATTGACATCTTTGTCAGAGGCCCATTTGACAATGTCGTTAAAGATCACTTGAAATATTGTATTACGATGCTGAAATATAAAAAACGGTGTTGTAGAATTTTTTATAGCAATTAAAATAGTATGATATTTTTCGTGGTGGTAAAAAAGTGGTAAAAAGTAAATACAGTTTTCTATCTGTGTGTATAATATTGTTGAAATTAGAACTCCGGAGGCATTGTGGCTCACATTTTTTTTAATGTTAGATAGCATTTGACTTCAATCTCACGTAAATGACGGTGAAGGCGACTACGGAGCATGCTTACCTACATAGTGCCTATTCACTCTCGCCTTGAAGAGATCCAAGTTATGTTGTTCCGGGAAAAGGTGTGCTGGAAGAAAGTCCCATTCTTTAGCCGTCGTTTAAGGGTGTACCCGAAAAATTTCGGTCAATTTTACTGTTTTTAAAGTGATATAAAAGTATTCCACTTGCCGCAAAGTACGTAAAAAATATATGTATTGTAGCTGCTGGACATTTGGCCTATATTTTGGCCAACTAGGATGTTATAATCCATACTATCCATACTATTAATATTATAAATGCGAAAGTGTGTCTGTCTGTCTGTCTGTCTGTCTGTCTGTCTGTCTGTTACCTCTTCACGCTTAAACCGCTGAACCGATTTGAATGAAATTTGGTATGGAGATAGTTTGAGTCCTGGAGAAGGAGATAGGCTACTTTTTATCGCGGAAAAATACCCTTATCCGCGATAAAGGAATTTAAGGCGGACGAAGTCGCGGGCAGAAGCTAGTACTTAAAATTCTATAAATTAAATGTTATAAGGCAGCATATTAACCTGTTGTATTTTGAAATTGTACATAGGAGTCGCTGAAACAATCTCAAGTTGAGTTCAACAGACTTGGTCAAACTATATTTTCTAGACTATTTTGAAAGCAACATAAAGTCTTTATGATTCAAAAGTTAACCACATTATTTCAAACGAAATGGTTAATAAACACCCTCAGATCATACCCTTAGAACATTGTAATTCAAAATAATACGCATGTCAACAGTCAGACTAGATTTTGTCTGTACTAATAGTTAAAGATACAGTCCCCTAAACTTAAGATGTAAGAATAATGGAAACTTTAAATTATTCGAAGAATAATTTTTGTGTTGTAATGTGCGTGTACTTATAATTGTTAGGGAGGCGAATAGTGGAATTTTCGGTAATACTCGAGCGTGGCAGTTTAAGATATGAGAGATACCTCAGACCTAATAGAACAACCTTGTAAAGTATTTAGCTCTATATGTAGTGACGCGCGCCTAGGATAGACGATCAGATTAGTAAAAAAAAAACGATAGTCTGAAATACTCGAGCGCGTCATATTAAGATATTGGAGGTTGATTTTAGTGTTTTAAGACTAAATTTAACTAATCTGACGATAAGTCCTTGACGCCGCCGACTTATAGGGTCGCGAACTTGTAAAAAAAAACGTTAATCCGGCATTCTCGAGCGCGATTTTTTATTTTTTTATTTTGAAGAATATAATCTAAAACTTACTAAAAATACAAAATTTGCCGGTTTCCGCATGACCGGATGTGTGGAGGAGCCATTTCGTCTTCCGAAAAACGCGTTGCGGCATATAAGTCGCGAACGATACATTTTACAAAAAAAAAGTTTAAATAAACAAAAAAGGTAATTTTATTTTACACAAAAAAGGTCTCTACATTTCTGTCCAAAGTTAAAACTTTTTGACTTGAAGCATCATAAAAACTCAAACTCCCGGTTTTTTGAGTATATCTCGAAAACTGAGGGTGTTACAAAAAATTGATATGAAATAACGATGATTAAATTATGTGACTTGCAATTTACCCCCATGCCAGTCAGAGCTATGCCAAAATTGCCTCAGAACTCGGTACATCGCCAATTTGTGGAGGAATGCTTACAAATCCGACATCACTGAGATTGCACCAACCGATCATGGGTGGAATGAAAATAATAATAAATTCGAGTTCACGTGGTTTATCGGGAATCAATTGCCCGATGCGTATGAAAATGTTGATGTATCGCCGGATATTCTGGGCAACGAGAATGACACTGAGGACAGCAATGACGAGACGCTTGATTCAGGTAAACTTTTGTACTTCTATAATATTCTCTCAACAAAATTACTGAATAGAAATAATTGTTTCGGATGTTGTAGGCACTCAGCAGGAAAGAATTGTGGATGAGGAGCCACAATATGAAAGTTCCAGTGAAGAAGAAGATGAATTGTATTGAGCAAAAATGTAAAGGTCATACATAACAATACAATTATAATACAATTTTTATATCATTTCATTTTTTTATACAATAAAAAATACAATTCGTACTACATTTCATCTACATTTACGTTGGTTGTATCTATCGCTTTATTGTCATTCTTAAATTCCCCGTTTTATCAAGGAGAAAGTAAGGAAAAAAAAGAAACCAAAAAACCTTTTTCGGACACATTAAGAGAACCCACCAACATTTTTGTCAGATTAAGAAAATATGCTTTCAGGATACCGAGATAACCTCCCCTATGAAATCTCGCTCGAGTATTTCAAAAAAACTTTTTTTTTTTTGCATTTTCAAAAATTCATCGTAACTTATCATCACGCCGAAATCGTCAGTTTTTTCAAAGGGAGCTTCCTTAGGGCCTACTTAACACCCCTTCCGAAAATCTGACGCAATCGAGTAAATTTTTATTTTTTTCCATTTTTGGCTACTTTATATGCCTGCCCCCACCACGCAAACCGGCAGATTAGTATACCGTTGTTATCAAAGGCACTTGGGGCATACGTAGTATGAATATCTGACGCGCTCGAGAATGCCCAAGTAACTGTTTTTTTTTTTACATTTTTGAAAAACCGTACACGCCAAACCCACCGCTAAAATGGTTTTTACCATACGAGCTTTTCTTTTCGAAATTATTTTATCTTTCGATTTTGATAGGTCTCGACGGCGCCGTTGAATTACGCCATTTAGCTACCTCGCCTCCCTACCTATGTTTGCAGCCCTGTATGCAGGCTGTAAACACGGAACTATATTCTTCAGAATACAAAACCTCATTTTTTTGTACTTGCCCATTTCTAGCAAAAACACTATTTGATTAATTTATTGTCTTATAAAACAAATACTATGTAGCCGGAGGTGTATGTCTTGTCTCTTTAATGGAGAAACTAATTCACTTTTTGTCTATGGCGAAAGGTACTTTACTTTTATTGTACGTTACTGTATTGTTTCTAGCTGCTCGGCCCGGCATTGAACGGGTGTACTAAGGAGGTAGATAAGACCTAAACTTCCTTTTACTGTATAGATGGACAATGTAGTAATGTTTAAAGACTACCCTTACGGCCCGGCCGCGTCTTTGAGCGTCGGCGGCAGCAGCTGCGGTTTTTCTAATTCATTGCGTGTGATCCCAACTAACCATAGTGCGTTGCGCGCAGTGAACAGATAAAACGCTTCCTGTGCCAATTCACGCAATTTCGTGGACAGGTCGTTATATCTTTTATATCACTCATTAGCTCACTTCTTATATGAAGATTTCCAAACCCAAAATTTTCACTTTTCCTTGTAATTTTCAGTGTCTTTTCTTATAGACAAACCTTGTCATGACAATAGAGAATATGCATGAATTTATATTTTTACTTTATTAAAAGCTCATTCATGTAACAAACAGTAAACAAAAATTGAAATAAAACGGTTTAACGGATTATATCGCGTATACTATCTCATTTTAGTTCCCGACGTTTCGGAAGCTTTTCAGCTTTCCATGGTCACGGGTGGACTGAGAAAAGATGTATTTTCCTCTGTCAAAATTACAAGGTTTATTTTGACATACCTATAATCTATTTACTAACTATAATCCATTGATCTAGTATGGAATTCCATAAAGTAACGCCTGAATCTATCAATTATACATTTCTTCAATAGATTCTTATTGGTATACATATTGAAATATAAAAATTAAGAATATTTTTCTTTCAGTTATCGGGTATATTTTGAATCGCAAGCTTAGACCCTGACATTGCGCATAGTACTTAAAAGTACACGATTATTTCTTGACAAAGAGACCTCAGAACTTATGATAACGATAAGCTGTTCATTATCATAATTTCAACCTAGAAATATCAGCTTTTTAACAGTGGTATATTTAAAAATGTCTACTATACGTATTCTGTATTGATCATTAAATCTTGTGGGGAGCCACTATGCACTTTTCTGTTCGTGGTCGGTGGCTATCGGTCAGAAATGCCTTGTCGACATCGATTTCATCCATCATGTTCCTTCAAGGGGCAATGGAGTAAGATGCTTGTAATCTCTTGCGTGATAGAATCAGAAATGAGAAGATTCGCAAAGGAGCCAAGGTTGTCGACATATGACTCATACGAGTAGCTTACGGGTCAGCCATCCGTCTAGCGGCGCAATTCTCTCTTCATTGCGCTTTCAAGACCCTCAGTGCAAAGCAATTAGTTGGTATCGCACTTAATGTATCAGGAATTCTTACTTACTTACTTACTTACTAGACTTAAGTGGCAGTGGGCACATTTCTCGAAGAACTGATGGCCGCGGAAACGGAAAAGTTCCTTTCGTTCCTCACAAACTTGCAGACTCTAAAAGTAGTAAAAACTTAAATTATCACACAACCGCAAATTCCTACAGCACACCTATGTAGAACAAAACGAGTGATTTTCTAACGGCTGAATTATTTATCTTGACTCATAGCATAGCTTAAAAAAAGTCTCGATAAATTTTCTGTAAAGACAAAAAAAAAACAGTTCACCCACTTAGACGCTGGTCCCACCAAGGACGTTGAAGCGATTTTCTCGCCCAAGAAACGAATAAAAGATATATATCCTGTGTTATTAAAAGAGACACATATATTAATAGTTCATCGCTGGCTGTTCACACGGCGGGCGAGGACTTTCTCATATATGTATCTCTTTTATTGACACGGTGTCTACATCTATTGTGCGCTTCTTGAGCGAGTTGGGCGAGAAAATAGTCGATAGTTAGTCGATCTTGCCGGCGGTGGAACGTGTGGCTTAGAAGCGACCATTCCATAGACAGCTACACTTGTTAATCTTAAAACACCTCTTTCTCAAGACTTCAAGCAACTACGGAGAACAGCTAATGGCAAGGCACACTGCGGGTAAATTAACTTTAAAGCCCCTTGTTCATACATCATCATGAGATTTTTTAACAAAATTGGTATCTGAACCCTAAAGAGCACATTACAGGCTGATCGGAATCTCCAGACTTTTAGATTGCCTCCATTGTCGCACGCATCCGCGCAGAATAATTCCTATCCATATACAAAAAGTAAGGGCAGGTCTGTTGTAAGGCGGTTTTAATTTCATCAATATTTCGAGACATGTTTAGAAGTTGAGATGTGTTGTGTACCTATATGTTATTGACGTAGGCAGTATTCATCTAGCTATTTAGATACTACTCTGTCGTTTAAGGATAACCTGTAGAGTTTTGTGTTTTAAAGAGTAAACAAAAGTAAGCCGCGGTTGATAGGACAAGATAAAATGTGTCTTTCAAATTCCTTATCATTTTATTCATTAATCGTTCTGTGGTATGTGATTGAGTATCTGTGACTTTGTGTGTGTATCTGTTTGTCTATCTGTGGCGTCCTCCTGTAGCTCCTAAACAGATGAACAATTTTTTTTTGTTGGGAAGGTAATTTGATTGAGAGAGCGACCTTAAATTCGTTACACATTTAGTTTACAAGTTACCTTTTATATCGAGGGCAAAAACGTATACTTACATTTGATATTCTTAAGGATTCCAAAAGAACTGTACTATTTGTTTTACAAATATCATGATACTAATCATTTTTTTTTGCAATTTATTAGTGGATCACTCCACTAGCGTTATTATTATAAACAAAGATCAGAAACAAATGAAAAAAATTGTTGACATCCGACTCTTTAGTGAAAGTAACTTATCAGTTCTACACTAGGCGGCGCTAACGGCTAAGGAGTCGGATGCACCATACAGAGATCCATAAGCAAGAACAGATGACGAATTCGTCGACTACAGGTATGGACGATTAGCTCAGTTGGTAGAGCGTGCTGGCCCGGTCTGGCTCAAGGCACTGGTTCAAGTCCAGTATCGTCGATTTTTTTTTCATTTGTTTCTGATCTTTGTTTATAATAATAACGCTAGTGGAGTGATCCACTAATACATTGCAAAAATTGTGATTATTATCATGATATTTATAAAACAAAAAGTACAGTCTTAATAATAGCGCCACCTCTCGCCGAGCCATGGTAGCTGTAAAGGTATCTGCTCGGGGTGAAAGTAACTTCACAGTTCTGCACTAGGCGGCGCTAACGGCTAAAGAGTCGGATGCACCATACAGAGATCCATAAGCAAGAACAGATGACGAAATTCGTCGACTACTGGTATGGACGATTAGCTCAGTTGGTAGAGCGTGCTGCCCCGGTCTAGCTCAAGGCACTGTTTCAAGTCCAGTATCGTCGATTTTTTTTTTCATTTGTTTCTGATCTTTGTACCTAATAATGATTCCAGAAGAAGTTAAAGGTTCACTATGTTTTATTAACATTTTCACATTAAGGATTTTTATTTAAAAAAAAAACGAAATTAGATTTAATTTGGACCATAGTTGGGTAATAATGATAAAACCGGCTCTTGGTAACACCGCAGCCTTACAACAATGTGAGGGCTCGCCCATAATCGAGTTTCAATTGCCGCTATCACTGAGACAAATATATTCGGTCACATTCCCGTGTCGAGCGTATTTGTAGCGAGTGTCGCCATTTTGTACAAATTCGTATTACAAGCACAACGTATGACCTTGACTTGATAGGCACAATTTTCTTGAGTATCATAAGTTCTCAACAGATTTCTCCTAAATTTCAACTTTGTAGGTATTCAGCAGCAGGAAAAGGTATTTTAGGCTTATTTTCCGAGCTCTATACACCGTATGTAGACACCTCTCCGTGTAGATTTTTCTGGAACATTGTGTTTTATAGTAATCGGCAAAACTGGCAGTGAAAGCTGCGGACATAGACAGAAGGCTTTTAGCTTTCGAAATGTGGTGTTGGCGGCGTATGTAGATTTCTTATAAACCAAAAAAATATTTTTGCTGCAGTGCACCTTAAATAGTCCGTATGATATGTTTTATAAAAATATACATTAACTACAGTACACATAATTATGTCACAACATACTTTTCTATTTTACAAAGTTATAATAGTATCTCCGATAAGATATTTGGTCACTAACTACATAACTGTTCATTTAGAAACCAAAACAATTCATTTGATGATAACAATTTTGTTTCCAAATCCATTCCCATTAAGAAATCATTACCGTTAATGGCTCCTTAAACCATTGGAGGGAAAAGATAAAATAAACGACGGGATTCAGACTTTATGACTTTAATTACGCTAAAATGCTAATTACGTCTACTTTCTGCAAGTTAAAATGTCAATTCTCAGCTAGAAGAATTGATGCCCCATGCGATGTTACGAATACTTTAAATGGCAACCACGAAATGGAAGACGCAGCATGGAACAGTCTTGCACCACATGAACTAACAACCTGAAAAAAACCGGCCAAGATCATGTAGGGTTTTGCAGCCGTTACTACAAAACAATTCACTACAGATGAAAAAAAAACATATGAAAAAGTGCACTAGCAAAAGGCACTCCACGGCACTTTATATCCTTTAGCTGAGAATCGCAGTTTTTGGCAATAACTCAAAACAGATATATTCGATCATGTTGAAAACAATTTTCCTTAAAGGATTTATTAAGCTTTATCTTTGAATTTTTTTTGGACATACTGTTTAGAAAATAGAAGGGTGACACAATTTGTGCAACTATCGGAGCGACCATTTCCGAAAATATTCACTAAATCAAATATTTTCTTTAGAAACCTCAAAGTCTTTTTAAAAGAACTGTTGAAACATATGCCACATTTGCTGAAAACATTATTTTTTTCAGTTTCGGTTACATGTATGCAGGGCTCCCCTAGAAACATGTTTTATTAATATCTAACCATCGAACTAAGTAGCGGCTTATACAAGACACCTATCCTCCAAATTTTATCAATATACATCTAGTAGTTTTTGAGTAAAATGCCTGTGACATACGGACGGACATACGGACGGACATAACGAAACTATAAGGGTTCCGTTTTTGCCACAATGGCTACGGAAACCTAAAAAGACCAGAGAGGTAGAAAACGTGTGTGTGTGAATGTTTATTCGAATTTATTGTTCCCCAGTGCATATGAATGGGTTTAAAGGAATGATCATGATGATATTAACATGGTGAGTTTTTTACATGCTAAAAGATACGGATAAGACCTTTAAAAGATGGACAGATGATCCCATGAAGGTCGCAGGAGTCCGCTGGATGCAGGAGGCCTAAGACCAGCCAATGTGGTTTAAAAGTTAAATAATTATTAGTACGACGAGTTTTTGAATGGCAACCTCAAAGACGCAGCATAAGTTAGGCTTACCAAGGAATATCTAGACTGATAATCTGGGACAGATTGCGTAATACACTGGATGCAGGTGGTAAAAGATTGACCAAGATAACTTTTTAATTATTCAAATTAATAGTATGGTTCAGTTCGCAATTGGTACATAAGATTGATTTTTGATTGGTTGGATCGATGATCTGGTGAAGATGGCGGGAAACCATTGGATGATATGTTGATGATGATATTGATGATAACGATTTTTGTATCTATAACCTACCATGAGTTCGGCACGAGTGGGTATCGAGCGCTCGATGACGGTCCATCTCTTTCGCACTATTAGCGCGGGCGAGAGAGGTGCACTGACTCTCGATCCGAGATACTCGCAGCGCCGATCGTAAACTCAGCTCATGGTAGGCACACTAAAATGCCTAATTCAGTGGTGTTATTTTAAAGCGAGCATTCTGTGGTTGCGGATAAAGCATAAACAGTGCGGTTTGCGGTCCGCTTAGCCATTTAGGAATGCATTTACGCATTTTGTGTGCACTCCAAAAATATTGCGTTAAGTGCAGTACGATATTACTTAATTAAATTTAAATTTAATTCCTGCAGGAAATTCAATTACGAACTCAACATAATTGAAAGGCATATTTATAGGGTCCATATAGCGTCACCACAAAATATACAAGATACATTCACCGCCAAATAAAACTGTGACGTAATTTTTATATACCTAACTGGCGGGCTAATTATAATTTTGATTTTCTTACTCCGTCATCATACTTATCCTCTAATTGACGTCACTGAGCGAAACGCTACTCACAGCGTACAAGAAAAACAGTCATACAATTTTCCACGTTGAGACTGTTACCTACACTCTTTTAGAATCAGAAGCTTTTGATATTAATTTTTATACAAAATCGTATGATTTTCGAAAGCTTAAAAGGTGCATTTCATCTTGTATTGTTATTTCACCAGGAATGGGATAAACTGGTTATAAAAATGAAAATTTGTCAATTGCTCAATGTAATAGAGTATTGTTTGTTAGTCACAGACACAGTTACTTCTGAGCCGAGGAAAAAAAACTTTTCTAAATGATCAAATTGCATGCGCCAGTCCAAACACGCGACCCAAACTCCAAAAATCGTTTACACGCACAGTTCGGACAGCGGCCAAATCGGCAATCTCAAGTACCGAGTGAAACCGAACGTGTGACCATTTCAATAAAGACCTTGTTGCACTATATGCACGGTACATATGCAATGACAGGTGAACTCGTGCTCTCTCGCTCATGGCGACTGACGCGGCGCCAGACAAAATGGCGGGCGCAGCTGCCGGCGTTGCGCGCAATATTTTGGCCAATGGGCGTTGAAGATTTTACCCGCGCAAACGCGCAGCCTAATAATTGGTTAATCTGTTTTCAAAAATGCTTTATGTGCAGGATGCATCGTTGTAACTTATATTTGTGGTACTACATTTTTGTACTATCCTTCGGTTCGGAACGCAGTCCCAGATCCGCAGTCCAAACGTCTAAAGGCGCTTTTATAATCACCATACAACTAGAGTGAAATGTGTAATAATTAGCGTATTATTTAGGGCAGATGTTAAATGCATCCATGCATTCAGACATTCGAATTGGGGAAACCGACCGCGAAACTAGTGCTTGGTACGTTGTTGATGAATATTGTCGATAAAATAAATGAAAATACCGAGTTTATGGAGCTTATAGGAGAGACCGCTCCACTTATTGCCAAACGCGTTCGACGCTCGGAATCAGAATCAAGTGTTATGTTTTTGTATGGGCTATGTCAGTTGATTCGTGTACCAATTTGTCAAACTTACGTTAGGCAATAACGCCCCAGGTTACATGATATTACGCGGTTCACCGAAACACGGCCAATACACTAGTAGCTCTTTATTACTGTAATTGATCAGACGCTAATTATTAAATAATAATTTACAACACTTTTCTAGTATGGTCCGTATACCTTTTAATTTTTATCTTTATTTTAATCGCGAACAAAGTTGCGGGCACTTTTTTTACAACTTTGTAGCGCAAATTTATAGAACTCAGCAATATCCGTTCTGTAAAAATATTAAAGTGCCTATTTCTGCTGAAAAGTTAAAAAAAGGAAAAGACAGACAGCCACACAGCGGAGGCTTAATACGGTTCCGTTCGTATAGATTCGATTAAGAAGAAGATAAATCCTAGCGATATAAATTCTCTAACGTTACGTCCCTATTTCAGCTCCATATTGCATTTGGCTGGGCTTGGCGAAATTACGCCCGTTCGCAGAATCTCAGTCATTATTACTGGTCATTATTATTCTAGTAAATCAGATGATAGTTATTAAATCATTAATTACGCAATAATTATTTGACTAAGCTTTTAATAAAACAGTATACCTGAGCAAGATGCAAGAAACCTCTGAATTGTATTAATAAATAAACACAAAGCTTGCACAACACGAATACACGTTCTAAATATAATTTATGTTTTTATTTAATGTTGGTATATAAATAATTAGTGTTTGGTACCTTAAATCTTAATTCCTAGTAAGGAATATTAAAACCATAGAACTGTGACAATGTGTAGGGGTTTAGGACGTTGGTTGAGAGGATTTATAGAAGTACTCACAGCTCGGCGGTTCAGGGTAGTCCAGATATACAGTGCACTGTTCACTTGTTTCACTCGCGTCCCTTGGCTAAGATTATCGGTAGTCCGTCGCGACACGGGGGTGATTTCGGAATCTGGTATTCGGTCCCTTTTTAATCGCAAGGGAAATAACACAAACGTTCTGTCTTACACTCCGGCGCAAACTGGCTCGCCCGCGCCTCCCCGAATGTTCGATGAGCCGGCGTTAGGATTATGGGAGAGTGAGGGTAGAAGGAAACTGCACATTGTCACATCCCCCCCCACTTAATCGCGACCAATACGGTTTTAATTGAGAGATATTTACTCGTTTTTGAATATTTGAATTCGGTTTGATCAACAAGGCTTGGCCATTTGTGATACTTTTAATGACGTAGGGGCCCGACCAACGTGGGCAGAATGCTGCGCATACACCTCGATCAGTATTTGTAATCGGGAAACATTTTGCAAGTACTTGTTGATTTACTTTAAAGGCAGCTGGCCGTCTACGCTTATTATAGTAATATTTCTGTCGTTCGTGTGCCGTGTGTAAGTTATGAGTTACATCCCTCAACTTACAACTATGACTTGACTCATCAACTTCATTAATGATCTTATCTAACTCCCACTTATTTTCTAAAGGACTTCTAATTTCCCGACCTAGAAAAATCGACGCGGGTGTACAATTTGAACTCTCGTGAATTGCGGAATTAAGTGCCACCTGGAAGTTTGGCAACGATTCGTCCCATATGGATTTAACTTTCCGACAATAAATATTTAACATAACACTCAAATTTCGGTTCACCCTTTCGACCGCATTCGCTTGGGGATAATACGGAGATATTTTAACATCTTTTATGCCCCAAGCCCGACACATCTGTTTATACACGTCAGCTGTGAAATGTGTTGCGTTATCAGAAACGAGTTTTCGCCGCGGTCCGTAGCGTGCCCAGACACCGCGCGAGAGCGCGCGCACGGTGTTAGCGGCGGTTGCAGCACGTACTGGAATCAATTCCACCCACTTCGAAAACGCATCCATAATGACCAGAATATACTTGTTTCCATTTTTTGAAGTAGGTAGCGGGCCTTTGTAATCGATGTAGACGTTTTCCCAAATACCTTCGGGCAGTGATGATGACATCAAACCAGCAGGTTTCCTATTCAGTGGTTTTGCCGTTTGGCAAAGTATACATGAACTCACATAACTCTTAACGTCGTTATGTAGGTTTTTCCACCAGAATATGTTTCCTATCCTATTACAAGTCTTTGTGATTCCCAGATGGCCCGATATATCTTGGTCATGATAGTAATTTAAAATGATATTTTTTAAATTGACTGGAAGTACTATCCGCCACTTCTTTGTTATCCCTACTTGTCGACATAACAAATCGTTTTTCATTTTATATTTTGGTATCTTAGTACCTTTACTAATTTGTATTATTAGTTCGCTACAAAAATGGTCATTTATCTGGTGTCTAATCAATGAATCGTTGGTTAACGGATATTCTTGCATGGCACTGCACCTTATTGAATCGTTCGCTTCCTCGTACATTCGGCTCAAACAGTCTGCTACGTTATTATAGCAACCTTTTATATGTTTAATGTTAAATTTAAATCTGGATAGTAAGAGGATCAAACTTCCCAATTTACCAATCTGTTTTGGGTGTTCAAATAGCCAAGACAAGGCGGCGTTATCTGTTTGAAGTTCGAAAGGCGCGACTTCCAGATACTGTTTAAATTTAGTGACACCGAAAATTGCGGCGGCGCACTCCTGCTCGTACACGGTGCGACGGCGCTCGGCGGCCGACAGCGCGCGGCTCGCGAAGCACACAGGTGCGAGCGCGCCGTCCACTTCCTGCTGCAGCACAGCACCTAGGGCTGTTCCGGAAGCATCCGTTTGTAATATAATTTTTTTGGTGAAGTCTGGGAATCTCAAAACATTTGGTGATACTAATTCTCGTTTTAGACGTGAGAATGCTTCCTTTTGGTCGGCTCCCCAGACATACTTGACATCTTTCTTTTTCAACGTATTTAGCGGTTCTGCGATTTTAGCGTATCGCGGAATAAACTTGGCGTAAAAACTAGTCATCCCGAGAAAGGTTTTTAGCTGTTTGAGATTTTTCGGCGGCGGATAATTCACAACAACGCTGATTTTATCCTGGTCGACAGACAGTCCGCGCGAACTGATATTATAGCCTAAAAACCGAACTGATTCCTGGCATAATTTTAGTTTATTTGGGTTGACCGTTAATCCTGCTTTGCCAAGTCTCGTTAATACCTCATCTAAGTGTCGCACGTGTGATTCCTTATCTTTAGAAAACACGCAGATGTCGTCGACGAACGGAATAATGTATTTATATTTAATGTCGCCGAAAACGGTGTCAACAACCCTGTTGAGAGACTGCGGGCTTACACAGAGTCCAAAAGGAACATATTTATACTGAAATAACCCGAAGGGAGTGATGAAGGCAGTCACGGCTTTAGACTCTTCGCTCAGAGGTATCTGGTTAAATGAACTGTTAAGGTCAATCACTGAAAAATATTTGGCTCCGCCTAAATATTGAAACACAGACTCTATAGATGGCATTGGGTAACTGTCATATATAATCTTTTTGTTGATCAATCTATAATCGCAGCAAAGACGTTTACCACCGCTTGCCTTGTCGATCAAGAACGCTGGTGACGCATATGGCGACTTAGATTTTTCTACTATTCCTTTGTCAAGGAGTTGGGCAATATGGGCTTCCATTTCGGTTGCTTTCGGCGGCGACAAAGGGTAGAATCTTGAACGAACCGGCACTTGATCCGTGAGTTTTATTTCATAATTTAAAATGTTCGTTTTCCCTAATTTTTCGGTGACAACGTTTTTATGCCTGTCTAATAATACCTCTAATTGCTTTTTAATACCATCGTCGACTTGGAGTCCGTTAATTAATTTACACTCCTTTTGTCCTCTGCCATTTATCAAACTAATAGTTTTATTAGGCATAAACTGGAAGGAGACCTGGCCGTCGAAAACGTTCAAAACTAATTTTGACTTATTAATAAAATCACATCCTAATATAATCGGCATTATTAGCCTAGGAGCCACAATGAACCGGAATTTCCACGTAAATTTATCAATTGATATTAATATTGTTACCATTTCTTTCGCTATGAAATTATCTTGGTTAGCTGTGGTACATAAGATGTCACATTGTGAGATCTGTACTTTGCGATGGCCCTTAAGCTGCTCGACTAGATCCTGGGATATAAACGACCGAGATGCACCGGAATCTATTAACGCGGGAAGTACATGCTTACTGGTGGTTAATTGAATACACGGTTGATTATTATAACTACCTATACTACCACCCTCCTTCGCTGTTGCGAGAGTAAGCCGACGGTGGATATCTTGGCTTACTCCCTGTTCGCGTTTCCCGTGTTATTTTGTTGCATACGCCTACGACGTTGTTCACAGTCACGTGCGAAGTGACCATAACAATTACATTCGAAACAGCGTGGCCCGCGTTGCTCCTGCCCCACTGTCGCCGTATTAGCGTTCGATGCCATCGTCCTACTAACGCGACCCTCTCGCTCACTCTCGTACCTATCCCCGTATGCGCGCGAATAAGACGCATGTGACACGCGCATCGGTGGATTATTGCTCCGATACGTATTATTACGGTAATACGAACGAGATGTTTGCGAAAACAAATTGTCCCGTAATAAGGCACCTTCGACCTCACTACTTATTTGCGTTAATTGTGAAATGCTTTTTATGTCCATGGGGCTGCATCTTACATAATAATATGTTTTTGGAGAAATCCTGCTCAAAATAGTTTGCATTAATACTTCTTCTGACCAGCCGAGATTTAGTGCCTTCGCTACCGCGTCCACGGAATGTGCAAACTCTAATAATGTTTCCGATTCGTTTTGATAACGCTAACACATTTCATTTTTTAACGTTTCGATATGAATAGGAGACATAACTTCCTTTAAGATTAATGATTTAATGTTTTGCCGATTATCGAATGCGGTCGCCCGGCGTGACCACCAGTCAGCAAGGAACCCAGTCGTTCGGGTCATAATCCACATAACGTACTCGGACCGCGGTACCAGTCCGAGCTGAGTTAATTTGTCAACCGCGATAATAAACGTAATAAGTTGATGCGCAATTTTGCCGTCGCAAAGTGGTACATCCGCAAGCATGTTTTGTAAGACTTTAAACTTATTTTTATCCAATTTACTCTTTTCACCTAACTGTCCGCCCGGTGGTTGTGACTCGATTTTTTCCTCGCCTACCGTTGAACTCATCGATCGTGTATGCGTTTTAGCTTCAGATTCCATGGTGTAAATTCTATTTTTCAACTCATTAATTTGGCCGTTTTGCGACTCAATTCTCTCTTGTAATTGCTTGATAGCCGGACTCAAATTTTCTAAGTTTAAAGATTTAAAATACTTAAACATGTCCGATACACGAGTAACCGTTTTTTCTTCGGTGTCGGACATATCCTTGTCTCTATTATATTACTAATAACTGTAAATTGAATTCTTAAATAGGTACCTATCTCGGGGTTTGCACCTCCACCAAATTTGTGACAATGTGTAGGGGTTTAGGACGTTGGTTGAGAGGATTTATAGAAGTACTCACAGCTCGGCGGTTCAGGGTAGTCCAGATATACATTGCACTGTTCACTTGTTTCACTCGCGTCCCTTGGCTAAGATTATCGGTAGTCCGTCGCGACACGGGGGTGATTTCGGAATCTGGTATTCGGTCCCTTTTTAATCGCAAGGGAAATAACACAAACGTTCTGTCTTACACTCCGGCGCAAACTGGCTCGCCCGCGCCTCCCCGAATGTTCGATGAGCCGGCGTTAGGATTATGGGAGAGTGAGGGTAGAAGGAAACTGCACATTGTCACAGAACTGTCTGTGAAAAGTTAACAGACAGACAAACAAAGGTACTTTCACATTTACAATATTAATATGGATATAATACAGGTACAACGGTAGCAGGAACCCTAAGGATAAGCACATTTCTAAAAAAAATAAGCATCTTTAAATATGTCTCTTTGTGTGTTACCGATTTTTTTAATGATTTTTGTTTCTTGATTGATGTTTTGTTGATCTTAGAAAAATAATAGGCCAATCAAATTAGATCCAAAAAAAGCGTTTTTAGGAATTAATTCCCAGTAAGCTGGAAATCGTTTTAATACCTTCATTTGGTCCTAAATGCGTATAATCCGAGTTTGCCCAATCCCAGGAGGTTTGCTCTTTTTTTCAGTTTTTTGCATGTAGCACAAAAACGGTACGTCAGGCGGAAAATGAATTCCAATCAATATTAAAGAGGATCAAATTCTGCCTCAAATGAATATCTAAAACTTCTAATTGGCTTCAGTGATATAAAGTCAAAATCAAAGGTTAGAAAGTGGGAAAATTTCTCATCTACGTGCAAACTTACATTTTGTGACTTTGGTTCAGTAACTCCTTGTATTGTGCAATAAAGTTTAAATAAATAAATAATATAAATAGGTTAGTTAACGTGCGTAAACACAGTTACTTAATAACAACTTAATAAAAATGGTCAGTTAAAAATCTAGACACGTGACAGCGTGTCTAAACAAGTTCAAAGAAAAAGTAACTGGCGACGCACTTTACTTTACTTTTGACTCCTTCACAACTCAAAACCTGTTCAACCTACAACATGAGTTTTGGTACATATACGAAGTCCCTTAACTTGTCTAGAATCCAAAATTTAATAAATGTAGATAACCACTCACGTGCTCGTGATTTTGGTTTGAACTCTATTTATACTGACATAAGAGTGGTGACATGCAACTACAGTTGCGGAAAGCAATCAAGTGGCTAGCATAAATTGATATCACATTTATTTATTTATTTATTCAAGATTATTGCACAGCATTACAGTTACAACAAATTTACTGTGAATTACAAATAAAATATATATATATTAACATACGTACATGCATTACCGTTTAAAACCTGTCATTTTTATGATCGACTTTCTCACTCACTGACTGACTTATAATTATTATGTAGATCAAAGACCTAACCCACTTCGAGAAATTGGCTGGATAGTTTTGAGGATACAAACCTGACATAAAAAGAGTTATAAATCTTGGTCTGGAAATAATAGATTGGGGCGAATTTGTAGAAAAATGTTTTTTTACAAAAATATCTTAAGTATGTATCGACTACCTAGCAAAAAGTAATGATACCTCGCCACAACAAAAATGTGAAAAATAAACCAAGTTCCAATAAACAGTAAAAACTAATTTAATTCCTCTTAATGCATTTAGAGTCCTAACTTGGACCATTACTTTTGGTGAAACATGAGAACTTGACTTATTTTTCATTTATATTATGGTGGTTTTTCTTACCCGACTACACTGAAGCGAAAAGCCTTTTTTCTCCTTCACAAATAAAGTTCCGGGCAGATTTTCACCAAAAACAAAATAATGTTACTTCAAAGCTGTTTGCGCGAAAATGCTCAGCATCCATTTTTCTTCATGTCACGAATAAATTCGTTCGATCGTGAGTGCGATTCTCTTTGGACCGTGACCCACATTTCAGATATACTAAGTAAGTTTTCACAAGTAACAAATGTCTGAAAATGTCACCCAAAATGTAGTTTTTATATTAGAATAGATAAAATGTAGTAAAAAGGCTGATCTATAGTGCTTTTAATTTTGCTTGGGTATGGCGTCATTTGTTTTTTTTCTTTCCCGATTAACGCTTCCGGCCTATGGGACGTTTACTGCTGGTAACAGGCCTCCGCAATAGATTTCCATATCTCACATCTCGCAACCAAAGCAAGCAAGTCGGCCGGGGAGGCCATCGGTTCTTCGGACTATGTGCCCTGCTTATTGCCATTTCAGTTTGCTTACCCTGTTTGGTATGTCGGTGAACTTGGTTCGTCTAAGAACCTCCTCATTTAAATACGTTTGTCAAAACGTATGAGCATTCAACTCTTTTTAGTTTCAGTTTTTAATAATCTTTAGAAACCATATTAAACCCGCAAAACAGTAATTATACATGTTTTCATATAAAGTATAATGTTTGATGGATCAAATCAATCAACGCTAGGTCTAGAACGTATCTATTAATTAAAATGATTACAGAACTCTGTGAAAGAACTAATTACATATTGATGATGCTAAAAGAGCTGCCTTTTGGGACGTCTTTGATTTATGATCAAAAGACACCATCAATTATGCTCATTAGGGTGTCCCTTCAGTATGTATGGGGTGTTAAGTATGTAAAGGATTATAAGGACAAAGTTTAAATGTACTACTAAAGTTTATTAAATTTGACGCATAGTGTTGAGTACATCACTATGTTTTGTGTTGCATCACTATTTGACCTCCCTTGTAAAGATGGCGTCACCCGATACACATTAAATTGTATTGTGCTTATGAAAGCAACCATATATTAATATTATAACTATAAAAAGTTCTCTAGTGTTTTACTTATCTTTTACTAATTATATTCCTAAAATACAAATATCTAAAAAATGAATACATTTCAGGACTCCGACTGGATTGAACCAATGCCTCGTGCCTTGCCGGGGCACACGCTCTGCCAATTTAGCTACATAGCCCAGTCAGCTTGTGTTCAAATTTTGTCACTACTTGTAACAAGATCTTTGCATTTTGCGTTTTAACCGGCATTTCTGCTGCCAGCGCACCCGGTGAGCATCTATGCAACTAAATGTTCACCCTAACAGAGCAAACTTTACAGTTGCTACATGTTAGCTAGAGATGTCGCTGTATTGTAAAGGCAAGGCACAAGGCATTGGATCAAATCCAGGAGTCAATCGGAGTCTCGAATTTTTTTCGTTATTTAGATCTTTATACTTTAAGAATAAAGTTTCTTAGTGAAGAGATCTTTAAAAATCACGAAGATCGTGATGATAAACCATCAAGATTTTCATAAAAAACAATTATCTCCTCTGCTGTTTTAATAACCATATAAATAACAAACAGCACAAGGATCCAAAACATAGCTTAGCCTACTACACCAATTTACCGAAAACCTTAAATCCGAGCCCGATTACGCTGTAGCAAAAGCAGAGACTTTCCTGTACAAATGACGCTTATTAGTAGTGCCCCTACACTATTCTGGGACTTTTAAATTGCCACTTTATCTATTAGTTCGAAAAAAATATCTAATTAGAAGATGCCTGAAACTTCGTTCGTGGAAGAGAAAAAAGAGTCATAACCCCTCGTTTTTTCTTCAGCGTAGTCGGGTAAAAAGTATCCTATAACCATTTGAAGATACCCAGCTACCCGTGTAACAAAAAAAGTTGAAATTCATTCAGCAGTTTTGGCGTGATGAAGCCACAACGACACATACAAACAAACAAAAAAATAAATTTCGATTCAGTGACCTTCAAATAGTCAGTAAACTTTTTTTTATATTTTAAATGTACAAACATTTCATTTTTCAACTTTATAATAGTATAGATGTACACATTTGTACACATTCAGAATAGTATAGAGAAACACATACGTACCTATATGTTTTTTTCTGAACTGACTTTTTATTTCCACTATATAACGAAAGCCTTCAAGGATATCTTAATAACTAAACAGTCTGCTTATAGCATTTTAATGTGAAATGGCCACATTTGCTCTCAATACGCACTTGAGAGTTTCCTCTGAAGAATATTTTATAAGTAAGCTTAGTATTCATTGGGATGCGTACGCCGCCGACGGTCCTGGAATAGTTATAAAGTGATATGTTTCATTATGAACGTTACGTCGAGGATTTTCTTATTTGAATTCGGAACACTCAGAAATTTGAGTGTGGTTAAAAACATCGATTGCCCCACGGTTAACACTTTGCTGATAAGCTTTTAGTAGAGCTACGCACTTTCCTCTACACAGGAAAAAGATTTAATATCTATTAGACAAAATCAATTTAATTTATACTATTTTAAAGTTGTAAAAATGAAATGTCTGTACATTGAAGATATTTAAAAATATATATATTGTTACGAAATTTTTGGAGTTCACTAAAACGAAAAAAAAAATCTTAAGATTTTTTGTATGTTTGTATGTGTCGTTGAGACTTCATCACCCAAAATCGACTAAACCGATTTCAACTATTTTTGGCACACGGGTAGCCGGGTATTTTCAGATGGTTAAAGGATACTTTTTACCCTACTAATCTGAAGAAAAAAAGAGGTTGATGACTTTTTCCTCTCCGCGTTAGAAATTGCGAGCATCTTCTAGTCTTACATAAAATCAATGCAATTTTGAGATGGCAAAGTATTTGTTAAGTTTTATCTTTGTAATTTTTTTCATAGTTTTTGGACGTGAACACAATCTTCGCAACTTTAGGAGCGATTATTTCCGAAAATATATACACTAAAAAAAAAAAAAAAAATGGAGTCTTTTTTAAAAAACTGTCTAAATATGTGCTATTCAATGATATTTGCTGAAAATAAAAAAAAAACATTTCTGTTACATGTATGGAGTAACCTTTTGTTATTTAAATATCAAGTTATGTCGTCAAAAGTCAAAAATTAATTAAATCATTGATTTTTTACGAAAATCCACCCACCACGATCTTCGTGAAGTTTAAGAATATAGATTGATGACATGTATCTTTATCATCTGTGACATTCCCATACGTATTATGATTTTATTATTTCTTTGTATTTGACGATCATAATTTGAATTCGTATAAATTGACGAAAATGTAATTTATATTGTAATTTCTATAATGGAATAAAATAATCTAATGTAATCTAATCTTAAAAGTCTAGCAACTAGGTCATGTAGGGTATCATATAAAAGGGCTTGATCTGTAAATTTTTGAACATGTTTCTTTTTTTTTATCGGGCTTAAATTTCGTTTTAATAACCCCTAGACGCGTATGCCAGTTGATGAACTGCATAAGCACGGATACGTTCCAAATCGACTGAACGCGGCAACTTTAGTGACGTAAAGTTGCCACACCGAGGTGTTAAATTCTGAAACGGCTCCCGCATACTAAGGGTTAAGGAAAATGTAAAAAAAAATACCATTCACCTCATTTTATCTCCGAAGATTACCAAGCGAAGAATCTGTTTTTTGGAATTATACAATTTATTATGAATATTACAGGAAAATTATAACCACCAACTATCATTTTACCGCCAAATATAATTTTTTAAATAACCTGGTTTGGTTAAGTTTGCCCTTCATTTGTATGTGATACCATAGATACCAGAGGCAAACTTAACTCAACCGGCCAGTTAAGTCGGAATAAGTGGAAGTTGGTACGAAACCCATGCTGAGCGAGTAAGACTCGCACTTACTGATTTTTTATCTTTTAGGCCAAGCCACACCGTGTGCGTGGCGTGCACGTAGACGTGCGGGGTGGCTTGCGCGTTGTAAAGTACGAATACCCATAAGAGATGACACACAGCTGCGCACGTGGACGGCACGCAAGCGGTGTGCTATCTTCTATCATATTTCATACGATACAACGCGCACGCCACACCCACACGCACGTGCACGTGCTGCACGCATCCGGTGTGTTTTTGCCTTTAGAGTACTTTATTCGTATTGGCGTAGTTGGCTACTAGTAATTTATATTTAGCGGTAACACAACACCTTACCGCACTATAAATTACTAGAAAGTGCCCACAACTTCTTTTGCGGAGGGGAAAAAGTGATAACCCCTAGTTTTCTTTTGCGTAGTCGGGTAAAAAGTATAATCCATGTACCAAAAAAAGCTGAAATCCGTTTAGCAGTTTTGGCGTGATGAATCCACAACGACAATTTTATATAAATGAATATATTAGAATAAACAATAATGAATATTAACGACACGCAAAAAATCTAAAAAATATATTTTTTGCTCCAATGACCTGCAAATAGTCCAATAATTATCTTCAATTTACATTTCATTTTAACAACTTTATAATAGTATAGATAAAGTATTTTTGTTCTGGTGTTTGTTCTTATCATGATCTGAGTATTAAAGCCGAGCCACACCAGTTGCGTGTGCGTGACGTACACCTGCACGTGGCGTGCGCGTTGTAAAGTAGGTACGAATCCTCATAAGAGATGACACACCGCTGCGTACGCACACGTCACGCAAGCGGTGTGTGACATTCAAATAGTCCGTATCACTTGATTTTTGAAAATATTTTCTATGTATAGACAGTTCATTTTTATAACTATATAATACTATAGAGGTAACAAGCATTTAACGAAGTACAGTCGGTGCCCTCACATAAGTATCCAGGCATACATAGACTTACGTATCCAGGACTGTATACTTAAATCAGGGCACCGACTATACAAATAAATCACAAAATTTAAAGCAACATAAAATGTTGAAAATGACACTGAGACCAACTTAGGACGTAGGTAGTTTGATTTAAAAACTAGGTACATAAATTCTGTTGGTAGGTATTTTATTCTGACTAGAAAACTCCTTGATTATAATAGATACGAAAATAGCAAAGCAACGAAAACGATTATTTTAACTAAATTTTGTAATCAAAATTTAATGCGCGAACGTCTTAAATTTTCGTGACAAAATTGCACCCTGAGCCCATTGAACATAATGACATAATCATTAAAATCAGTACACATTTGCCGAGAATATCGCGCAATAAACCGCAAAAAAGATATTGTAAAGCATCGTCTCTTTTTCAATGCACAGCTGACTTTTAAAGTAATTTGAATATTATGTTTTATCCTGTTCATCCCCAAAATATTCTTTCATATCTGTTTGTTTTGTTAAATTATACTTACCTATGTTGCAGTCGCCGCGCGGTAGCCACCCCTACGTTAGTACTGATTGAGACCTCGAAAAGGGTAGACGTGCTCTCTCCGTCATTTCTAACACGATAGATTATTGATAGTTATTATATTAAGTATATTAATAGACAAAGTGGTTGTGCGAGTAGTTTTGTGTGTGATGAAAAGTGACTTTTGTGTTTCGGAAATTTGCGAGGTGAGTTTGATGTTGAAAACTTTGTTTAAATTGAGAGCGTAAAGTTTTCGTAGACTTAGAAAACACCACGTTTTTTGATATTACTTAAAATTAATTAAAAATAGCACATTAAAAACTTAAATATTCGGGCATGCGCGTTATTCGAAATAGGTACTGAGTAAATTAATTGAGTTTTTTGTTGGAATTACCTTAATAAATGCCCACTAAAAAAAATGCATAAATCTGTGTTTGTTGTTATGAGTGAGTTAATAATTTATTGAGATTATATTAAATTAAGATTATATTAAATAATAATTAACAGATTAGTGGGTATTTTCCGGAAAAAAATTAAAACTATTGTTGTAGTAAATAAATCGATGATGTTGCTATCAATTATTATTCACAACTATAAGCATATTACATACCTTTTTAATAGATAGTTTACTTTATAATTGACCAACACTTAACTTTCACCTGAATAGGTCTTACCTACCAATTTTTCAGGCTACATAAATTAATTTAAACTAAGTTACATATTTTTTAACGGACGGAAATGCATTAAAATAGTCATAATAGTTACGAATTGTGCCTTTTGTAAAAAATATGTTAGACGTAACTACCTAAATAATTATCATGATAACAATTACGAAATACCGAAATTTAAAATAGTTTTTTAGCATTTATTTGAATAATGTATGTACGTTAAAGGTATTTCTCTAGTTAAAATTGAATTGAAATTATTTACTTGCATATATTTTTGGACGAAAAATTATTATTCGATGCGATAGTTACATCATAGTCAAAACTCTGCCAAATCTAGAGCAAAATTAAATAGTTGAATGAAAATGCTGTGTTATATTAGTATGACCATAAAAAAAATAGGTAAATTCATTGAATATTTGTAAATACCTAACAATAGGCATCATGACAACTTTCGCCAACTTTTTTCTGTGGTATGATATAGAAGTTCAGAATATAATAATAATAAAAATAAATCTCATACAAACTCTCGGAAATACAACAATGACAAAGTCACATTTTTAGACTTTTCCAAAAAACGCTCCATACCAAACCTGTGGTGTGACGACACACGTTCCTATCTTGTATGAACTTTGTTTTGCAGCTATGTTAAAAATTACGTCTGTAGAAACGATTTGATAGCAAAAGTTTCTGTTCCTATGTACATTCCATGGGCTATTCAATGGTATTATTAGTTATTAGCATTTTCATAATATAAAAATAAAAAAATTCACCCAACTTTAAAGGCTAATAAAACGAGGTAATGAACTCAATTTTTTTAAATTAAATTCTTGATTAATTTTTCGCATCAAAATTATACTTTTATTTGAATAACAGTCACATCTCTATTATACAATAATTACCGTAAGAATAGAACTGCATTGTGTAGTTCATATGAATTTACGAGAGAAGTCGCGGGCAGAAGCTAATACTATTATAAAGTAATAAAAATGTAATGTATGTACATTGAAGATATTTTCGAGAAAATGATTGTAACGAACTATTTGCAGGTCATTGGATCGATTTTATAATTTTTTGTATGTTCGTATGTCTCGTTGTGGCTTCATCACGACAAATCGGCTAAACAGATTTCAACTATTTTTGGTACGCGGGTAGCTGGGTATCCACAGATGGTTACAAAATACATTCTACCTGACTACGCTGTCGAAAAAAAGTGGGGTTATGGCTTTTTCTCCTCCGTGAACGAAGTTGCGTGAACTTTCTAGTTGTGAATAAAACAATCAGGGACAATTTTATAGAAATCGAGCTAAACCCAAACTAAGCAAGAAAAAAAGGGTTTTAATTTTTTTCTCTTCCACTGACTAAGGTTCCCGAACCTTCATCATCATCATCATCATTTCAGCCGTAGGACGTCCACTGCTGGACACAGGCCTCCTCAATAGATTTCCACATTGGCCGTATAGAGGCGACCCGCATCCAGTGAGCCCCCGCAACCCTAATCAGGTTGTCGGACCACCTTGCGGGTTGCCTTTCCACGCTGCGCTTGCCGGTACGTAATCTCTAGAACCTTTTTGCCCCAGCGGCCATCGGTTCTTCGAACAATGTGCCCTACCCATTGCCACTTTAGTTTGCTTACCCTGTATGCTATGTCGGTGGCTTTGGTTCGTCTACGGATCTCCTCATTCCTGATTCGATCTCGTAGAGAAATACCGAGCATAGCCCTTTCCATAGCTCGCTGAGTAACTCTGAGCTTCCTTAAGAGGCCCATAGTCAGAGACCACGTCTGGGCTCCGTAGGTCATCACCGGTAATACGCACTGGTTGAAGACTTTCGTCTTCAAGCACTCACTGAGGTATGCTGGACGAGAAGACACTCCGCAGTTTCCCAAACCCTTTCGTTTCCCGAACCTTAGTCAGTCTTAAACTGAACTCCCTAACCGCTCTATGAAACATGCATCCACATATATGGTAAACTCAGTAGAGAGGCGTTCATTTTAAGAATGTATTTAGATAACGGCAAGAATTTTGTGAGACGCGGTGAAGTTTTTGTCATTTGAGATTTCCGCTTGTAACTGGACCGCTTCTAACTGGAATTTCCCATTTCCCAAGACACCTTTATGTGTAACGCTACACCAAAAAGGCGTCAATATCTAAGTTTAAGATGTTTAGCTTTTGACCGTGAAAATCCTTCGTTATTGCATCCCTAGGTACGTTTCGGAAGGAATTTGTTTTTCAAATTTTATGTTTCAAAATTTTTGCGGCTTAACCTCTGCTTGGTCTGTCAATAGCTATAATCAGAAATCTGAATAAGTAGTGTCCATACCTACCTAAACTTTGCGAGGGAACGTAATAAGGAGTGGTTAAAGACGCCAAACTTTAAAACATATTTTTAATGCACGCGAGATTTGCCGTATGAGTTATAATACTTAAGACACATAAATTCACTTTCGGGGTCGGAGTATGTCAAACGAACCTATTGTATGTCCGACGGAGCCTTGTATATTCACTTGCGGGTTGTCAACATATTTGAATTATCTGCATTAGACGATTGTAATTCGTAATAATCTGACCCTGAGAGTGATTTATTAGTAACTAGCTTCTGCCTGCGACTTCGTCGGCCTTAAATTTGTTTATCGCGGATAAGGGTATTTTTCCATAAAAATGGGATAAAAAGTAGCCCATGTCCTTCCCCGGGACTCAAACTATCTCCATGCCAAATTTCATCCAAATCAGTTCTGCGGTTGAAGCGTGAAGAGGTAACAGATAGACAAATAGACAGATAGACAGACAGACACACTTTCGCATTTATAATATTAGTATGGAAGTATGGATTAGTATGGATAGTATGGATTAACTAATCTGGGAAATTCCGCATTCAATAAAAATCTATCTTTACTTTTGGTGGTTATAGTTAATCAATCCTCATTAAGTCCTCCCGCACACTACCTATTCCGAGGTTTGTCTATAGACCACGCATAGACTAAACCACTGCTACCGCCGTTTCCCCGCATGCTCGCAAACAGTATTGAAAATTTAAGTCTAAGGAGAAACTTCGCCTCTATGTACGTTCTACCGCTTGTATAATGGGTTGTGTTCTGAGGAATTGTTCGACATGATGCCTACAGCCACTCGCCATCGGCAGGGTATTCATCCACATAACTTGGGACCAAAATGGTCGCGCACCGTGCGGTATCAAAGGAATTTTCTACCGCGCATACTCCAAATGTGGATTAACCTCCCTGCCGCGGTTTTCCCTGGAGGTTGCAGTATGGGGTTCTTCCAGAGGGGAGTAAATAGGGTCGGCATCACGCAGGTAATGCCCCTGGCTTTGCAAGCGCTCATAAACTGCGGTGACTGCTTAACATCAGGCAGGCCGTATGCTTGTTTGCCACCTTAGTAGTAAAAAAAAATAATGGAGAGGAAATTTCGTAGCGCTCCGAAAAGCTTGGCATTAATAAATAAATAATAAATAAATATTACTGGACAATTTTACACAAATCGAACTAGTCCCATGATAAGCTCAATAAGGCTTGTGTTATGGGTACTAGACGACGATATATTTAATAAATATATTTATATACATAGAAAACATCCAAGACTCAGGAACAAATTTTTATGCTCATCACACAAATATTTGCACTTACCTGGATTTGAACCCAGGACCTCAGCTTCGCAGGCAACGTTACTCCCACTGAGCCAAACCGGTCGTCATTGAGAGTATTAAGACCCTTTCACGACCGCCATCCCGCTAGCTGGTGGGCGCTGTGCTCGTAGTAACTTTTGTCCTACGCATTTTCCCATGTTATCGGCTACGCGCGTAGCGCTACGATAATATCGGCAGTAAATGTGTTAACACATTTTCGTAGCGCTACGCTCGTAACCAATAACACGGAAAAAACCGTGTCTAGAGGTAACTTGCTACGTGCAGAGTGCCCGCCAGCTAGCGGCATCGCATTTTTTTTCTACTACTCTCGTGGTCGTGAATGTGTTAATGGCCACGGTGTTTCGGAACAGAATGGCTGATGGCATTCTCATGTGATGTGTCGTAGATACAATTATAAAGTTGAAAAATTTAATCTCTGTACATCGAAGATATTAAAAAAAGTAAATGAAACGGACTATTTGGAGGTCACTTTTGATGATTTTTTTGACCTTTGTATTTGTTATTGTTCGTTCTTCATCGCGTCAAAGTGGCCGTCCCCCATTTTTGGTACACAGCTGGTTATAAGATACATTTTATACGACTACCCTAAAGAAAAAAATGGGTTACGATTACGATTACGATTCTGTCTGTCCGTCTGTCAACAGGCTGTACCATCATAGTTAGACAGTTGAAATTTTCACAAATATATTTCTGTATAACAAAAAATACTAAAAACAAAAATTTTATGTCTGTGTCAAGAACCAATATAAAATGTCCTCACACCACGTACATTTTCCTTAGGAGTAGAGCTCTGCGTATATTTTGTACGAAACCTTGGGTGCACGAGTCCAACTCGCACTTGACCGGTTTTTTTTCTCTTCCGCTGACGAAGTTGCACCTTCTAGTATTATATAAGTGTCATTAATTAATTAATACTTAGGTAATCATCAATAAAAAAACAATGTCAATTGAATATCTCATAAAAAAAAATACATTATGTATTAATAAGTTCGAATAATAAATAATATTTGCTGAGGCAGTCGGATAAAAAACCATGCAAAACAACTTTCAAATCGAAGTATAAAATTGCCAGTTAAAAGATAAACATATTCATATTGTTTTCCCATTTCAATGTTTAACAAATTATGTATAACAAAGACTATTAAATTTGTTCACTGTTACCGCGAATATGTAAAATGGCTGTTCTGAATAATTTTACATGCCATTGACGATGTGATTACTGATTATGCCTTCGGATAACTTCTGAGAAGTTTGCTCGAACAATGAAACTTGATGTGAATATTTAAGTTAGGAGAAACGTGCTTATAAGCGGCGTTCATACAAAAGTTGTGAATATATTTCACTTTCTGACGGTTGATGTCACGTTTGCGAGTTAGTTCTACAACATGTCTTCGACTTTGTGCGTGAGAGATAAAAAAAACCGGCCAAGTGCGACTCAGACTCGCGCACCGAGGGTTCCGGACAAATTTTCTTACTCTAACTTTATTACCCGGTACCGCTTGAGTTAAGTTTGCACCTGATATCTATAGCATTGGATACAAATGAGGTGCTTACTTAACGCAACCGAGTTGGTCAAATACGTTTTTTGCAAAATGAAAAAAAAAATCTAGTTAGGGACATGGCTACATTTTCGTGTAATATTAATAGTCAAACATAGAGACAGACAGACACACATAGAAATTTGCACCATTAGGGTTCCATTTTTACCATTTTTGGTACGGAACCCTAAAAACAGAGTGTAACCATGGATTTAACATAAGTGTTAAATTACGTTGTCGGCCTTTTAGGTCGAAGTACGCTCTTTTCTTAAATGTTTAAAGGTCGCATTGGTACGGTCCGGACATACTGCCGGCAACAATTTATTCCACAGTTCAGTTCTAGGACTACTGAAAGTACCCTAAAGGTTTTTCAATAACGGCAATTTGTACGGAAACATTTTTTTTTTAAATACTGTATCTTTGGATTGCGTCGACTTAGAAGAGTATTTTTTTAACAGCTTTAATTTCAACTTGATGCCTCCACGCGTTTCTGGGAAAAGGGAGAATCTTGACAGACAGACAGCTTGTCCTTTATTTTCTCACTCAGATTTTGACATTTTGCTAGGTCAGACGGAAATTAGAAACAGGCCTGCTTCTCTTATTATTGTGATAATTTATGAGTCAAGTACTTGCCAGGTTTTAAAGAAGATTTATTATGTTTCGCACCGTTGTAATGAGATTCGTAACAGGCTTTACTCTTATTACAATTTTTCAGGAATACCTGGGCTACTAGAAGCTTTCAGGCTTTTATTTAAGGTCTAAATCAAAACCTAGATTCGCTTAATGACTTTTAACGTGTGTTCGTGCTGTCGTGCTAAGTTTAAAATGCCGTCTATTGACTGTTCCCATGTATTTGGCGCCTTTTTCTTTAGCACGGCACTCTGAGTGGATGGAGGCCAGCGGCCGGGAACGAGCGGGATCGTGGTTATCATTTTTTTATATTACTGCTGTTTAATAGTTTTTATTAAAACAAGGTAATTGATGATTCCTATCGAAAATTTCTAAATATACCAGTAGCAGAAAACGTAGGATTGAGATAAATGCAAAACTCATCGCATGTGTCCATGAAATTAACTTTACTTGAACCAATTAGTTTTCTTCCAGGCGCGACAGTAAAAAGAAGTCCAAAGGTGGACTAAAAACACCTGGCGGATTTATTGTTCCATAAAACACTTGATGATGATTGCATACCATGGCTTTGTAGTGTTGACCTTACGTTACGGCATAATTTTTTTGGGCAATTCTACAAATAAGGAAGCAGTTTTCAAAGCTCAAAAAAGGTGTATCAGAGCAATGCGTGGCCTTCAACAAACTGACAGTTGCGTATAACATTTTAGAGATTTGAGCATCCTGACAATGCCTTCTATGATTATTCAAGAAGTGGTGATGTTTGTAAAAAATAATCCAGCGCTATTTAAAAACAGTAGTTTTACCAGCAAACGTTTGGGGCAAAGATATAGAGAGGATTTATGCACAGCTCCAGCAAAAACCGCTTTAATGCGTAAAAGTGTATATTATCTAGCAATAAGAATATATACCCACTTAAATACCCACAAAATTTAAACTGTTACCAATGTCAATTTTGAGACAAAAATTATTAACTTTACTTACGAAAAAGTGCTATTATTCCGTTTTAGATTATTTTAATGATGATTTCAATTGTATGTAGTTATTTGGGATTAATTTATTATTATTATACACTTATCTATTTTCAATCTTAGGTAGGTTTTTTACAATATATATATATAAAAAGTAAAATACAAAATGCAAATACAAAATATAAACACATTATAAAAAACCTAACCTAGGGTGCCGCCGGCAGCGGGGCAGGGCTCAAGCTACCGGTGGTTAGGGCTGCACAGAGAGGAACCTCCTGACAATGCGGGCCGTGTCCAGGATTACTGCCTTCTGTATCTGACCCTTGATCCAGCCATCTAGCGAGAGTCTCTTAAGATGCTCGTCGAGACTCTTCGCTATAAGACCGTTTACCGAAACGACTATTGGTACAATGATCGTCGAATCAACATCCCACATGGCGGTGACCTCGTGAGCCAAGTCAAGGTACTTGCTGAGTTTGTCCTTCTCGGCCTTCACGAGGTTCTCGTCATGTGGGATGGTAATGTCGACGAGCATTGCTCGGCGCTTAGATCGATCTACCAGCACGATATCAGGCTTATTGGCTACAATAGTCCTGTCCGTGAGGATAGATCGATCCCAATACAGCGTGGCACGACCATTTTCGAGAACTGGCATCGGTACATACTTATAGTATGGCACCTCAGACCCCACAAGATCGTATTTAACAGCAAGTTGCTGGTGAATAATCCTAACTACTTGGTTATGTCTGTGCAAGTACTCGCCGTTAGCAAGATAAGAACAACCGGACATGATATGCCTGAGTGACTCTCCGGGACGGCGGCATGCCCGACAAATGTCGACCGTACCGTCTTTCAGGATATATCTCCGGTAGTTGTTCGTCATGATAACTTCGTCCGCAATTGCACAGGAAAAACCTTCGGTTTCCCCGAAGAGATCGCCGAAACGTAGCCAGTTCACCGACGCGAGCAGATCCACATCGGGTCCTGTAAGGGCCTTGTAGAACCGCCCGTGTAGCTCCTTACTCTTCCATACGTCTTTGCGGTCTACGGTGCTAAGCACCGTTGGTCTGCGCCAGTTCTCGTTTGCCAAGGATAGAGGGGTGAGGCCTTTGTCTACTGCCACTACATCGCGATGTATCCCACACTCGTTGTTTAGGAAATACTCCCTGAGACTGCACACCTCGCGATTATGGAGGTCCTTGGCGTTTAAAAAGCCACGGCCCCCATACTTACGCGGGATGTACAGTCTCATTACTGACGAGCGTGGGTGTAGCATGCGATGTGTAGTGAGCAGCATACGGACCCTCCTATCCAGGGCGTCCAGCTCAGTCTGGGTCCACCTTAGTATTCCAAAAGAGTAAGTGAGCAGGGGCATCACCCAAGCGTTGAAGGCGCGCGCCTTGTTGCCACCCGACAAAAGACTGTTAAGTACTTTTCTCAGGCGACAGAATAAGCGCTCCTTCACTGCCTGCCTAATGTCCCCATCCGCAATACTCAATGCCTGTGACATACCAAGGTATTTGTAGGTTTCAGTTTCGGAGAGAGATCTAAGAGACATTGTCTCGGAAAGCTCTAAATTCGTGGAATTTACAACTTTCCCCCGCTATACATGCATGACCGCACACTTGTCTACACCAAACTCCATTTTGATGGCGCTACTGAAAGTATCTGTAACTTTCAGTAGCTCCACCAGTTCCGGTCGTTTTGGTGCAAACAGCTTGAGGTCGTCCATGTACATCAGATGAGAAATGATCTCACCCCCTCTCCGAAGCCGGCAACCTAGTCCTGAATCCTTCAGCAGAGTGCTGAGTGGATTCAGGGCTAGGCAGAACCACAGTGGACTCAAACTGTCGCCCTGAAAAATACCCCTCTTAATCCTTATAAAGTCCTGCGGAGCAGGGCGGGCGTCTCGGCCGCCTGGTTGACAAAGGACTGTGGTCCACTGTCTCATACATGCGCCTAAGAAGGATCTTAGAGCTGTATCGACTTTATACAGCTCCAAAATCCTCTCGAGCCATGAATGAGGCACCGAATCATAGGCCTTCTTGTAGTCAATCCAAGCGGCAGAGAGAGACCCCCTGCTCCGCCGAACTTGTTGACAAATGGTCGTGTCAATGAGGAGGAGCTCCTTAGTACCACGGGACCCAACCCTACATCCATTTTGAGAGAAGGCCAAAACGTTGTTCGCAACAATGTGCGTGTTAATTTTTGCTCTCAAAATAGATGTAAGGAGCTTGTACAGCGTAGGCAAGCACGTGATGGGTCGATAGTTTTTCGCTTCCGTGGTACTACCGGACTTATAGAGCAAGAAGGTAACACCAGTTGTTAAGAAAGATGGCAGGGAACCAAGCTCGAGGGCTTGTTGGAATTGTGTTGCCAGTCGTTCGTGTGAGCATCGAAACCACTTAACCCAGAAGTTGTGCAACCCGTCCGGCCCAGGACTTTTCCAGTTCTGAGTCGTACGAGCCGCACAACTCACGTCATCGGGGCTGATAGTAACAGCCCCCATGGCTTCGATGGGCTCACACTCGCGCTCGACAACATTCATCCACTCGCCCTCTGTGTGCTCGACTGGCACCGACCAGATACTACGCCAGAAATTACTCATGGCGGTAGGATCCGGCAGCCGCCCGTCGGTCACACGTTGGTCGGTTCCCTCCCATTTTCGGTATACCTTCCTTTGATCGCTCTGGAAGAGGCGATTCTGCTGGAATCGATCCACACGTTCTCTGTAGCGACGGATACGGCTTGCCCACGCATAGACTTTCTGCTTCAGGAAGTCGATGCGCTCTGTGACACAGGCCATGTAATCACAGGAACTGACATCAGTCCCCGCAAAGGCCTGTGCTACGTAGCGCATGACACGAGGGCGGTTGTTACCCCCCCTGAAGCAGATTAGCTTTGCAATGAGAGTCCTGAACGTGCTGATACGCCGCTCGATCCGTACTTGCCAGGCGGGGACACCACCGGCAGTCCGCGGTGCTCGGTCAGCGTCCGGGAACTTGACACGAGCAACGCGGCACGCCGCGATGGCCCCGCAGTACATGATCGAGTGGGTATCAGCTAGATCTTCGCTAGCCCGCAGATACGGGTCTAGCAAAGCATTCAAGGCTCCCACTAGCGCCAAGTTACGTTTATTCGCGGGCAAGCGTGGTAATCGCGGCCTAGAGTCAGGTGCGAATCGATACCGCTCAATCGTCTCTTCCAGAGTCCTCCTCAATTGCTCATTGGCCTGGGTACTCACGATACTCACGCAGTGCCCCTCGTCAGAGTCGGGATCGACCCGCGGCGCCCCCGGCATCAGGTGGAGTGCTGGCGCCGGAACCGGCGACGTAGCAGGTGGATTCCGAGACGACGTGGAGGCCGCGCGAGCAGCCAGTACTTCCAGGCGCAGTCGATCAAGCGTCGCGTCGTCCAGCAGCTTACGCCGTTGAATGGCGCGCACTTGATCCGATAGCCGCTGCGCAGATGCGGCGATGGCCGGTTCGAAGGTCTGGAACAGGAGGAGCATCCTGTCTCGGTATGCAGACAGTTGGGTTCCCCCCTCTGTAGCCCCATAGTATGCGCGCATGACGTTCTCGTTATTGGCTTGAGACCATCGCATGCGACGCACTATACCACCGGTAGCGGGAGCCGTGGGCGGAGCAGAGTGCCCCGCAGGCCCCAAGCGTGCCGGCAGCGGTGGCCGCCCTCGTCGCGCAGGTGGTCGTGGCGGCGGGGGCGGCGGCCCGCACTCGTCGTCGCTCGACTCGCTCGTGTCGGGCGCGGTGGCGAAGTCGTCGCTCGATGCCGATGGTGAGCAAGACGAGGCGGGCGGGGGTGTTGGTCGTGCGTGTGTTGGCGTGGCAGCTGTGCTTATTTTTCGCGTATTTTGGCTCCTCGTGAAATAGCGTTGCATGATTTAAACAGCATTTACATATTTGAACGTTGACATTTTTGACACTTCACAAATTCGGTTTTTCGTCCATAATTACCGTTTCTGAGCTGTGTTTTTACTATGTCCGTGGTTATTGAGAATTTTCTTCGGTTTTTCATGATAGATGTTGTAAAATTATGTCGAAAACAGTTAGGTAAACATAAAAAATATTAAATATAAGCGGAGGCCAAAATCCGTGACAGCGAGTGACAGCAATTTATTATTATTATTATTATTTTATTTTTTTTTTATTGTTTCTTTTTATTAGTCATTCCATTGTCAATTTAATCATCTTAATTCGTAAATTGTTTTATTATATTGAAATAAAATCTTGTTTAGAAGCAGTAGGTAAATATTTCTAAACCAATGTTTTTGTACGCCAATCGGCAAAACATAGTGGAACATAAAATAATTGAACATCTCTGTATGTATGCAATGGCTGCATATATAACCTATGCTTAACAAATAAAACACTTTAACTTTGACTTTTAAAAAAGCCAACTTGACTTTTGTGACCTCCCCTCGTCACTTAAACGGACATGGACATGTGCATACTTTCAATTCTCACTTACGGTGCTCAAGCTTGGTCTTTGAGAGAAGCTCAGCAGTTCAAACTCGGGGTTTGCCAGCGAGCCATGCAGCGTAGCATATTATGTGTAAAATTAAGGAATCGTATCCGGAACACCGCCTTTCCACAATCTGCCAGCAGAGTATACTAAAAGTTGATCATTGTTGGAACACGGAGGGCAAACGAGCCCAGGGACGGTCCCCAACCAGATGGAGCGATCATGTGTGGTCAGAGACGCGATGAACAGACACCGGTGGAGGCAGTTCATAAGAACTAGGTATACAGCATACACATCCACCAAAAACCATGATCCTCAGTCATCAGGGGACCAGAGACAAAGTGATCCGGAACACCAATGCTACACTCCAAGGCTGAAATAGTCGACGTAGCTTGGAAGGCGGCCAAGTTTAAGTGGAACTGAGCTGGTCACGTTTGCCGCATGCCGAGTGAGCTGTGCCAAGATTGCCACATAGTGGAGACTAATTGCCCGACCGTGACACCGAGCGACCAGCGACGCAGCAAGTGAATCCCTGATCCATCGCATGTTATGCCAACTAACTAGTGCGGTGAGCGTCTTGACCGTGCAATGAAGAGAAAATTCGTCCACCGCGCCGCCGGTCGCGCGTTGTCGTAGCTGGTCCCTAATAGCTCAAAACGGAAACGCCACAGACCCAATCGGTGATGGTAAGATGAGCTTCACTTCTTTTTAAAGGAATAGACAGAAATTGCACAGAATAGAGATTATTGGAAGAAGAGGCCTTAGAGGCCTTTTTCCGACGACAGAATATACTAACAATAATAAAAATAATAATAATCGAAACGGGCTATGTGCTTTCGCAGTAATGAAACGGCTAGACATAAGACGAACGAAGTTTATTAAGACAGTAGAGGATGCCCGCAACTGCGTTCGCGGAGGAGACAAAGTCATAACCCTACGTGTTTTCTTCAGCATAGTCGGGTAAAATTTTCTTATAACCATCTGTAGATAGCCAGGTATGTACAAAAAAGTATTTGAAATCCGTTGAGTCGATTTTGCGCGATGAAGCCACACAAAGACACATACAAATATACATTAAAAAAAAACAAATCGATTCAGTGACCTCTAAGTAGTCCGGTACAATAGTTTTTTTTGAAAATATCTCAAATGTACTGACATTATATTTTTACAACTTAATAATAGTATAGATAAAAACGAAGACCATTAACCAAATAGATTATCAAAATATTTTAATTTGTGTTAAAAACGTCATATCTCGAACAGCCAGTCACCTTATTTCCATTAGAACAAATCCAGAAGACCGTGTTAATTAAATGTAATCCCCTGAAATTATACGGATAGGACGCCATAAACGCTTTTTATGATTAAAAAAGTTATATTAAAATGGTACAATAAAATTCATATTGTTTTTTTACCTCTGACCTTAATGAGAGATGTAATGTTTGGGTTGTGTGAGTTTGTAGCTAATATATGTCTGTATGTTGCACAATATGTTTTTAATGCGTGATCTTAATGCGTTTTTTTTAACGCCTGACGAAATAGGGTTGTAATAAATTTGGGGTGGGTATCTGTGTATCTGTCTGTGGCATCGTAGCGCTTGTACGGATTGATCGATTTTGATTTTATTTTTAACGAGCTTCTGCCCGCGACTTCGCCCGCCTTAAATTCGTTTATCGTGGATAAGGGTATTTTCCGGGATAATAAGTAGCCTATATCCTTTCCCGAGACTCAAACTATCTCCATACCTGAACAAAACTAAACAAAAAGACTCATGTCCTAAGTTCAAATTTCTTTACAAATACAAATACAAATACAAATACAAATATCTTTATTTGCGTAAAATGTGGTATTAAAGATGGTACATTTCAAATAAATACAGACACACACATTTTGCCAGCAACTGGCATGCAAAACAAGAATTTTAAAATACGACACAGTATATAATAAAGCGTCTATAACTAATAATGCAATTATACCTTAATCCATAACAGAATTCACATCTAAACATATTTATGACCATAAAATATTAAACAAATGTCAGTGCATACTAAATAATTCCTTTAAATATTTATGGGTAGGCGCCACTGTGCCAACGTAAACATCGATTCCGTAAATAAAAATGTAAAGTTAATGCATTAGAAGTCGTAAATAGTGCTTAAAAGTAAAGTGGAGGTGTTGACTCACCATGTCAAATGTGGACAGTGTAAACATTACTAAAAAGTTGCTTAAAGCGCAAAAACATAAGGAGAATACTTTGCAGTGACTGACATATCGATTTTACAATAATTCTTGTCAAGAGTGCTAATGAAATTCCAGCGTTAATAGACAGCAGGTGGTTGTGATTATTACAGGTGCATGAAAAAGACGATTTGGTGACCTAAAGTGAATTTGACTATAAGTTATAACCTATATATATTCGCACGAAAAACGATAATCATTGTACATGGACTTGTTTTGTATTTTGTGCGCCATCTTTGGTCAGATGTTTTTATTACAACGGATGATCGGATTGATGAAAGGTGATCGACCATAGTGATCCTAGTTGGTGGCAGCACGAGTGCCAACACAACTGATGCGAGTGTCATCTATGAGAAGATGTTAATACCACGATGAGTGCGCGTTCTGTATAAGTTCATCCAGATCAGCATTGCCTCGCGGCCCTAGGCAATTACAAAAATTCCGCCAGGTGGCACGACCAGTACCAAAACAATGGATTGTTTGCAAGTGGTTCGGTGCATGGTCAATATGTTCCTGTAGCTTCGGCGTGTATCGCGAAGACGGATCCTTTATTTATTTTTAATTTTGTTCGTGTTCAAGTCATAGTTTTTAGAAGTACTTTTGCTTTTGACTAAATGTTGCTGTATATATATTTTTTGGTACTTTAGGTTGACTTAATTATTTCTTAAAAATAAATCTCGTGAGTTTCTAAGGCGTGCGAAATATTTCGGTTATAGCATCGTGATTTTATTTTAATTATACTTGGTAAAATGTATTTGTTTTGTTTATTGTTTGGGTAATATAATATTGTTTGATATAATTACCGTCGGAGTATTATGTATTTGCCATGCTATAACTCTATAAGCGCACTACTTAAGATTTTTAAGATACTACTCAGCTTGATTCCTTTGGTATTTTTTTTTTTTGTATGGTTTTAATTGTTAATTTATTTATTTTTATTTATTGGAAATTTTTATTTTGAATGTTTTTTTATGTTTACATGGATATATACAGATTTGTTTGTTTTAATTAAATTTATTTATTCTTTTGCATGTTTATACTAATTGAAATATTTGTTTTGTATTCTTATTCATTCTCTCGCCGCTGATGTTTAAAAGCACAGTATGAATAGCCCGCCAAAGGTTAGCTGTCCGTATTGCCCGGGATTGCCAAAGTTATATGTGCAGTCAAGGGGTCTCAACGTGCACATAAGTAAGGTTCACAGGGATGTTGTTTCACAAAGTCGGGATACATCGGTCTTGTCCAATCACACAGATGCTCCGCCGGTTTTGACTGTAACTTCGGATAATGGTTCCCAGGGGACACAAACTGGACGAAATTTGAATGATTTACCATCCTTAAAGGCCAAAATTCGTGTTTTAAGGCATATACGAGTACCTAAGGGGGCAAGGAGCTTGGCCGCCGGAAAATTATGCACAGTCATAGAGGATTGTCTGCATACGAATAGTGTAGACGATTGGTTCAGGTTGCTGTCTTTCTCCTATTCGGCGTTGAGGGTGCCGGACGCGGAGGGTTGCAAGTCGTTGACGTCCAAAGTAAAATTGAATATAGAAAATGGTAGTTTATACTTTCCGGAGGATCAGGCTTCGACAAAACCGCCATCAGTGTATCGCACTATTGAAGCCAAGGTGCACGACGGGGACTTGAGAGGGGCAGTCCGGTTACTTTTGTCGGATTTCTCACTCGCTCCCGTGAATGAGGATACAATGACAGTTTTACGGGACAAACATCCAGCTCCCTCTGCATTTCAGGTTTTGCCACCGGAACCAAATATTGCAAGTTCTTTTTTGACAGTTTCGCAGTTGGATGTGGCTAATGCAATTGCATCTTTCTATAATGGTTCGGCGGCTGGTCTCGATGGTTTGCGCCCCCAGCATCTTAAGGAGTTGATTTCTACTTCTGCGGGAAACAATGGGCATAGGCTTCTCGATTCTATCACCAAACTTTGTAATTTTTTATTGAGAGGTATGCTCAACATAGAGGTGAAACCATTTCTATATGGGGCCTCTCTATGTGCCCTGTCCAAAAAAGATGGCGGTATTAGACCGATTGCGGTAGGCGGTATTTTTCGCCGACTCGCGGCCAAGCTCTGTTGTCGATCAGTTAGGGACGTAATGTCTTGTTATTTGCAACCGATACAGGTGGGTTTTGGAACTGCTTTGGGATGTGAGGCGGCAATACATTCCACTCGGTCTTTTGCGATACAACACGAGACGTCTAATTTTATAATTGTCAAAATTGACATTAAAAATGCTTTTAATAGTGTAGACAGAGGGACCATCCTCAATGAAGTCTTGGAGCTAACCCCGTCACTGTATCCATTTGTTTACCAATGTTATGCTTCTTCTAGTAATCTGTGTTACTCAACAAATGTTATACGGTCGCAGGTTGGGGCTCAGCAGGGAGATCCTTTGGGTCCATTGTTGTTCTGCTTGGCCATTCAAAAGGTTATTTCTGGTTTAAAAGCCCCTTTAAATGTCTGGTACCTGGATGACGGGATTATTGGGGGGAGCCCAGAAGTAGTCCTTAAGGATTTAAAAACTTTAATACCAGCTCTAAAACTGGTAGGTTTGGAAATAAACCCAGCTAAATGTGAACTTTTTGTTTGCGGTGGTTTGCTTTTCAACACTCTTAGGGATTTCGAATCTCTTTTACCTGGAGTTACGCAGATTGACAGGTCCTCATTTAATTTATTGGGTGCTCCCATTTTTCTCGAGGGTGTCCGCTCTACTCTTCAACTTAAAAGGCAGGCACTCTCCTCAGTGCGGGAACATTTGGAGCATCTGTCGGGACATGTTTCACTTACATTGCTGCGAAATTGTTTTTCTTTGCCCCGGATGGTATATTTCTTGCGAACGTCACCTACTTGGATGTTCGAACAGGATTTGCAATCACTCGATGGCATTCTTAAACTAACTTTAGAATCAGTGCTCAATGTTCATTTAGATGAAATACAATGGCGTCAAGCCGCCTTACCTATTCGACATGGCGGTCTTGGAGTTCGTCGGGTTCAAGACATCGGTCTGGTCGCTTTTTTGGCCTCTGCATATGGTTCGGCGGATCTTGTTGCTCGCATTTTATCACTGGATGGCAGCGACATTCGCTTGCCTTTTGTATCTGAGGCTTTCGAAAGGTGGGCATTGCTCTGCCCCACGGATGACCGGCCAGACAACCGCACGGTTCAGAGAGGGTGGGATGATATTCTTTGCAAGCTCTCTTACTCGCGTTTGTTGGATGGTGCTTCGGGAGCGGATTTAGCGCGTCTTAAGGCGGTTGCAAAGCCTGAGTCAGGAGCTTGGCTCCATGCTTTACCGTCTCCTCAATTGGGTACACTGCTTGATAACGACTCGTTAAGAATAGCAGTGGCCCTCAGACTGGGGGGCAAGGTGTGTGAGGCACATCGCTGCATTTGTGGGGTGATGGTAGAGGAGAATGGACATCATGGATTAAGCTGCCAGAGATGTGCGGGGCGTTTTCCGCGGCACCATTCCATAAATGAGATTGTCCGTCGAGCCATGGTGTCAGTGAATATCCCATGTGTTTTGGAACCGCCAGGTTTATCTAGGACGGATGGCAAGCGACCGGACGGACTTACATTGGTTCCGTGGCGGAGAGGGCGTTGTCTTTTATGGGATGCAACATGTGTCAGTACTTTTGCTGCTTCCCATTTAAGGCAAAGCGTAAGATCGGCGGGTTCAGCGGCGGAAACGGCCGCTAAGTTGAAACACGCCAAGTATTCTGCTTTGGAATCAATCTATGATTTCGTGCCGGTCGCTGTGGAAACGGCTGGACCTTGGGGTGATGAGGCTCGCGAGCTTTTCAAGCAGTTAGGGCGGCGATTGAGAGAAAGGGGCAACGATCCTCGCTCAGGGTCATGGTTGGTTCAGCAGGTCTCCATTGCCATTCAGAGGGGCAATGCTGCTAGCATAATGGGGACCTTTGGACCAGGCATGGCGCTGAGGGAGAATTGGATAGCGTAAGTTTTACATGACGAAGCATGTTGCAGATTTTCTTTTTGTTTATTTTTATACTTGACGATGCTTGTTGCAGATAAACTTCGTTGCATGCTAATTGATTACTTGTGATGACGAAATAAAGACTTTCATTCCTTTAAATGTATATTTGGACTTATCAAGTTCTTCACGCAATGCACGGAATACTCTTATAGAAAATAATTGCTCGTTTAAATTAATACGATTAGGCGTATTTGATATATGAATTGGCAGGCCTATGATTTCTTTGAACTCTTTTTTTTAATTTTTTTTTTTTTAAAATAGCATCAATGTTTTATCATTTTAACATTTCATTTTTACAATTCAGCTACACAAAATGGCGAACTGAATGGTTTTTGGTACTAATTTCTTTTATTTGTTTTCAAAGGTACTTTCATAGCCATAACATACAGTAACAAAGACATTTTCTACAAAAAGTATTTTTTTTGATAATTTCCAATAAACCTTGTTGCGGAAAGTTTTGAAAACAGTCGTCTCAAATGAGGAAGTAACATTTAAACAGTTATGAAGTCCACTTAAAAACGCACTTAGCCCATTTTCATAAACTTAGATGTCCTACCGCCTGTTTTGATTTATTACCTATACTTATTACCATTCAAAATGTTACCGAGAACACTCCAAATGACGGAACTTCAAAACTAAGTCATTTCACCAGGCTAATAAATTATGAAAACGGTTTGAAATCCCAGTGAGAAATGTCGGAATATTTAATATTAATGATAATTTTAACTTAGTTAACCTCGCGGTCCCAGGGGTGATAGTACCTACAAAATCAGAGCCAAGTTTCTGAAAATAACTTAAAGTCATTAAGGTCAAAACGGTAACTTTAAGCGCAGTTTGAGCCAAATGGTTAAGAGATTTGTAAGTTGCAAATACTCATACTTTATTCATAATTTTATTTATTTTAACTTTATGAGACGAAGAGAGAAAATCCGGCTAATTGCGAGACGGACTCGCGAGGGTTCCGTAGAAAATATGTATACGCTAAAAAGGCCGTGTCTATGAAAATCCAGTATTAGCAGAGTCTTACTTCTACGCAAAATATATGTGATGTAGGGTCATTTTGTATTGGATATTTAGTCAGACGTTAATATGATTTTAAGATTTATTTTTCATACCTTAAATTTCTAGGACAACTAGAAGTATCCTAGATTTTCCATGAACCGCAATTTGCTTTCAAATACTTTACATTATATTAAGCTCGAATGTATATTATAGACATACTTAACTATACTTATAATAACTTTTTTTATAACTAAATCAAAAAAAGAATATTACAAAATTAAATTAATAATTTAAAAACGCATCGGGTGTCAGCTAAAATTTAGATTTTTATTTCATTTATTTAGCTTTTCCCCTTAACGACGACGCTTTAATCACCCTAATTATATAAAAGGACAAGGCCCAGAAATTTCAATTTTTACTTTTTATAAGTTTTTTTGAGTTGGCTTTTTTAAAAGTTTTTTTTTAGAAACTAACTATAATGCCGTGACTTCTCAGATATCTATTGAGGCCAAAATACCGTTACCTAAACGAATACCAGAAGCTTTTAGCTAAAAGCCAGTAATTACTTTACAAATCCCATTCTAATGTAGAACAAGAATCTTTATTCGAAGCATTTTTCATAATTAGTACCTAAGTGTTAAGTTAGGCAATAAATTATTTTAGAGCATTCGCAAATAGCTGCTTTGGCTGCGAACCAAGCTTTATCTGTAGGTCAAAGAATATAGGTACATCACTGAAGGCTGGCTGGAGATTTAGTTCTAGTCAACAAAAAGTCGGCGAAGTGTAACACGGCCTCGTGCACAAATACCAAATGCAAAATAAAATACGTTACCCAAAAAACCGGCCAAGACCATGTCGGACCATGCTCAGTGTAGGGTTCCGCAACCGTTCATACAAAAACTGCACTACAGATGAAGAAAATACCACATGAAAATGTGCACGAGCAAAAGGACGTATCTCTACGGCACTTACGTTCTTTTGCTGAGATGCGCAGTTTATCTGCAATAACTCAAAAACGGTATATCCGATCATGTCAAATATTTTCGTTGATTATCTTTGTACTTTTTTCTAGGCTTAAAAATAGAAGGGGGGGGGGGGGGGGGGGGCACAATTTATGATACTTATGGAGCCATTTTTCGAAAATATTCGCCAAATCAAAAAATCACCTCAAAATAGTTTTAAAAAGAATTGTCTAAATATGTGCCATACATTTATATAAGCAGAAAATAAAATCTGTGTCGGCGTCATGTAGTGCCTACCCAGATATTTTTTTGTTAATTTAACTATCAAACTAATTAGCGGCTTATACAAGACACCACTCCAAATTTCATCAATTTACATCTTGTATTTTTTCAGTACCTGTGAAATACGGACGGACATGACGAAAGTATAAGGGGCGGGAGTACTCTCTTTTCGTGAAGGTTTGAAGGTCGCATCAAGGGTCGAATTTAGTGGGTATTAAAAAAAAAAACACATTTATTGCAGCGAAAAGATAGCACCGTTACAAAAAGAAAGCTTAAAGATACGAATTAATTACAATTACCTTAAATCTAGATTGAAAATAACACTTAATATAAGGATACAACGCAATGGTGCTACCATTTCCGCAACAAAAAGCCACCATTCAGCATGATGCTGCGACATCGGGGTAATATCGCAGTGCTGGTCTTCCGTGGGACCCGGGGCAGGTAGGTAAAACGTAGGTAGGTTTTTTATAGGCAAGGAGGGCGTTAGAGTTATTGAATGTCACAACTGTACCATACTTATGCCAAAAAATCCACAATAATGCTAGAAATATCATTTAGAAAACGATTAAATATTACATCAGAAGAAAAGCGAAGGATTATACCAAATCCTTCGTATTTCGATAAAAATGTTTTGAAATTCGCTATTGATATACTGCCTTTTTTTAATGCAGTCATTGATTTAGTTGTTTCGTTTCAGTTTACCTTTTTTCTCTTATGTAAGTTATATTTCATATTAAGCGAATACGAAACAACCTTATTAGAATAATGAGATGCAACCTCATTCCCGCCACTATAAAAAAAGTCACAATAAAAATAAAATAAGTAATAAAGACTTCAGGCCTCAGACCAAGAAAAAAAGATAGACATGACATTGAACAATCTTGTGAAGCCGTGTTTTAGGCATGGTTTTGACAAATAAGACAACTTCACACACATGGTTTGTTTGTATTGTATCGCGTGAAGTTGGCTTTGTCATGGTTTTTTGTGACCTCACTAGATTGTTCGTAATGTCTGTCTTTTTTTCGTGGTCTGAGCTTCAGCCATATTTTGTGTGAAAATAAGTACCAAGTCTCAAAAGACTGTTAATCGTTTTTCAAAATAAAATAGCATGAAGCCAATTCACACTGCTCTGACTATATAGGTACATGACATGCACATTATTGCCATTTGTATTTTGTAGCGACACTGTCCTAGAGTGGTAACTTGTCAGGCTATACTCTTGTTTCTGAGCAAAATTAACAAATAATCAGTAGTATTGACTAGAAGCGATACAAAAATTCATTTCGGAAAGTGATAAATGAAGCATATTTTGCCATATATCATCAAAAATAACCTACAAAATCTAAATGACTAGCAACACGAAAACCCAAGACGAGAGAAGTCTTGTGGCGTCATTTATCATTCTTGCTCGACTAGTCTTGGTAAGTTTGTTTGATCCGTTTTCCAATACTGAGTGAACAGTACTATATTGAAAAAATATTAGCAAGAGTTAGCGCGTAACTTCATTCTTGGATGAAGAAAAAATCTTTATCTTCTTTTTGCTTTAGCGTAGTTGCTTAAAAAGTATCTTAAAACTATTCACGGATGCTTAGTAATCCTGGTACTAAAAATGGTAGAGATCCGTCCAACTGTTTTGACCTGATAAGGTCGCAAATATATTTCAACCAAGAGATGGCGCTGTTATCAATATTTGGGGTTTTTGTGACATGCATGAATCACGCTGTTAAGATTTTTCTTTTATTCAGTACCCGTGTAAGTATATTTATAATAGTATATATAGATGTGTTTACTAGAACCAGGACCAAATCACTGGAATCCTTCCCCCTGAAGTGTTTCCATAGCGCTATAACATGGGGTTCTTCAAGAAGCGAGTTAATAGGGCACTCAAAGATTGGCAATGTATCGGCGATTCCTCTGGTGTTGCACATATCTATGGGCGACGATGACTACTTTCCATCAAGTGGCTTGTCTGTCCGTTTGCCATTCAAATATTTATACGGAACGTAATTACTCTAGTAGAATTGTACGTGATGCAACTTAAATCAAGAAACACCCAATTTTCAATCGGGAAGACGGTGTCAAACTCATCTTCGTGGAATCCAGTTATTAGTTAATTTTAACAACATCAAATAACATCCGATTAATCACCAGATGTCGTGGGTGTAGTGTGTCGGTCTTAGTGACAACCTCAGTTCTTAACTTTATAATCAACACCAAGCGCGAGTACAACGAAAAACTCGCGCGGCAAGATGTTGATACCCGCCTCTCCAGTTCCTTCGAGACTATGGACGTAACGCGACATCCGAAACATCGAAGAATTACCAAGGAAAGTTGATTGAATAAATCATATTTATACGTGATTAAGCTTCGTTTTGTTGTGTTGAGATGTGTAAGTTAAATTAATGTTTTGTTACACACTTTCGCAACCGACATTTTCGTAGCGCTACGATCGTAGCCAATATCATTGAAAAAACCAGCGAAAACTTGCTACGAGCAGAGCGCCCGCTAGGCGGGTTCTTGATGCAATGCGTTTCCTCGCATGTAGAGGAAATTGCGTAGTGCTACAAAAATCTGGGCAGCGAAAGTGTTAACATAGAGCCTAGACGAGTAGTGTTAGTATTTCATGCCGTCAGTATAGGAGTTTGTCAATATAAGGTAAAATTCCATGTGGCAAATGACATATTTCCGTGGTATGAGCTAGCTGGTATTTCTATAACAATATTATGTATTTTAGCGTGGTATTTGCAATTACCGCTATGCCGTTAATTTAATAGCGGAAATTATACTAACAGTATAAATTTCATTAAATATTCATTTATAGACTTGTGTGGTACCTATGTCTTTACCCGAGATATCATAGTGAGTACTATATATGGATTTATTTAGATCTTGATAAAATTGGAATACAGATGTTGCCTAATTTCAAAATTTGTAACAATTATATAAGATCCTTATAAAACAAGCAAAATAAGAAACTACTATAAAATTTTTGAGTACGATATTTTACGTTTAGCTTTTTTATGAGCCGTTAACACATTTACGACTGCGAACCCGCTAGGTGAGGTCTCTGCTTGTAGCAAGGTTTCGCTACATACGCATTTTAGCGTGCGCTACGAATTTCGTGGTTGCGAAAGTGTTAAAGTTGGGTGGGAAAGTCTATTTTTAAAGTATGAAAATATGAATAAGTAATATTAATTGCATTGAATCAAACATAAAATAATAAAATGTATGGTAGCTTTTGTTATGAAACCGTTTCGATAAACGCAAGTTTTAACATAGCTGCTCTGCAGAACAAAGTTGTTAATTTTTCCATACAAAGTACTAACCGCGTGACGTCACTCAGCTCGTAGACTTTAGTATGAAGCGTCTTTTGGCAAAGTCCAAAAATGTGATTTTAACATTGTTGTGTCTCGGGGAGTTTTTATGAAATTGAAGTAGTTTTTGCAACAATATTTTTAATATTGAGAGGTCGTTCTCTATCATATCACAGGCAATAGTGGAAAAATAACCTATAATAGTCAATTGGATGACTGGAACTAGAAACATCGCTATACGAAAATGACACAAACATACCAAACTTTTATGGCCGATATGTTTTTTTTAATCAAATCCTTTATAACTCAATAAAGCTGCTACATTCATAATTTTATAACCCTGTCTCATACATATTATACAGCATCATCAAGACATAAAGGCTTACATAAAAAGGTGATATTACCCTCTGTGAAGACACTTTTATAAAAACACCCTTTACAAGCACTTGAACGATGTCCACTCCAGTTTTATAGCCTTTCTATAGCTACTTTGAATACAGGCACTGAAAGATCTTAGATTATAAACATTGAATACACAACGTTACATGAAAAAAGCAAGTATTTTTTAACACTTTCGCAACCGACATTTTCGTAGCGCTAAGCTCGGAGCCACATGGGAAAAACCGTGTGTAGCGAAAACTTGCTACGAGCGGAGCGCCCGCCGATCGGTCTCGCGGTCGTAAATGTGTTAAAGCATCCATTTATTACAATGTATAACTATTATTTCATCTATATTATTATAAAGTCGTAAACATTAAATGTCTGAACATTGAAGACTATTTGTCGGTCACTGAGACCTACTACTGTCACTGAGGTTTACTAAAAGTCCACGGAAGAGTAAAAAGTCGCAACCCTCTTTTTTACTTCTTTTTAGTCGGGTAAAAAGTATCCTATAACAATCTTGGAATGTCCAGCTACCCGTGTACTAAAAATAGTTGATATCCGTTTAGCTAATTTATCGCGATGGAAGCCACAATAACACATACAAACATACAAAAATAAATATTTTTGAATTAGTGACCTCCAAATAGTCCGCTACAATATTTTTTTTGAAAATATCTTCAATGTACAGAACAGACATTTCATTTTTACAACTTTATAATAGAATAGATGTGTGCTACTAGCAATCACCTAAATCCATTTGCCTGCACCGGGTTAAGTTTAGTATAGGTAAGTATAGTTAATGAAACTAAGTATAATAAGTCACCGTAGCAAATTCTTAGATCTAATGGCTCGTTTTTGTTTGATCACGTTTAGATTTTTGTCATAAGCTCCCACGCTAATGACTTAGAAACAATCTAGAATCACGAATTGTTTGAGAAAGAAGCGACTAGTGTTGCTATAAACTTTTGCTCGCTTAATAAATGTATCGATCAATCACGTAATCGAACCAGAAGACCATTATTGAAAAACCATTCTTGTTCAGCATATCATCATCATCAACATCATCATTTCAGCCATAAGACGTCCACCGCTGAACACAAGCCTCCTCAATAGATTTCCACATGGGCGACCCGCATCTAGCGAGTCCCCGCAACCCTAGCCAGGTCGTCCAACTACCTTGCGGGCGGTCTTACCGCGCTATGCTTGCCAAATCATATCAAAGCATATCAAATTAGACCTAATATGACTGACAAACAAATTAGGCATTGTATGTTGAAGAAGTTGGGTGCATTAGGATTGCGCGACGACATTGAGAAACAATGTTCAAAAATAGGTTATTCTCAGTAAAGCCAAGAATGTCGACATACCTTAGTCAGAGAGTTATCAGACTTACGGGCCCACAACCGTAGGATCGATGGCCGCTGCGGCAGAAAGGTTCTTGGGTGGCAACCACGTACCGAACGTCGCAGAGTGGATAGGGGCACGATCCGGTAAATATCACAGGACAGAGGAAACCGTTGAATGGGAGCAGAGGTCGCTGCGGTGATCCGTGAACGAGGTCTTTGTCCAGCAATAGAATTTTTTTGACTGATTTGATAGTACTACACTAAGGTTGTCTGGAAGAGATCCCTGTTAAGCGATAAAAGGGCCTGTAGTTTACCTCTCCCTTAATATATTATTTTATTTGTTACTTCTCTTTGGTGTGATGTGCAGTACAGACGTACTAAGACGAACTAAGCTGGTTGGAATGGAGTCCCTGTTCATAAAAGGTCAAAAGTAGCGGGTATTTCGTACGCATGGATGACAGTAGACTATCAAAGGCTGTCTTATACTCGCAGTTGATGGGTGGAAAACGCAAGCCAACTGCCTTGTGCCTTGCCGGGGCGCATGCTCTGCCAATTGAGCTACAGAGTCCAGTCAGCTTGTCTTTAAATGTTGTCACTATTTGTTACAAGATCTATGCATTTTGCATTTAACTAAGCACACTTTAAAAATCACGAAGATCGTGAAGGTAGAACATCAAGATTTTCGTAAATAAAATCAATATCAAACAATAGTCCAATTGAATGAAACCGATTTATAATGCCATTACTGCTGCTGCTACTGCCTTTCATGTCCTCATCCTGTTATGAAATGTGACTCCGTGATTCAATTTGGGTGGCGCACTCTCAAATTTACAGCTAGGAAACAATCTATGGCTGGAGTGTGGAACTGTCTTCCTTCAAACCCAGTATAAATCCGTGTTCAAACCTTTCCCTCGAGCAGTACTACTTGGATTTCTTCAAGTTAAAAATGAATAGGTACTATCTATCATTAGTAGTACCATCACTTACTCGTACCATGCTTCAAACCAAAAATTGAACCAGTTGTTTGAGCATATTTCCACTCCCCAGTTTTTATTCATGCAAGTTTGTCTTTGAAGATAAATTATAAGTCCAACATACCGCTATGGAAACAATACTAACATTTCACAACATAAACCTAAATAATATGAGATATAGGAAATCCCTTCTCTAATGCAAAGCAGAGAACTTATATAAAGGCGGCGTGTTGGGCCATTATTTATGTCGGCCGTCGTCGGTTGGAGGCATACGGTACACACTAGAAATAGAACTCGTCATTTGGATTTCATAGTAAAAACATTGCTAAGTTTGGGACTAGGTCGTTATGTATAAAATTGCCCCAGCCTAGATATTTTATATCACACTGGAAGGTGCCCGCAGTATCCTTCGCAGAAGAGAAAAAAGTATTAACCCTTTTTTTACTCCCGCGTAGTCGGATAAACAGTTCTATAACCAGGTTGCAGAGATACCGTCCGTCCGTCTAACCGTTTTTTGGCGTGATGATGCCACAACGACACATACAAAAAAATCGATTCATGGACCTTCAAATAGTGCATATCACTTTTTTTAATATCTTCAACACAGACATTTTATTTTTGCAACTTTATGATAGTATAGAAGTTGTTTATCATTTAAAACAATAAAAGAAAAATGAGACTAACTGTTTCATTATATTAAAAATAATAATTACTAGTTTCGACAGTCTTTTCAGCAAACGGTCTTATATAGCAAATAGTCTCGACAGAGACTCACATCATAAGAGACTCGCTAGATGGCTGGATCAAGGGTCAGATACAGACAGCAGTAATCCTGGACACGGCGCGCATCGTCAGGAAGTTCTTCTCTGTGCAGCTCTAACAATATCTATCTATACATATAATAAAGCTGAAGAGGCTCGAAAGTCTGTAGGTACATGGAAGATATTCGAAAAAAAAGTTGGCCGGGGATACTGAGAATCGATAACAGAACACGTTCCAACAGTTTTTAGAATTTTTGTCTATTTGTCTGTTTATCTGTTTGTCTGTTTATTTGTACGCGCATCACGTGAAAACGTCTGAGCAGATTTTGATGCAAACTTTACTAATCTGTTGAGAAAATTCCCGGCTAGGTAAATTCAAGCCACTACACTTGATTGAGTTAAGTTTGCTCCTGAATCTTATGGCGCTACTTAGGACGGAGGTGCAAACTTTTCTCAAATATGTGCTACACGAGCCTACGGCTACTAGTGAGTACCTTGCTAAACAGGTGGCGCTAAAATTAATACTTTGGCATTTTGCCAAATTAACTCTAAGTTTAGAAGAGGTGGTATGGATATTACAAATTTAATTGAATAGAATTGATTTAATAATACAACAAAATACGAGATAAGCGGCTCAGTGGTATTAACAAGAAGGTGGCTCACATGTGCAAGAATTTGCCCAGGTACTGCTTCAGGTTGGAGAAGGACTTCTGGAGGAAACCAACGACCAGATTCTATTACCAGAGACGTTATGTGTTATGTTCCGTCTGTTGAAGACCACATTCGGAGCGTATACGGAGACCTGAGCCAGGTGACACGACGTTCGAACTCTTCGGTTTGTGAAAGAGCCGTTAATGCCCGGATATTGGCGGAAATGGAAGGTGAACAGGCAGTATATAATTCCATTAACACTGTCTTGGATGAACGCTTCGTCACAACATACTTGATGGAGTTCCTAAACTCATTGAGCGCTTCAGGACTCCACAGCACACACATTAACCCTGAAAGTTGGAGTTCCGATCATGTTTCTTCAGAATTTGTCACCTCCAAAGTTATGCAACGGAACCAGGCTAAAAGTAGTGCAGCTGCAGCGAAACCTCATCGAGGCGCAAATCCTGATGGGGTGCGGTGCCGGAGAAGCCGTGTCCATCCCCCGCAACCCCTCATTCCGAGCAACTTCCCGCCCCGCTTCAAGCGCCTACCGTCTAGCGTCTGCTTCGCCATGACCACCAACAAGTCCAGGGGCAGACGCTGCGCGCCACCGGCATGGACCTGCGCATGGGCTGCTTCTCGCACGGGCAGCTCTACGTGGCGTGCTCGCGCGTCACCAGCTGCATGGAGCTGTTCGTGCTGATGCCCGCTGGGAAGCTTCATTACATACCTACTTCACTTCACTTTAGATACCTACTTTCGGAGTATGTAACTGTAGATATAATTATACGTATGTACATATTTATTTATGCATACGTAAACATAGCTGTAAATAAAATGTAATACTTGGCCTCAATATCTATATTCACCTTTCCTCTAATCTTACTTCTAAATAATATTAGACCTAAATTCGAAAGGTTGTTAGGAAGTTTGGATTTCTATGCCTATATTTCTTACCTTTTCTTGCTTAGACTGATTTGACTGGAAGAGCGATTTGGGTAATATTTGCCATGGACTTGATTTAGATAGTTTTCAAGCGGATGCTACGTAGGCATCTGCTGGAACAAGAACTCAAGTAGCGTCCATCTTCCATGCAGTAGCTGGTATATTTTGTATATATTATTTATATGTAATATATATATATATATTGTATACCATATATAGTATAGGTATAAGCAATTATGTATGCAGTATTTGCTTGTGGGTCCTAACGCTCTCAGTACTGAATGTTTTTCCCCACTGCACCATTTTCATGCTTCTCTGTTTGGCCCAATGCCTTTTGGCATTAAGTTCGCCATTTGTACTTACTTTTGTTTTGTGCAAAAACTTTAAATAAATAAATTAATAGTACTACAGTCAAGGACGTAAAAATAGAAAAGTGGTACTGTATCGTACGATGTATTTAGTGGTATTTGTATAACATTTTATCTGGACTTTACTTCAAGTTTCAGCTCCACGGGAGAGCGGTGTATTAGCCGCTTACTGACAAAGACCGAATTCCACGTGGGCTGAGCCGCGGGCACAGCTAGTATACATAAACCTAATCTAGACTGCCGCTGGCATCGGAGAAGGGCCCAAGCTACCGGTAGTTAGGGCTGCACAGAGAAGATCCTCGTGACGATGCGTGCCGTGTCCAGGATTACTGCCTATTGTATATATATTATTGTGAAAAAAAAACGTAGCTTAAGAACTAAGATGAATAAAGAGAATAATCATTCTAATAGGAAAAAACGACCCGTCTGGCTAATATTACCGCTGCGAAAACAATAGTAAAAAAAGTTACTTTCCGCAACTTAGAAGCGAAATATTATTTGTTGTGAAACATGTTGGGCCATTCCATTATTTATCGCGGCCATTCGGATAGAGGCGTTCGGTGTACAACTGAAACAAAACAGAAATTAACGCATTCATATGAGTGCTGTGGGTATTATACTTGGAAATTTACTATTGTACACTTATGGAGAATATTCGATGAATTGCTCAATTTATGGGGTGCGTAACGGTTGCTATAAGGACGTGTGGTATATTATTGATCGTTATAACAATTAGGGGTATAATGCACTTTTAGTATAACAATATTTGGTATATTCTGATATGATCTATCATCAGGCATTATGAACGTGTAATATAACAACTATCAATTTAACAGTATTACGGTATAGAGATTTGAACCCAGGACCTTCAGCTTCGCAAGCAACTTTACTCCCACTGAGCTTAACCCGGTTAATAGAGTAATACTAGACGGTTGCGGTGTAGCGAAAGTCATTTTCTAACAAACGAAATGATCAAGGATAATGATAAGAGTCTTCTGGTGCATGGTTGCACCTCATCAGCCCTAGAGGACATCGATTTTCGCAGTTGGATCTTAAGGAATAACCGTTTCATTCACCTAATCATGATAGGACCATATCGTCATCCGTCCAAATCTTCATTTACCAGCTTATAATTTTAAGCATCCATCAAGCTTAGTACCAGCAAAGTGGAAACTGAATAATAGGGCTATAAATTTACTTAGTAGCGCTTTGGGCTGTTATAATTAACAACGTGGTAAAATGCTTTAATTGATTATGAAAACGTGAGAAGCATATTTTTGAAAAAATAAAGAATATTCTGTTAATTAATCTCTGGGTTCTTGATTAAAATTTGTAGTGTACTTTTGTAAAGAGAACGGGAAAAAAGAAAAAAAGAGAAAGGAATAATTCAGGTGGCTGAGTTGGGATTCACAGATGGCTGTATATTTTTTACCTGATTATGCTGAAGTAAAAAGCGGGTTATGACTTTTTTCTCTTGTATTACGAGTAAATGAATACACTTCGACTTCCCTTGTAATTTTCCTGACGCGACGCCTCTGGTAAATTTGTAGGAGTACTTATATTATCTTCAAGCAAACTGAATTGTAAAGAAGGCATAACGCTTATCAAAAGATGGTAACATTGCAATATTCCGTGTGATGAAAATATGTTTTTGTATTTTTCAAAACAATTTTTTCCTCCCTCGTCTGCTCCTAAACTGACAGTTATAAATAATTGCTATGCATCTCACAACGCGACGCATATTACGATTCATGGAATGTCAAATGTTTGACGCGGAAAAATCCCCAGAATATGTAATTCTGGAAATGCGCAGTAATTTACAGAGTTGAAGATGTTATTCCCATTTGTAATTTTCACACGCATACATAATAAAAATGCAAATTTTTCCACGTACGTAAAATAAATGAACTAAAACAGGACTTTAACACAAAAACTGAATTTTGAATTAATTTGAATATTTTTCTTTATAAATAAGTATGCCATCGCCTTTAGCTGAGGTGTCGATGACTAATATATCGTTTGCCATAACGCATTTTTTTCAGAAACCATAAAGTTATCAGGATTGTTTAAAAGATCATCGTATAGACTAGGTTAGGTTAGGTTGGTTTTATAACAATCCTGAAAAGCTTACAGTTTCGTAAAAAAATGCGTTATGACAAACGATACCTTAGGATAAATGACGTTAGGGATTCCGTTATATGTAGATCCGTCGATCTCATATCGTTCAGTAAATTTTTGGTTATAAACATGTATGTATTTGTACATAATACTGATATGGGGCAACATTTGGGCGGATTTTACATAATTTACAAAGGTCCAGGTATCGTGGTGACAGTAAGTACAAACAATAAGATACTATGCGGGTGTTCGAGATTAAGAGTTCGTATAAGTCTTTTATCTATGTAATTAATTAAATACCCAAAATATACATTTCTCGGGTATTTCATTAATTATATTAATAAGGGAATTATTATAGTGGAACCGTCGGTATTGCAGCCTGTTGAAAACGCCTCTAAGTCATGAAAAGTCAAAAATCAAAGTTGTAGCACTTAAGGCACAATAATAGATATTTACTTAAAAATGTATACCTCACAATAGATAGCAGTAAATTAACTACTCTGTTAAATCTCTGAGTTTGCACTTACTATATGGAGTAGTAATAGAAACATTAACAAGATACAAAATATCCACATACTTGCTAAATATCTATAACAAGGGATATAAGTAAAGTAACTAATCTGTTGAATCTCTTAATTTGCACCTATTCTATGGAGTTGCAACAGGAATATTCACAACATACACATACCTATAATACTCAAAACAAAATAGGGGCCACTTCTGATAATTTCTGTTCAGTTTTTGTAGTTACAAAAAACTAAAATTATCTCAAATAAAACAATTGTATAGTTATTTAATCGATTATTAACCTAAACAAAAACAAAAGCCTCTTTAGCTGGAGACTTTGTAAAATATTTTTTCTAACTAATATATATTCCCACGTTGCGTCGTAGTTAAATCAAAGCTCGACTGAACTCACTAGTTTTCCTACATTGTATACGTTCAAGATGTAATATAAGTATGAAAATTTAAACAACTGATATTCATTTCCACAATTTCGGTACAAAATAAATAAAAACCACTTCGTCTTCTATTTACACAGACATGCGTATTTATGTAAGTTTAACCTCCAATATTTGTTTTCATTTCAATCCTAGTTATTGGTAGTTTTGGAGGCTAGCGACCAATATTTATAGACTCGCATTTCAATATAAAATTCAAGAATTTGCACAGTTTTTGTGTAAAGGGTTATTTTGTTGATATCTCTCTCTATATTCGAACTCGAACGCCTAGCAGTAGAATAAGCTGCTAGTTTATTTTTACGTTATTATTCATAAAAAAAACCGTTGGGCTCCTAAAGCTTGATCCTAAAGAAGATATATAGACATACCTGCAAAGAAAGGAAAAGAAAACAATTTATTGCCACACGAAAATAAATTACGTACAGGGAATAAATAACATAGGTATGAAAAAACTATGGAAAAAAAGTACCTCAAATATTCGTGACAAAAGGGACGGACTTAGCACCTGCGCAGCGCTGGTTTTCAGTCCATCCCTTTCCTCACTCAATGCATGGAAAAAGTCTTTGAATCTGACATCACACATTTGAACGTAAAAATAGAAAGTCAGGTATTGAGAAATTATTAACTCCTGTAAAGAGCGCCACCATTGACGGACCGGAGCCGCCTGCATCCAGCGGACTCTAGCTACCTTCATCAGGTCATCAGTTCACCTTGTTGGGGTCTATCAGTGGCCATTAAAGAACTCCTAACACTTCAATAGTCTTACGAAATGCTACATTCGAATACTCTTAATGAGCATGCGTAAGTCGTATAAACATTGTGAACTTTGTGTTTCTCACTATAATTAGTAGAATTAACTAGAAGGCTGACTACCAAATGGATAGACTACACAACGAACGACAAATCAAGGTCAAACTCCTCACTCATAAGTCAGTGTCAACCCTATTTTAATTTCTCATACATTTTCCCAGTTTTTCAGCTGCCGTCTTGATCAATAATCACCACTGAATGAACATTATTTCTTCACCATTCGATTCCCTTAGACAATTAGGGCTGTCAGTTGAGAGTGGTCAGAATACATCGATAGCATACCAAGTGCTAGCTAAGAAGACTTGAAAGTGTCCATAAGTTTAGCATCGTTGTGTCAACCCTATATCTCCTCAGCCAGCAATTTTTAGGGTTCCGTAGCCAAAATAGCAAGGAACTCTTAAAACTTCGTCATCTCCGTCCGACCGTATGTCAGAGGGATTTTATTGAAAAACTACATGTTTATTGATGAAAATTGAAGTGGGAAGGTGTCTTGTGCAAGCCGCTACTTAGTTTGATGGTTAAATAATAAAAAGAAAAAAATGTAGCAGCAGTTTGAGTTACTGCCAAAAAACAGCACTTCTCCACAAAAGGACGTAAGTGCCGTGGAGATACGCTCTTTTGTTAGTGCACTTTTTCATGTCGTATTTTTTTATCTGTAGAGCATTTTTTCGTTTAAACGGCTACGGAGCCCTACTCTGAGCAAGGTTCGACATGCTCTTTGCCGTTTTTTTCTAGGATTGTCAGCTGGCAGCTTTATTGACATCACCAAACGAGTGAACTGTTAATATTTAAACTGTGTAAACGCCCGCCGGAGGCAAATATTCACTCGCGAAATATGATTTCAGAGAAAAAATCCTATATTTGTCGACACTGGAATGTAAAATGTATCAGAATATTCAGAATAAATATTATGGCACAGTATCTCGCTACATTGAGAATTCTATATTCCTTGGGATCAAAACGTAGAAGCCTGGTTTACTGAACACAATTCAGAGGAGTTCCTCCAGTATTAAAGCTGTCGAATGATGACGAATCGGCGGCTGTTCTGCTCATTCCACCGTCCCCCCCTCCGTCTCGCCGCTCGCATACCTAAGCCTAAGCCTTTTGATACTAGCTTACGCTCGCGACTTCGTCCGCCTTATCTTCGTTTATTGAATTATTCGAATACGGGTCTTTTCCGGGATATAAAGTAAAGTTAGTATGTACTTCCCCGAGACTCAAACTATCTGCATACCAAATTTCATCCAAATCAGTTCAGTGGTTTAAGCGTGAAGAGTTAACAGACAGATAGACGGACAGCCACACTTTCGCATTTATAATATTAGTATGGATGTATAAGATGCTTCGATCGAACTAAGAAAGTAATAGTAATATTTAATGTAGTTTATTTACATTTTTGAATGTAATTTTTTTTAAAAGGAGATAGGAGGACGATTTGGATACATTTTGCAAGGGCTGGCGGGAGTATGCGCTGGATAGGTATGCATGGCGGTAAAGAGGAGAGGCCTTTGCCTAACAGTCAGAAAAATCAACAGGCTAAAAAATGAAATCGAAATTTTATAGGCTTTTATTGTATTGTATTGTAAACACTTTATTGTACATAAAAACAATAAAACAAAGAAATTAAAGTAACATATTTGTACAAAGGCGAACTTATCCCTTTAAGGGATCTCTTCCAGTTAACCTTAGAGCAAATGAATGAGAAGAGTAAACATCAACGCAGATAAACAAACCAACAAGTACTTTTATTGTAGAAATAGGGCCCTAAAAAACTATTGTCCAAGTCAAAGTGTGGTTTCCAACTGCATCTTGACTCATGGGTTCGAAGCAGAACTGCCAACATAATATGTTGGCAGTTATATTATAGCTATGCCGTGTCGATACGCCTGTTGAATTCGTAACCGAAATAGTTAGAAAAAAATAAAACAATTTCTTCTTCTTATAAAAGTGGTATCCTTATATTTTCATTATGTTAATTTGAAATATTTTTGTGCAAAAAAATATATTATGGCACTAGTATAAAACGGTATTTATTTTTTATGTAACGCATTATTTCCTTACAAATGGGATAACCGAAAAAACTGCTCTCACTAGACGAAAACTTATGTATACAATGCGCGGCAATGGCATTAGCGTTTGTGAGTTTGCGCTCCCCCCACTGTATCAGATTACTGGTAAGGAGGCCTAGTCAGAACTACCCAGTTCATAGTCAGGTTTTAAAAAAACTGCCCCATTAGTCAGAACGCTTTGATTATTTGTAACTCAGATAATGAACACAACGAAGCTTTGAACTTAATTCATAATATAAAAGGATCAGAAGTGACAAAAAAGGTGTCAATTAAATTAGGGTGTCAAACATTATTGGGTCATTTACCTTATCTAACCTTACAGGCCTTTCAATACTTGAAACAAATGAATTATAAAAGAGCCTATTACGTAGCAGATTATATCAAAATATTTCCATGACGTAGCCCACAGCCCTTATCAATCATGATCGCAGTAATGACCGCAATAACCATTACTGAACACTAAAGCCTTCCCACGCTGTGTATTTAGATGCATTAGGAAAAAAAAACTGTATAGATTAACCGCGTTTTTTTCTAATACATTGAATAAACATGACCGTCGTCTGTGTGATAATTAAAAGAAAAAACCGGCCAAGAGGATGTCGGACATGTAGATGCTCAGTATAGGGTTCCGCAGTCGCATCAGTTCATAGGAAAATATGCACACTACAGGTACAAACTATATGAAAAAGAGCTCTAGCAAACGACCATATCCCCATGGCATTTACATCCTTTAGTTGTGAAGTGCCGTTTTTCGGCAATAACTTAACACGGTACATCCGATCATGTTGAAATATTTGTAATTTTTTTCATATTTTTTGGACATAAGGTATAGAAAATAGAGAGGGGGGGGGGGACACAATCTATGCCACTTTCGGAGCAATTATTTCGGAAAATATCCACTAAATGAAAAAAAATTAGCAACCTCAAAATGATTTTAAAAATACTGTCGAAATATGTGCCACACATTGATATTTGCTGAACAAGTTTTCAGTTTCGGTTACATGTATGCAGTGTTTCCACGTTTCGGACGTCGCGTGACGTCCATAGTCTCGAAGGAACTGGAGCGGCGAATCAACGTCTTCTAGCCCTTAGGTAATTCGTCAAGACCATGGACGTAACGCGACGTCCGAAACGTCGAAGAATTACCAACGAAAGGTAATTAAATAAATCATATGTATGGAGTGTCTGAATGTATATAAATTTCGTACATTTTTGATTTTGAGTAAAATGCCTGTAAAATACGGACGGACAGACGGACGGATGGACGGACGGACATGAAGAAACTCTAAGGGTTCCATTTTTGCCATTTTGGCTACGGAACCCTAAAAATAACACAGCGGGCTTACGACTGCTGCGTTGGTCGCGCTATAGATTTAAATGAAACTTGACACATAAATAAACCGGCGGGGTTATTGCCTAACGAAATTTTGATTGGTATTGGTATCCGAATCAACTGTCATAGCCCATACAAAATCATGACACTTGATTCCGATTGCGAGCGTCAAATGCGTTAGGCAATAGGGGGGCAGGTCTTGAGTTAGACCTTAGGATATTACTTAAAACCTAGGAACACGGGTGGAGTTGCAGATGAATGCTTGTGTAAAAATATTTCCATAACACAGCCCACAGCTTAAAACAACCACGATTACAGTAACAACCCCAATGACCATTACTGAACACGAACGTCGTCCCACGGCGACATTTCAAGAATCAAATGACGCATTTTAAGAAAAGAAGAAAGAAACGATGATTCCATTATTTTGAAATGATTTCTTTAACACTTTCGCAACCGACATTTTCGTTGCGCTACGCTCGTGGCCAATAACATGAGAAAAACCGTATGTAGCGTAAACTTACTACGAGTGGAGCACCCGCCGAGCTCGCGGTCGTGAATGTGGTAAAGCTTGTCCACGAAAAAAAGTAGACATCGAAAACTACGTCTCCACTGTCTCCCAGTAAGTCTAGGTAGTTCAAACTGCAATTACAAGTAGATTGCCAACTGAATATTCTTTTTTATGTATATAAGAATTTAAAGTCAATACATTTTTCCTTACAAGTTGTGAAATCCTACAAAATGCCAGTTAAGGTTTAGAGCTAAAATGATTGCATACAAATGTGTGTACTTCTGGTATGATTTAAAACAATTTGTGACCTGTATACGGTTATTAGGAGTCTGGAAAGTTATTCGCGTAACAATATATAGTCGATAATCTGAGTAAATAAAAAAAAGAACCTCTGTGACCCAAAGGTGAAAAATACAAAAGCTAAGACTAAAATCCAGAGATTTCGAAAGTAAGCCGAACAATGGATATCATGTGGTATAAATATCCATAACGGCGCTCAAAACGACAGGTAAAGAGTCCTTCTTTATAATAAAATTCTTTAAAAAATGTAATTTCATATTAAAGACCTGAATTATACAACAGTGGCTACGTTTTTTCGTTCTTAAGCCTTAGTTGGTAATTATCTTAAGGGACCTCCATTTAAATAAAGAATTGAAACAAATGTATTATAAACAAGTCTATTACGTAGCAGATTAGGTTTATGAAAATATTTCCTTAACGCAGCCTACGGCCCTTATCAATTTTCATCGCAGTAATGCCCACAGTAACAATTACTGAATACTGAAGCCTTTCCATGCTGCTTATTTTAATTAATTAAAAAATAATGTGTTATGATTTACCGAGCCATAATATGTGGTGATAATCTGACGACCGGTTTGGCTCAGTGGGAGTAACGTTGCCTGCGAAGCTGAGGTCCTGGGTTCAAATCCCGGTAAGGGCAAATATTTGTGTGATGAGCATAAATATTTGTTCCTGAGTCTTGGATGTTTTCTATGTATATAAGTAATATATCTATTAAATATATCGTCGTCTAGTACCCATAACACAAGCCTTATTGAGCTTACCATGGGACTAGTTCGATTTGTGTAAAAATTGTCCCGTTATATTTATTTAATCTGTGATCTAGAGCAGAATATGTAATGTAATAAAAAATAGTTTCAATTTTAAAAGCGAAATTTTGAAAAATTCAAACTCGTTAAGGCGTATCAGAAAAATGAGGCAACTATTTATATATTATTTTTTAGAGTTCCATACCCAAAGAGTTAAACGGGACCGTATTACGAACGACCCAGCCACGACATCGCACGAATTGCGGCGCGGGAAGCGTTTTATCTGTTCATTGCGCGGTCGAGACGCACAACGCACTGTGGCTAGTTGGGATCACACGCAATGAATTAGAAAAACCGCTGCCGCTGCCGCCGCCGCTGGAAGTCGTGGACGGACCGTAACTCCTCTGCCCGTTTGTCACCAGGCTGTATCTCATGAACCGTGATAGTTAGACAGTTGAAATCTTCAAAAATTATATATTTCTGTTGCCGCTATAACAACAAATACTAAAAACAGAATAATTTTATGTCTTTCTGTATAATGTCAATAACCAATATAAAATGACTGAATTACGAGTAAATTTATTTAGGAGTAGGGCTCTGCTAACACTGGATTTTCATAGACACGGCCATTTGTAGCGTTTATTTTGTACGGAACCCTGGAAAGTTGTTGGAGACGTGGGTTCGAATTCAGCTCGAGGCATATTTTTTAACAATTTTTCACTCTAATATTGAAATTTATAACCGAGACATCACTTGATTAGTTATATCGCCATACTTCAACGAATTTGGCCTCAGATACTAAAGTGTGGCGTAAGTTTGTTGCACTACCTGTATGTGACTTTACGTGGATTTAGGTCAAGTACTTGGCGGCAACGAGCGTGCTTAAAAAGTGAGACGAATGTGTGATAATGAGCGTAGAAGAGGACTCGAAAACATAGACGATTTTTATGGGGCTGTGGAGGAAAAAAACGTTTGGAATGTTATAAAGGTAAGGCTGTCACACGGGTCGATTGTCTCAGCGGTCATAATGGACTATGAACCGGTGTCGAAAGATCACGAGAGCTAGTTATCCATCCTAGCTAAAGCTCTTGCGATCTTTCGACACCGGTCGATGAACTTATTCGTTCGTCCAGCTTTCTGATATGGGCATCATTGGCCAACCTAACCGAAAAAACAAACTTACCCGATCTCCCCTACAAATAAATGGGATATACTAGGAAGGTATCCGAAATTTAGTTATCGGAAGAGAAAAAAGGGCATATTAAGCATCTCTTTTGTTTCAACATAGTCGGGTAAAAGGAAATCTTGAACCAGCCTCGGTATCCTTGTACCAAAAAAAGATTGAGTTCCATCCTGCTATTTTAACGTGATGTGGCGATAAAGACATACAAACATAAAAATGTATATACGTACATCATATATTTATTTTTCAATTCAGGGACTTCAAATAGCCCGTTTTGCTTTTTAATGAAAATATATTCAATGTACTTATAGATATTTCATTTTTACACCCTTTTGCGAGACAAATCATCTTTGTTGCGAGTAAATCTTTTTAATGGGCATAGGTAAGCTCAACAGAGTATAGTAATATGCGTCTGTTTGTTTGTGTATCTGTTCATCAGTGTGTATATATATGACAGTGTGTTACTGCGCCATCGGACTCCTATACTATTAAAAAGTTGTAACAATGAAATGTCTGTACGTTGAATATATTTTCAAAAAAGTATTGTAACGGACTATTTGGAGGACACTGAATTGGAAATAATATTTTTTTTTAATTTTTGGTATGTTTGGATGTGTCGTTGTGGCTTCATTATGTCAAATCGGCCAAACGGATTTCAACTATTTTTGGTACACGTGTAGCTGTGTATCTCCAGATGGTAAAAGGATACTTTTTACCCGACTACGCTAAAGAAAAAAAAAGGGGTAATGACTTTTTATTCCCCGCGAACGCAGTTGCGGGCGCCTTCTAGTCCTAAATAAATGTACCGATTTTGATTTATTTTGCTTTTGTTTGAAAGATGACTTAATCGAGTGGATTTATCAACTATGGTTCTAGCCCTAAGATTGTTTATGAATATTATCAGCTCTTCATCGAGTTTTTTATTTTCAACGATCACTTCTCAAAGGTTAGCTGGAAGAGATCCTCTACAGGGATAAGTTCGCCTTTGTACATAATTATGTGTTTTGTAATTGATTTGTTCAATTGTTTACGTGCAATAAAGTGCTTACACATACATACAGACACTACTTGTATAATATACATACAGACACTACTTGTATAATATACATACAGACACTACTTGTATAATATACATACAGACACTACTTGTATAATATACATACAGACACTACTTGTATATTGAATGTGACATTTCAGTTTGTTTGTTTTTCTATTATCGTGTTTTTTGTGAAGTACCTATTATGTTTTCAAACACAATGTATATTAATATTTTCTTCTGTTTCCCTCATTTTAGTTCCCGACGTTTCGAAAGCTTTCCAGCTTTCCATGGTCACGGGTGGTGGGTCGATGAGATAATATACGCGATATAATCCGTTAAATTGTTTTATTTCAACAATGTATATTGTTCTTGAAATTAATATATGACGATGATGATGAATGCCTACTTAAGATTGCGACCAAGTTATGATATAGTACTTACTCAACTATCAAGTTAGCAAGTCAAAATTATCCCCAAGTTGTGCCTGAACGAAGAGTACTTGAGTACAGTTTGGAATCTTAATCGTTCCACCAATAGCTTTAATGACAAGATACAACTTTTCACTAGTACGAGTATCTACTATTTCATCACGTACTGAAACTTTCTCAAAACTTCGAGAATGGGTTAGTATTGAATTGGCTCCTATTAAGTTAAAAATAGAGGTATTAACTACAAACTTATCGTAATTCATCTAGAGTAGGTGTACAAATATCTAATAAATAGTAATCCTACCAAAAACATTTCATGTTTAATAAAATTGGCGGCCAAGACTCACAAGCTCATAACGCTTTAAAAAGTTATCAAATCCCGGGAAAAGCCAAGCCTAAAGCCCTGATTTAACTAACCCTACAACCTTGGTTTAAAAAGTAAGGCTTGGCCGTTTCATAGATCTATTGCACTTCGTAACATTGAAGACCTGTGTTAATAAGTCCATCAAACCGTTTAGCCCGTTTGGTAAGAAATTAAGTTTACCTACGAGTATGTCTTCAATAAGCGCAGCGTGGCAAGAACACAAGGTGGCCGTACGACCTGGTTAGGGTTGCGGGGACTCGCAGTATGCAAGTCGCCTCTATCCGGCCCATGTAGAAGTCAATTCAGGAGGCCTGTGTCCAGCAGTGGACGTCCTATGGCTGAAATGATGTCTTCAATATTGAACGATGATGAACTTACGTGACATGCAATGGAGCTGTGAAACACCCCAGTACTTTTTAAACGAAGATGTGTCTTCACTCGATCGACTGATAGGATCGAATTAAAAATGAAAAGAACCGTAGAAAAACCAGGGTATCTGACCTATGTCAGCAAAACTTACCAAAAACCAGGGTATCTGACATAGGTCAGATACCCTGGTTTTTGGTAAGTTTTGCTATCCTTAGGGCTATCCCTAAGGATAGCAAAACTTAAGCGGCATTTGCCACTTGTCCAGGGCCTATTGCTTGTAGAACCGACAGGGAAACGCAGCGTGGATAGACCCCCTCCAGGTGTACCTACTGATGAAGGTCAAGGGAGTCTGCTGGATGCGGCTTAGGACCGATCATGGTGGCACTCTTTACGGGAGGCTTATATCTAACAGTGGACCGTTTTTTGGCTGATAATGATGGTGATGATGTATGTCCCTTAGCTATTGACAGACGACGCACAGTCTTAAGCGCTTAAAGTATTCACAAAATTTAAATCAACCTAATATTTTTTTCTGTTTCGGCGATTATCGCTCATTTAAACAAAAAATAGACCCTTCCGGCACATGTGTAACTTTCTTTACACATTAGGCCCATCTGGCATGTATGTACACCTTAATTTATTTTCTCAAAGTGGATAGTTTGCACAAATTTTAACTTTGACAGAGGATTATTTTTCTTACCTCAGTCGACCCGTGAACACGAGCACGAGCTAGTGACTTCTAAAATGATTTTCAACTTTAATATGCTCTACTTTTTCAATTCATATTTTTAGTTACGCGAACATTTCATCCCAAACCCATTAGTCGAATGAATTTTGAACAGCGTGATTTTACGTTAAGCAAGCTATTTCGCTTTTATTTATGTAAAAATGGAGCCAAGTGCTTCGTAATGGAGTACTGAAAATTTGGAAATTTAGCATTTACTTTTTGCTTGCCCCGTTCCACTATGCCTGTCAGAATAACATTATCCGCTTAGCCCTGGTCAGCTTCAGCGTGCCACAGACATAAAAGCGGAACGGCATGGCGCCATGATGGCAAGAGGCCCGACGGAATGACCCTCGTTATGTATGATGACGTTTGTTTTTATGTTTAATAAATTAAAATATGAGTTTTTTTAAAGAAATATGTGAGAGAAATGAAAAAAATTATCAAATAGCTCACTGTACTAGATTGTTAACAGTAAAACCCATTTTTGCCCCTAATGCATTTTGAGTCTTAACTTGGCAAATTTATATTCAGAATGTTACAATATGAAGCTGTTGGATATTTAAGAAAACTGCCAAGTTAGGACTTTAAATGCATTAAGCGGCAATAAATTCGTTTTACTGTTAACAATCTAGTACCAGAATTGGCACCTTTTGAGATATAATATCACCTAGGTACTACTTTTGGTACGTAACATGACAACTCGGCTTATTTTTCATATGTATGTTTTGGTGAGAATTTTTCTCACACTAATCATTTTCTCCACTGTCCTATAAGTACAATTCCAAGTAACCCCCTACCCATTATAAAAGAAAAGTTTCACTGAACTCATCTATCTAAATACGAAATAACTTCTCGTCCCTTATTGACAACTTTTACATCGAAACCCTTTTCAAGTTACCGATCTAACATAACAGAGGGCGTTGTGCGTGACACACATTCACAAGAGGTTGCAAAAAGACGTTTGAACCCAAAAAGTCATATGCGTCGTGAAATTCTAGTTTATTTACGACTTTTTTGTGTAACAAATGAAGAAAGCGAAAGGAAAAGGGTGTATGTATAATAGAATTCGAATACGATCACGACATTTAAAAGTAAAACCCATACTTTGAGGTAGTGGCGTACGACACATCAGTGAAAAATAAGGAAAGGGGTAGATTCACTGCTGCCTACCATCTTGTATGAAAACAACTGGTTTAACAATTCGATGTTCGAGTGTAGGTATAGCTTTGATTTCCTGGTTGGTACTAGTAAGATACCCGTGAAGTCACCACCAAGCGCAGCATGGGACGCCCCTGACTAGGTGGGGGGATGACCTCGTGAGGGTCGGAGGGAGTCGGTGGATGTGGTCTGTCCAGGATCATACCCTGTGGACTATAGGGAAGGCCTTTGTTCAGCAGTGGACGTCTGTGCCTGATGGATAGATAGTTACAGAAGGCAGTTAACCATGACTAGCTGGCTAGCCGCATCCGAAGGACTCCAGTGATCTTCACCAGATCATCAGCGGCAGACCTAGCCATGCTGCGTCTTTCGGTGCATGGTCTCCATTCAAGAACTCTTAAGCTATATATCTCGTCATTTATAATGGCCCCCTAAATAAGCATAACGACGGGGTATGAAAATATTTTTTTTAATTAGTCCGTCAGTGTTAGGGTCCTACGGGACGTAAATAATAGCGGACTGTATAATATAAGGCTGGTTTATTAGCCGTCTCAATACATTAATAGGTTCCCGGGCAAACACGGAAAAAAATAATATCGGTTATCGTCCGTTCGGTGCGGAGTAGGTGAAGCCGAGTGTCGCCGCCGGGTCGCCCCGCCGCGCTCGCCGTGTTGATGACGTCGCGTTGTAGCCGCCCCCGCACCGCTCCTCCCGTGCGTATCTGAGCTGCTGCTTAACATGCTCCCCGGGTTGAAGTGTGAAGAAGAAGACTTCAATTATCTGGAAGGGGACAGATGTTATTAAAGGCTCTACGGATGGTGCCTCTCCTTGTTCTCAATTCAGCGACTCTAGAGATGCCGTCGTTGCCAGGATAGAGCTGAATGACGCGTCCTAAGGACCATAGTAGAGGTGGAAGAGCTCGATCCTTTATTAAAACAAGGGAACCAAGTTTTAATTCCTTAGTGGAAGTTTGCCACTTAAGCTTCTGTTGTAGCAAGCCGACGTATTCCATAGAGAATCGATTCCAAAAATGCTGTCGTATGAGCTGAATCCGCTTGTATCTTTCGAGTCTGTTGATGTTCACATCAGGCGTTTGTGGCTGAGGAATAGACATGAGTGAGCGTCCAATTAAAAAGTGAGCGGGAGTTAAAGCCGAAAAGTCGGAGGGGTCTGTGGAAAATGGAGTGAGAGGACGAGAATTCAGAACAGCTTCTATTTCAGTGAGGCATGTGGCCATTTCCTCATAATTGAAATGAGTGGTTTGTAGCAACCGCTTGAGATGGTGTTTCGTGGATCGAACGGCGGCCTCAGCCAAACCGTTAAAATAGGGAGTGTATGCAGGTACAAATTTAAATTCGATGCCTTCTTGGGCTACTTGACCTTCAAGGTCACACTCTACTAAAAACTGAGCCAATTCATTACATGCGCCAACGAAGTTTGTGCCATGGTCGGATGTAATGGTAATTGGCTTCCCACGACGAGACACGAAACGCTTTAGAGCGGCTATATATGCTTCACTGGACAGAGCCGTGACAAGTTCGATGTGACAGGCTTTAGTCGAATTGCAGATAAAGATTGCCAAAAATGACTTTATTAGTTTGCAACCCCTGCCCTTGCGGTCTGCTATCAACACAGGTCCCGCATAGTCAACCGAACAATGCAAAAATGGGTACTCTAGGTCAGTTCGCGATGCAGGTAGTTGCCCCATAATGGGCTGAATTGTCTCAGATTTGAATCTAAAGCAACGTACACATTTGTTTACAATACTCTTTGATAGGTTGGTGCCGCCTAGTGGCCAGTAAGTCTGCTTAATAGATCCTAAAAGAAGTTGAGGTGGGGCGTGTAAAAGTTTGATGTGAAAATGTTCAAATAGAATTTTAGTAAAATGATGTTTACTGCATAATAAAATGGGGTGCTTTGTGTCAAAACTATAAGGTGAATTATCAAGCCTGCCACCAACTTGCATGATATTATCATGATCTAAGAATGGGGTTAATGAAATCAATCGATTTTTGTTAGGTAGTGCCTTGCCGGCTTCAAGAATAGCATATTCGTCAGGAAACATTTCTAATTGAGCTTTATGCGTAATTAAATTTAATGCATTTTGAATTTCTTGAACTGATAGATGACCAGTTAGTTTATGATTCTGACTTCGACAATTGTTTATAAATCTTAGTAAATATGCTATTATATTTTGTAATTTAGTTAATTTTGATGTATTATTGATTAGGTTAGTTATGTTATCATTATAAGCGTCAGTGTTATGATCAAGCGCGAATGAACAAGAAATCAACTCGGGTAGATCGTGTTTCACGTTCATGTTAGGCATTTTCGGCCACTCAGATTCATTTTCTGATAAGAAAGACGGCCCTGACCACCACAGAGATGAGCTGCTGATGTGGTCAGCCTTCAGCCCCCGAGAAACAAGATCCGCCGGATTGTCTTTTGACGGTACGTAGCTCCACGTGTGACTGCCAGTGCTCTCTTGAATTTCATGTACACGGTTACGTACAAAATTTTTAAGGTGGGTTGGTGGTGTACTTAACCAGCCCAAAACAATAGTAGAGTCACACCAGAACCTACATTTGCTGATTTTCAGTGTTAAAGAGCCTAAAATTTTATTACACATTCTTGCAGCCATCAGCGCTCCACAAAGTTCAAGGCGAGGAGTTGTTGTTGGTTTTACAGGATTAATTTTACTTTTTGAAGTTAAAAGATGTACTTCATATGACCCTGATTTGCCAATAGAACGAATGTACGCGCACGTGCCATAAGCTCGTTCTGAAGCGTCTGAAAAAAGATGAATTTCATAGGCTATGGAGTCGTCAGCAAGAACCCATCGAGGAACCTTTAAGTGGTTAAGAAGAGGTAATGTGTTGACAAATGTTAGCCACAAAACTTTTACATCTTGTGAAACCTCTTCGTCCCAAGAAAATTTTTCGATCCATAGTCTTTGCATTACAATTTTCGCCTCGACGATGCAGGGTGTGACGAGCCCGACCGGGTCGTAGATCTGACTTATGACTGATAATATGTGACGTTTTGTAATCTTTTCACGATGTTCAATATTTATGGAAAATGATAATAAATCTGAATCACAAATCCAATGAAGACCTAATGTTTTTGAAGAGACATTGTTGTGTGTATTCGAAATGTTAAGAATGTTATTTGTTTCAGAACTAGGTGCAATTTTATGAAGAATATATTGATTATTTGATTGAAATTTTCTTAAGTGAAATTGTGCTGATTTTAAAGTCGATATGACACCTTCGGTTAATTTTATTGTGTCTTCGATAGTTGACGAGCCGCTTAAATAATCGTCAACGTAAAAGTCTCGTTGAATTGACTGCTTAACGTCACTATCGAGAGCACTAGATGCTAACGAAACCAAACACTTTGTTGCCAAATATGGCGCGGAAGACGTACCGTAACTTAGCGTATTAAGAGTGTAGGTTTTTAAAGGCTGCGATGAATCATATCGGAAAATGATTTGTTGAAGAGAGCGTTGTGAAGGGTTCAACTCAATCGCCCTATACATTTTTTCTACATCTCCGGTTATAATATACTTGTGCTGCCGGAAGCGTAGTAAAATGGAATAAAGATCCTCCTGCACAGTTGGTCCGACCATTTGAATGTCATTAAGCGACAGACCTGTGCTGGAAGCAGCCGAGGCATCGAATACCGTCCGAAGCTTCGTGGTAAGGCTAGACTCACGAAGGACGCCATGGTGGGGGAGGAAGTAATTTACCTGTGGTTCAAGACAGCTGGAAAACGAAGGCTCCTTGTTTTCGGTCATATGACCTAGGCGTTCATATTCATGCATGAACTCCATGTACCTATCCCTAAAAACAGGCTCTCTTAGAAACTTGCGCTCTAAGGACAGAAATCGGTACTTCGCCCTTTGAAAGGAGTCGCCTAAGACTGATGGATCTTCTTTCAGCGGCATCGTGACGACGAACCGGCCATCTTCATTACGCGTCGTATTTTCTAAAAAACTCTGTTCACAAGCACGTTCTTCTGGGGACAAGGAGTGCTTGGCTGCGACAGTATCCAGTTCCCAAAAACGAGTCAAATCTGGATCGGTTTCCTCGTTTACAAAATGACAAACGGGAGAAGAAGACGGTGACTTAAGACGGGCCACATACCCCGACACCAGCCAACCCAGCTTTGTCTCATACAATTTTGGTTGATTTTTACCTAAATCAATCGAATTGTTACATAAGACGGACCAAAATACGTCGGCCCCAACTAAGATGTCTATAGCTGACGGCTCATTGAAGGAAGGGTCAGCCAGACTTATTCCCATTGGAAGAGGAATGTGATCAATATTTATATACGAAGACGGTAATGATTTCGTTATATGAGGTAAAATAAGACAGTCGACAGTAAAGGAAAAATCGTTATGGAACGATTTTATAGTAAGGCTGCAAGACTGTGTAATATTTGATGTGTTATTATTGATACCTGTCACCGTGGAGCTCGCACTGCGCCGCGACAAACCCAGCTTACCGCAGAGCGATTGCGTAACAAAGTTCGCGGTGCTCCCATTATCCAGGAGCAGTCGCGCCGAGTGGACGTCGCCCGCGCTGTCGAGCACCTTCACGCGCGCTGTGGACAGTAAAACATGCGCCGGAGTAGTATGCTGCTGTGATATATTCGAATTTGCAAAGTTGCTCACGGAGGGCATGTCAGGCTCCGGCTGTACTACGGGTTCATGTAGATGTAAAAGTGTATTGTGCCTTTTTTTGCAATATTTACATGACACAAGGTGACAACTATTTTCTAAGTGACCCGGACGTAAACAATTAAGACAGACATTTGATTCTTTTGCCTTTTGTATACGACTTTCAATAGGAAGGGCCCTGAATGTTTCACAGTTAAATAGAAAATGAGTTTGATTACACATTGGACATGAAATCAGTTTTTTATGAAATTTACTTGATGTTTTGTTCGTGTTTTTATTAATGTGTGAGTTGTTATTATTGGTAGCTATAAGTAGATTAGTATTAGATTTATGGGACTCGAATTTATGATTTTTACCTTTACATTCTTGCAAAGTCTCCAATAAGTCTGCCCTGTTGCTAAGAAAGGTAATAAATGTTTGTAACGAAGGCGGCATAGTCATCGTGTTTCGGTGCTCCTCCCAAGCCCTCTGAGAAACACTGTCAAGTTTTTCTGACATCATATGTATAACTAATGTATCCCAATACTGAGTGGGTTGATCTAAGGTTGACAATGCGCGCAGGTTTTTATTAGTAACATCTATCAAACGACGAATAGACGAACAAGACTCATTACGCATATGCTCAACATTAAAAAGTTCCCTGACGTGATTATTTACGAGCAACCTTTTGTTATCGTACCTACTGCACAATAACTTCCACGCGGAATCGTAATTCTCAGCTTTAAAATCTAAATTATCGATAACAAGCAATGCACTACCTCTTAGAGACGCGCGGAGATAATGTAATTTATTTATATTATCTATATCTGTCCTAGAATGTATTAATGAGACGAATGTATCCCTGAATTCAAGCCAGTTTTGATAATGACCGTGAAAAACTACTAAGTCAATTTTTGGCAATCTAACACAATTAGACTTAAACCCACTTGCCTGAGCATCCTCGAAACTCGTCACGGAACCCTCCTTCGCTAAAGCGCCGGAGTGCAGCGGTCGCGCGCCGAGAAGGTTGCGCGCCTCTGCCACCAGCTCGTGGTACTGCGTCTCAAACTCCTCGCGTTCCGTGTCCTCGCCGTCGGAATTCTCCATAAGCATGTCGATTTCGTCCTGTAAGTGGTCGTATTGCGCGTATAAGGCATCGAATTTATTAAATCGGCTTTCCAAGTCTAACAATTGTACGCTGCTAGGATTGTCAAGGCATTTAAACTCCTCGAGATATTTATCGAAAATGGTCATTTTACCTTTCATACAGCTACGTTTTCTAATAAGTTGTTTAAGGTTTTCGCTAGCCATAATAAAAGCAATAATGAGTTGCACCTAATATTTTTTATGAAATGAACGAGCTATCTTAATAGCGCAATAAAGTGCGGTGCATAAAAACTCACAATGAGACAGACAGGTTGCTAAGCGGTCAGCAGAAACTGATAAGATGCGCGCTGCACTTAATGATTTCCCGTTATTCGGGCGCAAGTATCTAAGAAATTTATCAAATATTAAGCCTTGCAAGCGTTATAATCGCAAAATGAATAGATAGACTTTGCTATTAAGGCACGTAAATGAATTAAATTTTCAATTATGACGATTTGGAAAGCACTCACTGAATAAAGCTGTTAATAAATGTGAAATTTAGATGGATAAGGAAGAAATAAATAAGGGAATATAATGGAACGAACTCACAAATGCATAATCCTGCCACACAGTGAAGTATTATCCGTAATCTTCGATTCCTTTGTCTTCCAATTTTGACTCGAATGTTCTATGGGTCCAAAGTCCGTTGCATAGACGACCTCCGATTAATTATTGTTCTCGAGCGTGTGCGGTTGCTAGGCGAAGTATCCTCGATGGAACGACGATGAAAATGATTCTTCGGGATATCTTCTGCAGCTGAAGACCGCAACTGAAGAGCTTCGAGACTTGATGTGGCGTCGACCGAAATTCCCGTTAATTTAATTAAGACGGTGAGAATCCTAAAGGACCAATGTTAGGGTCCTACGGGACGTAAATAATAGCGGACTGTATAATATAAGGCTGGTTTATTAGCCGTCTCAATACATTAATAGGTTCCCGGGCAAACACGGAAAAAAATAATATCGGTTATCGTCCGTTCGGTGCGGAGTAGGTGAAGCCGAGTGTCGCCGCCGGGTCGCCCCGCCGCGCTCGCCGTGTTGATGACGTCGCGTTGTAGCCGCCCCCGCACCGCTCCTCCCGTGCGTATCTGAGCTGCTGCTTAACAGTCAGTCAAATAGAAAAACAATATTGGACAAGTATGTTTTCAAACTAATAAACAAAATACTCAGACAAGTTTAAAGTTTAAGAGTGGAGGCTCGTGACGTCACTCCTAGGTACGATTTGTCCCTAGGAGTGACATCACGCGACATTTCGACTCAATTATTTAAGATAAAAAAAAATACGTGTCCAGACTAATTATTAAAATGTAGTCGACATCCCTATTGTATACACCATAAATTTAAGTAGTGATGTGCAAATTGTGGAAACTTTCCAAAATGCTTAAAGAAAGTCTTAAGTCTAGTGTTTACATACATGTTTATAAGACCTATTTAAAGCATTTTTTTACATAAAAGGTCTTAAAGTCTAGTGTAAACTTACCTGTTTGAAAGCTCTCTTAAACAGGTAACTTACCTGTTTAAAAGGTCTTTTAAACAGGAGACCTTTTTTAAGCATTTTAGAAAGTTTCCGCAATTTGCACATCAGTAAATTTAAGACTCAAACTCTTGTCAGTGTAGCTGATGAAACATGTAGCTGTTTCTATCTCGCCCTTTCCAGGGCCACCTCTTTGATACCTACACGACACCAAGCTTTTGTTTTATTTGTTTCATGTAGCTTATCCTTGGTCTTCCCGTTCCTCGTTTGCCTTAACTTATACATTAATGTATCGTTAATATGGCGTAGAAATAGTAGATTGTTTAACAAGGGACTAAGATAAGCCATTATGACACGAAGTGATTATTTAGTAATATGTCTGAATGTCATAATGACTTTTTGCTACAGAATCTGCTTTTCACTTCGACTGCGAGAAAATAAAAGTTACTTAAGATTAAAATTGACATAAAAATTTAAAGTATCGTTTGAGCAATTCGATCAGAAATTTTGGCCAATCTGATCTGGTTGGTTTGTTTGTTTTTAATTATTTGTAAGTAGTAAGTTTCTTTTTTCAGTTTCATAGTAAGTATGGAATTATATGGCTTTCTTTTAAACCCTAGGCGCTAGATGTGCTATTTTAGTCTCGATTCGTGAAGCTAATATGACGTACTTTTTGAGCAGGAGAAGTGAAAAATATTTATTTGTCAACGTCTGAAACACTTTAACAGATATTTGGACTCTGTAGAATATTAGTTTAAATTGTACGCAAACGTATAGAGATTTATTTTTAATTTCCATATGATTTGATTAATCCTTAATTGAGTTAGTAAGATGTGGAAGTTTACACAAGGTGCGCTTAAGAGACTCAAAATTAACTGAAGTTAAAACTAACATACGAAGTTTGCGTTTGTCTAGGCTCAAAGTCAAAGTCGGGCGACGTTCTACCAAGCTGGATTACGTAGGTGTAAAATAAAGATAGAATATGAAACAGCTAGATCATGATTCTGTCTGTCTGTGATTAGATTTTCTTTTATTAAGGAAAATTCCCCCTTATCTCCGAAGGTAGCCAAATGAAAGTTTTGAAATGTTCACAATAAACATAAATGTTACACGAAAATTATAACCATGTCTCTAACTAGCTATTTTTTTTCAAAAAACCTATTTGAACAACCCGGTTGCGTTAAGTTTGCACCTCATTTATATGCAATGCGATAGATATCAGGTGCAAACTTAACTCAACCGGAACCGAGTAATAATGTTAGGGTAAGTGAAAGTTTCTTTGTATGGAACCCTTGGTGCGCGTGTCCCACTCGCACTTGGCCGGTTTTTTTCAACTATCAAACTAAGTAGCGGCTTATCCAAGACACCTATACTCCAAATTTCATCAATATACATCTTGTAGTTTTTGAATAAAATGTCTGTGACATACGGACGGACGGACCGACAGACGGACGGACGGACAGGAAGAAACTATAAGGGTTCCGTTTTTACCATTTTGGCCACGCAACCCGAAAAAGGAAGTTCATCACTATTTCACTATAATAATAATATCTACTGTCTCCTTACATAAAAAAGTCATTCTCTTTTCTTTATCACCGAAATAACGAACAATTATTCCCGAGAAACCAGTACCAATTTCTTTATCCAAAAGCTTTATCTAAGATAAATCACCGTCCACATTCCGCTAACCCTAATTAATTGAACCGAACTAAAACTATTTTCTCGTTGCTAATCCATCGACCTTCCAAAGAATATACACTTGATTTACATTCAGATACCCAGCAAAGCAAACTGCCACACAAACATATAAGTATGGTAAAGGGGCGCCAGGTTTAACTGCAGGTAACCGAACCTACTAGATAAACATTTTTTTTCTTATTTTATTAAAAAAACTAGAAGATACAGATACACTTCTTTCGTGGAGGAGAAAAAGTCATAACCCTCCTTTTTTATTTAGTGTAATGGGATAAAAAGCGTCCTTTAACCATCTGTGGATACCCAGCTACCCGTGTACCTAATTACTCTGCCACAACGATAAACATACCAAAAAAAAAAAATATTTTTCGTTTCAGTGACCTCTAAATAGTCCATAACAATCATTGTTTTGAAAATATCTGCAATATACAGACATTTCATTTTTACAACTTTATTATAGTAATAGAAGATGCCCGCAACTTCGTACGCGGAGGAGAAAAAGTCATAACGCCTCTTTTTTCAGCGTAGTTGGATAAAATTATCCTATAACTATCTGGAGATACCCAGCTAGCCGTGTGCCAAAAATCTTGAAATCTGTTTAGCCGATTTTGCGTGATGAAACCACAAGGGCACATATAAACATACAAAAATTTAAAAAAAAATATTTTTCGTTTTAGTGACCTCCAAATAGTCCGTTACAATCATTTTTTTGAAAATATCTTCAATGTACAGACATTTCATTTTTACAACTTTATACGAGTAGTAATAGCTGGGTAGCTTCAACTGCGGAATTTTATATAAATTAAAAAAAAATCTTAGATATAATATAAAATGAAATATGTTATAGAAATGGCTCATAGCATATCGTATTAAAGTTAAGTATCAAAAGATAAAATTTTATACCACATTTCTTTGAAATATTCGCTCCGTTTCATCGTGCAGATTTAATGTAGGTGCTTCAAATTTAAGGCTTAAAATTTAAGTAGGTAATACTGAATGTCATAGAAATGATGATGAAATTAATGCCTTAGGACTTTATTTTATTGTCTAATGACGAATAATAAAGCTTTTTTGTAACGTTAAGATTAATAGCATCAAAACTATTTTACATATTGCATAAGGAACATTTAAAAGCTAATGCTGCTAATTTGTGACTTTACTATTGACAGCAAAGCCACAGTCTAACTAAACCACGGAAGGTAGTAGGTAAATGTGTTTTTTTTATTTGAATTGAGCCTCAACACAAACTACAGTAAACAATAGGCAATAAGTAATACGGTAAAATATTTACGAAGGTTTTTTTGAAATTCAAATTGTATGCGGATGAAATTACTGTGCTTTGTAAGTTATTTAATTTGAGTATTAGGTTTTTATAATTAAATACTAGCGATATTTAATTATGATAGACTAGCAGCCGCCCGCGACTTCGTCAAGTAAAGTAGCTTAAAATGTCTTTCCCCAAAACTCGATATTTTACTAATTTAAATGTGAAGCATATTACCAATATTTCAAGTTCCTAGCATAAAAAAATATTTAATGTCCATACAAATTTTAATCTCTGTTTTCGTCCTAAAAGGGATGAAATTTGACATACATTATAACGTATGTCCTATTCTGATATATAAGGAACATAACTGGAGTTATTCACCTTATAAGACATAAGTTTCATAAAAATTCGTCCAGTTGTTTTTGATATTAAGTGGAACGTACATACATACTAAGGGTATGTTTTATTTTATGCTTGGATCTCTGCTAAATAGCGTAGTTGGTACAGGACGGAGTACTTCTCTAAAGTTCGAAGTTCTTGCGCCATCCCATCTCTCAGATGTTCAGCTATCCTCGTACAAAAAAAGCTTGAAATACCGCCCAGTCTTTTTGACGTGATCATCATCACCATCATATCGGCCAAAGGTCGTCCATTGCTGGACAAATTTATCCCCTAAGGATTTGCATAACGACCGGTCGTGCGCCGCTCTCACCCACAGTTTCCCGCGATCTTCACCAGATCATGGGTCCATCTTGTTGGTACCACGCTGCGTCATCTTGTACGCGGTCGCCACTCGAGATCCTTTTTGCCTCAGCGGCCAGCACTTCTACGAGCGATGTTCCTCGCCCACTGCCACTTAAAGGTGTGTTCACATTTGTATCATTTGCCTGATCAGAACTTCGTTCCGTGGCATGATCGCGTGTCACGATCACGCGTTTGGACGTTGCGCCGATCAATCCATGTTGCTACGCGTATCACACACTTACATCGGACAAGTGGGGCATGATTGCCGCGCCGGCAGTAAGCGTCCAAGCAACTTGATACGCAGTCATGCCATGCCACGGTGATCGGATACGACCAAATGATACAAGTGTGAACGCACCTTAAGAGTCCCCGGCAAGCTCGGCCGAAGTTCACCTTCCCATACAAACGAAGTTTCGTTCTCATTTTAAAACTACGTGTTGGATACTAACGAAACTTTGTATATACAATGGCTCTAGGCCTGTAATTAGTTTATATGGCTCCAGTTTATAAAACAAACGAAAGACAGCAAAAACAAGTTTTGTATTAAAAACTTAAATTCGATGTATTTTTTTACTATGGTATCTGAAGCTACATAAACTAATTACAGGCCAGCATATACCTTTACTTATTCAAAGTAAAAAGTTTCAGAGCAAACTAGCTAGTCGTTTTAAAATGAGAGCGTAACTACGTTTGTATGGAGAACCGAGCTTACTCTTAAGTCTAACAACGATGAGGCCGCACAAATCCCTATATACACACAAATAAAACTAAAAAATCGATTCAATGATCTTGAAATAGCCTGGTTCACTTATTTTTTATAAAAGTATCTTTAATATAGGGACAGACACAGACACTTCATTTTTAGATTTATAAATAGTACTTATTAAAGGGGCACCTGTCAGAATATTGGCACTCTGTACCTAGAATCTCAGAGTAATATTTCATGTTCCAACATTAATGACATTAATTTGTTCGTAACATTAATTTTTACTAAAAATGTGGGCGTCATTCCGAAATGTCTAGAATTGTACTGTCATTATATTAATAGGGAACTAATGGAGTCTTGAGTGTTGGTGAAAATAAGCGTAGAAACTTAATTCGTGAAGTGGTTTGGAATGATTTTGAGTGTTCTTTAAATGCAAACTTGCGACTACGTTAATTTTCTGTATAACCTAAAAGTATAGATTCAAGATTTGCCAGCGAGCAATGGAGCGCAGCGTACTTGGAGTTCGTAAGACTTATCGGTCAGAAACACCGATTTGCGCTCCAAATCAAGTATTGCAAATGTGGGTGTGATCCGATTACATCAATAACGATGGGTCACATTATACACTGAGTGGACTGTGCGAGATAGCTACCGAAGCAGAGGCAGATCGAAGCAGAGATGGCGGGAACATACATGGCACGGAGGCGAGGGGTGAAAAAGAGGGAATAACTTTGTCCAGAAGTGTGACACATTACAGGCTAATATAAAAAAAAATATAAACAAAAATGGCATCCCAACATTTATCAATAATATTGTCGTGCAAGGAATCAAAGTCAAACTCAAAGATTTATTGCATGGTTATGCGTGTACAAAGATTTAAAAAAAAAAACAGCAGTGTCCTCCTTATTCTGCCTCACAGAGGCGAGCAATATTGAAATAACTATCTACTATGTTACATAATTACTTCAATCAATTTACATTTTATTATTTACATCATTCGTTCGTATTATTATTACTAATTATTGTTTAAATTCAATCAATTTACGTTATATTATTAACTTAACATAAATATTACAAATAGTTGACACTAATCATTATGTCGTTTTGTCACATGGTGACATTTCAAGTTTTATTCCGTTTTTGCTTTTTGTTGTTGAGTTGGTAGTACTGTCTCAACGTTTGCATTATCTGCGGTCGATTCATTTCTTAATCTACGGAAGTTATTAAATTAGGGATTCCACGTAACAAATTTTCATGGAATTGTGATCTCAAAAGTGTATATTGTCATTTGTTTACCAACACGACGGTTAGAGTAATTTGGTGGGTTCTCTTAAGGTCTTCCACCACAGGAAGTGGTGTTTAATTCTCGGGAAATTATGTGGTCAATTTGTGATAACCCTTTTGTGCTGAGTAAACGGTTGGTAGTGGAAATCTTCACTCTTTCCGGATTTGAGACCAGCCATGAGGGCGTCGGTGCCATCGTGTCACAACTTACTAAAATTGACAATTTTCAATATTTTACACATTCTTTATATGGCACCGACGCCAAAATAAGATTAATTGTATATACTGTATAGATTGAGTATACAAACGGTTACTTGTAAGTAATTTGAAGAAACTGAATTATGGCGTTATTTTTTACTTTTTAGTTTTTTTTGGAGTCGGTTTTATTTTTTTGTTTAAAATTTTATTTATTTTACACTTTTTAGTTAATCGTTACTTAAAAGTGTATCTTGTGACGATTCGAACAAGCCCAAACACGGCTAGGATACATTATTTTATTACATAGATCTGGTGCCTACCCTCCGGCTCCATCATCAAATCAATTCGATGGTACCGTGTGGATGGCAATTTGTCACTATGAAGTTGCTTAGCTAAATTAATCAAGATATTTTGTCGCCAACCGTAAATCATTTTTCATGACCCTTTCGGAGGGTCTTATGGGAAGCGAATTACAGATTTCTGGTGAGATTTATTAAACAGTTTGAGCAGTGTATTTGGATTCAGTTGCACTATATTCTTCAGGTCTTAACCTCCTTCTGGTCTTTCATTAAATTACGCGGGTCGGGTTGACACGCACGATGTGGTTTCAAGCATTGCCTTAGAGGCTCGTGGTAAGATATCTTTCTTTTGGATAATATTTGTAACAGTCAGCTTCTTCTGATGTCTAATGAAGTGTTATTTCTTCTTTCAGCCTGTTGGGTTTAACAAAATATATATTTGGAAAGTTTAAGAAAAGATATATTTGGAAAGTTTAAGAAAATTATATTTGAATCTGGATGTGAGCGCTGGGTATTCTTCATCTCCCTTGATTGAGAAGCCGTCTGACAGCCAATCTACTTGTTGCTGAATACATTACACCCACGACAGGCTTCTCCCAAGCATTTTCCTACGGAACTTGAGGTCGGTCAAATTTTCTTATTTTTGTACCAGGCACTTTTCCCGCTTCGGTCTAGAAAAAAATGTATCTATTAAAATTTAAGATTTAAATGCCTAGATCATTGGTGTCCTACATATTTAATGTTTAACTTTATTCAGAAACTGTGTTAAAACTTTAGCATAGGTATAGAGACTGGACCTGGGTAAAAAGAGCCTTCGACCTTTGTCCCGAACTGTGCTAGCCACATTAAACCGTCACAAGCGGCTACCCTTCAGCGTCCAGTCCCTATAAACCCTAGTCTTATATTATATATCATTTCTATTAGGAATAAACGTATTGAGCCTTATTTTTGTAATTATTCCTTGTCACCCATTTTTTTTATGCACCGACATCACATGACGTACAAGTTGTTACCATCACTCCCTAATTTCATCCGAAACGCCCTTCCCCTCTAAAGCGCAACGTTTCTATTTCATTGTCATTATGGCTTACTTTCTAAGATTATGCGTTAAATTGAAATTAAAATATATTTGCAACTGTATAAACCAACTTTTAAGAACACAAAATTAATAAAAGTCGAAAAGCATTCTGAATCATATCCGGATATACCCGGATATATTCAGTTTCTTTCGAGCCCACCTTCAACACAAGACACGTTGGTCTCAGCACGTCCCAGCAAAGTGAATTGTATAAATTTAACCCTTCTCACGTTCCGGATGAGAGATCCGGATGATTTGTTCTTAAAAATACGGCGACCACCGATGAACGATCTGTGTGTGGCTGTGTGTTTAGGATATACCTAGTTTAGGTAAATCGGTGGGGATACATTGATAAGGGTCTTCTTTGCGGTTGCGATTGGAAGACTGGTAACTTGATAAGTCGACTCATTTCTTAACACATTCACTGTCGGGAACCCGCCTAGAGGGCGCTCTGCTCGTAGATGCGTAGTCGATACCAAGCGTTTCCCCGTATTTAGAGGAAAGTGAGTAGCTTTCACGAAAAGCATGACAGCGAAAGTGTTAAACGCAACGTAAACCTATAGTACTTTAAATAATTGATAGATTTAGGTGTTACTCTGCGGAATTCTATATAAGATGAATGGATTATAGTAAATATGCTTTCCCGCAAAATAGTGTCTTGTTTAGATATGACAACAAATTATGCTCACATGCGCATATTTACATGCACTTTCCTAAAAAAAATACGCATGCAAATATTACAAACCACCACCAGACAGTATAATCCGCGACACGTGTTTCGTTCGCCTCTCTACGAGGCATCATCAGGAGATGCAAGAGATGTTGACAGTCCGGTGTACACCAGAGAAAAGAGAGAGAGACGGTTTAGATTATATTGTCTGGTGGAGGTTTGTTATATTTGCATGCGTTTTTTTTATGGCAACTGCATGAAAATATGCAAATGTCAGCACAATTTATCGTCACATTTAACCGAGACACTATTTTGCGGAAATACAAAGGAACTATCCATTGATCTGAGTAGTACTTTGAAACAATGTAATAGAATTATTCACTACACATATACTATCCATACTATGTAGATTACATAAGTGGGTAAGGGGCATACAGCTGTGAATGACCTTCGATCCGTAGCTATTCACAGTTCCGTGTTGTATATGTCCCTTCGTGTTGACAACGACCGTCTTTTCACGAGTCACCGAAACCAAGATCCCATCAAAGACATAAATGTGAAATCAAAGCCAAGTTCAATATTATGATATATGCCTTGGTTGTTGACTTCCAACGACAAAAGAAGTGAGATGTAAATGGTGCCAAGTTCAATGGTCAGTCCTGAAATTTATTTATAACAACATAAAATATTTTATAACATCTTAAAAAAGCCTTTCTTCTTCTAACTTAGGAAAATATATTAAAGTTTTCATGTGAATATACGATAGGCATCGATAGATTGATAGATAGATACATAAATATTTATTTCCTATTGAAAATTACATTATAATTTACAAGTTAAAAATTAAACGCATTCACAATAAGATCGTGGATTATTCACAACAATGAAATTACAATAATATTAATTAAAAATAAAAACTAGAAACAGGTCAGTATATGATCTAGATTATCCTAGGCAATACAATGTCAAAATCGAAAGTCAAATCAAATTAAATGAAATAAAAATAATAATAAAGAAATACATGTCAAAATAATTGAAAATAGGTACCTGCAAAATATTGGTACAGTTAATAATAAAATGTCAAACTATTGATTACGTAGGTACGAGTATACGTCAAAAATAAAATAAAATTTAATCACTAAATAATAATTTGTTTTCGCTGTATTCTCGTACGGAATACAGGGTATTGGACATTAAAAGTTCTTTTAACCGGCGACCAAATGTGTCATCCGATTTCTACTTTCTGAGGCTGGCGGGTAGTCTTTCGTAAAATGACGGGCCTATTACGCGCGGGTTCTTGTCGAGCAGCGCTAGCCGCCGAGGCACGGACAGTAATCGCCCCGTCTGGCGGGTAAAAGGTTAAGGGTATAAAGATGAGTGCATTCTAAGAGCGTCTCTTCTTCTGTCATTAGTGAGTTCTCACTTATCAACTACTGATAAACACACTATCTATATACTATAATAAACTTGTAAAAATGAAATGTCTGTAAATATTGAAGATATTTTCAAAATAAAAATTGTAACGGACTATTTACCAAACTGAATTAAAAATTGAAGTGAATTGAACTATGTAAATTCTGGGCTCTGTATGTATATATATGGTTCTTTTTCTTTATTGGATAACAAACAAATAAAATAAGGTTATTACACTAAAAATAAACCTAAAAATATAACTAAACTAAAACAAAATAAAGCGAGGAAACTGCCAGCCCTCCGGTCGCCAGTAACATCAGTTTTATTTTTCTCAACGTCTCCCACTACCCAAAAGTTTGGAAGAAATCGCTGTTTGGCGATAAAACTGCCTGTTCTTTACCTTTCTGTGTGTTTGTTGTTTTTTGTTCTCTGTTTTGTGAGGTGTGCAACAAACATTAATTGTATTATCACAACACAACGAACGGGGCTTAATCGCGTATAAATATGATTTATTTATTACCTTTCGTTGGTAATTCCTTCCTTCCTACCTTTTAGAGTTCCTCGAGAACATGGATGTAACGCGACGTCCGAAACGTCGAAGAATTACTAACGATAGGTAATTAAATACCATAATCGCGATTTTTTTAATGTAATAATGAGTGAAAATTGTGTAAGTTTAAGTCAATGAGTTATTGTATTGTACGAGTATTGTATTGTACTAGTAAATACGAGTAGTAGATAGATTGAATATAACTATAGAAAATTAAAAAATTAAAAACCCCGCGAATTGTTCCACTAAAAGCTGAATATCTTGGAGGCGAGTGTTCCGATTTTTATCAAACAAAGCTAAGAACACTCGGAATAAAATTATCTATGACACAAAAAACACGCACTCTAATCGGTCTATCTGTATAGGCGCTACGATACCACAGACAGATACACAGAGTCACAGACACGTTAAATTTATAACACCCCTCTTTTTTGTCGGGGGTTAAAAACGCAAGTATTGTTAAATTCATAGTATAGTTTTTATTTTTAAATGGCGTTTATACATTGTTGGATATTTTATAACAGCATTTGTGAGCCCTTATTTTATTTTGTATTCGACCTTTAAGCCAACACAGTAATTTATATCGTCATACGCACATTTTCTAACCACATTGAAATAAATCGCGAAAAAGGGACGTCGTTATACGTGAAAAATGATTTAAAATGGCGTCGTTCGCGGGCCATTTAACTAGAATATTTACATACACCCGACCGCAGTACACAGATTATTGCCAATAAACATAATTCTATCCGAATAATCCGGATATCCGGACAGTTGGAGCCGTAGTCTATTGTGAAAGTAACGAAAAGTTTAATTGAATAAGATGAGGACTTAACTCGTGCGCTTAAAAACATATTCATCTATACTATTCTATACAATACAAATAATATTAATGTATAAAAGAAGAAAATCAGTGAAATATCTTAAACTTATTTCAAAATAATGAAATGACCTGTTTGTAATTTTGACAATAAATATCTCAATCTCAATCTCAAACAATACAACAATTCATGATTGCACACCAACAAGAGAAACCGCACAAGAAAAATCCTTACCTAACAAATATAACTATTATAAAGTTATCAAAAATATGTCTGTACATGAAGATTATTTTCATACTACGTCCATGAGCGAAGTAGCAGGCTCACGGTATTACTCGTATATACATATAATCATTTTCTATACTACCATAGAGTTAATATTTTCTTCTGATTCCGCGATTATTACTCATTGAAATAAAACAATTTAACGGATTATATCGCGTATATTATCTCATTTTAGTTCCCGACGTTTCGGAAGCTTTCCAGCTTTCCATGGTCACGGGAGGACTGAGAAAAGATGTATTTTCCTCTGTCAAAGTTACAATTTGTGCAAACTACCCATTTTTTGAAAAAACGCAAATAAAGGTGTACATAAATGCCAGATGGGCCTAAGCTGTAAAGACAGTTACACATGTGCCAGAAGGGCTTAATTATTTTATTCTAATAATTTACCAAGCAGCATTTCACAAATGAGGCGTACTGAGGAGAAAAGAAACGCTGCAAAGAAAAACTCCCAGGCTACCTCATTACTAATTATAATATTTTAAAAACAGAGACTATTAAACTACTTTAAACAGATAAGATATTTTACACCGTTCGGAAATTAAGGTTTTGCAGTCCTGTGTCTCGCTTGTTCCTTGATGAACCATACCATACCATAGAGTTGTAAATATAGGAAAAAAGCTATCAGAAGTTTGCTGAATAAAAAAAATATCTTCAGTTTCTGGAAACCAACGAACCGAAACTGTCCTTGGTGAACGTCTTTGTCCAGCAGTGGCACACAAAACAGGCTAAAAATCATATGTAAGTTTCATAATCACACATTAAAACGATAAAAACCTACCTACCTCAAAAAACCTGATGATCTTCAACGGCTCAAAGATGTTATTTGCTTTTTTTGGGAATAAGTCGATTTGTGTAAGGTTAAACCTTTAATGACAGCTAAGTATACTCTAGATCAAATAACCTTTCAAATAAAGAATAAACAAATGAAGATCGGTTTATTCGTTATATAAATTGCAAGGATGTTACCAACAGACACATAAGCTTGTTTGAAGGAGATTCATTCGTGAGCGAGTATTTTACTCATCGACGAATGAATCCCCATAACCCTGTTTTTTCCTTCAGCGTAGCTAAGTAAAAAGTATTCTAGAACCATCTGTAGATACACAGCTACCCGTGTACTAAAAGGAGTTTGAAATACGTTTAGCCGTTTTGGTGTGATTAAGCCCAGAATACACATACAAACAAACATTATAAAAAATAGATTTTGGACACCGTGACCTTCAAATAGTCATTTAACATATACAGATCTATAATAGTGTAGACAATAGGCCTCTTTTTGCTGGTTAATAAACCAAATCTAAGAAGAATTATAAAGAAAATAACAATAATTCGTCAAATTTCAAATATACTTACTGCACTATATACTGTGTTCTATAACACTGCACATATGAAGAAAAAGAAAAACAATTTGGTTCATGTATTATTTATTTATTTATGAGTGGGAAGCATTCCTAGAGACCTTTCGCGGCTCAACTCTTCACAGTCCCAAGAGAGCATAAGTTCCAAAAAGCCTCTATAAAATACAACTTTTTGTATATTTAGTTATGTGGCCCAACTCTTCACAAACCGAAAAGGGTATAAGTAAAGTAAAATTTCTAGTAAAATATGACTTTTCAAGTTTTTTGGGTTCGCGTTATTGCGTCTCTTATCCTGTACGTTATGGTACAAATTGACCCGACATGTTTATTTTAAGAGTTGGGTTATTTATGTGGGAAAAGGGCCCTTACTATGGTGACCTAGTCTAATGCGACTGCGTCACGCTACTGTCACCTTCTGATTTATTGAGACAAAAAAAACAGCAGTAGTGTTGTAGCGGTATTAAAGTCCACTCCAGAGTCCAATTTCAAAAGACATCAAAAAAAACGTGTCAGGTGTTTTTGTATTTTTGTTCCTATAATAATCCTAATCCTAATCCGATCTAGAAATCGGAAGAAGAATTAAAGGAGTGTGGAAAAAGTACTGGAATATGAAAGAAATATTTAAAAGTGAAATGCCAATTAATATTTAAAAAAAAATAATGTACGGCTGACTGCTAGCGTCACTTACCTATGCCAGCCAAACATGGAAATTTACACGACGGATAAAAAACAAAAAAAATGGTCTGCCAACGAAGCATGGGAAGGAGTATGCTAAAAATCAGAAAAATTAATAAAATACGTCACTCTACCACAAGAAAAAAATCAGGAGTAATCGACGCACAAAAACATGCCCAGAAATTGAAATGGCGGTGGGCAGGCCAAGGTGCGTCCACATTTGTATCATTTGCCCGTATCAGATCATCGTCGCGTGGCATGATCGCGTGTCACGATCACGCGTTTTCGACGTTGCACCGATCTGATCGCTCGAAATCCATTTTGCTACGCGTATCAAACACTCGGATCGGACAAGCGCGGCATGATCGCGACGGTGCGACGTCCACAGTAACGATCATGACACGCGATCATGCTACGCGGTCATGATACGCCGCGATCCATCTCGAGTCCGTTTTTGCCCGATCATCTTCTGTCTCGTACATTGCAGCTACGCGTGAAAGAGATGGCCGAGAGGCGTGGCTTGAGTTGCTGGCGCAGGTGTGTTACGGCGAATTTCCAAAGTACTGCCATTTTTAGTTACTACGCGCGCGGTGCCGCCGACGCATGGGCGCTGCTGTCCACGCTGGTGCTCGGTGCTCGCGGCTTATCAGCTGTCGTGATAATGATCTTCAAGTTTCTGCACAGGTGTCAACCAATTTGATGTGCGATCGCAGAGTGCAACAGTTTTACATGGAACAAAGCGCTACAAGAGAAGAACGATCACGCTAAAAATGGTGATCGGCGAAATGTCAAAATGATTGGAGCGGTGAAACGATACGGCTAGCGTCCAAACTGCAGCATGCAAAATGATCGGCGCGGTGATCGGATACGGTGATACGCTACGGCTTGCCGGCGCAAATGATACGGAATGCCGACAGTGAGCGTCCAAGCAGCGCGATACGCAGTCATGCCACGGCACGATGATCGGATACGAGCAAATGATACAAGTTTGGACGCACCTCCACGTAGCAAGGATGAGCGACGACCGATGGACATCGCGGCTGACGTCATGGCCAGGCCCCAAAGGTAAAAGGAAGACAGGACGGCAAATTCGTTTTGACGACCGGTTTGGCTCAGTGGGAGTAATGTTGCCTGCGAAGCTGAGGTCCTGGGTTCAAATCCCGGTAAGGGCAAATATTTGTGTGATGAGCATAAATATTTGTTCCTGAGTCTTGGATGTTCTCTATGTATATATGTAATATATCTATTAAATATATCGTCGTCTAGTACCCATAACACAAGCCTTATTGAACTTACCATGGGACTAGAGCGATTTGTGTAAAAATTGTCCCGTAATATTTATTTATTTATTTATTTATTTAATGGTAACGGGTCTACGAGCAGAGCGCCCGCTAGACGGGTTCCTTGCAGTGAATGTGTTAAAATGAACGCCCCTTCACTTAGCTTACTATAACTTCATTTAGATGCATGTTTGTTACAATTGATGTACATTGGATTGGATCTCCACAGACTTTCATTATAAATAAAAATAAAAATAAAAAATGATTATTTCGGCCCATTGGAAATCCATAATATGAATGTTAGTTAATTGACTTACAAATCTATGTTAGTAGTAATATTTTTGACAATTTAAAGTTTAATCTAAATGTGCTTATTGGGAGGGTCAGCAGTATTCACCAATGCCCTACTTTGCCCTTCCAATAACCCCTTCGCTCCAATATTTTGTGAGCTGACAGCCGTCACAGTCGAGACACTCAGCCAATATTCTCAGCGTGCCGTTGCTGCTACCGCGCACGCGCTTATTACTTTTTACTTCTCCTGCTCAAAAAGTACGTCATAATAGCTTCGCGAAGCGAGACTTTAATAGTACATCTAGCCCCTATAGGGTTTAAAAGAAAGCCATATAATCCTATACAAATTTCTATGAAACTGAAAAAAAACTTGCGGCCAGCTACATACTACTTGAAGATAATTAAAAACAAACAACCCAACCTGATCAGATTAGCCAAAATTTCTCATCGAATTACTCAAACTGTACTTTTAATTTTTTATAGAATATACAATTTTAATGTTCAGTCTTTTTTATTTTCTCGCAATAGAAGTGAAAAGCAAAGTGTTTAACACGTGGCTACAAGCCATTATGACACTCAGATATATTTGTCCTTGCTCACTTCGTGAGCTCGCCCAAAATAATCACTTTGTATCATAATGTCTTATTTTAGCCTCTTGTCAAACAATTTTAAAGCTTAGCATAATAATTTTCAATTTAATATTGTTAAAATCCGTCCAACCTACTTTATACAATTGCATGCTGTATGAAGACAGCTAAAAAGGTGGAACAATATCTAACATAATACTGAGATGTAACTAACCCTTTTTCTGCAATAAATATTATCTTATCTTACCTTATCCGGGTTGGTAAGTATAGGTGCGTTCAGTTTAAGATTGGTGTCTGTAGTAGGTATAGTAAGTTAGGTTTACATAAAAAGTTTATTTTTCACTTCTCCTGCTCAGAAAGTACGTCATATTAGCTTCGCGAAGCGCGCCTAAAATATTACATCTAGCCCCTAGGGTTTAAAAGAAAGCCATATAATCCCATACAAATTTCTATCAATATGAAAAAAAAACTTCCGGCCAGCTGCATACTACTAACGAATAATTAAAAACAAACAAACCAACCTAATCAGATTGCTTCGAATTGCTCAAGTCAAAGTGAAAAGTAGAGTATTTAACACGTTAAGACGCCATTAAGACACTCAAACGTATTTGTCCTCGCTCACTTCGTGTCATAATGGCTTATTTTAGCCCCTTGTCAAACAATATACTATTGTATGCAGACTATTACCATATAAATAGTACTCGTATGTCTGTTGATTCGCGATCTGGGCTTTGAATAAATAAAGCTAGGTTGCATGTGAAAATAGCAGTGAAGACAGCGTACTGGGCTAGCTTCCAAATATACTTCTAACGCTAAGTTTGTTTGCTTGATACTCAATTTAAATATAATATTAGCCTCCCTCTTCTTCCTCCAATATTGGGTCATGGGCGGTATCTGGCCATTACTTAAGAAAGGAGTTTAGTTCATACCGTTATCGCTGATGAGGTCTCTGTTTAGAGCTATTGGGTCTCCACTCCGTGGCGATCTTGGTCCACAGTTCACTCGGCATGCGGCAAACATGACCAGCCCAGTCTCACTTTAACCTGGCCACCTAGCTAAGTCGATTATTTGAGTTTGGGAGCGTAGCATCGTGTTCCGGACACGATCTCTTAATTTTAGACCTAATATGCTACGCTCCATAGCTCGCTGGGAAATCCCGAGTTTGTACTTGTGAGTTTCTGTCAAAGACCAAGTCCGAGGACCGTAGGTGAAAATTGGAAGTATGCACATGTTCAATGTGCCTTTGTTTAAGTAACAAGGGAAGATCACCCTTTATTAGGTGTGTCCAGTCAGTCTTTCGATCTCTTTTTCTTGTCGCGTCTGGAAGGAAAAAGGAAACTAGTTGGTCCACGTAAAGATATTAAGTTCAAATGCTTTAAATTCGAAATCAAACAGTTCATCCAATTAAAATGCATACATTTATATATGAAGACAATAACTTAAACCATTAAAAAATATAGATAAAAAGGCTTATATAAAATAAATTAAACTTACAATATACTAAATTAAAAACAGTTATCAAAAACAAATTGTCTGTCTATGTCATAACGAACATAAAATGACCCCAGACTGCATACATTTTACTTAGGAGCAGGGCTGACATGGATTTTCACAGATATGGCCGTTTTAGCGCATGTTTAGTACAGAACTCTCGGTGCTCGAATCCAACTCCTTAATTAGCTATAGCGCATATAATTTCGGTCAGCGATGTAGTTTCTTCTTCTTTATACAGTTTTAGCAAGAACAGACATTTTGACTTGTGAAGTAGGGATGTAGCGGAAGTAATTTTTTTCACATTGCGGATGCGAATACGGATGCGGATTTTTAGATCTCTGCTTCCGCGGATGTGGATTCGGATTTCAATGCTATCTTTTTCATTAAGAGATATTTTATTAATGTACTACCTTATAAATAAATACAAAGGAACGGTAATTTGAAGTCATTTTTAATTAATAGATAAAATTTACGAGTGTGATACCGATACCCCGCACCATAATTTCTCTGTTTAGCCTAATGGTTGACGGGTAGAGAATGACTTTATGGCATTAAGTCCACCATTTGCACTTTCTTGTATTGTGCAATAAAGTTTAAATAAATAAAATCTTAATAACAAACTGATGCAAAAATTACCTTTATAGTACTTATGCTACAATTTTAATATGAAAAAATATTTATCAGGTGTGTTACGTTCAAAGTATTGAAAAATCATTCATACTAAAATGTCAAGAAACTGAGATAGAAATTTGGGAGAACATGGTGTCCCAAAATCTTGTAAAGAAAATAAGTTCTCGGGTTCGTTACGTTCATGGAAATAAAAAAAAACATGAATGAGTACAAAATTGTAACGGAGCTGAGATGAAAATTCGGGACTTATTTTTCTGGTACGAGGTTTGAATGTATAAGAAGTTATTCTGAGTAAAAATATTTTTCTGCAAAAAAGGTATATCTTTTTTGGAAATTATCCAAATAGCAAGATTGCCGCCTTTTCTGGGTTTAGTAACCACCGTAGGAACTTGTTCTTGTAGCGACTTTCACGGCTTCGGATCCGCATAAGCTCTGCATCAGTTTTCGTGGAAGCGGATGCGGATGCGGATGCAGATATTGAAATTGATGCGGAAGATCCGCGTGAGATCCGCAGATTCGGTTGCGGATGCGAATGTCAGTGACATCCCTGCTGTGAAGTAATGGTGTCGCCTCATGGCAAGATTAATGCGAAGGCTTAAAACTTTACGCCAGAGCCTCTTGTACAGTCGACCGTGTAGGGACCTAAACCTACTTTTGTATTTATTTAGTACGTTTTTTGCGGTTAAAAAAGTGTTTGGTGTTTTATGCGTTACTCTATTTTCGCCCAAATTTTGAACTTATATTTTAGGACACGATGCCAGAAAACGGTAACTTTCTTATTCACTAGAAGCTCATCGCACGTCATTCACGCAGGACAAAAGTACTAACCCTCTTTTTTCCTTCTGCGTAGTTGGGTAAGAAGTATCCTTGGATTCTTAAACCAATAATGGTTGAAATCCATTCAGTCCTTTTGACGTGGTGACACGTATTTACATACCAACGAATAAAATTGAAAAAATATTGGATTAAATCAACGGTTACTTACTTATATAAGACGGATTTAAAATCGGCAACTCTTCAAGCTAACTGTACTGGACTGTACAGTCAGCAGCAGAGAAATCTGACCCCTCTGCCATATAGTAGTACGGCAGGGGGGTTACTTTTCTCTATAGCTGACTGTACCAGTGCAAACAAATACCGCTTAATGTTACCGACCATAGTAACGACCTAGTAGGAGTTTCAACACTACTTTTACTGAATAGAATAGGTTTTGGAGTTGACATTGATTATGTTAGTAGCATAAAAAATGTTTTGGACAATATATAAGTAAAATACAATATAACAATTCTTTATTGCACACCAACAACAAAAACAGTACGACTCTAATTTTGGAAGGCTACCTGCTGGTTGATGAGACTTCTCCATTCAGTGCGCCTACCATGAGCCCGGCACGAGCGAGTATCGAGCGCTCGATGACGGTCTATCTCTTTCTCACGCATCAGCGCGTGCGAGAGAGGTGCACTGACTTTCGATACGAGATACTCGCTAGCGCCGATCGTAAATACAGCTCATGGTAGGCACACAGGGCGCTGCACTGCCTTCACCTCCCACTGAAAGGACTCAATTTGGCATTTCTTCATAATATACAAGTACTTAAGAGGATATACTAGTGGCCGTTCCTCCATATAAACGTGATCCCCCGTTTCCTCCCTGGATAATTTTCTTAGACCATTTTTATTAATAAAATTAATATATACTTACCTGTGCCATGCCCCTATGTTTTCTCTTAATAATTTGTTTCATTTAAGAATTAGAGGCCCTTTTTAAACTGCAAAAAACGCCACCATCCGGCGCCATAAGCACACGGTCAGTAAACAAATTTAACGAATTTAAAAGAAAAACAGTAAACATAAAAGCATAGCCGAAGCCCTCGTTATAATACATGTGAAAGAAAAACTACAATTATTCCAGTTTTGTAAGAGGAAATAGGGTACTACGAAACCCTGTTTTCGCCAATTTTTTGTAGGTCAGATCGTTCCGAGCTGCAGGTGTCCCTTTTGCACTGTAATACGGGGGATTTGAGGCGACGCGATAGCAATAGTTTTTAAGAGTACTTAATTTCCAAAAGGCCTTTTGCTAGTATATCCTTTTAAGGTATACATATGTAATAGAGTTGCCGTATTCCACTTTAACTAAGTGAGAGAGTCGGGACAAAAATAGAATATGAAAAAATGTGCCACTTAATTTCAGAGCAAATTTAAAATTTAACTTCAGCTTCCGGGTGGTTCCATTTATAACCGAATATTAAAAGTTATTTAAAAAGCTCTTATGTACTTTTAGGTTTTGTAATGAAATGGAATCGTTTATTTCAGGCAACATTACCTTATAGACTAACATCTACACTATTAAGTATAAAGTTGTATAAATTAAATGTCTGTACAGTGAAGGAATCAAAAAAAAAATAACTCGATTTGTTGAATAAATGAGTTTTTGTTAGTTCTGTTTAGTTGATTTAGGAAAAACCTGAGACTGCTCTCGAGGAAAATTCTTTAAAGGTATAAAACCTTTAAAGAATTTTCCTCGAATGCGATAAAGAATTAGCATTTTTCGGAAATAACTTTTTTATCTTTGCTCCCTATTCACATTAGCAATGCAAATTGTATTGGAATCAAAGGTCCTTTAATCGATTTTTTTCACCCTTTTAATAACGAATCGATTGGTTCAGAATGACAGGAATGACAGGTTATTGAGTCGTTTCCGACGCGGCCATGAAAAACATTCAAAGTTCATGCATTTTGATGAGATATTATTGGAAAATTAATGACAATGTTTCCGCGCAAGTTGATAAATTGTTGTTTAAGCAACAGTTGCGTAATAGATGGTAGGAGAGACCGGGTCAGTTGTCACAGCGGTCAAAATGGACTATGAGCCAGTGTCGAAAGATCACGAGAGCTATATTTCCCTTCTAGACCAAGCTCTCGCGAGCATTCGACACTGGTAGATGAACATATTTTTTCGTTCATTTTTCTGTTATGTGCGTGTGACAATCAATCCGTGACTATGGACTTATACCTAAAGCTAAGCAAAGCCACTTATAGATATGAAATGAATGTGTTCTTATAAAACTAGAAAGAAAGGGAAAGGTTTTTTTTGTATGAAATCAGTTACGAATCCGAGAATTGTATCATAATGGTGCTCGTCACTTGTAGCGAAGCTCGTTTCCTCCAGCAGGCGTATCAGCAGTGGCGTGCGGTCAACATAGGCACAAAGGCACTGCCTATACACCCCACTATACACCCAGACAAATAAACTGGCTATAATAGCTCCGTGCACAAGTTCAGCTCCACCTAGCGTCCATAACTTTGTTGGCCCTGACGCCTACCCATACCGGTCATCGACTACGATAACGACACAAACTACGACCTCCTCGTCCAACTGGGCATACTGCGCAGTTTGACGAAGGAAGTCCCCGATGTCCACGCCTTCGAGAGGGCAAGGCGGGGACATCTACGACGAACCGACATTTACTGCCTGACCCGGACGACGTCATCATGGCGACCATCAAAGAATGGTACGCGGATGACTCGCCAAACACTGACAGCGACATTCCCCACCCCCGAACAGCTGACTTCTACCTTGACCGTGACGACAGACCCCGTGCGCGACACGAGCGCAACAGGCTGAAACGACTAAACAGACTCCACCCACACTGCACTTGCACATCGACGTCCCCGCCGGCGGGGTCGCCCACCGCGCGCACAATAAATTAAACAAGATAGACTCAAGCATAGGACGACCCATAACGTACAGACTGATTAACCGTACTAAACATGTAGTGTAGACTGTAGACTAGGCACAATACCGCTGCTCCGTGCGCCCACGCGCGGCAGCACCCACACGCTAGGTGCCGAGGACGCTGCGGCGCCCCACCGCCTAGCACAACGGCGACAGTAAAAGCAGGCATGCTTCCGTTCGAATTCAAAATTACGTTACGCTACGTTTTGACATTTGATCGTGACGTTGTGACAAAATATTATGGTAATCCAAAATTATCTATTAATTTATTTCCACAATTACTGTGATATAGTTGAATTATCGAGAAGATGGAATTGCATTTGTAGTGGTTGTACCGTTTGCAACAAAAGGAGAATAATTTTCTCTTAACTTAATAAAATGACATACCCAAGAAGTGGAATAAGTAGTAGTCCTCTGTTTTTTTCTTTTATTCGCATCATGTTCTTCATCTGAGCTGTCACAAGTATTGATAATAAAATTGTCTGTTATTTGATCCATTTCTCCTTCCTGACATGGATATTTATTTTCTTCACTTTCGACGTGGTGACAAATATTTTCCCAGTCCTCAGCAGTGATGGTATTCATTCGTTCAGTTGCTAAACTCATAATGCCTTGCATGTTTAATGAAACGTTTGTTTTTGCTACATATCCTTTTACCATGGACCAAATATTTTCGTTCGGATTGAATGTCGGGTGATACGGTGGCAATCGTAATACGGAGTGGCCATGTTCTTTTAAAATTGCATCTATGTGGTACTCGCGAAACCGCTCTTTATTTTGTTTAATTAATTCATACAAACTGGTTTTGTACATCAACCGGTTATACGAAATGTTGTGTTCTGTCAACCAATCCATCATTTCTTGTTTATTAGAATTTGACGTTGGAGCACGATTCAAAAGTTTGTTGTGATAGGACGCATTATCCACGATAAGTACGCTATTCGGTTTGAGGTTCGGTATTAATTTTTCTTTTAACCATTTTTCGTAGTTGTCAAAGTTCATCTGGTCATGGTAATCTCCCGTTTTTTGGTTTGCCTTAAACATTAACAAAGCGTTGGGAATTAAACCATCTTTTCCTCCTGCGTGCACTATTATTAACCGCTGGCCTGTACTGATTTGTTTTTTTACACCAAATTCTGTTCCATCGGCCCAAGCTTCTCCGGACTCATGTGAAGTGTGGATGTAGGTTTCATCAGTATAAACTAGTGGTCTATCTTGAGATCGATATTCCGCAATTTTGATAAGGTAATTTATTCTTAGCAGTCGTATGTTGTGTTTTTCCATTAATATTTTTCGGTTGTCCTCGGTCTTTTTCCATTTAAATCCTAATTTTTGTATTTGTTTTCGTAAGGTGGCAATGCCAAATTTGTAATCTATATCGGATTTTAACACAGAGTGGAGTCCCTTTAAGGTTGGAAATTGCTTATGGGACAGATGAAAATTGTATATAGTTCTCCGGATGACTTCCTGATCAAAATCGTCTACTGCTGATGACGGACAAGGACGCAACTTTTTATTCTTCGGGGAGGTGAATTTCTTTGTTGTTGCGAATTTCTCGCTGTTGCTCTCAGTCACAATGTTATGAACAGTAGAGAAACAAACACCTGTAGCTTTTTCAACTAACTGGGCAGCGGTGTAAGGCAAGTTTAAATTTTTCGTCAGTTCATTTTCAAAATATTTATAATAGTTGAAAATTATTTGCTTACTTTGACTCTCAATAGGACCAAAATTACTTACAGCCATATTTTTTTAAAATATAGAAATTATTCGTAGCCGTACGGGCGGACACAATAATTAATTGAGAATACAATCAAATCAGATGTAAAAATATACGCACAACGTAAATAATATTGACAATTTCACACTGACATTATTTTTGTTTTTAGTTCTTCGATATATATATATATATAACAAGCTCTTTGTATGCTGATAGTACAAGAAAATAGAAAATTCAAATATAGAATGCCTGTAAACAAACAATACTACTACATATGCAATTCCACGCTCTCGATGATTCCACTATACCTTAATTAATTTGGGTGGAGAAAGGGTTGTAAAATCAATTTTCGCCATTCAAATCAAATGGGATAGGTAAAATTGATCTAAAAAGTGTGTTTTATTTTGAATATGTCCGGGTTTGTTTGCTTCATTTTTAGATGTAGTTTTACGGTAAAACAACACGCTAAGCTACTTTATGGTTTCATATAATAATAATAAACAATATATAATTGTTTCTGGATCGCTAGTGATAAATTAAATATCGTTTTCAGATCGAAATAAGTATTATTTTAAGGACCGGGTTTATTCAAATTAGGTTACCAAGTCTAAACGGATTATTTTGAGATATGACAGATAACAGCGCCAACATTAGTTTTGCTTTTGGCCACTATGAGCGCTGCGATCGATTATACCCCACCTAGTACTTCGCAGCGAATACCCTAAAGCCTTGAACGACCATGGCTCTATATAGGCAGAGAAAAACTACCTACCTTGACCAAAAACCTGGTGCACGGCACTGTTATGCAGTGAGAGTATACATTATTTTATACTGTTATGTTTAATAGTGCTCATTCTATCTATCTATCAGCCACGGACGTCCACTGGTGAACGTAGGCCTCTCCTATAGCTCCCCACAGGATACGATCCTGCGCAGACCGCATCAACTGACTCCCCGCGACCCTTACGAGATCATACGTCTACCTAGTCGGGGGCCGTCCCACGCTGCGCTTTCCTATGCGTGGTCGCTACTACAGGACTTTACTGTCCCAACGGCAATCCATTCTCCGGGCTACATGGCCCGCCCATTGCCATTTTAACGATGTAATCCTGTGAGCTATGTCGATTACTTTGGTTCTTCTCCGGATATCCTTATTTCTGATTCTATCACCAAAAAAAAACCCAAGCATAGCCCTTTCCATAGCACGTTGCGAAGCTCTGAGCCGCCTTATGAGTCCCATTGTGAACGACCATGTCTCAGTTCCGTAGATCATCACTGGCAACATGCACTGTTCGAAGACCTTTGTCATCAAACACTGGGGTATTTTTGACGAAAAGATATACGCAGCTTCCCGAATACTGCCCAACCGAGTTGGATTCGACGATTGACCTCCTTCTCGAAGTTGGACTTACTTAGTTGGACGATTTGTCCCAGGTATACATACTCGTCAACAACTTCGAGAGCAGAGCTTCGGACATCTATCGGGTAAGGTGTGACATGACATGGTCATTCGACATGATTTTTGTCTTGTCCATATTCAGTACTCATTAAAGCTGCTGAATATTCATCAAGTAGGTAAAACTATACGTGAAAATATTATTTTAACAGTCGCAGTAATAAAATATGAGTTATTATAAAACCTCATACTTGAACTGAATACCTTATTCTAAAGATTAAATTTCTTAAAACGTTTTTATTTTTGTTTTAAAGGGGGCAAACGAGCAGACGGATCGCCTGATGGTGAGCGATCACTGTCGCTCATAACACCTGCAACACCAGAGGAGTCAAAAGATATACACTCCGTTATTGTTGTGTATATCAGATTTAGATACCTACAAGAATAATGTAATTATTGTAATGATATAACATATACAATGTGGCTATAGTAACCTAACCTAACCTAACCTACTTTACTGGCAGCAGTTTATTATTGTTAGAAGTTGAATTTGCAGCTAATTAAAATTCGGCGATACTAAATTATGCGTATTTAGATTCGGACAAATAATGATTAGACGAGATGAACATTCGGTGAAATCAAATAATGCGAAACCTTTTTTTTTATGTAACGAGTGGCAAAAGTGCAGACGAGCCACCCGATGGAAAGTAGTCATCGTCGCCCATGGATATGTGCAACACCGGAGGAATTGCCCATATTTTGCCAACCATTGAGAGCCCTGTTAACTCGCTTCTTGAAGAATCCCATGTTATAGCGCTCTGGAAACACCTCAGGGGGAAGGTTATTCCACAACTTGCAACCTGTTCGGTGAAAACAGTTTCGGACATAAAAAAATATGCGAAACAGATAGCTTCCGGCTAAAAGTGAACTCTCGTTAATTGCACACGATGCGCATCCATCTGTAAAATGGCCGCCGCTGCGTATTATGTTTAACTTGTGGTAGTATGTAAGTTCTTTGATTACGCGAATTATGGCCATCAAGCTTATCTGATGATGGAGCCGCGGGTGGTCGTCATAGGAACTCTGTAATGAAAAAAAGTAATCCTAACGACCTCTTTAGAATCGTCTCGATATTATGTTCACATAAGAAGTAAAATCGGCAAAAAATACATGTCACAAAAATATATTTATGTCAGAAACTTATTTTCTGTGCAGCGGCGCAGCGTACTCCGCGATTATGACGCACAACAAATAATACCTACAAAGGGCCTCAATCATGAGGCCGTGGCGCTAAAACAGTTACCGAAAAGTTGGATAGTAAAAATATATATAACAGCTGCCGAATATTTAATAATCACGGTGATAAAATATAATTCATGAAATGTTTCATAAACTCACATTTGGATTGAATACCTCATTTATCTGCAAAGTTCTTAAAATTAAATTTCTTAAAACATTTTTACGCAAAGTTGACAAAGGCAAAAGCCACTAGCAAAAAATAACACTGCGAAACGTCTAATAAATTGTTCTGAAACTGGATTTAGACTTGTTCTGAAGTAATCAACGGGACAATTTACCCGCATTTTAAAGTTGCAGTGAGCTGCGGACGGCTTATTCTAACAAAAAAGTTTGACATTTAGTAAGTTAAATAAACTACATCAGCATCAAAGAAACTATAAGTACAGAAGGCTCTCTGTTTTGACTTAAGCAAAATTGCGAGTAACCGCTTGCAAGCGGCGTTCAAAAAGTTAATGCTCGGTGTTTATGCACGATGCGTATCAATGTATAGTGGCTCCTCTACATGATCGCCAATCATCGGCAAGCAGGTGGGACCGGTTATATGAATGAATGAATGAATGAATGAATGAATGAATGAATAGTTTATTTGCATAAAAAACAAGCGTATATAAAAGGTGTTACAAATATCACAGACAGATCGTTACTTGTTTTGCCAAGGCTGGCGTACAAATGTGTTGTTTTAAACTTAAATATCTAAACATTTTAAATTTTGAAATATTACAATTTGCATTTGTTTAAGTACTCATTGACGGAGTAATAACAATGTTCGATTAAATGATTAAATAACTTTTTCTTAAAAATATTGAAAGTCAGCTCCTTAAATGTGTCAGAGAGAATATTAAATATTTTGATGGCCATACAGTATGCGTTTTTCCGAGTTAACGCTAATTTAGTTTTTGGCAAATATAATTTATTTCTGTGTGTCCCTCTTTTGGACTTGATGGACCTTGTATTAAATAGTTCTAAGTTTTTCTTAACAAATATACACATTTCAAATACATACATACATGGGAGAGGTAGTATACGTTTAGATTGAAAAAGTGGTTTGCAGTGCTCCAAAAAATCTGCTCCACACAAAGTTCTGATACATTTCTTTTGAATTCTAAATATAATTTCGGCATCAGAAGAGTTTCCCCAAAGTATGAGTCCGTATCGTAAAATAGATGCCACGTAGCCATGGTACGCAGAAAGAGCCGCTTCTTCTGAGACTACGTTTCGCACACGATATAAAACATAGACAAAGCGGTCTAGCCGTACACGTATGTTACCAATATGATTTTTCCAATTACAGAAACTATCCAATGTTTACCTAAAAAAGTTGCATATTTAACTTCTTCGATTGATTGATTATCGCATTTTACATTTAAATTATTACCTTTGTTTTTACATGTCAAGAATTGAATAAATTTAGTCTTTTTTACATTAATATTTAAGTAGTTTACATCGAGCCAATTTATAATATCATTCAATGCGTAATTGATGTCGTTCTCGAAATTCATGATGTCAGTACAGTTTATAAGTAGGGTTGAGTCATCAGCAAACAAAATACATTCGTGTCTTGTAGCATCTGGTAGGTCATTAATATAGAGAAGGAATAGTAATGGACCTAGTATACTCCCTTGTGGTATTCCCGTATCATTGTGTTTGTAACTAGACCTATAAGTAAGTCTATCATGACCAACAGTTCTCGCAATTTCAACACACTGTTGTCTCTCACTAAGATAACTACTTAGCCAGTCATAAGTAAGACCTCTAATGCCGTATTTAAATAATTTACTCAGTAGTAATTTGTGGTTGACAAAATCAAACGCCTTCGTCATATCTATCAGCACTGCTACTATGGGTACATTGTTGTCAAGATTTTCGGTGACACGTTTTATTAGCTTGAAACATGCTTTAGTCGTTGAGCTATTTTTCCTAAACCCAAATTGCTCCTTTTTTATTATTTGGAATTGTGATACAAAACTGGAAATCTTTCCATGCATTATCTTTTCAAAGATCTTCGAAATGATGGGTATAAGAGTAATAGGTCTGTAGTTGCTAACCTCTGATTTGATTCCCTTTTTATATAATGGTTTTACCACGGAATATTTATTATATCTATATATTATGTTAGAAAAAGCACCATATATTTCCATCTCATTCTAGCGTATTACTGCGACCCGATCGAGGATTGGCGATCGTGAAGGGGGGATAAAAAACAGCCGCCGGGTGGTAGGTATTTTTACTGCGCAGCACGATCGTTGTATGCGCCGCACTTCAACATGCCTAGGAACCCGAGATATCACAATTTTGACCACTATGTGTACATCTTAGCGATGTATTGTTCGAAGTAAACTAACTGTTGTGACATGTAGAGATACTACTAGTAGGTAGAAGTACTATGATTACAAAATATCGATTAATATGTGACTCGAATAGTATTTTTCAAGCAAATCATCATTAAAAATAGTCTTATTCACTCACGTCCCTGTTTCGTCACTTCCATAATATACCTACTAGAAGGTTCCCGCTTCAACTTCATCAGCAAATATGAAAAAAGAAACATAACCCTGTTTTTTCTTCAGCGTAGTCGAGTAAAAGATATCCTCTAACCATCGGTGTGTTCGATTCAGCGACCTTCAAATAATCCGTATCACTTATTTTTTGAAAATATCCACTTTAATTGACCATTTTGAATTTAGGCTGAAAATGATACCATACAAAATGTTTTTGTTTTACAAAATGTAATTGTGCTGAAAAATAATAATAATCAAATTAAATACAAAAAGTCATAATTTCTTTCCAACTATACCAAATTAGTCAATTTTACCTTGGGGACATGATTCTATTTTCGACGATATTCTTGAAGCATAATTTTCCTTGTTGATGTATTTAAATTGGCATTGTTTTGATTTGACGTTTAATTTCGAGTTGTCGATTATACATTTGTACAATGACTGTAAATCCTATATATAGTATACATAATGCAGGCAGTAAAGCCCTGGACTGGTGACCATGTGCAGCGTAGAACGACCTCCGACTAAGTGGACGGGTGACCTCGCCAGGGTTGCTAGGAGTCGGTGGATGCGATCTGCGCATGATCACACTCTGTGGCGAACTATAGGAAAGGCCTTAAGTTCAGCAGTAGATGTCTGTAGCTGACAGATAGATAATGCCATAAGACTGTATACCTACGCCCGCACGGAAAGGGACACTGAAAAACGTACTTTTTTATTCCCTATTGTCATTACTACAAGAGCGAAAAAAGTACGTTTAAATTTCTCTTACCGAACATTAAAGAATTCGTACCTGCCAGTTTGCCAGCTATATTATACAACCGGCTTAACTGTCTTTTGCAACACACGACTTAAAACCTCATACTATCAGTTCACAGGCCAGGCCGCCCGTTTGTTCCAAATCGTCAGTTTTATGTCTCACAAAGCTTATCTCGTCAGGCTGGCCAGTTTTCCAATGCACGGTTGATTTGGTCGAGAGACCGAGGGGTTACTACCATCCCGCTCACTCAAATATAAATTGACATCAGTGGGAGATGGATGGCGCTATACAAACTTCAAAATTCGGAATTTCAAAGTCCAGAGTAATCCCCCAGACCAGACGGTGCGGCCGCCGAGGCTGAAGAAAAATTTAGCTCGTTGACATACAGGCAGTTTTAAAAATAAACGCCTTAAGCGAAACAATAATATTTTGAATTTACATTGAGCACAATTCTTAATGAAACAACTCAGAGTTTAGTGACAAGCTTTTATTGCCAACTATACTTTTCTTTCAACATCCATCAAATTAACCACTTATGGAGGCGATTCTAAAGAGTCCAAACTCTAAAGGATTGCGTTATTTTAGAGTTCCTATGACCATGGCTCCATTATCGGATCAGGTCGATGGTATCATATTTTTTTATTGCCAAAGTACTTGCATAATTATGAAAAAGTTTAGCTCACTGTGGGTCACACAAGTGGGTCAAATTTAACTTGCAAATTTTGAAGCGGACAACTTACATTGCACAAACAGTGCAAGTTATATGAAAGCTTGTAATATCTCAGAAAGTTGCTAGACTTAAGTGGTACATGCATATATGTAATAGTTTAGAGAGTTGCTAGACTTAAGTGGCCGTGGGCGGATTGCTCGTAGAATCGATGGCCGCTGGTGCAGAAAGTAACATCTCTGGACGCTTGTCCGAGGGCGGCTAATGACTGGTCATTGTAGAGATAATGGAAGGAGTAAGGGAGCCTTTATTTCAGCAGTAGTTGTCTTTAGGCTGATATGATGATGATTATGGTGACGAAGGCACAAGATCGCGTGGCAGGTCACCAATGCGTTGAACCAACCATGTTAACACTGCACTCAGTGGTCCACTCCACGAATGTACGAGAAGAGCTTCAGTACGAGAAGAATGGCGACGGATTTTGAAGCTTCCCACAAACCCTGATGTGACGATGACTCTGCCAAGAGTGTCACGACAAAGAAGGAGATGATGACAATTCTCAGGCTCTTTTTTATATTAGACAAAAAACTACATATGTTTATAATTATCTCCTTATTAGATGCTCTCTCATGGCTGAGGATCATAAGCCACATAAATGTCTCTCCACTTGGTGCGGTCAAGGGTCATATGGGCTACCCTCTTCATGGAACCACAATCATTTTTCATGGTGTCTGACCACCTTGTCAGGATTCCACCTCTGCCTTCGACTTGGCCCAGTAAAATGCTCGTTTTGAGGTTGTATTGGTTAGATCACAAAATATGCCCGAAGATTAAGGCTGCTCCCAAAAATCTGTAAAGTATTTTTTATACTACTAAGGTGGCAAACGAGCGTACGGACTATCTGATGTTAAACAGTTACCTCAGATACCGCAGTTCCCTAAGAATAAAGTAAAAAATAAAGCCACGGGCGTAACCGCTGGAGAATCCTACTACATTTCATATAATATCAAGCCACATAAGGTTTCTTTATTACCAAGTAGGTAATTAAGTGTTTATAATTCAGAACTCCGCGCCACTTCAACTGTATTATTACAGCACCCAAATCCACTTCATCTTCATCTAAAGATATAACTTTCATGAAATAAAGTCCTATCTCAAAGTACGCTTCGTATAGATATGCCCTTATCTCACTAAGTTTGAAATGTGTCGTTGAGAATGCCTGTGACGCTTGCGGTACATAAGGCCGGTTACACACGGCGACTTTTTGCAGCAATACACACGCGCGTTTCACGAACGCATCGCCACACGAGCAATAGGGAATATGTATGAATTTTAATTTTTGCTTTTTTAAAGTTCATTTATGTGAGAAACGGTACACAAAAATATTTTTTCGAATAACTAGAAAAATAACCAAGATATAAGCCATCAAACAATTTATTTTATCTCTTTCTAGCAAAAGAGTATTTAATATGGAGTTTATATGGCCGGCGTGGACTATGACGTAACACTACATGTCGGACCTCTCTGTCAAATCACTGTCTAATTAGTAGTTTAAAATGCCTGTATCATATCATACTCGTACGTATTTCATGGCCGATTTTAATTTTATTTCCACCTTTTGAAATCATTTTTACGGGGTTTTGATATGTTGTTAACAAAAGCGATAAAAAAATCAGGCCCTATTTTAATATTAGTTTGACTCGATTCAAGCGTGAACTTAATGTAGTCGGCCTTATGAATCAATAAAAACGTGCTGTTTTATCGTTATAAGTGCGCTGTTGAATGGATTCATTCGCATGTTTGTATCGATGAAAACGCGCACCGCAAGTCATTCTTCTTTGTCTATCACTGTTACGATTATTTGATGTCAGGTCTTCTCACGTTTATGCGCTAAGTTGTACTGTCTTGAGTTGCTCTGCTAGCATTTGGGCTTGCTTGAAAACTCTTTTTATGTGTGTTATGTGTGTGTGGTCGATAGCGGGTGGCTTCTGCCTTCGCGACTTTGTAATGTTTGACCTTATCGTCATTCAGTTACAAATGTCGTCATTCTTGAAACCGCTTTTTCTTGCCTGCCAAAGTCTCTTTCTCAAACGTGCACCGTAAGTATCCCTACAAATTGGCGACTGACGAACAATTTAAAATCCCCTGCGTTGCGGCTGTTTCGCGTTTTAATCGACACTGTATCGCATTTGTATCGCGATTGAATCGCTCCAGTTACCGTGTCCAGCGAATGGATCGAGACTGTACCGCTGCTTCAAGTCACGCGTATGTGTAAAAGGTAGACGATCAGCGATTACATCGATATTCTATCGCGTTGTATCACGACTGCATCGCTGCAATAAATGACCGTGTGTAACCGATCTAAGCGTTTTAAAAGGTCTTCAATCTTCTGCAATATTCTGAATTCGACTTTAAGATGCTAGTAATAAACTAGACTTTCAATGAACCGTTAAATAGAAGGCAGTTTTGAAGTCAGTCGTAAGACTTATGAAGACTTGGAGCTTTATTGCTTTACGTGCAATTTTGCTTAGTTTGAAACGAGATTAAATTCTGTCATGTATGAGGCTGTATAAATAAAATCAACCAACGTTGACATTGGAACTTGTAACGTACTTCCACGCGTTATCTTATTCATAGAAATATGTTTGTTAGTAAGTGGACATGTTATGCGGAGGGATGAAAGTATGTGACAAGAAGGGGAGGAGTAGGTATGCATCTGAAGGGATGAAAGAAAAGGAGTAAACCACAGAAACGATGTGACATGTATAGGAAGGATGTGAGTGATGAGATGACAGGTGATAGAGAGGTATGGAAGAAAAAAACATGTTGCGCCGACCCCAAGAAAATGGGACAAGGACAAGCAAATGATGATGATGATGATGATGATGATGATATTTGTTAGTTTGTTTTTTAGTCTAGTTCATTAGTTGCTCTGAAGCAACTGATCTATATAAAGGCTGTAGCCGTGTTTCTATACAAAATTAGCCTTTCTATCAAATGTTCTTGTAATTTTATTTTTAGATACTCCTTGTAGGCAAAGCTCTGTTCCCAAAAGAAGAACCATGTACACTTGTCAGTTTTCGTAATATGGCGGTTTATTTATTTTTTCACTTTTTAATTGTTTACTTGAATTTGGTCTTTGCGATTTATTTGATTTTTTGGTAGGCTACACTACATATTAAAACTCATCACTACAAAAAATACTGTCTGAAACTTTAGTTCAAATATATTTAAAAATAGTGGAAACTATAATTAGCCTTTTTTTTGGTGTGCTGGCACCTACAATTTTTATTTCGTGAATTGCCCATCTATAAACCTGCTACATATATTAAATTCAAAATATTTGCTTTGGTACTTCATGCCAAAAACTAACTATTAATAAAATGGGTTTACTATTGTTTGGCAAATTATGTTTCCCAAACTGTTTCACTTCCCAAATATTTCATTTCCCAAACATAGGTTTTTTCGAAAACAGTAAAATTTTCAGAATTTCTATAAAACAAACCTAACCTAACCTATTGGGCTCTACACAATGCCTTAAAAACATATCTGGATTTTCTTCGGTTTCGTAAAAAAGGGCGAGTTTGGGAAATGAAACATTTGGGAATTGAAGCAGTTTGGGAAGAATAGTTTGCTAAAAGAAAGTATCCGAATAAAATGATTCCTATCTTGTTTCAGTGTTTTTCTAAACTGTATTTTCAAAATATATGAAAATAAAAAGTGACCAAGCTATGTTTGTTGAGTACACAACTTTGAAACTGTGACCACATATAATATTTTATTCTTTTTCCGCGATTATCACTCATTTAAATAAAACAAAACGAAACGTCGGGAATTCAAATGAGATAATATACACGATATACTTAATCCGCTTTAATGGTTTTATTTACATGTCACTACATCTTAATGTTATCAAAAACGTAATGTCCATTTCCAAGGTACCAATTTCATATTGGCAGGCACCTAAAGATATACCATTAACGTATTTTTCGTTCCCTTTCAGAAAATGCTGTCCACCTCAACTCGGCGATAGTGATCCATGATCTCACTTTCAGAACTGGAAATCATCGAAAACGTCATACAATGGAACAATACAGAACTCAGTATACTTATAGGCGACGTAGAAGAAAACTCCACACAGCCAACCCTAGCGAACACAGGGCTGTGCATAAACAGTACCGAGACTGAGTGTGATTCTGTTTATGATACTTTCGAGTACGGTGTAGTTGTGCTTCTGTTGGTGCTGATTGTTGTGACTGTTATTGGGAATACGTTGATTATTTCTGCCGTTGTGACGACGAAGCGGCTAAGGACGGTGACAAATTGTTTTGTGACGAGTTTGGCAGCTGCGGATTTGCTGGTGGGCATTTTTGTAATGCCACCGGCTATTGCTGTACATATTACTGGTGAGTTTAATTACTAGAGCGTTTATAAAAAATCACTCAAATGCGAGTCGGACTCGCGCACCGAGGGTTCCGTAAAATGTGTTAGCAGAGCCCTACTCCTTTGCAAAACTGTACGCCATGCTCGATAATTTAATATTGGTTACAGATGACGCACAGGCATTTGTTGTTATAGCGGCAACAGAAATACATCATCTGTGAAAATTTCAACTGTCTAGCTATCATGGTTCATGAGATACAGTCTGGTGACAGACAGACAGTGAAGTCTTAGTAATAGGGATCCCTACGGATCCCTAAAAAACGAAGCGTGATATGTCTTGGAGTATGGCTAATGCATTTAAAAATGATAAAGTTATAGATATATAGATGCCTACTAGTGCACGTAGTTTAAGTTGCAATAGCTCAGTTGGTCAGAGCAAAGCAGCGACGAGTCGCAGGAATTAGTTTATAACATCTTCAATTAATTAGGACTTAAAATAAACAGTAGTAAAACCAAAACCCTGATTATATGTACAAAATACACGCTAACACATTTTACTTCAAAACATTGTAATAGAGCCAGCTACTAAATTCAAATATTTGGGCAATTTAATCACAAGTGTATCCATGTGCACCAAACTCATTATATAGAGGATTGCTATGCCTAAAAAACAACAGCTTCAACAGCATAAAGTACCTACCTACGGGAAACAGAAGTATCCAAGATAGCTAAAAACGCCTCATCGAAGTGTACATTTGGACGAAAACGAAAACTCTACCAATATTGTTCTTTTTACGGCCCCTTATAACAGCCATCTACGTAATTAGAGATTTGTTTTTAGCACTATACGTATCGCTGCCAGTGATAAAAGATTTTCCATAAATTAGGTCATTCGATGATTTAGGTAAAAACTTGTTCCCTGTTTTTATGTATTACGTATTATATTTGTGTTAAGAAACAAACGTACTTTGGCTGTACTTTACAATAATTAAATGAAATATATGTAGGGATCCACTATTCATTGCCCTTTTAGTGTTTGAAAGAAAGACACAAATATTTTCCCATTTCAACAAAGGCTAAGAATTGTGTTCGAAAAATAAAGGAAATATTTTTACTCGGGTTTAGGAAACTCAAAATTGCGCTTACACCGTATTACATGTTGACAAGTTTCTAACAAACAGGGTCAAACAAAGTAAAAAGATTTAATTAGCAAGTTAAATAAAAAAATCTACTGTGCAACCTTACTTAAATTAAAGTACCGAGGGATTTAAGAGGAGAGCGGGGTAGACACAGACAACAATAAGAAAAGATGTAAATTGTAAGTATAAAACACCTATTATTACGACTATTTTGACGACCGGTTTGGCTCAGTGGGAGTAACGTTGCCTGCGAAGCTGAGGTCCTGGGTTCAAATCCCGGTAAGGGAAAATATTTGTATGATGAGCATAAATATTTATTACTGAGTCTTGGATGTTTCCTATGTATATAAGTAATGTATATATTAAATTTATCGTCGTCTAGTACCCATAACACAAGCCTTATTGAGCTTACCATGGGGCTAGTTCGATTTGTGTAAAATTGTCCCTTAATATTTATTTACCTATTTACCCTATCTGCGAGGAGAACCTGATATTATTCTACATTAACTTTAGTCTACTCATAACTAAACTGAGTTTAATTTATAAACGTGATAAGACACAGAGAACAATAAATAAACGCGTACACTAAATTAAATTAAATAAATATTACTGGACTATTTTTACACAAATCGTACTAGGCCCAAGGTAAGCGAAATAAGCCTTGTGTTATATACTTATATAACACAAGGCTTATTTAGTTTGTGTTTGATTTTTTCTATGTATATAAGTAGGTACATATATGAAATATATCGTCGTCTAGTACTCTAGACGGCTATCTATATATATATTTATCGTCGTCTAAAGTACTAGAACACGATATATTTAATATATGTACTTATATACATAGAAAACTTCCAAGTCTCACAAGAAACTAGACAGATATTTAAGAACTGATACTAATTGAAACTAGATTTAAAATAAGTGTAAGAAAGTGCTCCCTTTCGGCATGGTCCCGAAGTTGCTGGCAGCATGTCCTCGTTGTATAGTAATGGTAATACGTCCACCAAGGAAGCTGCCAGCTCTTCGGTTTCCAGTAGTATTCATTAACTTACTGTACATAATACTCAATTTTTTAATAATTTCACCCGCAAAACTTCACTAGAAAATGGTTTTTGCATTTTTTTTCCAAAAATGATGTGATTCACTTTTACTTAATACTCTGTGCAATAAATCTAGCCCATTCCTTGCTATGTTATTCTGTTAGGTACAGAAAATCAAATCGATAAGCCCATTGACATATTCATATATTAGACGTTGAATAAAGAAATGTATTTTTTTTAATTCTGACCAGCGAATGTACCCACTATCACTTGATGGTAAGTGACTACGGGGTCGAGGACGTAGCTCGCTGGTTCAGTAACAGCCTATTCACTCTTGCCCTGAACAGACCCAAGTTATAATTTTCAGGAAATACTCACGACGAGAGCGAGTTCCATTCCTTAGCAGTAGGCATTAGAATAGAAATAATTTAAGGAACGAACCTTGTGACATCACATTTAAGCGCCGGCTAAGAAACCTTTTGTTGGAAAACCCTCTGTACTCAGTAAATGAGTATATGGAACTAAATCTATAATCTTATTGAAAGTGACATTTTATTAATTGTATTTTTTATTTTTCCTTGTAATCTTTAGAAGATATGACATTGTGTAAATTATCTTTGTTTTCATTTTATTTTATTTTAGCATGTGATGACGATACTTTTTGGGTGATACTACATTTTATTTTACATTTTATTTGCCTGTTGACTTCCCTTATTTTATTTTGACATTGTTAACATTATTATATTGTTATTATTATTTCTTGCATTATTTCTGACGATCATGATATTAATTCGTATAATTTTGTCATGAAGCAAATTTGTAATGTAATTTTTATCGTGAAATAAAGTAATCTAATCTAATTTAATGATGAAGTAAATCGCTTCGTGCGTATGACTGGTAAATTGACAATGTTAGGATGAAGTCGCTCCCCCCGCCTGAACACATACACACATGGGTCATTGTCAATTGAAAAAACAAAAGTCGTCCCTCCGGTGGTCAAAAGTTAAGAGCTTGTATACATCTAGGTTACGTTGATATTACATCGGATTATATAAGAGGGAACGTTCTTTATTCTCATACGAGTTTTATCTGAAAATTAAGCCCTGGAATCCTTAATTTCGGATATGTCCACCAGACAGACGCGTACCTAAATCTGACAATGACCCAACTAGGACAAATCTAATAACAAATCATATCCATGTTAATTGATCAAGGGATTTAGGCTACAAAAATATATTTCGTCTTTAACTAAAAGGAAACTCCAGTTGCATGACAATAAGCTACGAACAAAACGGATCAAACCAAAAGGATTTAATTAGACCAAGTTAAATAAAAACTTGTGTACCGCTGTGCTTAGGGGAACACTCTTAAGGGATTTGTGACGAGAGGACACACCTTTTTAAATTGAAGTCAAATTCGTTTTAAACGTAACAACTTCCGAGAATTAACATAAATTTAAAACCCAATCGGGAACATTAAATTTCCCAAATATAGTATTTTTTCTTGATATATTATATTTTCTTAATAATAATAATCATCCGGCCGGTCAGAGTGGAGTCGCTAGAGCTGCGGCTCGAGGGTGGATGTGGAACGTAAGTGGCGAGTTGGCTTCGGTAGAAAGTCCAGTGACACCTCTCCACCCTTAGCCCTCCGCACCGATGTTGCCCTCAGGCCTATATGTGTCGCTATTTACGGGGGCCCATCTAGCGGTGGGCAAGTCATCGTCTACCGGTGCCTTTAGCCATGGGACACTTTTCCTGGTAGACGTCCGATTGTCTCAAGCAATAGCCCAGTATTTAGTTCATCATTTCAATCCCATAACCCAGAACATTTAATCTCATCACTCTCCAATAGTTCTTGCATCTCGCGAGTGCTGTCTCTGTGCGCGTCCCATGATACGGGCAGGAACAGCACCCCGCGGTTTACACCTTACATTTCATTAAATTGTCGAAAGGGCCTTTACGCGTTGGCTTCGGCTCCGCGCACGCCTCCCAAAGGTCTGGGACACCATTGTCCCGTGAGCGGGTGCGACATACTACATAATAATAATCATTTATTGTATGATTGTGCGTTACAAAAGATGTAAGAAAAAAAAACCAGTTGGAGAGTGTCACAATCTGCCGTTTTACGTCATACAATATTGGCATTTTAGATTTTTAGCTAGTTCACTACAATTATTAGATAGATTATTATATATTGATAGATTATTTCCGTGAACAGAATAAAGAAATAGTTTTTTTTTGTTGTCTTGTTTTTAAAACCCCGGAGTGCCACTTGTAAAATTTTCTCGACTGCCGAAATATAAATGTACCTATACATCTTCTTCGACTTCGGTCTTCGGGTTTCGTACCTTAAGCTGAAATTAATCATATTTTGAAGTCTGCAATCTTTTCTGTAAAAAAGTCAAACTTTGAAGTCACTTGACCGGTTTTTCCTTTTATAGAACATGTATGGCGTAGTTTTACTCTTTAGAGAAAAAAAAAACAGAATCTAGATAACATTATTTATTTCCCTTACCATTTTTTTAGCCCCAATATCCCCCCTTTCAGAAAAGGCAACACGAACAGCAATTTGTCCAAGAATTTAAAGTTACTTACTGTGAAATGTCAAGTCCGAGTGTAGTTGGCAACTTGTGGTCATATTTCAAGTGGCTCGTCCGTAAATCTCAGGCGAGTCGCTCGCTCAGCTGCAGATGTGGCGAGATTTTTTTTTTGTCTCCAAACTTTGTGAGATGTTTTTGTAAGATTATAGCCCGTTTCATATTTCAAAAGAAAGCATTATAGTTTATTTGAATATCTGTATAATGAGCTCAAAAACCATGAGCATTATGTACCATACTGGCATGTAATACTATAAGAAATTAGAGGATAGATTTTGGTAAGGTGCTTAATAGCCGCCGCTCCGTCTTCTCTTCTGGGATAACTTATTGGTCGCTAGATTCACTGTGGTTCCTATCTAAAGTTCCTGACTACAACATACATAATTTATGATACCTAACCTACTATGTTTTCATGACATGTGTGATTTATTTTGATAACAAATTATAATAATCAGACAGAAATATTTGTGGCAAAAATGACAATCATTAACTAGGGACTTTCTTCGAATATCAAATTTATCGATAACTGTTTTAAATATTGTACCAATTTCGATACATTGTGGGTGAAATTGAAATTAACCTGTATGCTGAATAAATAGACACTAACAATGTTATAATTATATTGATAATCTATTATATTTTAGTACATTTCAAAAATTTGCGTTTTACGACACTGGTTTTACGCGGCATTTTTTTTGACATAAAATTAATTCCATCAACAGGGAATATGCATGATTTTTAATTTTTGCTTTATTAAGAGCTTATTCATGTAACAAACAGTAGACAAAAATATTTTTTCGAATAACTATAAAAATACCCAAGATATAAGCCATCAAACATTTCATTCTATCTCTTTCTAGCAAAACAGAATTTAATATGGAGTTTATATGACCGTAGTGGACTGTGACGTATCATTCTATGTTAGACCTCTCTGTCAAATCGCTGTCTAATTAGTAGTTTAAAATGCTTATACCATACGTATTTCTTGGCCGATTTTTATTTTAATTTCACTTTTTGGAATAGTTTTTACGGTATTTTGATATTTCGTTAAGAAAAGCGATGAAAAAATTTTATGCATGGGCCCTATTACGTAGTCTCACTGAGCAAACAAGACTGTCAAGTTAATGTCAATGTCATATTTATTCATAAAGGGAGTTTTTTTATTATTTTTCTTAATCAACCTATAGGGACTTTTGCTTTGCATGCATGTAAGTGCCGCATGCATACCTATAACTGTACATGTATATTATCATAAAAGTACAATCTATCGATAAATTAATATCGTTAGGAAATCACTAGGAAAATTGTCTTCGTGCCACTAAAAGTTCTTTGTCTGATAATAATGCATTTGAAAACTGACATGTAGAGACTTTACCTAGACTTAAAGTTAAACCTAGGAGCTAAATGTACGATGATGTGTGTGCGGATAAATTTGTTAATGTAATTTTGTATAATGCTGGTTGAGTGAGAGTGTGTGTGTGTTGTGTATTTTATAATACTTGCCACCCGTGCCCGTATTTGCCTGCCATTAAATATTAGCACATCACTGTTAAAAATGTGACCTACATATTTCGCTTCTTTTTACTGTTAAAATCAATATGTATGTTAGTCTATAACGTATATATATATGGGCCATGTTGCTTGAATTAAACGATTAAAAAATCAATAAATTATGTACTTAGCACTTTGGCAAGTTTCAGCCATATTCCAGAGGTGTAATTCTTAAATTATGCATTCGATCGACAGTTGTTCCTAATATAACTAGACACGTGAAGTAGTGGTACATGTTCCAGATTGCAGGTCAAAATATATTGGACCGTCAAGCAGGTTGTTAAAACTAACTTCAGTCTAGGGGTCATATTATAGTAGCAACGAGTTAGTCAGCACACACTGACGCACATTTTGTCGATGCAAGACGTAGGGTAAACCAAGGTATAACTGGCCACCTTCAGTAATTGGCCACTAAAGACTTTATTTGCTTAAAATAAGAGTTGAACGCATTCCACGCCATCTACTGACATCGATTAACATTACCACATTAATCAGGTTTCGTCTAAGTACAAATTCTGTCTACTATAGACACTAGCGCCAAAATTTTCGTTTGTTTGTTGAGAGTCGGTCCACTTGTCTCAACTGAAATGGTCATCGCTTCGTAAAGAGATTGAATTTTCTGTGTCAGTTTAATAAGTGTACTTATTTCTACTATGTTATTCGAGCTGCCTGAGAGGTGAGTAACCTGCGTTTGCTTAGTTTTTTGCCTAAAACAAGGTATGACATCCCTATCTCTATTCCAGTAAAATGTAATATTTAAGGACCATACTAACATAGAATGCAAGTATTTGTAACTAACTCAATATGGATCTGATGGTCTGAAATAAACGCATTTTTTATACTTCCTACATCTGCAGATGAGCGACTTGCCTGATGCCTTACAAGAGATTTCTAGAGATTTTTAAGATTTAGGTATCTATTTGTCCCTCCCTATCATGACTTCTATCCAGTATTTAATAAGCGGGCAATCGAGGCGGGCTGCCAACACCCTCAGTAGGCCGCTGCTGCTACCACGCACACGGTTTTAATTAAGATTAGAGATTGTAGACAAGTGGGATTTTTAAAGTTTCGGGTTGTGTAAGATGGTAGATGGAAATAATAACCGCAGATAATAATAACCAATTGCGGTAGTCAAATACGACTATCTGTTAGTATTTTTATTTCTAACAGCTTTAAATTTTTTGTAAGTGCTTTCTATCGGACCATATTTATATTTAATGTTTTATTTTATTTATATTTAATTTATTTGGAACATCAATAGCTTCATAAAACATCAATAACAGAGCTTCGAATTGATATATAAAGCCAATAAAAGATGTATGTTAATTCCTTAATTTGGTTTGTATTCCAATACTCATAAAAATTACTGTCTTTTAAACTATAAACTCTCTCAGTAGTCTCAGATAACCAATGTTTAAGGCTTCGTAGCGAACTAAAAAAACCGTATAAAATATTTTATGCTTAATATAAATGTCTGTTATTGAATGGGATCAAACTCAGCATCTTCTGCCGAGATCAGTTCTGTATTTTGAAAAAACTGGTTTTTCGAAATTTTAAAACTAGGCAACCGAAGCTATTGTTTACTTAGCCAGAGTTTTTCAACGATTTGAGTAGGCTTTAGCTGGCGTGTATTTTTTTACTGTAACTTTTATGTAAGGTAATACTTGGTAACAAATACTTTTATGGGGCAAATGCATCTTTTGTGCATGATATGGTATTTGAACACTTTAAAACTACCCCTAACTCCCCCTTTAATGTTTGTCACTGTTACTAATTCAAAAGGAGCGAGGGTCAATGTTAAGTGTTTTGTTTCTAAGACTTTATCAAAAGACGTATTTTCCCCATAGACGCAAGTGTCCCCGTTGATCTTATTCCTTATTTATATCCAATAAACATACCCCTCTTAGCAAATAACTGTGGATAATACAATATTCAATCATTCGTGATTTTCTCGTATGTTCAAATAAAAATAAAAAGGTACGGACAAATTGATATTGTATTACTCTCGTTTGGAAAGGAAAATGTTCCTAATAATAAAAGACACATATATCTATACTATTATAAAGTAGTAGAAATGAAATGTCTGTACATCCATCCATACTTAATATTATAAATGCGAAAGTGTGTCTGTCTGTCTGTCTGTTACCTCTTCACGCTTAAACCGCTGAACCGATTTGGATGAAATTTGGTATGGAGACAGTTTGAGTCCCGGGGAAGGACATAGGCTACTTTTTATCCCGGAAAGATGCCCTTATCCGCGATAAAGGAATTTAAGAAGACTAGAAGTTTAAGAAGTAAATTTAAGAAGAGAAGAAGGAGCTAGTTGAAGATATTTTCAAAAAAAGGATTGTAACGGACTAAAACGAAAAATATTTTTTATTTTTATTTTTTGTATGTTAGAATGTGTCGTTGTGGTTTGCGTGATGAAGATCACGCAAAATCGGCTAAACAGATTTCAACAATTTTTTTTAAATTTTGGTACACAGTTAGGTATCTCCAGATAGTTATAGGATACTTTTTACCCGACTACGATGACAAAAAAACAAGGGTTATGACTTTTTATCCTCCGCGAACTACTTGCACCTTCTAGTAATATCATAAAGATGTAAAAATTAAATGTCTGTCTGTACATTGAAGATATTTTCATCATAAGTGATACGGATTATTTAAAGGTTGCTCAATGAAAAAAAATTTTATGTTTGGATTTTTTGTATCACGCCAAAATGGCTACACAGATTTCAACTATTTTTGGTATATTCAGCTACCTCTGCATCCCCAGATGCTTATAGGATCCCTTTTCTCGACTACGCTGAAGAACAAAAGAGGGTTACGATGTTTTTCTCTCCCGCTGACGAAGTTGCGGACTCATTGTTCGATTTAGTAACCATAAAATAATAAGAACCAGTTTTTTTTTTATATCTTCAATGTACAAACATTTTATTTACCAACTTTATAAATGTTTGTTCGAATTGCTATTTTATAATATTTTTTATTGTAAAACTGTGAACTTCTCAGAAATGAATTACAACTAACCTAACCTAAATAGGTTCTACAGAATAACTTTTATAAGACATGAAACATTAACGAGTTCATTTATAACCAACAATTTTATTTATTTATTAAAACTTTATTCCACAAAACAAAAGTAAGTACAGATCGCGGACTTAATACCAAATGACATTATCTACCATTAAATCACAGGGTCAAAGAGAATTGATTGAATTATCAGACTGACGATGCGTTAATTTGTATATAAGGAAGGGATCGGCATTCAAAGCAATTTAATGGAAAGTAACCCCCTAAAATCCCCTCCTTAAAACAAACTACAACCACTTCTATTTTTACGCTAAAGAACTGATAAAAGCCTTTTTGCAGAAAAGGGGAAAAATCAGAAAATCCTTTTGACTTTGAAGCGAAACAGCGAGCAAAGTAAGTCCGGCCAGGAATCGTCTTTTACCATGCAAATTCTCGAGTGCGTATGTCAACTCAACAGTAGACTGTCTATGAACAGTATTTTGAGGTGCTAAATATGATGAAGTCTTGCCCGGTTTGTACACGCTGAAGAAAAATTCCCAACACTCATTTATGATTACTATAAGATAAAATAAGATCATTTATTTGACAAACATGGGTTAAGGGGCTACCCGGAAAATCTCGGTAAATTTCACTGTTTTTAAAGGGATATAAAATTATTCCTCTTGCTGCAAACTATTAATAAACTATTGTAGCTTGGTATTTGGCCTATATTTTTGTCAACTGGAATGTACTCAATAAATCAAGAGAAAAAAAAAAATCGTAAAATCCTTTTTCTATCTTTAATTGGTATAGGCTCCCTCGTCAAGCGACGATTAAACATGAGATTAGAACCAATAAGTGAGTAATGATGTTCACTTTAAAATTGTCAACTGGTTTTTCAATAGGTTTTTCGTTTTAAAAAAAAGTTGCAAAAACTGGTTTTTTATCGTAAATATAACAAATTTTGATGGTGTTTATCCGGTGACTCGTGAAGATGAACTGAAACAGTATATTGGTAACAACGCAACGGTGGTTGTCAACACGAAGAGACATATACAACACGGATCGAAGGTCTTTCGCGTATGGTAGCACATTATCTATACACAATGTCAATGATTCCGTTTATGTTTTGCGGCAAGTTCAGCATTAAAATATTATTTTACATATTATTTGAGTTAAACACATGATTTGGCTACAAGGAAAGACATATAACACACAAGCCGGTTTCCAATTGAGATATAATTTGGCATAATGATGTAGGTGACAATAAAAGATTATGACACCATCGAGCTGATCTGATGATGGAGCTGGAAGGTGTTTATAATAATAACGCAATCCTCTCTGTAATATAATAACGCAATCCTACCAAATGTGGGCTCTTTAGAATTGACTCAGTGAGTACTTGATACATGTTTAATAAAAAGTACAGTCGGAAATAAAGATTGTCGAAATTAATTACTTCACAGAAACTTATAATCGAAATGTCTTCAAAGTTCGTAAAATGACTGTAGATACTGAATTTTAAATGTCCGAAAAAGAGGGCTTTTATAAGTAGTTATATTGTGTGTATATCCTTGGCATCGTAGCTTTTAAACAGGAGACTAGCCGATTTTAGTTTTTTATTTGAAAGGTGACTGCATCGAGGGTGATCTCGATAGTTATGGGTCAAGAACATCAGTTCAGCCGTGTATGTCGATTTTTTATAATTCATCAAAATAATCATTAAACCGCAGTTTTCGCTACGATCAGATACCGAGCCTTGTGTCCTTGTACTAGTATCTACGAGAAGGTGCTTCCTACTTTGTCAGCGGAAAAGAAAAAATCCATAACCCTCTTTTTTCCGCGTTATTGGGTAAATAGTATTCTATATCTATATGTGGATGAACAGCTACCCATGTACCAAAAATGGTTGAAACCTATTCTTTGATGAAGCCGCAAAGACACACACATTTAAAAAATCCAAAAAACATTTTAAGATTCTGTTCAAATAGTCCGTATCACTTATTTTTTTGAACATGTATTCAATGTACAGACAAACATTTTATTTTTACAACTTTATAATAGTATAGATGTTGCTAGTGAACAAAAACCATGAAGCTACTGTATTTAATCTATCCTCTGCGACAAGAACGGCTCAAAACACAAAGAGATCTGAGAGAGAAGCATTTTACTATTGCATGTGGTATGACGATGCTATATGTCGAGGGAATACAAACACTATAGTGCCTATGCGAACAGCAAAATATTTAAGGCTCCTTCCCATCATGTCCCATAGCCGTGGGATACCCTGTATTATAAATTTTACCACAATTTTAGCAAACAAAGAATAATATGCAAAACATTGAATAGTCATGGTTAAATTGTAACGGCTTAAATTTAAACCTTTACCCCAAAACAGGTTTTTTAATTAGCCATTATCATTAACTGGCACTTCAAACTTTCCAGATTAAACTGGAAACTAGTTTCGAACCTTTTACATAAAAAACTAGTATCGTTAACAGTTTTACATAAACAACTTTTCGCGTGATGGTTTACGAGTAATAACATTAGAGGTACGGGCCGTTTTATAGTATCACGCCTGTATCCCAGGGGTTGGCAGAGACTACGAAATGCCACACCTTACGGTCCTTACACACTTCTTTCGGGTTTTGGTAAAATCATCATCATCATCGTCGTCGTCAGCCCAGACAAGTTCACTGCTGAACATGGTCTTCCTGGATTCACGCCACCATACGCGATCCTCAACTCTCCGCATTCAACTATTTCCCGAAAGTCTCTTCAGGTTGTCAATCCACGTGACTGGGGGTTGTCCAACTGGGCGATTCGTTCGAGGTCTCCACTCCAGTACCCGTCTGCTCCAACGACCGACAACGATTTTTGTACTATCTTCTTCTTGAATCCTTTAACTCCTCGAAGAGGATGTGACTTCAACTCCAGTCTACCATTGCTTTTAATCTGTGGCCTTGGCAACAATTTCCTTCCAGTTAATTTCTAATGTCGGCTTCCTGCGCCAAGGTTCTCCTCCAAGTAGACTTTAGCCGACCTCTCTTTCTTTCCTCAACGGGAGAGTTAATTAGGCATAGACTAAAAGTACAAGGCTCTTTGGGTTTTTGATCTTGCGAATGATTGTATACATGAGGCTGTTTTGTATACATTGACGCACATCGTTCGTAATACTCAAAAATTCAGTTTTCGAATACCACAAAGGATGCAACAATTGCTAGTTCTCTTGCTCACTCACAGTGAACTGTTTATTTGAGACTTTGTCGGTGGTAAGAGATAGTCGAATCCGGCGCGGCGCACTTTTACGAAAAAAAAAGTATCAACTGGCGTCCGCACTCGTGAGGTCGATAAGCATACATTGACGCGTATCGTGCGTTTTATACGAAAGTTCACTTTTTAAACGCCGCAATGGATGCAACAATGCTCGCTGTCTCGCTGTATTGAACTTCCAGAAAAACCTTAACTGTTGCACATGGTTGTGACAAATCACACTATTTGAGAATAACCCAGTTGTTGCCGATATAGGCTTGTCCGGAAGTTGTAGGAGATGTATTGAATTAAAGGCCTTGTACAAGATTTATATAATTTTTTATTCTCATCACAATATTTTAAACTTTACAAAATTGTGACACCCTAGATCGTTTTTTTATCACTTTATCCCATAACCAATCAGGAAGCGTCATTTCTTTGAGTCGCAGTATTGCGAAAGAGAAATTATTGCCAGTATAAAAAAAACTGAATTAGCCGAAACTTATGCGTTTAATTATTTTCTTAAAACATAAATAGAAGCCGAACTAATGAACCCTAACACAGTTGACAAACATTAAAAAAACCTTTTCCTTTGAAGTAGGTTAAAGAGTAGGTCACCTACGTCGGTTACGTGTTTTCAGAAAAGTTAAAGCTTGAGCAATAAAACCTAATTTGTATCTTGAGTCCATTTAATTTGTTAGTAGTTAGTCTGGAAATGTTATCCCAGTTGCAATTAAGTAGAAAATGAGGTTTTCAGAGCGTGTATTTACTGTTGGAAATTCTTGCCCTGGTTAATGTTTGTTTAGACCTACCTGACTGCGCCATAAGGTGGGTAATGTTTTTCGAGTGTATGTATGTACGTATATATATATATATGTACCTAGAGTCATTGAGCATTTATACAGTAGGATTCGGGCCCAGCGACACGTGTATGTAACACTACTGTACCGCTTCTGCATATACTTTTTACAACTTGTGGTTCCATACAGAGGGCAGCCCTTATGGCCCGCGACCGTGCCAAGTGGAGGGACATTACTGTCAGTCACGATCCTCAGCCATGAGGGAGTGACTAAGAAGAAGAATAAATATGTATACAATTGAAAGTCTACGTTATAATAATATGTACCTACTCAATTTTCTAGGCAAATAATGAGCTTAATCATTGACAATGGTTACAAATTAGGTATATTAAGTATTTCGTTTTTTTTTTTTATGGCATAGGGGGCAAACGAGCAGACGGGTCGCCTGATGGTAAGCGATCACCGTCGCCCATAGACACTTGCATCACCAGAGGAGTCACAAGTGCGTTGCCGGCCTTTCAGGTGGGAGTACGCTCTTTTCTTAAAGGTTTGAAGATCGCATCGGTCCGGAAATACTGCATGCGGCAATTCAAAATACTGCCTTAACGATTTTATTACACACTCAAATGGTAATTATCATTTAATTATGTCTGCTTGTACCTTTTACTAGGTATTATATTGATTCACAAGCAAATACCATGGGGCCCGTTTCATAAAAGCTTGTAACTTGTATTATTAGCGGAAATATAAAAAAAATGGGTTTCGATTCAATTACCTCCAAATAGTCCATTACAGGTTACCGGATCTCCGTCCGTCCGTCCGTCTGTTAAAAAGTAAAATTTGGGGTATAAGTGTCTTGTGTATGCCGTTACTTAGGTTGATAGCTAAATAATATAAAATAATATTTCTAGGGTGGCACTCCAAACATGTAACCCCCTCTATTTTCTTAACCTTATGTCAAAAAAATATAAAAAAACACAAACATAAAGCTTAATAAATACTTTAAACGAAAAATTGTTTTCAACATGATTGAATATACCGTTTTTGAATTATTGCTGAAAAACGGCGATTCTCAACAAAAGGACGTAAGTGTCGTCGAGATACGCTCTTTTGCTAGTGCACTTTTTCATATCGTATTTTTTCCATCTATAGTCCATTTTTCTTATGGACGGCTGCGGAACCCTACACTGAGCATGGTCCGACATGCTCTTGACCGGTTTTTTTAAATATTTTCAATGTACAGACATTTCATTTCTACAACTTTATAATAAGTAAAGATAAACAAAATATTGTCTGTTCATACTGTTTCTACATCTTTACTATTACATAATTATACATTCCAATTGCCTAACAGGAGTCACAGGGGTCATGCATCTATTAAACATTTTAAGGGCCACAAATATCATAATAAGTATGAAGATTGACTACAACGCCATTTATTTAATTATTCAAAAAAGTTATACAGCATTACAGTAAAAACTAAGGCACAGTGAACTACAAAAAAACAAAAACATATCGAAAAATGTAAAACTATAGAGTAACTCCGTGCTGCCATCTATCGGTTAGATTTTTTTTTGCGGCCTCATCAATCACGCCAAACCGGCTGGGGTGTTTATATATCCGAGGATGCTTTAAGGATGCTTTTTATCTGACTAAGCTGAAGCAAAAAAGAGGGTATTTACTTTTTGCTCCTCAGCGAACGCAGTTATAGAATGACTATTTTCTCCGTACATTCCGAAGTATCTAAGGCGTCAAGAGATTTTTTCCTCTCTAGGGAGAAAAACAACAGTCATTTGTCTAATTGGAGGCGGACTTAAGAGCTAGCCAATTGTCTAAAGTGTTTGTGAACAAGATCCAGCAAAGCCATCATTAGTATCCTTAATGGATGCCAGTGTCCGGGCATTCTATAAAGGATCGGCCATACCACAGCACAAAACACGCTGACGCATCGTAAACGCAGTGACGGGTTCACGATTTTTACGCATACCTCCCACAATTCATGGAGAAAACGTAAAACATTACATAAGACATGTTATCGCGTATACGCAGCGTTAAGCTTTAGTGTAGATAGGTATGCTTAAAAATTATGACGCATAAGTCGCGTTAGTGTGTTTACGGTGCGTTATTGTATTTTGAGCAGCAGTGTGGATGAACCATCAATAGGGATATTATATAAGATCCTGATTAAACAACCAAGATAAGGAACTACTGTCAACTGGGGTTACTTTGAACAACGGGGTAATATTAATACGCATAAGTCGCGTTAGTGTGTTTACGGTGCGTTATTGTACTCGTATTTTGAGCAGCAGTGTGGATGAACCATCAATAGGGATATTATATAAGATCCTGATTAAACAACCAAGATAAGGAACTACTGTCAACTGGGGTTACTTTGAACAACGGGGTAATATTGATCACTCATTTTTATTCCACAACAAATGTGTTTCTGAACACGTTTATGAGATTTTATTGTTAAGGTTGGTAACCTCGTTAAAAAACATCTTTGACGCGTTCAGAAATACACTCCTTATAGTTTAATAATTAATGATCAATGTTACCCCGTTGCTGAAAGTAACCCCAGATTACCGGTACGTTAAAATTTTGAGTACAATATCTTATGTGAAGCTTTTCTTATGAGCCTTTTAAAGTTGGGTGGGAAAGTCCATTTTTTTAAATATGAAAATATTAAGGTAACTTTTGTTACGAAACTGGTAAGTATGGAAATATCGGGACGAGCGAGACAAACGCCGGTTGATAGCACACTGGTTTAATGTCATCAGTCAGAGGTGGGCGCAGCCACACACACATGCATATGTACATACATAACACCCCTCCCCCTATTTTACCAATACATGCAATTATACAACTTATACTAAAAGTACTTTTAAAAAACTTTATTCATCTTTGAACGCCTACGCAATCGGCTTTGCATTTCAATGCGATTCCGTTGATCACGGTCTTGCTCAGTCTCCGGTGGAACCATCGCAGTGTCAGAGTCCTCCGAGGCATCTGTGAAACACTCTGCCTCTTGAAACTCAGAGTCACTATTAGGCGCTCCTCTCTCCCTCTCTATCGGGTACTCCGTGGTGCTCAGCGGCGATAAGTGATCTGCGGCGCGTGAACTACTTCCCTCCAGTACCGACGGTGGCAGTGGTGGCGTGGTGGTCGCCTGTGATATGGGTGGCGCTGGCAGGGGCGACAGCAGAGGCGCAGACGGCCGCAACGGCAACGTAGGTGAACGCGGTGATGCAGGTGGCGACGGCGGTGGTGGTGACTGCAGCGCGGGAAGCGGCGGCTGAGATGGGCACGCTGGTAAGTAATCATCAATGTCTGTACCTTGCTCCCGTTGTCTGGTATCGGTTTTTATTCCATTGTACTTGAGTATTTGGTTCGTGTGTTTTTTAGTACTCAACCCCGATATCAGATCCTTGACTAAAAATAAAACTTTTCCGATTCTTTTATCGATTTCCCCTTTGCACCAACTAAATTGTTTTTTATTTATATATCTTTTATAAAGTACAATTTCACCTTTTTTAAAATAACGTGACTTTCTTCCTTCAGTTTGTGAACACTGCGTATTTTTTAAAGATCTATTATTTAACGCTTCGGCGGATGGTAAGGGCGATAACGGGGTAGCATGTTTGAACAAATCGAGCCTACATCGAATTTTACGCCCGAAAACCACTTCTGCCGGGCTGCAACCTGTGGTTGAATGTACCGAGTTGCGATAATCCATTAAATACCTTAATAAAATTAACTGTCGTTGTCTATCATTTTTACCTGATAAGATGCTCAACTTGATACCCTTTTTTGTTATCTTAACGAAACTCTCGGCCTGGCCATTGCTAGCCGGATTATAAGCCGGCGACGTCACGTGATCGATGCCGTTAACATCACAAAAGTTTTGGAATTCTTGTGAGCAAAAAGAGGTACCATTGTCACTCACTATGGTTTTCGGTAATCCGAACCTAGACACAAATTCACACAGCTTATCCACAACGGCCGTAGATGTCGTCATACTCATGAGGTATACCTCCACCCACTTACTATATGCATCTACGATTACTAAATACACTCGACCACTAATTGGTCCAAGGAAGTCAATGTGTAATCTCTCGAAACAATGCGCGGGATGGGGCCACGGCGCGGGCGGAGCGCGAGGCGGGGAGGGCCGCAGTTGTTGACATATTTCGCACGAACCTAAAAATGTCTCCAAAGCTTTGTCTATACCGGGGAACCAAAACCGGGCTCGAGCGTCCGCTTTAGTCTTGACTATTCCCAAATGGGACGTATGTAGTTCTGTTAACATTTTAGTGCGCAACGACTCCGGAATAACGGCTTTATGCCCTCGCATTATGACCCCATTTTCAACAGCTAATTGCGTTCTGCATAAATGATACGGCTTCAGTTGAGGATCATTCGTTTTTTTAGGCCAGCCCTTAACAATATACCTACTCACTACGCTTAGTACTGAATCTGTTTTAGTTTCGTCCTGCAGTTCGCGAATAGTTATTGGCATGTTTACCCCGTCCGTAACAAAACAAACATACGCGGCCTTATCGGGGAGCGGTGAGTCAGCGCTCGCCTGCACCTGTGCTGCTCGCGCGGGACAAGTAGTCCGCGCTATTGTCCGCGCTACGCACGTATTCTATTATATAGTTATAGCCGCTTAGAAATAATGCATACCGCTGTAACCGATTGGCTGAAACCTCCGGAATACCCTTGTATGGTCCAAAAATCGAAACTAGGGGCTTATGATCAGTCCGAAGTACAAACGGGTCCGCCCGTCCGTATAAATATTGATGGAACCGTCTAATACCATATATAATGGCTGTGGCTTCTCGTTGTATCTGAGCGTAACGTTTCTCAGCGGGGTTAAGAGTGCGCGACGCAAACGCTATAGGACGTTCCAACCCGTCTTCGCCCTGCTGTGATAAGACGGCACCCAAACCCGTAGGAGAAGCGTCCACTGTAAGGATTATTTTTGCTTTGGGATTAAAATGCGCTAGCACTTGATCGGATACCAAGTGACTTTTTATCGCGTTAAAAGCATCATTGTGGTCCTTGGACCAATTCCATTTGCTATTTTTTTTAAGTAAATCATAAAGCGGGCTGAGTATAGTCGAAGCACCCGGCACAAAATTCCGGTAGTAATTACTTAGTCCTAAAAACGATTGTAACTGGCTTATATTCGTAGGTACCGGTGCCTCAACTATAGCTCTTACTTTTTCAGGTGATTTTTTTAAACCATGCTTATTTATAACATAACCTAAATAGCAAATTTCTTTCTTGAAAAACTCACACTTTTCCCTCTGCAAAACTAATCCTGCATCTTGTAACCTTTGCAACACGACTTTCAACCTAGCTTGATGCTCGGCGGCGTCGGCTCCCGTGATGAGCACGTCGTCTAGCAGACACAACACGCCGTCGAGCCCGGTTAACACGCACTCCATGGCGCGCTGGCATAATGCTGGTGCACTAGCCAAGCCAAAAACGAGCCGAGAAAATCTAAAAATTCCTCGATGTGTGTTGATGCATGTCAACTTTTGACTCTCTTCGTCTAGCTCGAACTGGTTGTAAGCCATTGAGAGGTCCAACTTCGTAAATGTTTCCCCCCCGTGCAATTTTGAAAATAGTTCGTTCACCGTGGGCAATGGGTATTGTTCGATTAGCAACTGTTTATTTATACTAACAGAGTAGTCCACGCATAATCGTATATCCCCATTTTTTTTCAAAACGGGCACGACCGGGGAAGCATATTCCGAATAATCCACCGGCTGAAGGATCCCTAATGCGACTAATCTATCGATTTCGTTGCTAACAGCATCGCGCAGCGCAAACGCTATAGGGCGCGCCTTAAAAAAAACCGGTTTTGCACCTTCCATAAGCTTTAAACTGATCTTGTATTTATTAAATCGTCCTAAGCTATTCGAAAACAATTTTGGATACTGCTTCTCTAAATTACAAGCCTCAGAGATTAATTCATGTTTGCAATAATTAACGGGCATTAACTGCAAGTTGAACAGCGCAATAAAATCTCTGCCTAGCAACGGTGGGCCGCCGTCACGGACAACAAACACGTTCAGCGCATGAACGATACCCGCGTATTCTACACATAATCTTAAGCATCCGATGCACTTTAATTGTTGACCTGAGTAAGTCATTAATTTTTTACTTGTAGGTGACAATGGTACATCCTTAAAATGCATGGTGTATGTAACGTTCGATATCACCGTTACTGCGGACCCGCTGTCAATTTCAAACTTTAATTTTAAGCCGTTAATTTTTACCGTTTCAACCAAAGGCTCGCCCTTAACGGATCGTATATTAAACAACTCACCGTCATCACCGATATCGCCCTGACAGTCAGCCGAAACATCGATATAGTTTACATTGGTACACATCTTCCGAAGATGGCCTTTTTTGTTACATTTTTTGCATGTATACTTAGCAAACCGACACTGCGATGCACTATGGCTCGAATAGCCACACACTGAACACTTAGGCTTTGCATTTGCCTCCTTCTTATCACTCCGCGCAATCTTGAACAATTCCGCCGGCCCAGCGGGCGGCGCGACAGCGGCGGCGGCGGCACCGGCCCGCGCGCAACGTATGTTTTCGGCGAGATCTACCGCTTTAGACAATGTCAACGTGGTTATATCCTGAGCGTACAGTTTCTCCTTCTCCCTACCCGGCAACATCCCCATAACAAAACGGTCGCGCAGAGCTTCTTCTATGTTTGCAAATGCACAATTTGCTGCAAGACCTCGCAATCTGACGGCCCACTGTGGGAATGACTCATCACGTAGTTGAGACGCGGAATAGAAACTGTGCCGCTCGCTGAATCCGATACATTTCGGTGCGAAATGAACATCCAGTAGACTTATTATGTCCTCATACGGTAACTCCTGTACGTCCTTAGGCAACGCTAAATGCGCTGTGAGTTCATAGGAGTTCTCAGTGAGTGCACTAAGCAATATCGCTCGTCTTTTGTGACCCGTTGCATCGGATGTAGCCGAAATATCGTTCGCAATGAACCACTGGCACAATCGACTTTTGTAAATCTTCCAAACTTGCACGCTGTGGTCGAAAGTCGGCAAAATTCCATAAATACTAGACATTTTAACGATTAATTTACACAATGTGGGTAGTCGTCGCCACTGGTAAGTATGGAAATATCGGGACGAGCGAGACAAACGCCGGTTGATAGCACACTGGTTTAATGTCATCAGTCAGAGGTGGGCGCAGCCACACACACATGCATATGTACATACATAACAGAAACTGTTTCGATAAACGCAAGTTTTAAGATAGCTGCAGAACAAAGTTCTTAATTTCCCCATAAAAGGTACTAATCGTATGACATCACTAAGCTAATAAGTTTTTTGCTATGAAGGAATTATTCGACATGATGCCTACAGCCACCTTCTACCATCGCACCGCTCGCCACCGGCAGGATATTCATCCACATACCTTGGAACCAAAATGGTCGCGCACGGTGCGGTATCAAAGGAATTTTCTACCGCGCACACTCCGTATGTGGAATGACCTCCCTGCCGCGGTTTTTCCTGGAGGTTACAATATGGGGTTCTTCAAGAGGGGAGTGAATAGGTTCTTAAAGGGTCGGCAACACGCTCGTAATGCCCTTGGCGTTGCAAGCGCTCATAGGCTGCGTTGACTGCTTAACATCAGACAGGCCGTACGCTTATTTGCCACCTTAGTAGTATAAACGAAAGGCGTTTTTTGGGAGAGTTCAGAAATGTGATTTTAAAATTGTTGTGTACCGGTGAGATTTTATGAAATTGAAGTAGTTTTCTCACGAATAGTTTTATTATTAAGAGGTCGTTCTATAACATTTCACAGAAAAAGTTGTTAAAAAGCCTGTTTTTATGTAATATATAAATAGTTGTATTTTATTTTGGTCAATAGGTACGGCTTCAAATGCTTATTAGTATAAATATACACCTACATAATATTACATCCACCGTCAAAACTCTCAATGGAATGAATGAAAGCCCGAAATATAATCGACATAGTTAAAACTGTAGGTCAACTATTCATCGTGGTCGCAGTTCACATACGGTCAACTTCGGGGCCCACTTTAACTTTGCTCATTGTTTCCAAATTGGTAACATAATTTGCGCTCAACTAGTTTAGGTTAATTTTAGAGTGTTTTTAAATACTTCATTTAGATAGCCGGGTGATTAATAGTGACTTCCCTCTTAAATTTGAACGACCTAGGAGATTTAGTATAGTTTCTACAGTGTTATTGTACAATTCATAATATTTAAAAAATATTTTGTATGTATTTGCCCAAGTTCCTTTGTTAGTTTATATTATATATATTTCTAGAACAACCGAGTAACGAATAAAAAACTTATATCAAGAATAACTATATCAGATATCGCTGGGAGGACGAGGTCGGAAGGGACTTGCGCGAGCTCCACGCGGATGACTGGCGGGAGGTGGCACAGGATAGACCTAGATGGAGACTCTTATTAGTGGAGGCCAAGACTTTGGGTGGCTGCGCCAGTCAAGTTAGTTTAGTTAGTTAAGAATAACTATAGTGCACCAAAGCAAAAGAGACGAATCCTAACTTTAATTAATAAATGTAATATCACACATTTTGTAATACAGTAAATTATTGTATTCCTGTCTAATATTGCGTAAATTATTAATAGTACAGCGTTCAACATGTCGGTTATTACTATTAAATTTGGAAAACGAACAAAAAAAAGATGGGGCTCTACCCACCTTTTCTCGAACCGTTTTGTCTCATTTTCAAATCTTCATAGCTTCCTTCTAGATAACGCCGGTAAGTTTAATTAATCTAGCTTTTATACTTAAAATTTTATTGATACCTAAAATACGACGATTTGGCCATTCACTCACTCAATCATCAAAACCTCCAGGATACTTTTCGATATCAAACTTGAAATTGAGCTTGGAGCCCTGGAATTTACATACAAAGAACTTAAAATACACCCCAATAAAGGGGGTCTGTATACAGAACTAGTAAAAATAGGGTACTCTCGATGTCCTAGAGAGGTAAAATTTGGTATGGATGAACTATGTTAAAATTAATAGCTGACGCTCAAGAAACGCAAACACCACTTTAATTGTTTTATATAAATAAACAATTTAGAACTATTATATAGTTCACATAAGCTCAACTTTGAGGCTCACTTTAACTTTGCACATTGTTGCCAAATTGGTAACACAATTTGTGTTCAACTTGTTTAGGCTATATCGGTTTAAAGATCTTTATTTCTCAAAAAGAATAACAATAATTCACTTACTTGAGAAAAACATATCATGCATAAATTGTTATAACCTAAACTAGTGAGCGTAAATACATTTCTGTTTTTTCGCAAAATTCGCAAAGTAACGAACTGTAAAAAGTAACATTTGGCGGGTGGAATTATAAATGGAAGCATACAAAACAAGTTTGCCAACGATCGCTGCCTGCTTGTGGGCGCGCTGCGCTGCGCGGTGCGAGCGTAGTAACAGATAAAGATAACATCGTACAAGGATATAAATTGTTTGGAAGTGTGTCTATATCCATCGGGAAGTCGCTGCTGGAGCAAATGCAGAGCATTTTAGCTGCCTTCGTTTCGTTCACATTAATTAAAATTGTATTGAAATTACAGCGTAAATAAAAACTGCAAAGGTAAGACCGTTGTAGGCAAACTATTCACTGAAGTCGCAGTTCGCATACGCTCAAGTTTGGGGCTCACTTTAACTGTGCGCATTGTCTTTAAATTGGTAAAACGATGTGTGTCCAACCGATTTTCAGATAAGTCTGTAGCCATTGAAAATTTGTTGTCCTATTTTCCAACTAATACGCTAAATATGAAAGTTTGTGAAAATATTTGGATCTTTGTTACCCAATTGGGATGACCAAAAAAAATTTCTCGTTTTAAATATTTTTTTCGTAATAATAGACTATTCTAAGATACTGATTTCATGCGTTTTATATTTGGATGCTTTTTTTTATTGGATAGGAGATATTTCGAGTGACTACTGACTGACGTATGAGGGTTTGGCAAATATAAGCCAATATTAAAAACACGAGTAGCTTATCCTAAATCATATTTTTGAAATCTGAAAGTTGTATGAAATTTAATCAACCTAATCCTCGGAATGATTTTTGAACAACCATGCCTTGTAAAAACTTGGCTCATCCTAATTGAGTGAACCATTGAACGGATTCAGATGAAATTTGATACATAGATATATCAGGCCATAAATATAAGCATACAGGCTTCTTAATTTCCGGTAACGTAGGCAAAGCAGCAGATAAATAGTGAAATGTACGAAATTTAATTGGGATGATGACTTTTTTTTTTAAGATAGGTACTAATCGATTTTGCTTTTCGTAAAAATCAAATGTCTATGGACTAAATACGAATAGAGTACCAACTCTAAAAGTGAGCTGAAAACGCTCTATACTAATTGTTACTAAAGTATGACGTCATGCTTAATTGGGCGTACGCCGTAAAATATGAAAAAATAAGAAAATGCCATTTTGGTCGTGAAATCTGCGTTTAACTTTCATGTTTGCCGCACAATTGTTGTTTTATTCAATTATAAAGATTCGGAAAAAGGCTTTAAATCCGATATCGGGTTAAAAATGAATCAGTTTGTAACGCAAATATTTGCTTTAAACGATACATATCTTCAATTTATTTTTTTAATTAAATGGTACATGCATGCATAATGAATTTGCTAGCACTAAATATTGGCGCGATTTGAGGCGAGGCCGAAATAAATTGACGTTGTTCTGAAAGATTGTTGTTTATGAAAGTTAATCTGAAAGTGTTGCAATTTTTCTTGCTAATTCAGACCAAAGCAAAAATGTGTACAGTCGATTGTTGGGTAGTTCTAGAGGCGTTCCAACTGCTCCCAGTTTCCTGTCGCATATTGTGAAGCAATGAGAGACTATTGAGCATAAAGATTTGATAAATATCCCAGCACGATTTGGAACGCGCCATAAGACGTTTGAAACCGCGTAGTGCTCCGGGTCCCGATAATCTTCCGGCGTATATTGTGAAAGGCTGCAAAGAGTGGCTTATACCTCCTCTTGTGCATATTTTCAACGTAATTTTGGGCACTGGGGAATATCCGTTTCAATGGAAAGTCACGCGTGTGAGGCCTATTCCCAAGACTAACGACCTATCCCGCGTTGAGGACTATAGACCTATTGCTATCCTTTCAGCCACAGCCAAAGTATTTGAGGACATCATAAATACTCTTATCGCTCCTCAGGTCCAGCCGTTCCTCTGTGACTCCCAGCATGGTTTCAGGCCTCGTAGATCAGTCGAGTCGAACCTCCTAACTCTGGCCGACTCCATCTCTGAACATTTAGACAAGTGCATACAGGTAGACGTGTTGTACTTCGATTTTAAGAAAGCATTTGACCGCGTAGATAATGACGTGCTATTGAGTAAGTTATGTAAAGTTGGTTTTTCCCCACTACTTCTCCGGTTCTTTGCCAGTTATCTACGCGGTAGACAGCAGTACGTGCAACACGGATGCTTTGTATCGAAATCTTTCCACACTCGTTCTGGAGTCAGTCAGGGTTCGATTCTGGGTCCGTTGCTCTTCGGAATAATGATTGATGACCTGGCGTCGGTTCTCCGGTCTGCTAGTTGCCTACTTTACGCTGATGACCTTAAACTGATTTACGGAGTCCAAGAGTTCGCCGACTGTGTATCACTCCAGAAGGACATTGACTTAGTGAATCAGTGGAGTAACACTAACAGGCTTGCATTTAATGTCGCGAAATGTGCCGTTATCACCTTTAGTAGAGCCCGTAATCCGATTCATCACAGGTACCTCTTGGACTCAGAAGAAATAGTCCGTGTCAACTCTATCCGGGACTTAGGCGTCACCCTCGACATCCACCTTAACTTCCACGACCACATGCATGCATTAACCCGCGATTGCTATAGGAGATTGGGGTTTGTTGTCAGGAATACTAGGGATTTCCAAGATAGCAGAACTATAAAACTCGTCTATACCGCTTTAGTGCGAAGTAAGTTAGAGGCTGCTTCAGTCATCTGGAATCCCTACGAGGTGACTTATGTGTTGCTCCTAGAGAGAGTGCAAAAAGTTTTCCTACGGTTCCTGTACAAAAAAACGTACGGTTACTACCCTTACTTATACCCCTCCAAATTTCTACTTGGTACCTTGGGTCTCAACTCTCTGGAGGTCAGACGTAATTTGGCTCTTCTCACGATTACCAGCAAAATTGTGCGTGGGGAGTCTGACTGCAGCGAACTAGTAGGGCAGTTAGTGCGGCTATACGTTCCCCCGCTGACCAAATTTTGTTTCCGTCCCCGTGACCGCCCTCTGCTGGCGGTGCCGGCGTCGCGCACTGTGTCTCGAAGCGAATCACCTTTACTTCGTGCTTTACGCCTTTTGAACACGCTCCTCGCATCAGCCCCGGAGTATGATATATTTGCGAGTGGATGGGTAGCATGGTGTGACGAATGTTTAAGGTTCTGTGAGAGGATGGATGTCCGGCTGTCCTCAGTTATGTAAGTGTCCATTGTTTTTTATAATGTATTTTTATTTTGATTATGTCTGTACGTTATGTTATATTTGTAATTCCACAGTGTCTTGGTTTCTGTAATACTGTGTAATTAAATTGAATAAATTGAATAAATAAATAAATAAATAAATAAAGCGACATAGGGGAGACCGGGTAAGGTTGTCGCACGGGTTGGTTGTCATAGCGGCCATCATGGACTATGGACCGGTGTTGTAAGATCGCGAGAGCTATATCTCCCTCCTAGATAAAGCTCTCGTGATCTTTCGACACCTGTCGATGAACTTTTTCATTTGTTCAGCTTTCTGATATGGGCATCGTTGGACAACCAACCCGTGAGACAACCTTACCCGGTCTCCCCTACTGTGCTTGCGATACAATTTTAATTTATGAAATAAATATAACACAAATATAAATATAACACAAGGACAATCTTACACAAATCTACCTAGTCCCAAACTAAGCAAAGCTTGTACTATGGGTACTAGGCGACGATATACATAGCATATACGAGTAGATGATAATACTTAAATACATAGAAAACATCCAAGACCCAAGAACAAACATTCGTGCTCATCACACAAACACTTGCCCTGGCCGGGATTCGAACCCGGGACCGCCAGCTTCGTAGGCCATTGTACAACCCACTGAGCCAAACGTGTCGTCAAACCTGTCAAAAAGTGAACCACAAATAATCGTAACATTTATGAAATGTTACGATTATTTGTGGTTCACTTCTTCAATATACGCGACAGGAAACTGAGAGCGGTTGTTGAGAATAAAGCCTGTAGAATAATCCTGTTATGAACAAAAGCTACTTCAAGGATTTAAAAAAAAATCTGATAAAAGAATGTTCCATAAAAATAAACCATCTACCGATTCTGAGTCCACATAACGTTACGCGTATCGTACTATGGAGAAAAAAAATTAACACCGCTGTGAAACTTAATGTTCTCAATAGGGAATATGCATGAATTATTATTTTTGCTTTATTAAAAGCTCATTCTGTAACAAACAGTAGACAAAAAAAAGTAGGAATATCTATAAAAATAACCAAGATATAAGCCATCAAAGATTTCATTCTATCTCTTTCATGCAAAACGGAATTTAATATGGAGTTTATATGGCCGGAGTGCACTGTGACGTAACAGTGCATATCGGACCTCACTGTCCAATTAGCAGTTTAAAATGCCTATATCATGCGTATTTCTTGGCCGATTTTAATTTTAATTCCACATTTTGAAATAGTTTTTACGGTATTTTGATATTTAGTTGAAAAAAGCGATCAAAAAAAATCATGCATGTACCCTATTGTCCACTAATATATATTAATTTATTTAAAAACGGCAACGAATCTTGAATTTATATTCACTCACCGATTACCCTCATCGGGCATAAACTTTTTTGTCATAATCATCATTTGACATAATTCATGACTTGGCATAATGCATTTTTTTCTGCAACTGTAGAATTTTCAAGACTTTGACATCATCCTGTTAAATGCATAAAGGTTAGGTTAGGTTTGTTTTATAACAATCCCGAAAAGTTTACGTGTTCAGAAAAAAATGCATTATGCCAAATGATGATTATGACAAAAAAGTTTATGCCAGATGAGAATGATGAGAGATGAGAACCTTTACTTTACTCACACCAATGTGTAGTACCATTATTGAAACAATTTGGTACATATGTAGTGTTCATGAAAACCTCAATTATATGTTTGTACATTCTAGTTAAATCCTGTACCGCATGTTCGGCAGTCTATTTTGTGTTTCAATTATTACGGACGCAAACTTAGCTCATTCTGATTTGATTGTGCCATTGCGTTAACTAAGTCGGGTTCTAGTTTAGTTTGAAATCAGATAGGATTGACTTGGGTAAGATAATTGATAAGTTAAATGTGACTTTTACTTAGTTGTGCGCTAATTAACATAGAGATGGAGTTAAAAGATTTGGACACGATGACTCATGTGCATACCTGGGACAACTCGGGGTACTTACACTAAAGTGACGTATCAAAACATTTTATCGACAATTAAATTTATCGATGTTACTGTCTACATGTTTTACAAAATAAATATGTTTCCTCTTGTTTCATTAGTTCGGTTTGGGCGGCATGATTATTTCGATTATCCTCATATATTATTCTTACTATAGCATATGAATGGCACTGACAGTAAATTGTAATTTTCTGACACACGCGGAAGTCACTTTCCAACAATATGCATTAAAAAGAGACTCGAGAGACGAGCCCTTGATATCAAGCCTTTTAAGATAGGTATGCGGATGTCATTTCAAACTAAATTACAATTTACTGTCAGTGCCATTCATATGCTACAGTAAGAATAATATATGAGGTATCTGCTCCCCTGGTGTGATATCGAACCTTTTTTTAGTAATCGAGAATTTTCGATGAGCAAATGTATTATTATACATCGACATATTTTTTATCGATATCAAATCCCTAGAAAGTGCCCCAAGCTATCACAGGTTGCTCATGTGATTAAATTTTCTGTTAAAGTTCCCGTTGTACAACGATTAAAATAAAACTGTTTGGAATATTATCGTCGCATAACGGAACTCACATTCGTCGAGTTTGAATGGTAAACCACGCCCTTTATACAATACCTAAATGTTGAAAAACCTAGATAAAACTCCAACACGAATTTATTAAGAGGGTTCTTTTTAGAGTGTCCTTCCGATAACCCAATTATCATAACGCTTAGATTTTATCGGCCCTTTTAAAGCTTTTAGGGATCTTATTTTACAAATTTACCCTAGAGGGCGTGTCCAAGTTTTCTTTCGCTTCCTTTATTATCTGTTTTAATGGAACGGAGTAAAGGATGTTTATAGCTCATTATAGATATTTCCGCCATATCATTATTCACCGACATAACAACAGCAATTGGGCAGGGCACATAGTTCGAAGAACCGATGGCCATTGGGGCAGAAAGGTTCTTGAGTGGAGGACGCGTACTGGCAAGCGCAGCGTGGGAGGTCACCCGCAACGTGGTTGGACAACCTAGTTGGGGTTGCGGGGACTTGCTAGATGCTGGTTGCCTATATTCGGCCCATGTGGAAATCTATTGAGGAGGCCTGTGTCCAGCAGTTGACGTCTTATGGCTGAAATGATGATTTCACTATTTCACATTTATTTTCATTATCATTAAAATAAATAGTTCTCGATATATACTGATGTAACAGTCGGGCGGATAGACGGACAGACAGAGTCACACCATAAGCGTTCCTTTTTTAGCTTTTGGGCCGGCGCCCTAAAAATATCTTTTTTCATGAAAAGTAGGTAATACGAGTATGTACCTATTTTTTTTGAATTGTTAATCTAGATGATTGGATATTTTTAACTAGAAAACTAGGTGACGTGAACCTGAGACATATTTAGATAAGATTACTTTAGCGGTTACTCACATCGTAAAAGCCGAGTCCGACGACCCCGACGCTGCCCTACCCAAGTAGCACACAAGCTGCAGAGGTAAGGGCTTATACAGCTATTATGCAACCAGTTTGAGTGTTATAAAGGCTGAATAGGCTCTAATACAGCTTGTGTGTTACTTGGGAACTCACCCTCATGTCGAGCAGTACTAGGCTTTTTTGACGTGAGTAACCGCTTATGTAATTCTAATATATCTATCAGACTTCAAGAAAAGGATGGTTCTCAATTTATGGTAATTATAATTTGTAACGTCACGAAAAATTGGTTGCATGGATTTTTGATTCTTTTGTTACTGCTATTTTATGCAGCTAAAGTAAGACTAATAAAAGAGATGGGTGTTGTTTTTCACCTGAAATTCCCTTTTAGTTACTTATATCCTTTTTATAGGTAAATGGGAACTGGGCTGGATCCTCTGCGACATCTGGATCAGTCTGGACATCCTCCTCTGCACTGCCTCTATCCTCTCCCTCTGTGCCATCAGCGTGGACCGGTACCTGGCTGTGACGCGGCCCCTGTCGTATTCTAGAAGAAGAAGGTCGAAGAAGCTGGCGCTGACGATGATCTTCTTTGTCTGGATTGCCGCCATGGCTATTACGTGCCCACCGATGTTTGGATGGTAAGTTTATTCATCATTGGACACATAAGAGTAGCCACAGTAACCACGCCTCAATCATTGCGTCAACCAACTCTCTGTACTCAATGGTTTTTTTCATACAACATATCCGAAATAACGATTCGTTTTTTCGTTCAGATTCAGATTCAGAGCTTGCTTAGAGCTGAGCTTAAAATTCTAGAACTTGACTCAGATGTTTTGTGATTAATTTCTATTCTCCTAAATACAGTTTTAAAACATATTTCTTTTATGTAACGAGTGACAAAAGGGCAGACGAGCCACCTGAAGGAAATTAGTCATCGTCACCCATGGATATGTGCAACACCGGAGGAATCGCCCATATTTTGCCAACCTTTGAGAGCCCTGTTAACTCGCTTCTTGAAGAATCCTATGTTATAGCGCTCTGGAAATACCTCAGGGGGAAGATTATTCCACAACTTGCAAGTGCGTGGTAAAAATGAGCGTGATGCTCGTTTAGTTTTTGGATGCCAAGCAGCGGGAAGCGGGAGGTGCGATGATAGAAACGTGACGGTGGCACCAACTCAAAAAGTTCTTCAGAACATTCCCCATTGTACAAACGGTGGAACAAACACAGAGAGCCAACATCTCTCCGGGAGCTAAGTGGTTCTAGGCCGTCTGTCAGTTCGGAATCATCGACAATACGAACTGCCCTACGTTGGATGGAGTTCAAGGGGAGAAGTTGATATTGGGGCGCTCCAGCCCAGAGATGAGAGCAGTACTCCATATGGGGTCGAACCTGAGCTTTGTAGAGTAAAAACCGGTGACTCGGTGTGAAGTACTGTCTCGCTCTGTTGAGCACCCCGAGCTTTTTAGAAGCCAGTTTGGCTTTGTTCTCCAGGTGGCCTCGAAATTGGACTTCATTCGTAATGTCGACACCGAGTATCTCGATACTTTTGGAGATGGTAAGAGGAATGCTTTGAAACTTTGGCGCTAAAACGAAGGGTTTTTTCTTTGCGGAGTACGCGCAGACTTGTGTTTTGCTGGGGTGAAACTGGACGAGGTTGCGTTTGCCCCAATTTGAGACTTCCGCTAGGGTGTTCTCAATTTTAGACACAAGTTTCATTCTGCAATCTTCCAGCTGCTCGGGGGACATGTTAACACGGCCTGTATAGTGATTATGACATTGCAAGAAATAGCATTATATTTTAGAAAATTAAAAAAAACTGGTTGCGATCCCTGCTTTTTTTAGTAAGATTGCGATCTTTTCTCAAAGAGAAAAGAGAACCAGCACCTTATCATGCGCCTCGCTCCGAAGGAGTTGTATCACCACCAAACGAGGCAATTAGACACACAAAAAAAACCGCCTTAGCAGTCGCAGATAATGCCTAGTATCGTAATATACTCCAGGTTATTTCGCATTATTATGGGATTGACACTCTCACTGTTTTAAAAACTTTTGTGATATCGCCATACATTCGCCATATCAACGCAAATGAATTTGACGTATAAGCGGGCTAGTTTTCCACAACTCGACGTCTTATGGTACGCATATTTTGCGTGGTGAGTTGGTGGCGCTACTCTTGCCGACCCAACTCTACCAGGAAGACTCTTGATGTTGCCGACTAATTCTGAGAGTGACCATGGGGCTCCGAGATGTTATCCCCGCTATTTGGCCACCACTGGGCATTCAAGAATGACGTGGGCGGCTGTCTACAATTCACTTAATATGTATATGGAAGTAGTCCTTGTAGGATGGCGATCGAATAGCACAAGTATCCAAGATGGCGAGCGTCAAAACAACTCGGGCATCGGGCACCTACTATTTTAGAACACATTAAAGAGTATGTACTGTATGGGTGTAGTTAAAAAATAATAACGACTCATTTTTACTTTCTTACCAAACTCATTGTGACCAATTGTTTAGGTACGAGCCCGACCACAACCAGGGCGGAGTCTGCCGCTACAACCAGAACCCTGGCTATGTGGTGTTCTCAGCAATGGGCTCCTTCTTCCTCCCCATGGCTGTGATGGTGTACGTGTATGCCAGGATATCCTGCGTGGTCGCGAGGAGACACCATCAGCTTGCCACAAGCACTAAGTGCAGTAAGGTAAACAGGATTGTTACCTACTTATAACCGTAATCTTAAGTCAGCTCAGCGATGTTCTCGGTTAACTAAAAACTGCAACGCTGGATCAATAGGGATCTTGACAACTTTTTTGTGTGGTATATTATAGAATGACCTTTCAATAACAAAAATATTGGTGAAAAAACTACTTCAATGACATAAAAACTCCACGAGATACAACAAAGTTAGAATCACACTTTTGGATTTTCCCAAAAACGCTCCATACTAAACCCTAGGAAGGTGCGACGTCACACTGTCGAGGGCACTGTCACACCTTGTATGGGGAAATTAAGAACTTTGTTTTGCAGCTATGCTAAAACTTGCGTTTATCGAAACAGTTTCGTAACAATAGTAACCATACATTTCATGGGTTATTCAATGTTATTATTTTTTATTAAAATTTTCAAACTTTAAAAATGGACTTTTCCACCTAACTTTAAAGGCTCATAAAACAAGCTACATGTTCGGTATCGAACTCATTTTTTTAGAATATGTAGTATTATATAAACTATAATTTCGTATAAAAAAGTATTATTATTTGAGTACAGTCAACATCCCTATACTACAGGATAATTCCTAAGTTGTAAACGGGGGAAAAAAGAACGGGGTTCGAGTCTCGAACTTATTTTGGGACTAGGTGTCGATTTGTGTAAGCTTGTCCCTGTATTATTTATTTTAATTATATTATTACTTGAGGCACTTTTGTATGCTGATTTCGATTCGATTATGACGACTGGTTTGGCTCAGTGGTGGACTGTAACAGCAAAGTTGACGGTTATGGGATCAAATCCCGGTAAAGGAAAATAATAATGTGATGAGGATAATATATATGTATAATTGCTGCTTAGTCTTGGTGGTTTCCTACAATTAATCACAATAATATATTAACAGATAGCCATACTTTTTAAACCAAGGTCGGGCTAGTAAAGTCTATAACAGTATTTTTAGGACGTTATCCACCGGGTCACTCACCGTTGGCATGAAACTCGAAAAACCTCATTGCGCCTTATTATACTACTGGTTTTGGTATTGAATAATAGATGCTAGTTTTATAGGAGAAAGTCTTTTATTTTCTAAGTCCACGTAGTACACTTCCCGCGACACAGCACTTGGTTAAATTAAGGAAAAAACACTGACCTTCCAGGTTCATATATATATTATACAAACGTTACATATTCCGCTGATGCCTCCAGGAAGCCGTCCTCTGACGCACATGGGATATGTGGAAACCAGATCAGCGCCACATGCAGCTTTGAGGCTCTCTCTTCCTGGTTGGTTATGCCATATCAAAGTGGTACTATGCCGTAGGACCCCTACAACAAATTTTAGTTGTAGGTCGAAACTTTTTTCAAGCTAACACGTGTGCAATAATTAATTAAATATACCTACTCGGATGTACTTACAGTTTATGGGATAATTAAGTGGTGTACTGTTAGTGGACTTCCTCCATTTTAAGGTGAGTGTAGCTCACATCACTCTTCTTCTATTCTACATTATACTCTTTAACCTTCTCGAACTTTCATTACTTTGAGTTGGGGACAAATTGGCAGCCTTCACATGACCGCACAGGTTCGTTGCAAGAATCCAAAAAGAGCGAGTCATTGCCCTAGCGCCGCTATGAATTCTAGGTGGACAAGTTCGGAACTAAATCGCAGACTCAGCAAGCTACCCCATAAATCAATACGCTTTAGTGCTTGGTGGTTCCTAACCTTTCCTAGAGATGGCGCTACGATGTAGATATTGTTTACGTTAGTGTTATGATTCTACTTTTTTTTTTATTTATTTAATACCATTGCTCAAAATTCCAATTTGCATAATATCTATGTTAGAAGTCAGGGATTAGAGTGGCCTTAGCTTTTCCTTTGATCTGATAACTTTTTTACAGCGAAAGCGTTATGGGCTTGTCAGTCAGGGCCTTATGGCCGTCGTAAATGCATGCAATGTTTTTGGCGGTATGTTTTTTTTTAAATCTTAGGATTGATCCTGTAGATGGATCACGCAAAAACGTTGGGTCGGTAGATCGACCGTGGTATGAAATGACAATATAAAAAGGTTTACTATGAGAGGTGGGACAAGGGAAGCCCAGAATTGGGCTCAGGCCAAGTATTTCGAGACATCTGCAGTATAGGATCTCCATTCTGTTAAAAATTGTGTAATTTTACATGCAAAAACAACTTACATAACTTCCATTAGTTGAAAAATTCAATGTAAAATTTTCCGTATATTTCCTTAATTTTTCGGGAATTCGACAAATATTTTTACTGGTGTTTTTTCTGTATGTAAAATGAAATCATTTAACAGTGCAAGAATGTTGTCAATATATAGTCACTGTTCCATGTTTTCCGGTTGCCCAGGTTCTAAAAACCAAGGCACTGTGAACTACAAAAACCAAAATTATATAGAAAGACTTAAAACTAGTTCGATTTAGGCGACGTAACTCCGTCGTCTCCTTTGGTGTAGGATTCGACAGATTGCCCCGGAACCGCCAAAACACTACACGCTTCAGCCAGAAGTCTGCACTTGCGATGGTGTCCTGCAGCGGCCGCGGCACGCGCACCACAAACGAGTGGACGTGCACGTAGTGGCGGGACTGCAGCTGGTGCACCCTCAGCGAGAAGCCAGTCTTCTGTCGGACGAACTCCACCACGTCATCAGCCACGGCGGAGTGATGCAAGCGCAACACGTAGAGCGCCTTACTCGGTGTAGCAAGCCAAAGACTAGAACCAACCGACTCGGCAATGCCACAAAGAGTTTAACAATAATGTTTAAGAGTTGGAACAATAGCTTGCTTGCTTCCCTCTCAGAATTCCAAACATATGTCGAAATAGCTTTCTCGCGTCACAAAACTCTCGACATTTGACATACCGCGCTAGGAGAACAACGCGCGTTCAACTTCAAAGTGCGATCCAATTATAACACAACCCTGTTTTGAATACAAAGTAGAACATTAGGACGGTTTTAAACAAGTCATAACTACGATTGTGGTGCTATCTCCGCTTTATGGTCCCCTAGTTTCATAAGGACGTAATTTGATGTGTTTTTTTACGACGTTACATCGTTTTGTATAGGGTAGGTGGTAGGTGTAAGGTCTTTTTATGACTACTAGCTGAAATAACCTGATTTTATGTCACATCATGCACACTTTTTTGATGTTTATTCATTATGATTACAAGGTATTTTTTTACTAAAACTAAAACATAGGACTATACATTTTACAGGGGGGTTAAAAAGGGGGGTGGATTTTTTAATGGGGAAATAATTATTAAAACAGGCTATTACCCTAGAGAACTAGGTAACGTTAAGTAAGCGAAGCCCGCGTAAACGCTAGTCATCTTTACACATTACAGTAACAAAGTAGAATATTTTATTAGGTATAGTGTCACAATATATTAAGGATTCAATCTTTTCATTAAATGAAAAAAATATCATGTTAAATGTCTCTCAAATCACTGCATTGCAAATCATTGTTTTAAGGCACAAGAGATGTAGTTAAAATGATAACTAGTGTAACCTATAACCTAGCGTTACATATACTACAAAGTTACAGTAAAATATAAAATTAAGCATATCAGAAAAAGCACGAACATAACCGCATAAACTAATTTACAAGCCGCAACAGAAAGAAAAAATAAAAAAGCTATCCAAAACTTTTAGGGTTAAATTACGCAATTTCCTCGTTTAATTTCGTGTAGCCATAGTTTTAATTCGATTCCGTAATGACAGAAATGTTAAAAGCTATATTTAGGCCATCTCGACGGCAATACTGCTGGCGGTACTATCAAAACCACATTTAGGAGGCAATTTTGGTTTCATGTCCTCACAGCCGTCGGCCAAATTAGCTTTGTCGGTGGCAAAAATACAATGAAACTAGCTACTAACCGATATAACTGACATTATGCGTGAAAATTGTGTCTGCGGCAATAGTAACTTTGTAAAGTTACCACAAATTACATGTCATGTAAAGGGGACTGACTGTAATTACAAAATTTTGGCCATAATACCCGGATAGAACTTTAAGTAGGCGTTTCTTGACATTGGTTTCATTATTACGAATGATTATGGAACATACAATAACTTAGATTACACTCGAGAGAAAAACTTGCGGGTTAAATAACAGAAAGAATTTCGAAAGAAAAACTCAAAAATAAGATAATTATGTTATTTAAGTACTTAAGTGTTCAAAATGTAGCCATTTTCCTGGTTGCAAAGATAATTTCTCTCAAGAGTGAAAACATTTGAATGCCATTATTATTAAATCTAAAATCTACGCCATGGTTCCTAAGATCAGATTTCGCTATCTCTCATAGTTTCCCACATCTCTATACTGACCCATTTGGATTGATCACCTTGTATAATATACTATTCTTTGTAATACATAACTGTATGGCTGAGTAATATTAGTGCAGTTATTTAACTTATTATACGAGTATAGTTATGTATGTAGAATATGTGTATTTATTCTCCTTATTGTGTTTGTTTACTATATATGTAGACAGTACTATACTTCAATTACAAACTGTTTTGCGCCACCTACTTAGACGTACAGTTTCTATTCTCAACGTCTTCCACTACCCAAAGGTTGTCTGGAAGAGATCACTGTATAGCGATAAGACTGCCTGTTGTTTAATTCTCCTTGAATGTATTGTTTTCTGTACTCTATTTTGTGCGGTATGCAATAAAAGGTTATTGTATTGTATTGTTTTAGCAATTTCCGCGATCTCATCCTTATCCTTCCTATATTATAAACGTGAAAGTATGTATGTACGTTCCACTATTGCGCAAAAACTACACCACAGATTTGCGTAAAACTCTTCAGTAAAATAGCTTAGATATCAGAATAGGACATAGGCTAAAATTTTCGCCGATATTCATTCATAAAATGGGTTTATTAACGATACATGGAAAAGCCTTAGAAAACCCCAAATTTTTTTCATTGTGACATTTCTATTGCGAAGAATTATATCAACAAACAGTTGCTAGGAAACCAACTTGACGCGTTAGTATCAAAGTATGGTTTAAAAATAAGGTAAATACATAAAACGGGTTCTTTTCAATATAGTTCAATATAGTCTGTTATGTTATGTTACCTCTTCACGCTTAAACCGCTGAACCGATTTGGATGAAGTTTGGTATGGAGATATTTTGAGTCCCGGGGAAGGACATAAGCTACTTTTTATCTCAGTATAATACCCTTATCCGCGATAAACGAATTTAAGGCGGACGAAGTCGCGGGCAGAAGCTAGTCATAGATATAAATGCAACAATATCCAAAAAAGACGATTTTTGCAATATCTCGCTCCGTTAACGACTTTTTTCCCATTTGTTTTTAAGAGTCCGATTTATACCTAATAACTATGTTTTTTTTAATTGTTATTTCTGTAGTTTAGATGTAAAATTTAACAAAAAATATGACAGATTTAAAAAACTGCACAACCCTGCATAATTTTAAGAAATAAGACGGTATTTTACCGTCCAGAAATATTCGCTCTCAATTGTACATGGATCATTATTCAAGCGTTTGTCATCACTTTCGTGGACACTATGATAGAGCGAGGTGGAAAAAAAACTCTCTGCGCCGACCCCAATGTACATGCATGATTTTTTTTTATCGCTTTTCATAACTAAATATCAAAATACTGTAAAAACGATTTCAAAATGTGAAATTCAAATTTAAATCGGCCGAGAAATACGAAAGATACAGGCATTTTAAACGACTAATTAGACAGAGAGGTCCGACGTGCACTGTTACGTCATAGTGCACTCTTATATAATCTTTATATTACAATGTTATAATTTATTAAAGAAACGTATTACAGTAACATTTCTTTGTAAATAGAGGGTTCATATTGAAATTGTATGGAATAAATTAGACGATCCCCATATTAAATTCTGTTTGCTAGAAAGAGATAGAATGAAATGTTTGATGGCTTATATCTTGGTTATTTTTATAGTTATTCGAAAAATTAGTTTTGTCCACTGTTTGTTACATGACTGAGCTTTAAATTAAGCAAAAATTAAAATTCATGTACATACCCGGTTATGCAAGAGAATGATAATGATGACTTTTGTGAATACCTGTTTGTGTGTTTTGCGAGACGGGCGGTCGTCCAGCGTCGGTGTCCAGTCCACTCGCCGTTGATATCCAAGGTCCGCGTAATGGACCGAAACATGTCGAGTAGCATGCTTTTACAACATAAGTAATTAATGTAATCTAATTATTATATTTTAAATTATATTACTTAAAAGTCCAAAATCCTTGCCAAAAAGCTCAAAATGCCATAAACTTTTTGAGGCTCTTAAAACGCCGCCGAAAACGAAACGAACGAAAACGAAATATTGTACCAAGAACAGCATTCTCTTTACAAAGTGAACACGACAGTTCAAAGATCTATCGCACGTAATGCCCCTAACTTTGTAAGCGTCCAGGCATGCCGTACGCTTGCTTGCCACCTTAGTAGTATAAAAAAATGATGAAAATGTTTCGAGCCATAAGCAATCGTAGTTCAGTACGTTACAGAAATAGTGTAGAAAAAAATGACATAAGGAAAACTCGAAAACGCGACCGAATTCGAAGTATTAATCAAATATCGCATTCAATGATCGAGGTCTTTACGTCCATTAATATAAAACTTAATGTAAATCAATGTCAAATGTGAATCGATGTCAATCTTTGCGTTACTTTTCACATTGACTAATAAAGTTTTATATGCTTACACATACACACATCCACCGTTTAATACGATAACACGTTGACACTTCGGAACCCGTCGTAGCATTCGAATTTTCCCGATGGCAAAACATTATTCACCACATCTGTACGAAAACTTGACATATGTATGAGACAATAAGTGTCACCGCTATCATTTTTTTTTCTCTTTTCTTTATAGTTAATCACCAAAATAAGATGTGAGTTAACAGGACACTCAAGGTTAGCAATTTATGGGCCTCCTCCTCCGAGCGACGATGACCACTTTCCATCAGGTGGCTCGTCTGCCTGTTAGTCACATAAAAAAAATACTTTGAATGAGAAATTGTATAAAAAAAGATACAAGAAAAACTAGCAAAGTTAATAATTGCAACACCATTATAAAACTAATACAGACAATACACTAATACCAACGGTTCAAGGATTCTTTAAAACAAGGACATTTATAAGTCATTTTGCGTGCTCAAATCTTGTTAACAAAGTGTCACGACAGTCTAATCAAAGTTTGGCCTGTTCGCGTCATAATTCAAAAATTATGCCAGCATTTATAATGATCCGACAGCCAACACGAGCAAAATAACGTTCGCGGCTTTAAATGAAGCTGAAGTAACATTTGTTATTTAGATGTAAATAAGTTTTTGGCAGTTTCAAATAAAAGGTATGATGTATGATGACTGAGAATGAAAATCAAACTTCTAATTAGTGCGTCAGTTAGATAATAAAAAAATATATATAGGACACGTATTTTTTGCTTAATCAAAATAATAAAAATATAGTCAGATAAATCGCATTCAAGTTTAGGAGTGCCGCAACGCGACATTAAGAGTCAATGTATCGCCTTTATTTTTTCATAATGTGAAAAAAGAAAAAAATACTTGTCCAATATTTGTTTATTAATCAACATGACGGAACATATTAAAATTTAGTCATCATCCAAACTGAACATGGCAAACTGGATCAAAATATGTCACATCTAACCAAGACACTATTTCGCCGGAAAGCAAAGGTACTATAATCCATTAATCTAATATGGAATTCCGCAGAGTAACGTCTGAATCTATCAATTAGTTCCTGTAATGACTCAACGATTGACAAACAAGGCACAGTCTAGGTGCCCGCAACTTTGTCAGCGGAGAAAAAAAAACCTTAACCTTCTTTATTTCTTCAGTGTAATCGAGTGTAAAGTATCCTATAACCATCTGTGGATGTCCAGCTACCCATGTACTAAAATTAGTTGAAATCCGTTTAGCCGTTTTGGCGTGATGAAACCACTACGAAACATACAAACATACAAAAAAGTTGAAAACTCTCGCGAAAAAGTCGCGGGTAGCAATCTCGTCGTGAAAATATAAGATTATAATGATCCATGTATTGATAAAAATCCAAACTCGAAGCTTATAACAATACAATACCTTCAGTGATAAAATAAATAAAATATTGTTAGTCAACTCACTTCTTTTAACACCTTCAAAACACCGCGAGATAGGGACCGTTTTTAAACCTAGTACCGCTTTTAGTTTTAAACCGGTACTTAGTACAGTTATTGATTAGTTTTAGAAATATAATGCGCATAATTTTGAGAAAAAATATGTAGTAAGTCTCTTACGTGTACAATATTCCTTATATTTCGACAATTTTTATCAAGAAAAAAATTATTAAAGAAATTTATTTTCAAAAAATACAATAAACGACGTATCTCTTCAAGGGATTTTATTATTTAGACGATAGAACTATTAATTACCTACCTGCTAGTTGTGTTTGTGGATTTGTAAATTATTAATTTTAAATAACCTCTTATGATGAACTAAATGAATGTTGATAAAGCGGCAGTTGTAAGCCAGGACCGTAGCAAGTGGAAGGAGGTAGTCTCTGCCTATCCCGTTGGGAAAAAGGCGTGATTGTATGTATGTAAATATTAACAACACGCAATGATTTATGGTAATGCCTTTGTTAACTTTAAGCCAAATTCGGACGAGAAAAATAGTTTATACAATAATAATAATAAATAATAATATAGCCTCTTTATTTCCATAATGAATGGCTTATAAAACAGAATTATTCATATGCATTAAATTGAATGTCATTAATTAATATTACCATTTTTTATTTATTACACTTTAATTAGTTCAATTCATTTTAACTTGAATTAAATAAATATAATAATAAATAAAATTCAATATGGACCACTCATCGGGTAAAGGCCTCCTCCAATTTTCTCTACGCCGGTCTGTCTTTCGCTATCATGATCCAGTTTTTCCCGGCTTTTCTTTTTATTTTGTCAACCCATCTTTCTTTCGTACAATAGTTTATACAATATGTTTATACAATCCAACAATGAAGTAAAGTTCATTCTAACACTAGGTAAGGTCAACCGGGCCAATTGCGACTATGGATAAATGCGTCAAATTCAGATTCAAATCATTAATTTGTGTACAATTGGTATACACACAATGTAACCATGCCAGATGGTAGGTACATGCATATAGTCTAGCTATGTTCCGCCTCAAGGCATACAAAAATCTTATAGCCCACATGCTTATTGCACTAAATTCAAGTTATCACTTAAATATTTGTTGAGCGTTTTTGAGCAAAAATCCACTTGAAGCCCGCTTAAATTATAGAACCGTTTCTTTTCTCCTGATATCAGCAGGTAGATGATTAAAAAATTTCGGGGCCATTCCTATAATATTTTTTGACATAAGTCTTGTCTTAGATGTGGCTGCACATAACTTGTTTTGTAATCTTCTACTTGAAAAACACTGAAACTCATTAGGATTCAATTTCACAAATAAAGCTACTTCAAATATATACAGACTAGAGAAGGTAAGAATGTTTAGGTCTACGAAATGAGTTTTATATGAATCCATGGGCCGCAAGCCGCGTACTGCTCTTATGCTTTTTTTCTGCGCCCTAAAGATTAATTCCTGATCAGTGGAGCTTCTTTTAGAGACTTCTTAAAATCCGAACACTTTGATACTACCCATACTTACCATTCCATCCCTTCCTAAAATTTGGCAGTATAATTATAAAAAAACCGGCCGGCGGTGGGACTCGCGCACTGAGAGTTCCGTACAAAATATGCGCTACAAATGGCCCTATGTATGAAAATCCAGTGTTAGCAGAGCCCTACTTTTAAGTTAAATGTACGCGGTGCTTGATAATTTTATATTGGTTACATAGATAGACAGACATAAAATTTTACTGTTTTTAGTATTTGTTGTTGTACCGCCAACAGAAATGCATCACCTGTGAAAATTTCAATTGTGTAGCTATCACGGTTCATGAGATACAGCCTGGTGACAGACAGACAGACGGACGGACAGCGAAGTCTTAGTAAAAGTTCCTGCGCGTTTTTATGTTAATATCAAAAGACGCATTTGCCTCAAAGTCGCATTTGCCCTGGTTTTCTTACTATGCTAATATTTGCTTTAACCTTTAATATTAACCTAAATGTTATATCTCTTATTGAATAATGCAATGCTAAACTTTTTTTGACCTTTAATATAGCATTTATGCTTGTTATTTCTAAGTATATTAAAATAGGTACCCAACAAGATACCGTATTACTAATAGTTCGCATAAATTAACTGAGTTTTGTTTATAATAGAAATATATCTCGTTCATTTCCCTCAGCATTATAACGTTTTACAGAACCACAAGAAAATTTGTGATTTAATTCCAGTAATTTTAATCAATTTCCGTGGTTGCGTAAAAATCAGCGAAATTTACGGACGCGTATTTCTAGTAAATAGCCGAAGTTTTGATGCAAATCCAACAATAATGCGTCGAAACGCTCGAACTAGTAGAAATGCCCATAACAGTATGTAAACTCACTTGTCTACACACATGGCAAACCCGCTTAACTGTGCTTGTTTGTTTGTTCCAGAAAGGCAAACTCTCCTGCATTCGGACGGAATCCGATTCCGGCTCGGATAAACTGTCGCTGCGCCAAAGTGCATCGAAACAAACCTCAAAATCCACACAACAAAGTGACTGCTCTTCCCAAACCGACAGATGTCCGTGTTGCTTCCACGCCGAGAAAAAACGCACAAAAAACAGAAAGGAGAAAGAATCGAAATTCTACAACGAAGTCACTTTCAAAGCTAACTTTAAATATAAAAATACGACGCGGCATAGAACGCATTCTGTCAAAGAACATTCTGAAAATAATCGAGTTTCCTCTTTGAGAAGGGAAACAAAAACTGCTCAAACTTTGAGCCTCGTTGTGGGTGGTTTTGTTGCGTGTTGGCTTCCTTTTTTCTTATATTATCTGCTCACTCCTTTCATTCCTTCCAATTATGTAAATCCAGTGTTAATGTACGTTTTAACGTGGCTTGGCTGGTTCAATTCTGCTATAAACCCTTTTATTTATGCTTTTTATTCGCCGGATTTTAGGTTAGCGTTCTGGCGGCTTACTATTAGGAAATGTACGAGAAATAAACGTTGATTTGCTCGTTTTATTTTATCATGGCAAAGCCAGTTAGATGGATATAGACATTAGTGTATAGAAAATGTATACTGATAATATCATTTTTTACTTAAAATGCAGTGTAAGTTTTTAAATGTAAAAGACTTTTATCTGTTTTGATTACAACGACATCTAGGTTATTTAAGATATAAGACACGATTTCTCAAAAAAATCGTTAGGGTTTTAAACAAAAAACATTGAATATTTTCTTCTGTTTCCGCGATTATCGCTAATTTAGTATAATAATCTTTTCTCGGCCGACCCCGTGAACATGGTAGCTGAAAAGCTTCCGAAACGTCGGGAACTCCGGTAAGATCAATATACGCAACATAATCCGTTTATATTGTTTTACTTAAAAAACCATTTAAGCACATTAGTAAATGTAAATTCTTACTTGGAAGAGATTGAGAAATAACAAACCTAAAATGAATTCTCAAATAATGCACAAACATGGAGCCAAGCTAGGTGGTCGGGCGACCTGGTTAGAATTGCGGGGACTCGCTGGACTATTCGGCCCATGTGGAAGTCAATTGAGGAGGCTTGTGTTCAGCAGTGGACGTCCTGAGTCCTGATCATCAATGATGATGATGCAGCTAACCTTTTTTAGAATCTGAATGTGAACTCGCTATGTCTGGCTAGGCCTCCTCTCCGGTAATCGGATTCAGTGAAGAGATCGCAAACCCACGAACAGAAATGCCTTCCGTGGCCAATAAAAATATGGTAACTCCGCGATGAACAAGACACAGACAACGCAGATAGGAAAACAGCGATGTAACACGCAACTCTATGCATAAGGTAACATTGCAGTCCTGCTACTTTTCAAGGAACAAAAAGCTTGACAAAAATCAATTAACCCATAAAAATTTTAATCGTTTGTTTCGTGTTTCGTCATCAGGAGTCCGACTCATGTGTAATGGAAGTGGTAAGGGGGTTTCGAGTTGTCAAATTTGCTGTGGGAAGGTGAAAGGAGAGTGAAAAGGTGAAGGCTGCACGCGGGTGTGTTAGCTTGAGAAGGAATGGAGGTTGAAAGTAGGGAATGCAATCGGTTATTTTTAGTTTGGGAAAAAACCGGGTTTTAACCGAAACCGACGGTTATTTCATACAAATCGGTTAAACGATTGCATTCCTGAGTTGAAAGTGTCTGGGTTGGCTCGCGCAGGTGGGAGCCGGTCATGATACTCCGCACCTTCGGTGCTACGCGGAAGCTCGGCCTACAACACCGATAGAGTATAGATAGATATTCATGGTTAGATGGTCAACATGAGTATTCACCATTTAGTGGATAATTCTGCTTGTGATGGGATTATTTTTAAAATAAACTTCTTCACAGATTCCCAAGAGTCTTCATATTGAATTTTTTCTCTCTCTCAAAATGTATACTTACAATTTAATGTAAATTTTTAAATTTGGTTGTTTTTTAAATATGTATATATTTTTGAAATAAAACAATTTAACGGATTAAATCGCGTTTTTTCTGATTAGTCGTTTATTTTTCTGATCAGATGTATAATTACTACTTACCCTTCTGGCACATGTCTGTCTTTACAGCTTAGGCCAATCAGGAATGTATGTACACCTTTATTTGTTTTTTCAAAAATAGGTAGTTTGCACAAATTATAACTTTGACAGAGGAAAATACATCTTTTCTCAGTCCACACGTGACCATGGAAAGCTGGAAAGTTTCCGAAACGTCGGGAACTAAAATGAGATAATATACGCGATATAATCCGTTAAATTGTTTTATTTCAATGAGTAATAATCGCGGAAACAGCAGAAAATATTATATATTTTTTAACCTTGTTATGATATTTGTGCAGTTACCTTGGCTGTATACATTGTTACTTAAGTCTACACAGATTTGTAAGAATAATTAGAAAAATAAGCTATCAATGTAATCACTTTTTTTTACTGATCCATACAATACGAATGAACATAAATAAGAAAAAATAAAATATGAACATTTCTGAGAAACTGATTGTTCCCAAGTCTATAATGTAATTACCGGGTCTGAGGCACTGGCGTCTTGTAATTCTATACTATTAAAAAGTTGTAAAAAGGAAATGTCTGTACATTGGTGATATAAAAAAAAAACTATTGTAACGGACTATTTGGATGTCACTGAAATGAAAACAAAAATGTTTTTGGAGTTTTTGAATATTTATATGTGTGGTTGTTGCTTCATCATGCCAAAACGACTCAACGGATTTAAATTATTTTTGGTACACAGCTAGCTGGATATCCACACTATCCACATATTTTTTTAGGATATGTTTTATCCGACTACGCTGAAGAAAAAAGAGGGGTTACGACTTTTTCTCCTACGTACGATGTTGGGGGCATCTTCTACTGTATTAATAAAATCGCATTGTGATATTGTGTTATTTTTTTTACTGTTGCAATTAAAACAGTTTTATTTGGAAATATACATACGGTCTTGAATAGTTTTGTAAATTAGATTACTTTAAAATAGTAGATTGTTTGACAAGGGGCTAAAATAAGCCATTATGACACGAAGTGATTATTTGGACGAGCTCACGAAGTGAGCGAGGAGAAAATGAAAAAGACGACATTAAAATTGTATATTTCATGAAAAACTAAAAGTACAGTTTGAGCAATTCTATCAGAAAGTTTGGCCAATCTGATCAGGTTGGTTTGTTTGTTTTTAATTATTCGTAAGGAGTATGTAGCAGGCCGCAAGTTTTTTCTTTTCAGTGTCATAGAAATTTGTATGGGATTATATGGCTTTCTTTTAAAACCTAGGAGCTAAATGTACTATTTTAGTCTCGCTTCGCGAAGCTAATATGACGTACTTTTTGAACAGGAGAAGTGAAAAGTATTTTTTTATACTTGTGTTGATACAGATGAGGAAATGCTTGGGTTCAAAAGCAAATACTGTAATTTATGCATACTATTTCTAAAGGCTTAATTATTCTAGTTGGATTATTACATTGAACTTTGTAAGACTACTTTTATTTACTCTCCTATGTTTAATGCTAAAAATATAGACTGTTTTTATGCAGTTAGGTAAAAGTTAAATGAATCCTATATTTAAATCGAATATCGTAGCATTCAAGGAATTTAATTTATATACCATTTTGTACCTTGTCACAGTCAAAATCAATATGAAAGCCGATAGAGATTCCATATCAATGTCACTATGACAAGGTACGAAAGCGTACACATATTAAATTCCTCGACCTACACTGCAATGGCAGGTTTGATTGTGATAACTTATTTATTATATATTTTACTGTGCCATACATTTATGATTATTATTGTAGAAGGTAGCTACATAATTAAAAATACAGAAAGATACTAGAGTATTAGATTTTTGTCATATTGTTGTTTTTCGTGCATAATGAAATATTTTTAAATAAGCTCAATATTTTATTGAGATTAAATATGATCTCAATAAATTATACCGAAGAAGCCACGAAAATTATAATAAGAAATCTTAATTTTTAACTTCGATAAAATAATTCTAGTCTTTATAAATAAAATATGGATAGATAGTAAATAGTAAATAGGAAAATACAAAATGATTTTGTATTTAAACCACTTCAAGCATTTAGGGAGTGAAATGTAAGTATACTAAATTATTGTAGTCGATTAGGACTGCGAATTTTGTGATAAAAATAAATGAAATTAATCGTAATCTTTGTCTTTTATTTAACCTATTCGACATTAACGGTCGATTTCACGAACATTTAATTTACACGAGAGTGACTACCCCAGTATAACTTTACTCTCACGATTAACTCGATGGTTAACTTCAATTTCGTTTCACCACGCTAGTCTACAGTGCGCGCGCCTATAGTTTGGCCAGAGAAACATGATATTGACCTTGAAAAAGAATTCTTTATATGGCAAAAATTTTACATCTTAAAAAAGCTGTCAATTATAAAACATACTTCGTTTCTATGCATTCCATATTGCCAGGTCATGATGTTTTCAAATTTGCCGCATATTTTTAATATCATGTTTCGCTTGCCAAACTCTACCATGAGTTCGGTACGAGCGAGTATCGAGCGCTCGATGACGGTATATCTCTTTCGCACTATTAGCGCGTGCGAGAGAGGTGCACTGACTCTCGATACGAGATACTCGCTAGCGCCGATCGTAAACTCAGCTCATGGTAGGCACACAGATAACCCACTTTCGTAATGTACCTAATACCTAAATAAGATATATAGTTTGTCCCATGCTTAAGCAATGGCGCTGTGTATTTTTAAAATTTGTTCGGGTAATACATTAATTGGGAAATAAGTATGGAATTCACTTGAATTTGACAATGATAATCTACGTCTAACAGTTTCACAGCCAAAGTTGGCGGTATGAGCGTTTACTCTAGTGTAGAGATTTAATCCTTAGGTCAAATATTGATGAAACGTGAAATTAGTTTACTCACGAGTTATTAATGTTTTTTTATTGGAATAAGACTTATATGTATACTACGTTGGTGAAATCGGCATAGTCAAATACAAGAGGTGTTCGTTACTCACGCAATAGCATTATAATATAAAAAAAACACAGTCAGTACGGTCAGCCAATAAATTGGTCTACCACTTTTCAAAACGGTTCAAAAATCGTTGACCAATTTCTTGGCTGACCGTACCAGCGCTCCCGTACAGCATTTTACACTGCGTGATCTGTATGGGAACACTAAGACGACGCTGGCAGTGAGAGCAATCGCTTAGCTACCGCAGCTCTAGACGGGGCCATGCCCTGAAGCCCCAAAGCTCGGGGGCCCTCGGACCCACATGACGTAGCTACCAAAGGGCTAGACGGGTCCCTGACTAACAGGACTTTGAACTGACATGGAGCCCCAAACTTTCCTTTTGCACTGGGGCCTTGGTTACCTAGCTACGCCAGAGTGGGTGTCAGTCTTACTTTGAACTGGATAAGTCTGGCTAGGCCCATCCTTGCCAGTAACTGGATTCAGTGGGGGGAGCGCAAACAAACACACGTGAGTGACATCCGCGGCCCCTTACAGTTGGGGTGTGGCGCAATACGTAAGGCACAAGAACTGCGGAGGTAATTTAAGTTAAACCAGAACCGTTTCAATCCGAGTTGGGGCGGGGTAGGGAGAAAAGAGAAATCGGGCGATGGGAGATTGCGAAATTACGGACTGAAGGGGGCTTCGTTAAAACCAAGGACCATTTAAACAAGAGGACTGTCAATTGCCATACTGTGGATCGTGCTCCTATCGCAAGGAGATATTCTGCCAAAAACTAGATGGCGCTTTAAAACTACACATCTGAGGGCCTACTACGAAACCCGAAAAACGAAGTTCGTAACGTGCTGTCCCTCTCGCTCTCATATTTTACTGTATTTGACTGAGCGAAATGGCGCCAAACGAACTTCGTTTTTCGAATTTTGGAGTAGCCCCTCTGGGGCGTCTACTTAAAACGGCGCTCATGACACGTAACCGAACTACGCCCTTTCATAAATTGTTTTAAAGACAGATAGATACCTAACTCCATGTACTTACTTTTTTTCCTAGGGTATCCTAGCAATATTGACTTTGTTCTGAGGTAAGATAGCTCAAGAAGGCTTACTTATTCATTACTAAAATACTATTTGGAGGTCACTAAAATGAAAAATATTTTTTTTTGATTTTTCGTATGAGTCGTTACGGCTTCATCACGCCAAATCGGCTAAACGGATTTCAACTATCTTTCGTACACTGGTAGCTGGTTAACTACAGATGGTTGTAGGATACTTTTTACCTGACTATGCTGTCGTAAAAACTTTTGAACAAAAAAATAAAACCGACTCCAAAAAAACTAAAAAGTAAAAAGTAACGCCATAATTCAGTTTCTTCAAATTACTTACAAGTAGGTAATCGTTTGTATACTCAATCTATACAATATGTACAATTATTCTCATTTTGGCATCGGTGCCATATAGAGAATGTGTAAAATATTGAAAATTGACGATTTTAGTAATTTTTGTTTTATTTCAATGATTTTAGTAAGTTGTGACACGATGGCACCGACTCCAAAATAACATTAATTTTATATACTGTATGGATTGAGTATAAAAACGGTTACTTGTAAGTAATTTGAAGAAACTGAATCATGGCGTTATTTTTTACTATTTTATTTTTTTGGAGTCGATTTTATTTTTTTGTTTAAAAGTTTATTTATTTTACACTTTTTAGTTAATCGTTACTTAAAAGTGTATCTCATGACAATTCAAACAAGCCCAAACACGGCTAGGATACATTATTTTATTACATAGATCTGGTGCCTACCTTCCGGCTCCATCATCAAATCAATTCGATGGTACCATTCTCATCCGGAACATTTAAATTTGTGACTATGAAGTTGCTTAGCTAAATTAATCAAGATATTTTGTCGCCACCCGTAAATTATTTATCATTGAGGAGTTCCGATGGCATTCTGTGGTCTTCTGCATCAGTTCCACTTCAACAATTTACACTTTCTGAATGCAGATGCTTATTATGTTTCTTATAATACCAAAATCGCTATATATATGCCTACAATATTTGAGGAGTTCCTTCAATTCCTCATGAATTCCATCATCAGATCTTCACCAAAATTAAATGGGACCAACTAGAAAGTACCTTTTAAAAAACCAAAAAAATAATTTAAAATCGGTCAAATAGTCTTCGAGTCATCGGTGAACATCCATAAAAATAAAAAAACATTCCGTTGAATTGAGAACCTCCTCCTTTTTTGGAAGTTGGTTAAAAAAGGGGGGTTATGACTTTTTCTCCTTCACGAATAAAGTTGCGGGCCGCGTATAGACATTATTGTATCTCGGGGAGTTTTTATGAGGTGCGAGTACTTTTTTTACCAATACTTCTATTATTGAGAGATCGTTTTATAACGTACCACGGAAAAACAGCTATCAAATAGCTTATTCTCACCTACTCATTTATTCTGCAAAAATATAAATCGCACTGTTCTTTTTTAAAAGTTAAGGAAAATAACAAGGATAAAGTAATTTCCGGGGAAAACCAAAGTTCGTGGTGCGAAAAACAGGAAAGCGATACAATTACGTGACTCTTAACCTTAGAATGTTCAATAATAGGGTATAGTTTCCTGTGTAAAAAAAATATTATTCTAATTAGTCCATCAGTAAGATCCGGTCAGTTAGAAGCCGATGTTCGCAGCGAACTCCCGAGCACACTAAGGGCGCGTAAGTATGCCGCTTATATAATGACTAGCGGCCGCCCGCGTCTTCGTCCGCCTTAGATTCGTTTTCACAACACAACAAAAAGGGGCTTAGTCGCATATAAATATGATTTATTTAATAACCTTTCGTTGGTAATTCTTCGGCGTTTCGGACGTCACGTGACGTCCATGGTCTCGAAGGAAACTGGAGCGGCGAAATCAACGTCTTCTAGCCGCTCAAGTTTTTCGATCTACCCGCGCTTGATGTTTACTATTAGGTTGAACACTACGGTCGTCACTAGACCGACACACTACACTCACGACATCAGGCGATTTATCGGATGTTATATGATGTTGCTTACATTTACTAATTACTGGATTCCACGAAGATGAAAGCTTGAAACAATCTTCCCGGTTGAATTTTCGGTGTTTCTTGATTTCAATTGCTTCACGCACGATTCTACTATAGTAATTACGTTCCGTAGAAAGGATCTTTGGATTATGAAGCTCAATCCAGTGGTTTGGTCCCGCTTCTAATAAATGTTCGGCAATAGCGGACTTATTCACCTGGCGGTTCTTACCAGCCGCGATATGTTCCTTGACTCTTTCAGCAATGGTGCGCTTCGTCTGTCCAATATAAGAACTCCCGCAAATGCAATCGATCTTGTAAACGCCAGGTGATTGGAACCGAATAACATCCTTAGGTGATCTTACATGCCATATGATTCTAGATAACGGCTTGTACACAGTTTTTATCGAGTTCTTTTGTAGTACTGTGCCAATTTTGTCCGTTATTCCTCGTACGTAAGGCACGAATGCTGGTTGCCTCCAAACGTCAGGATGTTTACGTTTCAGTTTTCGTCTGTGCTGCTATCTGTTCACCTCATACCCATTCTACCTAAGTATCTTTTGAATGTGCGAGACCTCACTCTCTAAGAATTCCGGGTCGCAAAGGTCACGTGCCCTGTTAAAGAGGGAACTCACAACAGCTTGGAGGTGACGAGGATGGCGATGAGACAACGCATTCAAATACCTGTCGGTGTGTGTCGGTATCCTGTAAACAGTGTGCTTCAGGGACCCATCTACTCGACCTGTCACTTTTACGTCCAGAAAAGGCAAGCTACGTTCCAGTTTCAATTCATACGTGAACTTAATTTTGGGATGAAAGGAATTGAGATACTGCAGTAATTGCTCAACCTCCTGTTTGCTACCCTTCATAACGCAGAAAACATCATCAACATATCGCTTCCACAACTTCACTGCCCATGGTCGCAGATCTAAATTGGCTTCAAAATGTTCCATCCAGATGTTTGCCATAACCGGTAAAAGCCCCGTTTTGTTGTGTTGTGATAATGAGTGAAGATCGTGTAAGTTTAAATCAATGTTAACATTCGTTTATTGTGGATAAAAGGTATCCAACCGAAAACATTCTGTAAAAAACTAGCCAAGTGTCGATGGAGCTGCTTGTTTATCAAGTCGTGTCAAGTCTAAGCTTCTTTACTGCGTTTTTTTTATTATTATAGTTAATGTTGTGTGACTTGGCCGTTGAAGGATACACAAGGGTACAAAACCATTGCACCAACACCAAAAATGGACCACTAGTTCTATTCTGATTATCATGAGTGAGTGGGTGAATGTCATAAATGCGAAACTTTGCTTTCGCTTAACTTTGGAACTAAATGACCTACAGACTTTTAAATTTTGAATTTTAAGTATGTGATTATAGCTTACTGGATGACGAAAATTTCTGCGTTTTTGTCTTATCCAGTGGTTCTCAAATAGGGGCCTGAAAATGCGGCGAAATGGTTCCAGTAAAGGATGGTACGGCAGTGTTTGCTTCGCGCTCGACTTGCCGGGGGCACTGCCGTGTCCCCTGATTTTTTCGGGATAAACATTAGCTTATGTCTTTCCCCGAAACTCGATATTTTACTAATTTAAATATGAAGCACATTACCATGATTTCAAGTTCCTAGCGTAAAAAAATATTTACTGTCCATACAAATTTTCATCCCTTTTTCGTCCCAAAAAGGGGTGAAATTTGACATACATTATAGCTTTTGTACTATTCTGATATATAAGGTACATAACTGGAAAGTTTCATAAAAAAATGTTTAGTCGTTTTTGAGATTAAATGGAACGTACATACATAATTTAACGTTTATAATATAGTTAGGAAAGGATAGTTGATGGTGGCGGGTGGACGGGCCTTTAAGCTCATTTAGAATAATCAAATGTAGTAGGTTAGGTTCAGTTCATTTTATCAATGTTCCCAAAAATTATTATTAAATTAATGAAATAAAAATAAAAAAAATTAATGAAACATTCGTTATAATAATGCGTTAAAAAAGGCGGAAATCCATCCCTTTGTATCAATCCCAGTTAACTCTAAGCTAAAGGCAATACCATCCACAGAGATACGAGAATATGCAGAATAATTTCTATAGCCAAAATTCATTTAACAAAGCTCGATAAAAGTATTAAAAAGTATATCCCCATATATACTTGATATCATTATGCTTCATACACGCGATAACTGCCTTAAGAATTAAGTATAAGAAATCCTTTTGAGCGGAGGATTTCCTAAGCTCCATGAAAGTTACTTCGGCGGTTTGACGAAATACAAAGAATTTTGTCACAAAGGAAAGAATGACGTCACGGGTGTGTGAGCCTGAACGCATCTGTAAAGACTTTCCTTCCAAAAGGTATTTAGTCTTCTATAACTCTGTCTATAAATTCGATCTTAGGTTGTTGAAACAGAGTAGTATTTGATAGGTTACGGAAAACAATAAAGTTCAAGGTGAAGATATTCGAAAGGCACTTGTGTCGTTGGTAAGAATTGTTGAATACAAATAAGAGGGTAAATGTGCCAGTGCTTGACAATGTCCTTAGATGTCTTTTTAGAATCTGACTTTTGCTGAACAGGCCTGGCTAAGCATCATTACAAGAGGAGCTATTCCGAAACTCAAAATTCTAACTCGTATGGCACCATCCCGCTCACTCAAGAACAGTTTATCATGAGAGCGAAAGGGACAGCACGTTACGAACTTCAAATTTTGAGATTCGGAGGAACCCCTCAGTAATCGGATTCAGTGTGCAGTGCAAATGCACAAACGGGAATGCCATCTGCGGCCAATTAAAGTTGGGTTAGTGCACAAGACACAAGTACTGCATTCAACTCGGCGGGCTGTGGCGCGGGTGAGTGAAAGAAAACATCAGACAAACCTCAGTTGGTAGTTTTAAGCTTAATTCATAGCAATGTAAATTTTTATCACTAGTCCATAATGTAGATTAACAAAAATAATGCAGACGTATTTTTTCATTATTTACACAATTAAAAAATAATGGAGATAAATTGAGTCAAATTGTCGTGTCATGTCACGCCCAGTTACAATTTATACCATGTGATGATATGACGAACCCCCCGCTTCTAAATTTTTATGCGGTATTTTTATCAAGCATTTATTATTTTTTTTAATTTCTAACTGACAGACTAATTAAAAGTTTAATTTTTCGTAGCCCGGTATAATACTATGTAAAGATGATAGACCTTCCCTGCAATTAGTGATACCCTGACTAATTGGAGGGAAGGTATCATTAGTACCTTTACCTCAGCATGGCCATATGCGCCTTTCGGAATATAGCATTGCGAGTAAGTTAGTAAGGGGAATTAGGGAACGAATATTAATTTGTAATCTAGATATGCAACACGGTGATGTGTTAAAGAATTAGTCAATGATAATTATCTATTCCGTGTTTAAGTGATCATATTATAAGATTTTTGACGGAAAACTATTTTTGTCGTAAGCCATATAATATGGTAATTCAATATCACCGTGATTCGGTGGATGCGTATATAATTAATTCAGTGGCACGCTCAGAGCGTTTTACGGTAAACATATTTTAACCTCTTATACACACTGTTATGAAAAACAACAAACACACAAGAGCATATAGAAGGAATCTAGAATATCGGGTAGGTATGTGACACACATCCACATTTAGAACCTCAAAAAAAAAACGGGCATCACGCTCAATTTTACTGCGAACTTGCTTGTGGAATGAGCTTCCCCCTGAGATGTTTCCGTTATTATAATATTTTTGTTATTATAATATTTCATAACTTAATTTCTGTACTGGCAGTGTTTTCTAGAGCTTTATACACCTATAAGGGATCTAATCTATATGGCGATCTTTTAAAAAATCCTGAAAAATTTACGGTTTCTGAAAAAAATGCGTAATGGCAAATGATACATTTGGCAAACGATAGATTAGGACATACATATGTATGATGTACTGTGGGCAAAGTTGAAGGAGACAGGCATAAATCCGGCTGTTACAGGAATCATGTCGCACTGGTACAGCAATCAGATTAACGTGGTAAAATGGGCTATAGAATATTTAGATCCATATGTGCTAAAATGTGGGGTGAGGCAGGGGGGGCTTACGTCGCCTAGACTGTTTAATATGTACGTAAATAAACTGCTTGAGGAGCTCAGCAGCATCCGTGTCGGACGCAGACTTAATAATGTTTGTGTAAATAATATTAGTTATACCGACCACATGGTGCTGCTGAGCCCATCAGTATCAGGGCTAAAAAAGTTTATCCAGATATGCGAGACGTATGCGCAAGAACACGGTTTGAAGTACAACGCTGTCAAAAGCGAGTTCATGATTTTCAGGGGTAATATTAAGTGTCCAGCCTACTCGCCCAAAATAATGTTAAGCGGAATTCATCTAAATCGTGTCACTCACTTCAAATACCTGGGTCATATTGTGACTGAGGACCTAAAAGAGGATCTAGATATTGAGAGTTGAGGCAGGATGCTGGCGCACAGGTTCGCACGTTGTAGTGCCCAAGTAAAGCTAACTTTATTTAGAGCTTACTGTCGAAGTTTCTATACGTGTGGCCTGTGGGCTAGTTTCAGGCTGAAGCCCTATAATACCCTGCGTATCCAGTATAATAATATTTTCAGGATGCTGTTTGGGCTTCCTAGATTTTGCAGCGCCTCTGGGATGTTTGCCGATGCTAGCGTAGAGGACTTTTATGGCATAGTGCGAAAGAAGACGGCATCCGTGGTGTTGCAGATGAGGGGGAGCTCAAATAGCATCCTGAAAATGATAACAGAGAGGTGGGATTCGGATATTCTGCGTCGATACACCTACCTTCATGTCATACGACGAAAAAATAAGTAGTTATAAGGTAATATAGTTTACTAACATAGTTTTTAAGTTTTTAAGTTTTTGTGTTTTTTGTAACTAACAATCTATGGATCTCAGGAATCTGAAAATAAATAATTTTTATTTTTATTTATTTATTTATTAGGGATTCCGAAGGAGACCCACCTACAAGGTGCCAGCGAGGAATCTGAAAGATTTTTACCACACGCATTCTATTAAGAGTAAAATAATGTATATGAACCCAAGTCAAATTCAGCTAAGAAACAATCTACTTTTGACGATTTTTGTACATATTAAATTGAATAACTTTCGCTTCTCTATGAAAATTATCTCCTGTAGACAGCATATTAATATTTTTGTATCTTCTAATCTGTATGACAACTCCGGATGGGAGGAGCGGAACCTCCTAACACAAGTATTATCTATCATACTTACCAGGAGGGACCGGCCACCATATTATGTACCAATTAAGTATATACCAAATAAATATTTTGTTTTTTCTAGATTTTGAAGTTTTATCTTGGTTAATTTTTACCTGTGACATACTGACGAATGGATCGACGGACGGATGGACTTGACGAAACTGTAAGGGTTCCGTTTTTGCCATTTTGGCTACGGAACCCCAAAAAAGGATGAATTTAGTGAGTGGTAACTGATTTTGATGTCTCCCGATAGCGACACGAAACTTGGCAACATACGGGGCAACGTCGCGATCAAAAGGGCTTAATGCACTTCAGTAATTACGATAATTTTATGCTCTAACCTAAGGAATGCGCAATTAAAATCTCGGATTTCTCGCGAGCACTTTGTATATAAAGCCCTAGCCCGTCACGTGTATGAGAAAACTTGTTATTCTAATGGAATTCTTATTCTAATAAAAATACAAAAAAAACTTGTTTATGTACACATCCCTTCAATCGGGAGCGAAAATAATCACAATAGATATTATTATCCAACAAAATTTAAACGTAAAAACGCCTTTAAGCATTTCTTGTCACACCACGTGCCGAGTCCATTGCGTATTTCACCAACTCATAATACGGTATTTAACAGTAAAAAAAAAAAAAAAAATTATATAAGATCCTGATAACACAAGCAAAATAAAAAACTACGTTAAAATTTTGAGTTCGATACCTTACGTGTAGCTTATTTTATGAGTGTTTAAAGTTTGGTGGGAAAGTCCATTTTTAAACTACGAAAATATTCATGACTAATAATACCATTCAATAAGCCATAAAATGTTTTGTAATTTTTGTTATAAAACCGTTTTGATAATCGCAAGTTGTAATATAGCTGCAGAGAAGTTCTTATTTTTCCAATACAAGATACTAGCGTGTGACGTCACACGCTTATAGGCTTTAGTATAAGTCCAAAAATGTGCTTTTAACGTCGTTGTATCTCGGGGAGTTTTTATGATATTGGAGTAGTTTTTTCATCAATATTTCTATTATTTAGACGTCGTTTTATAACAAACCATAAAAAACATGTCAAATAGCCTATTACGGTCAAAAATTTACACGTTTTGCGATCCCAATTGACTTATCCACTAAAAATAAGCTATAACTTTTTCCTCAGTCCTTAAAATACAATATTTTTACTAAACTTTCTGTGTAATGAACCCTTGATTAAGGTTATACCCAAAGGACAATCTTCGCAATACGTGTGCCTTGCGCACTGCGTCCTCATTCTACTCCAAGTGGCCACGGGTGACATTCCCATTTCTGGGTCGCGCTCCCCCGCATAATCCGATTACTGGTAAGAAGTACGCAGTCTTAGCAAGTGCATATCTCATAGGATCCCAGCGATTACTGAAGTCAGAGCTGCTGAAAAACTGAAAAATGCCAATTTATATGCTCTTTTTAGCGTTCCGTAGCCAAAACGGCAAATTCAAATTCAAATTGTTTATTCTGTAGTTAGGCCACAAGGGCACATTTACAAGTCTGACTCTATGGCATTTCCCAAAAGGAGACCACTGTTGAAAAGAAAGCCGAAACAAACTCAACAGCCATTTTCACAAAATAATTCTTAACTATTACAATATTGTCTTAATTACACTTAAGGCATAAATGCCCTGTCCATATGTCCGTATGCCACAGATGACCTGATGACCTGGTGGAGTTCGTCCACCAGAAGACTGGCTTCTCGCTGAGGGTGCACCAGCTGCAGTCCCGCCACTACGTGCACTTCAGCTTGTTTGTGGTGCGCGTGCCGCGGCCGCTGCAGGACACCATCGCAAGTGTAGACTTCTGGCCGAAGGGTGTAGTGTTTAGGCAGTTACGGGGCAATCTGCCGAATCCTACACCAGATCAGACGACGCAACGGAGCCACGGAGTTACGTCGCCTAAATCAAACTAGTTTTAAGTTTTTCTATTTTTTTTTCTTTTTTTGTAGTTCACAGTGCCTTGGTTTTTACTGTAATGCTGTGTAACTTTTTTGAATAATAAATAAAAATAATAATTAATAAATGATGAGTTGAGAAATGATTTCAGGACTTTACTGCCCCAACGGCCATCCGATCTCCGGGCTACATAGCCCGCTTATTGCCACTTCAATGTTCCAATTCTGTAAGCTACGTCCTGGAGTGGCGATAACGTAGGAAAGCGCAGAGTAAGATAACCCGTGACTAGGTGGACGGATGATCTCATAAGGGTCAAAAGGAGTTGGTGGATGCAGTTTGCGCAGGATCAAACCCTGTAAAAAACTATAGGTGAGGTCTATGTTCAGCAGTGTACGTCCGTGGCTGATAGATAGGGTAATAATTGAATTATTGATTCCCATACAAACTTTCACTTCCCTTTTCACCCCTTTAAGGAACTCAGAGATAAAACTATTCTATAGCCTTCCTATGATCCTAAAATGTAAGCGTAATGCATAAAAGTAATAGAAAGATACACATACAAACAAATAGACAGAGTAACTGCCTCATATATATATATATATATAAAGATATATATCAAAGCAGGCAAATGTATAGCTCAACTGATGGTAGACAAGTAGGTAAACAATCAAGGAGAATGCAATATCAACTACAATAGGGAGACCGGGTAACGTTGTCTCACGACGACCATAGCAGAAAACTGTACGAAAGAATAAGATCATATCGAATGTCCATGTATCACCCACCCAAGTATTGGTTGGTAACTCGGTCCTCGAAGTGCTCGACGAATACGTCTATCTCGAACAAACAATCCAGTTAGGCAGGTCCAACTTCGAGAAAGCGATCAATCGACGGATCCAACTCAGATGGGCAGCGTTTGGAAAACTGCGAAGTGTCTTCTCGTCTAGGATACCTCAGTGCTTGAAGACGAAAGTCTTCAACCAGTACGTATTACCAGTGATAACCTACGGAGCCGAGTCTCGGCTAAAATGTTAACAAAATCGACTGTTAACTTCTTCTGAAACAGTCACAAAAAACAAATGGTGTGTACTTAAAATCGTTTTTTTTATGCTACCCGTAACTACCTATTAACCAGCCTTCATGCACTTGAGTGAGATCGAAACTATTCTTAATAGTAAAGAGATTATACCAAAACGGTTTCCTGCTGTCTGGCTTTAACGTAGAACAGTTAGAACTAGTTGACGGACCCATAGATATTGATTTAAACTTACACGGTGTTCACTCATTATCACAACACAACAAAACAGAGCTTAATCCCGTATAAATATGATTTATTTAATTATCTTTCGCTGATAATTCTTCGATATTTTGGACGTCGCGTTACGTCCAGGGTCTCGAAGGAACTGGAGAGGCGAGTATCACCATCTTCAAGCCACGCGAGTTTTTCGATCTACCCGCGCTTGGTCTTGATTATTATGTTGGACACTAAGGTCGTTTTGTTGTGTTGTGATGACCATAGATATTTTATTGAACATCAAGTAAGTCTCGCTTAATCAGACAGTAACAAGAGAGGAATAACTGATTAAGTTATTATTATAGTTATTTTAATGACATTTAAATATTATTGAAGTAAGTATTATTTTTTTTAATTTAAACAGTAGGTATATTAATATATATCATCTATTTTATAAATTAATTCGTTTAAGGTACAGGTAGGTATTTATTATTTTAAACACAATAGGTTACTTATGAGTTTAGTAGTGTATCAATAATTTATTATAAAATCGCCTGGTGACAACCAAAACTCACAAAAATTCTGACACTGCTCTTCAAAACTTCGTATCTACTTAGTGAGTCTTTGTCATCAACAGATGAATATACATATCGTTAACAAAATAACAATGAAAAACCACGTAAGAAGTTATAATAATAATAATTAACATTAAATTACCCATGTAATCGTTTAAATAATATGCATAAAATAGTTTAAACTTTGTCGTACTATAATTGACGTAGTCTTTGAGGGGCAAGCTGCGTGCGCGCGTGGTGACGCCTTCCTACTACTGAGGCGCATCTGATTGAATCGATATCCAACAGCGAGTTCCCTTTGCCCCGCACACCTAGCAATACTACGTAGAAAAGACGGTTCTACCACTTGTGCCTGAATTAATGGTGGTTTTACTAAGATGAAAGGGCGCAACTGCGCAGAACCGTCTTTTCTTCATGTTACCGTATAGAAATGCCATTTCATTTTATGAAACTATACATGTTTCGTAAGTAAATAAAACTCTTTTACTAAGATGTGTCTTTTCATTTTAATATAAATCAAAAACGACTTTTCAATTTCGTATCATATGCGGTATCTAGCAGATACGTTCTTTTTTTTGTAAGTTTCATAGGGTTCTGATAATATTTAATCAAATTTAAAAATAGTAGTAGATGCGTCTTTTTTTGCTGATTCCGAATATATATATGACTCATTTTTGTCAAAAATGTTAGATGCGCCCTTTTTTCCTACGACGACAGAGACGTGGTCTCTGACTATATCCTCTAGTAGTAGTAGCCTCTTAGGGAAGATCAGAGTGACTCAGCGAGCTATGGAAAGGGCAATGCTCGGGATTTATCTACGAAATCGAATCAGAAATTAGGAGATTCGTAGACAAACCAAGGTCACCGACAGAGCAAATAGAAGTGACAAAGGGTAGGTCACATAGTTCGAAGAACCGATGGCCATTGGAGAAGAAAGGTTCTCGATGGTTGAAACGATGATGATGATGATGATCTTTCGACGCCGGCTCATACTCCAATATGGCCGCTGTGACAACCGACCCGTAGACAACCTTACCCGGTCTCCCGTAAAGATTCTTAAGCTTGGGTGACTACGGCTGATTCTTTCGGTCTCTCTAGTCTTTCTCTTTCACACCACAAGTCAGGTTGAAGAAATTCACCCTTCTACCCGTTATCGTTGAGCATCACGTCCATTGCGCGGTCTAGTATCGCGTCCCCAGCCTTCTCCTAGCGGACGCGGATGGCATTCCCGCTTCTGGGTTTGTACTTCCACCATCAAATCCGACTACTGGTAAGAAATCCTTGCCAGACCTCATCACCATCATCAATTCAACCATAGGACGTCCACTGCTGAACACATGCCTCAATAGATTTCCACAAAGGCTGGATAGAGGTGACCCACCTTCCGGATGGCCTTCCCACGCTGCGCTTATAAAAATAATAATAATAAAAACCGCATTATGTAGTCAGACTCTGGTTTGAACTGAAGTAAAATAAATAGGATAAAATGTTTGTCAGCCTTCAGTACTGTATGTTTTGGTACCTGTATGTACATGACAGAGTTGTGTTTAAAAAGTCTGTCCGCTCCATATTTCAAGGTCTACGTTGACTTATTCATAATGCTTCTTTATACTCATACAAGTCATGAATGTCTCTGATTGCCTGTTTCCTTCGAAAGCCATACTTTGATTGCTTAATATATAATTCCATACGATTGAAAAAATAACATCATTAATATTCTAACGGGAAAAATTGATATTTGGGCGGAGGTGAAAAAGTTGGACGCGTTAACTCACGTAATAAAATTTACTATAAAAAAATCCGTTTCCCACGAACAATTAACCATACATCTATATATATTTTTGTCGCACAACGGAACGTTTCACTTTCATCATGTTTGTATAGTTAACGAGTCAACTTAGGCTAACGAGTCTTAACTTTTGGGCTTCACCCATTTGCATACACGCTTGGAGACATTTTAGACCCCCAAAACTAGACTGTGTTTTTATATCTCCAAACATTTTTTTTACTTTAACATTTCCATATTGTAGCCCTTTTTGTCGTCGGGAGTAAAAGACGAGACGTGGTAATATGCAAAATGTAATTAAAATAAACTACATATACTCGGCTAAATTCGCAAACCTCGTAACTCCATCGGATCTAATTTTACAGGAGGCACAAAAAACTAAACTTTAACAATATCGCGGCCGGTTATTGCGAGGTTTTCTAAAATTACGATTTTTCGTAGCATTTAAGAGTGTTGCCATTATATGCGTACAGATTTGAACTATCTTAAAGTGCCAAAACACAATTTCGAAAAAAAAAAGGAATTATGAGATTTGCGACTTTAGCCGGCAATATATGCAAATAAAAAAAAACTAAACGGTATTCCTTAAGTACGCGGCAATAACTGGAAATCAGTCGCCTTATCGGAGCTGGCAGGTAGGAGTTTTTACAATTTCGAAGTTCAACAGCACATTAATTACTAATATATTTAAATTTCGGATTTTTCATGATTGGCGCAGCACAAGTTCGAACCAAACGAGTCGAGATCTTTCTCCCATAAACAAAACACAATCGTGGAATTCCAATTTTTTTGGTGCAATTTATTACTGGCCAGTAATTGTGCCAAGGAGGTTTGCCGCGTTACAGTACTAAAATATACCTTGGAGACTCTCTGCATCTGCATTTTAATTTGTGTAAGCTTATTTTGACGCCTAATTTATTAGAAGCTTATATTAAACACTTAAATGTTAGGCTGTTGTGTGGCTAAATCTTGAGATTTAACTTTGACCTACTTCCCGTTTTCCGATTGAGCTAAAATTGTGTATACTTGTGTAAGTTCGGTGATTGGAACTATCTTGTTAACAACTTGTTGCCAAATATCAATTTTTCCAGGTAGGCGGGATGTGACTTTTCATTCTCCATGACTTCGGGCATGTTCTACTTTTATATACTAAATGAAATAAATAAAAAAGCCTTTTATTTCTTGCGAATTAAAATTGAAAATACACGGTTACAATAGAATTTGAATTTGAAATTAGTATTATTATATAAAATTTAATTTTATTTAATGTCAATATAAAGTCAAATAATTTTTGCTAATAAAATAGTAATATAATTTCAATGTAATATACAAATTCTAAAGTATTATTCATGCAAGAACCCCTCTTGAGTGAGGGTGAAGGCCTCCTCCAGTGACGACCAGTGTTCTCGGTCCTTAGCGTCGTTCATCCAATCTTTGCCGGCGAGTTGCTCTATGTCATCTGTCCATCTCGTTAGAGGTCTTCCACGCTTTCTGGAGCCTCTAGGTCCCTTCCATGATGTTAGTCGAAGTGTCGAGCGATTATCTGCCATTCTAGCTACGTGACCTGCCCATCTCCACTTTAAAGCTTGTGAGTAGGATAAAGCGCCGTTTACCTTTGTTTTTTGACGTATAGTGGTATGACGTACTTTGTTAATTTTCCTTAACCTTAAAATGCTTCTCTCCATGCTCCGCTGGCAGGTTCTTATTTTGTTTTTTACTCGTCGGGTAAACTTCCATGTTTGACAGGCGTAAGTTAGTAATGCATCCTACGATGCAAGTATCCAGTACTTTTTTCTTGAGTTTTATTGGCATCTGACTTTTTAGAATTTCTTTAAGGCTCCAAATTTTTTTCCAAGTATTCATTATTCTCCTATCAACTTCTTGGTATTTTTTTGTTTATGGAAAGAGATTTGCTTTCCCAAGTAAACGTAGCTGTCGACATATTCCAGCGGTATATTGTTAAGAGTAATCGTGGTTTTGGCGTGGTTTGTCATCAGTTTCGTTTTGCTGAGGTTTATTTCTAGACCTACGTCTGAATTTGTATTTTTAGTGACTCTATCATGGTTGCCAGCTCTGTGCTATTTTCTGATAGCAGCACGACATCGTCTGCAAATCTCAGGTGACTGACATAATTACCGTCTATGTTCAAACCTACATTGTCCCAGTTCAACTTGCTTATAACCGACTCGATAATCGCTATGGAGATTCGAGGGGACAGAGGATCCCCCTGCCTCACTCCTCTTTTAATTGGTATGGGTGGTCCTGTGGTCTCTAGTTTCACCCTGCTGATATTGTTTTCATATAAATGTTTTAAGATTTTGATATGTTTCTTTTCTATATTTTGTGTACTTAGAGCTTCCCATATTGAGGTATGGAGTATGGTATCGAAGGCTTTTTTGTAGTCGATAAATACTATGTGTAGTGGTCTCTGGAACTCCTGATATTTTCTATAAGCATTTGCAGTGCGTGGATATGGTCCACCGTACTGAATCCTTTGCGGAAACCAGCTTGTTCGATAGGCTGAAATTTTTCGAGAGAGCCGCTGATTCTCTTCTCTATAATGGAAAAGAAAAGCTTGTAGAGTGATGGCAGAAGACTAATTGGTCGGTAATTACTTATATCTTTTGGATCTCCCTTTTTGTAGAGCAAGATAATTTCTGATTCAGACCATTCTTTTGGTGTGATTGAAGACTGTATTATCATGTTGAATAGGTTCTGCTAGTATAGAACAGCCTAATTTGATTGCCTCGTTTGCTATTCCATCTGGCCCAGGGCTTTTCTCTAGCTTAAGTTTTTTTATCGCTCTTATGATCTCTAGTACGTCAATCGGAGGTATATCCCGGTCCCGGTGCTATGGGGCGTCGTATAAGTTTTTGTAAAAGCTCGTTGCTATGTATAGTATGTCTTTCCTGGTATGAGTGCTTAAACAAGAGCCGTGAAGTTCTTCTATCCATGATTTGTGTGTTTTTAGTTCCTTATATGCTTTTTTGAGGCTGCCTGTTGCATTAAGATGTTTTTTAATTGTACATTTTCTATGTTTCATGTAGTCGCTTCGGATGTATTTGTATACAAGTTTGTATAGAGCTCGTAGCTCGTTTTTCATTGATCTTGTTTTTGGTTTCATTTTGTGCAGCTCGCTTCTTCGTTGGATTAGTTTTCGTGTATGTTCTGATATAACGGCATTGTTTTTATTTTGTGTATTATTAGTATGTGCTTTTTTTAAGGACTCATCAATGGCGTTTATGATATTTTCGTAATATTCTTGAACTTTTCTATTTTCGGTGCAGTTCATGAGTTCGTTTGCGTGGCTATTTAATACTTCTAAGTATCTCGATTTTTCCTCGTTGCTCTTAAGTTGACTTTTTGTATTATTAGTATAGTTAGTTCTACTTTTCTTGATACCTTTGATGCTGAATGTTGCTCGTAGCGGTATGATCTGAAGGAAATCTCAGGTTTAAAACTTGTGTGTTTTGAACCATATTTGGAAGATTTGTTAAAATGTAATCGATTTCGTTTGTAGCGCTGCCATCTGGTGAACGCCATGTCCATCTTTGTTTCGATTTCTTTAAAAAGAACGTGTTGAGAATAGAAAGATTGTTCTCGGATGCGAATTTGATTAATCTTTCGCCTCTGCTATTTCGATCGCCGTAGCCGTGATTTTTCATTATGTGCCGTTCCTCTAAATTTGGTTGGCCAATCTTGGCATTAAAATCGCCCATGACTATAATAATTTTTCCGGACAGTTTGAGAGCTTTGTCGATTGTGGCATAAAATACTTGTAGTTCATCATCGTTTACAGAGTCTGTGGGAGCATAAGCTTGTATGATGCTTATTTCGATATTACGAGTATTAAGATTTAAGTTAAGCAGTGCTACCCGCTCTGACAGGCCAATAAAACTAATAATGTTTTCCTTTAAGTACCTTTTCACGAGAAATCCCACGCCGTAAAGACCTGGGGTTTCGCCGATGTAATAAAAAATTATATCTTCATGTTCTTGTATTGAGTTCCCAAGTCTTCTAGTTTCTGCGAGACCGATTACATCGATTTTACTTTTTCTAATGCGCCGATTAACTCTATCATACGAGCATGCGACGATAGTGTTCTCACATTATACATAGCTACGAAGAAAAGTTCTTTGTTCTTGAGCTTGAAGTCTTTTTTGTTGATTACTTTTGTATTTTTCCTGTCGATCTGGTTAGGTGTTTGTTCGAACGTAACTGGAGGGTTTTGGTCGTAACCAGCCGGCCCTCGGTGACCAGCCGGCTTGGGAGATAGTTTTGTTTTGTATTAGTTGTTACTTCACTAAGAGGGGGCGCTAATTGCTATGCGTTTTCTTGATCTTTGGGGTGGTGGGTAGAGCTTGGGTTTTTGTTTACTAGATAGTTTAGTATTCCTGGTTTGATGATGTCGTCTATCGGCGTGCGCTGGCTGACATTAACATTGGATGTTTTGATGAAAACTAGGTTTCGTTGCCTAGCATTTTTTTCAAGAAAATATAGCCTTTGTTCTTGATTTTCAACGCAGTCCTTCAAGTTGTTGTATTTTTCTTCCAAAAAGAATTTTTTTCGTCGAGGGATTTCTGTATTTGCGCTGTGACGAGTTCTCCGCTTTTTTGTATAGTTTTTTTCTGATTTTCTAATTCTTTATGAATGTGTTGTAAAGATAGCATGATCTGTTCGATTTTGGTTTTCATTTCTTACGTTTAGCACTCTCTTGCGGCGAGTAGCAGCAACAATAATCCTACTTGCTTAGGCCACTTGATACTAGATGGCGCTGATATCAAATTACTTGTATTGGGCAGTAAGGTTGTTAGCACGCAAGATCTCCTAAATTAAAAGTCTTTATCAGCATAAATACGTTTTAAAGTCATTTCGTTTGCACTAACATGAAACGCAATGTTCACTCGAGTTTAGTAGTTTCTTTTTTTTACAAGTTTTTATTATGATGTACTTTTTATGGCGGGTAGAATTGTCTATCAAGTTTGTACCAATTTAATCTGTAGTTGCACTTATTTTTTACATAATTTCATTGGTCTTGCAACTAAAATGTGTTTGTTTAATGTATAATCCTTTAATAGTTTTAGCTTGCGAATATGTAGCCAATGTTATTGTTTTGAAACGTCACTTTTTTATCGCCCGTTGATTTTTGAAGACAAAATCACTTTACACTTGTATCGCACACTGCATTCATTGTTTCTGGTTGAATTGTCACTATTTGTACCGAATTCACTGTTCTAATTACTGTTTTTGGAACTTAACTGATTTAAAAATCGTAATAAATACGGAACCGAACCTGTCAGGTGCACACTAGCGCCACCTTTTATATACATGTACAAAAAGATATTGAAGTGCACAAAAATCCAATTAAAATTTGTATTTTTAACGACGTCACGCAAAATTCCGATGTACCTTTGTTTTAAACCGTTTTCACTCCGAATCGAAAGGCGACCTTTAATTAGAAATTTTACGGGTCACAGACATAAAATTGAGGTTGGGAATATATTTCATAACCCTTTTAATACATATTTTGCTAAACGTACCGGCCAAGTACGAACTCGTAGACCGTGGGTGCCGTACCAACACAATTGTGTGTTGGTACGGCACCCATTTAGAAAATAGGTTTTTTATATACGTACCGACTATTATAAATATGTAAGTAAAATTGAAATCGCTGTACATAAAAAGAAAAAAAAAACTGTAACTGACTATTTGGAGGTCACTTATGTATCGTTGTGGCTTCATTATGCCAAATCGGCTAAGCGGATTTTAACTATTTTTGGTACGCGGTTAGCTGGGTATCTCCAGATGGTTAAAGGATAGCTTTTACCCACCAACGCTGAAGAAAAAATTAGGGGCTTTTTCTCCGCGGACGAAGTTTTAGGCACCATCTAGTAGGCTATAATATTTTGCAATCGGGTATTTTCAGAGTTCCGATATTTTATTTACTCTGTTGCTTAGGCTACGTTAGGCTATTTCAGGTAAATGGCAGAAGCCGTCACGAAATAGGATTAAGTGTTTCGTACATCAGTGGCGGTTAAGTCGTTCTTACTACGCCTTTACAATTAATGTTCACATAAATCAAAGCACGGTTCCTTGCTATTAATCAAAATGCTATTAACGGCAGCAAAATTCATTTATTTGCTGGCACAGCAGCAATAAATAATGAACTAACTTTTGCTTTGCATTTGACATTAGGTTCATGCCGATTTTCTTTAATGCTGGCGCTACACTATCGCGATAACGCGAAGATTTGCATTGTCGCGACACGCGTGACCAAAGAATTCGCCTATCGCGAATACGAATGCCCTTTGCGCCGCTGTCGGTAAATTGCCGCACATCAAAGGGTATGCACAAAAAATATGAAAAAAATTACAAAGCTAAAGCCTTATAAATAATTTTAACGAAAATTGTTTCAACGTGATCGAATATACTGGTTTTGAGTTATTGCCGAAAACCTGCGCTTCTCAGCAAATGGATGTAAGTGAAGACGCGCTCTTTTGCTAGTGCTCTCTTTCGTATAGTATATTTTATCTGTAGTGCATTTTTTTGTATAACGGCTGCGAACCCCTATTTTTTTAGGTGTTTTCTCCTCCGCTGACTCAGCACCTTTTAGTTATTGGTGATTACCATCACTAATAACCACAAGCCTCATCAAAGCTGTATAAAAATATACGCAAGTCATCCCTTAAGCTGGAATAATTTGAATTTCCTATCATTCGTTCATTCGTATCGTTCCATTTAGGCGAGTTCGCTTCACGGACTGAATACATACATTTCATTAGTGAATGATAGGCCATTAACGAGCGCATGACTGTAAGAAACGAAATAGCTAAATACTTATAAAAGAATTTAATACTTTCCTAATCCTTTCTTGCCAAGGCACAAGTTTATTTTTCATATGACGAAAACTTAACAAGATTTGTGAAAACTGACCACAATTCAGATAAAAAGGTGGAGAAAATGATTGTTTTAAAAATAGTAACCAACTTATGTTCCCAGAATAGCCTCGATCTCCATTAAAGTCTTTCCTTTCGTCTCTGGCACAACAAACAGAGTAAACAAGAACCCCATGAGATTGATGGCAGCGTATATCCAGAAGGTGGTGTGGTTGCCGATAGAGTCCACGATATAATTGTAGGTGGCCGTAGAAATGAAGCCAGCTACACAGCCGATGGTGATGGCTATGGCGGCGCCAGCGCTTCTCAAGTTGGGTCGGAATGTCTCCCCAAGAAGAGTGCTAGGTACAATATTGACACCTGAAAAAATTCAGAAATAATCAGATATAATCCTTTGGGTGATTAAAAATTTCGTTAAGATTACAGAAAACCACTAGATGAGGACGCAGTCGCTTTGAAGATCTTTGAAAGTGGTCTTCGGTCAGCGGTGGGCGTTCATGAGCTGATACGATAGTGCTAGAAATGTTATGAAAGATGGATAATGATCTTTGTTTATAAAGATAGATAAGTTTTATGAAGAACCCAAAAAAGTTAGGTAAATTAATATACCATTTATTATATTAATATATTATTTAATATTGAATTTAAATTGACGCTTTAGAGGTCAAGGTGAGACGTGCAAGACGCGCAAAAGGAGACAGAGACCAATACATTCGGGATTTATTTATTTATTTAATCTTTATTGCACAAAAGAAAAACAGATCGTACAAAAGGCGGACTTAATGCCACCGGGCATTCTCTACAAGTCAACCTTGAGGCAAAGCAGATAAATTGTGGGCGGTGCAACTTATTTACAGAAATAATTTAGGAAGATAAATACTTAGATACACACATACATATTTTTATAAATATATATATGGCACGTTGGGTTTGTGTTCTACGAATGACTTTTCATAGTCTCTGATGACTGCCCGTATGCGACGTGTAACTCGAGCAGTAGGGTCGTAGGAGACGGACTTATATACGAGGTTATCTTCCAGTAAGTCCCGTATTTTACCATCGTAATCTTTTCACCAATGTTTCGGTAAAGGAGTGTCTTGAAGTAATCAGAAAAAGGCTGAGTGACAATGGGATGCCGGAGTCTATAATGGTATTGCTAAGAAACTGTTTGGAAGGCAGTTACTTTTTACATCGTGGAAAGCATTACCTCCAGATCGACGGTGTTGCCATGGGTTGTCCTGTGGCACCGGTTATGGCAAACATCTGGATGGAACATTTTAAAGGCAATTTAGATCTGCGACCATGGGCAGTGAAGTTGTGGAAGCGATATGTTGACGATGTTTTCTGCGTTATGAAGGGTGGCAAACAGGAGGTTGAGCAATTACTGCAGTATCTCAATTCCTTTCATCCCAAAATTTAGTTCACGTATGAATTGAAACTGGAACGTAGCTTGCCTTTTCTGGACGTAAAAGTGACAGGTCGAGTAGATGGGTCCCTGACGCACACTGTTTACAGGAAACCGACACACACCGACAGGTATTTGAATGCGTTGTCTCATCACCATCCTCGTCACCTCCAAACTGTTGTGAGTTCCCTCTATAACAGGGCACGTGACCTTTGCGACCCGGAATTCTTAGAGAGTAAGGTCTCGCACATTCAAAAGGTCCTTAGGTGGAAAGGGTATGAGGTGAACAGACAGCAGCACAGACGAAAACCGAAACGTAAACATCCTGACGTTTGGAGGCAACTAGCATTCATGCCTTACGTACGAGGAATAACGGACAAAATTGGCACAGTACTACAAAAGTACTCGATAAAAACTGTGTACAAGCCGTTATCTAGGGTCATAGGGCATGTAAGATCACCTAAGGATGTTATTCAGTTCCAATCACCTGGCGCTTACGAGATCGATTGCAGTTGCGGGAGTTCTTATATTGGACAGACGAAGCGCACCATTGCTGAAAGAGTCAAGGAACATATCGCGGCTGGTAAGAACCGCCAGGTGAATAAGTCCGCTATTGCCGAACATTTATTAGAAGCGGGACCAAACCACAGGATTGAGCTTTATAATCCAAAGATCCTTTCTACGGAACGTAATTACTATAGTAGAATCGTGCGTGAAGCAATTGAAATCAAGAAATACCGAAAATTCAACCGGGAAGATTGTTTCAAGCTCTCATCTTCGTGGAATCCAGTAATTAGTAAATGTAAGCAACATCATATAACATCCGATAAATCGCCTGACGTCGTGAGTGTAGTGTGTCGGTCTAGTGACGACCGTAGTGTTCAACCTAATAATAAACATCAAGCGCGGGTAGATCGAGAAACTCGCGCGGCTGGAAGACGTTGATTTTGCCGCTCCAGTTTCCTTCGAGACCATGGACGTAACGTGACGTCCGAAACGTCGAAGAATTACCAACGAAAGGTAATTAAATAAATCATATTAAACGCGATTAAGCCCCGTTTTGTTGTGTTGTGATAATGAGTGAGGATCGTGTAAGTTTAAATCATACATCTATTGTTTTTAAGTTTAAATAATAAAAAAAGCGAACAGAGGCAAACTGATTCTTTATGTCCATTATTTTTTTGTTGTCCTTTCCTTTATGTTCGCTCAATCGTCACACAATTCGTCTTGACTTATAAACGAACTCTGCTCGCATTTTTGGACAATCGCATCAGTTAAATATATTATTAAGAAGTGCAAGGAACTCACCAAAACTGAAACTGAATAAATACGACATGAGTGCAACGAGGGGCAGCCACCGGATCGAATGTATCGCCGAATAATGTATTAGCTCAAGGTAAAAATAACCGCCTAAAATAGTCTGAAACAAGAAAGACGAATGTACAGATAGGTAGTAGATGAGAGGAGACAACAAAATAAGAGGAAGGTTGCGTCACCAACACACCAACACAACTAACCATCTTCTAAAATACCAATTTTGCTTCAGACTCTACCACCAGAACAGCCAGAAGCAATTTTCAGAAATGTATAAATAAATAATATCAGGGACAATCTTACTCACATCGAGTGTCATGATTTTATTACTAGGTAGTAGCTAAAAAATACTATCGGGAAAACTCAGAAAGTTCTGAAGTGAAAATTAAACTATCGTATTAAATAATAAACGACATGATTTGATTGAAGTATAAAAAAACCTAATTAATCAATGCAAACATACATAAAAAAATCTATGGATCGATAATATGTCTATAACCTAGCTATGTACCTGATCTAGCTATTTACAATCGAACTATCTAGGTAACTACTGACAGCAGAGTTATACCTCTTTTACCACTTTTTTTTTGTTCAATACCCTACCTCTCAATGTCAGTAGAAATTAAAATTTTCAAGTGAAAAACATACAAATGACGAATTAAACTTGCATTTCAAAAATTGACCTTAATACAATACAAATAAAACTTCATTGCATGCAAAAGACACATTTTCTGTATGATAAACTTAAAAAATTGTAATCAATCAATGTTAAAAAAGCTGATCAATATGGTGTTTATTTTGTTTTGTCCACCTGTGTCAACCCTTCCAAATGAGGTCTATATAAATTTTGCATGCTCTTTGGCTAAGTCTCTGTTCCGATCCTTTACTACACATAAGTAAAGAAACGGAGCTTTGCGATAATTTATTAATCTAGTTTCAAAAAAATCTGATCCTTCCCTACACAGGAAGAAGAATTATTCGAGAGAGTTCAGGGATCGTTTTCTCTTTGTATTTTTTGTTATGAGAAGATACTCACCAAAAATAAACAAATCAATGCTGTGGATAATAACAGCAACGTTTTTCGTCCATACTTGTCAATAAAAAATGGAGCCACTATTGAACCAAATAATTGAGTAGCTCCTATTATTATGGAGGCTATTGCGGGGGGCACGGATGAAGCTGCATTCTTAAATATTATAGTAGCGTAGAACAGTATACACATTATACCTCCTCCTTGGTTCAAAATTGTCAGGAAGCTGTTAATGAATAATGCCATTCTGTTGCTTTTTATAGTAAGTAATTGAAGGTAATTCGCATCAGTGTGATTTTGTTTATGTATTTCTATCATTTTCCTTAACTCTGTATCTATTTCTTTACTTCTACCAAGTTCTTGAAGTACTTTTTTGGCATCCTTTTCTTTATCTGCAATAAAAAAACGAATGAACATGTTGGCGACTCCAACCTTAATTTAGTTTTTAAGTTGGTACAATGATATTTTATTTTATATAGTGTATGGCTTTCCGACCCGTATGTGTTATCTATGGATCTCTCTGCCCTTCTTGTGCAAAGTTGTCACGGTTGTAATATACGTTTCCCTATCAATTATAACATTTTTACTGTGCTTCCTTTTCCACAACTTCAAGAACCTGCGCATCACCCTCAGCATTCTACGTCACAGAACATACTAATTCAATTGTTTCTGTTTTGATTGCTATTTATTCTTATTTTAAAGTGCACTTTCTTCTGTAAGATATAAATTAGCTAAAATTTTGAATATTACATTTAGTTAATATCTACATTCGATTTAACTTAAAAAACAAATAAAAAAAATTGTTAAAAGATTATATAATGTCATGTGTACGAGTATGGACGCTTAATTCTAGCGCAGTGCGCGAGAGGCTATGATTGGCTGATTCGTTGCCAACATCACTACAGTGTTGTTGGCTAGCTTCACTTTGTGCGCTAGGGCGGAGCCTTGGGAAGACCAACACTTCATTTGCCATCGGACCACACTTGTGAACGGTCTTGCCTAGGAACTGTCTACGATACTAACCATAACGTGTCTAGTTGATTAGAAAGTTTTCGTTACCATTATTTGCTGTCTCATTGCTCGATTTCTGACCTCCCTCCAACATATAAAAATGGCGATCCATATTTGAAACGTAAATACACGTAATACAGTACACTTTATAATGCATTTCATTTTGGTTTCCTTTCTTCTAAGTATTATTCTTGTAAGTAGTTTAAAATGATAATAAACGATTAAAAATAAAGGCTACACTTCACCAACTTTGTTACCCCCTTATCCAATGCCTAAATCTGTAGAAGATATTACAAAAAACTATATAGATACCTTTAAGAATGTGAAACACAGGGCTCTCTGGTAGAAAGTACAAGCAACTCAGCGCATGCGCGATAGTGATCACAATCATTAAGTAGGAAATCACTCTGTATTCGAAATATGGACCTACTGAATATACCAGTAGAATGCCAAAAGTGTGGAAAACACACGTCGACGCCATCATGACTCCTCTTATATTTGGTGATCTGTAAATGAATATTAGTTTATAATATTTTCTTCTGTTTCCGCGATTATTACTTATTGAAATAAAACAATTTAACGGATTATATCGCGTATATTATCTCATTTTAGTTCCCGACGTTTCGGAAGCTTTCCAGCTTTCCATGGTCACGGGAGGACTGAGAAAAGATGTATGAAGATGTGACCATGGAAAGCTGGAAAGCTTCCGAAACGTCGGGAACTAAAATGAGATAATATACGCGATATAATCCGTTAAATTGTTTCAATGAATATTAGTTTCTCCAGTGTAGTGATTTCTGAAACATTTCATAATTTTCCTAAACCATGAAACATTTCAACTGTAGAAACTTTGTAATGTTTCAGAATGACACGATATTATACTCGTATCATAGGTCATATTTCCTCTTATATTTGGTGATCTGTAAATGAATATTAGTTTATAATATTTTCTTCTGTTTCCGCGATTATTACTCATTGAAATAAAACAATTTAACGGATTATATCGCGTATATTATCTCATTTTAGTTCCCGACGTTTCGGAAGCTTTCCAGCTTTCCATGGTCACGGGAGGACTGAGAAAAGATGTATGAAGATGTGACCATGGAAAGCTGGAAAGCTTCCGAAACGTCGGGAACTAAAATGAGATAATATACGCGATATAATCCGTTAAATTGTTTCAATGAATATTAGTTTCTCCAGTGAAGTGATTTCTGAAACATTTCATAATTTTCCTAAACCATGAAACATTTCAACTGTAGAAACTTTGTAATGTTTCAGAATGACACGATATTATACTCGTATCATAGGTCATATTTCCTGAATTTTTGTGTCAATTTACTTTAGTTGGTATAATGATAAGCAATAAGCTGTATAAATTCACAAGATTCATGCCAGTAACCAAATTATAAAAAAATATTCATGGAATGACTTTGATAAATGACTGCTTGAAAATATATAACATATCAGAGAACTGCTTGGAAACATCAAAATTTTGTAGCAGCTTCTGTTACTTATTATGATATATAACTAAAAGTTTATCTATGGAAAACAATACGCTGCCCATCGCTACTCCAAATCTGTTTGCTACCCAAAACTGTTGAAAGTCAAAATGTAGTAAGTGTTCCAAATCTCATATCTACCCCAATCTTAACTATTTATTAAGTCGTAAGAATGAAAAGTCGTAACATTCAAGATATTAAATAAAAAGTGATACCGTGCCATTTTAAGAAACTGAATCAAACAATATTTTATTTTTATTTTTTGCAGGTGCAATGTCAAAACTGCTAAACGGATTTCAACTATTTTTGGTACACGGGTAGCTGGGTAGTACATAGGGTTAACGGACGCTTTTTACGCGACTATGCTGAAGTAAAAAAGAGGATTATAGGTTTTTCTTCTTCCTCGAATGAAGTTGCGGGCACCTTCTCCAAAATATACCTATTTTTTAAACTTATATAACTTTTAAAGCACTAACTCACGCAATTTCCCCAATATACATACAATCCGAGAGAGCAAGTCCTGAAACTCCTAGACCCTTGATGACTTGACCGCAATATATCCAGGTCGTATCTAAAGCTGCTGCCAACAAAATATTTGCCAGCAATGTAGTTACAGATGTAATGATTATACATGGCTTGCGTCCTATTCTGTTAGCTAGAAATCCGATCGGGATGGGACCTGAAATCGACAACATTAAGCCATTGATTTTTTACCATAATCTTAACGTCTTACCATTAGAATCCTCGTAATTTTTAAAGTTAATATCTTTACTAACAAACTATACAGGGCACATAAAAATAACAGTTCTGAGTTTGACCAATATTTATCTACCATCACATCATGTTACATCGTTTAATACCTTTAAATGGGTCTGTGTGGAATTATTTCCTACTAAAACCTCAAAAATGAGAGGATACACCAAAATAGGAGGAAGGTTCCTTTACCAACACAACTTACCCTCTTCTGAAATGCCAATTTAGATTCGGACTCTACCACCAAAACAGCCAGCAATAATAATAAAACTAATAGAGACTTATCTTTTTTTGCTGTGCCGACAGATGATGAAAGGTTACTTTTATATATTTTTATTTTTTATTCATTTTATTTATTTGACGTTACTTTTTTTAAAGTTTGTAATGCTACTTTCACAATATTATAAAATATTAAGTTATTTATATATATAGTATAAATAACGGAGATAGGTAGGCTCCTACCAAACTTTATGTAGTACTGTCGTTGGAATATATATTTAAAACAATGTTAATTGTACCTACAACACAATTTTGTTCGAAAACTTACTAAAACGACATATTCATCAGATTTAGAATTTTAGCCATGCTTAAATTTAATAATCGAACATTTAAAGAAGGTTAAACAATTGTAGACTGCAAATAATTGATTAAAATTATTTTAAAAAATAAACCGTTTTATATTTCACTCAAGTAGGTATTTGTAAAATCGTTTCTATGCGGTGTCGACCATTGCGTCGTTTGACCGGCACGTGCGGCGAACAACCCGTGCATTCGAGGTCGCTTCATTGTTAAATATAATAGGTATGTAAAGCGGAAGGTATGCGCTTTTTTATTAAGACATTAGTATCTGTTCGAAGAACTATTATATAATCTGTGCTGTAATGATGAAGAGTGCGCGCGGCGGTGCACGATGACCCTGCCGCGTGAACACATATCATAAACTAGAAGGTGCCCGTAACTTTGTTCGCGGAAGAAAAAAGTCATAACCCCTCTTTTGTCCTTCAGTGTAGTCGCGTAAAAAGTATCCTATAACCATCCGTGGATACTCCGCTATCCGTGTCCCAAAATATTTGAAATTCGTTTAGCTGTTTTGGCGTGATAAAGCAGCAACGACACATACAAACATACAAAATATTAATTCAAATAGTCTGTTTCACATTTTTTTTCGGAAAATTTCTTCAATGTAACTGACATTTCATTTTTAAAACTTTATACTAGTATCGATATATGTAAGCCTAAAACTAAGGGCATACTTAAAGTAATTCCAGCCATGTACGAAGACGCCACCCACGATGCTTCTGAGGATGTTATGGCATCTGTCAGAGGGGTAAGCTCCTTGTCCAATAGTTTTTCCAGGACTGGAGACAACCAACCCGTGGCGTACCCAGTCATTATGTGGCCTACGTTCACTGCATAGATAGGGCATACATTTAAAAAAAAACACGGTTGCGTACAGAATTACTCTAAAACAGCCGTATTTATGAAAATCCAGTGTCAGCAGAGCCCTATTCCTTAGCAAAATGTACGCCGTGTGGGGTCATTTTATATTGGTTACTGCCATAGATAGAAATAGAAAAACCGGCCAAGAGCATGTCGGACCATGCTCATTGTAGGGTTCCGCAGCCATTCATACAAAAAATGCACTACAGATGAACAAAATACGATATGAAAAATAATACTAGAATAAAGAGCGTATCTCCAGAGCGAATATTTACAAAACTACTGACTTTATCATAAAAATATGGTCAGAGACCCGTATTATTTTTACAAGATCTATTCAACAATACCCACATACTAGTGTTTGTTTGTTTGAACGAAAAAAAATCACCCTCAATTTAGGTGTACGAGAGGTAGGACAACGGGAAATACTCTATAAGCTTTACATGGACGTCAATTTGTATAAAACACTTTTTTAATGACTGCATCTTTGGATTAGGTGTCTTGACAGACAGACAGACAGAAAACAAAGTAACATTATAAAGGTTCCGTTTGAGGTACGGAACCCTAAAAACCGGGCCAAGTGTGTGTGTGTGTGTGCAAAAAATACCGAGAAAAACCAGTGTATTGTCCACGTTTTATTTTTAGAGCTTCGTACCTAAAGAAAGGGTACGAAACCCTCCATCGGTCTGTCTGTTACAGAGCTCTTATTCTCAAGCCGCCATAGCTAAAGTTAAAGTTATCATCAAGGACTATTAAATATACATACAAATAATCATTAGGTGTCAAAATAGCGTGGTTTTGCCCCTCGTCGTACAATCTACTATCGTGAAATCATGTGAAATTGAGTTTAATACATATTCGGAAAGACGTATATGTGTATTACGCTATATTAGAAGGCGCCCGCAACTTTGCTCGCGGAGGAGAAAAAGTTTTTTTTTTTTATACTACTAAGGTGGCAAACAAGCGTACGGCCTGCCTGATGTTAAGCAGTCACCGCAGCATATAAACGCTTGCAACGCCATCGCCAGGGGCATTACGTGCACGTTGCCGACCCTTTAAGAACCTATTCACTCCCCTCTTGAACAACCCCATACTGTCATGATACATTTTGTTTTGCTCTGCGTTGTCTGGTTAAAAGTCTTATAACCATTTGTGGATAGCTACCCTTGTACCCAAAAATTTTGAAATCTGTTTAGCCGATTTGTCGTGATGAAGCCACAACCACAATCATCAAAGTCTCAATGAGCAATAAATTTCCCGCAACAAACATTTTTAGGGTTCTGTAGCCAAAATGGCAAAAACGGAACCCTTATAGTTTCTTCAAGTCCACATGCACTTTACTCAAAAACTACTAAATGTATAATGATGAAATTGGGATTATAGGTGTCTTGGATCAGCCGCTTAGCTTGATAGTTAAATAATACAAAAAAATATGGGGGCGAGGGCACTCCATACATGTAAACGAAACTGACAAAAATGTTTTTCAGAAAATTTCAATACCCAAAAAAAATTTGTGGCATATATTTCGATAGTACTTTAAAAATCATTTTGAGGTATCAAAATTTTTATTTAGGATATTCTCGGAAGTAATCGCTCAGAAATTTGCTTAAATTGTGTTCCCCCCCTCTATTTTCAAAACCTTTCTATGTCAAAAAAATATGGAAAAAACCACAAAAATAACGCCTACTAAATACTTTCAAGGAAAGTTGTTTTCAACATGATCGGACCAGCCAGGTTTGAGTTATTTCCGAAAAACGGTGATTGCCAACGAATGGCCATTTTTTTAAATATCTTCAATGTACAGACATGACATTTTTACAACTTTATAATAGTATATTTAAGAATTGAACTCAATTTTCCAAAAAAGTAACTGTCGGCCTTTTACGAGTGCAAATTTTACAAATCACACAACTTAAAACTTATAAAAAAAGGACATACTTACGGCAAGTAGCAATAATTAATTGTTTTCTTATATATTCTTCTACCTTGCAATACATCTTTGTTGTATTCTTTACAAACTATATTAAAACATGCATGACAAAGCTATTGGAATTCAGAGAATTAAATGAATACTTAATAAATAATAATACATTGTGATATCTTTCTTTTTAAACATAAAATGCTATTTTTTGTATTCACACGACACATCGAACCGAAGAGTAACTTAATGTGCTTGCGTGAAAACAGACATATCTGTAGACAATCCTACAATTATCATAAATAAAATATATTAATGATAAAGTAACTATGTGCCTTTAAGTCTTGAAAATAAAGACGTTTTACTTTCAATAAAGTACCTTTAGTCATCCTTCGGCAATATTACCCGTAATGTAAAGAGTATAATATCATACACAAATATTGAAACTTCTGTTCTTTTGTCTATCCATACTAATCCATACTAATATTATAAATGCGAAAGTGTGTCTGTCTGTCTGTCTGTCTGTTACCTCTTCACGCTTAAACCGCTCTGAACCGATTTGGATGAAATTTGGTATGGAGATAGTTTGAGTCCCGGGGAAGGACATAGGCTACTTTTTATCCCAGAAAAATACCCTTATCCGCGATAAACGAATTTAAGGCGGACGAAGTCGCGGGCAGAAGCTAGTGGAATTATATAGGTGTTATTGTTAAGTAAGCTAATTGAGCTCTGTTTTCTACGCATATGGTTTTCTATAACCTTCTTAACTCGTATTTATGGGTTGGCATGATGCACCTCTATTTATAGCATTTAAACCTAATTTATATTTTACTTTTCACTTGGCTTTTTTTCAGAATGTCTCCAATCTGATCGCGAAACATTCGTCTAGGCCTTCCTCTTCCATCATTTCCACTCACATTCGGCTTGTAGAACTTGTACCTCTTTATCCATTTATTTGTGCTGTCACAACCCTTTCGCTTTGTCTCATTCACACACAGAATATCAATATTTGTCGCATCCATCCCCTGACATACTTCATCTATTTTATCATTCATCCCTCCCCTTACATTTATCGTAGCAAAGCGGCTCTCCATTGCCAACTCTTTGCTCTCGCTGGGACCGAGACGTGATGGTTTGCGAACCACTCTAAACCGGCGAGCATGCATGAAGAGAGATTAATGAATGTTGATGAAGCGACAGTTGTATGCAAGGACCGTAGCAAGTGGAAGGAGGTAATCTCTGCCTACCCTGTAATGGGAAAAAGGCGTGATTGTATGTATGCTATACTTTACACTACTTTTGTTTTTGATGTCTTCATTGTCATTAAAACTCGTAGCGTCGTCTCGTCGTACTCGTCGTATTTAATGCCCCCTGCGACTATAAAAGTACGTTATTAGTTAATTGTAATAAAGGTAAGGATGAGAAAAGTTGTGGGGAGGGAGCTGGAGCCACTGCCAGCGCCTACTAACTGTCACGCTTCTTCGGCACCCGTGACATATGCTTTCCGTTAGTATAATCATGATGTAATTTTGCTCTTACGCCACGGTTGTGGTCATACGGTTAGCAGTAGAAGCGCCTTAACCTGCAGCGACACGCAGAGCTCGCCGCCATCGAGGCTGACGTGAATCAGCGCGGTTCTAGAAGCAGCCAGAGCATAGATCCCTGGTTTAATAAGTTACACATTCACCACCACAATAGTTACACATTCATGTGTGATAATGCTTTCAGGCCTACAGTTATTATTTATAACACATCGCGAAACCAGTTTAAAAAACAGTTACTTCACGTTATTACTGACTAACCTTATAATTTTCTGTCGGTATGCCAAGTTCCACCCTAATATTAACTATTGTCACTTAGTCACTCTTTCTGCAACATTAAGATTTTTTTTTTATCATTAAGTAGTTTTGAAATAAATACTTACAGAGCAATTAACCATGAATAACAATGTTTGTCATAGTATATATAGGAGTATATATACATGTTTATTTCATCATCTATCTCTGTTTGTTCTCCAAATAAATAAATACAGGACCAAACCCTGACGCACGAGGGGCGCATCTTGCCCTGTTAGTGGCAGCGCCCCGAGACCGCGGTACCCCCCACCCCTATACCGTTCTACAGCAAATACATCACTTCAGAACGGAAGTACATAACCAGGCATCGGAAATTCGGATGATTTTATACCTACAACTAGCAAAATCCCGGAAAAGCTAAGCAAGTATGGAGTCGGCTTATTAAAAATAATATTTTAATATTTCAAATCCCGGGATTATACAAAACGTCATGAAAAGGTTATTACCTTTTTTAAATTATTTAGGTTATGACGTCCATTAGTTAAATGAAACACATGTGAATTAAGTACAATTTTGTAAACAGGAACTACTTAAAATAGTTTTTTTAATACCTTGATTCGTATGTACCTATTGATGTTATACTAATTTCCAGAATGCCGGTAAATCCCGGGAATTTTGTTAGTAAAATTAAACAGAGTCCGCCTCCATGCTAGTCAACATCTACCCGGTGTAGTTACTGAGACTGGAATTTAGGTATAAAAGCATCCGAATTTCCGATCCCTATACATAACCTTCTGCTTATCAGTTCTCTTCAAGTGTTTTGATAGCGTTAATAAAGGCAATAGCCACGGAGTAATTATTTCCTCTGGCTCATTATGACAAAAAGTCTCATTAATTGCTAATGTTAGTAAAGGCAATATCCACGAAGTAATTATGTCCCCCTGACAAAGTTTCGCGGAAAGTCTCATCTTGATTGGCTTAGCTATTAACATGGACATGTCTAAGGTCTTTGGTCATGTGGATCACAAGTTATTAGTAGATACACTGAATCATTACGCAGTTCGTGGTAATGCTCTGGATCTTATGAAGTCGTACTTAGAAAACAGGTTACAATATGCGGAGCTAACACAAATATGTCCATTGGATAGAGAAGAAGAAACATACACCCCTATAAACGAAACATTAAATATGGGGTACCACAAGGTAGCATATTGAGACCATTATTATTTTTAATCTATGTAAATGACATAATAAAAAAATGTATTCACTATCCAATGATATTATATGTTGATGACAGCACTGTATTTATAGAGAAAAGTCCTAATGCAATATAGGAACATGAAATAAATATTAACCTGCGATACATTTTTAGGGTTCCGTAGCCAAAATGGCAAAAACGGAACCCTTATAGATTCGTCATGTCTGTCTGTCTGTCCATCCGTATGTCACAGGCATTTTACTCAAAAACTATAAGATGTACATTGCTGAAATTTGGAGCATAGGTGTCTTGTGTAAGCCGCTACTTAGTTTGATAGTTAAATAAAAAATATATATATTTCTAGGGGGGCACTCGATACATGTAACTAAAACTAAAAAAAAATGTTTTCCGCAAATATCAAGGTGTGGCACATATTTCGACAGTACTACTAAAAACACTATGAGGCTTCTAAAGAAAAAATAGTTTTGTGAATATTTTCCGAAATATTCGCTACGAAAGAAGTAAAAATTGTCCCCCCCCCCCCCTCTATTTTCTAAACGGTGAGTTCAAAAAATATGAAATAAATTACACATATTAATAACAAATACTTCCAACGAAAATTGTTTTCAACATGATCGGAAATACCGTTTTTAAGTTATTGCTAAAAAACTGCGCTTTACAGCAAAAGGACGTAAGTGCCGGGGAGATACGCTCCTTTGATAGTGTTTTTTTTTCATCTATAGTGCATTTTTTTGCATAAACGGCTGCGGTACCCTTCATGCGCGAGTCCGACTCGCACTTGGCCGCTTTTTATATGCATCACCATCAATGGTACAACGGCAATAAAATACTTCGGTTGTACCATTAATGTACTACGGCAAAAAAAATACTATCACTGGTACTGTCTGATGGTAGTACGGTTAAAGGTGCGTCCACATTTGTATCATTTGCCCGTATCAGATCATCGTCGCGTGGCATGATCGCGTGTCACGATCACGCGTTTGGACGTTGCGCCGATCCGATCACTCGAAATCCATTTGCTACGCGTATCACACACTTATATCGGAAGAGTGCGGCATGATCGGCGCGCCGGCAGTGAACGTCCAAGCAGCGCGATACGCAGTCATGTCACGGCACGGTGATCGGATACGAGCAAATGATACAAGTGTGGACGCACCTTAAGGAACGTTATGAACTCTCTAACCCATGACTTAAAGCGTGCCCAGTTCCTTGCAACATTTAAGTCACACCTTAAAAAACATTACCTGTCTCTCCCTTAACACACTGCTATTGAAATCACTTTCTCAACTTTGCGGCTGACACTGTTATGGTTATTTATTTACTTTGCATATATTATATTTATTATGTATGTGTATTGATGTAAGTATGTTTATTTACGCAATCTTATGTGTGTATGTTTATTGCGTATACATGTGTCTATATGAGTTTTTTGTATTGCTTCATAACTGTTTCTCGCAAGCTACTCAACTAAAATTGTTGTCATTTAAACACTCAGCTACCCAAAGGTTATCTGGAAGAGATCGCTATTTAGCGATAAGACCGCCTGTTTTTTATCTCTGCTAATTCAAATGTTACTGTCATTTTCTGTATTTCTGTGTATTTGAGGTGTGCAATAAAGAGTATTTGTATTGTATTGTATTGAACCTATATGTAAGTTTGGTGGCAATGCAATTTATTATGGTGCCATCGAGCTGATCTGAGAGCCGTTGGTCATAGAAACACAATAACGCAGTCCTACCGAGTTTGGGCTCTTTAGAAATGTCTCAATGTGTGGTGTTTAGACAAAAGTGCAGACAGCAGTAAAAGCTAGTCTCAAAAATGTTATTTTTTGCCAGAGACTCATTATTATTATGTTATTCTAGTACTTTTGTTTTGTGATGTCTTATATTTTAATTTTCATGTAAACTCGTACCATAGCCTGAACCAGCTGTTTTCTTTGAGCTCTAATGAGTGTATTTTGTTTGGTAATATTGACTGTCCTTGCAAAGGTATGTTGTCTACAAGAGTACGTTGTCTCGAAATTCGTCTCGCTACATGACGCTTTCATAATCACCTATTAAATTATAAATAAGGCGTTGTATGCAAGGTTTTATGGAGATAACAGTAACGTTTAAATAGTCTATAAGTCGATACAATGAACAATATTTCATTTTTTTACCCCCTAATTTTATCCAACTATCTTATAATATTAGCAAAATTACGAGGAACGTATATTATATTTCTAAATTATTCTTAATTTTAGTCACTGATTTTAATAAAACAAAACTACCTCATTCTATAAGGACTTAAGTGCAATTTTAGGAAGAATACATTTAATACGTAAAGAATATTCTGCATCTGTGGGCTCATTGTGACAAGTTGACAAGTGTCATAACTAAAGATGGTGTTGAGGGTTACAATACAATTTCAATCACCGTGACTCTCGTACCAGTTGTAAAAAGAATACTGTGATTTTCTAACCCACGACTAACCCTGACTTGCCACGTTAAAGTTACTTACTGTAATAAATAAATAAATAAATAAATTAATATTACGGGACAATTGTTCACAAATCGAACTAGTCCCATGGTAAGCTCAATAAGACTTGTGTTATGGGTACTAGACGACGATATATTTAATAGATATATTACTTATATACATAGAAAGCATCCAAGACTCCGGAACAAATATTTATGCTCATCACACAAATATTTGCCCTTACCGGGATTTGAACCCAGGACCTCAGCTTCGTAGGCAACGTCCACGCCCACTGAGCCAAACCGGTCGTCAACTCAGAATAAATTCAGATCATTATAACAATTTTACCGTGATTTTATCACACTTGTCTCATAACCTACGTGAATTTCTAACCTTCCGTCGTGACTAGTGACAGTTATATTTTTCTAAATCACTGTGATTATTTATCGTGTCGTTATTATTACCCGCCACTAGTTATGACACAAACGTAAACTGCCAGTATGACATGTTAACACTTTTCATATAATTGTAGAGTTGTAAAATGAAGCGGCTGTACATTGAAGACAGTTCATAAAAATCAGAGAAACGCGGTAGGTATTTGGGTGTCACTGAACCGAAATCTCTTTTTTGTATCTGTGAGTAAAAACTCCTCAAATCATACTAAAAAAGCATGTTTTTTAGATTATACATCACTCTATTCTCTATAGTTTATATTATAATGTAAACTGAATACCTATATAATACAACTCCGCACAGAACTATAATGAATATCAAAAAGAAGGCAGTGTTTTTGCAATAATCTTTTTAACTATATTTCATTTACGTTGGTTCATGGGTTACTCGTAGAAAAATTATCGTATACCATGGCTATATAATTAGCTTATTACGTCTCGTACCTTAATTAGGCCACTCACCATTGGATTTTGTTTATATATTTTATTTTAATTAAAAAGTACATTTTGTTACATTCCAGTTCTTTAAATTTGTATCCCACATGTATTTAGGCCCATTTTTATATCAAAACTGTATAAGGAGAGCTGGACATCCAAGGATACTTAAAAGATACTTTTTATAAAAATACGTTCCAGCTAAAAAGAGGGTTACTTATAAATTTCGTCTCTCTTACGACCGAAGTTGTGGGCAAGTGGGAACATAAAGTTATTTATATGTAAAGACACTTGTCAAGCACTGGTCCTGATTGGAAAGCCATCTTTTATCAATCATGAAAAGGTAATCAAAATATGAAACCAGCATTACGAGTACAGACATACGTCGGCATTATGAATTACGATTTTGTAAAAAACACAATTTTTTGCGTTTGTGTTCTCAATGTGGGAAAATTACCACAGTATTTATTTATTGTTATTTAGATGCAAATAACAAAGCGCAAAAGAAACACGATTGCTCGCGCACGTGGTCACACCAGAAATCGAGCTTGGTACCTTTGGATTACACGTCCAACGTGTTAACTCTTCCACCAGCGAACACTGTGTGTTTTTCTTTACGCTTCGAAATTTGTTTTCAGACACAGCCCAAATAATAAGTAAACTGAAAATGCAGTGGGCTGGTCATATTTGCCGAAGAACCGACAACCGTTGGAGTAGACGTGTTCTCGAGTGGAGACCGCGTCTCGGCAAAAACAGGTGAATGATAATGATAAAGATTTGTATCTATTTTGAATTACGATTTTCTGAAAACTGTTTATTATGAAATCGGTGGCAGTAGTACAAATTTACGAAAGACAAAATTATGAAGTTAAGAATTCGGAAGAGTGATGAAAAATAGGTAGTAGAAAAATTCGGAGGATCGTTTTCGTGTGAGTCCACCAATGGATCCCTAAGAATACTTTTAGAATTTCATTGGATCGTTCATATTTCGAGGCTGACTATACCTAGTCCAGAACAAGCGATTCGTGACCGTGAACAAACGTATGATCACAAAACTTTAATGGCCGTAGTGTGACGCACGTGTATTGAGTATTTTGTTCAATAAATGTTGTTCAAACATTGATGTCTCGCTAGGTGACGTAAACACATTAAAAACCTAACATACAGTTTTCGGTTTAAGACCCATTAAGACGCTCCGCTCGCTTCGCTTCGCTCCGCTAAACGTTACACATGGTCACAATATAAACCTAACTTAACCTCCAGTTTTCGGTTTTTGACTCATTTTGACGCTTCGCTATTCATAGTCACAATACAAACATATTTTAACCTACAGTTTTCGGTTTTTGGCTCAATTTGACGCTTCGCTATTCATAGTCACAATATAAACATATTTTAACCTACAATTTTCGGTTTTTGACTCATTTTGACGCTTCGCTATTCATAACTTAACCTACAGTTTTCGGTTTTTGACCCACTATAACGTATACCGCTACGTATTTTAAGTCACAGAAATTTCTGTTTTATTAAGGGTTATTATATGAGCGATTCAACCCTCTTGACTGATCCAAAGTAAGTATAGCCATTGACAGTCATCTAGTTTTTAACCGACTTTAAAAAAAAGGAGGTGATTCTCAATTATTCGTCGGAATGCTTTTTTTTATTTCGCTCATGCCTACAAATGAGCATAGAGATAGAATTGCATACAAATAAGGTGCAAACTTAACGCAGCCGGGTTGTTCAAATAGGTTTAAAAAAAAAACATAGCTAGTGAGAGACATGGTTATAATTTTCGTGTACTATTTATGGTTATTTATACAAATGGTGAAAATTTTAACATTTTCGTTCGGTAAACTTTGGAGATAAAGAGGGAAGAATGGTGTTTTTACCTTTGTTCCAAATTTCAAATAGATAGCATAATTAGTTTTTGAGATATGGCGCTCTAATAGTCCTACAGACAGACAGACAGACAGACAGACAAAGTCGCACCATAAGGGTTCCTTTTTTACCATTTTTGGTACGGAACCTTAACAAAACGCAATTTTTAGAAAACGTAAAAAAATCAAAAAGTAGATTTTTGCGCCTCAGTACGGGTTTGATATGCGTCAAGAAGACGCTTTTTAAAATCTGTGCTGAGGCTAAAAGTCAACATTGTCAATTGGCCATAAAACGCACCGTTGCTTTTGCAGGTTTTTTATACATTATTTTCAGCCTTTCTACTTTATTTTAGTGCCCCTCCATTTATAAACAAAAACAAACAGAAAATGTTATATAGGTAATATATTCTCAGTCACTTAGATAACATAACACCAATTTCGGCCAAACTTCTTCCCTTGGTCTCTGGGACACACAGCATAGAGAAAATGAAACCAAGCCCATTCATGACCGAGTAGATCCAGAACATGGCGTGACTGCCCAAGAGCGACACCAGGTCGCCGAAGGTTACGCCCGAGATGAAACCGAAGATCAGGCCTTAAGAGATAGAAATATAATAAAACATTTTATTGGAAACTTCACAAAAGATAGATAAATACAAAATGACAACACAACAAAACGGGTCTTAATAGCGTATAAATATGATTTAGTTCCTTCGAGACCATGGACGTAACGTGACGTCCGAAACGTCGAAGAATTGCCAAAGGTAATGAAATAAAATCATATTTACACGCGAATAAGCCCAGTTCGTTATGTTGTGAGAATGAGTGCAGATCGTGTAAGATTAAATCAATGAAATAAAACAATTTAACGGATTATATCGCGTATATTATCTCATTTTAGTTCCCGACGTTTCGGAAGCTTTCCAGCTTTCCATGGTCACGGGAGGACTGAGAAAAGATGTATTTTCCTCTGTCAAAGTTACAATTTGTGCAAACTACCCATTTTTTGAAAAAAACACACAAATAAAGGTGTACATACATGCCAGATGGGCCTAAGCTGTAAAGACAGTTACACATGTGCCAGAAGGGCTTAATTATTTTATTCTAATAATTTACCAAGCAGCATTTCACAAATGAGGCGTACTGAGGAGAAAAGAAACGCTGCAAAGAAAAACTCCCAGGCTACCTCATTACTAATTATAATATTTTAAAAAACAGAGACTATTAAACTACTTTAAACAGATAAGATATTTTACACCGTTCGGAAATTAAGGTTTTGCAGTCCTGTGTCTCGCTTGTTGCTTGATGAGATGTATTACAGGATCCCAAGCTGGTGGTAGTGACAATCCATCTTCTCTATTGAAATTAGGATGCTTTTTAATCTCAATAGCCTCGCGTAGCATCCTGGGAAAATATCTTTTTTCTTTGGCAAGGATAGAAGGTTTATCAAACTTAATTGAGTGGTTTGGTTTGTCAATGACATGTTCACAGACTGCAGACCTATTACACCGACGGTGCTTGACATCTGCTATGTGCTCCTTCACCCGGGTTGATACACTGCGTTTCGTTTGACCAATGTATGAAAGACCACACTCGCAGTCTAGCTTATAAATGCCTGCACTCTGCACATTACGCAAAAAAAATATACGCGATATAATCCGTTAAATTGTTTTATTTCAATGAGTAATAATCGCGGAAACAGAAGAAAATAAGATTAAATCAATGTTAAATACAAAATGAGCGATAAACTAATAACATTGTAAATATGGAAAGCAGCATGAAAGATGGACATAATTCGAGTTCTTATTTCAGCAGATGCTTATAAAGCATCCGCTTGAAGACTACCTTGCATGCTTGTTTGATAAAGAGAGGGAACGAATTTCAGAGACGGCTTGCCTTAACGGTATGGTATGGTGCGACAGATTTGAAAGTTTAAGAGCTGTAATTATTGACTTTACCAAATATAAAATATCGCTTGATGATATTATTATATTCGGTTTTCGTGATAAAAGTCATTAAAAAAAATCTTTGACATTTTAAAGTCAAGTGGGTTAAAAAGGCCTGGGATGATTTCAGTTGATAGTAGTTTCAAATTATTTATGCTGATTTCAATTTTCTTGGTGAGTTTAGAGTAAAACTTTATTCTCAAGAGAGACATGAACACCTATGTTTAGCAGTAGACGTCTCCGGTCTCACGACGATGATGATGTGAGGCATGGAGATTTATACAAACCTACAGACATGGAGATGCAAGAACCAGTGCTGCGAACGTTAGCATTGAACATTTCTCCAACCAATGTGCTCGGAATGATACCTAAGCCTGTAAAATAGAAGAAATCACTGAAGGATTCAAAACTGTTTGTAATTTTTTCAAGGAAACAGAGGCTTATATATGCACCTTTGGAGAAACCGTGTTATTATTAATAATATATATAAACATAATTATTCAATAAAAAGAAGATCCCAGTGGCTGACAGTTTATTACTTAGTTAGCACGTTTAACAACCTTAAAAAATATTGTGTCATTATTGGAATTAAGATGTTGAGCAATGCAATAATTATTTGATAACAAATTGCCAGTATTCTGATATAGAATACAACAATCAAAGGCACAAGGAAACTGGATTGCTTTCGTACGTTGTCACACGAGGAATTGAACTTGGTATCTTTGAATTACGCGTCCAACGTGTCAAACCTTTCCCCTAGCGAGCACTGTGTAATTTGATTTTAGTACCTATATCAGAAAAAAACATTGGTGTTAATTTTCCCACATTAAAAGCACACAAACAAAAATGTCTGCTTCATAAAAACTAATTACCAGTATTGTAGAAAAAAACATTCAGGATTAATAAGAATAACGGCAACCACCCTAAATTTTCTAAGAAAGGATGCTCGATGAACTCCAAATAAAAGTATACACCCATAAGTGCCTGAAAGAAAAAAATGAATTACAACCAATGTCTAAAACTGGATATTTTCAAAAAAGAAACAATTATTTCAGTCATATATAAGGTCTTACCAGGCAGACACTACATCCAGATGTGGATGTCAATATCAGAATCCTTCTGCCCATCCTCTCTATAAATATTGGTGTTAATAATATTCCAAAAAGCTCTGTTGCACCGAGAACAATTGTAGCCAAATCAGGTTGAATGGAAGATGCTGCATTAGCAAATATTGTCGTAGCAAAAAACATTATAGCAGTACTGCCCCCTGTTTGTTGAATTATAAACAGGATTACAGTAATTATGAACGCTCTTTTATTACTTTTAACTGTAAATAGTTGTAACCATTCTCTTTGATTGTTTCTTCCATATTTGATATTTTCTGTTATCACCCCATCTGAATTTGGTAACTCTGCATGCAAGATTTGATCTTCTTCATCTATTATTTGCAAATATTTTTCAATTTCTTGATGCCTTCCTAGTTTACGAAGAGCTGTTTTTGCTTTACTATTTTCACCTACAAAATCAAATGAAAGTGTTGTTAATTGATATTCACGTATATTTATAAAAAAAAAAACATGACAAAAGTATTCGTCAAACTAGTCCCACAGTACGTAGTTACACGGTCTCAATAAGACTTGTGTTATAAGTAGACTATACGATCATGCATAATAAATACTTATTTACGTATAAACATAGGAATAAGTATCCAAGACTCAAAAGCAAATATTTATACTCATCATACAAATATGTGAATATGAACCCAGGACCGTCAGCTTCACAGGTAGGGTCACTACCGCTGGACTCAACCGGTCATCAAACCCAAGCTTGTCTCAAGTTATTAATAATACATTCCTTTACTTATATTCGATTTTAGCCAAAACCTCTTCTGGTGAACTAGAGATAACATATCAAACATATTTTTTATAAGCCAATGTCGTTTAGCTAGGTTACTTATTATTAAGGCGTATATATCTTTGTTTCAAAGACACAGAATGTGTCATAAAAAGAAAAACTAGTAAACAAAATTATACATCTATAATTTGACACCCATGTTTGAGAGTGGAAAGGGATTGCCGTGACATCTGCAGTGAGCGCGTGTGAATCTCTCAGCATTCCCACAAAGTGTCTCCCGGGACACTTTTCTACAATATGAGCAGTTATAGCCCGACAACTTCGTTCCTCACACTCCCGTATGATCCCGTGTGGGCGACGGGGAGAAAGACGGCAGAGGCAGGTATTGTGAAGTGTGCGCGCGGCAGAGTAATCCTTCTCCACCGCGCGCACTCTTCATACCGCCGCCGCTGTCTTTCCCCTGTCGTCCACAGACCATGAGAGCGTCACGATCAATGTTGCCAGGCTATAGTTGTTTGATCAAGTGCAATGTTAATATTTTCGCACCAGAGCATACATTAAACAGAATCCTACCTTTAATCCTGTAGAACATAGGAGATTCAGGTATAGTGAAACAGCCAGCTACAAAAACAATAGACAAAACCAGCAATATTCCTCCAACAGTGTAGTATGACCCAAACGGGCCAACACAGTACACCAGAAAGCAACCAACTGTGTGCATTACACCAGTAGATGCCAAGAGAGTTCCTCTGATGTTTGTAGATCTAAAAACATTAGAAATACTGAAATATTTAATACTATTTGTGCACCGAAAGTAGCACAAGGTGGATTAAAGAACTAGTTCACCAGTCGATGTAGCCCCGCTAGGTGCGGGTGGCATAGGCGTAAGATAAAACGGAACCCTTTATAGGATTAATATTTTCTTCTGTTTCCGCGATTGAAATAAAACAATTTAACGGATTATATCGCGTATATTATCTCACTTTAGTTCCCGACGTTTCGGAAGCTTTTCAGCTTTCCATGGTCAAGGGTAGACTGAGAAAAGATGTATTTTCCTCTGTCAAAATTACAATTTGTGCAAACCACCCATTTTTGAAAAATCAAATAAAGGTATACATACTCGCCAGATGGGCCTAAGCTGTAAAGACGGTTACACATGTGCCAGAAGGGCTTAATTATTTTATTTTAATAATTTACCAAGCAGCATTTCACAAATGAGGCGTACTGAGGAGAAAAATCTTTTATAATCCTTTATAGGATTACTTTGTTGTCCGTCGGTCTGTCAAGACCCTGTATCTCAAGAGTTGAAATTAACACCATGTCCTCAGATCTACGGTTCTTTGAAGCTGTGAAACAAAAAGACTTCTACATTGACATAAAAAAAAAGATACGGCCATTTATGTCGCAAAAAACGTATAATTCGCATCACGAGGGAATCAAAATGATAGGGATACTTTCGGTTGACATAGAACTATGAAATTTGGCAAGTAATATAGCGCCATACTACAAATACATACAAAAATCTGAAAACTATACATTTGTAATTAAATCATAAAAAGTATTATTTTTCAAAATACATATTTGGACAGACCCATAGCGTTAAGTTTGTATGCAATGCTATAGATATCAGTTGCAAACTTAACTCAATCGAAACCGGGTAGTTTAATAATGTTAGGGTAAGTGAAAGCTTGTACGGAACCCGCGGTGCGGGACTCGCACTTGGCCGGTTTTTATGCTACTAAGGGCAACCCTCCATAGCGGCGCACGCTGCCTACGCTATGCACGAAGGTCCCCGCTCCCGGGGAAGTGCAGGGTGTGGGGAGTTAGGAGCGGGTGATTTCGTGCGTAGCGTGTGTCACTATGGAGGGTTGCCCTAAGGTGAAATATACTTTGTACATACTATCTAATGATACTACACATGGTCATACATACCATCTAATGATACTACACATGGTCATTAGATGGTATGTACAAAGTACGAGTATATTGTCATAGGACATATTATCCATCCCAAAAGAATGCATTCATAGGCTCTTAGGACTTAACATTAGGATGGCCGTACGGATGTTTGCCATAGGATGAATGTATTAAACTTACGCAATCTCTCCAATATAGACCAAGTTATTAATAGCTATGCTACCAGCACCAAGACCTGCTAGAAACCTTCCAGCATAGATGCTGCCAAGACATAAAGCAGCAGTGACGAAGGAGAAGCCGATGATGGTAAATATGCCTCCAAGAATGAGGCACGGCTTCCGACCAATGACGTTGGATAGATAGCCACAGCCGTTGGCACCTGAAAGGGTTAAAACAAATGATAGTTACAACATTTATACAAAGATCCAAGTAAAATCATTATTAATTGCGATCCACGGCAGTCTAAGCCAGAACCAAACCAGCGTCTCTGTTTAGTCGGAATAGCGAATTGAACAATAGGGTACATGAATAAAAAAAATTGACACTTTTCTTAACTAAATATCAAAATACCGTAAAAACTATTTCAAAGTGTGAAATTTAAATTTAAATCGACCAAGTAATACGCAAGATGTAGGCATTTTAAACTACTAATTAGACAGAGAGGTCCGATATGCACTGTTACGTCATCGTGCACTCTGGCCATATAAACTCCATATTAAATTCTGTTTTGCTAGAAAGAGGTATAATTAAATGTTTAATGGTTTATATCTTGGTTATTTTTAAAGTTATTTGAAAAAATAATTTTGTCTTCTGTTTGTTACATGAATGAGCTTTTAATAAAGCAAAAAATAAAATTTATGCATATTCCCAACCACAGCTGGTAATCTTCGTATAGCAAAACGCGTACGTTAGCGCCATGTTGTTTTTAATGTTGACTGACGTTTTTCTCTGATGTGATTAGCTGTTGCTTTGTCAATACACTCGTCTTGTCATCTATATATTATTTGTCGAAATTCATTCTGTCACTGTCACAGTAATGTGTTATCGAGTGATGTCCTTGTGTTTATCCTGTCTTGCTTTTTGCAAAATGTTTTACGAGTGCTGTGTTTGTAGAACTTTGCAAAAGGACGCTCTTTTACACCATTTCCCGTGCTCTGAGAAAATACTTAGTGGTTGACGTGTTTAAATCGTGATGATCTTGCAAAACTATCGCCCGCAGAACTAGCAAACATTATGTCCAAGAATTCATTTTTTTTATTTGACTGCTCCGAGCACAAAACTATTCTCAGTCATTTCATTGCTCTGACTGTCCGATGAATTGGTGCAACACAACCAACAAAATATTAAAGGGGACAGACGTATTACTTGCAATACAGAAGAAAGCTAACGACAAATTTAAAAAGAAATTGAAAAATAAATCTTTTAACAAATAATGCGTGTTTTATTTTTTTGCCACTGAGGTATAATTCTCAGCATATAATATGATTACGTAAATACAATTACTGAAGTTACTTGCTCAAATTTACGTTCCGGGAATTATTTATTCTAAATATTAGACCTCATTCAATGAACCTAGACCACTTTGGCTAAATACGTTACGATACCTTGCCATATTGCAATCTCGAATAGAAAAAAAAAATAACGTCAGTCAACACTAATCGTACAGATTAAATATAGTTAGTGCAAATAATATTTGTTTCTGAGTTGGCAGTTTGATACGTAGTATCTCTTATTTTATTAGTCTGTGTTCCCAGTTAGACCATAAGGCCGCTTGAGATTTGCAACATTATTTGCTGATATGATGTAATTTTTTCACATAAAAAAGGTTAAACAAAAAGTATTGGTAACGTTTTTCACGAATCTATACACCTAAAGTGTTCAAAATGAAATGTCTGTACATGAAAGATATTTTTATTTGAAAAAGTAAAACGGGCTATTTGAAGGTCACTGAATCGTTTTCTTTTTCTATTCGACCGAGCAAGCTCAGCGAGTGAAGCCTCTCAGTTTCATCTTGGCCCAAAAATTAAAAAAAAAAAGATTCTTGAGCAAAAATGCTTTTGAATGTCAGACCGGATGTCCGAATGTCCGAGTATTTTACAGGTCGCATTTCTCGGTTCCACTTGTTTACGCATAATTTTTTTTGTCCGAATCATGATTTGGCCGAAGTCATAATTTGGCATAATGCATTTTATTCTGAACACATAAACTTTTAATTTTTTTTATAAAACAAACCTAACCTAATGTATACAACTGGATAATGCCTTAAAACTCCTGAAAATTGTACAGTTTCTGAAAAAACGGCATTATGCCAAAATATGAATTCGGCCGAATGATGATTCAGACAAGCGAGATTATGCCACATAAGGGGAACCCATTATTATTATTATATTACACGATTGTAAAAAAAATATGGAATAAACTATATATCGATTTTTTTGTAGAATCAGTTTTTGGATTTCTTTCAAAATGCCGGATTATATAAGAGTTGGGAAAGAAATCAGCTTACAGGGCCACTAGTTTGTATGTAGGAGTCCTTGCGGCTTCACCACATCAAAACAGCAGGATGGATTTAATCTATTTATGATTTGTAGAAGGAAGCCTGGACGTCCGCGACATCGCGAGTTTGCGATAAGTATTCAAATACATATCGGTATCAATAATAAAAATATCGTTGCATAGGGTGCACCTAAAAACTCACAGGAGCGCTCGTATATGCCAGCTAAAACCAAACCAGAGAGAAATAATAAAAAAATAATTTATGGAAACATGATGTTGTTTAATTCAATGTCAAACTTAACAAACACTTTTTTAATTTATTTAATTGGACAGAACCCCAAGTCTACAGTCCCTCAGTCTCGAAAGCTAATGAGCTTATACAGTCCACTCGAGAAAACCCAATATACTAAAGTGTCTCCAAAATCGGATCATCGGGAACTTGGTTTTTCTTTGAAGTTTTTCTTCCATTAAGTGCACTCTACTAAGATCTTAATCTCGTCTCAACATTTAGAATAATGCTACGCCTACACGAGCCTAGTACTTGTCATAATTCACTGCCTTAATATTTTAGGGTTCTATATTTCACTTTTCGAGAATTGAAGTTCGATCATTGTCGTAGTGACATAATAGTCTAATTTCAACTGTCCTAAAAATGTAACTTAGTACCCTGTAATATTGAGCCAGCGAAGTGTTATTATCAGAGATATAACTGCAGAGTTAGTGCCCGTTTACACATTGATGTAAGAGAATGGTGTCTGTACAAAATCTCGTCTTGGATTACGAGTACTCCTCACTTTGGACACTAAATAAGAGTCCCCGGTAAGCTCGGTTCTCCATACAAAAGTAGTTACGCTCTCATTTTAAAACGATTAGCTATTTTGCTCTGAAACTTTGTACTTGGAATTCAGATACTATAGTAAAAAAAGTACAGCGAATTAAAGTTTTTCATTCAAACTTCTTTTTGCTGTAATTCGTTTATTTTATAAGCTGGAGCTATATAAACTAATTACTGACCTAGACATACCTTATACCCTTGTATATGCAAAGTTTTGATACAATCCAACACTTAGTTTTAAAATAAGAACGAAACTCCGTTTGTATGGGAAGGTGAAATTCGGCCGAGCTTGCCGGGGACTCTTAATAAGTGACAGGATTTTTAGTTGATTTTAAATACCTACGCACTTGTCGCTCAGTAAATAGGATCGGCTATTAATCACTTGCACTCGGGTGGATATGGAAAGGGCTATGCTCAGGATCTCTCTACGAGATCGAATCAGGAATGAGAGAGATTCGTAGATGAACAAGGGTCACCGACATAGCAAACAGGGTAAGCAGACTAGAGTGGCAATGGGCAGGGCACATAGTTTGAAGAACCGATGGCAGTTGGGGCAGAAAGGTAAGTGCAGCGTGAGAAGGCCACCCGCAAGGTGGTCGGACGAGCTGGTTAGGGATGCGGGGTCTCGCTAGATGCGGGTTGCTCTATCCAGCCCATGTGTAAGTCAATTATGGAGGCTTGTGTCCAGCAGTTGACGTCCTATGGCTAAAATGATGATGAAAATATAAAATGTACCATCTTTGAAGATGTATCTATTAAAGCAATAAATAAACTGTAGGCGTCCTATGGATGAAATAATAATGATGATGATGATGACTTGGGTGGATTAACTTTATCTTGTTGTTATTCTGTCCCGTAACTCAGAAGACATTACTTAAGAAATAGGCTATTCGTCGTCATCCCATTTCATCGACAAACTTAGTAAATAATAATAAATATCAGGGACAATCTTACACAAATCGCCCTAGTCCCAAACTAAGCAAAGCTTGTACTATGGGTCTAGGCGACGATATAGATAATATATAGATAAATTATAATACTTAAATACATATAAAACATCCAAGACCCAGAAACAAAATATTCGTGCTCATCACACAAACACTTGCCCTGGCCGGGATTCGAAACCGGCACCGCCAGCTTCGTAGGCCGTTGTACAACCCACTGAGCCAAACGTGTCGTCAAAAATATTATATGTTAACACACTTGTAAGTCAAAGTGATAAGTACTACGCAGTAGCTGCTAAGCCCTTGTAAACCCAGCATAATTCGGGTTCATTGGGCTTAGTGGGTGCGGTGACAGATTGGGTTTTGTTACTCGTTCGTTATTCATGGACGATAGTGGAGAAATTGAGGGAAAATTCAATAGTTTTAGATGACGTCAAAGGTCCGCTTACATATTTTTTTAACTTTAAGAGTTTCCCGTTATAACCTTAACCCTATTTTTTTGCTTCAGTGTGAACGGATAAAAAATATGTCCTATATCCGTCAGTGGATCCCCCTGTACCAAAAATTTGAAGTCTGTTAAGGCGTTTAAGCGCGATGATGACACAAAGAAACATCTATCTATCTATCTATATATCAAAGAAACATACAAACAAAAAATAAAATCGTCTCAAAAAATAACTGTATAATTATAGTTTCTTCAATGAACTTACAAGTAACCTTTTTTCAACTTAGTCCATACAATATATAAAATTAATGCTATTTAGCCGTCGGTGCCATCTAAATAAACTGCGAAATTTTCAAAATTGAAGCCATGTCCACAATAGTGTTGCAAAGATCATAGCGTCATCTATCGTCGAGTAGTAAATTTATTCCTAGTTTCTTCCTTCAAACCCGTTGCTATTTGTATCAGTTTTTCGCCGATTTAATTATGAACCGAATGGCCCTGTCTTAGGCAGTGGCCTTACGATTATGAGGTCGCCGGTTCTAATTCCGGCGTGGGCAAGCTTTTTGCGAATTTTCTTCGTAGGTTTTGATTTTATTAAGTGCGAATAAAGTTTCTAGAAAGTTATAAGAAAAGAATATTCCGTGCCATAGAAGTTTAGATGGCAAATGTATGGGATTCGAATATGCTAACCATGGACACAGCCCAATTTACTAGAAAGGCGACGCTACTCAAAACAGCAGAATAACATAAATATGACGATAAACAGTGACAAAAGACAAGCGAAATTAACGGGTATAAAAGACGGTGAAGTGAAGCAGGAGGCAGTCTTAAAGTGGCTAGTGAAGGAGAAACAAGTGGAAAGAAGAGGATGTTAAAGTGAAGTGATAAAAGTGAAGTAGTGGAAGTGACCTAAAGAGTGGTCAGTGTCAGTGACTCAGTGTGTGCTAAACACGGTGCAAAGTCTAGTGTCAGTGCCGAGACGCGTTTAACAGTGAATCTCTGCTACTGTTATTCGTGAATAAACTAACGTGGAACTGTCAAGGTATTTAATTCTATCCTATACCCCGCGCTCGTAACAATAGCAATAATTGTATCAGCTCGATAGTACCATTCTCATCAGGAACATTTAAATTTGTGACAATTGTGACTGTGAAGATGCCTGACTTATTCAATCGAGATATCTTATCTCTACGCATAAATCATTTATCATTAAGGAATTCCGATGGCAATCTTGTGATCTTCTTCATCAGCTACACTTCACTAATTCATATTTTCTGAATGCAACTGCTTAACTTGTTTCTTAAAATACTGAAATCGCTATTCGCGCTTCGCCTATTCCTACGTTTCTTTAACACATTGGCTGCCCACCATACTTCACCTAAAATGTTGCTCGAACATCCCATACAAATTTAGTGATCCCACCGGTAGTACTCAAAGCCCTATCGCCCTATTATTGAGGTGCCATGAGCATTACCGAAGCTCATGGCCATACAGGGAACATTAAACACGTGATCCTACCGGTGATGCTCACGGCAGGGACATCGTATATATTATGTCATTCTCACTAAAGTGTTAATAGAGTAATTATGAAATCGCCAACCCGATGGACCGATGCAGTGAAGGATGCATGCCAGTCAAACATGCAGGCGTCTATTCAGTTGGCAGATGACCGATAGGTCTAGAAGGCCTTGGTGTATAAAATAACGACATCAATTGGTCGCGACCCTCCGCAATGAGATTACTAGAAGAAGAATAAACTCATTGCATCTTCTATTTTACGTTACCTATAATAACTCCTAACGTCAGCACGGCTGCTGCCCAGGACACCTCTCCATCAGACAAGACGTAGGATAAAGGAGTCTCCTTGATATTCTGCAGCTTCCTTGCAACTGGAGCAGACCAGCCGAGAACATAGCCAATCAGAATGTTGCCAAGTAATACTGGAAAACAATAAGTGTCCTATATTTTTGAGATAATTAATACAGCCCCGGAACCTGAACCGGGGCAGAAGTTTGATGTAGCTCCTTTTGTGAAAATACTGCCTTAAAATGTATGAATTTGGAAATCAATATGTGTGAGGATGAAGTTTACTAGAAATTATCTCATTCTTGTTAAGTCTAACAAACATATACATATAATCATACTTAAAATACATCATAGTCGACTTCTGAACCAGGCCAAAAAATTTTTTAAATTCGTATTAAATGCATGCACTCAAATCCGCACTGTAGAGGTAACGGCCCGGCCACAACTTAGCGCGACCAGCGTGGCAGCAGTGAGCGTATTTGTGATACATTGCGCGTGTTGCTTGTTAACCGCTGCACGGTTAGCGTCTCGACCGTGGAATGGACAGATAAATCGCTCGCCACTGCCGCTGATCGCGCAATCTCGTGGCCAGGCCGTAAATGACCGGTTGGTTGGTCTCTCAGCGTGAGTTCTGACCGCCAAGTGAGCATCGCTAAGCGAGTTTTACTTTTGCTCTTGTCGCTGTGGATAAACTGATTGAAAGAGAGTTCTCGCTAGCAGTGTCAATAGCCAACGATTTACTCAGAATACTTATCTCTTTCATTGACACGGGGTCTATACTTATGGTTAGTTTCTTGAGCGAGAAAATTGACAATAGCTAATCGTTTACTCGTCGGCGGCGAGACAAGTGCTTACGTGTATTAAAAAAATGTTCTGACAATTTAATGGTAGAACCAACTATTCTTGCAAGCAAGATTTCTGTTCTACTTAACTTTGGAAGACACACTAACTAATGGGAAGTGTCTATTAAAAATAGTTCTATAGAACATATAACGAGCCATGTATCCCAGAAAAGGATGGCTGTTGGGGCAGTTAAGTCCTGGAGTGGCGACCACTCATAGGCAACCGCAATGTGGAACGCAACCCGCAAGGTGGACGAATGACCTTGTGAGGGTCGCGGGGAGTTGGTGGATGCGGTCTGGCGAGGATTGCACTCTGTAGAGAGCTATAGGCGAGGCCTATGTTCAGTAGTGAACGTCCGTGGCTCATAGATAGATAGAACAGATAAGACAATTTTTGTTCCAACAGTGACATCTAATTCATTTTTTAACAGTTTTATGATGTCATAGTTGTATAAAACAAATGAGAAGTACTCTTAGATAATTGTATATAAGCGACAGTCCGTTTACTCTTTGAGCCACTTTTGAGCGCACAGTCATATTACTTTTTATTTCAGTTTCCATCGAAATTCGACTGACAAGGATTATTCTTTTACTTACCGCAGCTGGCGATCCATATTTGTATTTTCATGTAAATTTTCTCATAATACTTGTCCTCACCTGAAAAATTATACAATATTATTATTAGATATGGATAATATCGACTCCGGGAAGTTATTTGAAGCACTAAATCCGATTCCGCTTTCGGTACCGACTCGCGACTCCACTTGACAACTCTTCAACTCCTTTGAATCCTACAAACTAAGTCACTCCGTACTCGCTGATTAGCGCCTACTTTGCTCCGCTCCTCGGTACAAACCAATCCTTCATTCGGCCCCGTACCGATTGTTACCTAGTCGTAGTTGGTAACTCCTCGGACTCGATAAGATTTAACAGGAGCCGATAAGGAATCGTATCATTTAAATCTTTAACTCCGGATTTATCCATCTCTAATTACTATAAAGTTTGTAAATTAAAGATATTTTCAAAATAAATATTGTAATAGACTATTTGGATGTCACTGAAAAGATTTTGTTTTGATTTTTTTGTATGTTTCCATGTGTTGTGGTTTTATCACGGCAATCGGCTAAACGGATTTCAACTATTTTTGGTACACAGGTAGCTAGGTATTCATAGATGGTTATAAAATATACTTCTTACCTGACTACCCTAATGAAACACATGAGGTATTATGACTTTCTCTCCTCCGCGAACGAAGTTGCGGGCATTTTCTATTATTAAAATAAAAAACAGGTACTTGGTGCTTATCTTTATGAGATGTACCTACTAAGGTTTTCCTCCGATTTCACCCACTGGGCTAACATAATCATGACCATGACTACTTTGAAGATAAGTAGGTAGGTATCCTATTTTGGTTCCACCAAAAAAACGTAGTTAACTATATATGAGGCTAGTATGGACTTAATGTTTTTTTTTCCTGAGGTTGTTTTGAGACACCAAGTTTTACAGCAGAACCAATACGAACCAATACGACCTTCAAAGCCTTTAAGAAAAGAGCGTACTCCCACCTGAAAGGCCGGCAACGCACTTGTGACTCCTCTGGTGTTGCAGGTGTGAATGGGCGACGGTGATCGCTTCTCATCAGGCGATCCATCTGCTCGTTGCCGCCTATAACATAAAAAAATAAAATCATCTTTTCCAAAGTAGTGACCAATTGACCATATTTTATTTTATCCGTCTTCACCTTGCATTTATCCAGAACAATAAGTAATCCACGTTTGTCTCTAGCAAATCAAATAAGTAAGCAAATTGATACGTTGATGCGTGAAAGATGGACTTTCACGCATTAATATGCCTAAATAATAAGCTGGTAAGTATGTTTAAAAAAATTGTGTTGTCTTTCGTCGCGCACGCGGCAATTTAGACCTAAAGCAGATAATTTTATGTGAAATATCAGTCTATTTAGATAAGTGCAAAAGAACACCTGGGACCGAAAGACACTGAGGCAATTCCTGGAGTGTTTTACCAATTTTGCCCAGAAGGTAAGTACTACTCTGTTTACAGGGTTTCGTACTTAAAGGGTAAAACGGGACCCTATTACTAAGACTCTGCTGTCCGTCTGTCTGTCTATCCGTCTGTCGCCAGGCTGTATCTCGTGAACCGTGATAGCTAGATTGTTGAAATTTTGAGCTGATGTATTTCTGTTGCCGTTATAACAACAAATACTAAAAACAGAATAAAATAAACATTTAAGGGGCCCCCATACAAAAACGTGTTTTTTTTGTCGTTTTTGGTGGTCGACGTTATAGTTAGACAGTTGAAACTTTCACAGGTGATGTTTTTCTGTTGCCGCTGAAATAACAGATACTAAAAACAGAAACTTTTTATGTCTGTCTGTCTATGTCAGTAACCAATATAAAATAACCGAACACCGCGTACATTTTGCTAAGGAGTAGAGCTCTGCTAACACTGGATTTTCATAGCTACGGCCGTTTGTAGCGTATATTTTGTACGGAACCCTCGGTGCGCGAGTCCGACTCGCACTTGGTCGGATTTTTCTATCTGTCTGCCATATGGCTCTCAACCTTGAAAAGTAAAGTGTGAGGTCGTTGTAACAACAAAAAATTCGTTTAACCTTAAAAAAATCTTGAAAACTTCGTTTGCGTAGTCTAACGCCTTTTTTTCCTTAAACGAAGTCGGTTAAAAAGTATCCTAAAACCATCTGAAGATATGGGTATCTTGCCAGTTGTAAACTAAAAATCAAAAACAATATTTTGGAATATAGTGCCCTCCAAATAGTCCATTAAAAACTTTTTTTTTTATATCTTCAATGTACACATTTTATTTTTACAAGTTTATAAATAATAGTATCGATAACAAGTGGCTCACGAAGTAACCGCCAAGTGGGATGTTAATTCAACGATCACTGTCCCAAAAGTCATTTCGGCAGACGATATTACAGTGAAGAGTCTCGACCCACGTCTCAAAAAATTCTCGCTTTTATTTCTTTAAACGTATGGAATAATTAAAAAGTAGATACAGAGGATCATAAGTCTAACTTCAGATAATTAATCCAATTGAGAGCTTCGCTTTTTAAATTGATAAAATACTCTGTTCTGCGCTTGCCCAAGAAATGCCAAAAAAATAAAGGTACCTGGGTATTTTTTTCAAACATAATATTCGAAATAAACGATTCGCTTTTTTCCTTAAATTACGAGATTTTGGTTAATTTTATTAAAATTCTAGAACTTGAATCAGCGCGTATGATAGTTGCGTTTGTCACGCGATAAATAAATGACATAGCTGGCGTCACCTTCTGATACGTATGTGAGTGCGAGAGTGATAGGCGCGTTATCATATCATTTATCGCGTGATGAACGCGACCATCATAGGCCGCATGTGTGTTGTGTGATTAATTTCACTCCAAAATACAGTTTTAAAACATTCCAGAAATAGCGAGTATTTTAGAAGATTAAAAAAATACCGGTTCCAATCCCTGGTTCTGGGCATCAAGTTATTAATTCGTATTGAGGAAGCATTCAAATACTGTCTGTACCTATTGACAGGCTACGAAGGTTGATTACTCTTTAGCTCCACCTGGGGGACACGTGTAAGGCAATATTGCGTAATCTTCTTCCGGATGCGAGAGATTTTTGTATTTTTATAATGAGTTTATATTTTGTACTCGCTTTGCTTTCTATAAAGGTGTAAAAATCCAGCAATAAGGCGAAATAATAAGTGTGGTGAGTATTTCTGTAGCTTCTATTTACAGATATGTTTATTTTTTACTATCTAAAGATGTTAGAGTTACTTTTGGTAAGGTACTTTTTAGGGTTCCGTAGCCAAAATGGCAAAAACGGAACCCTTATAGCTTCCGTCCGTCCGTCAGTCCGTCCGGCCGTATGTCACAGGCATTTTACTCAAAAACTATAAGATGTATATTGATGACATTTAGAACATCGGTGTCTTGTGTAAGCCGCTTCTTAGTTAGATAGTTAAATAAAATATATATATATATATTTCTGGGGGTCCATGCATGTAACCGCTAGTATCAATTTCTGGCACATCATTCGACAGATTATTATTTTAATCTTAATTGTTTTATATACTCTGACATTTACAATATTATTCTAGACACATTCTAGATTATTTAGTTTTTATTGACAATCCTTCTGGGATTTATCTTATTGATTATTTTAACTTTAAAAATGATGATTTTATCAATAATATTACCCTTAAGTTAAATGATCTGATTAGGTTTTTCTGGGTTTCCCTAATCCTTGCAGCAAATGTTGGATCATATTGTATTTCTCCCAGCAAACATTCACTCTCATGTAACTGACATTTCGAAAGTGCTTGTAACTAGGCCTACTTGAATAAAGAATATTTTAATTGATTGATTGATCTTCTAAAAATACTTTGAGGTTTCTCAAAAAAAAATCCTTCTCTTTTCTAAACGGTATGTTCAAAAAACATGAAAAAATTAACAGATATAAAGCTAAATAAATACTTCCAACGAAAATTGTTTTCAACATGATCGGACATACTGTTTTTTTGGGAGATACGCTGTTAGTGTTTTTTTTACATCCTATTTTTTCATCTGTAGTGCATTTTTTTGTACAAATGTCTACGGAACCCTACATTGAGCATGGTCCGACATGCTCTTGGCCGATTTTTTTATTTCCCATTTACATTGCTTAATTTTCGGTTCGGCTCTAACTGCATTAAGTTCGTTTTTGTGTGTTTTTTTATAAAATGCTTTACATTTAAATAAATACATTCATTCCTTTGATGGACCCGCTGAAGACCTGGATGTTGTGACTCCTGATATAGCCGCCTGGCTTAATAATCTTAATGTCATTCTTTGATTGCCATACATTTGCCATAAATAAGATTAAATAAAAATTTAAATTAATACTTAAAATTGTATTCTTTATACTACTTTTACACTTAACGAACTAAACAAAATTTCATCACCAATATTAGGGACAAAAATTCAGTTTCAATAAAATATATACAGTATATATGTAACCTTAAAATTTTATAGGAACTCGAAACAGTTGAACAAATATAGTGTTTCGTATAGGAATGTAGTGTGGTATTTCAAAAATAATTGAGTGGTTAGGGTTCAGTTGGTACGAAAGGAACCCTTATGGTGCGACTTTGCCCGACGATCTAAAAAAAACGCGAATATGAGAGCAAAAATTAAAAGTCTAGCTACTAGGTCAAGTAGGGAATCAACTGAGCTTTATCTGTACATTTTTACGCATTTTTTTTATTTTGTTTTTTAAGGAAAATGTGAAAAATTACCATTCGTCCCCATTCTCTATAAATATTACACGACAATTATAACCATGTCTCTAACTAGCAATTCTTTTTTCAAAAACCTACTTGAACAACCCGGTTGCGTTAAGTTTGCCCCTAATTTATACGCAATGCTGTAGATATCAGGTGCAAACTTAACTCAACCGGAACCGGGTAATATAATATATGTATGTATGTATGTAATCACTTTATTGCACGTAAATGAATACAAAAAAAAAATATTTACAACACACAGATATGTACAAAGGCGAACTTATCCCTGTGAGAGATCTCTTCCAGTTAACCTTTAAGCAAATGAAAGAAAAAAAAAGTATACATTAAAGAAGATAGACAAACCAACTAATTATGTACTTAATATGCACAAAAAAAAACGAAGCCAAAATTTATAATTATGTTATTATAATTATTTTAGGGTAAATGAAACTTTGTACGGAACCCTCGGTGCGCGAGTCCGACTCGCACTTTGTCCGTTTTTTTCTATATATACTACTTTCTGTACTATTTGTGTACAAAAAACGCCCAGAAAATTGTTTCTTGCATTGTCCCTATAAGGCTTTATTTTTAACTTTTATTTGTTGCTGACCCCCGTCGAAAAAAGTGTTCCGCTTACGACATTATGATTTGACTTACTTGAGCGTAGTCGAATTAAAAGTATCCTATAACGATACGTTAATAATCAGCAACTCTTGTATTAAAAATAGTTCAAATCCGTTAAACAATACATGCAAAAATAAAAATAAAAATAGGTTGACTTACCTTCAAATAGTCCGTGATATGCTTTTGAAATTCTCTTCAATGTACAGATATTTCATTTTTACAAATGTATAATAGTATAATTAGTAATAATCTCAAGTAGCACAGAAGCTACAGTATACACTTAAGAGCTTATACAGCCCTTATCACGGCCATATAAGCTCTTGCCTACACAGCTTGTGTACTTCCTGGTAGCACTGGAACTGACGAACCGATTTTGATTCTGTATGTTTGTATTTGAAAGATGACTTCATCAAGAGTATAAAACACCCCGTCATAAATTTTTACGATGTCTTATTATCACGAACTTCGCGATTATTAAAGTAAAGTTCTCCACTTAGATTTTCTTTATTATTCCATTTGCTTACACGGCATTACAGTAAACCAATCCACCGCGAAACCCGATCACATAATTAACAAGTAGGAACACAATTAATTAACAACAATTGTGGGAGCTTCATAACATTGAATACACAAGCTATAGCTTGACAAGTTCTTTTGAGACACTCCCATACACCCATGGTCTGCGGGCGAGGGGCGGAGGGGGAGACAGCGAGTTTGAAGTGTGCGCGCGGCGGGGCACGATGACCTTGCCACGCGTACACTTCTTACTCGGCCCCGCTGTCTTTCCCCCCGTCGCCCGCAGACCATGGGAGTGTCACGAAAGAACTTGTCAAGCTATAATAACACTTGACAACTTGAAAATGATATAATATACGCGATATAATCCGTTAAATTGTTTTATTTCAATGAGTAATAATCGCGAAAACAGAAGAAAATATTAAACACTTGACAATATTAAGTAGGTACACAAATTTTATGTGTGTACGGTGGTCTGCCTATTGTCCATCATCTCGCAAAATCTCAAACATTCACGTCACACAGCTACCTATTTTCACGCAATCAGGCCACAGTCTGGCACGGATGCCAAGAGCGCATTGAGTAAAGTAAGCGTAGGGATTCAATTAATGTGTCACGTTAAATTATATAAAAACAAATATACACTATTACCATCGCACTTAAATTTTTTTTTGGAATTAACACTGCCTTCCATGAACATGGCTATAAACAGACGATATGCAACTGAAACAGCCGATATACGAATAAATACTGCCATATTGGTGTTGCTTATTTCATTTATATATAACTTTATGATACAGCAACTAAGCTAACACGCTGATTATTGTACACAGTTGGCATCGAACATTTGTTTTCTTGGTATATTAACAACGATTGTTACGAATTTATGAGTTCTTCGATGAATTACGAGCAACAATGTTCAAAGTATTTAATTAACAAAAGAATAATTTCTTTTTTATTTTGTAACGTGTACATTTGTTTATTATGTATTGCGTGTGTTGTAGATTCACTGTCAATAGTTTTAGTGTAAAATTAAATACGGTTTGTTATCAACCTACTAAATATTATAAAGTTGTAAAATGAAATATCTATATATCTATATTGGAAATATTTAAAAAAAAATGAATGAAACGGACTATTTGGAGGTCACTGAATCGAAATATATTTTTGTTTGTATGTGTCGATGTGGCTTCATCACGCCAAATCGGCTGAACGGATTTCAACTATTTTTCATTCAAGAGTAGCTGATTATTATCATACCGTTATAGGGGATACTTTTTACCCGACTACGCTGTCGAAAAAAAGCAGGGTTATGGCTTTTTCTCTTCTACGAACTTGTGGGCGTTTTCTTATGTTATAGTTTCATTGTTTTTCTTGCATCTCGCATTTTCGTCGTAGTAGTGAGGTGATAACAAGGGCTATGTTCATATTATTTGAATGAATTAATTATATGACTACTTTAAATCAATCAAATCATAACACATTTTTCGGTTTGATTAAAAAAAAAACATTTCGTTTTTACAAACTTTTTCGTTTGTACGTTGCGTACATCGCTGTGTGAATACTGAATTAAATTGTGATTTGCAGTATTGCAGATTGAAATTTTATTGGTTTACAGCAGTACAGTCAAAATCAAAAGTAAGTTTTAATTTTAGTAAGCATGACATACGCCAGCAGTAAAATTTACGGTTATATTTGATGGTAACTGTACAATACACCTGGGCCCTTGTTACCGAAGCAAATAAATTTCGGACTCTAATTTTCTGCAAACTGTCGTTTACTAATTTGTCATGACAGTTCAAATATGTAGTTGTCAACCCAAAATAGGGCATGTGTGTCACTGTCAGATGTATCTTAATAACTGATGATTTTTATTACAAAAATGTATTTTTTATTGCATGTGTGTTTGTTTGTCCTTTATGTAGTAGGTAAATGATTAACTTATAAAGTATAGTTGGAGTATGGCTAATGCGCTTAGCATTAAAAATAATAACAAAGATACAGATGTCACTACTAGTGCTAACTAGATCGTGTTCGAAAATTTCAAGCCATGTTCGCGAATTTTCGATAGCTCAGTTGGTTCAAATACTGCATACAATTTAGTAGGTTGCATTGATTCTTTCCTTTACAATCGAACTCTGTATTATAATATTAATTATAAAAGTATACTTTTCGGTTTAAAACTGTGATGTACAACAAGACAAATTGCCATGCTGTAACAGGAATAACATACACTTCTTACCATCGACTCCGCCGGCACGGTCGACCAGTCCGTGTTCTCTTAATCTACCCCATGTCCGATTCATTCCCTCTCTCTCCCACGCCTTAAGTGAAGTTGAACCAGTTCAACCCACCTCCTCAGATCTGCCTTTTCAACAGTGGTCTTCTCTTGGTAAATGCCGTAGAGTCAGACTAGTAAAAGTGCCATTGAGGCCTACTTACAAAATAAATTCAAATTCAAAATATTTATTTCTGCAACATAGGTGGGTAATAGCTGACATACAATATTACAGATAGAGGTTCATCTATGTTTCGCTGTGAGGCATATAAATAATAATACTATGATATATTATTATTATTTACTAGGCATAAACTATTTAATATTTCAAATAGGATATCTATGTCAAGTTTTAATCATTATTGCATATTTTATTCATTCCCAATTTATCAATTAAAAAAATCGACAATTTTATAGCATGCTTTTTTGATTAGTAGGTCATGTACTCGAGCTCTAATCTGACTTAGATTATCAATTTCTGCAATAACATTAGGCATTTTATTATAGACTAGCTTTTGCCCGCGACTTCGTCCGCCTTAAATTCGTTTATCGCGGATAAGGGTATTTTTCCAGGATAAAAAGTAGCCTATGTCCTTCCCCGGGACTCAAACTATCACCATACTAAATTTCATCCAAATCCGTTCAGCGATTTAGGCGTGAAAAGATAACAGACAGACAGACAGACAACCGGACACACTTTCGCATCTATAATATTAAGTGTGGATTTTGGGAGCCATTCACATGATACCTTTAGAGAAAAGTGCACTAGTTAACATCTGTGGTTTAACTTTTCCATGAAGAGAATTCTGAAAGATTCCTGTTATAACTTTTAAAGAAATGAAAGTTATTTTTTACAAAAACAGCAGTTCGATAATGTATAAACGGTAATGATATTTTAAATTTGAATAAATTCCATTACTATATTATCATTATATTTCATTATTTCTCGCGATCTTTCGACACCGGTCCATTATGGCCGCTGTAACAACCGACCCGTGAGACCCTAATACGAGTACATTCACTGTCATAAATAAGTGATGATTTCTGTACCTTGTCGCTTTTAATCGTTTGACAATTTCGTTTAACATTTCAAGCACGACGTTAAAGTGATTTACTAAATGATAACTTATTTGTGCCGGTGACTGTACAACCGTTAGTACAAATGGTTGTCCGTTTTATGGCTTCTACTCTGCCTTTAGTGAAACACAAGCCTTAGCTTTACCCTGAATATTCAAATTCATTCCCTCGTTAAGTAGTGGGACGACCTGAATTCTCAATGCTGAGCATTTGTTAGTTTGGTTTCACTTTGTGGATCTCGATACATATGTCGGTTTGATCATCCATCCTTTATTTATCATTTCAAACTAGGTTTTTTTATCAGTTTATCCGTTCATTTATTGCTTTTTTTTTTCATGTCATCATCATCATTTTAGCCATACAACGTCCACTGCTGGACACAAGCCTCCATAGTTGACTTCCACATGGGCCGGATAGAGGCGACCCGCATTCGGCGAATCCCTGCAACCCTAACCAGGTCGTCCGACCACCTTGCGGGTGGCCTTCCACGCTGCGCTTGCCGGTACCAGATCTTCACTCGAGAACCTGTCTGCCCCAACAGCCATAGCTTGTTCCAATTTTTTTATTACATTTAACAGGATATTTTATACTTTTTGTTTTACAAATATCATCATAATAATCACAATATTTGCAATTTATTAGTGGATCACTCTACTAGCGTTATTATTATAAACAAAGATCAGAAAGAAATGAAAAAAAAAATCGACGATACTGGGCTTGAACCGGCTTAAACGGCTAAAGAGTCGGATACACCATACAGAGATCCGTAAGCAAGAACAGATGACAAAATTCGTCGACTACTGGTATGGACGATTAGCTCAGTTGGTTAGAGCGTGCTGCCCCGGTCTGGCTCAAGGCACTGGTTCAAGTCCAGTATCGTCGATTTTTTTTTTTCATTTGTTTCTGATCTTTGTTTATAAGGATATTATGAGTATAGCTAATTAAATCCTATTGTATAATTTTACTGTCTAAATTAATTTGTGTCTGCCTATAGATTTTAATTATGTCTATTCAACTATAGAACAAACATAAAATTCGTAAATTATTATTTAAAAATATATATATTTTACAGGAAGCCGATAAATAAATATACCAGTCTGAATACATCATTTGTAATGGCTTTCAAAGAACTTTTCAGAGATTGTATGTTTGTATGTGTCGTTGTGACTTCATCACGCAAAATCGGCTAAACGGATTTCAACTATTTTTGGTACACGGGTAGCTGGGTATCCACAGATGGTTATAGGATACTTTATACAAGACTCATCAGAAACTTAAGAGCCATGCTCTTGTTGGTGGAGCAGCTTCCATGTTTTTCTATCTTCAGCTTTCGTTTTGATGTCCTGATACGACACGCTATCTACTTTCTCCTTGATATGGTCTATGTGACATCTCCTAGGTCTTCCTCTCCTCCTTCCTCAACCTTTTCTTATATACAAGACTATGCCGTATAAAAAAGATGGGTTATGACTTATCACTTAAAACTTTCAGATACGCATTGTCATATACACAAGGTGGAGGCAATGGAATAATATAAAAAGAGGTAGATAGGTTACCTACACGATAATCCACGTGTAAAAATGGCCAGGCTTATGCTCATATAAATCTGATAATATTGCAATAACACACTAAATGATAAACTGCATTTAGACGCTATTATTAAGTAATTAGTACAAAATCTCAGTATGCATGATGGCATTTTTGTTTATTTGACGCATAATCTAATATATAATATAACAAAGTACTCTCTGCGCGAGACTAAGTTAAGGTTTGCCAATTGACGTAGTTTTGGTGTGCCATTTTCGGAGCCCGTATAACCTATCTACCTCTTTTTATTTTATACCATTGGGTAGAGGTAAGCGTTTGGCGACAAAAAATCTTCCCGAAAATTTAAGTGCCAGGTTAATTTGAAGTCAAAAGTTCCGGAAAGCATAAAATATGCCGTAAATTAGACTAAGTGGCGCGGCATAAATTTTTATGTCCGCTCTCTCTGGACTTCGCGTGCGCAGTGTTTTTTGTTTGCGACAATTAAGGCTTGATTACCCGTACCCGGGTTGTCCTGACAAATCGCTTTATAATACAAAAACTCGCCAAGTGTGGGTTGGACTCGCGCACCTCGGGTTCCGTACCTTTTTTATTGACTGTATCTTTTCATTGCGTTGACTAAGAAGGCTGATTTTTTTACAGCTTAAAGGGATCGTAGATATAATAATTTGATGTTAATTACAACTTTAACATACAGACAGTCAGAGGGTTCCATGTTTTTCCCTTTGAGGTACGAGAGTTCCGTAACTTTTTTATTTATTATTTATTATAAAATTATACAATCCGGTTGAGTTGCCGTATCTGGGTCATAATTATAGTTAAAAAAAACCTTAACAACGTGGTCTACGAACGTCATCATTTGATGGCGCCATCTCGTGGTCCAAATATCTTTGCGGCGTAATATAGATACCATACGAAAAATAAAAAAGTATATTTATTTTTCCATTTATCCGTTACAAGCCTTTTTTTTAGTAAGAGGCATATAAAGAAGTACTGCAATATTTTTTTCATCATATCATCCTTATCATCAACGACTACAAATAAAAAGAAAAGGTTTTAAAAAAAACAGAATAGAGAAGGCAAAAGCTATCCAATAAAAGCGTCATTATACTTTGACAGAATCCGATAGTCCGTATATCTTTGCGCAAAAGTAATTTTAAAGTTAAAAGGCTGACTAGAATGTAGAAGATTGATTTCGGAACGAACAATCTTAAATTCTGAAACGTTGGATTAACTTCACAATTGAAGCGAGAAACGCTATCCTAATATTTGAGTCTAGGCCTATCACTGTAAAGAAATTAAAGTAAATGTCCCAATGTACAGTTATCTTTCCAGATATCAGTATAAATTCTAGTTTTTTTTTTCTATTTTGCTTAATTTGCCTCGATCGTGTGTTCGTTTAAAACTGGTTTTTAAATAGTTATCAAATTTCGTGTCAATCACGTGTCTAAAACAAGAAGAATAAAATATTACATGAAAAAAATCGTAAAAAAATATTAGGAAGGAAGTTACTCGAACGTGCTTAAATGATTCCAATATGTCTTAGAAGATTTCTTTCCAATTTTTACTTTTGACTTTTAACAATACAAAAGAGATTGAAATAAAACAATTTAACGGATTATATCGCGTATATTATCTCATTTTAGTTCCCGACGTTCGGAAGCTTTCCGTTAAATTGTTTTATTTCAATGAGTAATAATCGCGGAAACAGAAGAAAATATTAAATACAAAAGAAAGTTAAATCAAAGGGGATGTTTGTTAAAAAGCATAATACATTTGTACGGTAACCTACAGCGAACATAACATCCTTAAATACTTCACAAACCTCTAAAGTAACAGTGTTCAAGCAGAAGCGTTCGCAAAGCCAAAAGGCAACGGCTGAAACTCAAATGACACGAAAAGTAGGGCAACATTTGTGGCGGTAAATGGGCCAAAAAAATGGAAGACAAGAACAAGTCGAGTTAAGGGATTGAGGGGTAGTTTTTGCGTATAAACTCCTTTTCGTAGAGTTTTTATTAATCGTCGTATGTATCTACTGGGGTAAGAAAAATTTTTTTAAGGGTAGGCAAAAAAAACTATTACCAAAAATACCGTAAGTCCGTTTTGATTTATTTATCGTGTTCTGAGTATTAATTGCAGATCTGGTACAACTACCTTTCTTAATCACTTGATAGATTGAACAGAATGACAATTTTGAATACGCATTTTTTTTTGTCTACGTAACAACTAAACAATTTTCACAGAAAAAAATATGCACGAATTTGGCCGTAGCTAACCTGATCCATTAATATTTAAAAATATGCCCTGCACATCACTACCGCTTTATTTAATACATTGTTACAGTGATTGGCCGTTGCATGGTATAAAATTTGGCAGTGCCAATAAACACAAAGTACAATGATGACATGCCAATCATTATACTTTTGAATCTTACGTTCCTTAAGCTTAATTTAAAATGGTCGAAACCGTTCTCACAAATAATAAGCTGGCTGAAAACGAAAATCTAAATTTCTATCATCCGAGCAGTCTCTATGAGAATACGAGGGACAAGAAAACAAATTACACGATACTCTAAAGAAGACGGCTCTGGAATACCTACTTTATGATCGACACTGCATACGTTCACGATGCTACATACGTTCTATCTAGTAATACCATTTCTAATACCAACGTACCAGGAAATACATGTACTTGTAATTATGTAGAATTATTCTTTTGATATGCCAATTTCTAAACAAGAGTTGCCAATCATTACACTTTTGGAACTTTTATTTATATTTAGTCCATTAGAGTTATAAAATGAGATACAAGTATTATTACGGTTGTAACTTGTCCGAAATCTAAGGTGTATAAAAAACAATTTGTCAGTGAAACTTAATTGTTTTAGACCATAAAATGTTGAAAGTCAATGTTCTTCTTAAATAGCTCATCATTATACTGTTTCCCTTACCAGCTTATGTGTTACGCTAGCGTCTTACGCTGTTATTTCTGCTAAGCTGGCACCGCCTTTTTGACTTACAGGTCAACATTTTAAAAGGAATCAGATTTAAAGGTGTTTTCTAGCCAAAGTTTCTAAAATAACCTTTGCCCTTGGAGATTATCTACTACTACTGTTCAAGGGACTATATGTTAAATGCATCTATAACAAATGTGGTATATGGGGTGAGAAAGGACAGAATAGATACGGATCATTTGCAATTCGGTTGAGGGATAGGGGTAAGTTGTGGTGCCTTCCGAATAAATTACTTTATGTAAAACATTTGGGGTCGATTGTGTTTTCCCGTGGATACTGTGGTATATGGGATAGAAGAAAGAAAACGACGTTTGACGTATACGGTTTTTATTAGGCTACCGGAAGTTGCGAAGGGCAGCGATAACAAAAACCCCAAATAGCAATTTCTTAGCCTCACCTTCGGCTTGTGTATAACCTTAAAATCTGGGCCATTTACGTCAGTTTTTAGCTGAATAATGTCTTTCCGTGGTACAAGCACTCCACTTTGCATTGAGATATTATAGATTGTATCCTCCCTAATGGTAATTGGCACATGTCACAGGGGGCAGTCAAAAATGATGGATGGGAGAGATTGTAGAGATTCTATAAGAAAATACGAAAAAAAAAATAGGGCAAATTTATAAACGCGACCAATAAGTTACCCGAAAATACATATAACAAACTCATCGAATTCACCATATGTCGATTCAATATTTAGATCTCAAAGATTAACTACGTGGGTTTCAAAAGACGCTGTCAAAATATTCGTTCCATTTACGACACGGAGGCCGCGTAAGGGCCTTATTTAGTACAAAAACCTTTACAAGGCACATTCTTACAGTAGGCCGTCGGATATTATCAAGAATATGTCTTTAGTCGACAATAACAACGAGTGCCAATATAATTTTGTTTGTTCAAGAATGTTGTAAATGTCTTCTAACGAGTGAGTGTGAAGATATCACGAGGTCTTGAGGGTCCACCATTGTGTAAATTAGTGTTTTACAAATGTCACATTGAAAATATATGTGAGAGTTTTAGTTACGGAGTTACGGGCAGTTTAGTGAAATATGGCAAAACCTACCGAAAATCGACTTTCAATGAAAACTGATAGAACATACTGTAATAAACCTATGATTTTAATGTCGACCCATAAATGTCTAATTTAAGCACCTTTTAAAGGCCTCAAAGTTAAGTGCCCAACGTCCCACTTTGTCGAATAAGTAAAAGAATCGTCGATATCATATTTGTGCCGGTATAGGGAAAAATTTCTACTTTGTCGATATGGAGTTATGAGTAGTTTGTAATAAAACGCAGCATAAGCTATCTTTCGGTGAAAAAATTGTATATCTAAGTGCTATTGTTATTTTTTGTTTCTTTCCATATCGACAAAGTGGGACCTTTTCCCAAAAACTGTCACATATATCCAGACTTGAGCTATTGCCATACCCATTTTGGAATTATTTATTTATTTATTTATTTATTTCCACATAAAACACAGCATAACAGTTAATACCAAATCACTGTGCATTACAGATACAATTTTTAAATAAGGTAGGTACAAATTAATAGACAATACTAGACTTACTACTATCCATCGCCTCACAATACCGTAGACATTCACGACACACCGTTCGCCAATCACTTGCAAAAACATCCAAATCTGGTGCTGATGCGAGAAGCTCATTAAGCCTGTGCAAAGCTCGAACAAGAGGAGACTGCTTCCGCGAAACGGTGCGTGCTTCAGGAGCAGCAAACAATAGCCGGTTGCGCGGGCGAAGAGTGATTCTCGGCACAGACGGAACGAACAGACGCACCACTTGACCAATCAATTCTGGGCAGTCTGACTGTCCTCGCATGATCTTGCAAACGTTTTTTAGTAAGATGTTATTACGCCTAACTTCAAGCGAATTAAAACCTAATACTCCTAATAAAAATTTAGTCGGATATAAAAATGGATAATATCCAAATCTCTTCTTGTAAAGAAAACGCAAGAAGGCTTTTTGGATTTTCTCCAATAACAAAATATATGAAGCCTCATGCGGATTCCAGACAATGGAAGCTGTTTCCAGCTTGCTTCTAACTAGGGCAGTGAACACCAGTTGTATGACTGTCGGACTAAAGAAGTCACGGGTATTTCGGATCACGAACCCCAACCTCCGGAAACAATTATATTCGTCACCTAACTGATCCGTCGAAATAAATAGTCGTAACATGTGCAGTGCGAGAAAACCTTCATTAGCCTAGATCTATTTTAATATCTAGATCCAGTCTAGTTGCCTGCTTTCTAAGGCATCGCAAATTAAATATTACTTAACAAATCTCGGAGCATCACCAAAAGCGTAATAATCCCTAAAAGAGCAAAGCACGACCTTGAGCAGTTGTAATCACAGATCAGATAGTTATGCGTATATTGTATATAGTTTGCGACTTTTTCGAAACTTCTCTACCTCTTTCTATTTATGGCACACACAGGAGCGTGTACACTCAAAAAACTGTACACGCTCCTGTACTGTACGACTATACTGACTTACTTAAAATCCGGTTTTAAATAATCGTCATCATCATCGTCTCTTAAAACGTCGACTGCTGGACAAACACCTTCCCCTAGGATTTCCACTAGGATCCTCAACGACTGGTAGTGCACTGCTCTCATCCCACGGTTTCCCACGATCTTGATCAGAACGTCGATGTATCTTATCTTTAGACACCTCGTTATCTACTCGATAACCTCTCTGTTGTAGCGGCTATTGGTTTTATGAGCAATGTACCCCGTCCACTGCCACTGAAGTTTAACAACTCTCTGAGTTATGTCGAAGACCTACCCCATTTTTTATTCTGACGACGATGGAGGAAGAAAACTAAGAGAAATTAAAAAGTGACAATCACAAAACAATACAACGGGAGGAGTTCCTTTGAGACTATGGACGTAACGCGACATCTGATTCGTCGAAGCATAACCAATGAATATTTAATTAAATCGACCATATTTATAGGCAATTAACCCCAGTTGTGCTGTGTTGTGATGATCCGATTATAATAAGTGAAAAACATGTAATAAATCAATAAAATGAAACGGTGACCTACTGTTTTTTCACCGAATAAGAAAGTACCGTGCTCAAGCGACAAAAACTTCCCGGACCAATTTGACGATATTGGCCCGACTAAGGCGCTTTAGTTTTATTGAAAAAGTGAGATTCCTTATTCGCTCTTTAGATTTTTCTCAACGCCTGTCGATCTTATTGAAAGTTTTAATATATTTCCAAAAGAAGTTTAGTAAAATTAGATAAAAGTAAGAGAAGATGCGTAAATTTCCGACCTGTTATCGGTTGGACTAAGCTGAGGTGCTACGCAAGATTTTTAATGTTCTTTTTTTTTATAAATATTAATTAAAGACAAGCATGATGGAAAGCAGTAACTTTTTAAGTAGTAGCAATTCTACAGTTAGAAGATCGAAAATTTTATGATTCCTCTGAAGCTGTGAGAAATAATTATATATAATAATGAATATCAGGGAGAGTACCCAAATCGACCTAGCCCCAAACTAAGCAAAGCTTGTACTATAGGTGCTAGGCGATGATAAACATAATAGATACATTATACCCAATACTTAAATACATAGAAAATATCCAAGACCCAACAAGAAACATACATGGTCATCACACAAACACTTGCCCTGGCCGGGACTAGAACCCGGGACCGCTAGCTTCATAGGCCATTGTATAACCCCCTGAGCTAAACGTGTCGTCAAAACCACACACACGAAATCGAGCAATGTTGTATTGTTTGGATATTTATTGTTAAGGTATAATTTGATCAATTCCTACATATATTATAAATTACATTCGTGTTTCCAACTGTGATCAACGTCTCCAGACTTTCATCTCCTCTACACACTGTGTGGTCGAAATACAAAAGTATTCGTTGGTGGCATATTGTGCATAGTCGGATTTTGATTTTTTATTACGAAAGGATAGATTTGTTAGTGCGTTTGGCGGTTCGGGGTATCCTCATAATGCGTCTCCAGCACCAGATCAAAACGAAAATTTCATGTAAATTGTCACTTGTTGACCAGAGGGTCAACAGGTGACAAATCATTGGTCTTCTAAATAAAGGGCTCTGTCATACTAAATGGCTATATAAATTGCTAATTAGTTGCTATTTAATTTGGAAATTTTCGACCCAGCGTTCAAGGTTTTTAAGTGAGATCCATGTATGAAAGATCCAGATTCCGGTCCGTATTATTTCATATAAAATAGGTCTGAATATTATTTTATACAAGATGGCTCCGAATTAAAAACATTACCAGCGATTTTTGCCATCTAAAGGTCTCTAACATCAAACTATCGAAGAAAACATTCGTCTGTTTCAAAGTGATGGAGTGCCATACTGAAGGATACTAATTTCGATATCAACACGAGAGCCAATTAGTGTGAACCAAGGGAGTTGATTGAGATCAGTGACATTTGATCCTAAAAAGTATGGTAAAGGATTTTTGTTTTGACTGACTCGAGGACATAGTTTTGCAATTTACACTGGCCCTATGTCCTATTACCTGACTCCGTGAAGAGGAGGGTTATGATTTTGGAATCTGCATCTTTCATACATGGATCCCATTTATAAACCTTGAACGCTGGGTCGAAAATTTCCAAATGATACAGCAACAAATTACAATGAATATAGCCATTTAGTATGACAAAGCCCTTTATTTAGAAGACCAATGATACCTTGGATCGCCAGACGCACTAACAAATCTATCTTCTACAAAACTTAACTACTACATGGCAAACGTCGAGTTGGCAGACCATGTACACGTTCCGAGCAAAACATTAAAAAAATCGCCGGACCACACGGCTAAAACAGGCCAAAGATAGAAACAGATGACAGTCTTTGCAGGAGGCCTTTACCTGAGCGAGGTCTATGCTTCAAATAAAAGTAAAAATACAATTTCAAGCATAGACCTATTTAAATTAATCAAACATATAAGATTGTTCTTCTTCTTCTAAGTCGTTCACTCTTGACAGAGTGGTCATGGTCATAGGGAGTAGTCTGCTTTTTTCACTGCCTTCGCCAACCTTCTCAATAGATTCCTGTTGGTTGCATGGCGTGCGCATTCTGCTACAGGAGTCTCAGTGACATAGAATAAAAGGCTTTTTTAATTTTTACTTATGTTAAAAACTTAACAACTGTTCTTGCATGTACATCATTTTGCCGAGTGAGTTACCTAACCTATATTAGTATCTGTGGGTCAAAGCTTGTAAGTTAAATTTGACCCACTTCCCGCTATGCAATTCTACGCTAAGCTATGGAATACTTATGAAAGTAAAAAGAGGATTATCACTTTTTTCCTCCACACAGAAAGTTTCAAAGAATGAAAAGTGGTTTTTGTTATTATAAACATATAATTGATTGGGTTTGAATCAGTGGATTTTTGAAATAACGGGGCTATATCGAAGATAAGAAGCGGAGAAATCGAAGAAGCAAATCATAATATTAAGTTAATAGTAGTAAAACATCATTGATAAAGTTTATGCCATCCAAAATACAAATGTTACAAGAATGTTGAGTTTGTTAACGGTTTCGCTGATAAAAGAAGTAAGATCCAACTAGAAAACAAGTTCTTTCGAAGCTCCTGCTTTTTTTCCCACTTCAACATCCTATTACCTAAATCCACACCAAATTTCAACTTCCTAAGTCACCTGCAAGTAGCCAATAATTTGGATGAATGAGTCAGTCAGGCAGTCAGACATTGATTAAAATAGTGATTTTCAAACGGCATAAGATTTTTATATTGAAATTTAGGATTAGGGAATTAGAAGATGGTTAGATAGATTTAATGTTATTGGGGGGTAGCGTTGTGCCGTGGGAACTTTCTCGGGAACGGGAAAATTCTCTTTTTCCCGGGAATATTCCCAAAACAAGGGAATATTGCATTACACATTGGGCAAAATCATATTATAATGAACGTTAGTAATACTCCGTAAAATAAAATTACTTAACTAACTATGTTCTTATGCATAATATAGTTTTATACTGATTACAAAATCGTTTCTCCTTTACGCGATGCATTTTATTTGCAATATTTTACACTTACGTTATTATAGCGTTTATGTATATATCTCTTTCTTTATATATCGGTCGTCTCTCTTCTTCTCATCTAAAAAGATAAACCGTGTACCTGTTATACATTAATTCAGTTTTCTAATGTCTCGGGTGCTTGCTACCAACACGTCACAAATGTGCTTTAATCATGAGGCCAAAAAGTAAAGTGTTTGAATTTTTCACTACGCATACTATGAATAATAAAGTCACGTATTGTTGCAAATATTGTAATAATGTGTATTTATTTAAAATTGTGACCCAATTCGCTCTCCATTTAAGTAAATGCCCAAAAACACATTTTAAATTAACTAAATTTTGTTTGCAACGACTTTAATTCATACGATTTCAATTACAATTTTTTTTTGGAATTATAAATGTAACTGTGATGATTAAACTTATAAATGATAAATGCATGACTTTTTATAATTAAACAAGGTTTTTTCTAAAATTTATTTTATTTTGACTAGGGGAAACATTCCCTCAAACGATGGGAATATTCCCGGGAACATTGGGAATTTTCCCAGGGAACATTGAGAATATTCCCGGGAACATAGGGAATTTACTTTCGCAGATCAATTACATTGTTTACTGTCACGGTATAAATATTATGTAGTAATAAAAACCACGATAACACAAAACGTAGTTGTATACAATTTTAAAATTCCCCTATGTTCCCTTCGTGTGGGAACATTTCCGGGAACTTTCCAAGGAATTTACCCACTAAAGGAACATTCCCGGGAACGGCACGTCACTATTGAGGGGTCAAAAAGGCCAAACATGGAGTGTGTTATATAAGCCATGCCCGCTGTGTCGCCTTTTTTTGCTTTGCGAACTTAGCTGGTACACTGCTGTGTGTCTAGACAATTATTATACTACATGTTTGTTAATAATATTTTCTTGATTATTACTCATTTAAAGAAAACAATTTAACGGATATATCGCGTCGTGTAATTTAATTGTATCTTTAACATAGGAAAATATATTTCTTCTGGTTCCCCCTGTTTTGGCATAATATTTTTAGTCATAATTTTGCATGGCATAATCTATGTAGGCAGAATTGACTTTCCGCATAAACTATTTTGGCATAATCAAGATTCGCATATTTTGATTACGCAGATATTCATTTGTCATAAATTTATTTCGCATATTTTTGTTTGTCCGAATCATGTCTACGCATAAAATAACTAGGCATAATTTCATTTGTCATATTTTATTTGCGCATATTTTTGTTTGTACGAATCATGTCTACGCATAAAATAAATAGGCATATTCATCACACCGAAAATTTTATGGCCGCAGACATGCAACAACGATGCTTTTTGCATTTGCTGAGTAATTATTCAGTTTACTAATATACTAACCTAACCTAACCTACTTTTCTGCTAGCTGATCGTTTTTGCGAGGGACGTAGTTTTAATCTAACCTAACCTACTTTTCTGCTAGCAGTTCGTTTTTTTGAGGGACACAATTCTAACCTACTTTTCTGCTAGCAGTTTGTTTTTTTGAGCGACGAAGTTCTAACCTAACCTAACCTACTTTTCTGCTAGCAGTTCGTTTTTGCGAGGGACGTAGTTCTAACCTAACCTAACCTACTTTTCTGCTAGCAGTTCGTTTTTTTGAGGGACGCAATTCTAACCTAACCTAACGTACTTTTCTGCTAGCTGATCGTTTTTGCGAGGGATTCAGTTATAACCTAACCTAACCTGCTTTTCTTGTAGCAATTTTAGTATGCCAAGATAGATTCGGACAAAAGATAATATGCCAAATACCACTATGCTAAACCAAATTATTCGTAAATATAATCGGCCCAAAAAATAGTATGCGAATACAATTACGGGCAAACACATTTTCGGTAAGTTAGAACTTATGCCAAATAAGGTTTCTGCCACATTACCATTCGTCGAAAACTTAATATGCCAAGTTTGTTATGCTAAAACAGTTTCGGACAAACAAAAGTATGCGACATAGAGGGAACCCATTTTTTCTGACTCCACCCGTGACCATGGAAAACTGAAAAGCTTCCGAAACTTCGGGAACTCAAATGAGATAATATACGCGATATAATCCGTTAAATTGTTTTATTTATACACTAGAAGATGCCCGCAACTTCGTTCGCGGAGAAGAAAAAGTCATAACCTGTCTTTTTTTCTACAGCATACTCGGGTAAAAAGTATCCTATAACCATCTGTAGATACTCAGCTACCCGTGTACCAAAAATATGGAAATCTGTTTAGCCGATTTTGCGTGATGAAGCCACAACGACACATACAAACATACATAAAATCCGAAAAAATATATATGTTTTAGTGACTTCCAAATGGTCCGTAACAATAATTTTTTTGAAAATATCTTCAATGTACAGACATTTCATTTTTACAACTTTATAATAGTATAGATTTTTGTTCTTTTTTGTTTTACAAATATCATGATAATAATCACAATATTTGCAATTTATTAGTGGATCACTCCAGTAGCGTTATCATTATCCTATTATAAACAAAGATCAGAAACAAATGAATTTTTTTTTCGACGATACTGGACTTGAACCAGTGCCTTGAACCAGACCGGGGCAGCACGCTCTAACCGACTGAGCTAATCGTCCATACCAGTAGTCGACGAATTTTGTCATCTGTTCATGCTTATGGATCTCTGTATGGTGCATCCGACAACTCGGTCTGGTTCAAGGCACTGGTTCAAGTCCAGTATCGTCGAAAAAAAATTTCATTTGTTTCTGATCTTTGTTTATAATAGGTAGATGTTTGTTGTTTCCTATTAAGTTTATCTAGTGAGGCTCTTTCGATAAAGTTTACTGCTACTTGTATACCATGTTTGTTGTTTCTTAATAGATTTAGTATCTCAGTTCATCCGTATCTTCCCTGTGCCCTCTCTAACTCAGTGAGTGAGTTTTGGACCCGATGGACACGCAAACTTACTGCCGAAGTTTAATTCTGGGACAAGTCGTCCGTATAAAGTTGTGTGCGAAGTTTTAGATTATTCGGAACTCGCGAACATTCTTTATAAATTAAAAATCTGCAAGTTTCTAAGGCATATCATACTGATCCCTTAAAGTCTGTTGGTTAATTTTGCTTTTATTTTCTTGGACATTAAGCAAGGCTGCAAATAACTAACCATCTTCATGGTACACTTTGTCAAAATTCACTTTTCTTCAGGCATTATCTATTAAATTAGTGGCCTCATTGTTTCATGGTATATTTAAATGAGTTAACATCTCAGTTCATTGCGCGTGCTGCCATCTAAAAATAACTGTGCAAGGTGTTGGCGTAGTGACATCTAACGGATCGCGTTGGAACTGCGAAGGCGGACGGTCCGCTAAATTGATTAAATATGTTTTTCATGTCTCGTTATATATAAAATAGTAAGATTAGTGTCTAAAATCTGTAATAAATATCTACATTAATATTAGCGGTGTAAACAAATTGTTTGTTTTTCTTCCTTTCTTCAATATTGCATAGTCTATGCAAACATGACTGTCAATAGTGTTGCTCAAACGATCTAAGGTGGACAGGCTTGTCAAAGCAAATCAGGGGTCACGAACTTCACTACCCAACCATGCATTGAAGTGAGCGGTATCGTAATTCTCAACCATGTTTTTAATTTAGAGTCATGTGGAGTTAATCTCGTCTCATCCCGAAATACATAGACGCTGTGACACAATTAACATTTTGGAATACTAACCATAATAAACATTTAAAGATGGAAGAGTCATCATAAGCCTAGCTATTGTTTCTTGCCAGCGATTGTGAAGCTGGCTGGCATCGCCGGGTGTCCCTGGAGTCTCGTTGCAGCTTCACATAGGCAATTGAGCGTGGCGGAGAGGGCGTGGCACACGCGTTGTCGCCGTGACGTCGCGGGTGCCGTGGAAGCCGTCACGAGCAGGACTTCCCTAGTGGCAGGCCTGGGTGGACACGTTCATCGGCGGAGTCACCATGACCCGTGCGGGCAGCATCTCTTTTATCAACGTGATTTCTTTCCATAACCTAGGTGGAAGCTGTAGGAATGTATCACGCCTCGGTACTCAGAGTTTAAATATCACATAGAGACAAATGTTACAATAAGTGTCTGAGCCTCACACAGCAAACGTCACAACCTCTGCTCCATATCTGAGAGAGAGTTAATTAAGCTATGCCTATTAATTGTAAGCTTAATTTATAGTAGTGTTAACGAGTTAGTTTAAGGCCTCTGGTGTGGTTGTCTTTCTTTACGTGGCTAATATATACACCTGTTGGTTTTAACATAAAGTTTGTTTTGTATTCATATTCAATTTAGATCTCCTACCTACTCATCGACGCTTGGAGTATAACTAAACGTCTGGTGCCCAATTGTTCTCTTAACTAGATCAATACTAGTCTTACAACATCCGCTATCACGATCCTAAACTTCCCACATCCTTGATATCTCTTCGGCTGATTAGCACGGTGCATTAGACCAAGGGTGGACATATCTATCAAGTATCTGCCGCACAGAAGTAAGTTATATGAACTGTCACAAGACACTCCAATACAGTTTACACCCTTTACACCATTATGTATATAGCTATAAAACTTTACTAATGCCGTTTCTGATGTAGTAGTATATGAAATTAATATGGAACTTATGTAATTTTTCTAATAAGGAACGTCTAATAATTGTCAATACGGACTCATTTCTAATAAGTATTGTCGCCATCAAATATATATCTGTACTTAAATATTAGGGTGGTCACAAATATCTGAACATGCTCACTAACGCCTTGACATTCCGCCTTGAGTCGTGATCAGATATTTCTGAGCACCTTTGTTGCCGTGACTGTATAAAAATTTTAAACAAAAAAATAAAACCGACTCCAAAAAAAACTAAAAAGTAAAAAATAACGCCACAATTCAGTTTCTTCAAATTACTTACAAGTAACCGTTTGTATACTCAATCTATACAGTATATACAATTAATCTTATTTTGGTGTCGGTGCCATATAAAGAATGTGTAAAATATTGAAAATTTACGATTTTAGTAAGTTGTGACACGATGGCACCGACTCCAAAATAACGTTAATTGTATATACTGTATAGATTGAGTATATAAACGGTTACTTGTAAGTAATTTGAAGAAACTGAATTATGGCGTTATTTTTTACTTTTTAGTTTTTTTTTGGAGTCGGTTTTATTTTTTTGTTTAAAATTTTATTCATTTTACACTTTTTAGTTAATCGATACTTAAAAGTGTATCTCGTGACGATTCGAACAAGCCCAAACAAAGCTAGGATACATTATTTTATTACATAGATCTGGTGCCTACCTTCCGGCTCCATCATCAAATCAATTCGATGGTACCATTCTCATCAGGAACATTTAAATTTGTGACTATGAAGTTGCTTAGCTAAATTAATCAAGATATTTTGTCGCCAACCGTAAATCATTTATCATTGAGGAGTTCCGATGTTATTCTGTGGTCTTCTGCATCAGTTCCACTTCACCAATGTACACTTTCTGAATGCAAATGCTTATTATGTTTCTTATAATATCAAAATCGCTATATGTATGCCTACAATATTTGAGGAGTTTCTTCAATTCTTCATGGATTCCATCATCAGATCTTCACCAAAATTAAATGGGACCAACTAGAAAGTACCTTCTATAAAACCAAAAAAAAAAATTTTGAAATCGGTCAAATAGTCTCTGAGTAATCGGTGAACATCCATAAAAAAAAAAAAAAAAACATTCTTTCGAATTGAGAACCTCCTCCTTTTTTTGGAAGTCGGTTAAAAAGGGTCTTCTTCAATTCTTCTAACAATTCTTCTAAGTTTTAAGATTTGTGTAATTTTATTTACTTCAAAATTCGTATCTTGAAGTAAATGAAATTGGTCTAAAATAAACGATTTATATTTTACTGACGTTTTTGACTTCTTTGTTTTCGCGTAATAATGTTAAATCCGTTTTCGCCTTAGTAAAACATTTATTGATAATTTTGCTGTACCCTTTTTTTGTAAGTGTTGAATATTTATTGTGGTATAAAAGTATTCATTGTTATAATATTATTTAACGTGAATTAAATTGAATAGAATTACAAAGAAAGTATTCATTTCGTTGTTCGTTTTCTTTAGCGTAGTTCTAGAAATGTTTTTAGAGGGTTTCTGTAGATCACGGCTAGATTGAAATTCCATTACGATTTGCCCTCCTTTTGATGTTTTAGCTTGAAATTGCGTAGAATAAAAGACATAAAACATGAAGCGTGTAGAAAATTAAGCATTTAAAACTAATAGACTTGAAACTTAAAAAAAGTAGCAGTTGTTTTTTAGTCTTGACCAAAACTATAATTATAGCTACTAATGTGCAAATTGCGGAAACTTTCCAAAATGCTTAAAAAAGGTAAGTTAACAATAGACTTAAGACCTTTTATACAATGTGCCCATGTGGAAGGGCCCTTCCTTACGGGCACCGTGTATACAAAAAAATGCTTAAATAAGGTCTTATAAACATGTAAGTTAACACTAGGCTTAAGATCTTTTTAAGCATTTTGGAAAATTTGCACATCAGTAATTATAGCTGTCTTTTAGCACAACAACCATTTCCGGTACACGGTAACTGGGTACCCGCAGATGGTTATAGGATACTTTTTACCCGACTACACTGGCGACAAAAAAGAGGGCTATGACTTTTTCTCCTCCGCGTTGCAAGCACTTTCCTGTATTGAATAAACTATATTTGTAAAACGTAAACAGACTTCTCTTTGGGCAAAAGCTTTTGACAAACAAATGACTGTCTCTAGTCTCTGATTAGAACAACTCTAAGCAATCTTTGTCTCAAACACTCTTTAATTACAGATAAGACGCGAATTACCAAACAACACTGAACACGCTGAACTAAACCAATTATTTAAACTTCGAAGCCCGAAAATTCGAGATTCAGTGTCGAATTCGACGTGCAAACTGATGTAGAAAATACGATCGCTTGGAACCCTTATTTTGAATCCTATTACCTTAAACGCGCAATTCTTGTATACGAGACGAGGTGCCCACGAGGAACTCGAAAGGTCATTTATTAAGGTCATTATAATTACCGATAGGCGCAAAAAATGTTAAATGAACTCTAATCAAATCTGGATTAGTTTTGAAGATATTATCTATTTTCATGTAAACTGCTTATTGTGATTACTAAAGTGCCAACCAGTGCAAGTAGATGATGCAGCGTGGGAAGGCCCCCAACAAGATGGACCGATGATCTGATGAAGATCACGGGAAACTGTGGGTGAGGGCGGCGCACGACATTATATAAATACTTGGGGAAGGCCTTTGTCCAGCAATGGCCGTCCTTGGGCTGATATGATGACTAAAATGCATTAAGCTCTTTGATCGCGATGTTACCACGTATGTTGCCAAGTTCCACGTCGCTATTTACAGACATTAAACTGACAGCGTCCACTCTCTAAAGTCATAATTTTTTGCAAAAATAATCGCCACCATTTCATTACAAGGGACAATCTCAATTCGAAAGTTATTCAAATTTTGTGTACAAAAATCGATAAAACTAGATTTATTGGCTGAATTTGACTTGGGTCATGTAACATTTATCAGAAATGCATGGTTCAAATCTTTCAGATTCCTCACGGGCACCTTCTATATGTAATTTGCGGGCTCTAGTGGTTTTGATAAAATTTGGTATACAGAAATAATTTTATCGTCCAAGATCATCTAGACAGATTTCATCCATCGAGCGAAGCTAACCCTTGAAATAGTCCATTACAATATATTTTTTTTGATATCATCTTCTCTTGCCTTCTACTTTTATAACATTTATATGTTCATGTTATGGCTGACTGTATCATCAATACCCAACCCTAACTTTACTTGGAAAGTTGATTATTTTTTATTCCTTCGGGGGCGACGCCTAGGACAATATTTATGTACACAAGAATATAGTTGTATTAAAAATGCCTCTGCTAGCAAAACCCAAATAATTAAATATTAATTCTATATTCTACCCGAGCGGCCATCAGTTCTATGAGCAATATTCCCCGCCCACTGCCACTTAAGTCTAGCAACTCAGAGCTATGTCGACGACCTTGGTTCTTCAGCGGATCTCCTCATTTCTGATTCGATCACACAAGGAAACTCCGAGCATAGCTCGATCCATTGCCTTTTGAGTGACTTTGAGCCTTCTTACAAGGCCCATTGTCCACGTCGTATCGTCACTGGCAACACACCCTGGTTAAAAACCTTTGTCTTAAGACTGCGGTATTTGGGACGAGAAGATGTAGCGTGAGGTTCTCGAGTGGCCACCGCGTACAGGATGACGTAGCGTGGGAGGCCCCGAACAAGGTTGACCGATGATCTGGTGAAAATCGTGGGAAACCGTTGGATGAGGGCGGCACACGACTGGTCGTTATGGAAATCCTGGGGAGAGGCCTTTGACCAGCAGTGAACGTCATTCGGTAAAATTCGATACTTGAGCAATTCGCTTTGATGGACCAGTTGATAGATAGAAAATATTTTACAAGACAACAAATGCAAAATCTCATATACGCGCAACACGCATATTAATTGCTGTGATAACCCCGTATCGGAGACACGCCCACATTACTCTGTCGGGGAATGAACCCAACACCCCATTTTGTGTGACAGGCCCATTTAACTGCGTCACTATCTTGGTTAGATTTTGTATAGCTGCGCTAGAAGTGACATAAAGTTTTATAGTTTCATCACATACGAGTACATCACTAATGAAGGAGGAAAGTCTGTCTGTTCTAGCGTTAATTTGGCACTTGAAAATACAAGGAAACTGAAATTAACTTGAGCTCTTAAAATTACAATTGTAACTAGAAAACTATCGTGGGAGTCAGACTATTACCTAGGCTGCATTAGCGGTTACTCGCACTGCTTTGAGTTGCCGGGCTGACAGAACCTTGGCGTTCTGTACGAGACGGGCAGCGTACGCATTATCTCGAGACTTTTGTGGCCTTGAGCACAATCATCATTATTAATAGATGTGTTTCTTACTGTAAGGCACTAGTCCCACCGCCGGCGAGAAAGCGAGCAACTATCGATTATTTTCTCGCCCAACTCGCACAAGGAACTCACAATAGATGTAGACTCCGTATCAATAAAAGAGAGTTCTCGCCGGCAGTGTGAACAGCCAGCGATGAACTATTTATATATGTGTCTCTTTTACTAACACAAGATCTATATCTTTTGTTCGTTTCTTGGGCAAGAAAATCGCCGATAGCTAATCGCTTCCTCGCCCTCGGTGGGACCAGTGCCTAAGTGACATATGAAACAAATAAATAAATACTTTCTACCAATAAACATGCAATATCTTATTTAATCTGTGTAAACACATAGTGTCTTAATTGCTAATTCTTCCCAGTCGAAATATTTCTTTAAAATGATCGCATCGTTTTTGCTCTACATTGGTATCCTACGACAATGGACCAAGTTTTTGTATTTCCACAGTTCTCTAATGAAAGCATGGAGGAAAAACGAGACTACTAAATTGGACTGTACCCCGTAACAGTATATTTAGCTTATGCAGTAGCATAAATCTTTTTTTTTACTTACTCATACAGCACCTAATAAATAATACTGACTCAGAGGCTATTATGACCGGCCCTTTATGTTTAAAACGACAAAATATTGACAACATTGTTATTTCCAAACACTTTCAACATCTAATGAATAAAGTAAGGTTACACGAGAGTAATTGAAATAAAACAATTTAACGGATTATATCGCGGAGGACATGGTCCTCCCGTGACCATGGAAAGCTGGAAAGCTTCCGAAACGTCGAGAACTAAAATGAGATAATATACGCGATATAATCCGTTAAATTGTTTTATTTCAATGAGTAATAATCGCGGAAACAGAAGAAAATATTATGTACACGAGAGTAAATTAAATTAGCATCGCAGCATGATTTACGTACAGCCTAATCGCCCTATAGTTATTATTAGAATATAATTTAATTGAAATGTATTGAGTTTTTTTGTTTTGTTACGTTCTTAGAAAAAATAAACATTCTGACTAAAATGTAACGAAACTGAGATGGAAGTTTGGGACATATTTTTCTTGTATCAGGTTCGAATGTATAAAAGATTTTGAGTAAGATAAGCCAAAAAAAAACTAATATTCTGAAAAAAAAACTAAAAGTATTTTTATTGGCAAATAACCATAAAGAAATGCTGTTAGCGTCGTCGGGACCATGCCACAGTGATTCCGCCGTAGGCCATAAATCGAAAAAAGTCATGAGCGTATCCTGGACTAAAAAGTAAGTAAAATGATTCACCGATAGACAATCTTCTAAATACTATATATAGCACAGCAATAAAGTACTATTATCATTTACTTTTGTGCAACGAAAGTGAACGCATCTCGACCCTAATTAGTAGTGTGTTTTTGTCGCCGCAACTTAATCACTTTGTTATTGTGTACTATTATTATTATTTGCGTGTGTCCACGTGGTATTATTATGGAAATCCAAGAAGAGGGTATGTACTTTATTTTTCAATTATGTTTTATATATAAATATGCGTGCTTATATTTTAAAATAATTTTCTAGTAGAGGTCTGTCGTTTACGATTAATTTTTAAGAAGTATGATTTCATTGAGAGTTATACTCTGATGCCGAGGTTTGCCGCACTTGACACATATATTATGTTATAGATGGAAGTGTCCTTAATAAGGGCTGTAACTTTCATCGACCTTTTTTGACCTCTTCTTAGGTAAAAGGGGTTTCAAAGAACAAGAGTAGGGTAGCCGAAAAAAATCCGATTTTTAAAAAATGTTTTTATCTTTGTTTTAGGTACATTTTTAAGGTGTTCTATTTCGAAACGTAGTGTTTTTGATATTTGGCACTCTGGACAAGGAACTGATACAGAAAAATTTCAACATGTTTTTACTACACTGACGGAAACATCAATTATTTCGGATAACATCGAAAATATTGGCATAGAGAATTTAAGGGTTAAAATAAGGAATTTATGTAAACGAATTGCATGTTATTGGAAAAAAACAAGATGTACAAAGTCTATATTTCTACATAAATATGCAGAGTGGCTTAATGATGTAGAATACATTGATGTGATCCAAAGTATCGAGCAGCGTATTTCTCAGCAGAATGATAACGTCGACCCCTCCCCTTCCACTTCTCGTGGCCGTCCGAGGAAAAACTTTAATGAAAGTAGTAAACGCACTAAAAGAAGGAGACTGGCGGAACTATCTAATTTTGACGAGTCTGCTGTAAATACACTGCTCAATGCTTCTGCTGATTCCAGCTTAACTTCTACAAAAGTCGACGAAAACAAAGTTTTGTCACTTATTGCAGAAGGTAAGATTTCTAGAAAGCAATATCTATTAATTAAGAATTTTATACATAATAATATACTGAAAGATTGTATGCCTTCCTATCAACGCATTGTAAAGGCTAAAAAGAGATGTTACCCTACAACTGTAGCCGTTACTGAATCATCAGCCGAAGTCGAACTTCAGAGTTTGTTAGATCACACTGCCACTCGGATTCTTGAGTCTCAAAAAGATATTTTAGATAAAATACCTGACCAGTCTTTAAATAAAATATCTTTGGTTGGGAAATGGGGATTTGATGGTAGTACAGGACATAGCGAATACAAACAAACTTTCTCAGATTCTTCTCTTGTGGATAGTAGCTTGTTTGTTACTTCATATGTACCGCTTCAACTTATTTTAAACCCGGATAATAAGGAAAACTCAATCATTTTGTGGAAAAATCCTCGTCCTTCTTCAACTCGATACTGCAGACCTATTCGCTTTCAGTTTTTTAAGGAAACAACTGCAGTATCAGTTGAAGAGGAGACTTATTTCAAACAGAAAATAAGTAACTTGCAACCGACTATCTTCAAGACAAATGCATGCGAATACACAATTAATCATAGCTTACAACTTACTATGGTCGATGGTAAGGTGTGTAATGCACTTAGTGATGTTTCTTCAACTAGATGTTATATATGTAAAGCTTTACCAAGTGAGATGAATCAAATTGATGTATGTTTGTGCAAAGCAACTGACGAAAGTAAATATGAATATGGCATGTCTCCACTTCACGCATTGATCCGATTTTTTGAATATTTCATTCATCTCGCTTACAAGTTAGAGGTTAAGAAATGGCAAGCTAGGTCTGATAGCGATAAACGACTTGTAGCTGAAAAAAAAAAACTTATACAATCGCAATTTAGGGAAAAGTTAGGTCTTATTATCGATAAACCCAAAAGTGGCGGAAGCGGGACATCGAACGATGGCAACACTGCTAGGCGGTTCTTCTCAAGCTCAGATATTTCAGCTGAAATTACGGGTATTAAGAAGGATCTCCTAGATCGTTGTTGGACTGTACTTCAGTGTATCAATTCGGGATATAACATTGATGCGACAAAATTCAGAGATTTCGCTTTAGAAACTGCACGGCAATTAGTTGCCGAATATCCATGGTACTATTTGCCTGCTTCTGTCCACAAAATTTTGATTCATGGTGCTGACATTATCAATCACGGCCTACTGTCTATAGGAGAACTGTCTGAAGAAGCAGCTGAAGCGAGTAACAAATACTATAAAGCATTTCGACTAGATCACACACGAAAAATGAACCGCGTTTTGACTAATACTGATTTGATTAATCGACTTCTTCTTCACTCAGATCCCCTAATATCAAGTTTGAGAAGGTTACCTGTTAAAAAAAAAAGTTCTTTGTCTAAATCTGTATTGGACTTGTTGTGTGTAAATAGTAAGTAGGTAATATTGAATGTATAAATAGTAAGTAATCGCTTTGTTTTAATATAACCTTATTTGTATATATGTAAATAGTCTTGAAATAAATATTTTTATTATTTATGTAGTATGCTGTTTCATTTATGTTTTCATTAATTACAAATTTTTTTTATCTAATGGCTTTATGTTTAAAATAATAACGTTTTATAAAATGGTTTTGACTACAGATATTTTTTTAATAAAAATAGTCACACAAGTTTATTATAAATGTCTAAAAATGTTATTAATGATATATTTCATGCTTGTATAATAACCCTTTATAGTTTAAAATCGAAAAAATGGCTTTTTTTGGAGTTGAGGTATTTATGGCCGCCCTTGTACGGGAGCGGAATCACCGTGCGGCACAGATTTTACGCTTATTTTAGTTTTAGGCTGATATTTATACTTAGTTAGTTTTAATTTATCTTTATAATTTTATTTACTGTTACAAATTTCTTCATTGTTGTCTGAAATAAAACTTTATACTATATCAAATTAAAAAAAAAAAACAAAAAATATTGAAATAAAACAATTTAACGGATTATATCGCGTATTTATCTCATTTTAGTTCCCGACGTTTCGGAAGCTTTCCAGCTTTCCATGGTCACGGGAGGACTGAGAAAAGATGTATTTTCCTCTGTCAAAGTTACAATTTGTGCAAACTACCAATTTTTTTTTAAAACACAAATAAAGGTGTACATACATGCCAGATGGGCCTAAGCTGTAAAGACAGTTACACATGTGCCAGAAGGGCTTAATTATTTTATTCTAATAATTTACCAAGCAGCATTTCACAAATGAGGCGTACTGAGGAGAAAAGAAACGCTGCAAAGAAAAACTCCCAGGCTACCTCATTACTAATTATAATATTTAAAAACAGAGACTATTAAACTACTTTTAAACAGATAAGATATTTTACACCGTTCGGAAATTAAGGTTTTGCAGTCCTGTGTCTCGCTTGTTCCTTGATGAGATGTATTACAGGATCCCAAGCTGGTGGTAGTGACAATCCATCTTCTCTATTGAAATTAGGATGCTTTTTAATCTCAATAGCCTCGCGTAGCATCCTGGGAAAATATCTTTTTTCTTTGGCAAGGATAGAAGGTTTATCAAACTTAATTAAGTGGTTTGGTTTGTCAATGACATGTTCACAAACTGCAGACCTATTAAATGAGATAATATACGCGATATAATCCGTTAAATTGTTTTATTTCAATGAGTAATAATCGCGGAAACAGAAGAAAATATTAACAAAAAATATGTTATGAACATCGATAGAGCAGTATAAAGTCAGTAAGTATCTTTACTTATTTTAGTAAACTTACTTATGCCTACGTTTTCGCTACCTACTCGTACGTTCAGTTTTTTTCCTCCACGTCTCCCACTATCCAAAGGTTGTATGAAAAACATTGCTGTTAGACCGCCTGTTGTTTATGTCTCTTTAAATGTATTATTTTCTGTACTCTGTTTTGTGAAGTGTGCAATAAAGAGTTATTGTATTGTATTGTGCTGTATCTTTGAGAAATTTACTTTATTTGACCTCAAGACTGTCTCCTTAGTTAAAATAAACAAAATATACGCAAAATATGAGTCTGTTATACTGATTTAGTTTCATCTACTGCGACTGTTAGCCCTGTTTAGTAGGATCTCACAAAAAGCATCCCTATCTGACACCAAAAACTAGCCTTTATATAAAAATATGTCCCGAAATATAGTTTATGATATGTAGCGGAAGTTAGGGTCCATTTTTGAGCATGTTTATTTTGCATAATGCCTGTAATTTAAGTACATGAATTTGTTCTGAAAAATGTATCTAATCTTGTTAATTATGTACGTATTTTCCTTACACATTCATTTTTTGAATTATAAAAATTACCAAATTCCTGTAAGTTGGCAGACTAAGGTGCCAATATTGGGAACATTAAGTTTTCCAGGGGTATATTTTACATTTAGGGCAAACGAGACACTTGCATCACCAGAGGATTCACAAATGCGTTGCCGGCCTTCCAGGTGCGCTCTTCTCAGGGTTGCCAGATGGTCGGGAATTGGTGGGATTCTCCCGAATTTTTGTACGTCCCCCCGACCCCCGACAAAGTAATAAAACCCCCAAAAATCCCGAAATGTTGTTATTATAATGTTCCACATTCGTAAAGTAACCAAATCATTAGTTGGCCAATGTATATATATTATTTTTATAATAAATTACCAGATGATGCTTTAAAATTACCTTTTCTAGCTCTCAAAAAGGACTTAAAAAAGTCTCTAATGGCAAAGGCATATTATACCGTAGAGGATTATTTAATAGATAAAAATGCATGGCCCGAAACAGAAACCAAATAATGTACTTTTACTCGGACACGGTTCTTATAAGATGAAATATCAAACGTACGTAAGTTGTTTTAAAAACATATATTTTCCTTTTTTCGTTCTATTACATTTTTATTTCTATAAGTGTTGATATGTTTTCTTGGGGAACAACGCATTGAGTTTATAAAAACATAAATCTTCACGATAGGCTAAGTACAAGTATTGTAATAGATAAGAGTTATTGAGAAAAAAATACTGACTGTTCAGTTTATTTCAGCGTTCTTCTCAACAGTGGTCTCCTCTTAGGAAATTCCATAGCGTCAGACTTGTAAAAGTACCCTTGCGGCCTTCTTTTATACTATTATAATGTTGGAAAAATGAAATGTCTGTCACTGAAGCTATTAAAAAAAGAAATTGTTATGGACTATTTTTTTTTGATTTTTTTTATGTTTGTATGTGTGGTTGTGGCTTCATCACGCAAAGTCGGCAAAACGGATTTCAACTATTTTTTGGTACACGGGTAGCTGGGTATCTCCAGATGGTTATAGGATACTTTTCTCCCACCTACGCTGCGGGCGCCTTCTAGTACAGAATAAAGATCATTATTTCATTATTTCACTGTTGCATGGGCGACGTTAATCGCTTACCATCAGGCGATCTGTCTGTTCGTTTGCCCACAAAATAAAATAAAATAAATGATCCTGATTCCATATACATGACCAACGCTAGTTTTTACATTTCCGAGTTTCATTTTCACCACGTAATAATGGCATCGTCATTGTAACACTTGTCACTATTGTGAAACGCCAGACGTTAAGAAGATTAAATTGCCCACATTACAGAAACTAATGTAAGAAGGTAACGCGCCTTTAAAACCCTCGTAAAACAACTCAACTGGTCACACTTTACCAACATACACGTTCTGTCAGTGATGACACCACTGTGCTGAAGTTAGATCGTATTAGTATACTATGATAAAATTTGTTCCAAGTTTGGCCGACGCCAAAGATAAGTTTGTCCACTATGAGCTTTTAGTGGTCTATAAAAATAACAATTTGAATTTGCCAAGTCTTATTGGTTGGTTCGAGTAAGGCTGTGGCCTTTACTTCTGCGTATTTTACAGTTTGATGTAAATATTTATGTAGTAAAAATACATTCGGAGTCGGATTAATAATAATATTACCAGTCACCCAAACCTATCATAATTTTTAATAGATTTTAAAAATTTGTTCCCAAGATGACTTTTTGTTTATTAATTATGAGTTTATTTGTATCCCTGGTACGCGATTTATCCGTGTATTTGAAGCCAGTTAAAAAAAAATACGTACGTAGGTACTTAATTTTAGAATAATCAATTTCCTAAGTGGGTACAATAATCTATACCTTGTAACGTACGTAACTATTAACAGACAACGCATAGCCTAAACCGAAAGTAGGTGTATGGTATTTGAAACACGTTTTCCTTAAGAGATGTAAAGATGTTTTTAAATCCGAATTGTTCAAGTTGCGGGTAAAAACTAATATGGAATAAATATTTTTTTCTCCAACTTGCTCGGAAAGGTTCCATTAATAATAAAAACACACCGCGAAGTCCATTGTTATATAAGTTGATACGATAATCAATTAAAAAAAAAGTGGCATTACTTCCCGGACAGGCTGGGAAGTGAACATTATTGTGCAGGTTTTTAGTTTTAATTGCATCCAAGACTGAAAATTCACCATACAGCCAATAGTAACGTACAAAAACCGAAATTAAAAAAAACTTTAATTGTTTTCTGCGTTTAGTTAATCCGTGGTGAATGCCAATAGTAATAGAAATAAAGAACAATACTTATTGTGTCCAAATCACAATACAGTTTATTTAGTCTTAATGATCTTCTGGGACTGATAAATATTTTGTAGCAAAGATATGTTTTTTTTAATGTTGTGCGTTTAGCAATTGCCCATTCAACTAAAAGTAGTAATGCAAATATTTATTTTAACTATTGCTATGGGTTTTCTTTTGATTTATTTTCATTACTATATTTCATGTGGAACTAAATATACAATTCGAACCCAAAACTTTTAACATAATATCCTTAAAAAAAATTAAGGCGGGAACGTGAATTTCATTATGTCAAAGATTGTCTGTCGTGTTATTTATACGAAAATAAGTTGCATAAACATGTGTCAAATTTCCTCGCATATTTGGAGAAAAGCAGTATACATGCCATTTCAATGTCATTTCGTGGATTCGTATCTATTGAAGGACTCGGCTACGCCTCGTCCTTCAAAACCGTGCTCATCCACGAAATGACTTTTGCAGTAATATACTAGTACCGTATACATTTTTCCTGGAACGCCCACATTACAGTGACATTCGTGTGAAGTCCGTAAGTATAATACATTATTATTATAATGGAGACCGCAATGTGCTCTAAATTAAAACCTATGTACTTAGTGATCAAGGGATCGTAAAATAAAAACTCCCATCCCATTGATGAGCTGTTTAATGTTTCAAATGCTAAATGCTTATAATAAATTTACTGCAGTATTTTTACCCTGTGGGTCGCAACCCCTTTGGGGATGCAAGGCCTCTTAGAGGGGTCTCCGTTACATGAACTCGAAATCAAAATTTGTAATTTTTTGAACCACATGTTTGAGTTCAATGTAGGACTGAGTTGCAGAACATTTTTTAATTAAAGGGGATCATAGCGTTATAAAAAAAGGGTTGAAAAATACTGCTATTATTAAATATTGTAAGCTAGTTTGTTGCGACCATAATTAAAAATCTACCAACATTTTTATCAATCGAAAAAAACACGCTTAATCTTTGGCTGTAGCCATTGTCCTCAAAGTTCATTTTTAATGGGCACCCTATGTAAATCGTGTAGGGTAGCCAGATGGTACGGATTTCACGGGACATTGTCTCGATGAGCCCTAAATAGATACTTTAATATAAAACTTTTTCTTAGAGAATAATAATATTTGGTACCATACCGCGGGGGCACAGTTTTTTAAATTTGAGTGTAGGTTGATATTTATGATTAGTTAAGTTTAATTTATCTTTATAATTTAGTTAAGTTATATATTTATTGTATTTTAAATATGATATACAAGATGGTTACTATTAAATAAATAAAACTAGTATATAATGTGTTTTCTTCAGCAAATATGTAATATTTTGAGATGAGATTTGAGAATGTTACTTCTTCGCTGGAGCCGCCACGACACATACAAACATACTCAAAATGGAAAAAAAATCGTTTAAGTGATAAATAGTCTCTTACGATAGTTTTTTTTAATATATTCAATGTACACGTTTCATTTTTACAACTTTATTATAGTATAGATGGCTCTTAACAATGCACAAGCCTATTCTAGAAGCCCACTATCTACGCGCATGCCATCTAACCACTACCTAACTCTAAAGGTTCTAAACGACGTACTTTTTCAACTAACTTAGGCTGTTTTAGACCAAGGAAGCAAATGATTTACAACACAATTTACCTTAACGCTCTGTCGCCCTGAAATTGCTTTACATTGTTATATGATATAAACAATTATGACTTCAAAGTTAAGTCTCGCGCTTATTTTCCTTTGAGTTTTCTGGTATATTTTTGTAAAGAATGCTTGGAAGTTATATTTAATTTTATGATTAAATACCTCAAGTGTGCATTTATTATAGTCTTTATTTACTTAACAATTTTGGTATGTAATTTAATATATATGGAGGTAAAAAGTAAACAATAAAAATAATATACAAAATATAAACAAAATATTATAAAAGCCGTAAACCGGCCAAGAGGACGTCGGACCATGCTCAGTCATAAAAATAAATTCACCACAGATGAAAAAGTGCACCAACAAAAAAGCGTATCTTCGTGGCACTTACGTTCTTTGGCTGAGAAGCGAAGTTTTTCCGCAATAACTGAAAAGCGGTATATTCGAATATATTGAAGATATTTTTTGTTAAAAGTATTTATTAAGCGTTACCTTCGTAATGTTCATTTCTTGGACATACAGTTCAGAAGACAGAGGGGATGAGGAGAGGAACAGTTTATGGCACTTTCGGAGCATGTAAATGTTATATTCTATTCTAAAAAACCTAGCCTAGGGTGCACCTAGCTGCTGGTGGTGGCCACTTTGAAAACCTTATATAATTAAAATAAAAAAAAACACATGGTCATCTGTGTTTTATTTTATTAGCAATAATAAGTATTTGGCGCATTTTTGAGGCTTACTTAGGAACCATGAAAGTACTGTTTAGATTTTTAATTTAAAGTTGAAAATAAGTCTAATAAACGGAACATATTTTTTTTCACTGGATACCAAAATTTTCATTCCTCTGTCACCTACGAGGCTGAATCATGGGCATTAATAAGAACGCCATCTAGTGGTTAAAATATTTTTGCATCCTCATCTCGATAAAATACCAGAACAGATCTCAACCATTTTTGGTACAAGTATAGCTAAACGTTTGACGATTAGTTTTACCCTATTACCCTAGCAAAAAGGAGGGTTTTGTTTTTTTTTCCTCCACAATTGAAAGCACAACTTCCAGTTTACAAAAGAAATGTGTTTTGTTTAAAACAATGAAGCCTTGATAAACTCTCTCTTATCTCTCATTCAATTCATTCTCTATATAAACCGGCCAAGTGCGAGTTGGACGCAATGAAGGTTCCGTACAAAATATACACTAAAATGGCCGTGTCTATACTAATCCATTGTTATTATGTTTATTTTGGTTACTGGCATAGACAGATAACTATACTATTATAAAGTTATAAAAATATTATGTCTGTACATTGAAGATATTTAAAAAAAATATACTGATACGGTCTATTTGAAGGTCACTTAAACGAAAAATATTATTTTATAATCTTTTGTATGTTCGTATGTGTCGTCGCGGCTTCATCACGCCAAATCGGCTTAACAGATTTAATCTATTTTTGGTACACGGGTAGCTAGGTATCTCCAGATGCTTATAGGATACTTTTTATCCGACTATACTGAACAAAAAAAGAGCGTTTATGACTTTTTGCCCTCCGCGAACGAAGTTGCAAAATAAGATTTGCAGATTTATTGCGTGCCTTTTGCTATAAGAGCTAGCTTCATGCCAAATTTCAAATTTCTAGGATAAATGGAAGTACCCTATAGGTTTTCCATGTACGGCAATTTCTATAGGAATAACTTTTTCAATAACTGTATCTTTAGATTTTTGATTTCCTTCTTTGATTTAGAAACTTCATTTTTTTACATGCTTCAAGGAACTGCGAACAGTGGGTTGCACAACGACCTATGAAGCTGGCGGTCCCGGGTTCGAATCCCGGCCAGGGCAAATGTTTGTGTGATGAGCACGAATATTTGTTTCTGGGTCTTGGATGTTTTCTATGTATTTAAGTATTATAATATATCTATATAATTATATATTATGTATAATGTCGCCTAGTATCCATAGCTTTGCTTAGTTTGGAACTAGGCCGATTTGTGTAAGATTGTCCCTGGTATTTATTTATTTAATTTCAACTCGATACCTCATCTTTTTCCTGAGAAAAAGAGTCTTGACAGACATACGGACACACGGACAACAAAGTAAAAAGAACCCTAAAGACCAAACTGAGGCTCGGAACCGGTGTTTACAAATCTTCTAAAATACGCGTTATTTCTGGAATATTTTAAAACTGCATTCAGGAGAAGACAAATATTTTTGGAAACAGCTGAATAATTCAAGCTCAATAATTGCAATAAAATATACGAAAATCTCGTAATCAAACGAAAAGAACGGAAAAAATACCGGTTATTTTGTGTGAAGAGAATACCGTTTTCCGAGCCCTAGACAAAACAACTTAGAAATAAAAAAAATACATTTTGAGTCCAAATAATGTGCACTATCGAAAAGCAATATTCACACCTCAGAAAAACTTAATGTTCCCTATTGAATAAACTGAATTGCTGCCACTGATTCTGTTATGTCGGAATCAGAGCAACCAATTCAATACAGTGACGACAATATTGAGCGATATTTAGGTCAAATTTAATGGCCCTATTTAATGCAATATGGCTTGTTAAGGCGAAGTTTACTAGCGACAGCTTAAATATAATATATATTAGAAGGTCAACTTCATCAGCGAAGGAGAAAAAAATGATAACCGTTTTTATTTTCTTAAGGGTAGTCGGATATAAAGTATACTATATCTATTTGTGAATGACCAGCTACCCATATAGCAAAAATAGTTGAAATTCGTTTCGCCGTATTGGCGTGATGAAGCTACAATGCACATACAAAGAAGAGAATATTGCTGTATAGGTTAGATAAAATTTATTTTAGATGTTAATAATTACTAGAAAGCGCCTGGAACTTCGATCGCGAAGAAAAAGTCATAACCCCACCTTTTTTTTGTTTAGCATAGTCGTGTTAAAAGTATGCTATAACCATCTGTGGATACCCAGCTACCCGTGTACCAAAATAGTTGAAATCTGTTTAGCCGATTTTGCGTGGTGAAGTCACAACGACACATACAAACATTTTATTTTTACAACTTTATAATAGTATAGATTACATTATTCCATACAATAGCGACCTTGCACAAATATTTTTATTATCATTCTCAAAAATAGCATCATAACATCTTCGTTACACATTAAAAAAAAACAATCCATGCATCATGCTAAAATATTACATTTCTTGAATTATTCAGCAACATTCAGAAAACGTTTATATAGATTAACTAGAAGGTGCAACTACGTCAGCGGAGAAGAAAAAAAAGAACCTCTTTTTTTATTCAGCGTAGTCGAGTAAAAAGTATCCTATAACAATCTGTGGATACCCAGCTACCCTAGTACTAAAAATAGATGAAATCCGTTTAGCCGATTTGACGTGATGAAGCCACAACAACACATACGAACATACAAAAAATCCAAAAATAATCTTTTTCAATTCAGTGACCGTTCAATTCAATGGTCAGGTAAAAACTTTTTTTTAAATATCTTTAATGTATAGACATTTTGTTTTTACAACTTTATAATATTATAGATTTTATTCGCTGTACTAACGGCATGATTTGTCATATTTTCATTATGCTGTGTCGGAATCAGAGCAATTGACAGACAACATGGAGTGATATTTGGGTCGATTTCAATGATGCTATTTGGTGCAATATATGTGTTTAGGTGCAGTTGGATCGTTTAAGGTCGAAGTCACTAAGATAGAGCATCGCATTCGTATTTTTAGTTAAAAAAAAGCGTCAGAAACGGTGTTTAGTTTGTTTGTAAGCAAAATAAAGGATATTTAAAAGTCTGATTAAATTATTTACAAAATTCGTTTCCTTTCTTTATATAGTGGCCTGAAATTGGAGCAACATTCAATATATTTATTAGAGTACTTTTGTGAAGAGCGTGCTAAGTCATAAGTTTGAGCCCCAAGTTTATAATGTTATGTAAAAATGTATATATATATATATATATATATTTATTTATTTATTTATAATATTCGCACATACTTAACAATATATTTACAGTACGCCAAACTGTAAAACAGTTTGTTGGCGTCAAATTTCATAACTTTATTTAGAAATATTTACACTGCGGCCTCAAATTTTCTTTATTTTGTACATATATAAATGTAAATCGTCCTTATTTATACTATACTTTTCATCAAAATGTCACTAAAAGAAAAGGATTTTTTCAGTGTCGGTTCATATCATCAATTATTTATTCTACTCTACATTAAAGTTCATATTTGTAGTAACAACATAATTCAGTAAGAAAATCATAACTATGAACACGATTTGCATTATTCAGAAGTTGTATAAATATTCGGCTACACGCGCGAGAACAGCCCTCAGTAGGTATCGCGCAAGCGTGATTCATTTCATGGAGGCTCTCTTAAATTATGAAGCAAACCTATGCTCTCTGTGCATGAAATATGTCAAACTCATTGCTCGTGTCAAAAAACAAAAATCTTAAATACTTATGCTTTTGTTTATACCTACACATAAACTTATTATAGAAAGGATTTTGAGTCATTATTTTTCCATTAACAACTTTAGTTTTTCAAATGAATAACCAATATTCAACAAAAGCTTTATAAATTTAACATATATGCTAGGCACAACCCACTAACCGATTTATGGACTTTTATGTGCGAAAAGTCATACATTGATCACTATAGCCTTAAATAGGTGGTAACGCAGTAATACGTTATTTTCATACTAAACTTTTTAATTATAAACAGTCACCAATATTTTTGAAAAATAATTGAAACTGGCAGATGGAGAAACAATGCTTTATTTTAGATTAATTCGCCACAAAACAATATCACTATCACTTTTTGTACAATATGTCTTTTGTGTAGAGATGCGAAAAAATAGTTAGGCTCTAATAGTACAATGTCACTTTTACGCAACAAGCTTATGCTCGTTTTCAGACATGAAATAAGTCATAGTTAGATACTATTGCTTTGCTATTCAAGATTATACATCTTCCCCTTAACAATGAAATCATCAACACATGGCGAACTCATAAAGTCTTAACATTGAACTAGGTTGACGTAGTAACAATTACTAGCACATGCCTCTGACATTCAGGACGCAATAGACTCAGAACAGTGTTCTCTGTAATCATCAATGTAGCTTATTAAACACAAAAAGTATATTTTTTTAAATAACGCAATGACTGGCAACCGCTTAAAAATAAACGCCATTGACCAATTAACAAGTTCTTGTCATTCTATTGTGATTCCATTTTCAAAATCATAATGTTAATTTTCGCGTGTGCTTGGTGATACATTTTGAAATCCCACTATTCATTCGTTCAAGGAACGGCTACAATTGTTCAAATTTCGAAGCCAATTTTTCCGGCCGAAACCGACAAAAAACGAACGTTACAAAATTCGAATTTGAACATTCGAAACAATAGAATACGTTGATGCGTTACCATGGATTTGGCAGTGAGAGTCGTGTTAATTGTAGTGGTATTAGCGGAAGTCGTAAGTCGAGATTTGAATGAGACTGAGAGAGCCGCCCGAGCCGCTTTTGTTCAGAAACTTTTGAACAAAAAGAAACCGACAGAGGGCAGAGTCAGGCTGTTTGGTGGTCCAGATAAATTCCAAGGTACGCCATTTCATTACAACATTTACGACCTTTCATCTAGCTTCCTTTTATTTGCTCCGAATCTGCAAATCAATATTCACCTTTTCTCCCCTTCCCGCCAAAATGAAACAGTCATATACGAATAAGTATTATAGCTCCACTCAATATTATACACACAAACATTTTCCGATTTAATGTTTTATACAGGGTTGGGCATTTAAATGGACCTAGAACCCGTGGAGCCAATGATAGTGAGATTTTCACTTGTCCCTACTATGTAAAAACTCTTTAAATTTCTGGCTTTCTGCATACCCTAACCCCAGATGTTCTGGAAGATACTTTTGATTCTAAATTGCTAGGTCAGGTTCGATTGGTATTTTGATATCGCATAATTGTCTTTTTGGTTACTAGCCGTTTATTTTTATGATTTTTTAAATCCGTAAATTATTGAAAGTCAATCAAATCAAAATATCTTTTATTCAAGTAGACCTAGGTACAAGCACTTTTGAATTGTCAGGTACAATAAGAGAAGTCTTTGCTAGGAGACATACAATATGATCCAACATTTGATGCAAGGATTAGGGAAAACCTAGAAAAACCTAATCAGATCATTTAACTTAAGTCTAACATTATTGATGAATAATATTTTCTTCTGTTTCCGCGATTATTACTTATTGAAATATAACAATTTAACGGATTATATCGCGTATATTATCTCATTTTTGGATTGTCGCTACCACCAGCTTGGGATCCTGTAACACATCTCATCAAGGAACAAGTGAGACACAGGACTGCAAAACCTTAATTTTCGAACGGTGTAAAATATCTTATCTATTTAAAAAGTAGTTTAATAATTTCTGTTTTTTAAAATATTATATATTTTTTTAATATTATAATTAGTAATGAGGTAGCCTGGGAGTTTTTCTTTGCAACGTTTCTTTTCTCCTTAGTTACGCCTCATTTGTGAAATGCTTCTTGGTAAATTATTAAAAGAAAATAAATAAGCCCTTCTGACACATGTGTAACTGTTTTTACAGCTTAGGCCCATCTGGCATGTATGTACACCTTTATTTGTTTTTTCAAAAATGGGTAGTTTGCACAAAATACATCTTTTCTCAGTCTACCCAGGACCATGGAAACCTGAAAAGCTTCAGAAACGTCGGAAACTAAAATGAGATCATATACGCGATATAATCCGTTAAATTGTTTTATTTCAATTATTGATAAAATCGTAATTTTAAAATTTTTAATTATTAATAAGATAAATCCCAAAAGGATTGTCAATGAAAAAGACGTCATTCAAAATCATCTTGTTGTGGTGGTTGTTCCTTACTGATCTAATGTTTTAATCTGTATTTTTATTTTCATTACACTCTGTATTTTCTCGGAAAATGAAATTTCCAGTTTTAACTTAACTCATTCACTGCCGGGAACCCGCCGAGCGGGCCCTCTGCTCGTAGACGCGTAGCCAATAATAGTTTCCTCGTATGAAGAGAAAAGTGCGTAGCGCTACGAAAAGCTTAGCAGTGAAAGTGTTAATAGATGTCATTGAACAGATCCCTGCTTATTTTTAGATAAGTTTATTGCATCTATATCGGTACCCCTAACGTTTTTTCTCCTAATGTATAGTTTGTCCTAACGCATTTTTTATGAAATTGGAAACATTTCAGGATTGTTATAAAACAAACCTAACCTAACCTAATCTATACGATGATCTTTTAAAAAATCCTGAAGAATTTACGGTTTCTGAAAAAAAAAATGCGTTAGGAGAAACGATACATTAGGACCAACGACATTAGGGATTCGGCAGGAGACCCAAGTTAATCATTCAATTATCTGAATTATCGATTATTTCATTTGAAAACCTAAAAATTAAGCTTTCAAAATGCGCGTCCATACATTGTATGTCTGTCTGAACAAACTTTGTATATTTCAATCAAACCTTTTGATGAAAGTTACTGATTTACCTCAATATGTGGTCGGAAAATAGTATTCTTAAACGGCGTATTCGCCACGTTTTTCTTGTATTTATAAGTTCCTTTTAACTAAAAGGGAGAAGTGCTTGGTTTTGAAAAGACGAAACTAACACGGGATTTCTCTAAAAGTAAAGCCCTTTTGCTGTATGAGTGTTGGTGCTTTATTAACATGCCTGTCCGATATAAACTTATTGTTTGCTGAATTGAATTGTTATTGTGATTATATTTGGATAAATCTGAGTTTTGGAGTGAAGTCCTTGACTTCAGAATTTACTTACGATCTTAAATTGTTCACTTGATGTATGTTCACAATGAATTTTTTTTTTGGGGTTCCGTACCTCAAAGGGCAAAAACGGAAAACTTACTGCATCACTTTGCTGTCCGTCTATCCGTATGTCTGTCAATACCCTTTTTCGCAGGAACGCGTCGAGATAACAAGTTGTAATTAAGATATAAATACTTATGCGTGCAGTCCTTGAAATTGTACAAAAATCAATATTTTAAGTCAACGCCATCCGAAGATACAGTCATTAAAGAAGGTGTTTCCATACAAATTGCCGTCCATAGAAAACTATACGGCACTTCCAGTTGTCATAGAAATATTAAATTAGGTATGAAGGTAGCTCTTATAGCACAACCCACGAAATAAATCTAAAAATCTTATTTTTTAATGTCTGTTTGTCTCTGTCAAAAACCAATATAAAATGACCCCACACTGCGTACATTTTGCTTTGGAGTAGGGCTTAGCTTACACTGGATTTCAATAGATACGTCCGTTTATAGCGTAAGGTACTTGCGCCCAAGATGCCTCTGTTCTTAAGATGGCTCACTATCAATTATTTTGCATTTTTTAAAGTTCTAATTAAATCTAAAAAATAAGTTAGTACCATAGATAAAACTGCAACTTGATATCGAAGTCAAGGAAGTTGAACTTAAAGCAAAAGATGAAAGTTGGAAATCTTAAGAACTGGGCCATTTTGGGTACCTTATTTTTTGCACCGAACCCTCAGTGCGCAAGTCCGAATTGTACTTAACCAGTTTTTTTATTACAAAGCTTTTATTGAACTTGTAGCGTTCGTATATAAGTTATGTTTTTAAAATGTGCAAACTATTTTTCAACCACTTTCTGGGTCCGGTTGAGCTAGGAGTAATATTAATCTAATCATGCTTTTTTTTCATACAAGTTCGGTGGCAATGCAATATTATGATACCATCGAGCTGATCTGATGATGGAGCCGGAAGGTGTTCATAGGAACTCTGTAATAAAATAATGTACCTAATTCTACAGAGTTGGGGCTACAAAGATTATTACTTGATAAGAGACCCGGGTTTGTGTGATGCCAAGATTAAATAAAAAAAAACTTCATACAAAAATGGTCAAATTCAAATTCAAGAAAATTCACTTCCAAGAAAATACCTCTCATGCTTTGTTTACTGAGACTATAATTAAACACATATATACAAGAATTGCTCGTTTAATGTAATAGGATACATCTCTTTACACCGTAAACATCTTGTAAACATGTTATGATGTTCCTTTATAAGTTTAAGTCGGTTAAGGCTGAAATTTTGTGCCGTATTCCATATATGTTGGAAATTAGAACACGGGTCGACTAACGACTGTAGTTACGCCGAACAGATCACGTTTCTGAATTCCTGTTAACACTGAAGGTGTGTCATTCCCAGTATATTTTAATATCTGTGCCAGACAGACAATATTGTGAGAAACGTAAATGGGCAGATATTCCAATTTTTACACCGTCCATTATTATATTATTATTTTTTATCTCTGCTGTTCGGAAAGTTTAATTTTCATGGGTATTTAGTCGGGTAGTCGGGAAAGTATTTTATTGTTACGTACAATTAGCCACAGAGTAGAAGATAATTGAGTTACGTCATATTATTAAAATAAAAGCTTGCATATCGCGATTGCGATAGCGATGCTGATGATGATGATGATGATGACGATGGTGATGGTGATGGTGATGACGATGATTATGATGGTGGTCATGATGATGGTAATGATGATTACTTTTTTCACCTTCGAACTATTAGAAATATCTCGGGTGAAATGCGTCACTTTCGACCCTTGGTTAACCATTACTATTACTAGGTTGTGTGCAACGGCGAAAAATATAGCAATATTTTGAGCTTGTAGGTGTAGCTTTGTGGTTTTACAGGAAAAAGCGCATATTAATTTTAATTAACTATACGCGTATACTGCATAGAGTACATTTAAGAACGTCGTCCGGTGTTATCCCAAGTACGTTCGATGTTCCACGATGAAAAAATATATATACACTAATTTTAGACATATATTAAACAAAAACGGCTGCTTATATGGGGAAATTCAAAATTAATATCGAAATTTTTCTTTGCGCTTTGATTTGTATCAATATCACAATAGATAGTAATGTGGTGTCAATTTTCCCGCATTAAAAACACAGAATCCCAATAAAACTTGTGGTTCATATAAAGAAAAGCAATATATCATATTGGTTTATAACATACAATAACAATTCATAATCGTTAACTTAGTTTGTCAAAAAAATTTAACCCTGAGAGCTTACCAAAATGTCGAAAATTTGTCCGATGTTACCCCTAACATACCTTATATCGCCATCTCGAACGGTCTTGAGCCGACATAGATACGTACCTATAATATATAGTCACCAGCATCAAAATCTGCCTTTACAAAGCGGGTAAAAATATCTGAAACGCCCTAACTGCCCTAGAAATAGAGTTGTGTCAGATATTTATGCGCGCCTTGTTGTTGGAGATACTAATGCTCTTGTACATATTTCAGGCAACGTGTACATTTACCACGGAGGTCGTTGGGGTGCCATTTGCGATGACTCCTGGGATGATGCCGCAGCCCAAGTGGTCTGCAGCAGATGGAACCGAAGCGGGGCAGCCACTCATGGCGGACAATATGGAGAAGCAAAAAGTAAGTGAAATACATTCATACATACTTTTTCGCATTCAGGTAAAAAAGGGCTTTAACCAACTATCGGCGAAGCAACGATTTACGGGTAAAGTCTGGGACAATAGTAGTATACATAGTACAGCATGAAACTAAGCATAAGCATACACCACAGTATAATATCATTACACATATAGTAGTCTATTACTGGGTAGTCCACTGGTGGGTCTCTCAAAGGGTGCATTAATGAGCACAAAAATCAGCCGCCACCAGTCACCCTGCAAGTATAATCAAACCTGAGGACGCTCCTTGCTTTGTATATTGAGACACTTAATATTACTAATTTAAGTAGTAGAAGACGAATATATCTTCGCTTGATTTCTTCTTAGTATGGTAAGAATAAGGGCTTTGGGGTGCCATATGCGATGACTCCTGGGACGATGCCGCAGCCCAGGTGGTCTGCAGCTGATGGAACCGAAGCAGGACAGTCACTCATGGCGCACAATATGGAGAGGAGAAAAGTAAGTGAAGAAAGGGCTTCTTCCTAATAAAGCCTCTTCAGTTACGAATGGAAACGACGAAAAGTAAAACGTTTCTTCAATCATCTTTGTTGAACCAAAGAGTTTTATGTATTAGGGTGATTCTTGGGCTAAGTTGTCATCATCAATCTGAGCAGTTCAGCTGGACATAGCTCGCACCAAGGATGTGCCACTGTAGATATTTTGGAAAAAAACTACTTTAACATATTGTATCGTTCCTAAGGCCTGACAAACGAGGTGATTTTTGGTCCGGCAGTATTTCCGGACCGATGCGACCTTCAAGAAAAGAGCGTAAGTACCTGAAAGACCACAACGCATTTGTGACTCTGGTGTTGCAGGTGTCTATGGGCGACGGTGATTGCTTACCATCACGCGATCCGTCTGTACGTTTGTCCCATCATATAAAAAATGGTACACAGAACACAAAAGTAATGTGCCTGTGCTCTGTCTAGGTACTATAGGAGTGGGACAAATTATCACAAGCGGTGATCGGAAGATGTCATATAGTGTATTCAAATAAAGAATATTCTATTGTGATATAGACACAAGTCAAAAGTGCAAAGAAAAATACGATTGCACTCGCACATGGTCACACCAGGACTCGAACCCGGTACCTCTCGATTACGCGTCGAGCATGTCACCCCTCCACCAGCAAGCACTGTGCCATCCGCATCGAATTTATCTATCCGCTTTGACCCCGTACCTATTTTATTTTTTTGACTTGTATCTATATTCGAATAAAATATAATAATGTGGTGTTAATTTTCCCACATTAAAAACACAAAAACACAAGAATTTGTGTTTCATATTAAGAAATAATATTGTACAAAAAAGCCTGACCTCCAGTTATTCCGCTCGGGATTAAAGACCTTTGCAACACTTGCGATGTCTTTTCGATATAGATTTGTGGGTTGGTCGTTGATTGGGTCTTAAAGGGGCCTTTATTAAATTTTTACGGCGACGTCTATAAAAAGGATCGTACCCTCCTTCGTTCCGTACCTATTCGTACGAAATGGATGATACGAGTACGAAACAGTAAATTTAAGTCGTAAGAAACACAATATACTACTTTTATTTCTGTGTGCGGGATCTTTTGACTTAAAACTGCAAATGATTCCTGTAGTAAGTATTTAGGTATTAAATACAAAATGAGTTTCAATAATGATGTTAGCTGCATCTTGTGGTCAGCGTATGATATCATTAATTCGTAATTATACATTTTGCCTTTGACTTCGTCTCTCAGCTTTGACGTGAGAAACGAGGGACCACTTTACTTGAAGTTCAGATTTTAAGCGCGTACTACTACAGATCTAACGCTTAACTGAGTTTGCTAGGTATGGGAGCAGTACGGGGTGATAATAAGTGACGTGGCATGACGTGTCTTTCCTGTCTCGCTATTCAAGCCTGACGACCGACTGAAGTTACTCGGCGTTTGACGTTCCGTAAACACACCCCTCTCGTACAGCTCCTGTACCTCTGGAACAGACTTAGTTATGAGTTAGGCCTATAGTATATAGTTCACATGTCTAATTCTAATATCAATGATAAACATGACATGAATGGCGGCCATTTCTCTGAATTACGTCTGTCCTTCCCTGCTTGATTTCTCCACTATGCTCGGTTCAACGTGTCGCACCAGGAATATTGCAACAGTAAAAGAGAAAGTAGGTAAAGAGCGTAGTCCAACCTTAAACGCTGGCAACGCACTTGTCACTCCTCTGATGTTGCAGGTGTCTATAGGCGACGGTGATCGCTTACCATCAGGCGAACCGTCTGCTCGTTTACCCTCTATAACATACAAAGTAGTGCTTATTAAAATGTTAAGTTAAAAAATCTTACGAGTATAAGTCAGTTAAAGTTCTTGATGCCCAGGAAAGTTCTGGATGGATGACGTCGTCTGCGAAGGCACAGAGCCTTCCCTAAACCAATGCATCTTCAGCGGCTGGGGGACCTCTGACTGCGAGCCTTCAGAGGCTGCTGGTGCCATCTGCAGCGAGGCACCGATGGAACTCGTAAAGCCAGCTAGGAGGAGCTTGCTAGAGACGCTAGATGAAAGTGCTAGCTTGAGGCTGATAGGTGGAAGAACCAGGCATGAGGGGAGAGTTGAGGTAAGTCGCTAAACACGTGCTTGTATAACAGTGTTTTTTTAATTTCCTTGGCATAATCTTATCCTTTAAATATACACGGTGGCCGCGAGGATTAGGAAAGATTTTAACCACGTACTCTTTAGGTCATAAGGAGCAAAAATTGTTTACTGAACCCTAGGCGAATCGAGCTTAGCTTTGAAGACATTATTAATTTTCATGTAAACAATTTATTGTGATAACTAAAGTACATTAAGCTCTTTTGATCGCGCGTTGTATATATGTGGCCAAGATTCGCGTCGCTATTGACAGAAATCAAAGTGACAGCTACTGCTCAATAAACTCAACTTTAATGGAAAATAACTCTTACCTTTTAAAAGGCATAATATTCATAGAGAATCGAAAATTACAAATTTTTCACGTACTTAAATCAACTAAACTAGATTTGTTTTATTTTTATTTTTTGTTGAATTTGACTTGGTTCTTATAACATTTTTTACTCCTAATGGCATCAGGAATGCGTAGTTAAAATCTTTCCCATTCCTCGCGGGCACCGTGTATGAAGTCGCTTAGCATCCTTCTTACTACCCTGTCACTATAATGTGCACCTCGCCGCAAAATTGATCCTGCACTAACTGCTAGTTTCTGTTTGGCGCTATGGTTGACTGGCAGAGAATGCCTTAAGGCATTAAATCCGCCAACGTCATGTTGGCGCCCTAAATACGGTGCGAAGACAATAAGTAATTTTACAAATAGTGAACTACTCATTGTTAACTTGGCCACTATATTGTGACCGGGTAGTATACCCGTATCATCTCTCATAGAATCTATTCGTGTTAATGGTTACCTACCTACCTCAATCTTTCACTTCTGTCACAGTACCGATAACTGAGCTGCAAATTTATACATCACGTTTCATAGACAATGCACTGCCTACACCACTGAAACAGAGAAAATGGACGACAGAGACGAACATAGTTTAATTTTTTCTTCGATTATAATTTTACTATTAAAAGTTTTGATACGTTTACGCATTGAGCTTATACTTAAAAATATATATTTAAGATAGGCTACGTACAAATATTGTAATAGATAAGAGTTATTTAGAGAAAATGACCGACTGTTGAGTTTGTTTTGGCTTCCTTCTAAACAGTAGCCTCCTCTTGGGAAATGACGTACAGTCAGACTCGTAAAAGTGGCCTTGCGGCCTACTTACAGAATCAAGATCATTATTTCATTATAAACTTTACATTCCGTTCATAATACGCTTAATCAAAATTATATTGTTTAAATTGGTTTCCGTTCCAATTTTCCTCTGTTTGTCGATTTCCCAGTATTCTGTCAAGTTTTACAAAATTCGGCATCAAGTTGATCCAAACATTATATTGGTAAACATCTTCCTAGAAATTTTATACGCAGATTATAATAAGGATGATTGACTTAAAACCGATGTGTTGATTTTATGGCTCATTAATTCTCGTTGATTGAAGTTATTAAGAAGAAGCTTTCAGTCGAAAAGACCTTTAATAATATATCGTTACAATGAAGAATATTTTCATAATGGTTGGCGCCCGGTTTGTCTGCGAGGCTGACGATTCATGGGTTCGAATCCCGGTAAGGGCAAGTGTTATTTTTGTTCTTAAGTCTTGGAAATTTTCTATTTATGAGTAAATATATCTATTAAATATATCATCGTCTAGTCCTCGTAACCCACCATTATGATTCACGATAAATTAAATAATTAAACTCCTGTCATTGGCACCAACTGATGAAGTGTGTACTTCTCTTTCTATATAACCGTATAGCCATCAACTAGCTACATTTATGCTTTATGCCACGATTACTTTGAGACATTAAGTATCTTCAATTTAATTCTAGACTTATGATGGCAGAGGGGAAACCGGGTAAGGTTGCCCCAACGGTTGGTTGTTACACGACTGATACTTTTTACCCGACTATGCTCAAGTGAACAGTAGATATACCTTTACCAACGAAGTCGACGCCCGTCTCCTACTATTAAAAATCTATGCTTGACCTTCTTTATCCAGTTATACTACAACGGCTCCTGGGGCAGCATCTGCGCTGACGGCTGGACCCTCTACGAAGCCCTAGCAGTCTGTCGCCACATGGGCTTAGGCTACGCTGCCCAGGCATCGCAGACGAACCTTTTTGGGAGCTCGAAGATCATCCTCAGTGGCGTACAGTGCCAGGGAAACGAAAGCAACCTGTTCCTGTGCAGTCATCAGGATATTGGCGAAGTGACGTGTCCAGGAGATGTTGGTGAGTAGCATCAACTGAATGAATAATGATCTTTATTCTGTAAGTAGGCCGTTAGGGCACTTTTACAAGTCTGACTCGACGGCATTTACCAAGAGGAGACGCGAGAGAAGAGAGTAGGTATATTGTCTTCGGGTCTATTCATCATCATCATCATCATATCAGCCTAAGGACGTCCACTGCTGGAACAAGGCCTCCCCAAGGATCTCCACAACGACCGGTCGCGCGCCGCCCTCATCCAACCGCCGTTTCCCGCGATCCTCACCAGATCATCGTTGGGGGCCTTCCCACGCTGCGTCGTCCTGTATGCTGTGTCTATAAGCTGTGCTCGAGAGTCGTCACGAACCGTCTCGCATGCAGGTTTGGCGACTTCCAGCCTCCCGAACAAGCCGGTTTCCGCAAAGCCTTCAGTACCATAGACCACATCCATACGCTGCGGCAGGTTATACAGAAGACCGAAGAGAATAACCAGCCACTATGCTAAGCGTTTGTGGACTATGAGAAGGCTTTCGATTCGATTGAGACGTGGGCGGTGTTACAGTCTTTACAGCTTTGCCAAATTGACTTTTAGGTATATCGAAGTACTGCAAAGTTTATATGAGAACGCTACTATGTCAGTTCGCCTCTAAGACCAGAATTTAAGACCTACCCAATTCCAGCGTGGTGTGAAGCCGGGCCCATTAATTATAGCTTAATCTATACTTACACAGATGTAAAGGGTCAAAGGCGTCAAAAAAGTTAAATAATAATAATAATAAATAACAGTATATAAATATAAAAATGTTATGCTAAGTTTAATGGAGATGAAGAGAGTCTCCGTGGTCATAACTTTAAATTAGGAGATGTAAAATGTCTCCATGGTCATCACATATTGTAAAGTGCCTCCAAACAACAAAGTCAGAAATTAAAATATGAATATTACATTACAGAATAATATAACAAGTACTAAAGACTTCATGGTATATGAATTATATGTGACAACCTTCATATTTCCTCTCTAAGCTAATATTTTCATGCGCGCACGAAAAACGGGCCCTACGGCTCGTACTCGTATGCCCGCGATACAGTACGGTGGCGTTTCGTAGCAGCCTTCGGTATGGTGCTAAGTAATTTTGGAACAATCTTCCACAATTGATAAGAAGAGCCCCTACCCTATTTGTTTTTAAATTTCGTTTGAAGCAGTATCTACTGCAACAGCGACTGTATGGGGAGGGGTAGCCTTGCTGGATTTGTCATGGCAGTAAAGCTAAGGGCACCTTCGATATTAGAGGGTGCCCGCAACTTCGTTCGCGGAGGAGAAAACTCATAACCCGTCTTTTTTTCGACTACGTAGTCGCATACCAAAAACAGTTGAAATCTGCGTGATAAAGCCACAACAGTTTGAATTACACATATTTCGCCTTCTCGCTCTGTACTCATACTGACGTCGTTTTCATAAGACTAACATGGCACGACTTCCATCCATTTACACAGAAATACAGAAAGGACTAGAGATATATAGTATAGTACTCGTATCTCTAACGGTGCGTACCGCAGCACATTACCGTACGCATTAATCCTACGAAGCTACCGAAAATGGACTGAACCACGAAACTCACCTCTTTCGCCTTATCTCCCTCACTCTTAAGCAATAAAACTGCAGTGTAATACAAACAGCACACTAATAGTGTCGTCTGGTAATTTCGTTTTACGTGCGCAACCTGGGGCTAAATTTAATGTGGCATACGACATTTGTCCGAGATACCACCTGTATATGTCCGTCTTGATTGGCAAAAAAAACGCAAGATGGCAAGTCATATAGCTAAGGTAAAAAATAGTGCAAGCAATATACCTAATATTGCTATATTGAGCCATATCTTACTCGTACCACACACACCAGCTGTTTAATGTAGCATAATTAATATAAGCTCGAATAGCGAAAATCGATATACGTCTAAATATATATATTTCGCAAATTTATTTTCCCAACTGTTTGATTTCCCCAACTATACATTGATTTAAACTTACAAGGTCTTCACTTATTACCACAACACAACAAGACGGGGCTTAATCGCGTATGAATATAATTTATTTAACTACCTTTCGTTGGTAATTATTTGAAGTTTCGGACGTCGCGTTACGTCCATAGTCTCAAAGGAACTGGAGATAGTATCAACATCTTCATATCAAATCATATTTATACGCGATTAAGCCCCGTTTTGTTGTAGTGTGATAATTTCTCCAGCTATGTTTTCTATTAAAACGGTACATTTTTCGGAACTTTTATAGAAAAAACTGCTGGGGAAAAGTTGCTGGTCTCGGATAGACGATATACACACAATTATATTCTCTCAACTGTTTGAACTGATAAATCGTGTATATATTTTTGCAGCTGACTATACTACATACTTTATGACCGTGATATATCATAATATATGTCCAAGATATTGCTCACTTCAAGATATTGCAGTGCCTCGTTCAATTCGGCCCCTGAACTATCTTTACACTCAATTGTGTGACATTTAGGTGAGATAATGGTGTTATAAATTGAGCTTAATTTAAGACAGCGTCGTCTAAAGGACTGTAATAGGAGACGAGGTGCTTTGTCTCAGACGCGGTCGCGGTGTGTAAGGACCATAAATCGTAGCTTCCCTTCGTCTTGTGTGTTTCCCTCAAGCATACACAATCCGGGGTTGAATGGGCTAAGTTTTAATGTGGCGTAGCGTAATCCAGCATAAATATCTTCGTAGAAAGCTGAATTCCACGAAGTATTATATTACTTAAACTGTTTCTTAAACTAGATATAGATAGATTACGTGCCTTTTTAGTCACCTGAAGTCACACTATTTATAATTCAATAATTGAATAAAATTATCTTATGTTTGTAGCACACGTAACTATCCCTTCTCAATGCAACTGATACGGCCGGATTTAAAGAGTCACAGACTATAGCTGACGCTAAAAAGCCTACCTTTGAGGCATATAAGAAATGAAGCAACTTATTATACACCGTGAGCATTTGGTTTCGATGGACCAGGCTGTAGGTCGCCCGTATTAGGAGAGGAGACGTGGGTTCGAAATCCTTCGAAGCATACAATTTTATAAGTTTCCGTATTTATATATTTGAGATACTGTTGTCATAAATTGAGCTTAATTTAAGACAGCGTATTGTAAAGGACTGTAATACGTATCATTAGAACAATCAAAGTAATAACGATGGAAACATTTCAAAAACTGAAGTAAAATTTAACATAAAACGTTTCTTTCAGAAACATACGTAACAAATGTTTCTACAGATGAAATGTTTTACAGATTTGGAAAATTATGAAATACTAGCTGCTGCCCGCGACTTCGTCCGCCTTAAATTCGTTTATCGCGGATGAGGGTATTTTTCCGGGATAAAAAGTAGCCTATGGCCTTCCCCGGGACTCAAACTATCTCCATACCAAATTTCATCCAATTCGGTTCAGCGGTTTAAGCGTGAAGAGGTAACAGACAGACAGACAGACAGACATACAGACAGACAGACAGACAGACAAACATACTTTCGCATTTATAATATAAGTATGGATTTCAGTAATTGCCCGTTGCTACACACCAAAAATTACGTGTGTTTCGTACACGTAATTTAAAGTGCTTAAATAGAAAAATACCAGTTGTAGCAAAATTCAATCGTGAGCGTATGAAGTAACATTTTATGCACTAGGTACTAAAACCCTTACTCATCTACTACAAATTTATTATTATGCCCCGGCTTCATTAGCGCGGGATTGTATTATGTCAATTACGCCATGAAAATCGAATTAGGTCCGGGCAAGTATTTCGTACGTAAAATTTTAAAGGCTATAACCGCGCCGGCTGAAACATTAGCGCTTCAACGCTTACGTAGCCTGGTTATAAAATGAAAGACTAGGTACACGTAAATGTATAGCATTTACCCGCTGCGTTGCCCGCGTTACCGGTAACCGAGTAGCTTATGATTTAATGATTGTTGCCCCATACAAATTTCCACACCCTTTGGACAACATTTCTGGGATAAACATTTCCATTTTCCCTTTCTAAGATCAAACAATCGCAATACCCAATTTCATCTAAATTGGTTCACCCGCTTTGGAGTGAAAAGGTAACAGACAGACAGAGTTACTTTCACATTTATAAATAAGTTTTAAAGATTGGATAGTTTTGACGAGCATGATAATGGCGGTGACAGCGTCGATTATTATATTGATAATGACAAAGATGCCAACGATGATGATGATAATCATGTTGATAATGATGCGTATGATGATAATAACGATAATGACAATGTCCAAGGTCACGTGGCAGCCGTGGTGTGCACCGACCGCCTGGCAGACCTAGCCCTAGACACCACCGCCATAGAACGGACGGCCCATCTCCAGGATGTGCCCATGTACCTACTACAGTGTGCTATGGAGGAGAACTGCCTCAGCAAGTCTGCGTACGAGGTAATAACGTGCTTGAAATTGTTTCATTGATTTAAATTATGACACTAGTCCATTTTGATAACAATATATACTTAGCCGATTATGCAACTATTACAAGATTCATAATCCTCTTGCCTATATCCCTTTTATTTTGGGTCGGCGCTGTATTTTTGTTTCTTCCATCCCTCTTTATCGCCCGTCATCTCGGTGTTTAGATTATTTCTTCTACATATCATTTTTCACACAATTGTCAATTTTTTTTCGGTCTTCCTCTTACCTTATCGCTTTTCCCGACACATGATTTCATTTCTCCTCATAGGTATTGAAAACACGAGTTTCATAATAAGACGACACGAGTGTTCTAATGAAAAATTATGTATGTTTACATACATTACGTTCTTCTTCTTGATTGTATCCGTCATGACTGATGATCGTGGTTGATGGGTGTCATTCGAGCACGAATGCACGCCCGTCATCGATTCCTATCCATTGCATTTTTCACCATATCATGAAACTTTTGCGGCGGTTTCTCGCCTTTAAGCTGCTGAGAATCAACTACTCGGCGGCTTTCCACCTGATATTCAAACTATTCAGGGAGTAGACACCGTGGATGACACTGTGGATGGATTCATATATCTGGGGTCTAAGATATGCAACGATGGCAACTGTGCTCCGGAGATCAAAAGACGCATAAGTATAGCTAAAGATGCCATAAAAAGACTCAGCAAAATATAGCAAAACCGTGGAATCTCCAGAAACACCAAAATGTGACTTGTGTAGGTTCTTGTTTTCCCGATTTTTACCTATATGGAGCCGAAACGTGGATCATCAAAAGCAGAGAGAAACAGCGAATTGATGCTTTTGAGATGTGGTGGTGGAGACGTATGTTAAAAATACCATGGACAGCAAGGCGCACCAATCAATCAATGCTTTCGGAGCTCAGGGTACAGGCACGACTGTCCACAATTTGCTAGCAACGCTTCAGCTACTTAGGCCATATAATGAAAAAGGGAGACGAAACTTTGGAGAGGTTAATCGTTGTTGGTAATACTGAATTGAAGACATCACATTACCCTATTTACACACATTTTCATAATTTTATCACAAATTTTCCACGATGTATTCAGGAATCCAAGGTAGCTAACTGGATTGCAATCATGCTACCAATAACTGACCTTCTCGAAGGGGCCGATATCACTGCAGTAATATTACTAGTCAAAGCCAAAGTAATAATAGACCATTACATTTAGCCTTTGAGCTCGTTATAGAGATATTCTGATATAGGTAGAAAATACAGTATGTTACGAAATAGTTTTGTAAGAGGGGCCAAACTACACGAGTGACGTGGGTGGCAATTTGAGACGGAGACGAATATCTCAAAAAAAAAAAAACGCGATAAGGTTTTTTTGACTAAATTACACACACGATGCATACAAAACTTTTAATGACTAGGCACTTTTCAATAAAACACAAAACGTAACAAAATTTAAAATCCAAAACGTCAAGAGAACAAAGTAATAGGAGGTTAATCCATCAATGTTGATGATGACTTACAGTGATGAAGACTATATATTTTTTCAAAAACATGAAAATTAGTATTACCTAAGTTGAAGTATCAAGAACTAGAATAGGTGATACAAATGTTCATTTACAAGATTTAGTTACAAAAATTTCATGTTGATTACGTTATCTTTACTATTATAAAGTTATAAAACAGAAACGTCTGTACAATAAAGATATTTAAAAAAAAGTGAATCGGACTATTTGAATGCCATTAATCAAAAAAAATATTTTTTTTTCTATGTTCGTAGGTATGTGTCATTATGGCTTCATCACTCCAAAACGACTAAATGGATTTAATCTATTTTTGGTACACGGGTAGCGGACTATTCACAGAAGGTTATAGAATATTTTTTTAATCCGATTGCGCTAAAGCAAACACGAGGGTTTTGATTTTTTTCTCATCCCCTGACGAAGTTCCAGGCACAATGTAGTACAGAATAAAGATCATTATTACATCGTTTAATTCATATTAGTTTATAACTCAGAATGGTTAACTTAAAATAACACGATACCGTATGCAATTAACTTTTCTTCAAACAAATACGGTAATTCTCTGATTCTTTAATCTTTAAATATATTCCTTTCAATGATAACATACGATATTCACATTATTTATGAGGTGTACGTACGTCAAATCAATTGGCATTTTTATACCGATCCGAGTTCGATGCTCTGAAACCAGCCTGATATACTCAGGTTGTCATTTTTACCGACTGAGGTACGCCACCATAAAAAATTACAATAACCTCTTTTATTTAATACTTTACTAACAGTCAAGGAATACTCGGTTTTTAACCGAAATTCGAATCAAAATCGAGTTTAACCGAATTAAAACAGAAACTTGGTTTTCGGTCATAGTTGCATTGCCTAATCGTATGTAATCGATTTTTCCATGATATTCGGTGCGTACGCCCAGTTTTGCATTTCAAGTTTATCTCATCATCATAATATCAACCTGCAGCCGTCGACTGTTGGACAAAGGCCTCTCCCAAAGATGTCCACAACGACCGGACGTGCACCGCCCTCATCTATCGGTTCCAAGTTTAACTAAACAAGTTTTATTCTTGTAAAACAAAAAACGCCGAGCAAAGCTAGGCCACCCAGGTTCTGTTTTTGAACGGGAAACGTAAAGGCGAAAGAGAACTTATATTGCGATGGAAACTTACTCATGATATTCTGAATAATGTTCTCTTTACTTAAATCAAAATAAACAGCCTACATTATTTTATAAGGTTTATTTATTAGCTGAGACAACCAGGAATTTGATGAAATTTCAATAAAAACAGTAAAATCGTTTTTGGTTGGGCCATTAATCTATACTATTATGAATACTATTCTAAAATAGTATAGTATTACTAATCCGCTGACTAAGATACAAGGACAAAATCGTGAAAAATCGTATTTTTTTGTACTTAAAAAAACTAACATGCCATATGCTTAAAGGTATTTCAAAAACTTTCATTTTATAGAGCGTCGAAATCGTCAGTACTAACAGACTGTGTTAATTAAAATTTAAATGAATATCTCGATTTCAATTCTATTGAACCATCTGCTAATCTATCACTTAAATAAAAAGGTCTACCACATTATCATGCCGCTAAGTTATTGTTTTTTTTTTTTTTATTTACTATCTGGTTAAACATAATATTAACAAAGTCTTTTTTTAAATATTGTAATGCACTTGAATAACGTGTCTATTACTTCTTCTCTTCTATACTATTAAAAAGTTGTAAAAATAAAGTGTCTGTACATTTTTTAAATCTTTATTGCACAACAAATAAAGGCACACTTGGCGGACTTTATGACTTAAGGCATTCTCTACCAGTCAACCATCGGGCCAAACAAAAACGTTCAGTTGGTGCAGGACCTTGGCAATTGATATGTTATCCAAGTGATAAATGGGTCATTGACGATTTTTTACGAAAAAAAAAGTGTCACGAAGACGTTAAAGTTGAAATTAACGATAAAAAGATTTTCTTCTGTTTCCGCGATTATTACTCATTGAAATAAAACAATTTAACGGATTATATCGCGTATATTATCTCATTTTAGTTCCCGACGTTCCGGAAGCTTTCCAGCTTTCCATGTAACTTTGACAGCAAAGCAATTGTAACTTTGACAGAGGAAAATACATCTTTTCTCAGTCCACCCGTGACCATGGAAAGCTGGAAAGCTTCCGAAACGTCGGGAACTAAAATGAGATTCTGCCTCTAAGCAAAATATGACAAATAATTATATTGCGATTAGTGAATTAAATAACACTGGTTGAGCCCTAATTAGTGACTGGTGGCTTGTGTCTTCATCATCAGTTTCTCTTCACCAAATGATGTTTTTCGAGTGTAAATACTTGTTCTACTTTAATAAACACCGAAATCGCCATACATGTGCCCATAACATTTGAGGAATTCCTTCGATTCCTTATCGATCTCATCATCAGATCTTCACCAAAATTTTATGGGACCAACGTGAAGATTTCTACTCTTAACCGAAAAAATAATTTTTCAAATCAACTTGCGGTCCGCGAATTAAATAACACTGGTAGACCCCTCAATGATAACTGATGGCTTGTGTCTGCATCATCGGTTTCTCTTAACCAAATTTTTATTTTCAAATGTTGATGCTTAAACTACTGTAATAAATACCGAAATCACAATAGATGTTCCTCATGGATCCCGGAATCACAATTTGGATATACCAACTCATGAAAAAAAAAAATCCAAATCGTCCTGTAAATGACGGAGTTCCGAGGTAACAAACATAAAAAATTGGGGCCCCTTTCTTTCCCATATATTTATTATTCCGAATTTCGTTAGTCAGAAATTGATATCCATATCATTTACTGACATAAGCATCAATAGTCATAATTTTTGTTAAGTATAACGCTTAATAGATCTAACATTAATAACCTATAACATTAAATACTCTAATCACAAAAGTTATAAAATTGCTGACTATAACATTCAAAGGTCTATCAATCATGTTTCAGAAATATTTAAAGGCATATATTGTAACCTACTAATGGTTCTTACTCATATCGTTTTAATAACTAACCGAATTACATCTAAAAAACTGAATGTTCATTACGAAGTTATGATTTTCCTTAGTTTAACAAATTTATGGACTATGATGCAACTTAGAAAACTTCCCTACCTACTCGACTCTAAGGCAGGTCAGTGTAGGTACGACGATGAGCGAAGCGAGGAGGAGTGTTAGGTTGAACTGTGACCTTACAGCGCGCGAGCCGAGCGAGCCCTATCATAAAACCATAACACCGACTGCTACCAAGTCCGACTTCGGTTAGGTTAGGTACGACGACGAGCGAAGCGAGGAGGAGTGTTAGGTTGAGTTGTAACCCTAACGAGCGAGCGAAGCGAGCGAGCCGCGCGGTAGCTTTATAGGCACAAATGTAGGACTATATTAATACGAACTACTACCAGGTCCAGGTCAGGTCAGGTACGGAGGTACTTGCGAATATAGACGTTGTAACAGTTATAATAAGGAAGGCTATTGCTTCTAACATTCTGGAAATGATGCTGTATGGATTTTAAATGTTATGGGCATCGACTTTTATGACTATCAATAATTATGACCTACAAAAATCTGACCACCGATTTATACTGTTCATTTTTATGACTTATGTCAATATGACTAAAAAAAATTCTGACGTACAACGTTATTCACTTCAAAAATCGAACTTCAAACTTTATGGGAACGAATAGAGACCCAAAAAAATTAAATTAATAAAAACATACAACCGAATTGAGAACTCCTTTTTTGAAGTCGGTTAAAAAGCAAATTTTACGTGTTAGCTTTTTATATTTTTGCATACCCGCTAAAACATTTAAATTGGGTGCCCTTACCTGGGGCGATAAAATAGATTGTCTCAGATCTCCTTAATCACCGGGTCCGAAAGAACGCGGAAATTGAAGAGCTAGTCTGAGCCCAATGTAATCGGCGAAACCAAAATCTGCGAGACTTCGCTGGCTCAGTCACGGAGACAGAATTTAAGAGCATCGTGCAGCCAAAAGAGTCTACCTTGGACGTCCTAATGGACAACGTCTGGTTGGGACCGAGGTATCGCGTGATCGACGAAGTCCAGAAAGGCTTGTGCCCGCTTTAAGGGGCCGATTTCGATTGGCGACAAGCAGCACAAGATAGAGTGGGATAGCGTAGTTTAGTAATGGAGGCCAAAATCTACTTCGGGTCTGTGAGTCAGCGTAGTAAGTAAGTAGTAAGTTATTATATATACAGTTACACAAGACGTTCAAAACGTAAAATAAGATTTTACCAAGATATCTGTTCCCAATATTTCTGTGTTCTTTTTTTAATATCGAGAATCATAAAAACGCTACAATACGAGAATTAATTATTTTGTTCCACCGAGGCGGACGCGGTCGAATAATGAGCGCAGACCCTTGAATAAAGTTGGAAAATCGTATTATACCAGTTTTCAGCGATACGCGGCGATTTTTTCACAGTCTGCTGAAGCCACCTAGGGTTACCACGACGCATGCAGTCCATAAAATAAATCAATTAGGGAAAATTATATGAAAAAAACCACACATATAGTTGATATCGCAACTTCAATTATGAAGGAAAAAGTCATAACCCTGTTTGTTCTTTAGCCTCCCTAGTAGGCTAAAGAACAAACAGGGTATGCTATAACCAATTGTAGGTGCCAAGCGTTCTCAAAATAGATAAAATATGTTCGGCCGTTTAGGCGCGATGATGGGACAAAGAGACACATACATAAAAAATAAAAATACTTATGTTAATATTTTTGGGCCCTCAAAATAGCACGTTAATTTTTTTTTGGAAATATATTCAATGTATGAACAATTTATTTTTACAACTTATAAGTAACTAGAAGGCGGAGGACTAAAAAAAATCATAACTTCTTTTTTTGTCTTTAGCATAGTCCGATAAAAAGTATCCTATAACCATCTGGAGATATTTAGCTACCTGCGTACGAAAAATAGGTGAAATCCATTAAGCCGATTTAGCGTGATGAAGCGAGCACGACACATACAAACATACAAACATTTTTTTTTACAACTTTATAATAGTATAGATAGGTAGACTAAATGATAAAGTATACGTTAATTGGAAAATAAGTCACTACTGTTTTTTTCCTACAGGGTAGACGGAAGGTATATTAAAATACTTATCATTCGACTGTCCGCTCGTCTCTTGAGCGGAGCCTTAACCCAATTTTTCCCTTTTATCGACTTTTTTCCAATTTTTCAGCGTATTATTTTTGCGAAGCGTTTTTCCCGACAATCATCCAAGCCAGTGAATTGTTAACGTTTTACATTATTGCTTAAGTTATCGGTGTGAACGTCCTTTCGCCAAAAAAATCATAAGTCAAATTATTTCATTTACTGAGAATTAAAATATTTTACAACTGAAAAATTTCTAGCTGTAATATAATTAGATTCTCCTATACATTTTCCTTCGCAGAAGAGAAAAAATAGCATTAACCCCCTTTTTTTTCTTCAGTGCAAAATATAGGCGAAAGGATCCTAAAGAGAGATCCATAGATTTCTCACTATCCATGTATCAAAAAAAAATGATAGGAACATTTTTTTACCTACACAGTACACACACATGGTCCGATACTACATGGCCCATTAATTTTAAAAAGCTCGTACATTTATTAAGTACGTTATTTTAAATTGGGATGTTTTTTTGAAGATGGACGATCAATCTTGCTTTTGGTAACGATCTAATGCCTGTTTAGGATTTACTCTAAACATACAATTGTTGTTTATTTAAAATGTAATTAAAATACATATTAAGTATACGCACTTGGTATAACGGAAATAGATGTAACGGTCAGGGTGAAGTGTGTCTGTCTGTCTGTTTGTCTCTCTATCTGTCTGTCTGTCTGTCTGTTACCTCTTCACGCTTAAACCGATGAACCGATTTGGATGAAATTTGGTATTGTGATAGTTTGAGTCCCGGGAAAGGACATAAGCTACTTTTTATCCCGGAAAAATTCCCTTATCCGCGATAAACGAATTTAAGGCGGATGAAGTTGCGAGCACAAGCTGGTACGGTACCTATATATAGTCGTCTGTCTCTGTGTAACTACTTATACAGGGTGTCTTATAAGGAGCGGAGAAAATCGTCTACTTAAACATGAAAATAATCATTTTTAAATTTCTATAAAACGTGTTTTAAAAGTATCAAAAATTTTATTGAATTTAAAGCAACTTTTCTCTTTTTTATACCAGTTTTATTACAATACCAATCGATTATTTTCTCACAGATACAGAAAACGAATCCTGCCTGGCAATACGAGACTCGACGTCTGCTGCGCTTCACAGCCTCATCCCTGAACATCGGTAATGAAGAGTTTCGACCATACCTGCCAAAACATCTCTGGCAGTGGCATCTTTGTCATATGTAAGTAAATGCATATTTACGGTACCCGTTCACAGACTGTATTACAGTAATAAACAAAAAGAAGCAAAAACAAAAGAATGATCTGGATGAAATGAAATGTTGAGCAAATAGGGCAAAATACTCGCGGACAAAGAATACGGGTCTATATGAAAAACTAGAAATTATGCTAATCCTAATATAACAGAGCTAGCGGCATGAATAAAACTATATGTTATAGATAATTCAATAGTTAATAAAACAACATCATATGTTGGAAACGTTATTTATTAAAATTATATAAAAAAAAACTGTCTAAAATGTAATTTTTGTGACAAGCTTTCATTGCTGACTGTACTTTTCTTTGAACATCCATCAATTACTCTACGAGACGATTCTAAAGAGCCCAAACTCGATAGGATTGAGTTATTTTATTACAGAGTTCCTATGACCACCTTCCTGCTCCATCATCAGATCAGCTCGATGGTATCATATATTAGTGCATTGTCACCAAACTTACATAAGTATGCCAAATTTTAGCTCAATTGGAATCCGGATAGTAATTTAACTTGCAAGATTCCACCCGAACGTTTGTTAATATTACATACATACATTGCAAGTTCAATAAAAGCTTGTAAAAAAACAGGCTAATTGTGAGTCGGAATCGCGCACCGAGGGTTCCGTACAAAATATATGCTACAAACGGCCGTATCTATGAAAATCCAGTGTTAGCAGAACCCTACTCCTTAGCAAAATGTACGCGGTGTTCGATCATTTTACATTGGTTATTGACATAGACAGACATACATACAATTATAGTGTTTTTAGTATGTGGTGTTATAGCGGCAATAGAAATACATCATCTGTGAAAATTTCAACTGTCTCGCTATCACGGGTCATGAGATACCAGCCTGGTGACAGGCAGACAGACAGATAGACAGATGGACAGCGGAGTCTTAGTAATATGGTCCCGTTTTACCCTTTGAGTACGAAACCCTAAAATATCAACAATGTTTGCGTTGATTAATTAAAAGAATTTACCTCACATGCCACACAAAAACGAACTTTAAAGCAAAATTAAAACTTCATATTACCTCTACGAGGGGCAAACCGAAATGATCGGGAATTTAAAAAACTATGTGCACTATATACATAAATTATATTTTATTGTTTTTCGAAGTATTCTCCGTTACATTCAATGCACTTTTGCATTCTTTTAAACCAGTCATTAAAACAATAATTCCAGTTTGAAGTAGGCATTGCCAAAATGGCCGATTTATAGGCTTCCACAGCGGCTTCTGGGTTCTCAAACCGCTGACCACGCAATAAATCTTTAATTCTAGGGAACGTAAAAAAATCATTTGGACTCAGGTCAGGGCTGTATGGAGGATGGGACATCAACTCAACGTTTTCGTCGTTCAAAAATTTAGTTGTTTTGTGGGCGGTGTGGGAGCTCGCCTTGTCGTGGTGTAAGATGACGCGGCGTCTCGGGTTCCCTTGGCGAAGTTCGGCCAGCACCTCCGGCAAACAAACTGTGATATACCAATCAGCGGTAACGGTTCTTTGTTCTTCTAGAGGAATTGTGGCAACATGCCCCTTTTTTGAGACGAACGAAGCCACCATCTTCTTCGACACGCTTCGAGAACGCACAACTTTCGTTGGTTTGACCTCGTCATCGAAGACCCATACTGCCGACTGGTGCTTTCTTTCAGGCTCATAAGAATAAATCCAGGATTCGTCACCCGAGACCATATTATAAACGGCTTTTGAGTTTCCTAAATTGTAGCATTTCAGAATAGATCGGCACCAATCAACACGAGCCGCCTTTTGCTCTTCAGACAAATTATGGGGTACCCATCGGGAAATCAATTTTCTGACACCCAACTCACCATGCAAAATAGTGTGAATTGCAGTAATTCCAATGCCTATGGTTGCCCGAATCTGCTCGTATGTCACATGTCTATCTTCTTTTAGTAGTTTTTCCACAGCCGCGATGTTTTCAGGCGAAACCGCCGTTTTCGGCCGACCTGATGAAGGTACGGTGCCAAGAGAGGCACGACCCCGTCGAAACTCAGCATACCACCGATATATTGTCGTCTGACTAGGTGCTTCAATTTCGTATATAGTAACAAGCTCATTGCGACATTCATCTGGAGATAAGCCACGACGAAAGTTATGGTAAATAATTGCACGAAAATTTTCACGCGTCAGCTCCATTTTGTTCATCGAGTTGTCAATTTAAAAATGGAATTAAAAAAATATATCGTTCTTTTTTTAAATTGTAAAAACGGCATCGTGATTGTAAGTCGCCAGTATGCATGTGACAAAAAAGGATTTAATGTAACTCAGTTTAAAGTACTCTATTCCCGATCATTTCGGTGTGCCCCTCGTATGGGCTCTTCTTACAGGCTACCAGACGATAAGGCATGCTGTCTATTAAGTTTCTTATGCGATGTTGCGGGATATTGGTACATTTTTGTACCAACGCTTCTTTCATTTCTCTAAGTGCAGCTGGGACGGGGTTCCCATGTCTTATACACGGGTCTCCTTCGGAATCCTTAATGTCGTTTGTCCTAATGTATCGTTTGTCCTAATTTATCGTTTGTCGTAACTTCCAGAAACCGTAAATTCTTCAGGATTTTTTAAAAGATCATCGTATAGATTAGGTTTGGTTAGGTAAGGTTTGTTTTATAATAATCTTGAAAAGTGTACAGTTTCATAAAAAATGCGTTAGGACAAACATCGTTAGGGAGATCCCTTCCCTTATACACCCCCAAACCTCGTCTCAAGGGTGCCCAATTGGATTTAAGTCAAGGCTTCACGAGGGCCAGTCCACGCAATTGGCACCTGAAAATACTCATTTAAAATTTGAGCTGTATGTGGCCTTGCATTGTCAAGCATGAATATGGAATTTTCAGCCATACCAATTAAGTCAAAATATGCTCATTCAAAAATCTCTTTTACATATCTTGCACTTAGTTAGCATACCATTTTCTATCAGCACTAACTCCGTTTGACTTTTTGAAGAGGTTCCAGCTCAAACTGCAACAGATCCAGCGCCGAACGATACTTTTTCCTCCAAACCAGCTGGAATAAGACGTGCCCCTTGCCGTCGATAAGCTCTTCGCCGCCCATAATGTGCATAAAGCAAAAATATGGATTCGTCAGAAAGCATTACTCGTACTCTTGCCCATTCGTCTTCCTATTGTGCATTTTCGCGGGTGTAACGTAATCTTGCTACTCAATGTTTCCTTTCAACTTTAGGGCTTCTTGCGGGTCTATGTAGGGTCAAATTAGCTTCTTGAAGCCGCGGCCTTACAGTCCGTTCGCTTACGTCGTCTCTTTGGGTCTTTCGAAGTTTTTTATTTATTTATTTATAATGAATAAATATTGTGGTACATTTCTTACAGATAATTCGCCAAACATGCGTTTATTTGCGATTATAGCACTCACTTTCCATTTGTGTTTTAATGTACCTAACCTTGCTATTGCGTTATGTATGTTATCTGATAAATAAATAAATTTGAATTTGAATTACACCATCCCTTAATTTCATCATAACTATTAATGTGATCACATGACACAGCGTACCGCCAAAATGGCCATAAGATAAAAAGCTATTGCCCGGTTCTACGATCAATCTCAATACCAAGCTGAGAAATACGATCACACATGAGTAAGTGATAGTGTAATACCGGGGTTATGAGTTATAAACTAAATGGCCGGGGTTATGAGTTATAATACAATGATATACATATTTATTTACTGATAGAACTTTAGTTAGGGTAAAATAACATTGTGCTCTTATTACAAGTATCTAGTAGCAACTTTTCTTTTTTAACCGACTTCAAAAAAGGAGGAGGTTCTCAATTCGAACTATTTTTTTTTGTATGTATGTTACTCGATATCTCCGAGAACCGTGAACCAATTTTCAATTTTTTTTTTAATCGAAATGGTATAACTCCGAGTTGGTCCCGTTGGCACTAAGTCTAAGTCTGAATCTATACAGTATATACAATCAATGTTATTTTGGAGTCGGTGCTATCGTGTCACAACTTACTAAAATCGTCAATTTTCAATATTTTACACATTCTTTATATGGCACCGACGCCAAAATAAGATTAATTGTAGATACTGTATAGATTGAGTATACAAACGGTTACTTGTAAACTGAAGAAACTGAATTATGGCGTTATTTTTTTACTTTTTAGTTTTTAAAAAGTTTATTTATTTGAAGTTGATTTGTTACTTCAACTGCCGTGAGATGCCGATTTCAGAGCATGATCATAACACTAAATCGATCCTCTCGAGCCGTAATAGTGCATTCTCGGTCTGCCAGTTCCTGGTCTTCTAATGTTCTGCCCAGTTTCTTGGAACCGTTGGACATAGTGACGATACGAGTAATGAACAAAAAGTTAGCGACATGATAGTAATTCAGTAATTACCGTGAAAGACTACAATGACTGTCTTTTATCGATTTGATTTGACAGATTGAAAACAAAAGTATGAAAAAAAGCAAAAGTGAAACAAGCGCGATTAAAATTTATTACCAAATTAGAGCTTTTTTTTCCAATTACCTTCTATAGCATTCAGGATTTTATGCTTGAAGTATTTAGTAAAGTAACTAAATACTCAATGTCGTATGAGATTTTATGTCATACGACATGAAAATGATCTTTAATATAGGGTTAGTTTCATTCATGTACTATTATTTAACTGCGAGTGTAATCGAACGATGCGCTAATCTACGTGCTCATAAGCGCAAGACTAATATAATGCGATAGTAACTCTGTCTATCTGTCATTCTGTCTGATCAAACTGCTTCTTTTTTTGTGCACCAAGCAACCAAGTATGAATTTTAATAAATTAAGTTTCATATGCTCATATTAAACCCAAACACGTAATAAATAATACTTCATTTGCACAAATAAATTACATTTCATCTTTCTGCATGCGAGCGAAACTCATTAAATTACAAATGGCAGACTTAAGTGCAGACAAAAGAATTTCTTTCAAGAAAATATCATTAAATTCAAAGGTACGGGATTGTGAACAAACGGATACTCTCATGTAATCTCAAAGAATCTGAATTCAGTATAATCTAACCATTTTTGCAAACAATGACGATTTCAAGGCTCGAATTTTTTGTAACAAACTGAATTCTTGTTAGGTAACAGAGAGACCTTACCAACTGTGATAGTCAAAAATGAGGCGTCTTTTTTATCAAGGGTATGATTTTTTTCGGTAGATGGATTCTTATTTGGGGAGGTTTTAATCTAGTGTCATTATGTCTTAATAAGCCTCTCAATAAACACAACTTTTAACTTTGACTGTGTGAAAATCTCAATACGATGCGAGAGCATTGGTCGTACTCTGTGTAAGGGTTTAATTATTATCTTAGCCCCATGTAGCTCTTATGTGAGCTTCAGGGATCGGAAATTTGTATACATATTTATCTAAAGTATTCTAAACTTTGGCGGCGGCGTTGTTGTTCAGTTCTATAGAAGCGGACTATGTTTTATTTTTAATAACTTTCGTCAGCGTCGGAAAAAAATAATTATAACCCACGATTTTCTGGGCGTCGTCAGATAAAAAGTATTATTTAACCACCTGCGGATGACCAGCTACCCGTGTACCAAAAGTAGTTGAAATCCGTTAATCCGATTTGGCGCAATTAAGCCACGACAACAAACATACATAAATATATTTTTTTTGATTCAGTGACCTACATATAGTCTAAATAACTTATTTTTTAAAAATATCTTCAATGTCACTGTTCTTCAATGTTCACAGACATTTCAATTTTACAACTGCTTAGTATTTATACATAACGGCAGAATATTTAATTATGCTAACATAAATGCATATGAAAGTATTTACATTAACTAATTGACGTTAATTATAGATTTATTAAATGTTATATAATTCACTTGAAACTCATTCAACTAACGGGGTTAGAGGGGCAAATTAACGTAAAATTGTATCTTCATGTAAACTAATAATATAAACCAGCAACTATCCATATTAACGCAGATTTGGAATTTAATTTATTGGGAACTTAAAGAAAACGATGATTCAAGAGTGAACAGGTATTACAGGTAAAAGTAAGTGAGATACCAATATTGTAGGTAAGTTATCTTTTTCAGACTCATATGATAGTTCATTAGTTGCTGTTCATGCACCCGGAGGTCATATGTAACCAAATCCCGAAACTTAAATTATTTATGAAACCGACTCCATATCTGCCTGACTTGTTTGTACCGACTTCGAATGTTATTTATTAAATACGTTGTGAAATATGGTGTCACAATTTCCGATCCCTGGTAAAGTTTTTTGACGCTGTCAAGTGATTTTTGGGGTCTCTTAATCAGGACTTTACTATATCTCCGCTGTCAGTCCGTCCGTCCGTCTCAAGGCTGTAATTGACAAAAAAATACTATTAGCTGTTATTACAACAGATAAATAAATGTGTCTAATAAAAAAAATAAAAAAATAAAGAGGTAAATTACAGCAGATTCTCTGTATAAGAAACGTAATGCTTTGCTTACTTTGACATAAAACATTTCGTGAACGAATGCGACACGAACTTGGCCGTATTTTATCCAAGATAATGAAAACTAGTCACAAAGCGCTTAAGTAGACACGCTAAACCCGCTTCAATATGAGTGTTCGTTTATTACTTAAACTTAATTCGATGGGTGACTGGCGTTTTCTTTGGATAATGGCTTTGCGAAGCGTCTTTAATAGCTTTGTCGTGGGCTCTTTGTAAATAGATATTATACGAAAATTATCTTTGTGCTTGGTATTATAGAATTGGGATGTTGACATTTTTTTCTGTGCTATGTTATAGAACGACTTCTCAAATCAAATGAAATCAAATTCATTTATTTCGTCATACATCGGTAAAATAAGGTGACAGTGTGGTATGATATAGAACAGCTATGATGTGCCTTTTGGCCTACGAAACTTTGGCAAATATTAAATTAAGTGATTTATGATATCTAATAAATAAAATTTAGTCTTAAACCTGTTTAACAATATTAAAATATAATAACGCTAAAATAAAATGATGTCAAGGATAATTAAAATATTCAAAAATTACACTAACATTTACTAAATTAAACTAATTGGTACTGTCAGTATAAAAAAGAAATAAGTTCAAAATTATAAGTAAAACATGTCAAGGATATTATAAACAAAGATCAGAAAGAAATGAACAAATTTTTCGACGATACTGGACTTGAACCAGTGCCTTGAGCCAGACCGGGGCAGTACGCTCTACCATCTGAGCTAATCGTCCACACCAGCAGTCGACGAATTTTGTCATCTGTTCTTGCTTATGGATCTCTGTATGGTGCATCCGACTCTTTAGCCGTTAGCGCCGCCTAGTGCAGAACTATGAAGTTACTTTCACCCCGATATGCACTAGGCGGCGCTAACGGCTAAAGAGTCGGATGCACCATACAGAGATCCATAAGCAAGAACAGATGACAAAATTCGTCGACTACTGGTGTGGACGATTAGCTCAGATGGTAGAGCGTGCTGCCCCGGTCTGGCTCAAGGCACTGGTTCAAGTCCAGTATCGTCGAAAAAATTTTTCATCTGTTTCTGATCTTTGTTTATAATAATAACGCTAGTGGAGTGATCCACTAATAAATTGCAAATATTGTGATTATTATCATGATATTTGTAAAACAAAAAGTATGTCAAGGATAATTAAAATATTAATAATGTCATTATCTACAATCATTTAAATAATCCCTATCTAGAATCATTTAAATAATCCGTATCAATAATATAAACATATTGGTGAAAAAACTAGTAATCTCATAAAAACTCTCCGATATAAAACAATGTTAAAATTTCATTTTTGGACTTTCCCAAAAACGCTCCATATAAATCCCTAGGTAAGTGTGACGTCACACCTTGCTTCCTTGTATGGGGAAATTAAGAATTTTGTTCTGCAGCTATGTTAAAACTTGCGTTTATCGATACGATTTGATAACAAAAGTTACTATACATTTTATGGGTTATTCAATGGTATTATTAGTTATTAATGTTTTCATACTTTATGATCCGGCCAAGTGCGAGTCGGACTTGCCCATAAAGGGTGCCACAGCCATTTACAAAAAAAAATGCACTACAGATGAAAAAATACGATATGAAAAAAAACACTACCAAAAGAGCATATCTCCCCGGCACTTACGTCCTTTTGCTGAGAAGCGCAGTTTTTGGCAATAACTTAAAAACGGCTTGTCCGATCATTTTCGTTGGAAGTATTTATTGAGCTTTATATTTGTACATTTTTTTCATATTTTTGAACATACCGTTTAGAAAATAGAGTGGACCACAATTTTTGCTACTGTCGGAGCAAATATTTCGGAAAATAAAACTAAATCATTTTTTTTTTAGAAACCTCCTAGTGTTTTTAGAAGAACTGTGGAAATATATGCCACACATTGATATTTGCTGTTTTTTTTATTTTTTTCAATTTTGGTTACTATTTTTTATTTAAATATCAAACTAAGTAGCGGTTTACTCACGACACCTATGCTCCAAATTTCATCAATGTATAAATTATAGTTTTTGAGTACAATACCTGTGACATACGGACGGACAGACAGACAGACATGTCGAATCTATAAGGGTTCCGTTTTTGCCATTTTGACTACGGAACCCTAAAAATGGACTTTCCGACCTAACTTAGCCTTAAAACAAGCTACACGTAAAGGTGCGTCCACATTTGTATCATTTGCCCGTATCAGATCATCGTCGCGTCGCATGATCGCGTGTCACGATCACGCGTTTGGACGTTGCGCCGATCGGATCGCTCGAAATCCATTTTGCTACGCGTATCACACATTTATATCGGACGAGTACGGCATTATCGGCGCGCCGATAGTAAGCGTCCAAGCAGCGCGATACGCAGTCATGCCACGGCACGGTGATCGGATACGAGCAAATGATACAAGTGTGGACGCACCTTAAGGTATCAAACTCAATTTTTTTTTAGGATTGTTATCATAGAAACTACATTTTTTCATCAAAATTTTATTTATATATGAGTACAGTCAACATCCAAATTGTTAAATAATCTCACTTAACAATGTAACAATGGGTGAATAATATATCGATGCTATTATAAACTTGTAAAAAAGAAATGTCACTGAGACTCCTGTGGCAGAATGCGCGCGCCATGCAACCATCAGGAATCTATGGAGAAGATTGGCGAAGGCAGCAGTGGAAAAAGCAGACGACTCCCTATGACCACCACCACTCTGTCAAGTCAAGAGTGAACGACTCAGAAGAAGAAAAAAGAAATATCTGAACATTGACGATATTTCAGAAAAAAAGTATTGTAACGGACTACAAGTATTTGGAAGTCACTTAACCGAAAAATATATATATTTTTTTTTTTATGGTTGTCTACTGTGTCGTTGTGACTTCATCACACCAAAACGGCTAAACGAATTTGAACTTTTGTTGGTATACGTACGCGTACGATGGGCACCCACAGTTAGTTATTGAATACTTTTTACGCCAACAGCCAACAGCATGTCGGACCATGCTCAGTGTAGGGTTCCGCAGCCGATCATACAAAAAATTCACTACCGATGAACAAAATACGATATGAAAGAGTGTACTAGCAAAAGAGCGTATCTCCACGGCACTTACGTCCTTTAGCTGAGAAGCGCAGTTTTTTGACAATAACTCAAAAAAACCTCGACCAATTTTATTCAATATAGTTTTCATATAAAGTATTTATAAGGACATTTTCATGATTTTTTTTGGATTTCCGGAGTGAATTATTACAAAACTGCTGACTTTATCAAAAAATAATGTTTGAAGACCTCTATTATTTTTAAAAGACCTATTCAACGACACCCCACAGACTAGTGTCAGAACGAAAAAAAAATCATCCCCACTTTAGGTGTACGAGAGGTACACGAAACAAAGTTTTTTTTTAGTTAGTTTTTATTTTACCGTTTTGTCGGTGTGCATACTCATACCAAATTTTAGCTTTCTAGTAGTAATGATTACGGAGCTAAGCCGCGGACAGACAGACAGACGAAGAGACGGACGGACGGGGACATGGCGAAACTATAAGGGTTCCTAGTTGACTATGGAACCCTAAAAAGAGGATTATGACTTTTTTTTCTTCCGTGAACGAAGTTGCGGACACTTTCTGGTATATCTATACTATTATAATGTGGTAAAAAAAAACTTTGAAAGCATAAAAAAAAATGATACGAATTATTTGTAGGTCTCTGAAACGAAAATAGTTTTTTTTTTGTATTTGTCATTGTGGCTTCACCACGCAAAATGGTTAATTTTTGGGGTGAATTAATGGTATTCTTTAAGATATATGTGTTTGATGGGATACAATTGTACAAAACGTTTTGTTCGTCTCTCAGGCACTACCATAGCATGGAGGTGTTCGCAACCTTCGATGTCTTCAATGCGACTGGACACAGAGTGGCAGAAGGCCATAAGGCCTCCTTCTGCCTGGAAGATAACACCTGCCTCCCTGGAGTGGAGAAGAAGTATTCTTGCAAGAATTATGGAGATCAAGGTAACCGTACTTAGTTACTTAATGGCTTAGCGACCCAAAGCAAGTCTTTGCCTCCGATATGATTTTGCACCACTTGACCTGGTTTGACGCCGTTTCCCGCCAGTTACCAGCTTGGAGTTCACGCAGATCTGCTTCCATAACATCGATCTAACGATATTTGGGGCAGCCGACCGGCCTTCGGCCAATACGTGTAACAATATTAATTCCGTGACGTAAATGTAGCAATATTGCTATATAATGCGTACGTTAGGAGCAAGTTAGAGTATAATGCGATTGTCTGGGATCCTCGCGAAGAAAAGTATGCGTTAATGATCGAAAGAGTACAGCGTAAATTTGCAAGGTTCCTATACAAAAAATACTATGGATATTACCCGACTTTATACCCTTCCTTGTTTGTTGCTGGGATGGTAGGACTGGATACCCTTCAACTACGGCGTAAAATGTCGACCCTTTACCATTACTGCTTGCTTCTACGCCACATAATAGATAATCCTTCCACTTTGTGCGAGTTTAACTTTTTTGTGCCTGATAAATTTATAAGTGCAGTGAGCCGCAAAGGAAGGCGCACGCGCAATCTCTTTGCTACCACTAACAAAACTCGTACACTACAGACTCGCAACGCCCCGACCGCAAGAGCCATTGCGCTCTTAAACAAGTTCCTTGCACAAGTCCAGGATGCTGATGTATTTGCAGACTCATGGCTGACGCTTAAACTTAAAATTATAATGTTTGTAAACAATTGTAACAAATAATTATGTAAAACAATTTAACGGATTATATCGCGTATATTAGGACTCCCGTGACCATGGAAAGCTGGAAAGCTTCCGAAACGTCGGGAACTAAAATGAGATAATATACGCGATATAATCCGTTAAATTGTTTTATTTCAATGAGTAATAATCGCGGAAACAGAAGAAAATATTAAATAATTATGTGCCGGTATTTTTATCAAATTATTATAAGTCTAGTTTAACTTGAATAAGATATGTACAATGTATGTATACAAATTTATCTTGTGGGTAATTTGGCTTGACGGTAAGCCTACAAGACGTTTAATATAAATAAATAAATAAATACGTCGTCCCAAATATGCCCTTTTAGCGCTGCAATCTTCTTGCATTCTTTCCTCGTGGCCAAGCCAGCAGAGACGTTGGGCCTTTATTTCCCAATGATATTGGGATTGGCTCCTCAATTTCAACATTCTTATGGATTTGGAAACTGCCGCCCTCCCTCCACACTGGTCCTAGGATCCTCTGGAGGATCTTTCTCTCAGTCAACAATAGCTTGTATTCTTCTTTAAATGTTAGCGTCCAAGTCTCACATGCATTCATAAGTATGGGCCGTATGACCGTTTTGTACTCCAATTTATTACAAGTTTTAATTCAATTTCACACAATGAAATAATGATCTTTATTCTGTAAGTAGGCCGCAAGGGTACGTTTACAAGTCTGACTCTATGGCGTTTCTCAAGAGTTGACCACTGTTGAGAAGAAAGTCGAAACAAACTAAATATATCCCATAAAACATGGTATTTGTACGTTGCTGGATCAGAATGGTTCTGATAAGTGGCGACCGCGTACAGAACGGTGAAGGGCGGGCAGACCCCCAAAAGGATGGACTGATGATGAGGAAAACATTGGATGAGGGTGGTACACGGCCGGTCGTTATGGAGTTCCTTGGGGGGCGTTTGTCCGGCAATGGATATCTTTGAGCTGATATGATGATGATGAATATTTGTCGTTATGAAGTTCCTTAGGAGGTCCTTTATCCAGCTGTGGACATTCTTGGGCTGATATTATGAGTATTATGTATGTATGTTCACAAACTTCGAAGGCAGATTTGAACCACTTCCCGGGAACCGATTGAGCTGAAATTTGGTAAACTTACGTAACTTGCTGCTTGAGTTGGTCTGATAATGCAATTGGAAGGTGGGCATAGGTGCTCGGGGGAACTATGAGTTTGGTCTCTACAAAATCCTCTTGGTGAGTACCTGTTGGATGTTCAAAGAAAAGCACAGTCGGAAATAAGAGGTTACAAAAATTCATTTTTGGACAGAAACTTATTTATCTTATACAATGACTCTGTAATACACCTGTCTATCTATCGATGAATCACAACTCTCAATAGTCCGGACAAGTGGCCAGATGGGAACCATACAGCCTAGCGACGCCAGTGGCGTGGGGTCCATATAGGCACAAACGCACTGCCTGTCCTGAACTACCATGGCTCCATACAGGCAGAGAAACTGTCTACTCTGAAGGCCTGAATAACCATAGCTCCGTATAGGCACAGAAAATTGGCCAAAAACCATGTGCACGCCTCTTAGAGAAGGTCGTGGTAATGGGTGACGTAGAGGGATAAAGGGGACGAGGAAGATCGCCGACCCGATGAATCGAAGCAGTGAAGGAAACGTGCTCGACGAATGCGTATGGCAGAAGATCGATCGGTCTGGAGGGCCTTGGTGCATAAAATAACGATCTCGAGTGGTCGCAACCTTCAGCAATGAGGTAACGATGTAGAAGAGAATTATTCATCTTGTGACGTAAAAGTCCCATATTTTATGCCTTATTTCCAGTAATGGACACTCCATTCCGATTAAGGACACTCTGTTACAATTCCAACTTATAGGGCACTGTAACTGGGACATTTATATCAATGGGGAATGGGTGAACATTTTTAAAAATCTTGAAATTTTGTTTATAGGTCGGAATAAGCCTCCTTATTGTCAGAAAAAATTACAGATTTTTCTGTGGCTTAGGAAAAATAAAAAGATGAAAAGGTGTTGGTGGGCCTATATGCCCGCCTTATACGGTACGGCAAGAATAACAGTACATTTACAGCCATTTGAATCGAAAATATCAATGCTGCATTTGCCGTACCGTTTAAGGCAGGTATACATATAGGCCCACCACAGAAAAATGTGTAATTTTTTTTTCTGAGGATAAGAGGCTTATTCCTACCTATAAACAAAATTTAAATTTTTTTGATAATTTTAATCCATTCCCCATTGGGTCAATCAACTTTTTATGTACGTCGTTGCCATGGCTACGTCTTCTGAATCACTTTTTATAATGACGATGGTATTCGATATAAACGCAAAAAAAAAATATTTTTAGCGAATTGAGGTTTAAGGTACATTTCTCAAGGGCCCATCTCGCTAGTGTGTTCATAGTCTAACATATTTAGTATTTTTCTAAGTTACTCCGACACTTGTCTCCTGTGATACGCGACACAATAGCAACAATAAAAGTTGATCCACCCAATTAACGCATTTATAAAAAAAAAACAGAATTTCACTATTGGACAGAAAAATTCACTTTAAGCGAAGAAAACTTCATGTTTCACACTTTTAAACCTGGCAGCGACTAAAATCTAGCATTTTATAGGGCGGTATATACTCGTAAGACCTAGACCGCTTCAAATTGCGTCGTTGGCGCCGGGCCAGAGAGGCTAGATACGGGAATTTTGTGCATACGATATCATAAAAGCTGGAAACGTTTGCGATATAATGCTGATGTGGTTTGTGTTACCTGAATTTTCATTTATTCGTAAATATACTCAAGAGCTAAAAATAGGTATACTTTGTATTTCAATTCCATACAAAGAATAGGTACCTACCAGTTATTTTTGTGCTTAAGTGCCAGGCGTTAATATAAAAACATATTTTTCGTGAATTGTGAGTTTATCCTGTTTATTACTCACTGTGCATTAATAGTAATAAGTATTTGTAAGTATTGTGCAACTGACACATACTGACAGGCATTAAAACACGAGTGACGTTTTATGAAACGAACCGAAGGCAAGTGTTTTAAGGCCTAATTATGTACAGTTTCATACACTAGTTTATCTACATCCATATATTAAATTGTTTTCGTGTGTTCGAAACTGCAACCCGTTCCCGTGCAAACATTGAGCTAAGATATCATGACGCGCCCGCCAAGTACGGCGGTGGCCCGGATCTGTTTTATAATGATCTCAGCGCAGCAGCGCGGCGTGCACGCCGTGCTATCTCGAATATCATTGCAGTTATGAGAATGTGAACATTTAGTATTGAAAAGATGATTGTTACCGGTAGGTGTTGAACACATTAAAGAGGATTTACTCTGAGTGTATATAAAAATGTATGTATGTATGTATTTAAACACTTTATTGTACATAGTAACCAGTTACAAAAGCAATAAACTTAAAAGATATAAGTACAAAGGCGCACTTATCCCTATTAGGGATCTCTTCCAGTTAACCTTTGAGCAAATGAGTGAAGATATAAGGAAGATAGACAAACTAACACCATCTACAAACTATATGTATATGAATGAAAAATATTAAAAAATGAATAAATAGATAAATATCTACATAATATATAACAAAATAAAATATAACAATAATATGTAATAAATACAAATAATATTCAACCATTTTACAAATCAAAAAATATCAGTGAAACCGACAATTCAACTGTTTATTATTTGTAGATTTTGCTTCGATGAAAGTCGAGCAGATCGTGCAATGTACAATAATGAGAAACACCGATAGATTTTATCCACGTATTCGACCTGTCGACCTGTATGTAACTAACTATGTAATGGAATCTAAGGTAACTAATTTAACCATCTTCCAAGGATCGTAGCGTCATGAAAATTGGCAGCTGTATGTAGTTCTGATGACAGTACAATAATATGGTACTGTCGAACATCTGAAGATGGAGCCGGAAGATATGAACTGGAACTTCATGATGGAACATCGTATTATAGCTGTGTTTGGATTTGTTAGAAAAGTCTTGTAAAGCGTGTTTTTCTAGTGTTTTTTAAACTATTAATTTATTTTTTATGTAAGATAGGCAAGCATTTGACGTCAATTTGACCTGTTCGTAAGCGACGATGTAGCCGACAATGGAGCATGCTGAAATAGTATAGTGCGTATTCACTATCGTCTTGAAGAGATCCAAGTTATATTGTTCCGGGAAAAGATATGCTGGGAGAAGGTTCCACTCTTTAGCCGTCCTAACGAGGAATGTAGAAGCAAATCACTTTGTCTGTGTCTGCGTGATATAACAATAACATAAGGGTGGAACCCAAATCCACGTCTAGTCTCATAGTGACGAAATGAAGAAGATGAACATGTTTAAATATTTACATCAGAAGAAGAACGACGGATTGCGTAGCATTTCGATAAAAATGTTTAGTAATTGGTTCATCATCATCATCATCAGCCCAGAGTCGTCCACTGCTGAACATAGGCCTTCCCCAATTCACGCCACCACACCCGGTCCTCAGCTCTGCGCATCCAACCGCTTCCCGCCAGTCTCTACAGGTCGTTGGCCCATCTGGCGCGGGGGTCGTCTCAGAGGGCGAGTCATTCGAGATCTCCACTCCATAACTCGTCTACCCCACCGACCATCGGCTCCCCGACAAATATGCCCCGCCCACTGCCACTTTACTTTGCTTATTCTGAGCGCTATGTTGGCGACTTTGGTTCTCCGTCGGATATCCTGGTTCCGGATTTTGTCCTTCAGAGAAACTCCGAGCAATCCGAGTGAGGAGCTCTCTGAGTGATCTGGAATTTGTGGACGAGGGCCTTTTGTAAGTGTCCACGTCTCGGCCGCGTATGTAAGGACCGGAAGGCATGTAAGGACAGTAATTGGAGGTTGATCTCAAACTATCTTGCTACACTAGCGCCATTCTGGACGTATTTGGAACTTTTATTTACTGTTTTCCGATTGACACTTTTTCATTTTGTTTTCCTATATGATAATGTCCTCCTTACCTTTCTATACTCCATTATCTAAGGGTTAAAAACTGTAACGCCCAACCGTCAACTTTCAATCTTTTGAATTTTGTAAGTAGTAATTGCTTGTTCAAATACACTGGAACATATTTTAAAGCCATATATTTTTCACAAGAAATATTACACGCGCCAGACTGCACGCCGATCAGATAACTGTAAGAACAAGAAGTGAAATCAGATTGGCTCCGTGTCTCTGCCCTACTTACACTTTCCAAATAAGTTTCCCGGAACATAATGTTCCGAGAAAGATTCAAATAAATACTACCCGATCATAATATTTTGTGTCAGAGCTTGAAAACTGGTTAAAGGCACACTTTGTAAGCCTAACTCAAAATGAAGTTTACGCTCGCAAGAAACCGCTCCGAATAACCGGTTAATATCTCACAGCCCAAACAGGGAACGAAATCCACTAACCGGTTAGAGAGCGCTGTCTGAGTGGATAACGTTGCCATATCAATTCGTTTGAACGTAACCTAAATTATCAACCGGTTCAACCTAAATTAATACCGGTTTATTTGTAAGCACCTCGCCGCGTGACGTCATGATGGCGCCAGGGACCGTTTTCGATACGGTATGTTAATGCATGGTAGTGGTATTGGATATCTTATTAAATTATCTTCGTTATAAAAGTAAAAGTATACCGATCTAAAATGAGATAATATACGCGATATAATCCGTTAAATTGTTTTATTTCAAAAGTATACCGGTTGAATTATAAAGGTATCGGTATAAAATAATAGTGTGCCTATTTTTCAATGGGTACTTAAACATTTTACTAAACGGTAGTCAACCGGTATTTTTTTTTTGGCACCGAAAATAATCTATTGTAACTTTTACGATGTAGGCTACTCATGGCGGCGCGCGTGATGATAAAGATGAAACACATAAAACTGACTATGTAGAGGTCAATAAATCAATAAGTATTATTTTTTTGTAATTTTCATATAAATAAATAAATAAATATTACTGGTCAATTTTACACAAATCAAACTATTTAGTCCCATGCTGGGCTCAGTAAGGCTTGTATTATGGGTACTAGAAGATATTTTTACATAGAAAACATCCAAGACTCAGGAACAAATTTTATGCTCATTGCTACTAGCACAAATATTTTACTACCGCGATTTAATCCCAGGACCTTCAGCTTCGCAGGCAACGTTACTCCCACTGAGCCAAACCGGTCCGGGTCCGGGTACAAAATATTGTATGTTGCGTTGTGGCTTTATCACACCAAATCGGCTAAACAGTTTTCAACAATATTTGGTAGAGGGGCAGCTATATCCACAGATGGTTACAGGATACTTTTTATCCGACTACGCTGAAGAAAACTTATTACTTTCTCTCCTCTGTGAATAAAGCTGCGGGCACCTTCTAGTATTCTCTACAGGCTAAGTGGCTGACCAGAATCCCAGAGGCCTAAAGCAATTCTGATTATAATATTAGTTTATAACTAATTACACGTTCGAACTAAGTTGTATTATCGGTTACAAGCACAATTGAATTTTCGCCGAAGTGCGATGAACTGTGTATCAAATTATATTGGTAAAATATTTTTTTGGTTTCAATTTAATTGAAATGTGAGACTCGTGGGGAGTCGGTGGATGCGGTCTGCGCATGATCACACTCTGTGGCAAGCTATAGGGTAGGCCTATGATCAACAGTGGACGTCCTTGGTAGACCCAGTTTCTTAAAGATTATCTGGCCCTTTTTTGGATTCCTGTGAGATTTTCCTTTTACAAAGCGAGCACGGCTTTGCTGTTTCATTACCAGAGATCGTAAATTAGTTATCATTTTTGGTGCAGCGATGATGGTGTGTCGACAATATTAGCTATGTTTTCTCTAAGATGCAATGAAATCTCGTCACTACGTGCGTTAAAACAGGTGGTTTCGGGCGGACCAACTTGAGAGAACCCGGCCGGGAAGTATTTTTTTTTTTTAATTTTAATGCTAACATGGCGTCTGTGTTCATGAACAGGCTAAACAGCTAAATTATATATTTTTTATTTTTTCTAGTGGCTGAATGGTTATCGGATCAAAAATATTTACATTAATACGTTAATGACTATGACACGCGAACTGCTCTTAAGAACACAAATTTGTATCATCTGTATGGTTCATATTATGTTGATGATTCAATTTAAAATATTGTCTATACTTAAGTCACCAGAGACGATAGACAATATTTAAAATCCTCTGCATTTATTTTATTTATTATAGAAATTAAGATTCTTATTATCAGATTGTGTATAACGGCCCTAATAGGGTCTACTCGAACACTACACACGCGAAATACGGACGACTACCGTAAAAAAAAAAAAACAACATTATGGAGAGAAAAATTTAAAAACTTTTGTCATGTAGTTTTTTGAGTGGTGTATTTTTTATTTCATTGCATATGTTTGAGAAAAGCACTATACATGCCTCTGACCGTGAAAAGTGCTTGCCGGCTTCGTATCACTATCCTACTCACCCGGCAAGCCCTTCTTTCCCGGCGTCTGCAGTATTGTACTATTAATAGTTTAAATCGGTATTTTCCTCATCTATAGCGCAATACCATGATTGCTGCACTGCTATGCTACCAAATTTACGATCACTGTTCATTACATTCCACAGGTGTCTCTGCGCTCCATTTGAAGATCCATAAACAAACAAAGCTGGATTATCCCGAGTATTTTATTCATTCGAAATTTTAACCGGTTTAACTCAAACTTAGCGAATAGTTTTTTTAACTCACGGTTAACTAGTTAAGTCACGGAAAATGTATTCAAATTCTTTGATTCTGGATTGTCACAATTTAATATAATACTTTTTTTATTGTATGAACATGACGCACTAAAAACAATCCATAGGATACAATCATGTTTAATCTTTTTTGTTTTAGGTTTGAATGCACAAAAGATCAGTGATAAACCCGAAAAAGAGTATTCTAGAAAAAAGTTGATTTAGGTGAATAGGTATCCTTAGCCAAAACTACATTTAAAACAATCGAACTGACTTGAGAAGAAACTGCCATTAGCACATTTATTGACAATAGACCCAGTCTCTCAAACATTATCTGGCCCTTATATTGGATTCCTGTGAGATTTTCCTCAGAACCCGAGTATCAAAGCGAGCATGCGTTTGATGTTTCATTACATTCCACAGGTGTCTCTGTGATCCATATGAAGGCGCAGAAACACGTAAAACCAGTTTATTTGGAATACTTACGTTTTGATCAATAAGTAAAAGGTTTTTTTTGTATGTTTGTATGTATCTATCCACTCACTTGCTTTTGGATTTTAAAAATGGTGGCCTATATTGCTCTGTCTTTTTGTGCAAATTTCCGCAAGATGCCGTGTTTTCTTGAAAAAATCATAACTTGGTTTCTAATAAATCATTTGCTATGATTTTTTTACACAAAAAAAGCCAATGAAACAAAAAATCTGGTGAAGTTACTTATTTTATAGATTACAACATTGAAAATAATTATAAAAAATGCGTAAAACTGACACACTGATAAAGTTGACGAAATCAAGCAGAAATATATTTTTAGAAAAAAAACTAAAGTGATAACATCCTTTTTGTTTACATGCAAAAAAAAGAAAATTAGTTGTTCTTTCATTTAATGCCAAATATTGTATAACTGTTCGAATAAAATTGTATAGTAAACATAATTTCATTTTTAGACATCTGACGCAAGACGCGGCGATTTTTTTTCTTTGATTCGTGATTTATTTGTGGCTAATTTAAAAACTCAAGAACGAAAATATAGTTCTAATTAGTACAAGCAACTAGTAATTATAAATTAAAATGGATATATTTTGCAATAATAACGTAAATTATGGTTCTAGGAGTCTAAATAACAAAAATTATGTACGTACCAACGAAGTTTTGGTTTTCAGCCGAACTAAAAACCCTTAAACAAATCACACGACACAAACACATTATAAATCACAGTCTGTACCTAGGAAACCACAATCACACAAAGAAAACCATTAATACAGAATCACATTGATTTTAAGGTAAATAAACAAAGCCGTTACGCAAAAAACTAATAACGTGCCATGTTACCGGGGCAACTGCCGAACATGGCGCCCCGTTAGGGTTGAACACAACGGGCGCCTCCAGGTCTATGCAGTGTTTTAGAAATTGAGCATACGTTATTTTAAGTGTTACGGTCCATAAATAGTTTAATAAAAACAACGTAATATTTGCAAATGTTTTTAGCTACTTTTCATTTACTTTATGTTCGAATCTTTACCTGTTATTAGGAACAAATCACAAAATTTACCAAACGCGATCGCAGCGCTTCAGGTGTGCTCCCATGCCTTACAACGTCAAAGCGAGTAATTGGCTAAATTGCTTTTGGTAGCTACAGCTACCACCACCCGTACCCGTATTTACATGGAGCGTTACTTAGTTTATTCGCTAATCCTGTGTAAATAAGTCATAGATGTTAATGATTTCATGTTTATTTATGAAACTTAATACTTAAACTGTTTTAACGACTAGATAATTACGAGAAATATTCTTTATTCTTAAAAATGTTGGCCATTTCAATCGCAAGTCACCGAAAAACTCTCTGTCTTAACTACTTTGAAGTGAGATTGTAATTCATAATTATTCATTGGGACCGAAATACTCGTAAAGCTATACTCTGATAGTTGGATAAACACTGAATCGTTTGATGTCTATCTTTAATAGTAAAATATAAATTTAAATACTGACGGCATTTTTAAAACACTGTGCACTTTTACGCAACTTTACTTTTTCACATCGTTGAGAACGACCGCTATTTAAAAATATGTATGTTCTATCATGTTAGCTGCCAATTTTTTTCTGTGTTGCCATCTTATTTGGGTATGTTTTGGTCATAGTTTAAACCGCTCCGAAACTGCCCTTCACAGATAAAAAATCAAAAATTGTATAAAGGTCATCTGGTAGCTCTGGCTACCGGAAGCAATTTGTAGGTTATCAAAGTTTGTAGTTACCGAAAGCAAGTGAGTGGCTATGCCTGCATGTCAGCCGAATAAATTCAGAACGGTGGACCAATCCCCCAATATGACTACCGGAACCAAGGCAAACGAAAAAGGGAGTACAGGGACGATTTGCGCACATTTTGCAAGGGCTGGCGGGAGAACGCGCTCATTAGAGAGGAATAGTGGAAAAGAGAGAGGAACTTTGCCCATCAGTGAGATACTTCCACAAGCCATAAAAAAAAAAATGCGGCCTCATCACATCAAAAGTGCTAGATGGATTTCATAGTTGTAGGTACACAGGTAGCTGGGCATCCACGGCTGGTTTAGGGTCCTTTTTATCGAGTATGGCTAATTTAAAGATAAGAAAGCTACTAGTCCTAGCTAGATTGTTGTCAAAAAGTTCCGATAGCTCAGTTGGTCAGAGCTCTTTTTATGTATGATAGGCAAGCATTTGACTTCAATCTCTGCTGTTGGCAAGCGACGATGAAGACTTCTGCGTTACAGAAGATATGTCGCAAGTTCAAATGCTACTTGCAAATTAGTAGGTCAAATCGATTTTGCTTTTAGATTCGAACTCAGTGTTATAATATTAACTTTTTACCTGACTACGCTGAACAGGGTTATGACATTTTCATCCTCGACGGGCGATGTGGCGTCTTCTAGTAACTGATATAAACTCTCATTACATTTGCAGGTATTTCAGTAAACTGTTCCGATGTGTACCAGTATAACATCGATTGCCAGTGGGTCGACGTGACAGATGTGGAGCTTGGGGAGTACACATTCAAGGCAAGCTATTTTTATGCTGTAACAACATTTTTTTGTATATTACTAACGTGTCAGTCATCGCAGGTTATGAATGCTTGCAACGCCAGTGACATTCGGTGCGTGCTGCTGACCCTAAACATTAACTTACAATGGTCTACTAAATGATAAATGCAGATGGCAGGGGCAGTGACTGAGTTGGTGGCACTACGGAAGCTCGAGGAGTAGGTACTGAGCACTATCTTACTATTTCTTTGTCCTGTGGGGACACGCGACGCAGGTCTTGATTCTCTCCGTATATTTTCTGAAGTAGATATGTCTATCGCTGTTCAACGTGGCAATGCTGCGAGTATCATGCGTATTTTTTGCGTCTGGAAGGCGTGGAGCGATGTTTTGACTAGGTTTGTGAATATTTCAATTTCGGTTTTTCTAGTTGGAAATTTAAACCTTAGAATAGTATAAATGTTGTTTAATAAAATATTTGTTCTAATTGAGACATTGTAGTATAAAAAATCTATAACTAAAAATCACTCATAACAAGGACACCCAATCCAGTAGGTTGCCTGCAGCATAGTGCCTATTACGCTAGCGGCGTCACCTCTCACTTTCGTAAGGGTGATTCTTTGGCAGAGGTAAGTGCCAGCTCTAGTGTTCTCTGAGGCATCGATCAGCCGTTTAGACAATGCTCTCATAGAATAAACAATTTCATATTCAATAAAATAAATTGAGTTCCCAACAATCTCGACGCTTCGGAATTTTTACGTATTCCGTACCATTAATCTGACCTATAACTTAATTTTTTGTAATTTGAAATTGTTTATTTGAAATAAGGTTTTAATAACACTATTATTTTACAAACAAGAAAAATTACAAATCCCGTTACTAATTTATGTGGACATATTGAATTTTGATGATTACCAACTCAGTTTTGCATTGATGTAGTTACTTAGTTTGGGACTAGGTCGATTAGGGATTAGGTTGTCCATGATTTAATTTCTATTTAATGTATTGTTCAGGTATCGGTGAACCCCCACGCTCGTATAGCGGAGCAGCAATTTCACAACAACGCAGCGTCTTGTATTTTACGCCTGGCTGAAACTTACGCAAGTGTGTATGGATGCAAGCTTGAACGACCATAGGTTAAGCAGCGAACTGCTTACCTTACGGATGTCACACACTTAACCGTCGCAACTCTCGCCTACGGGCTTGGCCTGCAATTAAGCCTTGATTGTAACAACGCAGCTCATTTTTAGATGACATTACTCACATCGTAAAAGCGAGTTATGCTCGTCATGTTTTGCTCAGATGACCTTATTCATGAGCTAGGTGGGCAACATCGGTGCCTAATAACTATACGATACGATACGACGTGAGTACCTACTAATGTAATCTTAATTGGTCTGAGTCTTGCGGTATATTTCTAGTTAATACTCGTACATACCTCATTTGTTAAAAATAAACCGTGAAATAGTTTAAATAATATTACGGTATAAACACCTGCATAATAATAATAAACACATTTTATGATTTTTACCAATTTACTATCGGTAGGTAATATATTGCTTACATATGGAGAATACAGATTATTTGTATTCAAATATACCGTTATAATATATAAAAAAAATTAACGTGATTTCAAAACCATTTATTTACAGAAACCTTAACTTACTATCACAATGTCAACAATATCTAATTGAGCCATTCTATTGTATGCTAAACCCATCATACATTAAACCAATAAAATCCTATTTACAATGTTACCTTCATCCTTTTATTGTGTAAGGAAATTGAAATAGTTTAAATAATCCTGCGGTATAAACACGTGCATAATAATAATAAAAAAAAATTTTGGAATTCAGAAAACGGTACTATCAGTTCCTTTAATACCAAAGTGACACAACTCAAAGACAATTCAGCAGGGTTTGTAACTGGTTACAAATAAACTGGGCTCGATTTAGGTTAAACCGATTAATTATTTAGGTTACGTTCGAGCGAATTGATTTGGGAACGTTATCCACTGAGAGAGCGATCTATAACCGGTTGATGGATTTTGTTCCCTGTTCGTGCTCCAAGATATTAACCGGTTAGAAAGAGCGGTTGTTTTGCGAGCGTTACCTTTATTATGGGATAGGCTCACAACCAGTGCGGAAAACCAACCAGTTTTCAAGCCCTGCAATTCTGTATTATAAAATCTTTTTGGAGTTGTCGCCTTTATATCAAAGGAATTATGTGTAAGCCATATGAATATTGTAAAATAAATAAACTGATAGGATTTAATAACAGAAGAAAATATTAGGTATTCAATGATTAAATGCCTCTCAAAGTTGATTGTAAAATTTCATGAAGTGATTTTCGCCAAACGGCGATAGCACTGACAATAGATAAGTACATACTATACTCAGATTCTTAATTCAAGAAAATCTAACAGTTTCTATCTTGATTATTGAGCAAATAAATATTATCACATGAAAACATGATTGAAAATTTGTGTACCTAACCCGCAATATTACCGTATGTGCACCCTTTGGCGATAGATTTTAGTCGTGAATTAATAATCAGAGTATCAATGAATGTTTAAATTAAAAAAAATGCATTGACAATTAAAATTACACATCTTGTTTATAAATACATCTAGTTTTTCACTTCATACATAATATAAATTGTTCGATAGTTTACGAAAGATGGCACTGCGTGACAACTTTTCCTATATACATAATTGAATTTGTACAATAACTTGTGTGTTATGAATTAAAATAAACATTGAAACTAATCATTGCATTAAATTAATGTTATTAAATACAATCGGCTCATAAACGTATAAAGGTTAACCCAAACGAATACTTAAAAACGGTGCGTTATCGTAGAGACGTGACTTATACGAGACGATTTTTACGCATTGCCCCACACCGAAAAGTACGCGGCGTATACACGGTGACGTGTCTTATGCGTCACGATTTTACTATACATTCAGCCGAGTAAACGCACTGTCAGCGTTTACTAACAGCGGTGTGGAGGGCATGCGGTAAAATCGTGATGCGTAAGTCACTACGATAATGTATCGTCAGCGTATTTTAAGCATTGGTTTGCGCAAACCTTAAAGTTGTTTGATGCATATTTAAAATGAATTCGTCACAAAAGTCAGATATCTACATTTGTGAGCCAACAGTACTCACAATTTATATACCAGTTGTCATGACAATGAGTCACCCATTCATATCTAATAAATTTTCTGGATCTATTAAAACTGGCTACTGCTGCTCTCAAATTGTTCTCGATTAACCAAAAACTACTTAACCTAAGGTATTCTTAAAGCTGTTATTTTGTTTTGTGAGATGACAAGAAAATAAATCATAAACAAAAATACTCGGTTTTTATTTTTACATTTCACATACATTTTATCATGATAACCTCTACAATATCTCTTTAGTCCGGTATAAAAAAAACATAACATTAATGAAAATAAAAATTAATATAAAAATAAATATCGCACTATAATTGGGGATTGCGTTTTTGTTGCATCAAAAGCTAAGAATATATTTCATGCGAGTAGGTACATAAAAAACCGAACTCAAATGATTTATATAAACAAAATAAGTTACCGGCATAACTGTCTAAATTGATATAAAGCTTTTGTTACTTTGTCAATCGCTTGCGATTTAATGGACAGTGACGTAATGAAATTCGAATTCTCTGAAACAACCTTTACATCAAAAGGGCATATTTAAGTGGATATCCCAACACTTATTAATGCAATGACTCAAATAAAACATCTACGATTGAAATATTTGTAAAGTGGTTGAAAACCGGTTTCGTGCTAAGGTAATATCTCGATTTGACAGGATTTGCTATGATATGATTTTGAAAACTTAAACGGTTTCAACCGTATATAACCAATCTTACTACGATCAAAATTGGTATATTCAAAACCTGAAATAACTTAATTATGATTTTTCTTTCTGTTATATTTCTCAACACTAACCGGTTTTCCTGAAATGAACCGGTTTCTAACCACTCGCGTGCTTAAGATTTTTGGTTGAACTTTATATTTGAATTAAGAAGTATAGTTGCGGAAAGCACTTGAATGGCTAATAAAAATCCGATTCCGCATCCCCAAATCTTAAGCTATTCCTAAATTAACCTAAACATCACATTTAACCCTTCTTGAACTTGATCAAGAGGATGCTCGCCATCAGATAGACGGCAATCCAGATGGTCGTCGAGACGAAGCCGTAGTAGACGGTGGGTGCACTGATAGTCCATCCTCGCTGAAGCATGGACCTGAGGGACTCCGTGGACTTGGTGAGAGGGAGAAAGTAGCTGATCCATTGGAGGAAGTCGTGGAGAGCTGCGGAAGAAATATTACTGTTAATAATTCGTTGATATTAGAGACAATTTTACCCAATACTGATTTAAACATCGTGCCTTTCGAGTTACTCACTACACTCACGATTCTAACTTAAGACTACTCGCTTTGCTCAGAATCAAAAAAAAGGATCACTGAAAAAAATACAAATACAATATGGTACATGATACAAACCTATAGTTTCTTAACACCAGCATAATTTTGGTATTGAGTATCATCAGTCGATAAACCATTTTTGACAATGCCTTCCCCAAAGATCGTTTCTTTGGGGAAGGCATTGTCAAAACGGTCTTCTCCATTCAGGCGATCGTATACCTTTGCATAACAATAATTTTATTTTGATGTGATTTAAAAAAAAACAACATTTGTCAATGGTAATGAATAGGGTACATGCATGAATTTTTTTATCGATTTCAATAAGTGAAATTAAATTAGCAGTTTAAAATGCCTAAATCATGATGAAACTGCTAATTAGACGGCGATTTTACAGAGAGGTTCAACATTTACTGTTACGTCATAGTCCACTCCGGCCATATTATAAACTCCATATTAAATTCCGTTTTGCTAGAAAGAGATAGAATGAAATGTTTGATGGTTTATATCTCGGTTATTTTTATCGATATTCCAACTTTTTTTGTCTACTGTTTGTTAAAGAATGAGCTTTTAATAAAGCAAAAATAAAAAAATCATGCGCATTCCCTATTTTCAGCGGGATATTAATTGCCATTTCTTTAACTAACCTCAATTCTACACGTTTAGTAGTTGCGGAATTGTCAAATGGTCGCCTATCGCTTAACATTAGTTGAATTGTCAGCAGACACATTTAATTGACAAATATCAAACTGGGGAAAAATTTCCGTCTAAGCTGTTTTGTGTAAAAATACATATTTATTTAATATTTTCAATCAGATTCCAAAACAACGCCTATTTAATGAAATTGCTACAACGTTCATACAATGAAGCAAAACCAATCCATCCTATCAACAAATTGGTGCATGTCCACGGTCAATACAACAGGCTGGCTTTCCGTGCATTTCCTAAATTGGCCCAGATTTGAATTCTGTTTGTCTGTTCCGTTATTGTTTTGATGAATCGAAACATGGATGTCGGATGGAATGAAATTGGAGATCAGATGGAACAATCTAACATCTGAAAGCTCGTCCTCAATTTTGCTAACTGAAAATGTCAAATAACATAATGTGTCATGAGCATTACAAGCGATCGTTAATTTGATAGCATTTCTGGAGCAGCGATCATGGAAGAGTGCCATAGGTATGGCAAATTTCAACAGAAATTATGGATGGGTTACTGTCGACAATATTAACTGTGTTTAATCCGCTCGTTGCTAATTTACCTTATTCCCGAAAAACCAGATTTTGCAAAATACCACATTCTGGATATATCACATTACCAATATACCAATTTTTCAGTAGAGGCCATCCTTAAAACGATTTAGTTCCATGAGTACCTTTCGATTTTATAACCTAGTTAACCTGGTGTAACGGGAACATGGTAAGCTAATCCGATATTTTGCAAAATCTGGTATTTCGGGAATGCGGTATATTAGCAACGAACGTTTTCATTGGTATTTTCCACATCTATAGGCACTTTATACTGCAATACAATGATCGCTGCACCATTAATGCTACCTTAACAATCACTGTAAACTAAGAAGTTAGACGCTATTTGAATTATAATCTAATTTTCGTCTAAATGTACATATAATCTGTACTATTAAAAAGTTGTAAAAATGAAATGTCTGTACATTGAAGATATTTTCAAAAAAATGGTTGTTACGGACTATTTGGAGTTCTCTAAAACGAAAAATATTTTTTTTGGATTTTTTGTATGTTTGTTTGTGTCGTTGTCGCTTCATCACGCAAAATCGGCTAAACAGATTTGAACTATTTTTGGTACACGGATAGCCGGGTCTCTCCAAATAGTTATAGGATACTTTTTATCCGACTACCCTGAAGAAAAGAGAGGGTTATGACTTTTCCCTAGTTTTAAATAAAAGCCCTTGCCCTTTTCTGAACTTTCCTTCCAATTTTAAACCGATCTTAGTTTCTAATAAGATTTTATTTATGAAATATCCCGAATAGTTTGCAATAGTGATTCATGAAAGTGAATCTTAATATTGTAAGATTTGCCTAGAACATAACCTGTAGAATTTGGTTAAATTAGTGAAAAATATTTTTAAAATGTGTGCAGATATAGATAGCATATTAACTCATGCATCCGTTTGCACAGTTAACTAAAAACACAATGAATAAGTTTCCAACCAAATAGTTTTTAAGCTTAAGAAGGACATAGAGATACGAATCCAATGAACCGTAATGTATTGTTTGCATAAATTTTCCTGTCATTTTGAGCTTTATAAGAGCCGTATAAGGCTTACATTATTTCTGCAGCTTTGTTGTACTTATAATGTTTTTGTTCTGGGCTCATGTTCAACTACAGCATTGTTGGACTGAAGTAATCAACGGCACACAAATGGAATGCACTTAGCTGCAATAGAAAATCAGAGGAAACAATGTATCAAGCTAAGATTACAGGACTGCAATTGTTTCACAGTGATCGAAAGTGCTTAGAAAACTATCAGTACAAAGGAGCTCGGTTCTTTATGCTTAAATTTTGATAACTTAGAAAGCAGACTCGAAATTTCATCAAGAGCGTTTCGTAAATTAAGCAACTTCTTTCATTAAAATTATTATTTGATCATATCAGTCCTAGGACCGATGTGACCTTCAAGCCTTGAAGAAAAGAGCGTACTCCCACCTGAAAAGCCAGCAACGCACTTGTGACTCCTCTGGTGATGCAAGTGTCTATGGGCGACGGTGATTGCTTACCATCAGGCGACCCGTCTGCTCGTTAGCCTCCTATGTCATCCACTGCAGAACAAAGGCCTCCCGCAAGAATTTTCATAACGCCACCCTCATCCAACGGTTTTGCCGCGATCTTCACCAGATCACCGGTCCTCGTTATTAGGGGCCTTCCCACGCTGCGTCGTCTTGCACGCGCTTGCCACTCGAGAACCTTTCTGCCCCAGTGGCCATCGGTTCTACGAGCAATGTGCCTTGCCCACTGCCACTTAAGTCCAGGCAAATCTTTGAGCTATGTCGACTACCTTTGATTATTCGGCGGATCTCCTCATTTCTGATTCGATTACGCAGGAGCATTTTTTTAAATCACAACAATGATTTTTTTTTTGGAAATGTGACGGCAGTGTAGTAGCGCTTAATAGTAAAAATATTAATTACAAATAATTGTGATTCATTGTGTTAGTACTATAATTTTTCATATCTTACGTTAACACATTCACGACTCCGCTCGACGGGCGCTCTGTTCGTACTCAGTTTTCGCTAGAAATGTTTTTTCCCATATTATTGGCTACGAGAGTAACTCTACGAAAATGTCGGTTGCGAAAGTGTTAATGGCAGATTTCATTATCCGCTAGGAGCTCCTGCTTGTAGCAAGTTTTCGCTATATTTGCGTTTTCCTCTCTCATCGGCTATGCGCTACAAAAATCTTGGCAGTGGAAGTGTTAAATAGGAGATACATATCGACGGCAAAAAACTAAAACGGAGTAACCGCCATCTGCATCAATTTTGCGATCGATATAATAAGTGCATAAAGACTTAATAAAAATGATAGTAATTACCTTCAATGGGCCAAATGATCCCGCACAGCAACATCATGGGCAGAAATGATCCTAAGGCGATAAATGTGGCAGTTCTCTCGGTATCGCAGAGAGAGGACACGAAGAAACCTGAAAGTAGAAGGACCAGTAAAAAACCATAAGTCAGGCGGATTTCATTCGTTTTTGGCAATTACAAAATATAAATTTTCGCGCATCACTACCCAGGTGCATCGAATAGGGTCATCCCTATGCGGCTAGATTTTAATAATTAGTCCGTATTGTAGATAATTCAAAAAATATTGGACACGATTTTTTCTTTCTTTACGTAAGCATGGAAAAGTGAATAATTTGGGTTTGAAAATCTCCTTATACGCAGTGAGTGAGTGCGAAGCCGGGCAACTTGTACTTAAGACGACGCATCGCTAAACAATCATTTGAAAAACCTGGTTCGCACCCCGTTCTCTGATTGGTCCGCAGCGGACTGAGGGGGGACTGATTACATACAAAAACGCGCCAGCGCTAGCTTATACCATAAGGCCCTAAACGACAAAACGGCTTTTTTCGGTTCAATTAAAAACTACAAATATTTTTTAAAAATCCGACTAGCTAGCAAAAAGGCGTATTTAGACTAATTTACTAAGAAAATGAAGAAGAGCCTTTCTCTGTTATAAAAGTTAAAGAATCGTTTTTCTGCAACTGTCAAAATGAAGTCAATGAAATAAAGAATCAGGTTATGAAGTATCACTTTCATATGTTTTGTAATAGTTGCTTAACATTTCTATGTTAAGATCTCTGACACAAAAAGGTCCAATTCGTCGTCTTAATACACAAATTCACTTTCGGTGTCAGTGCTACAAGTATGTCCGACGGAACTATTTATATGACCACCATTGGATTGGTAGTTTCCTGAGTAAAAAAAAATCTAATTAATCCGTCAGTTTAGATTATCAAAAAATATTAGACACGTATTTTTTCTTTTGTCAATCAAAATAAAAAGACAAAGATAAAGCGCGTCAAGGTCTGGGAGTGGGGACGCCTGACGTCACGCTGTAAGAAAAACGGTCGCACGGCGTGACGTCACGGGGAATTTTAACGGGCTATATCTTCATATTTTTTTGTCTAATTGATAAAAGAAAAAATACGTGTCCAATATTTTCTTAATATGTAACTGACGGGGTAATAATATATTTTTAGGACACAGGCCTATTGTTAGTCATGAATAATCTGACTATGAGAGTGATTTATTAGTAATAATAAAGTGGGATTGGGCAGGCCACGTATGCCGTATGCATCCAGAAAGATGGGCCAGCATAGCCACTAAGTGGGTGCCTAACGATGGACGACGCAGATGGGGCAGGCCCAAACGGAGATGGCGGTATGACCTAGACGTATTCCTCAACAACTGGCCGGAACAGGCATCAAACAGGGACCTGTGGAGATCCGAGGGAGAGGCCTTTGCCCAGGAGTGGGACACAAATACAGGCTATTAAAAAAATGTACTAATCTGGGAATTATAATACGGTATTTATAAGTAAAACAATGATTATTTTTGGTGGTTAAATATTTTCCACTCTTAAAAAGTCTTCTCGAGAAGTTTTAGTAAATACCCATTCCGACCTCTGAAAATAACTCATTCTGTTCGCAAGTTTTGTTGTTTCCCAGTAAATCTTCATTCATCTGAGTCTTAGATGTTTTCTATCTATATGTATGTACAAATAGCTATTCAATATATGTATCGTCGTATGGTAGTCATAACACGTAGCCTTGTTAAGTTTATCATGAGACTAGTTCGACTTGGGCGAAAATGTAGAAAGTGTCACTGGTAATGCTTAAAACATTGCCAGGTATAAACACACAAAAAACGAATTCTGTAAAAGTGTCTTTTGCAAAACTTACAATATTGCCAGGTAAAAAGCTAACAAAAAAACTATTCCGGAGCACAATACACAGCTATCCTCTTACATTTCACAAAGTTATCTTCGTTGGATGAAACGACGTAACAGGCAACATTATTTCTATAAAATCTGGCCTTTTTATACCATCTTGTAGTACGGCTTTTAAAGCGGGAAAATGTCTTGCTTGATTATGACGAGAAACCGGGTAAGCCGACGACTGAAAAAGGATGGAAAATAACTAGGACCGGGATAATGACTGGAAGGTAATATTTTGCTGAGAAAAGTATCTTGCCTTGAGAAGACAAGACACTTTTGAACAAAACGCTCATCGGAACTTATCTCTTTTACCCATGTAGGTACAAAATATTATAAAGTTGAAAAAATGAAATGTCTGTACATTGAAGATATTAAAAAAAAACATTGTAACAAAACATTTGAAGGTCACTAAATCGAAAATATTTTTTTTGTAGCTTGTGGCTTCATCACGCCAAGACGGCTAAATACATTTCAACTATTTTTGGTACACGGGTAGCTGGGTATCCACAATGAATGAATTGGGCGCGCGGCGGGGCACGATGACCCTACCGCGCGCACACTTCTTACTCGCCCCCGCTGTCTTTCCCCCCGTCGCCCGCAGACCATGGGAGTGTCACAAAAGAACTTGTCAAGCTATAGCCAGTGTTGCAACGCTGCAAATCAACGCGTTGGTGCCATTTTGAGAAACAGTGATAACAAAATAAATCGAAATTCGAAATTTAAAAAGTTTTAACCAAGCTGCCAGCTTTATATTTTTATTGTTATCGAGCATTAAAAATATTTTCAAAACATATGAACTTACGAGGTAATATTGGTAAGGATAGAGCAAAATAAAGCGGTACGATAGATAAGGTATTCTATGAAGCTCAAGACCTTATACGTGCTCCTTTATGATCCCATTACAGTGATATTGCAGCATTATTATACGGTTTGCATTGGATATGATGCATTTCTCATTCTTTTCCTTTTTTTTTATTAATGCGAGAGTGCATATTCGTTGGTTTGTCGATTTGTCCTGCTGTAACGCATCAATGGAGAATAGATCGTCATGATTGGCATAGCGGATCCCTTTGTTACCCATAATTATTGAAAGTCATAATGCAATGTAAGTCATAAAAGTATTTGTCATAATTCTGAAACCGTTTAATTTTCTGGAGTTTTGAAAAACTCATCTGTTAGAACCAATAAGGTTCATCATCATCATCATCATTTCAGCCATAGGACGTCCACTGCTGGACACAGGCCTCCTCAATAGATTTTCACATGGGCAGGATACAGGCAACGGGCACCCAGCAAGTCCCCGCAACCCTAAGCAGGTCATCCGACTACCTTGCGGGTGGCCTTTTCACGCTGCACTTGCCGGTACGCGATCTCCAGTCGAGAACCTTTCTACTCAACGGCCATCGCTTCTTCAAACTATGTGCCCTGCCTATTGCCACTTCAGTCTCCTTACCCTGTTTGCTTTGTTGGTGACCTTGGTTCGTCTACGAATCTCCTCATTTCTGATTCGATCTCATAACTCGTGCTCGGGAGCGTAAGGTTAGGTTTACGTCTATCTTGTGACAATCTTCAAAATTCGGACATGACTTTTAATTTTATGGCAATAAATAAAGATACAATGTTGACATATTTAGTCACATTAACTTTTGTCAGTGAGTCGTCCCGCAGAAGCTGTTAAATACTGTCAGCAGAATCAGCCAGCCCAACGGCCGGTTGTTGGTGAGATCGAAGAACACGCAGCCGATGAATAGCAGGGCGGTGATTAGCGGTTCTCAGCATTTGGAAGGACAGGATCTCCGGGGCAGTATAGTTAGAACACACCAAAAGTCATCCCGCAGAACCCGTTCAGCATGGTTAAAAGTATTGTCCAGCCCAGGGGCCCGTGGTTGGTGAGGTTGAAGATCACGAAGACGATGAATAGCGCCGCAGCAGCCTGCGTCGTGATCATGTGGAAGACTATCTCCGAGGCTGTATAGTCAATCAATACTCACCAAAAGTCATTCCGCAGAAGCCGTTGAGCACGGTCAGAAGTATGACCCAGCCTAGGGGCCCGTTGTTGGTGAGGTCGAAGAACACGAAGCCAATGAACAGCACCACGGCCGCCTGCGTCATCATCATGAACATCTGCACGCTCACGTGGGAGAAGAGGATCTCCGTGCCTGTGGAATAGTACATTATTATTTTATTGCATTTAGATATTTAGGCAGTACGATAACAAATGACTCCAGATGTACATCTGATATTATTACCAGGATAGCCATGGCAAAAAATGTTTTAATACTAAAAGGAATCTACTCACTGCCAAACTATTAAGTCGTACCAGGAAGAAACTGGTTAAAGTGTACGTCAAGAGTATGGCGCTCTACGGCTGTTAAAAGGTGGACCATGACACAAAGAGATAGAGAGAGACTGGAAGCGTTTGAAATTTGGTGTTAGAGGAGGATGGAAGGAATCAGTTGGACAGAAAAGAAAAGTAACGAAGAAGTTTTAAATAACGTAAAGGAAAAAAAAATTGAGAACAAGAGAGGAGGAGGCAGATAGGTCATCTTATACTGCATGAAAACTGGATCAAGAGAATAATAGAGGGAAAAATAGATTCCAAAAGAAAAAGGGGATGACCTAGAAAGACATATTATTGAGCAAATTAATGAAAATATAAATACTTCATCATACAAAATTACTCCACCGACAAGAGCCTAGCTTTTAAATAGATGATGATATTTTATAGCTGTACCATTAATGTGGCACAGGTTCCTAATCTTTTTTTATACTCAATAAAAATTGAAAAGTTTCATGATGCCTTTCAGATGACGGGTTAAACTTTAAGTTGTTACATCTCAAGCCCAGTCATCAGCTATCCAATCATGCATAACTTTTTAGGGCTTCGAAAATAACAAACAAAAGCAACCATCTCTTTTCTCTTCATGTTATAAGTTAAAATACAGATCTCTCCAAATTTTTGAACTTAAACTAGAAATTGGATTAAAATTATGTTTTATAAATCGTGCTTCTTTGGATTATCTCTCTCAGCTTTTGATGTCAAAAAATACAATTTTGGATATCGCAAATTAACTTAAGGGAACAGTAAACCTAGGCAACAGTCGCAATAATGACACTATATGACCGTCAACCTTTTACATGTAAATCATAGTCCATATTCCTTGCCGAACTGGCGTATCTGACTAGGAATTTCTAGCCAGTTGTGTCCTTTTGGTACAACGATATATAGACTCGAGTCGCGAAGTATATTATGCGCATAAAGATCTCTCTATTGTCTAGAGACAGGCCAGGATCAGCGTCTGGATTTCGAAAGGTCTCGAAAGATTTGCTGGTTATGGATAGTGGTTTTATATCATTATCTGAATTCATAACTATAAAGAGATGTTTTTTTCACCCCACGATGAAAACAAGAAACGTATATATTATCTCATTAGACTTCGCGACTTTTTGGAAGCTTTGCAGCTCTCGTGTTCACGGGTAGACGGGTGAAAAGTTTTATAGCCTTAAGGTATACTAGAAGACGCCCGCAACTTTGTACTTGGAGGAAAAAGTCGTAACCCCTCTTTTTTGACAGCGCAGTCGGGTAAAAGTATCCTATTACCATCTGTGAATATCCATCTACCTGTGTACCAAAAAAAGTTGAGATCTGTTCTGCCGATTTGGCATGATGAAGCCACAATGACGCATACAAACATACAAAAATAAAAATGAAATATTTTTCAAATGAAGTGACCTCCAAATAGTCCGTTAGATTTTTTTTTTTTTAATATCTGTGATGTACAGACATTTCATTTTTACAACTTTATAATAGTATAGATATCTGTGAGTCTGTCTGTCATCCGGGTTCCTAAAGGGATGAATTGATTTGGTCTTTTTTCTTCTAAAAGGTGACTTGATTGAGACTGGTCTTAGCTATGATTTAAAATAATTGCTTCGCCGTACAGAGTTCATAGGCATGTGCCATGCGCAGTAACTACGTCACATTAATTAAGGTCTATTTGTTTGATTGTAATTTTGTAGCTTTACAAATTAGGCACGTTAATGATCTTTTTGTTTAGGGATTTCTGACAATAATTAATCTCTCGTAAATTAAGTTTTATCCAACAACATGTATACATTATTTTGCGGACACGTTTGGCTCAGTTGGTTGCAAAACGGGTTACGAAGCTGGTGGTCTCGGATTCAAATCCCGGCCAGGGCAAGTGTGTGATTACTTGTTCCTGGATCTTGGATGTTTTCTATATAAGTATTATGGTTTATCTATTAAGTTGTGTATGTCGTCACCTATGTAGTGCCAATGACAAAATTACAAGCTTTGCTTATTTTGGGACTGAGTCGAATTGTGTAAGATTGTCCCTGATATTTATTAGTATTATTATATATGTACTTATTTTATTTCTAATTAGCAGTGATCGTTATCAACGTGCAATTTTCGTGGCAACATGTATAGTTGGCAGAAAAAGCGAATATTCACTTATTTATTTTCTAGTTTTACACAATCATTATAAAACAAATACTTGCCTACATAGGATTACATCTCTAAATAATAAATCTACACTTTACAAAACCTTTTCCGCCCTAAATATTTTATAACAATTTACGTCAAAATGACATCGGGCGTCAATAAAAGTTGCGTGTAATATTTTAACAGCTTAAATTACCTTTCCGTGACTTCTGTCAACGTTGAAATGTCATTTAGTTATTTAAAATTAAATTTTAACAAAAAATAAAACCGACTTCGAAAGCAAAACTAAAAAGTAAAAAAATAATTGCATAATTCAGTTTCTTCAATTTACTTCCAAGTAACCGTTTGTCGACTCAATCTATACAGTATATACAATTAATCTTATTTTGGCTTCGGTGCCATATAAAGAATGTGTAAAATATTGAAAATTGACGATTTTAGTAAGCTGTGACACAATGGCACCGAAATTTAATTTATTTAACCCTTTTTAGTTAATTGTTACTTTAAGTGTATTTTGTGGCGATTACAACAAGCTCAAACTCGGCTAGGACACATTATTTTAATATGGAGATCCTACCTTCCGGCTCCACCATAAAATCAGCCCAGTGGTACCATTCTCATAAGGAAAATTTAAGTTTGTAACTATGAAGCTGCGTAACTAACTTAATCGAGATATCTTATCGCCACCTGAAAATAATTTATAATTGTGGAGTTCCGATGTTATTCTGTGGTCTTCTCGTTCAGTTCTACTTCACCAATTTACAATTTCTGAATGCAAATGCTTATTACGTTTCTTATAATACCAAAATCGCCATATGTTTGCCTACAATACTTGAGGAGTTCCTTCGATTCGTCATGGATCTCATCATCAGATCTTCACAAAAATTTTATGGGACCAACTTTGAGATACCTCCTATGAAACGAAATATTTTTTTTTTAAATCGGTTAAATAGTCTTCGAATAATCGGTGAACATACATAAAAAAAAATCCCGACGAATTGAGAACCTCCTTCTTTTTTGGAAGTCTGTTAAAAATGGATATTTCCAATCGTCGTGAACGACTGACGGAAAAATCTGTTGAACAAATTTTAGTAGTTTATTCAGCATGATTGCAGAAGTGATAGTAAATATGTATGTTGTAATTTGTGAAATATAATAATATTTAAAATACTTGAGTATTTGATTTTTGCCAACCAGACTTTGCCACCAATTCAGCACGTTGATAACGATCACTGCTAATTAGGCATCATCTGAATCAAAGTCTGTCGATTTTCATGTTCCCACGGTATATAAGTAACAGTCTGGCTAATTTTAGTTAAAGGTGTACTTCATTATCATTAACCAAGGAGTATAAATCCAAGTGCGTATACTACAGGCGATTTAACCTTTTTTTTATTACCGACATTCTTTACTCGCTAGCTGGAAAAGTAGATGTTTTTCCTGAGCACTAAACCGAGCGACGTAAATTTCAATTGCAAGTAATACTTGGCCGACAACCTTCATTTTATGTTCATCTTATTAAATTATAATAATAATTTATTTTTTTATGAGGTCGGTACAGTAACATTTTAACTCAAAAGGACTTTGCATTGCGGTTTTGCGTAAAAGAACAAGATGGCGGCACGAGAGATAACGACGGATAAATACTAGTAAAAATTATTAAGTTTCAGAAGTTGGTTTCATGATAATTTATTATAGCATATCTGACACGTATGTTTTGTTATCTGTGAAACTTGGAACTTCTTGTGCAAACGTTTTAAAAAAGACTGTAGGTACTGAGCTTCCCACAAACTCCAAGAACCTGCACATCACACTCAGCAGTCTACGTTGCAAACGCTAGTTAACTACATTATTACACTGCGACTAACAAAGGCACTAGCTGCAACTAAGTCAGTCCCACTCACATCCATCAGAGACAGTGACGGGAAAATGACTGAAACTGGGTTGGAAACCATCAACGTGATGTGTAATAAACACTTCCCAGGCTCGGTAATACACCAGGGTGAAATAGATGATGTCGCTATTAGTGCACAGGAGCAAACTACAAGCACAACAAGGCACAACTGGGACACATCGAAGAAGGTAGTAGAACACAACAAATTAAAATGGGCCCTGTCAACGTTCCAACCCTACAAGGCTCCGGGGCCAGACGGAATATACCCCGTTCTACTACAGGAGGGCGCAAATGTACTCATTCCCCATCTATGCAGACTGTACAGAGCGTGTATAGCATTCGGACATGTACCACGGGTATGGAGAATGGTGAAGGTGATTTACCTGCCAAAACCAGGCAAGGCAGATTACGGAGACGCCAAATCGTATAGGCCTATAAGTTTGTCATCGTTCTTTCTAAAAGCGTTAGAGAAACTGGTGGACAGACACATAAAGGATGGCCCATTAAAAAGGCATCCTTTGCACAAATTACAGTGTGCCTATCAACCAGGGAAGTCAACGGACACGGCGTTACACCTGGTAGAACCAGAGCTGAACCTTAGAGCTGAAGTTTATGGAGTTGGTAGAACAAAACATTGAGTAGCAAGAAGGGGTAATTACACAAAAGATCCCACTGGGTCGAAGTGTATCCGTAAGGACCCCTAGTAATAAGATAAGATAAGATAACTACATTATTTCTACGCACCTTCCTCTCAAAAATACCCCAGTGCTTGAAGACGAAGGTCTTCGAACAGTGCGCCTTGCGATGACCTACGGAACTGAGACATGGTCGTTCACAATGAGACTCATAAGGCGGCTGAGAGTTACGCAACGTGCAATGGAAAGGGCTATGCTCGGAGTTTCTCTTCGTGATAGAATCAGAAATGAAGAAATCCGCAGAAGAACCAAAGTAACCGACATAGCTCACAGAATTGCATCGTTGAAGTGGAAATGGGCGTTCAATGTAGCCCAGAGAACGGATGGCCGTTGGTGCAGTAAAGTCCTGGAGTGGCGACCACGCATAAGAAAGTGCAGCGTGGGATGGCCCCCGACTAGGTGAACGGATGATCTAGTAAGGGTCGTGGGGAGTCAGTGGATGCGGTCTGCGCAGGATCGCACCTTGTGGCGAGCTATAGGGGAGGCCTATGATCAGCAGTGGACGTCCGTGGCTGATAGATAGATAGATTCTTCTCAAAACCTAATTTTATATGACTAAATATTAAATTCATAGCCATTTATCCACAAAATACCAATCATTATGAAATACCTACAAAACATACCATTAGTTCTACAGACAAATGAACTAAATAACATAATACAGACAACGAAATTGTATTGTTCTTCATAAACATGCGAACTATGATTAAATATGTCTCAAACCTTCCACAATAGACAAGTCAAGGCTTATAACATTAGCCTGTGTACGATATATGATACGCTTTGGAACAAGTCTGCTGAAGTGAAATGTTATCTAGTACCTAATATATTTTGTTTGGAAATATTCACACTTCACTTTTCACACAAGAAAACTTAAACTGACTGTCTGTTCATTGGTTCATAATTTCACCAAAAAATTTTACATCGACAACTTATTTAATAATTTTTGAATCAGTAATCGTATCTGAGCCTAATATTAAGTTTGTTTTATGATTATGCCGATCCCGAAAAGTTAGCAATTACAGAGAAAAATGCTTGTATTCAAAATGAAACGTTCGTGGAAAAGGGTTCCGTACCTCAAAAGCCCACTTTTTGTCCGTCTTTCTGTTTGTCAAGGCCCTTTTTCTTTGGGATGAGACGTGTGGATATATCAAATTAAATTAACGTCAAAGACGTCTGCGGTCCTTTGAAACTCTAAGTCGACGCAATTTAAAGATACAGTCATTAAAAAGGTGTTTCCAAACAAATTGCCATCTATGGAAAACTTCTGGGTTCTTCTAGTTGTCCTAGAAACTTGAAATTTGATATGAAGCTCAGCTATTTGCAGCTCTTATAGCACACCCCACGCAATAAACCTGAAAATCCTCATTTTTAATGTCTGTCTGTGTTGATACCAATATAATATGACCCCGACACCGCGTACATTTTGTTTAGGGCTTTGCTAACACTAGATTATCATAGGTGCGGCCGTTTTAGCGTATATCTTGTACGGAACCCTCGGAGAGCGAGTCCGACTCTTACCTGACCGGTGTTTTCTCCTATCTTTTTTTTATTATTATAAAATAGATGGGCATTTGACCGCAATCTCACCTGTTGTTAAGTGACGATGCGGTCAAGGATGTATCATGCCCGTCTAGAAACAGCCTATTCACTCTTGTCTTGAACACGCCCAAATTATAATGGTCGGGGAACACACTCGCAGGCACCGAGTTCCACTCCTTTGCGGTACGCGTGATAAAAGTTGCACCAAACGCTTCGTGCGGATTCGCGGAATATTGACCACGTGCGGATGGAACGAACGCACGCGTCGTGTGTCCCAATGATGGAAAGGGGCTGGTGGAATTAAATCATGTAATTCCCCCGCACACTCACCGAAATGTAACCTGTAAAAGACCGACAGACGAGCAACCCTACCCCCCCAAATACAATCTTATTCAACACTTCGTATAGTTTGTAATATTTTCCGTCCAGCTTATTATTTATATCACCCACGCAGAAAAAACAATAAGTACCTACGAGTATATATTTATCACGCAAGAATCTCCACGGCACACAGTTCCGAAGCTTTTAAAGGAAAAACAGTGATTTACCGACTTTTACCGGCGTCTTATGGAACTATTCGAGACAGTTCCAAAGTTGTGCGAAGAACTGTTGGAGAAGCGATTTTATAAGAATAGCACTATTATGTAACGAAATTAAAAGTTTTATTGATGTATAATATATATTGATGTCGTGAAAAATTGGGTGGAAGGTTCATATTTTAATAATACATATATTTTTTTGTGTTTCTGGGTTTTTAATGGGGGAAAATTAACACCACATTATTATCTTATCTCTTCAATAAAAAACAAAAACACGATCGCTCTCGAACGTGGTCACATCAATCGAAACTGGAATCTTTAGATTCAGCGAGCACTTGCTGTACACCTCGAATTTACCCATCCGCTTTGACACCCGTACCTACTTTCATTTTTGAAAACCTTAGCAACGAAGGTTTAAATTTACCTTTGTCGGCAGCTAAAAAGTGCGCAAATCTCCTTTAGCCTACCGTATCATCTTAGATATCATCTGTCATAAAACAGAAATATTTTATGATAGCACGCAAATTATAAAAGAGTGCCCGGGATGGGGTCTCCGGTATTTCCTGTCGTCGCCGATATTTTCATGGAAGACTTCGAAGAGAGAGCGCTTTTAGTGGCACCTGTCAAGCCGAGGATCTTTAAAAGATACGAAGATGATACTTTTACTATTTTACCTAGATCTAGTGCTTCAGCTTTTTTAGACTATCAGACATCTGAACTCCATGCATAGTAAAATTAAATTTACTATGCAGTTGTAAAATCTAAATTCACTTGCATTCTTGGATGTGCTAGTTAGTAATTAGAGGTACTTACAATGACATAGGTCGTACTGTTTATAATTAGGAAACCTACGCACACTGATAGGTATTTGAATGAAAGGTGTGAAAATAGTTTGAGACCCTGGAATGGAAATAGAACTTTTTATCCTGGAGATCACCCCTTAAGGGGGTGAAACAGGAGGTGGAAGTTCGTATCGGAAATCAGTCATAATAGTGTGACCAATACCGATGTACCGCGCCTTAGGTATGCGAGCGGCGAGACGGGGAACAGACGACGGCGGAATGACGAATCAGCGGCTGCTCTGCCCCCCCGTCTCGTCCCTCGCATACCTAAGGCGCGGTACAGCGGTGTTGGTCACACTATAAAACATAAAATATTTCATGGCTTGACTTATTTATTATTATCATTTATTATCAGCCCAAGGACGTTATTTGCTGGACAAAGGCCTCTCCAAAGGATTTCCATTATGACCGGTCGAGCGTGGCCCTCATATTACGGTTTCCCACGATCTTCAGCAGATCATCGGTCGACTAGGTTGGGGTCCACGCTGCGTCATCCTGTACGCGGTCACCACTCACGAACCATCCTGCCGTAGTGGCAGTGGGGAGCGCATTGCTCGTTGCTCGTATAACTGCTAGTTTGTTAGTAATAAATACCTATGAAATAATAGATACAACAAGGCCAAAGCTATGTCTCAATTTAAATATTTATTCAGATTCTGTATAAAATCATTGTTCTAGCTAGACCATTGAACAAATACGAATGTCTGTCTCTATTTAAACGAGTAACATATTGGCCGGTTGTGTCAATATACCTGATCCTGATTCGCAATTAATAACCCAAACACTGCCTAAACTCACATGACATTTGTATCGGAATATTGAAGATGTTAAATCTAAATATACTAGATATATTGTCGAAATTTTACATGTCAAGATAAATGGTAATAGCGGATCAATTGGACATTAATTTCTCAATTTACAAACCTTTTAAATTTGGTTAGTTATATTCTAATAAGTATACGAAAATACGCGTCAATCGTATTAAAAAAATAATATTAAAGATTTAGTAGCATATAAGTACCGTGCAATATGTAAGCAAATGAAGCAATAACTGAAAAAAGTGACATTTAAACCAAAATTTTGACGTCATCAGCGCAGCTCCCACAGCCGAGGACTTTTAGGAGGGTTATCAGAATACCTCAAGGAAGCCCTCTAGCAATTTTGAAAACTACACGAATTATATCCGCTGATTGTCTTAATTTATGCAAATTTTTGGCTAGTAGAAGAAGTTAATGTAGGTACACACGAACTATATTTGGTATTTGTACATTACAATTTTTCAACCAAAGTTGATTTATAAATGTTTACTTATTTAGGTACCTGTAATTCCAGACACAAGAGACCGCTCCAGAATACCTTCGTTCCTTTCAGCCAACATGGAGCTCGTAGTTAAAGCAACAGCTAAGAAGAACACGATCCTGTAAAAAAAAAACAATTTTCACTTCTCCTGCTCAAAAAGTACGTCATATTAGTTTCGCGAAACATTTAGCCCCTAGGGTTTAAAAGGAAGCCATATCATTCCATACAAATTTCTATGGCACTGAAAAAAAGAAACTTGCAGCCAGCTACATACTCCTTACGAACAATTAAAAACAAACAAACCAACCTGATCAGATTGGCCTAACTTTCTGATAGAATTGCTCAAACTGTACGTTTAGTTTTTCATGAAAAATACAATTTTAATGCTAAGTATTTTTTATTTTCTCGCAGTTGAAGTGCAAAGCAGAGTGTTTAACACATGGCTAAAAGCCATTACGACATTCAGACATATTTGTCCTCGCTCACTTCGTGAGCTCGTCCAAATAATCACTCCGTGTCACGGTGGCTTATTGTAGCCCCTTATCAAACAATCTACTACTAAAAACCTACGTCTCGTTTTACATTCTACATATTTTAGCTACGCAATATTTCAAATACACTAATGAAATTGAGAGATTGGGCAGAACATGACTGATTAAAGATTTGGATTACCAAAGACTGGTTGAAAATTGGTCCAGCATGCCATACTAGGCCACCTGTGTCACTTTTAAGAATCATTTCTATTGTTTTTTTTTTACAATAGACTTGACAATTATTCACGACATAAATTTGCCATGTTTCAAGTTTATATTCTACTAGAACGTGCGAACCCTCTAATGCTAACTCTTAACTTCGTTCGTTGAGGAGGAAAAATCATAACACTCTTTTTGTGTTCCGTAGTCGGGTAAAAAGTATTATATAACTATCCTGCGATGTTCAGCAAAGCAATCCTTGTGCAAGAAATGATTGAAATCCATCCATCTGTTTAAAGACGATGAAAGCACAACAAGATACATTCATAAAACAAAAAATAAATACATATATTTTTCGACCCAGCCTACGCAAAAAATCTGTTTCATTTATTTTATACATTTCAATTTTCCAACTTTATAACTGTACAAATTAGTATACGAAGCGAGAGCACTCACATTATCAAAAGGAAAAAATGGAAAGTAAGATTTAAACTGCTGGCTGGATTTTACAATCCAATACCTCTCAAACTTTGAATAGGTACGAAAAACCCAAAGTTATCCTCTAAATGCGAAAACGTGGAACTGTTTTCTATACCAGCAACGTAACTACAAAACTTTCAAATTAATGAAATCGTAGGATTATATTTAGACATTTAAATTAACTATTTCGTCTATTTTCTTACTTATCCATTCCAAAACCAACCCAACCACAAATTTATACGAATTAATTCAAAACTTTTCATCGTCTATTTCTACACAATTAATTCAATTTATTCTGAAGTCGCGCGGCTCCGATGTTTTTGGAACCACCCACGCCATGTTTGTTTATACAGGAAAGTGCTTATGTATGTTTCTTTCGCTCAATTAAATATTTATACGGCAAAAACATTTCGGTGAAAAAAGTCAACAAACCCTATCAAAGGATTTAATTTTCGCAAAAGGTAATCAGTAACCGCTTTGCACGGAATTCTTTTATCGTAAATTATTTTTATTTTAACCAAAAAAACACCGCAAGACTCTGACTTTCTCGTGATTTACATTCTCGCGGAGACGAACAGAAACTGAACTCGTTTATCACGAGCCCGGATTTGTGCTCGGAATAGTCCACAAAAGCTCGAGCAGTATCCTGCTATTAAGACATGAATTGCTATTGCATTCTAACATAGCAAACAATGACTTAGAATTTCTAAGTAATTCAATTGACCAATAACCTACGAACTCGGACGAAAAGCTAAAACTATCTATATTGAGCCTAGATACACTAAGTACAGTCAACAGTATCAATATCTGCCGTAACAAAGCGGGTCAAAATATCGGATACGTCTTAACCGCCCTAGTAATAGAGTCGTGTCAGATATTTATGCGCACTTTGTTGTGGCAGATATTAATGCTGATGACTGTGCCGCAAAGCGAACGAGATGACTGCAACTTTGTCGTTATCTAATTTATCAATGCCATTATTTCCGCCCCGCTTTAAGCAATTCTTTATCAAATCTCTTTGGCCAATATTGCTGTGTTAAAGGGTCTACCAGACGGGCAGAAATCCGGGCCGACCTGATCGGGCTATTTTTGACCGTGCTCGACAAATTAAACCAATGTCATTTATTTAAGTGAGCTGATTTATACCGATGAAATCTGTCACATATGGAAGGAGCATTGGATAGTATTGCATATTGGATAGTACATTATATTTTCGCGGGTACTTTTTCAAAAATTAAACGTTGGTTACGTACGTCAAAATCACTCCGGGGCCGGCAAAATCCGTCATTTCTGGTGTGGAAAGACCGTATATTGGCGGGTCGTGAATCTGAAACAAATGAAACACGTTATATTTTTGAAATACAAAATATACCTATCCATGCTAATATTATAAATGCGAAAGTGTGTCTGTCTGTCTGTCTGTCTGTCTGTTACCTCTTCACGCTTAAACCGCTGAACCGATTTGGATTAAATTTGGTATGGAGATAGTTTGAGTCCCGGGGAAGGACATAGGCTACTTTTTATCCCGGAAAAATACACTTATCCGCGGTAAACGAATTTAAGGCGGACTAAGTCGTGGGCAGAAGCTAGTACTGAAATATATTATAAAGTTATAAGAGTGAAACGGACTATTTGAAGGTCACGTTTAGCTCAGTGGGTTGACAACGGCCTACGAAGCTGGCGGTCCCGAGTTCGAATCCCGGCCAGGGCAAGTGTTTGTGTGATGAGCACGAATGTTTGTTCCTGGGTCATGTATATTTTCTATGTATGAAGGTATTATAATTTATCTATATATTATGTATATCGTCGCCTAGTACCCAAAGTACAAGCTTTGCTTAGTTTGGGCCTAGGTCGATTTGTGTAAGATTGTCCCTCATATTTATTTGGATTATTTATGTTTTTAAGTATGTGCCTTTACGGCTTCATCGTGCCAAAACAGCTAGACTGATTCCAACTATTTTTGATACACAGGTAGCTAGGGATTCACATGTGTATGAATACCCGACGAAACGTTGCGTCGAAACAGTATATACACTCTTATTTATGGTCGAAACGTGGAATAATAACGGCAATTAAAACATATCGCGTTTGACCCCTCATTATTTATGCTTGATATTAATAATTTATATATTAATATTAATAATGAAGGAGCAAAAGTATGGTGCCGATTATCACAATACAACAAACGGGGCATAATCCATACTAATATTATAAATGCGAAAGTGTGTCTGTTTGTCTGTCTATCTGTTGCCTCTTCCACGCTTAAACCGCTAAACCGATTTGAATGAAATTTAGTATGGAGATAGATTGAGTCCCAAGAAAGGACATAGGCTACTTTTAGTTCCGGAAAAATACCCTTATCCGTGATAAACGAATTTAAGGCAGACGAAGTCGCAGGCAGAAGCTAGTAAATATATATGTAAGGAAATGCGATATTATGTTTAAATAAGCATTCTGCATACTTCGTCATCTAACGATATATTTTTTGTGTTGTTTCATTTATTTGAAAAATATATACATTTTGATGGAATTTACATTACCCTATAAAATATTTTATTCGTATCGTATTCCAATATTTACACGATTATTTTTAAATGAATGTCAAACATTTAAATGAATAAAAAATAATATTTACATTACCGTTGTTGCATTATTAAGAATCATTGCAGTGTAGCAATGCTGTTTTAAAAATACATCCTATATGCGACTTTGCGTCATATAATGACGTCACAGCGCCATAATTTCGCTCCTTGTAAATAATGTATAGAAGCCGCGAGAGTATAAGTGTTATTGGTAAATAAGGCTTTCAGATATTGCCTACTGTGACCAACACGTCGTCGCAGAAAAGGTGAGGCTAGTAATTGTCCAGGGACCTCCACTTTTATTGGATCGTATTTTTGCCAGCTAGTGACATGACTTCATTAACTGGACATTGCTCCTAACTTATTACACGCTAGGTCAGAAAAGATAGCTATATCACCCTGAAGATAATTTTAGGGGTTATTTTTATCCATTACTGGAAAATACTCTTAACATAAGCAACAAGTAATCCAAGAACCGACGAAAAACAACCTACACATTTAGATGAAAGCTAATAAACTCTTGGCTTGGCTGAACGAATTTTCTTAAAACATAGCTAAGAATACTCACTTTTCAGACAAAATTCCTAAATCCAATCCAAAGCAGTCCATTAGTTTAGGAGCAACATACAGACGTCAAACTTATTTCACCCCACGTTTTTGTTGTTTTGCTTGTGCGTACTTAAAAATTATCTTAAAACCGTCCTTAGGGTAGCTGTATCAAAATCGTTAAGATTTCTCCAGCTGTTTTTGTGTGATGAAGATAAGATGCTACAATTTCTCTAGTTTCATGAGCGAAAATAACATCACCCTTCGTTATCATTAATTGATTTTAGTCCGACTAAGTAAGACCGGAACTAGGGTAAGATCGTGTGAAAGCCATTTTTAGCAAAACGATTTCTATTTTACTCACTGATAACATGTGTGTGTCACCATTTTTTACATACACTATGTTCCCCTTACATACACTATGTTGCCAGTGATTAAAATATTATCTACCGTTTTGCTGGAAATCGCTTCCATACGATCTTACCTTGAATCCGGTCTTACCCGGGTGTACATGGGTAGCTGCGGATCCAGAGATGGTTATTACTTTTAACCCGATTATGCTAAAGCGAGTAAGAGGTATTCACTTTTTCTCCTCCGCGAACGAAGTTGCGGGTACATTCTAGTTTTAAAATAAGCAAAAATTACTAGCTATAATTTCTTCAAGGCAGATACGCTGTGGTGGCAGGCATATATATTTTTTTAGTCCCCGAAAGTGACCCAGTACAAATACGTCCCATGTTGATTTATCGGCAATATGTCTCAACTATTTTCCGTACACAACCCACGTAATGCTTACTGTCGCTTCCTTGAGGCTTTTAGTGACAAAATAGAGGTTTTTCAACATCTCAAAGGCCCGTAGGCAGCGACAGAGCGTGTCAAATGTGCTGTTCAAAATGTAATCCACGTTACAGAAAGGTTACTCCCATGTTTGAATTTTGAGATAGTTTTGTTTGCAGATGATACGTCTCTAATTTTCAAAGTCGTACGAAATCAATGATCCTACAATGACGTAAACAATGCTATCTGTGAAGTAGTAAATTGGTTTAATATAAATAATTTATTGTTGAATGAGAAAAAGACTAAATGTGTTAAGTTTGTCACGAGTAACGTAAAACATGAGCAAGCAAGCGTTATGGTTAAAGGTGAGAAACTGGAACTAGTTAATAGTACAGTCTTTCTCGGTATAACATTAGATTCTAAGCTCCAATGGGGTCCCCATATTGCTAATCTCTCGAATAGACTGAGTTCTGAAGCTTTTGCAGTAAGTGAGATTCGTCAATTAACAGACGTGATAACGGCTCGATTAGTGTATTTCAGTTATTTCCACAGTATTATGTCGTTTGGCATCTTACTATGGGGCAGTGCTTCCGACATTAATACTATATTTGTTCTGCAGAAGCGGGCTGTTCGTGCGATATATAAAATGAACTATAGAGAGTCGCTTAGAGATAAGTTTAAGGACATTAATATAATGACAGTGCATTGACAATACATTTATGAGAATATTATGTATGTACATAAAAATATTACCGACTTTAAGAAGAACTGTGATATTCATAATATTAATACTAGAAATAAGCATAAGCTCGCAGTGCCTGCTACTAGGCTCCATAAAATAAGGAGATCATTCATTGGTAACTGTGTGAGATTTTATAATAAACTTCCTAGCAGCATAACTGAGTTGTCTATTGGTAAATTCAAAATATTGTGAAAAATTATTTTCTAAAGCTTATTAGCACACAAGACTACATGAATGATGAAGCCGCGTGGGATTAATGTAAATTATAGCGTCATGTAGGTATATGAATAATTATTTTAACGAATACCTAAGGTATTATTATTATTTTAATCTTAATTGTTTTATATACTCTGACATTTAGAATTTTATTCTAGACACATTCTAGATTATTTATTTTTTATTGACAATCCTTTTGGGATTTATCTTATTGATTATTTTAATTTTAAAAATGATGATTTTATCAATAATATTACACTTAACTCTGAAGCCATAGCTTTCATATAGCCATATATCTTTAGCTTCAACTTAGTTGAGTAAGAAGTATCCTACAACCATCTTCTCATGTCCAGCTAACTTTGCATCAAAAACAGTTGAAATTCATCCAGCCGTTTCGACGTGGGCTTGGAAACCGGTTTATTTTCCGTACCGGTTAGAGCCACACTTTGAGAGCCTAACCCATAATAAAGATTACGCTTGCAAAGAACCGCTCTGACTAACCAGATAATATTTTATAGCGCAAACTGAACGAAATCAATTCGTTCAAACGTAACCTAAATTATTAACCGGTTAAACCAAAGTAAATACTGATTTACTTGTAACCGGTTACAAGCCCTGGTGATGAAAAGAGACATATTTACGTCTACATATATTGAAACATATAGGTCCTATCGCATTTACTTATCGGCTACACGTCCCAACCATTCTTCTTACACAAAACACGTGCTTACTCGTTTCCTTGAGGCTTTTAGTGACAAAATGTATCTTATCCAATAACTTAAGGCCCCGAAAGAACTAGGAAAATGTGAGCGTTCGTTAGAGTAATCCGTTAGATTAAACTTTAATTATATTTGAATACTGTTATACTTTAGGTTTATACACATCGCGTTTTTTGGACGTGTCGTCGACAGCGCGTTTTGAAAAACGGTGTCGCTGTGTGTGTATGACGACGGCGTGATTAAGAAAACTGGCCAAGAGCATGTCGGACCATGCTTAGTGTAGGGTGCCGCAGCCGCAGCCACTGCTAAATGCACACTATTGATGAAAAAAATGCGATATGAAAAAAACGGTATATCCAATCATGTTGAAAATAATTTTCGTTAAAATTATCTATGAAGCAATGTAATTTTTTTCATATTTCTGGACATGAGATTTAGAAAATAGAGGGGTAGACGGACACAATTTATGCTACTTTTGGAGCAATTATTTCCGTCTATATCCAATAAATTAATAAAAAAATTGGAAACCTCAAAATGATTTTAAGAGATCTGTCAAAATATGTGCCCACACATTGACATATTCCAAAAACTGTTTTTGACACTTTCGGTTACCTACATGTAAGGAGTGTAATCGAAATAGTCTTCCAAAACGTTTCACACTGGAGTAATAACTAATATGTTGTCATATCACTTGCAATTACAGAACCTTAACATGATCTACATCCCTCATAAGTATACTAAGAGATTTTTCTGGCACGAACGTTAGGCGCCCAGTGACATAAAAATAACATCAACAATCCTGTTATCGATAAGTAGAACTTCAACGTCTCAGAGAAGTACATAGTTTGCAATAGCTATTAAGAAAATATACATAATGTCCTGTGTTGAGGAACTAGACACGTAATAACGGTCTAAAAAGAATCTCTAATTTTTTTTTTTTTTTTTAATAGAATTGAATTCGAAGTTTGGATATGGTTGGCTGAGTCTCTATTTATGGCAATAATTCTATTTATGGCAAGAGATTGCCATAAATAGAATTATTACTGGTAATTGAATTAGAATAAATTTCTTAAATGTATTTTTTAATAGTTTCTAAATACATCTGGTAATGTCTGAAATTATTTTTAAAATTAGATATAAATTATTTTACAATTTCATGATCGTGTCCTACAACTTAAAAGGTACTGTAATTTCAAAGTAGTTTCATATAATTTTTATTAGCTAAGTATTGGTTCGTTGCATCCACCAGTCTCCATAAAAATTAACTCTAATCACATTTATTTTTAATAAATTAATTGAAACGGATTATTTCGCATATATTACCTCTAGAACAGATAATATACGCAATAAATTTAATTTAAATTATTTTATTTAAATGAGTGATAATAAGGGAAACAAAAGAAATTATTCTAATCACATTCCTACTGATAATGCTTAACAATTTTTTTTCAACTCTTTTGTTGGTAGACCCATAAAAACTAAGTGCCAACATAAAACTTAATAAACTAATGTTGTTATACCACGAACGACTAATATTAATACGTTTTTTTCACAATTATTACCGAATCAATTACCAAAGACAAATGGTCCAAATCCGTTAACACCGATCTGCATTCAGTAAAGTCATGTACGAAAACCCGCCATTTGGCAGTCTTCCAACATCGCTGATTAGATTCGTGACAAGGGAATGAACAACGAATTAATGATGCCTTTGTCTATACCTTTTTTTAGATTGGAAAAGAAATGGCTGAAAGCCTAAGCTCCATTTTTACTGAAAGTACTTTGTTTAATTTTACAACCGGCATAAAATAAGCACAAGAATCATTTTACTTGCAATACATCAATAATAGGAAATAGAACCTACCTAAGAGTTTGCATTTGCAAAGTAATAGTTGAAATCATGAAGTCTATAATATTTTGCCTGATACATTTTAGTTGATATAACCTCTGACGCCGAATGTGATAAAATATAAAAACAGATGGAAACGTATAATTTACTCTCGATAAGTCAAAAGGATATGTCTATGCCTTTTTTTAAGATTGGCAAATTAATATTATGTAGTTGAAGCTCCAATGTCTTATTATATTGTAGAATGTAATTTGGTTTCACTACCAGCTGGGGTGAAATAAAGTATAATTTACTCGCAATAAGTCAATAGGATAATATACCTTTTTATATTAGAATACTACCTAATGTTTGCAATCCTGATAGCTATTATTTTGCGGGATATATTTTAGTTGATTTTACATCGGATATGATAAAACAAGCAGAATAAATGTTTCATTCGTGCTACTATAAGTGAACCTTAAGTGAGATCAGGCAAGTACCGCCTGGCGAGGACTTAGGTAAACATTAATAGGTAACTTTATGTAAGGCTAACTCACGTAAACTGGTATGGACAGCAGTCGAGTGGGCAGCGAGCAGGTTGTGGCCAGGTTCTGAGTGGCATCCGCAAAGGAGAGCTGGATGTCGCGGGCCAGCATCCATTGCACTTGCTTATCTATAAACAACAATAAAAAATAGTTAAAGATACTCAATGGGCAGGTCACATTGGTCCTAGAACCGACGGCCGCTGGGACCGACTACTTTTTGAGTGGTGACCACGCAGCGTGGGTAGGTTCCCACAAGAGATGACCTTTTGAAGATCATTGGAGTGCGAAAGATACGGGCGGCGCTGGACCGGTCATGGTGACGTTTTTTGTGGGAGGCCTATATCCAGCCGCGGACATAATTTGACTGATGGTGATGAGGTACTCAATAAGAAATCCTTTTCAATAGAGAAACCATAGTATCCTTCGATAGTCTGAATGAGTTAGTAGGCGGCAAATGAGCTTTAAGGTCCAGGGTTGTATAGCTGCATAGAATCCGTATGTCCTCAGGGTGAGTAGGTACTTTTCAGAATACCACAGATAGTCTCTGGGCCCATTTGTGTCCCTTTAGCTCCAAACCGTGCAAGTTCGTCAGCCTTCTAGTTGCCTTCGATACCTGCGTTACCTGTGTCGATAACATGCGAAAATGCGTACGTAGCAAAAACTAACTACGAACATAGCGCCCGCCTAGCGGGTTGGCTGTGAATGTGTGTTAAGGTCGACCGGCCTGTTCACGTGGAAATGATAAACAAACAACAAACTGTAAACACCGCGTTTTGTTTTGCCACGTGTAAAATGTACTACATGCTGCGCAAAATAGCCTGACGTGCGGTAAACACATTTACGTGACTTTTGCGTCATGACTTTCCCGTTTACCTCCCACACTGGCCAAATACAAACTATACCTGATGCTTATCAGAGCTTGTAACCGGTTACAAATAAACCGGTATTTATTTAGGGTTAACCGGTTAATTATTTAGGTTACGTTTAAATGAATTTATTTGGGAACGTAATCCACTGAGGGGGCGCGTGCTAACGGTTAATGGATTTCGTTCCCTATTTGCGCTCCGAGGTATTAACCGGTTAGTTTAACCGCTTAACCTTTATTATGGGTTAGGCTCTCAAAATGAAGCTCCAACCACTACGAAAACGAAACCAGTTTTCAAGTCCTGATGCTGAACGGCCTGAATTTGAACCAAGTTCATGAGTCAACCTTGTGACAGACAGAATCTTTGGATCTTTGCCTGAATATTGACTATGAATACTTATAGCAATCGAAATACTGATTCAATATTAGTATGGTTATTAAATTATATAGTTATTACAACCAAAATTTACAATTGACTGTGTGTATTCATAAAAGGTAAGGTAAAAGAAAAATAGTCACAAGTTCTCCTATAATGGCACTCCTCAAAAGTAGGGATTTTTTTTTATTACAACCAATTAATAACTATCTATACTTACAACTAGAAATAATACAACTTTGAAATAAATAAAAATAACTTTATTTCTTACACAATATTTATTTAAGATAAATAACACAATTTATTAATCTATAATTTAATTAAAATCTCTTCTTAAGATTTTGTTGAGGGTATAGCTTAAGTATTCATTTCCAAAATTAGAAAGAGGATTGAAGCTTCCCTTCAACAAAACAGTTTTATGAGCGAATACAATTAATTACAAATCTGAGACTGGTTATCATTGTAGGCGAATGCACTCTAACATTTACCTTTTACTGTTTTACTAACTTATCATTTCTTAACAATTCAAAGACTAAGTGATGAAAAAAATATCGTAAAATACTGTCACAAAATAGCGTATATGCAAAAAAAACAATATGTGATTGAGTCCCATTTTTTAGTATAAAAATGTAGTTATTTACTATCATAGTATAGAAAAATATAAAGATAAAATATACTTAACTCAATGACGCCCTGTTTAACTACTAATAACCATCAGTGTAACCCTATCTCCACTTACTTCTGTCCTTAATTAGTATAGCCACAGGTTTTCAATGGGATTTAAATCTGATGATCTAGCAGGCCACGAAATGATATTTATGTTATAACGCCGGCGAAAACACGCACTCACACTTTGGGAACGATGTGACAATTATCTTGCACAAATGAAATTATGGGTAATTCTTCCTCCGGATACACATTTCGAATCATGGTCTCCTCCAGCACATTGACGTAATCAGCAATTAGCCCGACTGGGCACTCTGACGAGTTCTCCCGGGTCAGCCCCGCTCATCCAACCCCACATATTCACTGTAATGCGACCAGATTGCACATTGGGCACTACGTGATTGTTATTATAACGCGTATTATCTTATATGATCCTTCCTCTGTGAATTGTCGCACCCATAACACAACTGTTTTCCTCTGTAACAATTTTCAGAAATGTATAATCATTATTAAATTAGCATACAGATAAAACTAATATAAAAAATCTAGAAAGAAATGTAAACAATAATACTTACGATTACACCGGTTTCTGTGGCAATTTCTGTTAAAATTTTGCCTTGACTATGCAAAGTAATTATTTGTAACATTGTGTCTAAGTCAATATTGAAACGAGAACCCATTATTACAAAATAAAAGAACTAAATACATACTAAAACTCAATCAAATATACAATCAAACGGACGGCAGCCGCAAGAGAACGAACGAACAGTTTCTTTGTATAAAAACTATTACGGTATATTCATAATCTTAAGTCTACCCTCTAAGCAGTGCGGTTACCTTTATACAATAGTTGCACTATTCAACAACTATTCAACATGTAACTTAATTATTAATATTTATTTGTGTCAATAAAAATGTTTTGTTTAAGCAGCTGTTAAATAATCTCAGTAAAAAATAAATTAAAAAAAGCTATTAACACTAAACGCATGCCTTGCAAACGTAGGTGATTAGTGATTACAAATACGGCTATAAATTTCATCCATGTCGAATATGGCTTGATGACTAAAGGGTTTAATGACTTGATCTATACGACGAATTCCGACGAGTTCCGGGTTCAAATCCTATCGTACACGGTATAGGATAAAAGCGTTTTTGTATTTTGTGTTTGAATTAGCAAAATCATCGATGGCTTTGGTTTATATATGACGGTGAATCTAAGTAATATTTAATTGAAGGTGCATTAAAAAATAATGGATTCTGAAAATACGTTCCATAATGTAAATTGAATATTTGAGTGACTTGCCGTGTGTGTTTGGCAATCGTAAGTTCAACCGAGATTATTTTTTAAATATTTTGATGTTATCAACGCCATCTAGTAAGATCTTATGAAACCAATATCGTTACCGGATAGATGGCATCTCGTTTCGCTGCAAAGCAAACTTTCTGACAAATGTCCATGCAATTATGCTGTCCAGTGTACATTTATACATTTATAAATCATAAATTATTTATTTGAATTGGGTCAGGTTACAGATGTTAAATACATTGAGTTTGTGTCTCCTGATTCAGCTGTCCACAAACAGCATGCGCACATTAATTTTGGATTCAATTATATTGGGAAACATTATTATTTACATTATACTTAGTTAATACAATTCACTCTTGTATTGTAAATAATCTCTACTTTGGTCAATATACAGGGTGATCAATCCAAATGGGTCAGTATGGAGAAGCCAGAAACTATGAGATACAGCGAAATATGTTCTTGGGAACCATGGCGTCGATTTTAGATTCAATTTACTGACCCATTTGTATTGATCACTCTGTATAGATTAGCAAGAAAAAAAAAGTTTACTGTATTGACAAGACACAAAATAAACTATTTTTAGTTTCTGTGTCCACATAATATTTTTCACATTTCGACGACACGTTTGGCTCGGTGGGTTGTACAACGGCCTACGAAGCTTGCGGTCCCGGGTTCGAATCCCGGCCAGGGCAAGCGTTTGTGTGATGAGCACGAATGCTTGTTCTTGGGTCTTGGCTTGGATGTTTACTATGTAGTTAAGTATTATAATTTATATACATATTATGTATAACGTCGCCTAGTACCCATAGTACAAGCTTTGCTTAGTTAGGGAGTTGATTTGTGTAAGATTGTCCCTGTGTTTATTTACTTATTATTTATTTAATATTGTCGCGAAAAAATATGAAATGAATACCTCTGGGAAATTGTATGTTCCCAATTGCGTGGCTAAACAAAACACGGTGTTTACAATTTTCCACATGAGCAGACCGATCGATCCCAATCACTGGTGACTCTCACACGCCCTAAGTCAGCTTGAACCGGGTCAACCCACCTCCGCAGTCCTCATGCCTTGCGCACTGCGTCCCATCACAACTATAAGTGGCCGCGGATGTCATTCCCGGTTGTGGATTTGCGCTCCCCCCAATGAATTCGATTACTATTAAGGACCCAGGTAGCACACAAGCTATATAAAAGCTTATTCAGCCATGATATAGCCAGTTTGAGCGTCATAAACGGTGTAGCTCTAATAGAGCTACTTGGAGAGGCCTAGGCAGACCTACCCAGTTCAAAGTCAGGTTTTAATTAAAGCCGGCAGATTGGCCATCAATTAAGTATACTTATGCTAGAAAAATACTTGGGACAGGGAAACGATTGCCTTAGTACTGGCAAATTTATAGCTTTTAGTATTTTCCAAAGGGTAATACGGGACTCTATTACTAAGACTCCGCTGTCCGTCCGTCTGTCATCAGGTTGTATCTCATGAACCGTAATAGTAAGATAGTTGACATTTTCACAGATGATATATTTCTGTTGCCGCTATAGAATCAAATAATATAAACTGAATAATTATATGTCTGTCTGACTGTTTTTTTGCAGTTTTTGGTGATCACCAGGCTATATCTCATGAATCGTTCGACAGTTGAAATTGTCACAGATGATATATTTCTGTTGCCAATATAACAACAAGTACTTATGGGGGCTCCCATATAATAAACGTGATTTTTGATGGGCCCTCGTAGCGATACATATAGTGGTCTGAGGTCAACATCGGTGCGGATGGCTAAAGGTGGAGTGGTGTTACTGGACTTTCTACCGAAGCCAACTCGCCACTTACGTTCCACATCCACCCTCGAGTCGCAGCTCTAGCTACTCCACTCTGACCGATCGGTGAAGGCAAACCAACGGTAGGGCGGTCTTGAGCTGACCCAACAACGCCCATCAGGGTCCCCCAGGAGCACTCAGGTACGTGGGGTCGCTACTCCGCAACAGCTCGCAATAAACTACTTTATGCCTACTCACAGGCATAAAGATACGTGATGATACTCGTATATTTGGCACTTTGGATTCTACAGACTATTCGATGCTGACTGTACTTCCAATCTGTTCCAATAAAAAGCCATGAATGCCATGTGGCTTAGTCAAAGTATTAGTATTGTAATTAGTCCCGGGCAACTTCCCTGTTTCCTGTTTCATTTTGTTCATGTTCGTTTTCCTTTCCCAGGTATTTTCCAATGAATTAGTATAATCTGCCGGCTACTCCCCCGGCGCGAGTTGCCGGTGATTGGGGACGATGGGCCGTTTCATGTGGAAAATTGTAAACACCTTGTTTTGTTTGGCCACGTGTAACTCAAAACAAAACATATTTAAGACTAGAAGGTCTCCGCAACTTCGGCCGCCGATAAGAAATAATCATAAACCTTTTTTTTGTTTTTTATGACATAGGAGGCAAACGTGCAGACGGGTCGCCTGATGGTAAGCGGTCACCGTTGCCCTTAGACACTTGCATCACCAGAGGAGTCACAAGTGCGTTGCCGGCCTTTCAGGTGGGAGTACGTTCTTTTCTTGAAGGCTTGAAGGTCGCATCGGTCCGGAAAAACTATGATTTGCCACAGATAGTACCAAGGCAATCGTTTTCCTATCCCTAGTATTTTTCCAGCATAAGTATACTTCATTGGCGGCCCATGTGCCGGCATTAATTAGAACCTGCTTTTGACCTCGATAGGTCTGAATAGGCCTCCTAATCAGTAATTGAATTCGTTGGGAGGAACGCTAATCCACGAACGGGAAAGCCATCCGCGGTCACTTAAGACCGAGCCACACCGGATGCGTGTGCGCACGTCTAGGCACGTCAGGCACACGCATCCAGTGTGACTGAGACCTTTAGAGATGGGGTGGGAAGAAGTACGCAAGGCACAAGGACTGCGGGGGAGTGTTTAACTGGTTCAACCCTACTTAGGGCGTGGGAGAGTCGCCAGTTGATTGGAATCGATCGGCGAGCTCATGTGGAAGATTGTAAACACCAAGTTTTCAGCCACGCAATTAGGAACATAAAATTTCCATGAATTTTACATGAAAACATTTCAAGGAATACCACCATTTAATATTATCTCTATACTTTTATAAAGTTGTGAAAATGAAATGTCTGTATATTGAAGATATTTTGAGGACAGTGAATCAAAAAAAATATTTTTTGGATTTTTTGTACGGTTCTATGTGTCGTTGCGGCTTCATCACGCCAAATCGGCTATACGGATTTCAACTATTTTATACACGGGTAGCTGGGGGACAGATGGTTTTAGGATACTTTTTACCTAACTACACTGACGAAAAAAAGACGCGTTATGACTTTTCCGCCTCCGCGAATGAAATTGCGGGCACCTATTTCCCGATAATATTATGGGAGACGATCGGTCCATGAAGAGAGCGTATCAGGGGGACCGAGGCAAAGACGTCTGGTCGGTCGGCCCAGATACCGCTGGAAAGACAAGGTGCAAAAAGATCTGTGCGCCTTAAATACCCGCAACTGGCGGGGAAAGACGCAAAACGGACTACAATGGTGTTCTCTTGTGTCAGAGGCCAAGATCCTCCGCGGGTCACTGAACCAGAGTTGTAAGTATGTGAACACAGAAACTAGAAATAGTTTATTTTTATGTTTTTAACCCCCGACAAAATAAAGGGGTGTTATAAGTTTAACGTGTCAGTGACTCTGTGTATCTGTCTGTGGCATCGTAGCGCCCATACGGATGGACCAATTTGAGTGCGGTTTTTTTCGTGTCATAGATAATTTTATCGCGAGTATTCTTAGCTTTGCTTGATGAAAATCGAAGCACTCGTCTCCCAAGATATACAGCTTTTAGTGGAACAAGTGACCGGATCTCAGCCAATATTGAAGCTAGGAACTCCAGATTTTGTTGTTATGTTCATTTGCACCGGAGTTTTTTTTTTCTATCGTTATGTCAATACAGCTAACTTTATTTTTCTAGCTTATCTATATAAGACCATAATATAAATGTATTTATCGTAGTGTTTGACGACCGGTGTATTAGCTAAGTGAGAGTAACGTAACGTAATAAATATTTGTTCCTGACTCTTGGATGTTTTCGATGTATAAAAGTAAATATATCAATTAAATATATCGACGTCTAGTACTCATAACACAAGCCTTATTGAGCTTACCACGGGACTATACTAAGAATTGGCCTGTAATATTTATTTATTTATTTATATTATACAGTAGAACAAATTGTACAAATGCCACACCGAGGTTATAAAAATAAATATCTTGAAAATAATATTACATAAAAATAATACAACATACACAATTCTGGAAAGGAAAATGGAAATGTTAACAATTTAAAGCAAAACTTAAATTATAAAACAAGAGAAGATTATGTGTCTAAAATTTCTAAACGGAGCCTTTAAATCTCGTATATGTGCCACCGCCACCAACGTCTCAAAACAGTGTCAAAACAGTTTAGTGTTGACATATAAGTGACGGGCCCTAATATTTTAATGACATCAATGGGCGTCGTGTCTATTTTCGTCTAATGGCGAATGTTTTCACCGAATTATGATAATGCATAGTTTTACTTCATCTAACTAAAACAAAAAATATTCTGGCTTTTCTCTATTGAAATTAGTTCTGCTTGAAATATGTTAAAGATTAAAACATAAATATGAAATTGGCCGCAAACTTTTTAATTGTTCTTACTAATTTATATATACCATTGCAAGCGCAATTAAAACAAGAGGACAGACCATCTCCATACAAAAAGCCGTTCCTCGATATGTACGGTCAAGGAATTTAATTTGTGACCATTTCGTACCTTGTCATAGTGACATTGATATGGAATTTCTATCGGCTTTCATATTGATTTTGAGTGTGACAAGGTACAAAATAGTATGTTAATATAATTCCTGGAATGTACAACGCCATGTATGTATAAGTGTCTTTTTTATAATTATTCAACTTTGCAAGCGTGATGCAGTTTTTTAGTTACTATACTATGTTTCCTTATTCAATTATAACATCGTTAAATGTTTAGTTTTAAAGCGCCATCTAGTTTTTGCCAGAATATTTCCTTGCGATTAGACCACGATCCAAAGTAGGTATGGCAACTGACAGTCCTCAGTCCTTGACCACAGTAAACAAGTTTTCAAACAAAGGATCTGTACAAATGTCACGAGTGTTTAAAAACATATATCTAAAAAACAGACTCTTGTGGTCCATCTTGGACGGGCTGGATGACACGAGTCAGTGTGGATCAACTCATTATTTTATTATTTTTAACCCTTTATTTTATTATGAACTAGCTTCTGCCCGCGACTTCGTCCGCCTTAAATTCGTTTATCGCGGATAAGGGTATTTTTCCGGGATAAAAAGTAGTCTATGTCCTTCCCCGGGACTCAAACTATCTCCATACCAAATTTCATCCAAATCGGTTCAGTGGTTTATGCGTGAAGAGGTAACAGACAGACAGACAGACAGACAGACAGACACACTTTCGCATTTATAATATTAGTATGGATATCCGGATAGTAGGAGTCCGGTAATTTTTGACTATCTGTTCATAATCTTTATTTAATCAGAATTTTTAAGACTTATTAACGGCACCGAGGCTAGAATTGTGGTTTTTTTTTACAATTGGCGAAATAAAGGGTTTAATATAGAACCATACCTTGACTTTAAATCTTGACGATTGCAAAATTGTTCTAATCGACAGAAGCCATTAAATTAAAAACTGAACTGAACTTATCTAAAAAACAATACTATGTGAAAATTAATTATTCATAGAACCTGCCTTATGTGCACTTCGGAAAAAATTATAGAACATCGGGAAAAATACAATGTACATCTGAGAAACTTAATGTTCTCAATTGCTGATCTTAATCATTGCCAATAATAACTTAAGAATAAAATCGTAAACAATGGCTCTTTCGTACACTAACCCCAAAATAAACAGTACTAGAAGGCGCCCGCAACTTCGTTCGCGGAGGAGAAAAAGTCATAACCCCTCTTTTTTCCTCAGCATAGACGGGTAAAAAGTATCCTATAACCGTCTGAAGATACCCAGCTACCCTTGTACCAACAATAGTTGAAATCCGTTTAGCCGATCTATCGTGATGAAGCCACAACGACACATACACACATTTCATTTGGAAATGGGGGAAAGACAGCGGGGGCGGATATGAAGAGTGCGCGAAACGGAGCGCGATGATCCTGCCGCGTGCACTCTTCTTACATACCCCCGCTGCCTTTCCCCCCCGTCGCCCGCAGATAATGGTAGTGTCACGAAGTTACCAAACTATAAGTCTGACAGTATCAACGTAGAATGACTAAAGGTGCGTCCACATTTGTATCATTTGCCTGTATCAGATCATCGTCGCGTGGCATGATCGCGTGTCACGATCACGCGTTTGGACGTTGCGCCGATCCGATCACTCGAAATCCATTTGCTACGCGTATCACACACTTATGTCGGAGGAGTGCGGCATGATCGGCGTGCCGAAAGTGAGCGTCCAAGCAGCGCGATACGCAGTCATGCCACGGGACGATGATCGGATACGAGCAAATGATACAAGTGTGGACGCACCTTAATGCGCTCCGAGAATAATACCAAAGAAAACATTCACCTTATCGAATATCTATTTTAGTCTTTGCATATCTCAATTCAGTTGTATGAACTTATTTAAAAACAAATTCTGTACGTGCTTGACTCAATTATCCTAAGAAATTTACTTTAGCATTCACAATATTCTTGTAAATCTTGTGTAAACATGACGTGACAAGCGCTAAATTATAAACTGAAAATGTAATTTAATTTCTAAATAAGGAATTCATCAAATCCTTTAATACAGCTTACACGTGCTACTTTTGCGTAGCTACAGACTAATTTAACCAATTTCAAAAGAGAGTTTTTACTGGAAGGGGACACTGTTAATCCGATTGTATTTCACTTCCTAAAAGGACCCCAGGCCTAAGTATGAAAAGTGTGGTTTTAGTTAAAGGTGTGTGGGTATTTTATAGATCTCATTGCTCTGAACAAAACGTAATGTAATAAGGTTCCCTATAAAGTGAACCAGCTAACCTGTCATTGGAGTTTTATGGATGCGATTGGCGCAAGGCCAACATAGTGTTGTTCTTTAGGTGAGAACACTATCCAAATCCTTTTCAATTTCACTCTCATTACTAAGAATGAGAGGCTGATTTTGCAGCTTTGATGATCTGCCTCCATCAGTCTTGATCTATGGTTGTCCTCGCCGTCTATTTAAACTGGCTTGAGGGGGTTATTTCCCTAACTTGTTTGTGCTTGTCTCTGTTCACTAGTCTTTTGGCTTCTTCATCAGCTTAAAAGCCTACTGCAAGACATAGGCCTGCCCCAATATACTGGGAGATATATGCCGTAATCTCCGCGCTTGGCCGAGGGATTGAGTGTAAGGCAACCGCTGCTGCCCTATCTCCGGTATATCACTAAATCGCCTCTTATATCCAGTATATACCGTAGGTGTCGACGGGATGAGATGGATTATTCTAGGCCGACACTAAACAGCCAGTAAGCAAGTACTGGCAACAGTCTTTTGGCTGATGCTGCTGAAATATCTTGCGTGAATAGGCCGCCGAGGTATGAAAATCTATTGGAAAAATATATTGGACATGTATTTTTTATTTTTTTTAATATAACAAATTAATATATTAAACATAAATCGCATTAAAGTTTAGGAGGGGGGGGGCTCGAGACGTCACCCCTAGGTAAAATATGTACCTACGAGTGACGTCACGAGACATTTTGACTCAATGTCTCACCTTTATTTTTTGATTACGTAAGAATGAAACAATACGTGTCCAATATTTTTTTATTAATCTACATGACGGACTAATAGGGAGTAGGGAATATGCATGAATTTTTATTTTTGCTTTATTTAAAGCTCATTCATGAAACAAACAGTACACAAAAATATTTATTCGAATAACTGTAAAAATAACCAAGATATAAGCCATCAAACATTTCATTCTATCTCTTTCTAGCAAAACGGAATTTAATATGGAGTTTATATGGCCGGAGTGCACTAAGACGTAACAGTTCATGTCCGAACTCGCTGTCAAATCGCTGTCTAATTAGTAGTTTAAAATGCCTATATCATGCGTATTTCTTGGCCGATTTCAATTTTAATTTCACATTTTGAAATCGTTTTTATAGTATTTTGATATTTTATTAAGAAAAACGAAAAAAAAACATGCATCTACCCCTATTGTTGAAATTTAGTCGTCCCTAATTTAAGGTAAAATACCTGTGTCGTCCATATGCACTTCAATGTCAGAGTTGTAGATGTCCATTTCAGTAGCGTGGCGAGGGTCCCTCAACCTGTCCATGAGGCTGGTGGAGAAGTTGGCCTGGAAGATCAAGACCACCCGGCATTTGCCGTGGTACGCCGCGTCCATCACCATATCCTTCGATGGGTAGAATATCTAAAGAAAATTGAGCACTGATAAAAAATTTGAAAAAAAAGGAATACCGTATCGTACCGCTACTTCGTTAGCGGAGGTGAAAAAAATTATAACCCAATTTTTCTTAATCGTAGTCGGATAAATATCCTATAACTATCTGTGGATACCAAGCTGCAAAAAAAATCCATTTAGCTATTTCGGCGTGATGAAGCCACAGCAACACATACAATGTACTAAACATTTACAAAAGTAGCTTTTGATTCGGTGACCTCCAAATAGTCCATTACAATATATTTTCTTGAAAATATGATCAATGTACAAACATTTGACATTGAACGACACGTTTTGCTCAGTTCCACAACGGCCTACGGGCGGTCCCGGGTTCGAATCCCGGCCAGGGCAAGTGTTTGTGTGATAAGCACGAATGTTTGTTACTGGGTCTCGGATGTTTTCAATGTATTTATATAAGTATTATAATGTATCAATAATTAAGTATCTCAGTCTCTTAGTATCCATAGTACAAGCTTTGCTTAGTTTGGGACTAGGTCGATTTGTGTAAGATGGTCCCTGATATTTATTTATTTATTTTATTTTTACAACTTTATAGTATAGTATAAAAGTTCCAGATACTTTAATATAGAATACTGAAATTTTGTGTTAATGCCCTTTAATAAATAAGGATAAAGTCGATTTCCACAGAAGCGAAATCAAGGATAAACGACAACATTAATTAATATAAACAATCTTCTGATCATTTTTCAAATAGGCACAATATTGTATTATTCTCGGTCACGATGAACGAACAAAAGAACAAAGGAAATAACATCAGCGGCATTAACTTCAGGCAACTAATGGCCCGTGGCCGATGCAAAAAAAGGCGGTAATGCTTTTGTTAATGTGCATTTATTTTCCTACGAAGATTACATTTGCTGGTGAAAATGTTCATACATTCAATACACAAGCAACACATCAGGGTAACAAAGATTAATGGCAATAAAGACATTAAGTAACAGTATTTTGGTAAGAGTTTGTTTGCGCGCCAAGATGGTAAGGGCTGAGCAGAAAAATCGTTGGTAGAGAAAAAGCTTTTCAGGGTTTCGAACTAAAGGTAAAAAAAGTAATAATTAAAATAACAAAAAACCCGACTGCGTAAAAAACTAAAAAGAAAAAAACAAGTCCAGTGCCCTAGATATTTGTTAAGTTATAATGGAAATCTTTCATGATTCATGATCGATACTCACAATAGGGCACAGGACTTGTTTTTTTCTTTTTAGTTTTTTACGCAGTCGGGTTTTTTGCTTTTTTAATTATTATTTTTTATTTTATATTTTTTAGTTAAAGTCAGACAATTTCGCATTCATTATCGTGGGGGTTATTGAGAAGCTTGCACAGATTTATTACAATGCAATTAAATGAAAATTTAGTGAGAACGGCTTGCTAACAAACTTTAAATCGTTATAGTTTCTAACTGGTAATTCCAAATTAAAAATGATAAAAAAAAATTAAAATAATAAAAAAAAATTTAAATCCCTATTCATTGATACCCCACTTGATATAGTACGTCAATTTTATTTTTTTTCATTTTCACAATATGGCATCTCATTATCGCCATTTTGAGTTTTTATCATTTTCATGTCCTCAGTGACATTCGGACAGTTAAGACAAATCGATTGACGTAAGAATCATCAAAATCGGTACACGCGTTTAGTCTCTAGAGTGCCAGATAGGAACAAACATACATACATACATACATACAAACATACATACATACATACATACATAGACTGATAAACACATTATCACTCCTCTGCTTCGCGCAGTCGGGTAAAAAGGAACCCTCATGGTGCGACTGTCTATCTGTCTATCCGTCCAATAGTCTTCTGTGGAAAATGAAACACTATATCTCAGGAACTACTAACGTTATATTTTGAAATTTGAAATAGTTATAAACATGGCCAGCCCAAATGTACTTACTGCAAATTAAAAATTTCAATATAATTTTTTATTCTCTATAAAAAATAATACGAAGTAGGGTACTATAAGTAGGGTACCATATTAATATGATGGTCTTGATCTGTACACTGTCAAATATATTTTTCACTTCTCGTGCTTAAAAAGTACGTCATAATAGCTTCGCGCCTAGGGTTTAAAAGAAAGCAATATAATCCCATACAAATTTCTATGACACTGAAAAAATAAATTTGCGGCCAGCTACATACTCCTTACGAATAATTAAAAACAAACAAACCAACCTGATCAGATTGGCCAATCTTTCTGATAGAATTGCTCAAACTGTACTTTTAGTTTTTCATGAAATATATAATTTTAATGTTAAGTCTTTTTTATTTTCTCGCAGTCGAAGTGAAAAGCAGAGTGCTTAACAAGTGGCTAAAAGCCATTATGACACTCAGACATATTTGTCGTCATAATGGCTTATTGTAGCCCCTTGTCAAACAATCTACTATTTTTGTTTAATTTTATTTTTTCGTGTATAATTCAAGAAAGATTCAGAATTAAAGATAGAAAAATTATAACCTGTGTTACTAGTTTTATCCCTAAAAACTATTTTTGAATAACCCGGTTTGGTCAAGTTTGCCACTCATTTGTATGCGACGCCATAGATACCAGACGCAACTAACTTAACCAGCCATTGTAAGTGACAGTTTGTACAGAACCCTCAGTGTGCGAGTATGACTCGCATTTGGCCAGTTTTTCATCTTATCAGAGCATTTCAACAGCTTAAGCCACCGCATGAACTCTCAAGACTTGGAAGAAAGATAGCTGGTGAATTTTTTAATATACGAATCACTCAAAAATGGTAGGTAGATACTTTATTTTCATTGCAACTTTAAATGCATTTTTCATAGTATTTGTTCCTTATTCTATAAGAACGTGTGTACTACATTTTTTTAAAACGAAAGTTTTCATTTTAATGCTGTCATCAAATATTAAATGGGATTCGAGTGATCTAAACTATACGCAATATTGGTGAAGTATTAACATCAACTGTTTTATCCACCTTTTTTTTCGCATTATATGCCGAATTTCTTGCTTGTGCTTAAAGAAACTTCACCAACTCACCTGATTAGGCTGTCGTTTTGCGAAGAAGTCCAAATACTGACAGCTGAACCTTTTCAAATTCCATTCATAAGTCTCCGGATCGAGTGGGCACGTTTTCTCATAGTCACAGGGCACGTTGGTGTTATTTTCTCCCAGTTCGTGGTTGACTACACACATTGGTAGCCCCATAGGGTCGTGGCCGATGGCAATGCAGAAGAGGACCATTTGGGAGAGAGGGAGCACGACTATAAAGGCCAGGAGGCTGTAAAGAAAGATAAGGAATATGTTATTGTTTAAGTTATGATAGTTAATACCTTTTACTGAGTAAGAGAGAGAGAGGTGGTGACAAAGGGGTTGGAAGCCACACCCTCGTATCTTTTATTTTTTTAACCTAATCATTATTACTACTGCCGACATGATATTTAATTAAAGAAGGTAATCCTATAATATTTATGTTTTTTCCTAACCTGCTTCATAGAGTATTTTTTGTCATATAACTTGTAATTATTCATTCTTATAATGAAATAGTCTTAAATGCTATTTACGGTTAAAGATTGACGTGTAATATCTAATAATATTATGAATAAATGAGTATGTGTAAGGGTATGAAAAGCATACATAAAAACAATAAAAGAATGTTACCTTAATAGACACGGTCTATGAAAAATTAGCAAACAATAGCTATAACAATGACAGTTTTATATTGAAAAGACAGCTGCTAGTTTTTCTTATATCACTAACTATCTTTTTATGAATAACTTACTAACAAGTTATTATTAAAACGATGAACAACTCCCATTACAAACACGATATTATTTAATATATATATTCTTTTTGTTGTCTCCCAGCCGGATCAAAATACGTATCACAGAACTGAAAATGGCGTTTGCCATGCTGAATGTAATGATTTGATTTATACAAGTATGTACTTACTGCATCTAAACATCAGATTTTGTCTTGGCTTTGATTTTGCTTAAACTTTAAATTTTGTGCATTTTGCCTCATTTTCTGAAGAACGTAGCAGAAACAAGTTTGTTGAATTTTTGAAAAGAGAAGCAAACTTTGCTTTCATTTTCTTCAATATTCTCACCTGTAGTTCCTAAACAAGCTCAAAAAGTTCTTCCACATCAGCGCCTTCATGTGCCTCCACTTCATAGGCTTGATTCTCTCTAAGCACCCAATAGGAGGCTTCTCTTCTGGTGGCAAAGCCTCCAAAGGAGCAACATCGGGAGTCACAACCACCCTGCCTTTGCTGCTCATCGACACGTTGTCGCCGAACTCTCCGGAGATCTCGCCAATGTCGTCTTCTAGATCGATTACAGCAGGGTCCTGGGAGAAATCTTCTATTAGAGAATTCACAATAACTCAATATTCTACATTGCTCTTATGGCAATAAATTTATTTAAAACCTTTCAAATATTAGGTTAATACCTTTAAAAAATGAAAGTAGGTACGGGTGTCAAAGCGATTAGAAAATTCGAGACGTACAGCACAGTGCTCGCAAGTGGAGAGGTTAACACGTTGGCCGCGTAATACAAAGGTTCGATTCCTGGTGTGACCACGTGCGTGCAATCTGTTTCAAAATTTTTCTTTGCGCATTGATATTTGTATCTACTTCACAGTTTTAAATTACAAAATAGTCTTTAATTCTCGGTTAGATTAGACGCATTTCACATTTACACTTAACTGTTTGCGAATATTCTGGAACTTTCACATATCTACATCTGAATCAATTGTTGTCCAGTTTGCTTACCACGATTTTTGATTATCTGTTGGTATACTTGGTACAATACAATGCAACACTCGCTCTGTTTTATGACTTTTACTCCCCGTGACACATTTAAACCCTGACAGCCTCATAATAATTCCTGTTTGGCTTTAATTTGTTGCTACATTCAGACTTCTTACGAGAATGTACTCAACTGTTTTCGTCATATTTGAAATTAAATATTAAATAAACTTACGGGTAATGAAGGCACTTCCACCTTCTCCACAATATCAGCTAAGATGCTGGATCGGCGTCTCTTTCCCCTATTCTGCAGCACTGCAAGCTTCAGGAACACATCCTCAAGGTTATCGGCTTGGTATCGCCGAAGCAGCTCATTAGGAGCCTCCTCAGCTAGGAACCGTCCACCACGCATTAGGCCGATCTAAAAATGTTATAAAAAATATTAATGTTAATAGTAAACAAGCTTCTACCATCTATAAATCCAGCTTTCTTAGTTTATCAAAAAACGTCCCCTACATGAAGAAAGACCTGCCCCAAGGATTTTTACAATGACGCTGCTGTGCCACGCGTTTTCACGAAATTTTTGGACTTACTAGACTTTAGACGCTACACGGCAGCACGCTATATAGGCAATTTATCCTTACTTGTCCTAAATAGTAAACAACATTTGCCAAAACTCGCTGTTTTCTCGCAAGGAAATAAATTTAATGTATGAAATTGGCAATATGACTCTAAAATGTTTAACTCCTGTTACTTTAATTGCGAGAAAATGGGAGTTTTAAGAAAAAAAGGTGTACTTTTAGGTTAGGACGTTGTTTAGGACAAGTAAGTATAAATAACATATACATAGAGGAGACATACTTTTAACCAAACCTTCCCGGCGGTTTTTAAGCATGTCACTGCTGGACAAACGCCACTTTTAAGAATGGCAGAAGATTGCGCAAAAGTGGGAACGTGAAAGTTTAGAACGGTAGGTAAATAAAATTTTCTCACAACGTTGGCCTGCTTCGTCTCATCGATGTAGTGAGTAGTAATGATCACCGTGGTTCTGCCACCTTTCGTGATCTCCACTAAGTGATCCCAGATGCTGTAAAAAACGTTCAAATACGATTAAAATACGAGAACACTTTAAGTATAATTAAAAGCAAGTTCATTTGTCATTTGATGCATAATGAATTTCACAAGTTGACACAATAATTATGAACTGGCTTGGCCTTCTAGAATGAATGGGAGAGGATCACGCGATTAAAGCCTCTTGAGGTGATGTCTGATGACCCCAAGAGGCGATTGGTCACACTAGATATAAATAGAAGCCCATATCTAGATCAATGGTTGAAAATTTCGCTCTTAATTACATACAAGCTAAGGATTGACCGGCAAGAAATGACACAATGCTAGCCAATCGTTTTGAAGACCAAGACACACATAGGGTTGATCACGCCATCAGAGCAGTAAGCAAATTAATAATATCGCGTTAGTTATTAAATATTCGTTCCAAAATTTCAAGCAATTTCCAACAATGGTCTCAAAGCAGAGAAAAAAAAGCAGTCTGCTGAAACAATTTTCCTTTCAAAGTTACATTTGTGCAACAGGCCACTATAAAATCCATTGCCTCGAATATGAACTGCACTCGAGTGATCCTTTAAAACTTTTATGACTTCCTCTAAATTTGCACATTTATGCAGTAGCCACTAGATTTAAATTTTAAACTAGCGAAAGTATTTAAATTTCAAACTAGGAAGAACTTTTAATATACTTTTGAATTGGCACAATTCAATATTTAGCGGTTGGTTATTCCAGTTTAGTCGATAAACTACTCGATACAGTATAGGAACGGACCGACTTAACGCAGACGTTTTCAAAAAAGTGGCTCCATGCCAAGAAACTTATGAAAAATTCGACGTAGAAAACCGGTCATTGATAAAATACTTCATAAGCTCTAGAAATTGTTAAATGGATTGCTGAACCTTAAAAACAGACTTAATGAGTAGCTAAAATATCTATGGACTCTATGGCCTACCTTTGTCGCAGCACAGGGTCGACTCCAGCGGTGGGCTCATCCAAGATCACCAGTTCAGGCTCATGGATCAGAGCTGCAGCCAGCGACACTCTTCGCTTCTGCCCACCAGACAAAATCTTGATTTGCCTGAAAAATAAGGATTTGTTTGTAGAATCAACACTTTCAATAGCACGGTTAGACACTGAGCTTTTGATGTAAGGATATGGAACGGTGTAGGTTTACTTATTGTTGTCAATAAATGAAAACAAATTAAAACATACGAATAATGCAAATGAAAACAAAATATTTTTTTTGCTTTTTACTTTATTTTAAAGAATTTTTAATCATTTTTAATGGACTAAATAGGTACACTATTGGTATGCCGTTTAACTTCTTACGTCTTAGTTACCCGATAAGCGTAACGTTTATGCTACGGCTACACTTCAGGGGTTCACGTCAGCCCCTCTTTCATTATCATAGAAAACGAAAGAAACGCTAATAAACAACATTCGCCGCAAGTGTAGCCGTATAGACAGATATTGGAGAAAACTATTAGTGTATAAAAAATATCTATCGACGTTTACAGAATCCTAATGATTCTTCGAATGAACGAAATGCACAGTGAACTGTAAATGTACCTAATCCTTTAAATCAACGCGTTAATTCCGATTGACACCGCCTGTCAATCACATTACCTCAAATTAGCCCCGATAGGCTTCGTATTGGATCATATAATGTACTACTGAATGCGTAAAGGAATTATCTTCAAAGCGCAATGTTTACAGTTCAGTCCTTTTGGACGGAAGACAGTTTAGCTGGTTATTTATTCTGGGATTCTGCCATTAAGTGGATAATATACCCGCAAATTTAGTTGCATTGTCACTGTATAATTGCGGTTGAAAAGGTGACGAAGGGCAAATATTAATGTGTTTATCATTTACCTGGGGCTTTACTTGCGTTCCCAGAGACTAAGTAACCTATATTTTACTCTATGGCTAGATCTATGTATCTGTGTACCAAGTTAAATATAAAGCAATTCAACGTTTAACGCGTTATGAGATAACAAACGTCCAACGTTTTCACAAACTTTCATATATATATATATATATAAATATAACATTAGTAGGACAGGATGCAGTTCATTTGAATATTTTTATCGACGTGTAGATAATTGTTAAAAATTCTCGTGAACTGATTTTATGGTCCTAACATCTATTGGTCATTTCACAGACGTTATATAAAAATTGTTGTGCGTCCCAAAAGGAGCAATTTTGCTGATCAAGAATTAGGGTAAGTTCTGCTATGGATACTGACTTGGTGGGATGTGGTAGTTGTAGCAGCGTCAGAAGGAAGTCGACTCGCTCGTCCACCTCGCTGGTGGTCATGCCGGCGATCCAACCGAAGTAGACCATGGTCTCCCTGATTGTGAACTCGCCGAACAACGCCACCTCCTGGGAAGAATATAAAATGTTTATTAATATTCATATTCATATTCATTTATTCAATGCATTTGTGTGTACAAAGGTCTTAAATTTCTAAGTAGTTCCCACACAAACCCTGTAAGGGCACTGCACTACATATACTTAAATAATATTAGATTTTATTATGAATTTCGAATTATTATGATCATCGTGCATTAAAAATAACATTATTTGAACGAAGAAATAAATAAATTATGAAATCAGTAAAAATACATCATTAGATTATTTAAATTAATTAAAATGGGGGAGAGAGAGGCAGACATTTATTTCTGCTTAATTGTAGGTACCTAATAGAAGTATTTAATTGTTCTAAATATTCGATTACAGTGTAGTATGCTTGTTCCGCAAGAAATGTTTTTAAAGATTTGAGAAATTTGTTTTTATTGGGCTCGTTTTTTATGTGGTTAGGTAGTTTATTAAATATTTTTATTGACATAGCATGAGGTCCGTTTTTATGTATTTTTAATTTTGAAGTCGTTTGAAGTAGATTATTTTTTGAGCGAGATTCGAAGCGACGGGGCCTATCTCCAAGTCTAGAATAGAATTCAGGGTATGTTTTTACAAATTTACAAGATTCTAAAATGTAGATGCACGGTACGGTTAGTATTCCAAGATTTCTAAAGTGTGGTCTACAGCTGTCGGTTTGTTTAATGTTTGCTAGTATGCGTATGCATTTTTTCTGTAAGACGAATACATCTTGCACGTTTGTACTATTGCGATACAAAATTATACCGTAACTAAGCCACGCATGTGCGTAGGCATAATAGGCCTACGCACATGCGTGCAATGCAGTTTGTAAGTTGGTGGTTTTTTTAAGCTGTCTTAGGGCATAAACAAATTGGCTAAGTTTTGATTTAATTTTTTGTATGTGTTGCTTCCAGTTTATATGAGAGTCAATTGTCATGCCGAGCAGCGAGAACATATGAACGCATTCTAGTTTATTGGTTTCGAAAGAAAAAATTATGTTTAATTCCGCTTTTTGGTGAGGTCTGAGCTGCACAATTTTGGTTTTGGAGAAATTTATTTCTAAATTGTGGTCTTTCATCCAGTCTACAATGGTGGTTACGATTTGGTGTAGTTTTTCATTTAGGTTCGTATTATTCTTAATTGATAATAACAAAGAAAAATCATCCGCAAACATTACACACGATTTGTTTAATGATTTTGGGAGGTCGTTTATGTATATAATAAACAGCAGGCATCCAATCACACTTCCCTGTGGGATTGAGTCCGACACAGGCTGGACATCCGACCTGACAGTACCTATTTCTCTCAAGTCTTTATTCGTGTACTCGATATCGACGTATTGTTTTCGGTTATTTAAGTAAGACTGGAACCATTTGTGTGCTATACCGCGTACTCCAATACCGTATAATTTATCGAGTAGGCTGCTAAATTTCACTTTTTCATATGCCTTTGTCATGTCAAACAAAACTCCAATTGCATACTCTTTTCTAACCAAAATATTTAAGATATCATCGATATATTTATTGGCTGCTAATGCCGTTGACCTTTTCTTACGAAAACCGTTTTGCGAGTCGGAAATTTTTTTGTACTTTTCGCAAAAAGAGTACAATCGTTTGTCAATGTCTGTGCCAAAATAATTTCAGCATCATTATGGCACAGACACAAAAGACAATGGCCTAATTCAAGATCTCCGCAATAACCATGACCACGCTATTGTATCTAACGGCATTTTCAATGAGATAAATGTTGCAAGAAATTCGCAACCCCACCATAACCAAATTTACCATTATGTCAAAATTCAATAGTTGTTTTGACTGTTATCGTTGAGCTTTGTTAGACTGTATCAGCAAATAGACTCCATTCATCTTCGAGCTATCGACCTCTGTACATTTAAGATATTTTCCAAATATAAGTGAAACGGATCGATCGAAAAATGTTTTATTTTTATTTTAAATATATGTTTCATGTTTAAATGTGTAAAAATGCTAAACAGATTTCAACTATTTTTGGTTCACGATTAGCTGGGCATACCCAGATGGTTATAGAATACTTTTTAGCCGACTACGCTGAAGTAAGGCACCTTCTAGCAGACGAATAAAGCGTTATTGGAAATTCTTTCTTAGTATGTCCATGGCCAGTTTTTATAAGCTTTATTCAATTGACGTGTATGTGTGGGTCAAATCTAGCGAATTAAATTTGTCATACCTATGTAAGTTCAGTGATAATGCAATATAATCATATGATCGAAGTGATCTGACTATGGAACTCTATAATATAATAATGCAATCCTACTGAGTTTGGGGTCTTAAGAATCTTCTTAATGAGCAGTTGACGGATGTTCAAACAGAAGATCAAAAGTTGTCAAAAAAAGCTGATGACAAACAATTTATTCCTGATAGATCATTTTTCGTAAGGCTGCATTGGATGGTTCCATTGCTAGATGCTCAAGGCTGCTAGATGCTGAATATTTGATTGTTTAATTTACTCCTGACGTTACAAGCACCCTGTATTATAATTAGCGCTGTTAAATCAAACATGGCTGCTGTGTAACTATAACGCTACATGCATTGATGCATCTTAATCTATTATTGTTGAGAAAATGACAACGTAGAGTAAATAATTCAGAGGAGCCATTATAATTTTAAACGGATGTTCTTATTTTTCTACCGGAAGGCGTCCCCAACTTCTACATCGGAGTAGAAAAAGTAATAATTCCCAGCTACCCGTGTACCAAGAATAGTTAAAATCCGTTTAGCAATTTGGCGTGATAAAGCCACAACAATACATACAAACATACAAAAAAGCAATCAACTCAAATAACGATTCAGTGACCTTTAAATTGAGACATAATGTTATTACAACTTTATAATAGTACTAGAAGGTGCCCGCGACTTCGCTCGCGAAGGACAAAAAGTCATAACCCCCCCCCTTTTTTGACAGCGTAGTCGGGTAAAAAGTATTTCATAACCATTTGAAGATACCCAGCTGCCCGTGTAGCAATAAACTTTTTAACAAAAATATAAAACCGACTCCAAAAAAAACTACAAAGTAAAAAAATAACACCATTATTCAGTTTCTTCAAATTACTTACAAGTAACCGTTTGAATACTCAATCTATACAGTATATACAATTAATCTTATTTTAGTGTCGGTGCCATATAAAGAATGTGTAAAATATTGAAAATTGACGATTTTAGTAAGTTGTGACACGATGGCACCGACTCCAAAATAACATGAATTGTATATACTGTATAGATTGAGTATACAAACGGTTACTTGTAAGTAATTTTTAGAAACTGAATTATGGTGTTATTTTTTTACTTTTTAGTTTTTTTGGAGTCAGTTTTATGTTTTTCTTAAAAAGTTTATTTATTTTACACTTTTTAGTTAATCGTTACTTAAAAGTGTATCTCGTGACGATTCGAAAAAGCCCAAACACGACTAGGATACATTATTTTATTACATAGATCTGGTGCCTACCTTCCGGCTCCATCATCAAATCAATTCCATGGTACCATTCTCATCGGGAACATTTAAATTTGTGACTATGAAGTTGCTTAGCTAAATTAATCAAGATATTTTGTCGTCACCCGTAAATCATTTATCATTGAGGAGTCCTGATGGCATTCTGCGGTCTTCTGCGTCAGTTCCACTTCACCAATTTACACTTTCTGAATGCAAATGCTAATTATGTTTCTTATAATACCAAAATCGCTATATGTATGCCTACAATATTTGAGGAGTTCCTTCAATTCCTCATGGATTTCATCATCAGATCTTCACCAAAATTAAATGGGATCAACTTGAAAGTACCTTCTATAAAACCAAAAAAAAATTTTTGAATTCGATCAAATAGTCTTCGAGTAATCGGTGAACATCCATAAAAAAAAAAAACATTCCGTCGAATTGAGAACCTCCTCCTTTTTTTGGAAGTCGGTTAAAAATAGTTGTAATCCGTTTAGCCAATTTGGTGTGATGAAGCCGCAACGACGCATAGGTACAAACATACAAAATATCCATACTTAATATTATAAATGCGAAAGTACGTCTGTCTGTCTGTCTGTCTGTCTGTTACCTCTTCACGCTTAAACCGCTGAACCGATTTGGATGAAATTTGGTATGGAGATAGTTTGAGTCCCGGGGAAGGACATAGGCTACTTTTTATCCCGGAAAAATATCCTTATCCGCGATAAACGAATTTAAGGCGGACGAAGTCGCGGGCAGAAGCTAGTAAAAAATAAATGGTTTTCGTTTCAGTGTCTTCCAAATAGTACGTTACAATAGTTTTTTGTAAAAGATATTCAATGTACAGACATTTCATTTTTACAACTTTGTAAGATGAGTAGGTAAACTAGCGAATGAGAGGTTGTTTCAAATTTCATGTTCATGATCATGATTAACGGTTTAATTTGTGCATTGTCTGTCAATAGATATAATGTGATTGATAGACATGCTGTTGTTAACGAATGAATAACATGGAAATGACGACCATGTGACTTGCAGACAAAGTTTCAGGGTATAACAGTGGCAAAGCTGTTTTAAGCTATATAATGCATGAATGCTTTAGAGATTAATGTCCGATAACTGGCAAATCAACTATGAAGGATTAGCTGTGCAAGCTTGATTAAATATCACATAACAGCTAACATAATAATCACATTCTGGCTGACGGAGCTTCGCTTAGTTATTGGGATATTTTTTGTACTTAATAACTTTGAAGATAACCTTAGAAAGTAAAAGTTATGTGATTACTTCTACATAATTTAAGGTAAAGTAAGGTACCTCTCAATTATTCACACCTTAATTTGACACCCAGTTGTCACTTTAGTTGGTATGAATTAAGGTTGAAGGTGCCGTTTAATAGGAAAGCTTCGAACACTGGGACATTTACCTTACCTTATCGTAACAAAAACTGTGTTGTTAACTGAGACTAGAGACTGCTCTAGACTCATAAACAGAGCTTGGGTCTTCGCAAAACAATTAACTCGGAAATAAACACGATGTAATAGTGTTAAAGTTTACAGTATTAATTATATTAGCGGACCCGTGAGAAATAGTCTTAAATTAGAGGACTTAGTAGAAGGTAGAGCCAAGTAGTCATTGTGACGCTAATTTATCCGTTCGGAATGGAAGTCCGTGGGAAGAAAGTTTTGTGTGTTCGAATGAAAAGGCAGGCTTCGTGGATATAGAGTGAAGTAAGTGTCAAAATCTTAAGTTTTTTAAAATAGGGTCTACAACTTTATGTAGGTTTAATATTATTCAGGATTCTGGTGCCCTTTTTTTGGAGGATGAACAGACTTTGGACATTAGTACTGTTTCCCCATAGCAGTATACCGTACCTAAAAATAGAATGGGCGTACGCGTAATATGCTATCTATATATTAAAAATACAAGTGATATAAAAACTTAAAATAAACTTAAACATCAAATTACAACTACCTACACAAACTTACCAAAAACTATTATACATAAACTATAAAAACTAATAATATTTATATATTAAAAAGTTGATCCCTTTCCTCGCTGAATGGCAAGGCCTATTTTTTGAGCGAGGAAGCTGTCAGCCTTGCGATCCCCGGTGGAGTCCACGAGCTCCTTGCTAGATAAATAATAATACTACATTACGAGACTATGATAAGGCTCCTAGAATACCTATAAGCGATTATAACACAGGATCCTAAAACATTTTCTTATAATAGTTTGTACCGCTTTTGCGCTGTTAAGATAAAAATGAACGTAAGATTTATAACGTGCGTAGGCGCGAATTACATTTCCGCATTTTCACGCAATATTTTAGCGCCCAATTATCTTCATAACCTAGGTTGTTTTACAGGGTTTTTCTAAGTTTTAACCGCCTTAGACATATTTTTGTTGGTGCCTGTAGATTTTTATCTCATTTCGAGCTGCCGGACTTTTTTTGTTTCTTATATTATAGGGTGCTAACGAGCAGACGGATCGCTTGATGGTACGGGATCACCGTCGCCCATAGACATCTGTAACACCAGAGGAGTCACAAGTGCGTTGTCGGCCTTTTAGGTGGGAGTACGCTCTTTTCTTGAAGGTTTGAAAGTCGCATCGGTCCGGAAATGCTGCAGGCGGCAATAAATTCCACAGTTAAGTCGTGCGAGGCAGGAAATTTCTATAAAAACGCACAGTTGTGGACTGCCAACTATCTAAGTGGTGAGGGTGGAGATATTGCCGTGTAGGGCGATGACGGAAAGATGCAGCTGGGATCAACCCGAACGATTCCTCGGAGCACTCCCCGTTATACAAGCGATAGAAAATGCAGAGCGAGGCTACATCTCTACGCAATGCCAAGGACTCAATCTGATCTGAAATACGCTGGCAACCGACGATACGAGTCGCTCTCCGTTGAATGCGATCAAGAGGGAGAAGCTGGTACTGGGGAGCCCCAGCCCACAGATGAGAACAGTATTCCATGTGTGGGCGGACGTGCGCCTTGTAAAAGGCGGTGGGCTGGAGTGAAATACTGTCTCGATCTATTGAGCACACCAAGCTTGGCCGCAGAACTGGACTTCACTCAATATGTCGACGCCAAGGATTCCGATAGTGGCTGTGGCAGTTAGGGGAGTATTCTCAAAACGAGGTGATGATTTGAAACAAACGCAGACTTTTTAGCGGTGAAAGCGCAAACCTGTGTCTTTATAGGGTTAAAACGGACTAAATTAAGTCGACCCCATTCTGAAACTTCTTTTAGCGAAGTTTCAACTTCAGACACAAGTTTGTTACGGCTGTCGATGACGTTATCCCGATATACAAGCTATAGAAATTGCTGAGCGAGGCTACATCTCACATCGATGGCCGCTGGGGCTGAAACGTTCTCGAGTGACGATTGCGTACAGGACGATGTCTTGTGGGAAGGCCCCCAACATGAACCGATAATCTGGTGAAGATCGTGGAAGACCGTTGAATGAGGGCAGCGCACGACCAGTCTTTATGCTGATATTTTGGGGATGTTTTTGTCCAGCAGTTGACGTCCTTAGGCTGATTTCACGATGGTGATGATTGGTTATTTGGATACCTAAGGAATCCTAAATTACCACCAATACCCCTTTTGTGATCAGCGAGTTAGAATAGAAATATAACCGCAAATTCAAAGTCACGATATTTTTCCGAAACAAAATTTATTCAGTCATTGTTTCCAATCCAACGCCGCCATAAAACAAGTGAAAGGCCGCAAAGTAAATTCGCGGGTATTAATCCGGGAAACTCGGCAATAATTTAAACATTTCCCTATACATTCGAAATGCTGACCGGCGTTTTTTGTGGGAGCTATTCACTATCCAATCCAAGAGTTATATATATAGATTTTTTATAACCCTTAACGAAATAAGTGTGGAAAGTATATAATAAATACAGATAAATATTTAAAAGTTTTTATACGGACACATAGATACATACATGACCTACTAAGATAATCATTGTTGTCTCTGTTTATGGCTTCATGGCTTTTGAATGAATGGACCGATTATATGTATACATGTATATACATATATTTTGGTGAAATAAAACAATTTAACGGATTATATCGCGTATATTATCACATTTCAGCTCGCCATGGTCACGGGTGGACCCGGGGTGGAAGCTGTGGAAGTGGAGCTGGAAAGCTTCCGAAACGTCGGGAACTAAAATGAGATAATATACGCGATATAATCCGTTAAATTGTTTTATTTCAATGAGTAATAATCGCGGAAACAGAAGAAAATATTATATATTTTGGTGTTTGGAAGGTGACTCGGTCGGCAGTATTTTAGCTATGGTGAATTATTTTAACGTTTGCAGATCATCAGTTTTTTTCAAGTGTATACAATACAATAATATATAACAAACATCATAAGTAGTATAAATACAAATAAATACACACATTCATCATACATAGTATATAATATATACAGGGTGGGAACGAGTACCCCGACAGACTTTAACCATCGAGTTTAGTGCCTCATTGAAATATAGTAGTATAACGTTCAGTTAAAAAAACTAAAATTTTATTTTTATAAATCAGCGTATATTGAAGACGTGACTTTAAGGCTGAGATATACAGATAAGGTAGGTACTACCCGAGACGAATTGCCTTAAGAAAGAAAAAGAATGTAACATACCAAACTTATTGTAAAACTTAATACAAACTAGCAAAAAGCATGCAAGTACTGCTTCTGTGTATAAAAGTATTAAATACTCTAGTGTTTAATACTTTTATAAATTATCTTTTTTTTTTTCTTTAGCGTAGTCGAGTATATAAAGTATCCTATAGCCATCTGGGGATACCCAGCTACCCGTGCACAAAAAAATCGTTTATCCGATTTGGCTTGATGAAGCCACTACGACACATATGAACATACAAACAAACAAAAAATATTTGTCGTTTCACTGACCTTCAAATATTCCGTATTACTTGTTTTTTTTTTAATATTTCCAATGTACAGACATTTTATTTTTATAACTTTATAATAGTATAGAATTTATAAAAAATAATTATAATCTCTAAAGGGCCACGTTTTCGGACTACATGTTATACCATTAAAACTAACTTTATATGCTCCAATTAGGCTCTACATTTGATAGTTAAAGTTTGACGGGTTACTCGTTCTCACCATGTATGTACAGTATATAACTATATAGGTAAGAAAAAGGTGTATTTTATTATTTCAACGATTACTTATTTATTTAACTTTTTTTTTCATTCACATTGTGTCTAATTTTTCGTGAATAGCCAACCTTAAAGGATCGTGTCCGAGTATCGATTTCCACCGTATCGCTAAAGCTGCCCACTGACAAGCGGTACGAAAAACACACAAATCCGCCATTAATGTACGTTTTGTTAAAAGTGCGCTCATTTGCATTAACCAAGCAGTTAAAATATATCTTCGATAGCAAATTTTGCTGAATAGCCGGCAATTTTCAGTTACTTCTGCCATTTCCAGTTATGCCGATCTAATATGGCAGATTTTGGCCGCGGCTTATCACCGCTATCAATTAATCTTGCATTTTAAAGCTTTTGCTTTTGCCGCCCTTATGCTCGAGTAACAGATCGCGTTACGTGTACTCCAGTAACAGGTCACGTTATACTCGAGTACTCGAGTAACAAGTCACGTTATACTCGACTAACAAATCACAAGCCACGTTATTCTCAAGTAACAGGTCGCATTACGATTATATTCGAGTACTCCAGTAACAGGTCATGTTATACTCGAGTAACAAGTCACAAGCTGCGTTATACTCCAGTAACAGTTCGCGTTACGATTATAATCGAGTACTTCAGTAAACGGTCTTGTTATACTCGAGTACTCCAGTAAGAAGTCACGTTATACTCGAGTACTCAAGTACCAGGTCACGTTACTGAGACAGTTCTACTTGGCACCCGAATTAATTTCCCTGTTACAGGCCACTTACAGGTAAATTTGCTGATTCCTTACGCCAGTATATCAGATGAAGCCGCTGCCTATGGTTATTTATTACAGGTATACAAGTTTAATTGAAAATAGGGCATGTGTGTCGAAGTTAAAGCACACTTGATACCTTCTAGAACTAGATATACAGTATTGAGAGGCAATTAAAAGGGATTCGGATGAGTTATGCCCTTAGTTTGAATATGGATGCCGTTAAGGGCTTTAGACAACTACAGTTGGAGTTTTGTAAATGTATTGTGGTGAAATTTTCCAATTTCATTTTGTCACTTTTGTTTTTCTAGTCTCTGGCTTCTAACTCGTTCCGCTCGTGGTTCAATTTTAAATTCCTTCGCTTACTCAACTTTCAATTCAAGCACTCGCGTCAAATAACAAGTTTGCAGCCTTGCAAAATAAATAACTATTGATCTCTGATCTGAAGTGACCTACCACTAAAAGTAGTCTAATACATCAGTGACGAATTAGACACGAGTTGACCCAAATTTTGGAATGACACTCTTTCGATCAAGTTAAATGTTTCTTTAACTTTCTTGCCAGTCGCGGAGCCTCATGTACAAGAAGTTTTGAAGCATCCTAAGTTTTTGCAAAATTTAAAAGCTACTGGGTTAAATAGGATATCATATGTAAGGGCAACTGCACGAAAAATTTTTTTGTGTGATTTGATTTTATTTAACTAGCTCATTTTTTTTTTCGAAAACCTATTTGAACAACCCGGTTGCGTAAAGTTTGAACCTCATTTGTATGCAATGCTATAGATAGAGCTCAACTTAACTCAGCCGAAACCGTGTAATAATGGTAGTAATAAGTGAAAGTTTGTACGGAACCCTCGGTGCGCGATTCCAACTCTTACTTGGCCGGTTCTTTATTATCACGTCTTCAGTGTCACCTCGTAAATGTAAGCATGTGCTACCCTTCGGCATGAGCCCAAAAATGCAGGCAGCATTTCGTCGCTGTATGTGTAAAGCAATGCTAATACTTTGAGCAAGGAAGCTGCCAGCTCTTTGGTCCCCAGTTGTGTTCGTTAGCCTCTTGAGGAGTTCCGTTTGTAGGCTTAAAACTAATCTTCTCTATCTTACCTGAGGCATGTATCCAACTCTCGGTCCGGGTACACCGCTGCCGTAACTTCCTGGTCGACCTCCCAGCACCCAGATCTCTCCGGAGTTTAGTCGGCGACGACCAACGATGCAGGACAGGAGTGTGGTCTTCCCGCAGCCTGAAGCACCGAGGAGACCGTATCTGAAAGGAGATATCATTCAATTTCACATCTCACACGTCACAGCTTGCTGGCTCAGATCACATTCCTATCTCGTAACCTTCTTAACTTCGTTGTCAGATGGCACCTGAATGAAAGAGCAAATAACGTGAACTAATTGAGACAGTGTGGGCGATATAGGAATGTGGGCAAAGTCTCCCTGGGCTGAATACGGATTAGTGACAGTTTGTATTTTACAAGCTTTCATTTAGTTTCACCTGTCCCGTTGTCAGCTGTCGGTCTGTAATCAAATGTTGCAAGTTAAATTTGATCCACTTCCCTGTTTCCGATTGAGCTAAAATTCTACATACTTATGTAAGTTTGGTGACAATGCAATAGTATGATTATCATTAAAGTGGTGTACAGCTTCATCTTCTCTTGTTGCCTTGGCAGAGTCTGTGATGCCTATGTTCTCTAAAGACCACAAGAATTTTATATCTACATTCTGTAAGGGCAGATCTGGTTCTGCAAAGTAGGAGTAACCTGGATCTCTCTGGTGATAAGTCGGCGAGAGTATCCTTGTCCTCACTAATATCCACCTGACCCGATACAATCCAACCAAATTCAGTATCAGCTAAATATAGATCTTCATCTACCTTGATCTTGTTGCCTGTGATGAATGAGAAATAGTAATCATTTCCTATAAGTATGTCAATACTTAGACCACCTGAGCCATCATCCGCAACAATATCGACTAAGTCCGACGATGATATACTCGGTACAGGTATTCGATCCGTAATGCTGGGTACAACATTAACCTGTATAGTCCTTTGAGCATCTCTTCTAGTCTCTATTGTTATCTCCGTTGAAGGACTCAGAGTCTCCATAGGCTGATCTGATCCGAAGGTATAAATCATCAACAAATCTTCCTTTATAGTGGTTAGAGCTAGGATTCTTGCCAAACGTGTGGTCACATAGCTCCGTTGACTTCCGCTATCTAGCAGAATCCTACATGGTACCCTGATACCATCCTTACTGAGGGCCTTTGCTGTTGCCGTCTGTAATAAGGATTTTCTATTATGACTATGACAAGAGGTTGATGATTGTATATTAGAGGCAGTTAGTACACGCATTTTCATACCTTGTAAGTCCTTACGGCATAAGGCACTATTATGGGGTCCAGAACATGACCTGCATGTTATTCTCCTTGTACACTCCTTGCTCCTATGACCCTCAAGAAGGCACTTGAAGCATCTGTTCCGAAGCTTCTTCATTCTCTCTTCCAGTGTCTTGATCTTGTCACATTTGTCATTGTAGTGGGCACCCTGACAAAACACACAAGACAGACGCTTCTTCTTCACTTCGTTATGAGGATGATCAGCCTTTCGTTTTGGTGCCTTCTTGTACTCGTTGGAACTTGTAGATCTAGCCTCATTTATCTTATTGCTGCTTTTAAATCTACCTTGTTTAGGCTTGAAACCAGTGCGAACTTGGAGAGCCTCTGTTGACGAAGCAGCTTGATTCTCTTGTAACACATTTGACATTGGTTGCGCTTGTGAAAGTTCCACCGCAGTTATAATAGTGTCCAGATGCTCTCTCATTGCTACCACTGACGAATCACCTTTGAGAGCGATGTTTAGCTGAAACATCACACGCTCGGGAAATTTGTTCAGAAGCGTAGTTCTAAACGCATTATTGTTCGCCACCTCTCCTAGTGATTGCAGTACTCTAAGATGTCTTTCAATATGATTTAGTACCCGTCTACAATCACTAGGGGTATCTTTAGCGCTGTCGCTATTTATCAATGCCTTATAATGGGCATCAATAAGGTACTGCTTGTTACCATAGCGTCTTTCCAAGGTCTCAACGGCTATTTTATAGTTCTTGTTGGTTGAGCCTAAGCCCTCAACAGCCTGTAACGCAGGGCCCTTCAGAGATGCGACGAGATATGCCATTTTGACGGCATCACTGTGGGCTCCGGAATTCACACTCGCATCAAATTGGTCCCAGAAGTCGTGCCACTTGAGTATATTACCATCAAAGGTAGGTAGTTGGACAACAGGTGACACTTGACAGCGATAGTTCGACGTACATTGCTGGGTCGCCGAGTAAGTGTACGTATGCATCTTGATGGAGAAGTAATATATGCCGAGTTGTCGTTGTCAACTGTCACCTGTCACATTTTTGTAATAAGGGCCAGGTCATACAAGTTACCTTGCATACTATTATAAAGATGTAAACAGGAAACGTGCGTACATTAAAGATATTTTAATAAAAATAAGTGAAATGGAACTATACAATAAATATTAGGGACAATCTTACTCAAAACGACCTAGCAAAACTTGTACTATAAGTACTAGGTAATGATATATTTAATATATAGATAAACTAGCTTCTGCCTGCGACTTCGTCCGCCTTAAATTCGTTTATCGCAGATAAGGGTATCTTTCCATGATAAAAATTAGCAAAAGGGATAAAAATGTCCTTCCCCTGGACTCAAACTATATCCATACCAACTTTCATTCCAATTGATTCAGCGGTTTAAGCGTGAAGAGGTAACATACAGAAAGAAACAGACAGGTAGACAGACAGCCAGACAGACTCACTTCTACATTTATAATATAAGTATGGACTATAACACTTAAATACATAGAAATATATCCAAGGCCCAGGCGACAAACATTCGTGCTCATCCCACAAACACTTGCCCTGGCCGGGATTCAAACCCGGGACCGCCAGCTTCGTAGGACGTTGTGCATGTGCAACCCACCTGTGCCAAGCTTGTCGCCATGTACCTATTAAAAGTAAACTGAATGGATAATTTTTTTCGAATATTTGTATTGTCTTTATGGCTTCACTATGTCATGCAAACGAGATATGAGTAGTTTTGGGATCAATATAAAAAGATGGAAAAACCTTGCCAAGATGAGACCAGAATGGCGTCATTCTTTGAGAACAGGGATGTCAAAGTATGACGAAGCATGGCTGGACCGCTTGAAGCAGAAAAGACACCGCATTTCTGCTCCAACTCCAATTCCAGACTCCCGTTATACCTGCGACAGGTGCGGAAAGGCATGCCGGGCTCGTATTGGACTCTACAGTCACCGAAGAAGATGCGGAATCTGATAATTACACCCTTTACGGTCGCTGCAACAATCATCCGTCACGGATGTAGTGGCCAATGATGATGTCAAAACGGCTAAGTAAATTACAAATATTTTTGATACATGATTATGGCATGCATTTTACCTGACTACGCAGTAGAGAAAAGAGGATTATGACGTTTTTGACGAAATTGTGAGCTCCTTCTAGTTCACATCAATAATACCAGGCTCACAGCAGCTGGTAAGAAATGAGAATATAAAATAAGCAAGAAAAACGCCCGACACGTTGTATGAGGAGCTATGTTGCATCTCATTTTATGGGCCGCGCGCTCATCAATCACGTGCCTTCAATTTATTACAAAATGCCTAAACTAGTTTGGAAAATATGAAGTTTTAAAATATCGCTTGGGCTTACAGCCTACGCCGGCGAGTGTGAAGTGAACATTTTGTTTTTTCGGATGCGTTTGTTTTGGTTTTTTACTTCGCCTTAAATGAGACGAAGTAAAAAATCGTAGTGTTTTGAGTGAAACTTCCGAATATTATAATGGTTTTTTTAGTCTTTATATAAACTTTTAAGAATAAAATGTACACATTGAAGACGTTTTCAAAAAAATAAGTGATACTAAGTTACGTTTGTTTCAGTGTCCTTCAAATTGTCCAGTCACTTATTTCTTTTAAATGTTTTTAATGTACACTGTACAGACATTTCATTTTTACGACTTTATAATTAGTATATAGGACATTATTAAACCCAGTCTTACTTGGGAGCAAGAAAACATTGAACAATAGCTTTCTGTATGATGTGTTTATTTGGTCTCGGTTAAAATTTCGTGCTGTCCTTGTCACGCCAAAACTGCTGGACAGATTATATCCAACCATTTTTATACTATGTCAGTGCGTTGGATACTTCATTTTTTTTCTTTTGTATTTTACAAGAAAATGAGGGTTACCTTTTCTTTTTCCACGAAAAAAGTTGCGCACCTTCTGATTTAATATTAATATAAAATGAATCCGACACTATTACAATTCCGATACTACGACATTATTATAAAGTTTTTTCGATTTGGTCGCCGATTTTGGTGAATTAAAAACACTCCATTCAAACAAAAAAAAAATGAAATCGGTGAATATACAAAAAAAACGATTCCGCCTAATTGAGAACCTCCTCCTTTTTTTAAGTAGGTTAAAAATGAAATGCAGTGTCAGATTTGCAAATTATTCTTTTGAACAACCTTCCTGCTTTTACCAAATATTCTTTCGGCTCAGGTTTTCAGGTTTCTCAAAATGTATTTTTCCCTACATTGTCAGTTTACTTTAATATCTATTTCTTATACAGCCTGTTTCCCATATTGTCTGCTTCTCAAAATGGCCTTCTTTCCAAATTGTCAGTTTTCTATGTATGATGATTTTTAAAGTTTCTGTTCCTAATTCCGCGGGATCTTTTTTTTTTGTATGTATATGTTCACGGAAAAGAAATAAATTGTAAGTGTATACCGATTTTATTCTAAAGGTCGTACCTTCGGATTGATTCTATAAGTTATAATGATGGCATATTTTAGATATCATAATAAGCGGGAATTATAGGAAGCAGACCATTATTGAAAGTGGACATAATAGGAAGCGAGCATTTCAGGAAAGTGCCATTATAGGAAACTAATAGCAGATATTATAGGACAGAGACGTTTGTTGGAGGAAGACCATTTTGAGAAATAGACATTAAAACAAATTGGCTGCACTAGCCTGAGTCAATTTTTCCAATGAACCAAAACCGAAACGAAAATAACGACTAAACATTAATAAACCCGACGATAAATCAAATTAATTAGGTTTCGATTAAACTGCTGTTTGCCTTGCTGGAGCCTAACCGACTTTGCCATTATTTTTGCTAATGCGGTATTTAATTTGACGTGGACGGTAAAATGTTGTTGAACTAATTTACTATCAATAGAATCCTTATACGTTATGTAAAAAAGTTTTCCAAAAAAGTGACGTTCTACGGGAGTAATAACTTATGACCGTTTTTAGTTTCGGGGATTAAATTTTTTGTAAAAATGTGTAAAAATATATATATATCAAAACCATGATGTAAGATCGGTTTACTTTTTTAGGGTTACGTAGATGAATGGCAAAAACGGTACCCTTATAGTTTTGCTTGGTTCGTCCGTCCGGCCGTATGTCACAGGCATTTTACTAAAAACTACAAGACGTATATTGATGAGGAGTTTAGGTGTCTTGTATAAGCCGCTACTTAGTTTGGTAGTTAAATAATAAAAAAAAACACTCCGAAAGTAAACAGTTTCTCCAAGAATATGAAAAATATTACACAGGTATAACTTAATAAATAATTATAAAATGAAAATTATTTTAAATATGGGATATACCGTTTTTGAATTATTGCCGAAAAACTGCGCTTCTCATCAAACTGACGTAAATGCCACGAAGATACGCTCTTTTGCTGTTTCGTTTCTTCACTGTGTGCTTTATGAGTAATGGAAATTATTTATTTGAATAGCTCATTTTAAAGTACTGCACGTCAAACTAACCGCCATATTCATTAATATTAAATATATTGATGGCTCTGAAATGGGAGTAATAGCTGCGGCTGAATAATAACCGCAACAAATTGACCAGATTCAAAACGCAATGCACTTTCGACAAGTCGGTTAACGGTTCCCATTTGGTGGAACAATGGTGGATCTGATTGTGATCTCGTAGTCACATAAAGCCTTTTTCCATCAGGGACTTTAATGCGTGATGCGTTCAACGAGCAATTTGAAATTTATGAAATGATTTTAATAATGATTGAAATTATTTAAGAATTATTTCAAATGAAAGTGATTTTAATATTGGACGGAAATTGTGTTGTTTGTTGTCTTTAAATCAAATTCATATAATTTGTTTCGAAAATATTCATCCTTTCGACATTAATAACGTATTAAAAACGCTTCATACTAAGCCAACTAGCTTAATGACGTCAAACAGTACCTCCGGTACATTACCTTCCCCATCATATCGTAAGACAGCCTGGTAAGCGAGGTCGAATTGTTTATGACGCGTCCGCTAGGCTTAAGGATGAGCGAAGTTTAAATGAATGTATGTACAGAGGACCATGTATGTTGCAAGATTTGACAGCCCTTCTGCTGAGCTTCAGGATGAACAAGATTGGGTTACTCGCAGACGTCGAAAAGGCTTTTCTCCAAGTTGGCTTGCAGCCCGATGATCGAGATGTGACTAGATTTCTCTGGGTAAAGGATATCAAGGAACCATTGTCTGAAGACAACCTAATACACCTAAGATTTAGTCGTGTACCATTTGGCATAATATCAAGTCCGTTTTTGCTGACAGCAACAATACGTTACCACTTATCAAAGACGAGTGAAGATTTGCTGGAGCAGATTGCTGACAAATGCTACGTGGACAATTTGGTGACCGGGGCGAATACTACACACGACGCTTGCAAACTCTACTCTGATGCGAGATCAGTATTTCAAGAATTGTCTATGAATATTCGTGATTGGATATCAAATGATAAGGCTACCATGGGAAAAATACCTGACCAAAACAGAGCAAAGCAAACGGATCAAGTCAAAGTATTGGGTTTGCTGTGGAATGTAACGGATGACTCGCTTTGTTTGAAAGCAAACGAGGAAATCTTCACCGAAGAAAGATTGGCAAGCACCAATAAAAGGGAAGTTTTGAGAATGATAGCTTCTATATACGATCCTTGTGGCTTCATTTCTCCTTTGGTAATGCCAGCAAAACTCTTATTACAAGAATTATGGCTGAGGAAATATAAATGGGAGACGGCATTACCTGACGACCTGCTGGCTCAGTGGAAAGAAATAGTCGCCAATCTACGCGACATCAGAAACGTGGTAATGCCAAGATATGTAGGACCTGATACAGGAATGCCTAAATACCAACTGCATTGTTTCACTGATGCCAGCCAAAGTTCGTATGCTGCGGTCGCCTATTTACGCGTAGAAGAAGCAAAAAGCATTAAAATACATCTACTTATGTCAAAGGCACGCGTGGCTCCTCTGAAGGATAAAGAGAATTTGAAGATTCCCCGATTGGAACTGATTGGTTACTTGATTGGAAATAGACTGCTTGCATATTTGATGAAAACTACAGCTTTACCTGATGTAAAGCAGTACCTGTGGACTGACAGTCTAGTGGTGCTTAGCTGGATGGAATCAAGGAAGTTATTACCTCCATTCGTCGCTAGGAGAGTGGAAGAGATAAGACAGAGTACTGGAGTGCAAAGGTGCTACATCCAGACTGATGAAAATCCCAGCACCTCCACCAATTTTGTCGGCAATCCTTACTATATTAAGTCATGTACTGTCAAGTTGCCTTAGGTTCACTAGTGCAATAGTTTCGTTACCGACAAAGTGTAGTACACGACAATGAGGAGAGATAGCATTCCTTTGTATTAACAATTATTACATTTAACGTTATGCCCCCCTGCGTGCCCGGTTGGCCAATACTATTCCCGGAGAGCCATCATAATGGTTTCACTCTCACTGCACGGCAGTAGCGTCCCAACCAGACAGGCAGTGGGTGGGGCCCGAAGGCCCCCTGGTACCACCGCCATAACCCCTCGTACCAGCCCTGACCTCCGAGACATTAATCCAATCCTTTAATGACTATCCGTCAACATTGCCCATAAGTGGTAACTAGTTATTAAATATACAAATCACTCACCTGACTGCATACAACACATATCCTTAGATTCACAACTCTAATCCCTTTTTCACCAACTCACTTGGCACCTTCCTTCCGTCGTCAGTCAGTCTTAGCAATACAGAATACCCTCAAGAAAACCACTCTCACATTTTATCACTATTGTGTTGCCAGTCAAAATCGTACTATCGACAATAATATAATCTTACCATTCACGTTCATCGCGGTCTTTCGCGACAATGATACCATCGAGCTGATCTGATGATGGAGCAGGAAGGCGGTCATAGGAACTTTGTAATAAAATAATGCAATCCTGTCGAGTTTAAGCTCTTTAGAATTGTCACAGTGAGTAGTTGATGGATGTCCAAGGAAACGTACAGTCAGCGATAAAAGCTTGTCAGAAAAAATAAATTTTTGACAGAATCTTATTTACAGTTTCTTACAGGTCGACAAAATAGAAACATACTGTCAGACATCCAATATAAAAATAGTTTAAGACTAGGTACACTATCACTGCTCCTAGGGTCCGCGCGCGGCAGCTTCCATCAGAAGCGTGCAGTTCATATAGGCACGCCTACCGTGCCTACCCTACAAAGGCACTGCCTACCCTGAATGACCATGGGTCCGTTAAAGGCACAGAGGAGCTGCCTACTCATGTGATCAAAATATTTTAACAGCCACCTTCTATGGCTAAAAACCCTATACATATACATGCCACTGGCCTCCACACGCTAGAGTGCCGATTTACAGCGGCATCTTACCACCTAAGTTACGATACGATACGACACGGGATTTTGGGTAAGCCCAAGCCGTACCTCTCCCGAAACCCTCTAAAAACCTTCCAAGTTAGAATGCTGAACGTAGCGAGTGATTCAACGGCACGAGGTACAAATAACTTTAGTCTCGTGTGGCACATATAATTTTTCACCTCAGCGGTGTGAGAACATAATAGGCTTGTGTCCTAAAAAAATATAATAAGTCCGTCAGTAAGATTACGAGTATCAGAAAATATTGGACACGTATTTTTTCTTTTGTCAATTAAACAAAAAATTATGAAGATATAGCCCGTTAAAGTTGCCCGTAACCGTGAAGTCACCCCGTGCAACCGTTTTACGCACGGTGTGACGTCAAGCGCCCCCACTCCCAAATTTTGACGCGCTTTATCTTTGTCTTTTTTTGGTTGATTGACTAAAGAAAAAAAGCGGCCAAGTGCGAGACGGACTCGCCCATGAAGGGTTCCGCAGCCGTTCATACAAAAAAATGCACTACAGATGAAAAAAAATACAATATGGAAAAAAACACTAACAAAAGAGCGTATCTCCCCGGCACTTACGTCCTTTTGCTGAGAAGCGCAGTTTTTCGGCAATAACTTGAAAATTGTATGTCCGATCATGTTGAAAACAATTTTCGTTGAAATTATTTATAAAGCTTTATATTTGTAATTTTTTTTAAATTTTTTGAACATACCGTTTAGAAAATAGACGGGGGGGACACAATTTTTGCTACTTTCGCAGCGAATATTTCGGAAAGTGTTTGCCTAATCAATTTTTTTTCTAGAAAGCTCAAAGTGTTTTGAGAAGAACTGTCGAAATATGTGCCACACATTGATATTTGCTGAATTTTTTTTTTCAGTTTTGGTTACATGTATGGAATGCCCCCCTAGATATATATATATCTTTTATTTAACTATCAAACTAAGTAGCGGTTTACACACGACACCTATGCTCCTAATTTCATTAATGCACATCTTATAGTTTTTGAGTAAAATGCCTGTCACATACGGACGGGCAGACAGACAGACAGACATGACGAATCTATAAGGGTTACGGTTTTGTCATTTTGGCTACGGAACCCTAAAAATACGAGTCCAATATTTTTTGATAACCTTACTGAAAGACTAATTAGAATACTATATTTTTGACCCAAGAAACTACCCTATTTTTCACCTCAGCAGTGAGAACATCATTATTATACTCAATTAATTATAGCTGTTCATTCAATCAGCCTCTTCTGCCTGTCCTTAACTTTGTTTATCCGATACTACTGAGCCCTTGTTACGTAAGTTGGAATCACATTTAGCCCATTTTTACGTAACTATGTTTACACCTTTTCCTCCAGGACTGATTCTGAGTGTCTATTCATTGAATGAGAAAGAAGATGGCGAAATTATCGGAATACACTCGCTGAGATTATAGATACAAAGTGATTGGAAAGATTTGCACTGTAGACGTGAATGGCAAGAGACTTGAAGGCTAATGTTCTGCAGAAGTGCTTCATAGGCTAGAATTAAAATTAAATTTGTAACAGCTAATATTGGAAATGCCACACTTAAGTTAGTCATAGGAACGTTATTGTAACCAAATATTATGAAATCAAATATAGATCACAGTAAATTTAATAATTTGCAATATTCAACCGTAAAAATAATTGGAAACGACACTTTCAGTTTATCGAGATTATGTTGCCGAACGGGGATGTGTCCATAATTTCAACTTTTTATAAGTCTGAAGTATTTTTGTACATAAACATTGATTAAACCAGGACGTAGCTCAAGGGCCGAAAATGAATGCGAATATTATGAGACTGTAAAAGAAAAAATAGGATTCGTGCCCTTGGTACAAAAATAACGTATTTCCTCATGCGCGTCACCGGCGGTTAAGCCTTTTTTACAATAGATGCTAACTTTCGACCCTTGCGCCCGAAATATCCCGTTTTCAAGAAAAGAGGGCTTTTAATTTGATTGGGGTGTTTAAACCGTTTTCTTAATATAATGCCCCGCGAAAAATATAATTTTCACTTGACACGCCGAATGATAAATTATGGCGGATTCCTTTTAATTTAATGGCACTGGAATAAACTCGGTATCTTTTTGACGTGAAACAAATTTAGAGTGAGTGATTGGATTAGAAAAATTCTCCAGAAGTTTTTAATATTGTGTCAACAACTGAAAAAAGTCCTAAGGTCCTAAGGTAGGTAGGAAGCCTGTATAGGCGTCCCCCAAGGATCTTCATAACGAGCAGTCGTGCGCTGCCTTCATACAAAAGCTTCTTGCAATCACAGCTGGTAGTCTTCGTATAACAAAACGCATACGTTAGCGCCATGTTGTTTTTAATGTTGACTGACGTTTTTCTCTGCTGTGATTGGCTGTTGCTTTGTCAATACACTCGTCTTGTCATGTATATATTATTATTTGTCTAAATTCATTCTGTCACTGTCACAGTAAAAGTGTTATCGAGTGACGTCCTAGTGTTTATCCTGTCTTGCTTTTTGCAAAATGTTTTATGAGTGCTGTGTTTGTAGAACTTTGCGAAAGGACGCAATTTTACACCATTTCCCGTGATCTGAGAAAATACTTATTAAGTGGTTGAAGTGAAGTGAAGTTTAAATCGTGATGATCTTGCAAAATTATCGCCCGCAGAACTAGCAAACATTATGTCCAAGAATTCATTTTGTTTCTTTGACTGCGCCGAGCAAAAAACTATTCTCAGTCATTTCATTGCTCTGACTGTCCGATTTACAATTATGAATTGGTGCAAATTTAAAAAGAATATGAAAAATAAATCTTAACAAATAATGTGTTTTTTATTTTTTTCACCACTGAGGTATAATTCTCAGCATAGAATTTGATCAGAATATATACAATTACTGAAGTTACGTGTTCAATTTACATGCCGGGAATTATTCAGTGTAAATATTAGACCTCATTCAATGAACCTAGACCGCTTTGGCTGAATACGTTACGATCACTTGCCATATAGCAATCTCGAATAGAAAAAAAGATAAACGTCAGTCAACACTAATCGTACGGATTAAATATAGTTGCTTAGTGCAAATAATATTTGTTTCTGAGTTGGCAGTCTGATACGTAGTATCTCTTATTAGTCTGTGCTTGCAATCTGCTTCATATCGTGAATGCAACTTGTCGGGGCCTTCCACGCTGTGTAATAAGCTAATCGGTCTTCTGCCTCTACCGAACACAGTTTTTCGCATATATATAAAAAGTAAGGATATATTTAACTAAAGTACTCGTGACCAATATGCCTGACATATTGACTGAGGCTACATTAAAAGTTTTAGGTACTTACATGGCACCTTTGGGCACGGTCATATTCAGTCCATCCAGAATGACATTAGGGTTGCTCTTGGATCCGTATCTCTTATACGCCCTCCGCACGCACACCGCCTGCTGTCTTCTAGAAGATACTGTGGACTTCTGTGTCTTGAATTGGATGCGTCGCCGCTGTGCAATCTAAACAAGAGAAAATAATTCATTGAAAGCTTAGAAAACTTTTTTTTTATGTGATAGGGGGCAAACGAGCAGATGGATCACTTGATGGTAAGCGATGACCGTCGCCCATAGACACGTGAAACACCAGAGGAGTCTCAAGTGCGTTGCCGGCCTTTCAGGTGGGAGCACGCTCATTTCTTGAAAGCTTCGCATCAGTTCGAAAATACTGCAGGCCACATTTATTCCTTTTAGTTCAGTCGTGCCAGTTTTTTTTTTAATTTCATCCATAGAATGTCTAATTTCATCTATTTTGTTCCTTGTTACAATGATGTGCGTTACAGGCGACGCTGTGCCTTTGTGGATAATGTTCAAGATTCATTTCAATTTTGTAGTTAATTAAATAATGATCTTTATTCTGTAAGTAGGCCGCCAGGGCACTTTTACAAGTCTGAGTCTACCAGCATTTCACAAGAGGAGACCTCTGTGGAGACCACTGTTGTTTATGCATTCACACTGGTGATCATTTAATTTTAATGGTGGCCAAAAAACTGCTATACATCTTAGCAGATAATCAGTGAGCCTATGATGGTCGCGTCAAATCATCCGTTCCTCTCGCTCTTCCAAAATTGCCAGAACATTGTGGTTGCTTCGTCATTTATCTTTCTTGCTCTAGACCCATTTTAGGCTCGCATCAGCTACCAGTCATTGTCAAATAGATGTAAAATCCAAAGCGGCAAATAAATCGTGACACGACATCTTTGTGCCTACGTAATAAAGACGTCATGCGATATATTTGGCGGTTTAAAGTCAGCACCTAACTATTTGATGCTGGTTGCATGTGTAAAATTTATAAATTGTTTTCTTTAAAAACAAGTAATTACCTCATAGTCGTTGGATTCGACATTTCCATGTTCAGGGTCCCGGACATCCTCGAGGGATATCGTTGCGCCAGCGTTGTCGTATGCTGGCATGGTTCTGTAACAGAAGAAAAACATTTTACACTCTGTACTTTTTTTATGACATAGGAGGCAAACGAGCAGACGGGTCGCCTGATGGTAAGCGATCACCGTCGCCCATACACACTTGCATCACCGGAGGAGTCACAAGTGCGTTGTTACTTATACTCTTTTCTTGTGTCAATCTCCAGGCTTTGGTTTGGAGACAACCCTAGTTTAAATCCTGGCACAAGCTTTTTAGAACACAACCCTATGTTTTTCACAGTCCTTGTGCCTGCGCTTGCGTCTCTGCTCTATTCCAATTAGCCACAGATGACATTCCAGTTTGTAGGTTTGCGCGGGAGGCTGACTGGACAGGACTGAATCTGATTACTGGTAAGGAAGTTTAGCCAGGCCTCAGTTCAAAGTCAGGTTGTAAAAAAAAGATTCCATCTAAAAAGGAACAAGGGGGGCACAATAAAAGAACAATTTTAAATAAAAGGGTACTTGACTGACAGATCAAATCAGTTCCTTTTTATGAACTGTCAAAACGGTCACAAAGTATGATGTTTGAATGTTTAAAAAGTTTATGACGTCATAATTCTATACGGTCAAATTGCCTCCTTATTTTTAGTTTTTAATCATTTTAAAATCGCCATAAGCTTCTAAATAAGTATTCATTAATGTTTTCTACGTATATTCAGAAATAGCATTTAACTGCAAGCGCGACATCATGTATAGGTGCGTCCACACTTGTATCATTTGCTCGTATCCGATCACCGTGCCGTAGCATGACTGCGTATCGCGCTGCTTGGACGCTTACTGTCGGCGCGCCGATAATGCCGCACCCTTCCGATACAAGTGTGTGATACGCGTAGCAAATGGATTTCGAGTGATCGGATCGGCGCAACGTCCAAACGCGTGATCGGGACACGCGATCATGCTACGCGACGATGATCTGATACGGGCAAATGATACAAATGTGGATGCACTTTGTTGACTACAGGAAAGTACCTAATTGATATATTCAGGCGTTAGTTTGCGGAATTCCATATACTTTTATTCGATTAATGGATTTTCCTTTGCTTATCCGCAAAATAGTGTCTTGGTTAGATGTGACACTAAATTATAAATTACAGTACTCTTCTCGCGTGGACGCCGGACCGTCAACATCTCCTGCTTCAGATGATGCCTCGTAGAGAGGCGAAACACGTGCCGAGGATGCTGATGCGTGCTGTTTGATGGTTTGTTGTAATTGCGTGCGTATTTTTTGTGGAAACTGCATGAAAATATACGCACGTGTGCACAATTTATTGTCATATCTAACCAAGACACTATTTCGCGGAACAGCAAAAGAAATGCATGAATAATAATGCATTAATATAACCTTATATAGCGTGTAGTGAGGATTCTCTGGACTATAGTATTCGACATCAAGTTGAACTTTCTCGACTTTAAATTAGAACCCATTTGCCCACAATTTGCCATTAAACTTATTTTTAGTATTTCGGCAAAGTTGACGCTGGATAAGGTGATCGTAACTGTCAAAACAGGAATAGAACTTCTATCGTCTGATTAGAGAGCCTATTTTGGTCGCGTTTATGTGACGATAAATATGCAATAATAATAAAGTATCTGTCACTGTCACTCTCACACTAACTTATTTGCCAAAAAGTAATGGGTGACTTATTCTTGAAATACAAAGATCCAAATTATGAAAAACTTTTAAGACTCCGACCGGATTTGAACCAGTGCCTTGTGCCTTGCCGGGGCGCCCGCTCAGCCAATTGAGCTACAGCGCCCAGTCAGCTTGTCTTAAAATTTTGTCACTACTTGTTATTAGATCTGTTTTGTATTTTTATCCGGCTTTTCGCCGTCAGCGTTTCAAAAATATAGATTCTTAGTGATGAAATTCACTTTAAAAATCACGAAGATCGTAGTGGTAAAACATCAAGATTTTCGTAAAAAAATCATTGTGACTTGTCATTTGAAATCACCATAAGCTTTATAATAGCTATACATTAGTAAATGATATAACATTCATCACTTGTGCTAATTCGAGTATATATGTGTTGAAAAGTGTCGAATACTTTAAACATAACGATATTTATGTTTATCGCGCGGTAAACTCGACCCATCACAGGCTTAGATATAAACTGACTAAGTGAAGGATTAACCGTTACGCTTTTGTTATAACTGATGCAATCAATAGTAATATACACATTCACAAATCAATCACGGCTACTGAATAATTTGTATCTAATGATATTGCTCGATGATGACCGCGATTTTAAATCATGGGGGAATGACAATTAAAAGACGATTGATGTTCGTAAAGCTTTACAATTAATTACGGGTATCCAATTTATTTATTTTTTACCTTATTTAATTTTTGTTACCTTAATAAATAATGGACAAAAAATATCTACACTTTAGTAAATTGTTTTTGTAAGAGATAATAATTGTACCTATAACAATATAGTCAGCACGCATCTTGCTTAGTCGCAAATTATTTTTAATATCTATACTATAATAAAGTTGTAAAAATGAAATGTCTGTCTGTACACTGAGGATTTTTTCAAAAAAAGTATTGATCCTGACTATTTGAAACTATTTTTTTTTGTATGTTTGTACGTTCGTATGTGTCGTTTTGTCTTCATCACGCCAAAACGGCTAAACAGATTTCAAGTTTTTTATAGGAAAAGGATACTTTTTATCCGACTACGCTGAAGAAAAAAGAGGGATTATGACTGTTTCTCCTCCGCGAACGAAATTGCGAGCGCCTTCAGCGGGCCTATGATGGTTGCGTTTTGTCACGCGATAAATAAGTGACATAGCTGCCGTCACCTTCTGACACGTATGTGAGTGCGAGAGTGACAGGCGCGTTATCATATCATTTATCGCGTGATAAACGCGACCATCATAGGCCCGCTGGTTACGTATAAAGCCGTGTATTTGAGTATATGTCAGTGTATTTGCATCTGCCTAACTGTGCGTTTGTGTGTGGTATCTTCTATACTATTATAAAGTTGTAAAAATGAAATGTCTGTACATTGAAGATATTTTCAAAAAATACATTTTACGGACTATTTGGAGGGCCATAAAACGAAAAATATGCTTTTTGGATTTTTTGGATGTTTGTATGTGTCGTTCTGACTTCATCGCGCAAAATCGGCTACACAGAATTCAAAAGTTTTTGCTACACGGGTAGCTGGGTATCTCCAGATGGAAGCTGGGTATCTCCAAAACAATCATCAAAATTCAGTAAAGTATTATGGTTTCCGAAAAAATCAACAAAAAGAAAGACTACTCCCTTTGTCACAACTCCCCTATCACCGAGGTAAGATGTGACACGTACCGAGGAAAGTTGTGACAGCTATGTATTCAGACTATTTGAGTATTAAAAAAATATCATTACACATATTATAAATAAATTAAACATGTTTTTTTTGCAAATGTAGTGTATTCAGCTTTTAGCACATCAAGTACCAACAAACACAACGTATAATCTTTCCATAACAAGTAATTAAATCTTATAATGTAATTATGGCATCGCTTTGAGATCAATCATATTATAATCAGTCAAAAACCTAAATCTAATCTGATAGGCAATTATGGCAAACGTATTGCAGCTCGCCTCCAGTACAAGCTGCGTGTGACCAGCCTTTGCATTCTAGGTATTGCACCCACTCCTCATTCGATCTGCTGTTTCCATAGGCTTCAAGGCAAATCAGGCAAAACAATTATTTTTGGCCTATTCTTCGTCCTCATCTATTCTCATCTTCTTCTATTAGTCTTCTTGTTTCTTTAGGTTTTCTCTTATCTTCGCTTAAGATACACTTCTTCTCATTTTTCGCCTTCCTATTGGCTTCTAAAGCAGCTATTTCGCATACGACGCAGCATCTATCAGACTTTTAGCTTAAGAGCTAAAAATATACGACCTATAACATGAAGATGTCACCTCTTCAAAGGCCAGGTCGTATATTTCGACACAAGCAGTGCCGTATCAGTTTTTCGTGTGTAGTTATTAGCCATTCTGAAGCAAAAAAAGTAGTCATCCAGCATGCAACATCACACCACAACCAAGTATTATTTTTATCGGAAATTACTTTTTTGACGCAAGCTTCCAGCTTGCGGAATGTACTTGCAGGATTTGGCCTTAATATACTGATGTACAAGCACACATACAGACATCACAAATGAATAAAAAAGTGTCGAAATAACCCAGCAGAAAAATATGAGAGTTGTGACAGGCTGTCACAACTCTCCTAGGTGCTCAAAATTACGACTTGCTACGAATAATAATTCATATTTTCTAAACACGATGCAAACACAAAAAAACAATGCCACGTTTTGAGACTTCGATAACCATACGACTTAAGAAAAATTAACACAACAACGCACATGTAATAAGATATGATATAAATTCAATAAAAATTTTGACGAAATACTTACTTTTCGCATCTTTTTGCACGTGGACGTCGTAACTACGCAACCGCTTCGCGTGCACCGTCGGCGGGTACTGAGTCAACTAGGGCGTCTCTAAAGCGTCAATCGAGCGTTGTTGCCATCTCGCTCACCTTCATAGGTAGGGAGAAATCGCGTCTGTCACAACTCACCTCTGTCACTAATCTCCTCGGTCTCCCCTACATATAAAGCTGTCTATTTGAATATCTGTCTGTGTATTTGCAACTGTCTAACTGTGCGTTTGTGTGTGGTATCTTGACTCATAAACGGATAACGTGGTTAAGATTTCGTTTTTTTGATTGAATGTTGACTTAACTGAAGTTTTTACTTTGCTCTTCAAACTAATCGGTTTAACCGTTCAAAATCGTCAGCATTTTTCTAAGACTGTCGAAGTTTTTAAATCATCTAAGCTATGTTACTAGTCGCTAGGCACCCCAAAGCGAGAGAGGAACAAAGTTAAATAAACGTATCAATTAAGGTAAATGTGCCCAACACTGTCCCATTGGCACCTTCAACCGTAATCCGTAGCGACAGAGGTGACAAACAGGGTGTCAATTATTGGGACGTTTACCTTAGTTATCATCACACCACATTTGTTTGATAAACGTGATTCTGAGACCAGTTTCCGGACGTAGTTTTTTACGTAGGTAGGTATAGTTAAATATTCATAAACACTATAAAAACACGTTTTCAAGCGGTTGACGTATTTCGAACGTTATAAGATTTAATGACTGCAAAAATTACCTACCTACAATATTTTGTGATTAAAAGACACAAAACAAACCATTGACTCAATGTCGCAGACTACCTTAAGTGCTTTTCTTTCTCACTCAAAACATACCTATTTTGACAAATTATATTCTCTAGTCTAAAAAAACTCAGAAAACATTTAATTTAAAGAAATGTATTCAAATTCCAATCAAAACTAAAAACCAACTGCCACCAAACCAAAACTTTAAACCAGTTGAAAATACAATCAGGGTAGATGAATTTAAGACTGACTTAACTAAACGCATATGAATAGATTATTAATATGTTTATTTACATATTTAAAAAAACTACAGCCAAAAAAGTTCCCTTATGTCCCGACCGGACAGCAGGATGCCTAGAAGGCTGGCAACATTACCACGCCGATTTTCTCTTAGAAGATGCCAGCCCTCTGATCACCCGATACCTCGAATGTATGTATATGATACACAAGACGGTGTCCGCGACCTCGTTCGCGGAGGAGAAAAAGTCATTATATCTATTTTTTTCTCCAACGTAGTAGGGTAAAAAATACCCTATAACCATATGTGGATACCCAGCTACCCGTGTACCAAAAATAGTGGAAACCCGTTTAGGCGATTTGGCGTGATGATGCCACAACGACACACACAAACATACAAAAAATAAAAAATAAAATTGTTTTCGAATACAATATTACCTCCAAATAGTCCTTATCACTTTATTTATATCTTTAATGAACAGACATTTCATTTTTACAACTTTATAATAGTATAGATCTTAGTTTATGAAGCTATCTATATATGTTCCATGTTGCCTAAAATAAATGAATTGAATAAATAATAGAAGGCGACAGACTTTTTATCGTTTCATTTACTTGCTGCGGCCAGATTTACCAGTTCCGTTTTCTTGGCTTGAACTTGCGGGCGCGTGTCTAGGTCTGACTGTTGACTCTATCATATTATATAAGTTATGGAAATCTAAGTTATCACCTCGGCTTAGCACGCGACCACTAAGAATGGCAATTAGCTAGCCGATACGGATTGCGCAAACCCTCGAAAGATGTCAAGGCGATGCGCCGTCATAATCGTGCGCGGGCGCAGTGACAGCGGTTTTCCACAAGCTTATAAATAAAAAATATGAATTAATTAATATTATAAGACAATTTTACACAAATCGAAATAGTCCCATGGTAAGGCTTGTGGCTTGTGTTTGGAGTACTAGACGACGATATATTTAATAGATAAATTTACTTATATACCTACATAGAAAACATCCAAGACTCAGGAACAAATATTTATGTTTATCTTACTAATATTTGCCTTTACCGGGATTAGATCCTACAGCCTCGCAGGCAACGTTACTCCCACTGAGCTAACTCGGTCGTCAAACAAATATTGGTCACTATCATGCAATTTGCGGCTGACAAACTTCTATATGAGGAAAAATGTCTACGCCCGTCCATTCCTTGCATCCTAGGAAATGCAATTAAGACATACGGATCTTACAGTTTTTACCTACAAACAGAAGTTTTTCGCCAGGACGGTCACGGTACGGCAAGCGATTGTCTAATATTATATTAATTCAATGGTGTGCGATGAGCGTCACTATTCGTGTATGGTCACAGCTGGATTGTTAGCATCTTATGATAGTCAGACTTAAATCTAAATTATTTTTCCATCAGTGTCCTCTTTAAATATCGTCACGCCTCCTTGTCGGTGCACCCCACAGTTTGAAAACTCATAGTGTCTTCGCATTGTATAGCGATTGCCTCTCTTAATATCGGGATTAGTGATAGATTTTAGAGCTTGTTGTCGTGTAGGGCCAACAGCACAACCATTGTTTTAAACTAACACGATCTCATTATCACGACACAACAAACGGGGCTTAATCGTGTATACGTTGAGTCGTCGTCGCGAATACGTAAGTAAACGCCGGAGAAGTACCAACGATAGGTAATTAAATAAATCATATTATAACACGACTCATCCCCGTTTGTTGTGTTGTGATGACAACCCTTATTAAAAAAACGTTTAAGTGATACAAATTGATACCCATGTATTTATTTACACGACGGCGGTGTAAAAGCTCGGCGCTTTTTTATCGAGCACTGTTGGATTTTCGACGTTGATCGTTCGACGTTAAATCGAATTGAGAGTGCAGAAGTCAAACGCCGGGTTTTATGCGACGATTTTTAAACTATCATGCGAATGTAGCCTTAAACGCTCACGGAGAGGGCACGCCCTTACCGGCTCAACTCATTAAATTCACGGACAGTTGTCTTCCTCAAACCTGTATCCATAACAGCTTCCATATGCGAATTGCAAATCATTTGAATTGCCAAAATCGTTACGTAACGCTCGGGAAACGTTGAACCAAAAGGATACAAAGATCTAAATAATGAAAAAAATTTAAGACTGACCGGATTTGAACCAGTGCCTTGTGCCTTGCCGGGGCGCACGCTCTGCCAATTGAGCTACAGAGTCCAGTTAGTTTGTGTTAACATTTTGTCACTACTTGTTACAAGATCTTTGCATTTTAACCGGATTTTGTGCCGTCAACGCACCTGGTGAGCATTTATGAAACTAAATGTTCAACCTAACAGAGCGAACTTTACAGTTGCCACATGTTAGCAAGAGATGTCGCTGTAGTGTAAACATTGTTTTTTTATGAAAATCTTCTTATACCACCACGATCTTCGTGATTTTTAAAGTGAATTTCTTGACTAAGAATTTATTTATAATTATATTTACACAGCATTACAGACTATATCTAAATACACTGTGAAACTAAATGTAAACTTAAGCTAACAATCAGATAGGGATAGGGACTAGTTATCCTGTCATCCATCGACTCACAGTACTTCAAATACGCATTAAGGTGCGTCCACACTTGTATCATTTGCTCGTCGGATACGAGCACATGATACAAGTGTGGACGTGCCCTGGCATGACTGCGTATCGCGCTGCTTGGACGCTCACTGTCGGCGCGCCGATCATGCCGCACTCTTCCGATATAAGTGTGATACGCGTAGCAAATGGATTTCGAGCGATCGGATCGGCGCAACGTCCAAACCCGTGATCGTGACACGCGATCATGCCACGCGACGATGATCTGATACGGGCAAATGATACAAATGTGGACGCACCTTTAAAGTGCGTCCACACTTGTATCATATTTGCTTGTATCCGATCACCGTGGCGTGGCATGACTGCGTATCGCGCTGCTTGGACGCTCACTGTCGGTGCTGTCGGTGCGGAGATATCGCCGCGCTTGTCCGATCTAAGTGTGTGATACGCGCAGCAACATGGATTTCGAGCGATCGGATCGGCGCAATGATACAAATGTGGACGCACCTTTACATACAGCCGTCCATCGCCACACACTCAAACAGATTTGAGCCAGTGCCGTGTGTGTTGCTGGGGCGCACAAGAAAACAAGAATACTCTTAGTGAAGAAATTCACTGTAAAAATCACGAAGATCGTGATGGTAACACATCAAGATTAACGTAAAAAAGCAATGTAAAAGGATAAAGGTTCATATTTACACTTCATTAGCGGTTACTGACATTGCAAACGCCCGGGCTCTGCGCATGCGCCCCGGCAAGGCACGAGGCACTGGTTCAAATCCAGTCGGAATTTTGATTTTTTCATTATTCAGATTTTTGTATTTATAGGAATATGTTAAATGTTGTGATATAGATACAAATCAAAGCTCAAAGAAAAATACTATTTCTCTCGCACGTGGTCACACCAGGACTCGAACCCGGTACTTCCTGATTACGCGTCAGGTGTGATACCCTTTCACTAGCAAACACTGTATACTCTATATCAGAATAAACAAATGTGGTGTTCATTTTCCCGCATTAAAAACAGAGAAATACAATAAATTTGTGTTACAATATGAAAAAACAATATGTTAAATGATATTAATTGTTATTACAACCAGATATTCTAAATCAGCATACAAAAGCACATCGAAAACCAATATTCCTGTTCCTTAGGAATCTGTAATGTTTTCATATTTATTTGAGAGACGGAATAGTACTATCATTTGTACAACTTTATGTGAGTCTCAAGGTAAAGTAAATAAATAAAATAAATATCAGGGACAATCTTACACAAATCGACCTAGTCCCAAACTAAGCAAAGCTTGTACTATGGGTACTAGGCGACGATATACATAATATATAGATAAATTATTATACTTAAATACATAGGAAACATCCAAGACCCAGGAACAAACATTCGTGCTCATCACACAAACACTTGCCCTGGCCAGGATTCGAACCCAGGACCGCCAGCTTCGTAGGCCATTGTACTACCCACTGAGCCAAACGTGTCGTCGAAGAAGTCATGTCAAGGTTCATTTTGTTCGCGTTGTAGACACGCAGGAATTCCGAATAAGCGCGCCTATTGGCAACAAGACAATTGGCAAATCAAAGGAAGGAATATTAACGAAACAAGTCTAGGCTTGGGCATGCTTGGGGGATGGGAATTCCTTTGTGCTCATCCAAGAAAACTGTTTACTAATACTTGGATATAATATAAGAACTTGTAGATAATAAGGTCGTCCTCGTCGCTCGTCCAGGATACCTCAGTGCTTGAAGAAGAAAGTCTTCAACCAGTGCGTATTACCGGTGATGACCTACGGAGCCGAGACGTGGTCTCTAACTATGGGCCTTTTAAGGAAGCTCAGGGTCACTCAACGAGCTATGGAAAGGGCTATACTCGGGATCTCTCTACGAGATCGAATCAGAAATGAGGAGATTTGTAGACGAACCAAAGTCAACGACATAGCAAACAAGGTAACTAAGCAAACTGAAGTGGCAATGGGCAGGGCACATAGTTCGAAAGACAGACAGACAGAAGAAACGATGACCGTTGGGGCAGAAAGGTTCTCGAATGGAGACCGCATACTGGCAAGCGCAGCGTGGGATGCCACCCTCAAGGTGGTCGGACGACCTGCTTAGGGTTGCGGGGATTCGTTGGATGCGGGTCGCCTCTATCCGGCCCATGTGGAAATCTAAGTACTGAGGAGGCATGTGTCCAGCAGTGGACGTCCTAATAATTATTTATTGCACACCAACATTACAAAAGAAGCAATACCTTAGAGGTGTCGCCTGCTGATCTCAAACTTTGTAAAAATTATATAGGATCCTGATAAAATAAACAAAATAAGTACATACGTTAAGATTTTCTGTTCGATACCTTACGTGTAGTTTGTACCCCACCCCCGCTGGTTTACCGGCGCAATGAGTCAACGGAGGGTAGCTTGTGGCGAGCTGCTGGGGAGTAGCGACCCTAAGCACCTGTGTGTTCCCGGGAGACCCTGACGGGGGGTGATGGGTCAGGACCCAACCTCTGGCGTGCCCTAACTGGCCAGTCAGACTGGAGTCGTAAGAGCTGCGGCTCGAGTATGGATGTGGAACGGCAGTGGCGAGTTGGCTTCGGTAGAAAGTCCAGTAACACCTCTTCACCCCTAGCCCTCCGCACCGATGTTGCTCTCAGGCCAATATATGTGCCGCTATTTACGGGGGTTCATCTAGCGCGGGGCATGTCATCATCTACCAGTGCCTTTAGCCATGAGCACTTTTTCCTGGTAGACGTCTGGTTGCCTCAAGCAACAGCCCAGTATTTAGTCCATCATTGCAATCCCATAACCCAGTATAATTAGATCCCATCAATCTCTAATAGTTCTTGCATCTAGCGAGTGCTATCTCTGAGCGCGTCTCATTACACCGACAGGAACAGTGCCCACGCGGTATACCCTTCACATTTCTTTAAATTGTCGAAAGGGACTCTACGCGTTGGCTCCGCTCACCAAATGTCCATGGACACCATTGTCCTGTGAGCAGGTGCGATATACATAAAAATAATAACGGTCTTATAGGGAAGAGTCTTGACAAACACCTCGAGAGACTCTCGTTAGATGGCTGGGTCAAATACAGAAGGCAATAATCCTGGACACGACCCGCAGTGTCAGGAAGTTCCTCACTGTGCAGCCTTAACCACCGGTAGTTTGAGCCCTACCTCGCTGCGGGCGGCACCCTAGGTTAGGTTTTTATAATGTGTTTATATTTTGTATTTGTTTTTTGTATTTTACTGTTTATATTCATATTGTAACATGCCTAACTTAAGACTATAATGGAATAAAGATACTAATAATAATAAACCAAAATTTTACTTGGCTTCACGATCTAAGGCATAATTAAAATCGTCGTTAAAATCTTTCGGAAGGTGCCCTTTGTATAACATTAAAGTGTCCTTACAAGTTTTGTCGCATATTGATAATAAATTAATTGACACGACAGCACTAAGTGATTAAATAGACAGTGTCCTCAACACGTACATTTCACGCATAATTGGTTTGATAAATATCTATCTCCAATATGTACACGTAAATTAGCCAATTCAACAGAATTAGGATGTTAACTGTAGGTACTCAAATATAAAAAAATGATGCAAAAGACAGTTTCTAAGATAGAAATCCTAGCAAAAATTGAGTTCGATTCCTTGCGTGTAGCTTGTTTTATGAGCCTTTAATTAAAGTTGGGTGGGAAAGTCCATTTTTAAGGTATGAAAATATTAATAACTAATAAGACCATTGAATAAATAACCTATGAAGTTTATGGTAATTTTTGTTATGAAACCGTTTCGATAAACGCAAGTTTTAATATATATGCAGAACAAAGTTCTTAATTTCCCCATACAAGGTAGGCTAGGCTTTTGTATGGAGCGTTTTTGGGAAAGTCCAATAATGTGATTTTAACATTATTGTATCTCGGTGAGTTTATATGAAATTAAAGTAGTTTTTTCACCAATGTTCCTTTTATTGGGAGGTCGTTCTATAACATACCACAGGAAAAAGTTGACAAAAATTGACAACATCCCATTTTCAACTTTATTGGAACAGAAATAAAATTCAAATTCCGTTTACTAATTTACGTGAACATATTTGACTTTGATATTTACTCGTATCAACAATCATTTTGTCAATATTGGATTCATACGTGATCATGACATTAAATATGAAGCTTGCCTTTAATAAACATACTAGACGGTGCACTCAACTTCATTTGCGAGAGACTAAAAAATTATAACCCTCTTTTTTCGACATTACAGTTGAGTTGAAATCCATTTAGCCCTTTTAGCACCATCAAATATACAAAAAATCCAAAAAAAAAAATTACTTTCCCGTGACCTCAAAATAGTCCGTTACAATATTCTTTAAATATATTCAATGTACAGACATTTCATTTTTACAACTTTATAATAGTACTAGCGGCCGCCCGCGACTTCGTCCGCCTTATTCGTTTATCGCGCAAAAAAGGTATTTTTCCGGGATAAAAAGTAGCTTGCGTTTTTCCGCAAAACTCGATATTTTACTAATTTAAATGTGAAGCATATTACCAAGATTTGAAGTTCCTAGCGTAAAAAAATATTTACTGTCCATACAAATTTTCATCCCCGTTTTCGTCCCTAAAAGGGATGAAATTTGACATACATTGTTATTTGTTGCCTATATCCTATTCTGATATATAATATAGGTACATAACTGGAAAGTTTCATAAAAATTCGTCCAGTAGTTTTTGAGATTAAGTGGAACGTAACTTTCACGTTTATAATATAGTAAAGATAAAGATATATAAGATGTGACTTTGACATAATTCTATAGTAGCCGAGGGTTCCAATTGATTGACTGTATATATTAACTTTATTGTAGTATTGATTTTTCCTTTCAACCAAAATTCCACGACAAGGCTTAAAAATACGGATCCGATGGCTTTGACATTTTCCAGTCTTTAATTAGGCATCCTTCCCCACTTTAATTAACTTCCACATCTAGTAATTAACATCTGAATTGTTAGTTATTCTCTTTAAAGTGTAGCACGAGTAGGTATTTGTTTACGCGGCTTTGCTCACAGATTATAATAGTTAATTATGCAACAGCTACATAATGAGAGACCTTAAAACACGACTGTGGTTTAATGAAACGAGCATAATAAATCCCACGAGTGTTTTAAAGCCTAATTATGAACAGTTTCATTCAGGTAGTATTTTATATGCAACCATTGAGCCAAGAACCATGTTTACTGAGATAACCATAAATTTGTGCGTGATCTCATAAGTACATTATAAATAATATAGTTATGAGCCACTGTACGGCGAGCGTGCCGGGTTATCTAGGATATCATGCCGAATTTATTAGTTTAGGTTTTTGAACACATTAAAGAGGATTTACGACACGATATAAAATCAGCTACAGTTTAACTCCCAACAAAAAAGTTCTCTTTTTTTGTTATAAGTTTGACGTCGCCCGAAGGCGTAAATAGTACCTATTTTCTCGGACCGTCAGCAACTCTGAAAATTTAAATTTTAACTCTAAAACTTCAGAAAACCACACTATAATGGATCGGAGATACATTTTGACAATTATCACCTAGGTAAAACAAACCCCAAGTAAAACCTAGATAAATTCTCGGCTAGACTTTGTACAAGACTTGCGGTTCGCTCTAATCACGATTATTTGGGGCAAACCGCACTAAACTGTTGAAACTGCGCTTATGGCAACATTGTCGAGGACATCTGTGAATGTTGAGAACCTTAAGCTGATTCCATATTTGTGCCTATAATTTACAAAGAACAAATCTGGTAACTAACATTAATATACAATACATTAGTTAAATAAAACGATTTAAACGGGTTATTTTGCGTATATTGTCTCATTTGAGTTCCCGATGTTTCAGCTTTCGTATTAATTTTGTGAAACGCTGCTGGCACTCGTAAATAGTTTATTTTTAAAATAAAATAATTAAGCCTTTCTGGCATATGTGTAACTGTCTTAACAGATTAGGCCCATCTAGCATGTATTTACACCTGTATTTGTTTTCTCAAAGTGGGTAGTTTGCACAATTGTAATTTAAACAGAGGATTTTTTTCTTTTTCAGTCTAGCTCATGAACACGAAAGCTGAAAAGCTTGCCAAACGTAGGGAACTCAACGCGATATAATTCGTTTTAATTGTTTTATTTAAATGAGTGATAATCGCGGTAACAGAAGTGAATTTTATTACTATAAGTCCCTGCTGGATGCCGGTCGCCTCACCAGCCCATTTGGAACTAAATTGAAGAAGCCTGCGTCCAGCAGCGGACGTGGACGTCTTATGGCTGAAATGATGCCAATAAGTCCTCTGCCTCACTGAGATTCCATGGCCACGTTTCCAGCTACGGTAGCCAAACAATTCATACTGAGATGTATGACAGGTCACTCACCTGGCGACGGTTTGCTGACGTCAAAACGTAAGGGCGACGTCACTGGTGACAACGCCATGACGTCCCAGTGAGGCTTTTGATCTCAGTAAAAGCCATGTGTAAATGCTTGCGAGGAAGAAAGCGAAATGCAAGCGAGAGAGTGAACAGTGCGAGTGAGAGAGACATTATGTGCAACCATCGCGATTATGTTCAAACTAATTAGGTGTCTGCTCACCCATACTTCAAATTTCATCAATATACATCATTTAGTTTTTGAGTAAAAGGACTGGTGACATATGGACAGACATGACGAAACTATGATAAGGATTTAGTTTCTACCATTTTGGCTACGGAACCCTAAAAAGAGTTCTAATTAAAACGTCAATGTATCACAGCCTTATCTCGATTCGCTCCAACGTAAAGACTATACAATTGGAACGTTTTCCCGTGAGGCTTTTGCCTCCCACATTAGACATGCGCGGGTGTAGTCACAGTATGCAATGCAACATCACATCACAGTTTTGGAAGCTATATCACAGATCCGTACGAGTATAGGATAAACAACACGTTTTTTACTAATGCTCGATAATACTTACTTAATATTAAAACACCAATGTTTCTGACTGTAAGTCTTACAATATACATACCCAAGGGCGTTTTAGTTTTTTTTTCTATCATCTTATCACTGTATTTCTGTACGCGTATATTAAAATTATATTTGTGATTTTTATTACTCAGATAACGGGCCCTGGACCATATCAATGTTTCTGTTTAATCTAGCTGACTGGTAGAGAATGCATTTTGACGTTTAGTTCGCCATTTATACATATCTTGTTTGTGCGACACAGTTTAAATAAATGAAGAAATATATCACTCTTACTCATATGCAATTATGCCATTATATGATTTATAAGGTGATGCGGCTGGTGAGTGTATTTATGGTACTTATACCATAAATACACGCTTTTTTATCTACTACATGACTTATATAAGTCATTCATTAGATAAAAAAGCGTACCTAACTTACCAGCCGCATCACCTTCCTTATTAATACTCCACCTTATTAAGTACCATAAATACACGCTTTTTTAACTAATACATGACTTATATAAAGGGTTATATAAGTCATGTAGTACATAAAATAGCGTGTATTTATGGTACTTAACTTACCAGCCACTTAGTACTTAACTTACGACCGGCTCTAAATCTAATAAAGGCACGATTAAAAGGTTTTTATCATGCTATTATTACCTAGAGCCGGTCGTTAGCGGACTTACAATAAAGTAAATGTCTTCGAATGTGCCTATGCTCTATACGGTTTCAATAGTTGGCATCTTCAACCTGAATTCATTGCAATAGAAGTGACAAGCAGGCAGTGCCGTGCGATGCATACAACGTGCTCGTGAGGAACCCAAATAATTTTACCAGCCTATATCTGAAATCATTAGGACTAAAAAATGTTATACGAACCCCAGGCAAATCTAGCTTAGTTTTAAAGATATCATCAATTTTCATGTAAACAATTTATTATGATACTAAAGTGGATTAAGGTCTTTTGGTTGCGGCGTTGCCACGTATGTTTCCAAGTGTCGCGTCATTATTGACAGACTTCAAATTGACAGCTACCACTCATTAAAGTCATCCTTTTTTGGAAAAATAATCGTGACCATTTTATTAAAAGGGATAATTTACATCGAGAAGCGAAAGTTATTTAAGTTTTATGTACAAATATCAACCTGACATAAATATTTGTTCCTGAGTCTTGGATGTTTTCTATGTATATAGCTAATATATCTATTAAACATATCGTCGTCTAGTACCCATAACACAAGCCTTATTGAGCTTACCATGGGACTAGAACTAGAGCGATTTGTGTAAAATTGGCCCGAAATATTTATTTATTTATTTTATTTATTTATATAAAAAAAAATATTTTTGAATTTGACTTGGGTTCATATAAAAGTTTTTGGTCCTAATGACCTCAGATTTACGCTGGTAAAATTATTTGGGTTCCTCACGAGGATGTTGTATAGGTACAAAGGCACAGAGAAAGTGCCTACCGTAAGGCCCTGAACGACCATGCCTCCATATAGGCACAGAAAAATGCCTATGGAAAAACCATGCGTAAGCCACTGCAAGCAGGGCGTCAATTAATGATATTGCGCTGTCAATCATTAGGACATTTAGTTTACACGCTTACTTAAATAATCCTTATTTTCCACTGTTAATACACAAATCTATTAACTATTTATTCTGTAATACGATACCAGGCGAGTAATATTACGAAATGTGTTAATTATCGCACTATTTCGACAACCCTATCTTGAGTAACATAGAGCATCATCTAGTTATGCCAGGTCTTAGTAATTCAAAGTCCATGATTTCACAAAAAGCCTGCATTACGCGAAGTTATCTGAAATACCAAAGCAGTTCACTTGGATCAAGTAAATTTAGACCTTAAACTGGTGAGTTTGGGTTGCGTCGTAAGCTTTATTTTTGAGGTTTTACTGTTTACCAGTTTGTCTTCTACTGACTGTATTTACGTTCATTAGTCGGGTTTGACAAACATAGCTGGATAATAACAGTGGTTCCATAGTAAGCACTAACAAAGTCTTTGCACGTAACTATAGTTAGACATTTCTAGCTACGGTTCCAAATGGGTCTCCTTCGGAATCCCTAATGCATCGTTTGTCCTAATGTATCGTTTGCCAAATGTATCATTTGCCATAACGCATTTTTTTTCAGAAACCGTAAATTTTTCAGGATTTTTTAAAAGATCGTCGTATAGATTAGGTTAGGTTAGGTTAGGTTTGTTTTATAACAATCCTGACAAGTTTACGGTTTCTCAAAAAAATGCGTTATGACAAACGATACATTAGGACAAATGACGTTAGGGATTCCGATATACATTCATTCCAAATGTATGGAGTTTTCTTAATAATCTAACTTTACAATACTCTTTTCGCGTTGGCAGCTGACCAAGTCTATGCTTGCCAAATATTGACAAGCGTAATGAGCAGACCACGTTAAATTTGGCGCAAATTTATTTATTTACTAGCTGCCCGCTCTGGCTTTGCCCGGGTGTACTAAGGAAGATGAGACCAAAACTCTTCTTTACTGTACAAACCATGTAGGTTTTTTTTTTTTATTAAGATCTTCCTATACATTTTTTTTTCACTTATTTACTCACTTATTTTATGGAGACTTTCAAGCTCAAAATGTTAATTTTGCCATGCAAATTTTAGTTCATTATATTCTCTTACATACAAACCCTGTCCAGACAATTGCAAACACAAGAAAAAAAGAAGTAACATGAATGTCCAGTCCATATGATATGAAATCGACTAAAACTCAAATTGGAATGCTCCTACTGTGTATCAGAAATATCCCAACGCCAGTAAGGTTACTTGCGGGATCCTTTGACCTTAACTTGGCCCTCGCGATCTTCTCAAAAATTGTAATTTTTCTTCATTTGACCTCTGAAGCAAATAACTAATCGTGAAATACAGAAGCCAAAACCATGGCTTCGTAAAACTAAACTGTGACCCTCTAACAACTAAGTTGCAGCCAGCCAACTTTAAAACTTGTAGTGCCATAAAAATCCGTGACGTCTTTAGTAATTCTTGACGTCAAATCAAGGGGTAAAGGACCTCTCTGTTTTAAACTTTTTCCAATTATGATACCCACAATACCCGTTTGGAGCGTAAATTATGAAGCATTTTGATTACCTACTTTGATTTTTCGTCACTAATATGGCAGATATTTTATGTATACATTGTTTTTTGAGAGCATGACCTTAAGAGCTGGAGACGAGCGTAGGTGCGCTTCTTTACGCCAGGGCGGAGGGGGCTGTACTTCCCACAACCCACAACCCTGGAGCAGACCGGTTCCACGGAAGAGTCAGATTCCAGGCGTGTTAAGAACATAAAGGTATTCAGTGGCGTGCACTGGATGTAGGCACTTAAAATGTTTTTGATCAGATGGGTAGGCAACTTCTCTGTGCCTGGTATGAAGCCTAAGGTATTTAAGGATAGACAGTGCCTTTGTGCCTTTATGAGTTGCGCGCCACTGGGTATTATACATTGTTCTAGAGATGGGTACTGTTATCAATGATCAATACCCTCACTTTTTAATAGACTGGCATCTCATGCATGGATTAAATAATAATACAAATGTTTATTTCGACATGTTTAATCTTTAGAGGCGGTATACAAAAATATATAATATATTTTTCGATTCAGTGACCTACAAATAACCCGTATCACTTGTTTGAAAATATATTCAATTTACATAGTGCACATATTTCAATTTTACAACTTATAATAGTATAGATGACAATGTTGCTGTAACTGCTGTCAGAGCTAGGCTATTAGACGCCCTAGATAAGGCGACCTCGAATTACCTAGGCAGTGAGTAAGCACTAGGCGCCCTTTGGATCAGCCGTGCCGGAAACCCGTAACCGCCGCAAACTGGTTTTGTCAGCATGATTACCCTAGAATCTAGGGCCTAGATTTTGAAGCTTAGGTACTAGATTCTAACTAACCTAACTAAGTATATGCTGGCTATTCATCCAACTGCACGGATTGTTTTTTTTTACTGTATGTATCTATATAAAAATGCATGTATGTTTGTCCCTTTCTTTGGTGCACTCTGTAACATAAAAGGCTGATGGATTTTAGCGCATGAGGAACCGTAACATTTGTCTTGGACTGTACCTATTACGACCTGTATGATAACTGAATTACCTAAATACGACAAGCTCAGAGTAAATTCTTCTTGAAGTGTAAATTGCGCGAGCAACTCTTGGAAAATCTTTAAGATTAAGAGTCTTCATAGTAATTTAGAAGCAGTTGTTAGTATATGTATATATTTATGGTGTCCTTCCATTTCAATAAGAAACATTTTCTTAGAATGCTTTATTTTATAGAATTTTCATTTCATCAAAACTTTTTCTTTTGAATCCATAATTTTTTTATTTTTAAAGGTCATAGTGTGGATGATCCCGTTATGTTAAGTAAGGTTTGTTTTATAACAATCCAAAATTATTAAGGGTTTCAGAGAAAAATGCTTCCTATGAAATGATATGTTCAGTATATCAATATTTATTCAGGAGATAATATTTTCAAAAAAATACAATACAGAGTATTACAGTAGAAATTAAATAAATTAATAAACCAAACCAAACAACTTTGCTGCTGGCTTGCACATGCTGGTCGCTCTAATTATCGAAGTTATTATACGAGCTCTTAGCCAGCCTAAAACGCAAGATAAGGATCTGTCCCAGCGAGATGTGAGTGCTTCCCCGAGGTGTTTAACAAAGGTGGCTAATCGTGGTGCAAAAACTCCATCCACGGAGGTGACGAGGGGTATAAAAGTGGCATGACGCAACTCACAGGCGTTTGGTGTATTTGTTTTGTTTTTCTGACTCGGCAGATTTCAGGAAATGATATGTCGACGAAATAAATTATCCGATAAAACGTTTTTCTTTATAACAAGTCCAATGATGAGACACTCAAATTAAACATTAATGATGACCAATGATTAGTGTTTAATTTGAGTGTCTCACAACCTTGTATTGATTAATTAATACAAGTTGGATACCGGTACTCCGGACCAATAATGTCTCTGCTCAGCCTAATGGTGGTTGACTGGTAGAGAATGCCTTTATGGCATTAAGGCCGCCTTTTTTACTTTCTTGTATTGCGCAATAAAGTTTAAATACTTTAATATATAATTGGGTATATATTTAATATATAATTGTTGGGTCTGCTTTTAACCCTCAAATATGACCAGCCTTTATTTTTGAGGGTGAAAAAACTCAATAAAAATCGTTCCATCCGTTCAAGCGTTACGATCCACAGACACACGTCATATACACTGCAAATTATAATATCACTCTTTATCGTTAGTTACAAAATTACAAATATGGGCCAATGAATGACAATAGGGTACATGCATGATTTTTTTTATCGCTTTTCTTAACAAAATATGAAAATACCGTAAAATCAGCCACGAAATAAGCATGATATAGGCATTTTAAACTGTTAATTAGACGGCGATTTGACAGAGAGGTCCGACAGGTACTGTTACGTCATAGTCCACTCCGGAGATAGAATGAAATGTTTGATGGCTTATATCTTGGTTATATTTGTAGTTATTCGAAAAAATATTTTTGTCTAATGGTGTTACATGAATAAGCTATAAAGCAAACCTAAAAATGCATGCATATTCCCTATAGTTACTGCATACTGTAAAAAAAATTAACAGTTCATCAAGGAAAAGGTATTCATAACAGTTCTATGCTTTAAACGCACTGTCGCGGCGCGTTTTAGAAATACGCGTAGACGGCGCGTTTTTCATTTCATAGAGCAGCATACTGACTCGCGTGCGTATCGCGTTTGTATCGATACAAATGCGCGTTTAAAAATCGCTGTGTACATAGGCCCTAATCAAGCGGGCAAAACGGCTGAATTATCATCATCATCATCATCATCATCATCATCATCATCATCATCATCATCATCATCATCATCATCATCATCATCATCATCATCATCATCATCATCATTGTCATTACAGCCATCGGACGTCCGCTGCTGGACACAGGCCTCCTTAATAGATTTCCACATAGGCCGGATTCAGCGAGTCACCGCAATCCTAACCAGATCGTCCGATCACCTTGCAGGTGGCCTATCCACGCTACGCTTGCCAGTACGCTGTCTCCACTTGAGAACCTTTCTGCCCCAACGGTCATCGGTTCTTCGAACTAACAGCTAACTAACGGCTGAAGAAACCTATTCATTTCAAAATTATACGACACTTATCAATACCTAAAGCAAAATTAATTGTAACCATACATCACCCAATAGATTACGCTCAAAGACAATTGGTCTATTCTGTAACTTCACGAAGTTTCTCCAGACCTTTATGGCTAAAGGCAAAGGGAAAACAATTAATAAGTAAATCAATATTTCATCCAAAAGCCTCAGTTAGTAGGTGTAAGAAAGTTCATAATTTAGGATATCTAGATATAATTAAGGTACTTGGACGAGCAATTTAAGTGCTATAGAGCGCGCGGGTCGCTTTCGATAAGGGTTTAAAGCAACCACCACTGCTCACAATACACTGACGATTTTTATGCATACCGTGCACACCGGATCTTGACGTTGCGTATACGCGAGGACCTGGTCATATGCGTCACGTCTGTATACATTCAGTCGCGTAAACGCACCATCAGTGCATTTGAGCTCCAGTGTGGGAGGCACGTTTAAATATCGTAACGGAGTAATTTTTACTTATTGGAAAAAGCAAAAAAATACGTGTCTTATATTTTTTAATATCCTACCGACGGACGAAATATAATTTACATTTTCGTACTCCGTCATCATGCTTATTTTCAAAGACGAACTTCTCATGATAATTTATCGAGCTTAGGCTCGTTATACTGTCAATGAAAGAGTTTTGTACTAAAAAAATACTTTATACGTAGGTACTAAATCTTTATTTTAATTTTTTTCTAGAATGTGCCTACAACTTCATTCGTGGAGGATAAAAAGTCATAACCCCTATTTTTTTCTGCAGCAGTTGAGTAAAAATAATCATAAAACCATCTCTGACTATCCATCTACCCATGTGCCAAAAATAGTTGAAATCCGTTTAGCCGATTTGGCGTGATGAAGCCACAACGACACATACAAACACACAAACGTATAAAAATCTTCAATTCACTGACCTCCAAATAGTCCGTTACAATCTTTTTTTTATATCTCCAATGTACAGACATATTATTTTTACAACTTTATAATAGAAATTAAAACTTATCATTTCTCAGACGCTAACCCATGGAAGAAAAATATAATATTTATAAATTTGGTGTTTACTTTAAATTCTAATGCTCATTATAGGACCTAAGAAACCGGGGCACCTTACGTAGAAGGGTTCAACCCACTTAAGATTGTAATTTGTGATATTTGGGTAACTCCAGTAAAGAGGCAGGTTTAGGACCCATTCCTAGACTAGAATATGATGGGAGTAAGGTATAAACATCCTAATATAATATTATAAACGTGAAAATTAGGATGGATGTACGATCCATTAATATCAAATACTACTGGTACTGATTGTTATAAAACTTTCCAGTTATGTACCTTATATTGTTTTTTATAATGCTTAACATTTAAATTAATAGAATATTATGAATGTGAACGTGACTATCTGTCTGTCTGTTACCTCTTCACGCTTAAACTGCTCATCTGATTTAGATAAAATTTGGTATTTGAATTTTGGGGAAGGACATAAGCTATGTTTTATCCCGGAAAAAACGCTGATAAAAGGTTTTAGTTACTTTTCTCCGTCTGCCTTAGATTTAAGGCGGACGGAGTTGCGGGCAGAAGTTAGTAATAAATACACGCACTCTACTAAGTAGCCCCGCCCCGATGCACAAGTTTTCGTCTAGTCAGGGCAGTTTTTTAGGTTCTCCCATTTGTAATGAAATAATGTTTTAGACAAAAACTCAATCATTTGAATACTTTATAATAGTTCCATTTTGGACGATACGTTATAATAGTTCCATTTTGGACGATAAGATTACTTTTGTGAACAGAAGAAACTATTTGTGTTTTTTTTTCTACAACTTTCTAGGCTACGAATACAAAAGGTGCAAAAAGGGCCATTACTAGGCAAAGCGACACGGCATAGCTATATTATGCTGACAGTTTTACTTCGAGCCCATGAATCATGAAGTGTATTTGGTGACCACAATTTGACTTGGAACATAGTTTTTAAGAGCCCTTTTTATCTACAGTAAAAGCATTCTAAAATTTGTATTAAACTATGAAAATGATCTACATGAAACATTACTATTATTGTTCCTATTAACTTAGTCATTTGTTCTAAGCAAGTAATAGGTAGATTCATATCAAAATAAATGTGATAGAGATAGTTATTTAGTACTGGACGAACTCTTCTGCATCGGAGCGAGTATATGGAAATACGAACTTTGCCGACTAAGACCGAAAAGTGCTGAGTGGCTAACTCCAGGTAATCAGACTGTATCTCGCAATGTCAGCCTCTTGATAAACCTAATCATCCTTTAATCAGCCGTTAACAGTTGTTAGTTAACACAGTTTAGTAAAATTGGGCCTAACTCATTCCATTAAGAGATCTCCCACAGTTAACCTTTAAGCTACGATAACACACGGCAGAATGGATCCCTCAAAAGCTTAGTATCAATTAAGTCTGAGTTCCTTACTTAACTAAGATTAGGATAGACCTCGAAATATTTACCAAGTTGTTTCTAGTGGGAATTGGAACAGATTACCCCTGAAATGGGTTGCTAATTCCTTTGCTAACTGAAGGTATAACAAAATAGGGTGACAACATACGTCACATATGTATTTAGATATCTTCGTTTCCCCAAATAAAGGGCTACTGCTTTAGACCGTCAAATTCCTCAATCATAAGCTCGAGATCTCAATTTTCTTTTTTATAATACAATTTAACGGTTTATATCGCGTACATTACTTATCTCATTTGGTCGGAAACTCAAATGAGATAATATACGCGATATAATCCGTTAAATTGTTTTACTTTTAAATGAGTAGAAATCGCGGAAACAGAAGATAACTTTTTTTTTTTAATTACCACCTTCATATATGGGTCTATATCGGTTGGTCTAAAATGTTTTGTCCGATATTTTTTTCAGCGCATATTTTTTGGCCTAAATTTTTTTGGTCGATAGTTTTTATGTCGAAAATTGTTTGGCCTAAATTGTATTGCATATATTTTTTTGGCCGAAATTTGTTTAGTCTAACAGTTGTGTGGAATAACATTGTTTGGTCGAATGTATTTTTGCAAATAACATTACTTTCAAGTAATAAGCTCCTTAGATGCCTAATTTGCATGCCTTTTGTATATTTTTCACAATAAACGTAATAATGGTACTGACACTTGTTTTTTCTATTACTTACCTACCTACCTACCTACCTAACCTACTATTCTGGTAGCAGTTCGTTTTTGTTAGTGGTCACAGTTCTAACCTAAGCTAACCTACTATTCTGGTAGCAGTTCGTTTTTGTTAGTGGTCACAGTTCTAACCTAAGCTAACCTACTATTCTGGTAGCAGTTCGTTTTTGTTAGGGGCCACAGTTCTAACCTAACCTAACCTACTATTCTGGTAGCAGTTCGTTTTTGTTAGGGGTCACAGTTCTAACCTAACCTAACTTACTATTTTGACTAAAGAAACTTAGGCTAAAAAATAATTATGCCTAAGAATATTACACTTTTAGTCTTTTAGTCATAAAAAAAATATACTAAACAATTTTAGGTCAAATATGTTTTATGCCAAAAAATATGTATACAAAAAAATGTTTATGCTAAAGAATAAGTATACTATTAAATTTTATACCAAACATTATCGACCAAACAATTTTAGAACATAACATTTTAGACCAGGCGAAGGGCACCCATGTATACTATTAGGTTAGGTTAGACTTGTTTCGTAACCGGGCCCCGGAATTTTCGTGGTATTCTCGAACTGTAACTCACTTTCTTTGTCACTTTGCCCGGTGGGGTCGGGCAAAAGTGGATAACGGAACCAACTGCAATATTAATAAATAATTGTTTTGATGTTCCCTAATTTTTGATGAATATTTGAAACCTCAGTCATTATTGTTTTCATGTGTCTATAGATTTTCTTCCCATAAGTTGTCAAAAATGAAAGTGTCCACTTTACCCGGCCTTCCCTTACAGTTCCTTTGTATGAATACATTTTTACTCTGGTCTACATAGATTATTAACAAGGACCATTAAAACTAGAGGACTAACCAGTTGTCATACTTTGGATCGTGTTCCGATCGCAAGGAGATATTCTGGCAAAAACTAGATGGCGCTTAACATTAACTAAACATTTAACAATGTTATAATTGAATAAAGAAACATAGTATAGTAACAAATAGTTCGCAAACAGCTAATAAAAAGTTGTAACATTTAAATACTGTGTCACGCTTGCAAAGTTCAATAATTGTAAAAAATATGTTTGTTCATAGATGGCGTTGTACATATCGGGGAACGGCTTTTTGTATGGAGATGGTCAGTCCTCTTGTTTTAATGGTCCTTGATTACTAAGAATAATATCTTAGGCCATGGCATCATGGCACGTACTTCTTCATATTTAAATTATTCTATGCCATCATGTTACTTTGCAATAAGTATCACTGGCGCCTAACAGTTATTTGAAACACTCAACTAATGTCGTCCTGTTCTATAATTACGTCTCATTTTTAGTTGATTGTCTAATTACTGCTAATTGTAATTGTACAATCACCGTAATGTTACCTAATTGTAGTGTAATTAATCTAATGGTAACAGTTACGTGAATTGACATTTTATTTGAGTTTTTGTACAAATTATAAATTATATTCATAATACCGTTTTATATTAAATGAATTAACTGAATCGATATGATTATTGTTTTTTTTTATTCAAATTTTACTTATTATAACAAAGAGTTCGATTGTAAAGAAAAAAATCAATGCCACCTACTAAATTGCAAGCAGGATTTAAAAACAGAAAGAAACAGACGGTACACTAATGTGTTTGTTAACTAGATTGTGTTTGAAAATTTAAAGCCATGTACGAGTATGTAAAGTTGCGATAGCTCAGTTGGTCAGAGCATTTCTGCGTTATATAAGTGGTCGCAGGACCATAATCTCCTTGAAATTTAGTAGGTCACATTGATTTTTTCTTCTACAATCGAACTCTGTGTTGTAATATTGATTCGTTTTATATGAAGATTTACTTGTTCCCGGCCAGAGCAAGTGTTAGTGTGATAAGCAAGAACGTTTGTCCCTAGTTCTTGGATGTTTTCTATTATTTAATAGGGAGCATGCATGCATTTTTATTTTTGATTTATTAAAGCTCATTCATGTAACAAACGGTAGACAATTTTTTTTTACTAATAACTATAAAAATAACCAAGATATAAGCCATCACTCATTTCATTCTATCTCTTTCTAGCAAAACAGATTTTTATACGGAGTTTATATGGCTGGAGTGCAATATGACGTAAGAATACATGTCGGACCTCTCTGTCAAATCGCTGTCTAATTAGTAGTTTAAAATGCGTATATCATGAGTATTCCCATGCCGATTTTAATTTCACACTTTGAAATCGTTTTTACGGAATTTGATATGTTACTAAAAAAAAATCATGCATGTACCCTATTATGCCTGCCTAGTACTCTTAAGACTGAGCAAGACTTGGAGGAACATGAATCGTTTAGTTGATCAGTCCATCTGGTTGGAGATCGATCTCGAGAGTTTGCCATTCGTGTTTCCAACTATGATCAACTTTTCAGACTTTCACTATGTGGCTGAAATACGAAAGTATTTACAGGTTGCATATTGTGGATAGACGGGTTTTGATTTTTAATTGCCAGAGGATTGATTTGTTAGTACATTTAGCAGGCCAGGGTATCATCATGCGTCTCCAGCACCACATCTTCAAAGCATCCTCAGCCTCTTTCGAGCCAGTAGCGTCCACGTCTTAACTTCTCACATTTTCCTATATGGAGTTAAGCGCTAGTTTTGCTCAGTCGTAAGGAACAGAACCCGATGGAAGCAAATTTTCCACTCAAAGAGTAACTACGAGATGATGACCGCGATCCTTTGTCACGAGGGAACAACAAGAGAGAGTACCTGGTACTGATAAATTGTACAATATTTGTATACTTGTGAATTTCATACACGACTCATGTTGTCAATGAATAAAATTGAAATAAAATTAATAAAACTCATAGTACAAGGCTTGGCTCAGTTTGGGAATAGATCGCTTTGCGTAAGATTGTCACTGATATCTCTTTATCTGCGGAAGGCAACCTGCCGCATACTCACGTTTCAACCCCTATATTTCATCACGTCCCGCGTCGTTCCTTTACCTAATAGTGTATTTTTTCACCTGAGGCAGGAATTTTATCGCATATACGAGTATTGTTTGTGCGGATATCATCCCAGGTTTCACGATAATTTGTGTAACAATCGTACCGTGTAGAAGAACATTATTTTATCCCTCACCGGACATTAGCCTCGTTATTTTCACACAGAATCTTATGTAGGTCATTTCTTTTTATAGAAGATCGCACTCCAGAGACGAGGCATAAGTACCATTAAGGAGAGCCTTGGTTTAGTCGGTTGCCACACAAAATATTTTGTTTAACATCACTTAGAAGTAAGTAACTATAAATAATGTCTTAAGTATTGGCATACGATAATGTTCATCTTTATTACTTCTTTGAGTACATATAATTTTCAATAGTGCATTGTTTTACCTAGCTAATTAAAGCTTGAACTTACCTACTTTACTTTTTCATTGTGCTTATGGAAAAGTATGTTTTTAGGCGTTATTTTCACTAACATTATAACTTTATTTTGACCTTCACCTACGAAGTTGCGGTGGACTTACCTGTAACAAAAAAGAAAACAATATGTAGATATTAATAAGGTAAGGGAAAAAAAGGAAATATGGATGAATTGATACTGAATATTGTTACTAATAATGTTCCTGCTTAGCCTAATGTTTCACTTAAACGTTATAAAAAAATACTGGAAATCTTAGCAACAACAGGAAATCACAATAGATCTATCATTGGTTGCAGTGATACAAGGGTTACGTAGCCTGGAATAGCCACTACCAGAAAAAAATAAAAAAATCGAAAGAGTGAGTCGATGTCAGACACTGTCATTACAGTCAGACGGTATTATTATAAATACAAAGACCTAACTTATGAAAAAAAAGACTGACTGGATTCAAACCAGTGCCTTATGCCTTGCCGGGGCGCACGCTCTACCAACTAAGCTACAGAGTCCAGTCAGCAAGTCTCCGAATTTTATCACTATTTGTTACAAGATGTTTGATATTTGCATTTTTAAATGGCCTTCCTGACCATCACACGGTGTTTCTTCCCAAAATCGGACATGTGAATATAAAACTTCCGCGTTCGAATTTTTTAGACATATTTGATAATTTCGGGATTTCAAAATTTGGATAGTGATTGCGTACAAACTATACCAGATGGACTCATGGGTTTTCGCCATGTATTTGATAAAGACTCCTCTTCGATACTTTCTTCGATAGACTCCATGATTTTCGGGCAAACTGTCAGCGCCATGGTGAGCATTTATGGAACTATATTCTCACCCTAACAGAGCAAACTTTACAGTTGCCACATGTTAGCTAGAGATGTCGCTGGATTGTAAACATTGGATTTCTATGAAAACCATGATAAAGTTGGATTTCCATTTTTTTTAATTATTTAGATCTTTGTATTTATAAGAATAAGTGGCTATCTTCCTTAAAGCGTTTGTGTGAGTCAGCGGAATCCGTTGATCTCGAGGGTCACAAAATCGTCTTGATCACTCCAATTCACAGGGTCTTCTCGAGAGCTATTGCGACATTCATCTGTTTTTGCGTCCTAGTGGCACTGAACTTGACTTCGTTTTTGTATCACTTGTTTCTTCAATTGAGAACTTCTTTACCCACATTGGAAATAATCAAGTAGGTTAGGAAGAAATCAGAGACCGTATATAATGACCAAGATACAGAAATTAAATACAAGTTATTTTGTACGGAAAGAACACAGGTATTTGTCCTTGTAAGAAATGTAAGTTACGCACTTTTTAATGACATATTTTTCATTTATACATTCATAAACAATGTACATTGTGTTTGAAGTTGATATACTTAAACATTATTAATTCGAACATAGGGAGATAACTTAATAAATAACACAAACAAATATACATTGAGAAATTGGATTGAATTGAATATAAATGAATCTACATATCTCATTATTCAAATGACATTTATAACATTATAACAAAAAAATATTTAGACAAATCAACAAATTAAACAAAAATACCTAAAAATTCCAACTTTACATTTTTATATACGTATTTATATATATATATGTACTATTTATTTATATATTATTTCATGTCAATAATAATCATAATTCATTTCATGATGTCAATAAAAAACTACGCTAATATAGGGGGCAAACGAGCAGACAGATTGCCTGACGATAAGCAATCACCGTCGCCCATAGTCACCTGCATCATCAGAGGAGTCACAAGTGCGTTGCCGGCATTTCAGGTAGGAGTACGCTCTTTTCTTGAAGGTTTGAAGGTCGCGTCGGACCAGAAATACTGCCGGCATTTGAGGAACTTTAAGATATACTTACGTCTACTTTCATCATGCTAACTATAGTTTAGCGGCCTTCATATGTAGTTAGGTTATTATAAATAGAATAATAGACCAGTTTTTGAAAACGCTAATTAATAAACATAACTGAAAGATGAAAAGCAAGGAAATATACAGACGAAAGACTTGCATAAGTAGCACTTACTTTGCCTGTTTTTTAAATAAAAACTAAAGTTACAAGCTCGAGCGCTGCAATTGGAAATTTCCATTAAAAATTCTTAAATTCTTTTCAGTTCCAAAGTTTTCCAATTAATGCAATTTCCAGTTCCCAATGACGCTATACTTCGGACTAGTAAACTTTCCGAATGGACGGTACAAGTCGTAATGACTAAGCAGCAGTAAAAGCAACAAGGTCGTATATGCCTTTCGATGACGAAATTATTACGCTGTTTTGATTTTTAATGTGTGGTAAACCATGAGTCAGAGATTCTCTGAGAACTAAAACGTCACTTAAGCGAAGCGACAACGAAAGAACAGGGTCCTTTCAATTGTAGTGGCCTATTCGAAAATCAGCTCACTAACATAAGAAACGACTGTGCAGCTGTCGAATATTGTATCATTACTTCATATAACAAATTAAAAAATAAACTCACTCTAGTAGAGCATAAAGTGACGGTCACAGCGTAGAAAATCATACAGAAGCATAAGGTGGAATTAGTATAGACAAATTGTACAGATGTCCTTATTATGCGCTGTGGTTTTGTCATTTATTTATTTATTATTCAAACACAGCATTACAGTAAAAACCAAGGCACTGTGAACTACAACAAACAAAAACAAACAGAAAAGCTTAAAACTAGTTCGATTTAGGCAACATAACTCCGTGGCTCCGTGGCGTCGTCTGATCTGGTGTGTTTCGGAACTGCCGAAACACTACACCCTTTATCATATCCACCTTAGTCACATCATTTAGAGAATCGTTTGTTTACCATCACATTTTCCCAAATATCTTCAAAAGAAATTATGAATTAACAAATAGGTTACGATGATAACTTGATAACTTAGGAAATTGCAAGTTGCAACCAATATTAAAGTCTACAAAACAATGGGATGTTTTAATAATGCATCGACAAATCAACAATGCACCCACACTTGCTATTATAAGTTCAAAATTTAATTCATATATAAGAATAAAATCTGATAGCGACCAGACTTTTGTGCTTATTTGAATTACGAGAAAAGACACACTGGAAAATGGAGAATTCTCGGGTGGACAGACCGTCAACATATTCTATAGCATCTCCGGATGATGCCTCGTAGAAAAACGAAACACGTGTCGATGATTATACTGTTTGATAGTGGTTTGTTGTTTTTACATGCGTTTTTTTGTGTAAACTGCATTAAAATATGCGCATGTGAGTACAACTTATTTTCACATTTAACAAGACACTATTTCGCGGAATAGCAAAGATACTATAATAATACATCTAAATGGAGACGTTTTTAGAATGTAAAAATACATGCGACCGCGTGTGTATAGAGTTTATGTTACCTTGTACTCTATCTAGGTAAATAACATAATTGTGGAGTATGCAGGATGTATGCTGTAAAATTAAGACGTCACTACTTCTGACGTCACATAAGTATGCACATATATTGAGCAGATATATGTTTGTCTTGCACAGCAATGTAATTAACGTGCATAGATGTATAAAGTACAGTTAGCATCATATATTCTGTAATATCCACAAATAATTAAGAAAATTCTTAGGAGTTTGAGAAGATCCAGACAATTTTGAAAAATTACCTTGATTTTTCTATAGGGAAAATTTTGTAATTTTGGAAATATTTCCGTAATAGCATCAGTGATTGAGTATTTTCATTGTTGAGTACCTACCTACCCATTACTTATCTAAGTCCACAGGATGCATTAAAACTGTTTGACAGGATGCTGTTTAAGGCAGGGCCAGTGGACGTGGCAGTAACCAGTTATTTGTTAGGCAAATAAATAGGAGGTTGCACACAGGTGACATCATAATACACTGTGATTTGTGATGCAATATGCTGTGGACAACGCAGTTTGAAATTATTACTGTCATAAACAAAAGCATGTATAAATGAGTGGATATTTTTCACATAAAGAGACCATGCCTATGGAATATAAACGTTTTATTTATCCTTTTTTTATAAAACAACTGTAAACCATGAGAATGTGGTTATTTAATCAGTTGCGCTCGTATTCATATATTATATACAATAAGTACAAACTTCAAAAGCATACAACCGAGCTGACAACAGAAAAAAAAAACTAATGAACTAACTAAACCTAATATTTGCTTTTGTTTCCGCGATTATTACTCATTTAAATAAAACAATTTAACGGATTAAGCTTCCAAAACGTAAATATATTCGTGTATATTATCTCATTTGAGTTCCCGATGCGACGTTTTGGAAGCTTTTCAGCTTTCCATGGTTACGGGTTGACTGAGAAACATCGGGAACTCAAATTAAATAATATACGCGATATAATCCGTTAAATTGTTTTATTTTAATAAATAAACCTAACTTAATTATTGTTTTTTGGGACCTAAACTATATTTACAAATGTTCCCTACATCGCTGCCAGTGGGCAAAGTGCCCATAAGGCAGGCCGCGTTGCCGCGTTGGATAGCGATACCTATCCACTGAGCGAGGAACGAGCCAGCCTTTAATCAGTTTGTTTGGACTCCTTTTATTTCATACACTTCTCGTAACATCGAGGCGGGATTCCCAAAAAGAGAGCACTACAGATTTTTCCTACCATTTGACATTGGCGCAGCCAACGTCTTAAGGCTGACAACTTTCTAGATATTCTGTTAAACACGTGAGTTACAACAGTTATGGCATATTTTATAATGTCGTAACTGTCAAATTTTTGTTTATAATATTGCAAGAACCATTAAAACAATAGGACTAGCAATCGCCATCCTTTGAATCATGCCCCAACCGCAAGGGAGTATTCAGTATAAAGACTAGATTAAGCTTTAAAACAAACGTTTAACAATGTTATAATTAAACAAAGAAATGTAGTAAAGTAACAATTAGTCCGTAAACAGCTAATACTATATTTATTATAAAGTTGTAAAAAATAATTTACTGTACATTCAATAATAGTTTTTAAAAAAAATGTTGTAACGGACTATTTGGGGGTCACTGAAACTGTTTTTATGTCCTTGTGCCAAATCAGCTAGACAAATTTCAACAATTTTTGGCACACGGGTAGCTGGGTATCAATAGATGGTTATAGAATACGTTTTACCCATCTACGCTGACAAAAAAGAGGACTTATGAGTTTTTCTCCTCTGCGAACGAAGTATATTTAACGAGGTTTAGTTACCTTCTAGTAATAAAGAAATTGTAACAATTAACGCTTGCAAAGTTAAATAATTGGAAATCATAAATCATTTAGATAGATGGCGTCGTACATATCGAGGAACGGTTTTTTGTACGTAGATTAACAAAAGTCATGTTTTAACGGTCTTTGTTATATTCTATAAGTCGGCGTTATCTGTCTGGAAGAGATCGCTATTTAGCGATAAGACCGCCTGTTATTTACCTCTGCTTCTTCGAATGTTAAATTTTAAAACCAGCCTAAATAATGGCTCATTGATAGAGTATTCTATAATATTAATGAGTTTCATAGTTATAAATAATGCATGTTCTAATTTTCCCTAATACCATGTACCTAATGTTAAATATTGTACGTCCGTGACGGATAAACTGTTGTAACGAAATATATTATTATTACCATCTCTGTACATAGTTATACAATAAAAATATATTCTGTTCTATTCTATGCTTAATGTCATGTTCTGTATTTACGTGTCTGAGGTGTGCAATAATGAGTATATTGTACTATCGTTGATATTATCTTAACAACCGATCCACCAACTTTTCGCGCATTATATACTGTATAATCCTCTACACGCTTTTGCACTAAAAAACACGACTCGGTTTCAATTTTATTGGTTTTTCTGCAAGAGGCACCTTTACATGTATATTTTACAATTAAAAGATTTTTTTGAAAAAGAATGACTTTTATACAAGTAATCGGTAAACGAGGAACAGATTTTCTTGAATAGTTACTGAGAATACTTTTGATGGTGTCAACTTTCAGACAAAAAACGAAATCAATTTTGGTCCACCCGTTCACGTGCTTTGACGCTACAGACAAATACACATTGACATCAGATATAGATAAAGACGTCCAGCTTATTATAACACTGTGTCAAGCTTGTTGGTACCTATATTGACTTCTCCCATCGTAAAACTTGCAAAATCACTTCCGTTTTTGGTGATCTACTTACGAGACAGGCTGCTGCGCCTAGTGTAGAAATCATTGTACACTAGGCGCAGCTATCTTGTACATAGATCACAAAAACGGAAGTGATTTAGAAAAGTTAATAAACACTTGAAGTCATTTTAGTAATAAACATCTCTCTTTGTTTTGTCGAGGATTATAAAATACTTCATTGTCGAATGTGCAAATTGTAACTAACAAGAAGTTATGTGAAATTAAACGTCATTTTGCATGTTTCAGCGCAACGCAATACTCAAGTATTGCATGAATCTCTCATGACTCAGCACTACAGACTAATCGGCCCGTCACTCACTATCAAAACAACTCAAACTAGTACCGCTGTCATTAAAACATAGGCTGTTTTCATTTCAAAAGCATGAAATTACTATTACTTATCTCAAAAAGAGCCTAAGATACTGCCTTCATTGGAAACTTGTGTCTTTTTTGTTTCAATGACGATACAATGATAACGCGATGTTTGTAAATAAGCACAAATTATATGATTGCTGTAGTGACTTGTGTCGTTTTTGTTTTAAAGAGGTTACAATTGCAATTGCGTGCAGTTTTATATTGCAAACAAAGAAACAATTCTCATCGGAATGATTTTTTCTTGCAAAATAAAACGCCAATGGATTGTTAACGCTTTATATAAAGCATTTACCTAGTTATATACAATATGCTTAATCTAGCATCCCAATGCATAGATTAAACTAAATATGACATACAGAAGTTGCCCGCAAACTTCGTCCGCGGAGGAGAAAAAAATCATAACCCTCTTGTTTTCTTCAGCGTAGTCGGGTAAAAAGTACCCTATAACTACCCGTGTACCAAAAATAGTTGAAATCTAACTGTTAAATAATATTGTCTTATTTTTACACAATTATTACTCATTTATATCGCGTATAACGGATGATATCGCGTGTATTATCTCTCTTGAGTTCTTGACGTTTCGGAAGCTTTACAGCTTCCGTGTTCAAGGAGTAGACTAAGATTACAAAGCGTCCTAATTTCAATAGAGAATAGATGGATGGGTTGTCGCTACCACCAGCTTGGGGTCCTGTAATACATTTCATCAATGAACAAGCAACACACGGGACTACAAAACCTTAATTTCAAACGGTGTAAAAATATGTAATCCGTTCAAAAGTAAATTACCTAATAGTAGATTGTTTGACAAGGGGCTAAAATAAGCCATTATGACACGAAGTGATTATTTAGACGAGCTCACGAAGTGAGCGAGGACAAATATGTCTTAGCGTCATAATGGCTTTTAGCCACGTGTTAAACACTCTGCTTTTCACTTCGACTGCGAGAAAATAAAAAATACTGAACATTAATATTGTATACTTCATGAAAAACTAAAAGTACAGTTTGAGCAATTCTATCAGAAAGTTTGGCCAATCTGATCAGGTTGGTTTGTTTGTTTTTAATTATTCGTAACGAGTATGTTGCTGGCCGCAAGTTTTTTTTTTCAGTGTCATAGAAATTTATATGGGATTATATAGCTTTCTTTTAAACCCTAGGGACTAAATGCACTATTTTAGTCTCGCTTCGCGAAGCTAATATGACGTACTTTTTGAGCAAGAGAAGAGAAAAAGTCTTTGATTTTAAAATAGTATAATTATTAACGAGGTGGCCTGGGAGTTTTCTCTGCGGCGTTTGTAACTCTTCAGTAAGCCTCATTTTGTGAAACTCTGGGTAGTTATTGTTCCTGTAACATGTATTCATTTATAATCCATACTTAATATTATAAATGCGAAAGTGTGTCTGTCAGTCCGTGTGTCTGTTACCTCTTCACGCTTAAACCACTGAACCGATTTGGATGAAATTTGGTATGGAGATAGTTTGATTCCCGGGGAAGGACATACGCTACGTTTTATCCCGGAAAAATACCCTAATCCGCGATAAACGAATTTAAGGCGGACGAAGTCGCGGGCAGAAGCTAATGTATTATAAAGATGTACATATAAGATGTCTATACATTGAAGGTATTTTCACAAAAACTGATTTTAACGTAGGTACGTGTCGGTGTGGCTTAATCACGCCAAATCAGCTAAACGGATTTTAAATATTTTGGTGCTCGGGTAGCTGATATTCTCAGATGGTTACAGGATACTTTTTACCGGTCCATGCTGAAAAACAGATAGGAGTAATGATATTGTCTCCTCTGCACACGAAGTTACGTGCACCTTCTAGTTTATAAAGTTTATTTAATCCTTAAGTTTGTAAAAGTGCCTGTAAGATGGAATTGTTGTGATGAAGTTTTAATTTTTAAAGTTAAATATAACTTGTCTAGAAGAGATCGTTGTTTAGCAATAAGAAACGCGTATTTCTTACCTCTCCTTGAATGTAATATTTTCTTTTGTACTCTGTTTTGTGAGTTGTGCAATAAAGACTTATATCATTGTGCATGTATGTCTTTCATCTCTATGTCAATTAATTATTCCGAAAAAATGGTTATCATTATAGATTTTTAATGATCGCAAACCGGATTACGGATCTTACCTATATTAATCAGTCACAGAAACCACTAATCATGTCACCTATTAGAATGGTTTTGATTGCTTCTCATTAACATTTGTCACGTTTAGCCTATTTTTAGGCTACTTAGAGATGGCGCTGTTATCAATGTTTATGTATGTACTTTTTATGCTATTTGTACATCGCGCGAAGAGAATTTATTCGGATCGCATGACCTATAAGGCATCCGAATTTCGTCTGTTAGTATACTATAATAAAGTTGTCAAAAGTAAATGTGTGTACGTTGAAGATATTTTAAAAAAGTGATACAAACTAATTGAAGGTCACAGAAACTATTTTTTTTGTATTTTTGTACGTGTCGTTGTGCCTTCATCACGCTAAAATGGTTATTCGGATTTAAACAATTTCTGGTATTTACCTATGTGGGTAGCTGAGCATTCTAAGATAGTTACCGGATACTCTTTATTCCACTATCAAGCTGAAGAAAAAAAGAGGGTTATGTTATGATTTTTTTCTCCTCTTCTGATGAAGTTGCTCCATACAAGTATACATACAAGTATTCCTTTCTGATTTTTTTAGCCGGTTATTTTTTTAATTTTTATCTAGATATATTTATTTATTTAAACTTTATTGCACAATATAAACTGTTACAAATGGCGGACTTAATGCCTTAAGGCATTCTCTACCAGTCAACCATAGGGCCAAACAGAAACTAGTAGTTAGTGCAGGATCATTAATGTTGAGAATACAAAAAAAAAGTAAAGAAAAGAGACACAAATCAACAAGTCAATATGGGGGTATATACGTATAAATATTTATATACATACACACATATTATATTAAAATACAAATAGATAAATACAATACAATTATAAAATATATATGTGCCCTTACACCTGCGAAACATCACCCAGACAATCAATCAATTATATATATAGATATGGTTGTTAAACCTTTACATAACTATTTAATGACCAAAATACGACAGTGAAAATTTACTTCTTTGGATTGTACTACAAGATTGTGTCGAAGTACAAAATAGAATGGATGACGTCAGAAAATTGTTTATGGACGTACGCAAAATTGTTTGTAACTTTCAGCTTACAAAGAGATTGGTGGAAAACAACTTAATGATTAGTGTTTCTCTTGGGTTTAATGATGATTCTGCATCTGCTGGTTTCTATTTGGCCCTATAGTTGACTGGTAGAGATCGCCTTACAGCATCAAGTGGGACATTTTATCCCAGCTTGTTGTGCAATAAAGTTTGTATAAATAAATAAAACATCACGTGTCTAGGTACCACGCAGTTAAACGTGTTAGTGCTTACAGTAAGCATTTAACCACAAAGGTGCTTCTTAGAAACCCTACATCCAAAACCTTAACATAAAACGTCATATCTTAGTGTAATTTTCTTGGCTGTTACGATTTTCTGCGTCCCAAAGTCATTACGGTAATGACCCCATGTTATACCTTTTGCGATTAAGATTGTCTAATGATAGGAAATTCTAGAAATAATTGTGATAATAATTAAAATAATTATTGCTATAACGCGGAGCATTCGCCATATTCATTGAGAATCGGTGTGTAATCTAGGTATAGATATTTTACCTAAATGAAATATTTCTAGACTAATAAATAATTATGTGAGCTCAAATAAGACAATGCCACTGTTTTAGAATAGGGATGTTGCTTGATCTCGAATTATTTTTCTCTCTTGAATAAATCTATACTATTATAAAGTTGTAAAAATGAAATGTCTGTACATTGAAGATATTTTCAAAAAAATGATTGTTATGGACTTTGGAGGTCATTAAAACGAATGTATATCTCCAGATGATTATAGGATACTTTTTACTCGACTACGCTGAAGAAAAAATGAAGGCTTTTTCTCCTTCGCGAACGAAGCCTTCTAGTATTATATAAGATCCTGATAAAACAAGCGAAATAAAGAACTACGTTACAATTTTGAGTACGATATCTTACGTGTAACTTTTTTTATGCGCCCAGAAAGTTGGGTGGGAAAGTCCGTTTTTAAATACGAAAATATTAATAACTAATAATACAATTGGAAGACCCATTATATGTATGAAAACTTTTGTTACGACACCTTTTCGATAAACGCAACTTTTAACATAGCTGCACAAGAATTTCCCTATACAAGGTACTCGTACAAACCGTATGACGTCTCTTTAGTGGCTTTACTATGAAGAAGATTGTATTTTCTAGGAAAGTCCAAAAATGTGATTTGAACATTGTCGTATCTTGGGGAGTTTTTATTTATTTAATCATATGGCGTAAGGTTAGTTGTAAGAATTTATAATTCTATATCCAAGTTTCGCATCCAGTCCAGAGCCTTTTGTGGCAAATTTTCACCCCAGAAGCGTCGTTTTGGACAGTGCTCCACTATATGCTGCAAAGTTTGATCCTAAAGACCACAGTCACACATGGGAGTCTCACAGGGGAATTTTTAAGACTTAGAAGTAGTTTTTTTAGCAATATTTTTAGTATTGAGAAGCCGTTCTATAATATAACACAGAAAAAAAGTTGTAAGTACCCTATTCTTCGAGCTATATCAGTTACTTTGGTTCTTCTACGGATCTCGTCATTCCTGGTTCAATTTCACAGAGAAACTCCGAGCGTAGCCCTGTCCATTGCTCTCTGGATGAATGTGAGCCTTCTTTTGAGCCTGTAAGTGATACGTTTGTCTCATCATGATCTCCCTGCCCTTATCCCACTTATGTAGGGTCGGCACAACATGTTTTCCTCTTCCCTTTATCCCTATTATTTGTCATTTCAGCGCTTACTCCCTTCTTTCTCATGTCCTCCCTCACACAATCAATCCATCGCTTTTTTGGCCTACCGATCGCTCTTCGTCCTTCGACATTCATAAATAATCACTGGCAACAGATACGGGATCAAAGAATTTCATCTTGAGACGTATCAGAAGACGCAACGTGGCTATCCTCGTGGAGTCCACAGGATTCAGGCGATGCAGGAATGGTCGTGGTGGCGTTCTTTGGATGAGGCTTATGCCAAGCAATGGACTTTCAGTGTGGGAAATATGTAGAACAGACTACTGTTGGATCTACATATTAGTTAAATGAGATTTTAGCGGGACAACGGCGGATCTCAAGACTATTTCGACACTCAAACATTTGAACTGACAATCTAACATTTTAACAATCTAAGTAGAGAACTTAATATAAGCCATACGATAAATAAAATAAAGAAATGTGTAAAAATCATGTCGAATAAAGGCCCGGACACGACAACGTGCGACCAGAGCAGAGGAGCTACTCCTAAACGAAAAACGAAGTTCGTATGGCGCCATCCCGCTTACTCAAACACAGTTTAACATGCCAGCGAGAGGGATGGCACATTACACACTTCGAATTTCGACTTTTGGAGTAACCTCTCAGCGGTGCGGCAAGCGAATTCCTAATACATTGCGTGTGATGCCAACTTACTGCTGTGCGGTAAGCGTCTCCACCGCGCAATGAAGAGAGAATTCGCCCACCGCGCCGCTAGTCGCGCGTTGTCGTGGCCGGCCGTATAAGGCACTCCACTGCGTCTAGCGGCTGCGTATTTTAAGCAATGGTGTGGTAGATACAAACACAAATAACTTTATTTTGCTTTAAATATGGTACAGAAGATGGTCAGACAATACATACTTCACCAGCATCTGGCATGCAAAATGTTACAACATAACAACTAAAAACTTATATGCACAATAATCAAGGCCTTTCAAAGGAGGCAAAATATCCTCTGAGTAGAAAGTGTTTTTCACGAGCCATGCTGGCCAGCATGCTGGCATGCTGGTTTCTTTTAAACATTACTGTTTGATATCATGATCAAGCTCATTATATATTGTAATAGTAATACAAAAAGTGTGTTTGCCATAAAAAGCTGTTCTTTTGCAAAGTTTTTAGAAGTAGATCTTTGTAGATTCTTTAGATGACGTTTTATTAATTAATTGCGTTATTTTAGTTTTTTGTTAATAGGTTCTATCGGTACTCAGTCACGTTTCTAATCGGGTTTCCGCCTAATGGTTAATGAGCTATGTTACCAAAGTGTAGTATGTTACGTTTAAGTTCTACCGGTATTAAATGACGTTACTAATTGTATTTCCGCCTTATATTTAATAACCTATACCTACTCGTATTATCAAAATCACAAAGTACAATATGCCACTTGTGAGATGGCACGTACGCCCTGTTTTTAGGTTAATAAACCAATAAAAATCAAATCAGTTTCGAACTATGCTAATGATAACGGCGTGTCATTACCACATGAGAAGACCTTTGTACAAGCACTACACACCGATGCGATTGGAGATGAAGGTGAGATACATTGCCGGTTTTAAACACGAGAGGGACTGCTATACTTTCAGAATCACGTCAATGTATCGCGGCCTCAACTCGGCTCGTGCCAATCTGTAATGTCAGTATTAGACTGAAGAAAAGTGGAGTATATAATTTGTGTTTATTTACCTATGCAATTGTATTAGAGCTTCCAATCCCAGGATTTTATTTACAATAGCGTTGGGCGAGTCAAACTAGTTTGACTCGCATAACTATGATTGATACGGACTGGCTTAGCGGAGACTCGGCAAGTCAACTTGTATCAAGAGTAATATACGCCTAACTCGACGACTCGCCGACACGTGAATTTGGCTGCAGCCGTGATCGGCAGCCGGTTGATCTGAGTCGAGTCAATTAGAGTTTCGATTCAAATTAGCTGCCTAATCAACTCGAGCTATCCGAGTTGGAAAAAATCCTCGTAAGATAGCTAATTCACAACGCAAGCCAGGGACCTCCCATACAAAAACAAATGCCTAAGTAAAAAACCTAGAAAACATACAAATATTCGTGAAATGATATGCCGTACAGTTGAAAACAAACAGCGTAGGTGTTCGTACTTTTAACCCATTGAACGCCAAGAGCCACTAAAGTGGTCGTGTGCTGTCGTGCCTACCACGCCAACGACCACTAAAGTGGTCATGGCAGACGCTGTCAAAGCAATTTTACTGTTGACAGAGAAGGTTTAATTTCTTTTCTCATTAGTTGAGATGTCGGCGTGTATTCCACATTTTGATGTGAGAGAGAAAGCGTTCAAAAGGTTAAATTAATAATTCGCTGCGTTATTCTATATATTCTTCTTCCCAGTCGTTACATTCCTTGCAAAGCGGTCGTGATCAACAGCTTGTACTGTCAAGCGCTGATATAGCTCAACGTATAATGCCCCGCCATCACTCCTTCTCCTAATTTGTAGACATTCGAGTGCAGTCATGCAGAGGTCCGTCCATAGCCGATTTGATCTGGTCAGTCCATCCCATGGGTGATCTCCCAAATGGTTTTTATCATCATCATCGTCATCATCAGCATCATTATTCATCACCATATCAAACCAAGGACGTCCACTGCTGGACATAGACCTTCCCCAAGAATCTCTTTAACGATCACCTCCCATGATTCTATAAATAGGTCTTAATAAAATACTCTTTTAACAAATCTGATTCCACCCCTAAAATATAGAAGATAAAGCCATTATTATCCAAATGTCAACCATTTTGCTACTGCTAAACTTGGGTTTCTTTAAAGATGAAATCAATAAATAAATAAATACTACGGGACAATTTTACATAAATCGAACTAGTCCCACGTTAAGCTCAATGAGGCTTGTGTTATGGGTACAAGACAACAATATATTTACCAGATATATTTACTTATATATAAAAAGACATCCAAGTCTCATGAATAAATACTTATGCTCATCATACAAATATTTGCCCTTACCGGGATTTGAACCCAGAACCTTCAGCTTCGCAGGCAGGCAGGCAGGCAGAGCAATCAATACATGATAACATTCATTTCATACATAAAACAGGTATATAAGTCGTCATGAACACAAGAACACTGTCCTTGAATACGAACACAAAGTTTATAACTGCTTAGATTAACTATAACCTTAACCTTTGGCTCTAAACGGGTAGACTGTAATCATATAAGTGTAAGGTTCTTTCTTGAATGGCAAATAAGTAATTGTGGAGAAATACATCAAAACAACCTTCGTTTGACTTGTAAGAGGCATCTTCCGGAATAACATATAATTTAACGTACCTAACTCCTACATATGATATCGGGATGTAGGTATTTCGTTTTATTTTATTTTATTTACTGAATCAAAAAAGTACGTAAAATGAAAGTGTATTACCATGACTTTACATTAATTGATAACATTTAAAATTGAAATAAAACAATTTAACGGATTATATCGCGTATATTATCTCATTTTTGTTCCCAACGTTTCGGAAGCTTCAGTTCGTTTCAGCTTTCTATGGTCACGGGTGGACTCCACCCGATATAATCCGTTAAATTGTTTTATTTCAATGAGTAATAATCGCGGAAACAAAAGATAATAATATAGCGGCCACTAAGAATTATGTGGTTCCTTGATAATAAATTAACAAAATGTGCGTCGATTTACTATTACTTGGTGAAATGTTATCAAATAATGTACCTAACACCATGTTAAAATTAAAAAAAAAAACTTATTTGCCACTATTTTTGAAGTTATCTAGTCATATATATGTATGTTTGTTTTTATTTATTTTTGTATTATTTATAATCTTATCTCACCACCTATTCATTCCTACATTTCCTAGCTATTATGTGTCAGTGAAGAGATCTCTCGTTAGCAATAAGACCGCCTATTGTCCGTTTGTACCGTATTTTAGGTTAAGGCTCCATATTATACTGTTTCTGTGGTTGGTGTGCACACCAACAACAGAAACATAATAATGATTCTATAGTTAGAGCCTTGTGACGAACGGATAGACAGCGGAGTTTCAGTAATAGGGTTCCACTTTGGTTACGGAAACCTAAAAAAAATAATGGAATTAAGAATTAAAGGGTACAGGGACCATACAATAAACCTGTCTCACGGCGTTTTTACGTGGTTTTTTATTCATCTTTAAAACTAACTTTTAGGTTCACGTCCGGTGCGTTTCCTGTATACCGTACATGGCAAGAGATCCGCAAGACGCAGCGCTGCACTATAAATATACAGGTAAACGACAGCCAGAGCGTTCGCCCCGCTCCGGGCGGGCTCAACTCAGCGGACGCAGAGCGGACGCATTAATGCTTACTTTGAATTTTATTGTCATCGTAAACGTGCTTAAGGACTAATATTATAATAACAGTGTGTGTCAAGCAAGCAATATGTAATGACAGGGTAGAGTGGCTTAACACGTTTACTGCCCGTGACACAACGCTTGTGATCAAAACATTATTACTCCTATGCCGATGACACGCTTGCGTGATTTTATGTTTGAGCCTTTTTCTCAGCGAATTCGTAATATTAAAATATGAATAAAAAATATAAATTTTAAATTGAATATCGTTAACACAACACATAACATCAATTTTTTTTCCTCCTTGCGTGATTTAATGTTTTAGTGCGAGTGACACAACTTTGTGATCAAAATTTAATTTCGGCCGGCAGAGCGTAAGCGCTTTGTGGATCGTTGCTGGCGCAAAACGTGTTAAGGAACTGAACAATGGGAGATAAAGGTTATTTGAATGCCACGTAATGTGTTTAGTTCATTCATGTTCGAGCAAATAGTGACGAAAAGTTATGGAAATTCAGTATTGGGTCAGAATTTATGTTCAAAATGATGATGATCATAAAAAAATATCATCATCATCATTTCAGGCATACAGGCTGCTGGACACAAGTCTCCTTAATCGACTTCCAAATGGGTCGGATACAGGCGCGCCGCATCCAACGTGTCCCCACAAGCCTAACCAGGTCATCCGACTACCTCGCTTATGTTAGGACCACGCTACGCTTGCCAGTACGCGGTCTCCACTCGAGAACCTTTCTGCCTCAGGCCGCAGCGGCCATCAGTTCTTCAAACTATTTGCCCTGCCCATTGTCACTTCAGTTTGCTCACCCTGTTTGGTATGTATGTCGGTGACCTGGGTTTGTCTACGAATCTCCTCATTTCCGATTCGATCTCGTAGAGACATCCCAAGTATAGCCCTTTCCATAGCTCGCTGAGTGACTCTGAGCTTCCTTAAAAGGCCCATAGTTAGAGACCACGTCTCGGCTCCGTAGGTCATCACCGGTAATATACACTGGTTGAAGACTTTCGTCTTCAAGCACTGCGATATCCAGGACGAGAAGACACTTCGCAGTTTCCCAAACGCTGCCCATCCGTGTTGGATCCGTCGGTTGATCTCTTTCTCGAAGTTGGACCTGCCTAACTGGATTGTTTTTCCTAGATAGACGTATTCGTCGATAACTTCGAGGATAATTAGAGACGTCTTGGCTCCTTAGGTCATCACCGGTAATACGCACTGGCTGAATTCGTAACCAAGCACTGAAGAAAAATAATGTCATAATCGGATACAAGTTTCATAGGAATCTTTCAAGCATTAGGCTATAATATATCATATAAATATTTTCATAGTATACGAGTGCTAATGTGATCTAAATGACGTCTCCCTCCAGACAGTTCGCGTCACGTAATGTTTGCCCCAGACACTATTCCGTTTTCGTTAGGGTTCCCTGGGTACTAATAAAGCAGAACACTTTTGAACCGAATTCATATTAGTAGTGCTGTGCTGCGGCTCCCATGGCGGTTTAGTGCGTCCGGCATGACTTCTACGCCATCATTCGCAAAAGACACTTTTTTATACTACTAAGGTGGCAAACAAGCGTACAGCCTGCCTGATGTTAAGCAGCCACCGCAGCCTATGAACGCTTGCAAAGCTCAAAGCCAGGAGCACTACGTGGGTGTTGACGACCCTTGAAGAACATATTCCCTCCCCTCTTGAAGAACCCCATACTGTAACCTCCAGGGAAAACCGCGGCAGGGAGGTCATTTCACATTCGGATTGTGCGAGGTGCGCGACGATTTTGATTCCAAGGTGTGGTGGATAAATACCCTGCCGATGGCAAGCGGTGCGATAGTAAAAGGTGGTTATAGGAATCGTGTCGAACAATTCCTCAGAGCACAGCCCATCATACAAGCGGGACACTGCTCCTTTGTCAGGAGGGTTAGTGAATCGGCTAACAGTATAGTGAAAGTGCTATGCACTGCATGCTACTATATGAGTGAGGTCTCGGTCCTGACAATTTAAATGTATTTTAGTTGGTGAATTTATTAAATCCTCATCTTAAATGTGTGTTAATGTATTTTACGAGTATCAATGGGTTAATACCTAAATAAATAATAAAGGTTGCGACAAAGGCAAGACGAACCCGTTGCTCATAAATTGTTTTCATATAACTATTGCTCGGAGTTTTAGAATAAAAAAATAGGATATCCGCAGAAAAACCAAAGTAACCGGCATAGCTCGCAGGATTGCATGGTTGTAGGGCAATAGGCGGGCCATGTAGCCCGGAGAACGGATGGCCGTTGAGGCAGTAAAGTCCTGGAGCCACGCATAGGAAAGCGCAGCGTGGGACGGCCTCCAACTAGGAGGACAGATGACCTCGTGAGGGTCACGGAATGTCGGTGGGTGCAGTCTACACAGGATAACATTCTGTGGCGAGATATAGGCGGAGGCCTATGTTCAGCAGTGGACGTTCCGTGGTTGATAGATAGATAGGTAGATACCTACCTATTTGAATGGATCAACTTCTTGTTGTTGCTATTCTGTCTGTCCCGTAGGAGACAATAGTGACAGAGTTATTTAGAAAAATGCAAATAATCTAGAACCTAGATTATAAGCTATTAAGATACTAACGAGACGCGTCAATGAAAATGAACCTGTATTGGCTAAAAAAAATAATCTTTATATAGTTATAATCGTACTTTTAAGGATTAACTAAGGAGATGTAACCTTGGCAACAGGTTACAGAAACAGGTTGATTGACCCATTTAACAAAACAGCAACCAGTTTTGTTGTATGTGGCGTAATGGCGTAGGTATTCTATTATTTGTTCGAAATTGTTTGTTTGTTATTTATTCTTTTACATATATCTCAAATAACAAGCTCAGCTTGATTTGGAGACCGCTAAATAGGAAACCTTTTTAGTTATTTTTTATTTGGTCCTTCAACAATAAGCATGTACATGTGTAATAATTTACATTTATCTACAGCTTAAGATAGCATCTTATAAACTTACAGAAGCACACCGCCTTTCACGGATTAAAATTCAAATTATAACAAAAATTTTGTTATTGACAAAAAGTTACAAGACAAAGTTATGTTAAGTAAGGAGACCTTACTTAATGATTTAATAATAATAATTTCTTACTAACAAGTGTATTTAATATACAGGAAGGTAGAAAATTGAGATCAATGCAATGTTAATAATCTAATAAAATACCTATATAGAAAACATGACGTAATTATTTACAAAAAATTACTGGCTGTTTTCAGTTTGTTTCGGCGTTCTTCTCAACAGCGGTGTCCTCTTGGGAAATGCCGTTGGGAAGTTCCCTTGAGGCAGTTTAGGCGTACTTTCAGTAGGTATAGATGTCATTATTATCCGCAATAGACTACAATGTTGTCTACAATTAGTGCGACTATTAGTTCCAAACAGTTGAAATGTATTAACCAGTAATTTCAGTTTAAAAAGAGCATGTAAGGTGTGAAATATACATATACAAAATATTCTGTTTGTATATATATTTCAGAGGGCATGTCAGGTACTGTTTGAAGCAAACATGTATAACGAAACGTAATTGAAGAAAGAGAGAATAAAACAACTGTACTTAAAATTAAAAGGAATAGCAAAGGATTGAGTGATAGAGACATGAGATGCAAATGTACTAGGTAGGACTGAGATAAGAAAGAAATGCATTGTGGCCGAAACAGTCTTTCTTTCCTTACACTATATTACCGGGCCTGGCATTTTATAGGGTGGTACCTACATACGAAGCTCACAAGGTCACGTTTTACCACTGTTTCGCTCGTCCAATGTTTTCTGTTCCATTATTTGTTTTGTGTAGCTTATTCCTTGGTCTTACCCTTCCTCGCTCACCTTTTACCATTCCCACAACAATTTAAATTTTCATACAAAACTTTTATACAAACTGTGTCATAACAAAAGTATTATTATTATTTATTTATATTCTCATACTTTAAATAACAATATCGAAAATTAGAAAAATTACAACCCCCCGACTTGTTCCAGTAAAAGCTAAATATCTTGGAGATGAGTGCTCCGATTTTCATCAAACAAAGCTAAGAACACTCGGGATAAAATTATCTATCACACAAAAAAATTGCACTCAAATTGGTACATCTGTATGGGCGCTACGATGCCACAGACAGATACACGGAGTCACAGACACGTTAAACTAATAACACCCCTCTTTTTTGTCGGGGTTAAAAAGGACTTTCCCACCTATTTTTGAAGGCTCATAAAACAAGATACACGTAAGGTATCAAACACAACGTTTTGTTTTAGGTTTATGATTGTCGTCATAAAAACTACCATTTCGCATCAAATTTTTATTATTATCTGAGTACAGTCAACATCCCTATTCAATCCTACCGAGTTTGGACTCTTTAGAATCTCGGTGAGTAGTTGATGGATGTCCAAAGAAAAGTACAGGCGGCAATAAAAGCTTGTCACAAAAATGATTTTTTTGACAGAAACTTAATTTAGCTGTACTGAACCAGTGGGTTCAATAGACATATAATATCTCCTTACCTATTCGCTGCGTGCCCGAGTGATACTCCGTCGCTACTCGTACGTGTCCTAACTGAATGTGCCTCGGCGTAATTCTATCAGCCCTGATTACCTAATGTCCTTGTAATTCCTCGGATTCTTTAGGTTCTGCCTGATATATGGATTACCTTATGTAAGAAGGAATCAAGCGAGAAGCTGAGAAAATAAGGTTTAATATTATTTTTTTCTGTTTCCGCGATTATTATTCATTTAAATAAAACAATTTTCACGGATTCTATCGCGTATATTATCTATCTCATTTAAGTTCCCTACGTTTCGGAGTTTTTCAGCTTTCCATTTTCACGGGTTGACTTAGTAAACTTAAGAGGTTATATACTGCTAAACTTAAGTAGCAGTGGGCAAGGTAACCAAAGAAAGATGAAAGGTTTTGGAGTAGCGACAGCATATAGGATGACGCAGCGTGGCAAGGCCCCCCAACAAGATGTACTGATGATCTGGTGAAAATCGCAGGAAACCGTTGTATGAGGGTGACGAGCGACCCAGAAGGATCTCCATAACGAGGTCGTTATGGAGATCCTTCTGGAGGGCCTTTGTCCAGCAATGTCCTTCGGCTGATATAATGACGTTGATGACTACTAAACCTGTGGGTTCAGTGGATATAAACCTCTTTACCTATATGCTGCGTGCACGTGTGTTACTTATTCTGCTGCGTGTCTCCACTGAATATGCCCTACCGTAATTATATCAACCCTGATTATCTAATGTCTGTCTAACTCCTAGGATAACTCCGATTGTACTAGATAATTATATAAAATACTAAAACGTGCCATTAGTCTTTACGTATTCCTACCGTGTATAAATTATGCATCATTGTTGATGTCATTAAAAAATCTATAGATAAGCATAAGTGTAAATTATGGGCAGAGAAGTGTTATACCCAGTGTGATCAGAATAGGTAGAGCTAATATAGCAAAAGTTCGCAAAAAAATATATATTTAGAGTGGTTACAACCGCGTAACCTCCGTCCGCCTACCTGAGTAGGTAATTGGCCCTTTTACAACATTCCTTCTCTTTCTAATATGCTCATACCATTTTTGACGTTGACACATACCTTTGAGAAGCAATGGGTGGGAAAAACACAAATTGCTTATTTTATTTCTAGCGACTTACAAATATACGTACTTCACACTTTCGGATTAACAACAAACGAACATAAAATATCGTGTATTGTGAGTAAAAATACGTATTAACATTACGACTAGTATCAGAATAATACCGGAGTTCCGTTTTACCCGGTTGTAACCACTCTATATTACGTATATGTTCATTGGCGAACTTTAGCTATATTAGCTCTATAGACCTATAGCAGCAAATGCTTCGATCGCGGAGAAGAAAAAACGGTAGGAGACTTTATTTTTTAATTCATTACTTATTATTATTTATTCAAAAACAATTTCATTGCATGTGAATGCAATTAAGACTAGTTGGTTAAGAAACATAAAGACCAGTTGATTTTACCACATTTTCGACCCAGTTAATACCTCTTAATATGAAACACAGATTCTTGTAATATTTTCTTCTGTTTCCGCTATTATTACTCATTTAAATACGCACAAATTGTAACTTTGTCAGGGAAAAATATTTTTTTCTCAGTCAACCCATAGGCTAGGAAAAGCTTTCGAAACGTCGGGAAATCAAATGAAATAATGTAACCCGTTATTTTTTTTATTTAAATGACAAATTCTTGTGTTTCTGTGTTTTCAATGTGGGAAAATTAACACCAAATTATTATCACAGCTGGTAATTTTCGTATAACAAAACGCGTATGTTAGCGCCATGTTGTTTTTAATGTTGACTGACGTTTTGCTCTGCTGTGATTAGCTGTTGCTTTGTCAATACACTCGTCTTGTCATCTATATATTATTTGTCGAAATTCATTCTGTCACTGTCACAGTTATGTGTTATCGAGTGATGTCCTTGTGTTTATCCTGTCTTGCTTTTTGCAAAATGTTTTAAGAGTGCTGTGTTTGTAGAACTTTGCGAAAGGACGCTATTTTACACCATTTCCCGTGCTCTCAGAAAATATTAGATATAGAGCACAAAACTATTCTCATCCATTTCATTGCTCTGACTGTCCGATTTACAATTATGAATTGGTGCAACACAACCAACAAAATATTAAAGGGGACAGATGTAGTCCGATTAAAAAACCGCGTATTACTTGCAATACAGAAGAAAGCTTACGACAAATTTTAAAAGAAATTGAAAAATAAATCTTCTAAAAAATAATGTGTGTTTTAATTTATTGTCACTGAGGTATAATTCTCAGCATATAATTTGATCCCGTCAATACAATTACTGAAGTTACGTGTTCAAATTTACGTGCCGGGAACTATTCATTCTAAATATTAGACCTCATTCAATGAACCTAGACCACTTTGGCTGAATACGTTACGATCCCTTGCCATATAGCAATCTCGAATAGATAAAAAAAAATGTCAGTCAACACTAATCGTACAGAATACAGTTGCCTAGTGCAAATAATATTTGTTTCTGAGTTGGCAGTCTGATACGTAGTATCTTTTAGTAGTCTGTGATTATTATCAATTCTGTCAAAGCGCAAAGAAAAATACGATTACTCTCGCACGTGGTCACACCAGGACTCGAACCCGTTAATACCTATTTAAAGCAGTATCACTCTACTTACGTCCATACTCTTCGATAGTACAATGTAACACTTCCTTAGTGAACGCCCACCTACATATTACATAATTCGCAGACGAAGTAACGAAAAAAATCTATATTTTTAAACATCGCATGTTTTTTGTTTCTGCGCCAGTGCCCCGTACTGATTTAGATAATCAAGGCTTAAGCAGCTGTTTGACCTCAATTACCCCTAATGTGTTTGTTATTGTGACACCGGCTATAGAGGAAAACCACACGGCGTGCGCATATTTAAAGTTGCGAGTCTTTATTACTCGTCACGTCATCACAGCTCGTGCTAAAATGAAAATAAAAATTTGAACAGTAATATAAAGCTAGTGCTCGCTAGTGAAAGGGAAACACACCTGACGCGTAATCAGGAAGTACCGGGTTTGAGTCCTGGTGTGACCACATACGAGAGCAATCGTATTTTTCTATGCGCTTTGATTTGTATCTATATCACAGTAATATAAAGTTAACTTTTGGATTATTTTGGTTTTGGGATGATTTCGAAACATGTTATATACTGCCAAAACACTAGACCATAACGTTCACCATTCGCCTTTCAATGTCCAATGTTCATATATTAGATACTTAGTAGAATTGCAGACCCAGCTGTACTTTCATATTGAAAAATATAAATTTCTAAAAATATCTTGCCTGACAGACAAAGCCTAGAATAGTTCTAGTTCAGGTCCACATCAATAAACTAAACCTAATTTTTAGTTCGATACAGTGACTTAAAAAAAAAACAAATTGCATAAAATTTGCTCACCCATTTTCCCGTTAGATGGCATTATTCCGGCCGAGCCGATTGTAGTATTGTTTCCCATTATCATGTACACAGCTAGCAGAAAATATCGCTTACTGTTTATATTAATTATTACACGCTCATCGAGTACTGATTTCTCAAAGGCCATTATGTCTGTATTGAGCTATGATTTGTAATACGTGATTTAAATTTATTATGGATTTACATTTGTTTTGTAATCTTTCTTTCTTTGTTTTTTTCATTTGTTGTATTAGTTAGCGATAATGCATGTTAATAAAGTTTTGATAAATTATCGATGCTTTTAGTATAGTTAAAAAATCTATACCATCATAAAGTTGTAAAAATGAAATCTCTGTACCTACATTGAATCTATTTATGTTGCGGGCACTTTTTAGTATTATAGAATTGTATTATATTCTATATCACTTTTCTATCGCAATAGTTTCGACCTGTAAAGATGGATTAAGTTTTTGGCTAAATAAAAAATCTAAAATAAAAAATATTTAAGTTATTTATGTTAAAAAAGCCAATGCTGGTTTTATTTATTAAGGACAAGTGGATGAGCATGGCATTCAATCTAAAATAAATAAATATTATTATTAATTTTGTTAAAAAAGCCAATGCTGGTTTTATTGGAGGCACTATATGAGCATGGTATTAAATCAAAAACAAATAAATATTATTATTAATCCTTGTTAAAAAAAGCCAATGCTGGTTTTATTGAAGGAACTTGATGGGCATGGTATTAAATCAAAAATAAATAAATATTATTATTCATTTAGGTTAAAAACACAATGTTGGTTTTATTGAAGACACTGGATGAGCAGGGTATTAAATAAATAATAAATACCTAAATATTAATATTTATTTATGTTAAACAAACCAATACTGGTTTTATTGAAGACACTGGATGAGCATGGTATTAAATCAAAAATAAATAAATATTACTATTTATCATGTTAAAAAAAACCGATACTGGCTTTATTGAAGACACTGGAGATATAATATCGATACACCATCTATGATCAGAAGACGTCACAATGTCGTATACGAAGCACACGGTGGAACGTGCCTCGAACACACAATTTGATTATCGATAATCATAATTAAACATCTGTCTCAGTGGAATGTCAATGTCGAGAAAAGAAATTTGATATCTTTGTTTGTATCGATTAAAAAAGTAGGTATTAAAATAAGGGGTCTTCCGAAATAATTACGTGCAAAAAACCGGACAAGAGCATGTCGCACCATGCTCAGTGTAGGGTTCCGCAGCCGTTCATACAAAAAGATGCACTACAGATGAACAAAATATGATATCAAAAAGTGCAGTACCAAAAGATCGTATCTCCACGACACTTGCGTCCTTTTGCTAAGAAGCGCAGTTTTTGGCAATAACTCAAAAACGGTATATTCGATCATGTTGAAAACAATTTTCGTTGAAATTATTTATGAGGTTTTATCTTTATATTTTTTTTTCATATTTTCTGGACATGCTGTTTAGAAAATAGAGGGGTACACAATTTATGCCACTTTCGGAGAGACTATTTAAGTAAATGTTCACTAAATCAAAAAAAAATAGACTTAAAATTTTCTTTAAAGAACTGTCGAAATATGTTCCAAAAACGGATATTTGCAGATTTTTTTTATTTTTCAGTTTCGGTTACATGTATGTATAAGAAATATACTTTTTTGTTATATAACTATCAAACTAAGCACCGGTTCATACAAAACACCTTTACTCCAAATTTCATCAATATACGTAGTATTTGTGTAAAATGCCTGTGAAATACGGACGGACGGACGGACACGACGAAACTAAGTATAAGGGTTCCGTTTTTGCCATTTTGGCTAAAGAACCCTAAAGAAGTGTCGCTTCTTTTATGTATTTGTCGTACTTTTAATTGTTTCATTTTACAGCTAGTGTAGATTAATTTCGATATTATGTAGTTTAAATTTTCAGAAGCTCAGAGTCACTCAGCGAGCTATGGAAAGGACTATGCCCGGGATCTCTCTTCGAGATCGAATCAGAAATGAGGAAATTCGTAGACGAACCAAGGTCACCGACATAGCAAACAGGGTAAGCAAACTGAAGTGGCAATGGGCACGGCACATAATAGTTTGAAAAAGCAATGGCCGTTGGGGCAGAAAGGTTCTCGAGTGGAGACCGCTTACCGGCAAACGCAGCGTAGAAAAGGATTATTTTATTTATTTAGCAAAGTGTTCAGACGTTCTGGTTAGGGTTTCGCGGACTCTCTGGATGTGGAGCTTCTATCCGGCCCATTTGGAAATCTATTGAGGAGGCCTGTGTTCAGCAGTGGACTTCCTATAGCTGAAATGATAGTGTAATTTCAATATTATTTCCAAATGATCTGTGTGAATCCGTGATGGTTATACAATCATTGTGACATGAAATCATAGGTAATGTTATCATTTAAAAGTTTTTATAACATTGTAACGTTTTAAATGGTCAAAAGCGTAAATAAGCGAGACTGTTTTTTTTCTGCGGAAATTACATTTAAAGGTTAATGTCAAGTAACCTATTTGCGTCGAGTACAGATGCATTTCCTACTATTACCGACTTGTCTTTTTATTTACTCAATGAAGTAGCAAACAGCATCACTTATGGCTGTGGGGTGGAAAAAATCTATGGACCCTGGAGGGAAACTATGTTAAATCCTTAAGATAGCTCATTTTACTTAAAGGAAACATTATTTTCTGCATTCACAGATTTTTTGAAAATTTTACCTGAACCGGGAATCGAACTAACTCCCAACTTTTTGAACTCTGCCCTCGTGCCCCGACCGCAAAGAGAAAATCCAGGCCAAAACTAGATGGCGCTTTAATACTAGATATTCAAATATGTTAACAAAGTGCAGAAATAATTAGTTCGTAAAAGGCCAATTATAAATAACTTGTAACATTTAAAAGTTGAATAATTGTACATAATTTCTTCTATTCTTATACCTAGATGGCGTTGTAAATATCGGGGCACGTTTTTTTGTACAGTGATTGACAGTCCTCTTGTTCTAATGGTCCTTAGCTTAAACCGTTGAAGGCAAGAAAATCAAATATGTAACACAAAATTAATTTTTAAGACGTAGGGTAGCTCATAAAGAAATGTTTCTGGAAATTCGTGAAGTCCGCAGATAAAGGCGCGGGCAAAATGTATTGAATATAAGTGCATAGGTAATTAAATGACCTCGTTGATTCCTATCATGGCTTAGTCATAGATACTTGACATTGGCACTATTCTCGGTATGTCAATAGGCAAACCAAATAATCCGAGTTTTGGCATGAGTATGACGTTTGTGTGTTATCCAATAAGATTAGCCTAGACATATTTGCTTAACATTGACATTGTCTTCAGTATTTGGCGATGTTTGGTTACTAGTTACTACAGCAATTTCATAGAACGAACATTGCACCTATAAGACAGAGCATTAGTACAAAAGACAATAATTTTAAATGTCTACGACGGGAACGAGATTCAGATAAATATTTTCCCACAGAGCATAATATCGTTCTTCCCAACCCTATTTCGCCCTTCTGAGATATATATATTAAGGGTTTCTTCGTAGAATTTAATTCTAAGTTAATCCACGGTCATTGACACGATATTATGTTTGTCCTTATCAAGTTCATCTTTTTTAATATGTCCTCTCTTTTATTCACTCATACGATTGTTAATCATGTACGTCTCGACGGCCGTGTCTAACTTTTAGGTCAGTTTAGTATTTAATGTTTTTGTTGAAAAAAAAACAATGTTGTGTTTGGAAAAAACGATTATCGCAAATTGCTAGCACTAAAATGCGACAAGCTTATCAAAAACCCAGGAGCAGAAGTAAAGAAATCGGTAGATTTCGTCAATTTTAATCACGAGAAAAGCTCGAGATAACACTAACTAGGCCCAATCAAATCGTCTATATTTAAATCCGTAATCATCTATGGCCTAGTCAATAAATTACTGGAAATTCAATGAATCATCATATTAAACACATTGAACGAGATAGTGAATGTAATGTTATCTACATGGGTAGATAAAGCCATTGTCAGTTCTTATCTACCAAACGGTAATCGATAACAAGTGAAACACAACGTTGATGTTGAAAATAATTCAGTTTAAATAAAAGTTACCAAAGTAATAGTGCTTTTGCTATTCATACAGCAATGGGAATTTTTTGTGAAATTAGTTTAACTAAACCAGTAGACGGGCTGTACAAATACGCACCAGGAAGCATCGTATCAGGAGCTATAAGATACTATTTAGATGAAGAATACACATTTCAACGAATAACAGTATCACTGAAGGGACATGGGCAACTTCGCATTCAAGATCAGTCAAGACGAAGAAGGAACAGAAAATACAAATTTCACAACTCTGAAGACTACATTGATATAGACCACGTTATATACATGAACGAGAAAAAAGAGCCACTGTGTATAGGGCAATATGATACAAAATTCAGTTTTCAACTCCCAGAGAACCTTCCCCCGTCGCTAAAATTCCACAAACACACAGGAAGATACAAAATCTGGTGTTTCATCAAGTATTATGTGAGAATCAAATTTGAAAGACCAGGAATCTTTAATCTGACTACTCGTTACAATAAAGAACTAAATGTAATATCAGGAGCCACGCCACGATTACCAATAGAACCCGTAATTCATGGAAACCAGAAGAAATTGCTCAAACTGACTTCATTATGCTCAAGTAAAGGAACAGTCAGTGCTAAAGCCACTATTGCTAGTTCAATCGTGAGACCTGGTGAGAGAATAAAAATAGACTGTGAAATAGACAACAACACAGCCGTAAGTGTAAAAGGAGTGAAACTAAAATTAGTTGAAGTGGATAAATACAGCATAAACGGTTTTAATGATGTGACTGGCAGTTCAGATGTCGAAGGTGTGAGTGTTAATTATGGAGTTATATTTGCTGGTGAAGCGACAACAGTTTCCGCTGATCTCCCTGTACCTGATAAGTGTGCTTCTATTGAACATTCCAAGATAATAGCAAGAGATTACGCTGTAAATATCACACTTTTGTTGCCTTCACCTCATATTAATTTATCTCTTGAGATACCTGTGCAAGTTATTGATCAGTTGAACAAAATGTCTCAAGATAATGATGATGATGATGATGATGATGATTTCTCAGTGACTGATTATCCTGATGATCCACCATCTTATTGGGAAGCTATGGGTGAAGACATTAAGCCTCAAATTGAAAGCGAATTCGACGGTACTGAAGAAGATGCGATAACCATAGAATATTAATTATTGAAGAGAATACTAGTAATTTAAAAAGTTATTTTGCACTACTTTAGTTTTGTTGTCTCAGTAAATAATTTACTTGAATTAGACTTAATTTAATATGTGTATAAGTGTAAGTATAATAAATCGATCGACGCATATTAAATAGATTTTCTTCCTTATTCACTTAAGCTGGATTCAAGTGTGGGCTAGTGATGATCACGAATCCTGGATCTTGGATGTGTTCTATATATTTTTATGTAATGGCAAAAGTTCTATATATATTTTTTACAATTTATACATTTTTCTATTTGACGTGTACGATTTGGGGGGGGGTCATCATGTTCCCTGTGACCCTCTCTTTCGGACCGTGCCTGGCTGAAATTGAGCCTATCCCTAATAAAGCAAGAATAAATAATATAAAAAGTATCATCAAACCACACATTCCTAAATTAGATTGGAAGGCCTAAGTCCTTACTTGAATTGATTGCAACAATCCCCAAACAAGAAAAATACGAACAAATACTAGATCGAAAACAGATAAAAAGGATAGACTAAGAAAATTGATGGTCTCTATCTAGAGAAGAGATCTACAGAAAAGTAAGAATTCCTAGTCCACAGGCAATTCAATCTACTTAATTTATATTGCTTCATAAAAATAACTAGAAGATGCCCCGCAACTTCATTCGCGGAGGTTAAAGGTAAAAAGTATCCTACCACCATGGACGCATAAAACAAATGGACTGACAATCGCTCTGGATCGTACGCCTGCAAGGGGATATCTAGTATTAAAACTATACGTATTTAACAATGTTATAATTGAACAAAGATATTTATATAGTACATACAGTAACAATTAGTTCGTAAACAGCTAACAAAGTCGTAAAAAATAAAAAAAATAAACATTGTAACGGAATATTTGGAGATCACCATAAATATTTATTTTTTATTTTTTGTATGTTTGTATTTGTCGTTGTGGTTTCATCATGTCAAAACGAATTTTAAATATTTTTGATACACGGGTAGCTGTAGCTGGGTATCCACAGATGGTTATAGAATACTTTTTATCCGACTACACAGAAGAAAAAAGAAGGTTTATGACTTCTTCTCCTTGGCAAACGACGTTTTACGCTTACTAATTCACGCTTGTGAAGTTGAATAATTGAAAGTAATAATTCTTATCTTATACATAGATGGCGTTGTACACATCGGGGAATCCTAAAGGTGTTTTTTTCCACAGTTGCTACTTATCATGCTTCCTATGGACAGGGACCAGCCGTGAATTTATAAGATTCATAGCGTATTCAAATGAAACCGTACGTAATTTTGGCGGCGACAGTTTCGGTATCCCACCGGGATACAATAATTTCCCTACGGAAATGTTACGTGTGACGCGGGAAAATCTTTGGTAAAGGTTCCATTTCCGGTTTACTGGGTTTGTGTATATACTATTGAGTAGGTCATTGTTATCAGTTTTTGTCACAACAAATGACGTTTTACTTTGTCAGTTTGGATCCCTTAGATAATAATTATAGGTTGATACTTATGTACTTCGTCAATTACTCTTGATTTTAATAATTTATGTGTGTGTTTTTACTAAAAATATATTATGTTTAAATGATGCACAATAAGGTAATCATATTAGGTATGTATACATCTACACTATTATAAAGTTGTCAAAATGAAATGTCTGTACCTACATTCTTATCATTACTATATTATAAACGTGAAAGTATGTATATACGTTCCACTTAATCTCAAAAACTACTGGACGATTTTTTATGAAACTTTCCAGCTATGTACGTTATATATCAGAATATCACATAGGCTATAATGTATGTCCCTTTTAGGGAAAAAGGGGATAAATATTTATATGGACAGTAAATATTATTTTCGCTAGAAACTTGAAATCTTGGTAATATACTTTTTTTTTTTACACGATTAGCTCAGATGGCAGAGCGTGCTGCCCCGGTCTGGCTCAAGGCACTGGTTCAAGTCCAGTATCGTCGAAAAATTTTTTCATTTTGTTTCTGATCTTTGTTTATAATCTTGGTAATATGCTTCACATTTAAATTAGCAAAATATCGAGTTTTAGGGAAAGACATAAGCTACTTTTTATCCCGGATAAATACCTTTTATCCGCGATCCGGCGGCCGCTAGTTGAAGATATTTGCAAAAAAATTCTGTAACGGACTATTTGGAGGTCACCGAATGGAAATATGTATTTTTTGGATTTTTTGTATGTTTGTATGTGTCGTTGCGGCTCCATCACGCCAAATCGGCTAAACGGATTTCATAAATTTTTGGTACACGAGTAGCTTTAGGTATCTCCAGATGGTTATATGATACTTTTTACCCGACGACGCTGAAAAAAAAAGCGGGTTATGATTTTTTTCTCCTCCGCGGACGAAGTTTGCGGGCACCTTCGGGCCATGTTCGCGGAGGAGAAATAGTCATAACCCCTCTTATTTTCTTTAGCACAGTCGGATACAAAATATCCTTTAACCATCTGGTGATATCCAGTTACCCGTGTACCAGAATTAATTGAAATCCGTTTAACCGATTTAGTATGATGAAGCCACAACGTCACATACAAATATACAAACATTTTATTTTTACAACTGTAGGTATAATAGTATAGATGTATCCAATATCGTTACTATTATAAAATTGTAAATTTGAAATGTCTGTACATTGAAGTAATTTTCTAAAATATGTTGGATGGGCTATAAAATGTAAAGCTCAATAATCGTTTTTTTTTTTTTGGATTTTTTGTTTGTTTGTATGTGTCGTTGTGCCATCAGCAGTCATCAAGTTAGTCGCAGACTACCAAATACCACATTATTAATTACAGACTACCAAAAGACTATACACGGCGCCTGCGAGGAATGCGAAAGATTAAAACTACGTATTCTTAAGTTCATTAGGAGTAAAAAAAATTAATCCCAGTCGAATTCAGCACAATATAAAATAGATTTGTCGATTTTTTTTATGACATAGGAGGCAAAAGAGCAGACGGGTCGCCTGACCGTAAGCGATCACCGTCGCCCATAGACACTTGCACCACCAGAGGAGTAATAAGTGCGTTGCCGGCCTTTCAGGTGGGAGTACGCTCTCTTCTTGAAGGCTTGAAGGTCCGGTTTCGGTCCGGAAATACATAAAATTTCAATTTTATCGCGTTGTAACGAAAACTACCCTTTTTAATAAAATGGTAACGACTATTTTTCCCAAAAAGGTTGACTTTAGTAAGATGGTAGCTGTCACTTTGATGTCTGTCAATTACGCGAACCTTGGCAACATACTTGGCAAAGTCACGATCAAAAGAGCTCAACACGTTCATTGCCAAGTCAATTGTATTGACATTATATATATATATATATATATATACATATATATATATATATATACATATATATATATATATATTGTATATTTGCATACCTTAAATACGTAGAGTGTAATTGGGACTTAGAATCTAAGAACATCTGTGTACATAACCTACATTCTTGCAAATAAAAGATTCATTCGTTCATTCAAAATGCAATACTTATACAGATGGCCAAAAGAAAAAAAAAATCCTTTCCTTAGTGGTCATAACTAAAACCAAAAGCCAATACGCTACGGCAGCAATTTTGTAGCTCGAATAATATCGTATGGGACCATCACGCGACGTCGCGTGACTGGCCACAGCGTATACATATGTGGCAATCAACGTGTTAATGCACTTTAGTAATCACAATAAATATGTAGTTTACATGAAAATTTAAAATATCTTCAAATCTAAGCCGGATTTGACTGGGATTAATTAATATAACATTTTTGCTCCTAATGACATAAGACTCCTAATGACATTTCTCTGTTTAGCCTAATGGTTGACAGGACGAGAATGCCTTTATGGCATTAAGTCCGCCATTTGTACTTTCTTGTATTGTGCAATAAAGTTTAAATAAATAAATAATTAAATAAGAATGCGTGGTTAAAACCTTTTGGATTCCTAAAGGGCACCGTGTATTTAGTTGTACATGCACTTGTAAAACGACACTTGGTGTACACGCAAATCGACAGGTTTTCAATAGATTAACGTGAGAACGCGCATACCTACTCATGTCCGTGTGTATTAGCTTCGTTACGAGTGAATGATTGCCTTTGCAATTTGCATAACTGCAGATTTTGTCACGTAAGTGATTAACTATAATGTATAGATATTTTTTGATAAGGTATAATATCATCAATATAAAAGGAGAACACAGCCAATCTAATTGCAAACCTGCCCACCGGGTCAGATTTGGGCTATTACATTTAAGTGGGTTTTATACATATTCAGTCACTTTTTGTGTTGTGATGTGTGGAAATCGTGTAAATATATGTCAATACTTAGATTTTATACTCAAAAAGATATATATATAAGATACTAATTTTGTATAATACCTATTTTCTTCTATTTTCGTGATTATTACTCATTCCAATAAAAAACTGTACCAAACAAACCAAACCTTCAATTAAGTTTGATAATCTTTAATCCTTGCTAAAGATATTTTCCCAAAACGCTACGCGAGGCTATTGAGATTAAAAAGCATCCTAATTTCAATAGAGAAGATGGGTTGTCGCTACCACCAGCTTGGGATCCTGTCTGTAATACATCTCATCAAGGAACAAGCAAGACACAGGGCTGCAGAATCTTAATTTCCGAACGGTGTAAAAATATCTTAAATGTTAAAAACTAGTGTGTTTGTTTTTTTGAGGTAGCGTGGGATTTTTTCTTTGCAGCGTTTCTTTCCTCCTCAGTATGCCTCATTTTGCGAAATGCTGCTGGTAAACTATTAAAATAAAATAATTAACCCCTTGTGGCACATGTGTAACTGTCTTTTCAGATTAGGCTCATCTGGCATTTAAATAAACACCTTTATTTGTTTTCTCAAAGTGGGTAGTTTGCGCAAATTGTAACTTAGACAGAGAAAAATATATCTTTTCTCAGTTAACCCGTGAACATGGAACGGAAATCTAGTCAGAATCTACAAACAGTTTATTTTTATCTGGATAGATATATCTGAAGGAATAAATAAAAAGTTAGCTGTCATTGTATTTTTTTGTCAATGTCATGGTGTGGAGTTATGATATATTTGTTGCTGACATAGACAAGCAGACATAAAAAATAATATTTTAGATTTTTTTCGTGGGTTGTGCTATAAGAACTACCTTTATACCAAATCTCAAATTACTAAGGACAACTGAATGTATCCTAAATCCTAATAGGTATTCCGTGGACGGCAGTTTATATGGAAACACCTTTTCTAATGACTGTATCTTTGAATTTCTTTGACTTAGAAGCTTAATTTTTTTAAAAGCTCTAGGGACCGCAGACATAAGTATTTAATGTTAATTTCAACTTGATACATCCACTCGTTCCTGAAAAAAAGGGTCTGAACGGACAGACAAACAACAAAGGGATCCTATAAGGGTTCTGTTTTTCCTTGTAAGGTAACCCTAAAAATGCTTAAAATTTAAAAGAAGTTTTAAATGAAATGTAAAAAGTAATATTTTAGAGAATTCAAAGTATTATGGTTTTAAACATAGTAGGTATACACAACATGGTTGAGCCGTCGTCCTTCAACGAGTCGGCAACCTTTGGGTAAACTATTCTTAATCTCAAACAACCTACGTCAGAGAACAGGTATCTTACACAAAACATACCAATAAAACTGTTTAACAGAAAGGTGTTTTAAGCGGTTGCAAACTAAGTTGTACAATTTTATCGAATCAATATCTATACTATTATAAAGTTATAAAAATGAAATGTCTGTACATTGAAGATATTCTCCGTCGTTAAAACGAAAAATGTTTTTTTTAAATATTTTCTTCTGTTTCCGCGATTATTACTCATTGAAATAAAACAATTTAACGGATTATATCGCGTATATTATCTCATTTTAGTTCCCGACGTTTCGGAAGCTTTCCAGCTTTCCATGGTCACGGGAGGACTTTTTTTTTTCACGGAGGGTGTTTGTTTTAATTTTTTGTATGTTTGTGTACGCGATTTGTTGTTTTTTGTATACGCGATTGAGCCCCGTTTTGTTGTGTTGTGACAATATTTTCATATATCACTGTAGTCTCCACGCTGGCCCAGTCCGGATCGGAGACTTCACATACACTCTTGAATTTCTTCGCAGATGTATGCAGGTTTCCTCGCGATGCGTCCCTTCAACGAAAAGGTAGCAGTAAGTATCAAATGGCATTCCGTTCATAAATTCCAAGAAACTCAGTACAGGCTGGATTCGAACTCGCGACCTCCTGTTTGAAAGTCGCACGCTTGAACCATTCAGCTACCGACGCTACTTACCTCTCATCCATGAGAGGCCTGTGCCCAGTAGTGGAAGGTTTATATAAATGGAACAATCCAGTTGCGTTAAGTTTGCACCTCATTTGTACGCAACGCTATAGGTAGGTAGCAGGTGCAAACTTAATTTACGGTTAATTAAGTGGTAAAGTTAAGAGAAAATTTGATCCTCGGTGTGCGAGTCCGACTCGCACTTGGCCGGTATTACTTCTAGTTGGGTAAAAAATATCCTATAATAATCCTAAGATATTTAGTTATCGTTGTACCAGAATTGGTTGAGATCCGTTTTTACGCGATGAGGCCGCAAAAATATTCCGACCGAGAAAATGGCGATGTTATGTTCAATACTTCGTAGTAGGTTATTTATACACATAAGATAACGTCATGGATGGTTAAACATAAAAACCATGGAGTATTGGTAAGAAGGACAAACTGATATAGGAAAACAGAAGTGTCCAGCGAAATTCAGCAAATAATAGTTCCAAATCCGTCCAGAATGGCACTAGAGTAGGACGTGCTTGAAATGAATGTAGCCGTTGCTTCTCCAGTTCCGGTCATGTCATCAACTAATTTCAAAACCATTTTTATCGAAATGTTACTCAATCCCTCGTTCTTCTTCTGATTTTGCTTGCATTGTTGTGATTTTAATGGCATGTGAAGGTAATAAAGCCACCAATTTCACCACTTTGGATATACAATGTGTGTCCGGCCTTTGCACAAACATGAAAAATATATGTTCATGAGGATATTTCTAACCGATGTACAAAATCTCATACCAAACTGCATAGTATTAACGAATAAATGACTGATTTACGATTCATACTTCGGAATAGCCTATATGTAGATATACGGTACATTTGGTAATTAAAGAGATGTCATAGGTCATGTTACTAATGTCACTTTTATTTTATCGTCATTGCATACAGCATGTCACTATAATTGTTTATTTTTTTTTAATTGAAATTGTAAAAAACATCTGATCAAATAATATATTATATTAGAAATTAGACCATTGCTGAGAAATAACTCTTTCGGGATTTCGGTATTTGTCCAGAAGCCAAAGACACGTTGTATATAGATTGTTCGCCTTGCCTCTATACTCCATAATAAAAACAGTTGTACAGAGATCAAGGTTGCCTATTACAACTCGCGAAATTTGCATAAAATTATAATTATTTTTAAACCAAGGTAGGGTCTTAGGTCTGACCTCACAAGTGCGTTTGACATCGTCTCAAGTCGTTTAAGTAACGTAACTTGTCACGTTAGTGAGTCATTTTTCGTTTCGTATTTCATAACTACATATATTTAAGTCTGTCAAGGATATGTAGACGTTTACCCGGATGCTCGATAACCAAAAATTTTCAAAGATTTGCATCACAAGCAAGCTCAGTTATATCTATCTATCAGCCACGGACGCCAGTGCTGAACATAGGCCTTCCTAGTTTGCCACAGGGTGCGATCCCGCGCAGACCGCATTCACTGACTCCCCGCGCCCCTACGTGGTCATTTGTCCACCTAGTACGTGCTTGAAGACGAAGGGCTTCGAACAGTGCGTGTTGCCAGTGATGAACTACGAAACTGAGACATGGTCCTTCACAATAGGACTCATAAGGCGGCTCAGAGTCACGCAACGTGCAATGGAAACGGCTATGCTCGGGTTTCTCTTCGTGATAGAATCTCAGTGTTATTTATTAATAACTACGAGGTGCCCGCAACTTCGTTAGCGGAGTAGAAAAAGTCATAACCCCTCTTCTTTTCGACACTGTAGTAGGGTAAAAAGTATTCTATTACCATCTGTGGATACCCAGCTACACGCGTATTAAAAATAGTTAAAATCTTTTTAGCCGATTTGACGTGATGAAGCCACAACGACACATACGAATATACAAACATACAAAAATAATTGAAAATATCTTCAATACAGTGCTCGCTAGTGAAAGGGAAACACACCTGACGCGTAATCAGGAAGTACCGGGTTCGAGTCCTGGTGTGACCACGTGCGAGAGCAATCGTATTTTTCTTTGCGCTTTGATTTGTATCTATATCGCAATATCTTCAATGTATATGTACAGACATTTCATTTTTACAACTTTATAATAGTATACTTATTGTAAGCCCTCTTACCACTAACTTTAATCAAATATATGCTGACGCACGAATATATTGCTAATAAGGCTTCTTATTGAGTACTTAAAACATGAAACTTTTGCCGCACAAGGCTTCTTCAGATTGCTTTGGCATGGCGTACCTATAGCGTATACTGAAGGTTAAGAAGGCAAAAGTTAGGCAACTTTATTACTTCACTAGAAAATGCCCGCAACTTCGTTCGCGCAGGAGAGAAAGTCATAACCCCTCTTTCTTTCGTCAGCATAGTCGGGTAAAAAGTATCCTATAGCTATCTGTGGATACCCAGCTACCCATGTTCCACAAATAGTTGAAAATGAGGCCGCAAAGACACCTACAAACATACAAAAAATACAAAAAAAAATCGTTTCGGGGACCTCCAAATAGTGCGTGACAATCATTTTTTTAAATATCTTCAATGTACAGACATTTCATTTTTACAACTTGATAAATAGTATAGATAAGCTTCACTCAAAAGTAAAAACAACTATGTATAACTCTACTTCTATATTCTCATGGGCTTACAAATCTTGATTACGAAATGTATTGATTTTTTTTTTGTATGTACCTACAGTAAGGAAGCCGGTAAAATGATCGATTAGTTATTATAGCTGGCAATAGGGAGTTGTGGAGATCTAGACGAGAGGCCTTTGCTCAGCAGTGGGACACTCGTAAAGGCTGTTAAAAAAAGTTTTATTACACAAGCTGCCCGCCCCGGTTTTGCCCGGGTGTAGTAAGAAAGAAGGTGAAACCTAAATTTCCCTTTACTTCATGGACCTTTAATGAAAAAAAAAGATCCTCCTTATATCATTTGTCTCACTAACTCACTTGGTATTTGGAGATTTTTGAACCCAAAGTACAGTTCTGTATATTTTCTACAATACAAATATTGTCCAGACAATTATAAACACAGAAAAACAGAATTAGCTAAATAGGTGGAGCCGTTCTGAAGTGATATGCGAACATTTCTTCAGTTGATTTATATTTATATATATACAGGGTGACAATTATCACGTGATATAAAATGTTACTTATCGAGGCTACGCACAATGACGATCAACTTTTAGTACGAGACCAAAATCGAAATCATTAAAACGAAATTGGACCCCCCATACTAATGGTTAGCTTCAAACATTGTATGGAGAAGTCGATTTTTTTTTAGAATTCGAAATTGGTCTCATACTAAAAGGTGATCGTTTTTGTGAGTAGCCTCGGAAAGTAACATTTTGTATTACGTCTTGTAGTGTATACACACATAAGATAAGATTAAAAAGGAACTGGAAAAGATAAGTTCTCGTTTGTCTCCTTTAAAGTTAAGGTTCAACTGTATTGTTTCCTCTGTATGTGTGCCATAAATAATGTATATTACATTCCAACATGAAATTTTATTGCACAATATATTACTTCTAATTACAATTACAAAACAAGCATTGATTAATCAATAATTTATCTATATATATAAACGTAAAAGTCCTGACTGACTGATTGACTCACTTAAATCAACGCCCAGCCCAAACCGTTCGACCTAGAGAGCTGATTTTTTCACAGTAGGTAGCTTTTGTAACATTAGTATCCACTAAGAAGGGTATTTTCAAAATTAAGCACCTAAAGGGGTGAAATGGGGGTCCAAAGTTTGTATGGGGAAACAAGATTAGATAGACTATTTTATTCGAAACTTCGCAGGAGTATTTCTAACAATAAACGAGTAAACACGTGTTTCAGGTTTTTTGAGAATTCAACTTCTTAGGGGATGAAATGAGGGTCCAAAGTTTGTATCGGGAAATCAGATCAGTTTCGACTATTTAATTCTAAACTTCACACGAGTATTTTTAACAATAAATGAGTAAATACGTGTTTCAGGGTTTTTGAAAATTTAACCCCCAAAAAGGGGAAATTTGGTTAAAAAGTCGAAAAGTCGACATGCGTATTATTTCTTTGGTTTATCCGGTGGCTGATTACGAAAACAACAACGATTTTAAAATCCGACGTGGCGGACGTGAAATGCTATCTCCCCTGTCGGGGTGCGATAGGGTTGAAATGTCAAAATATCAATATGGGTGTCGTTTTTATGGTTATTTGGGACGTTAATTACGAAAATGGCATCGATTTTGAAATACAATTTAGTGGACGTGAAATATCATCTCCGTGTTGGTGCGCGATGGGGTTGAAATATCAAAATATCAATATGGGTGTCGTTTATATGGTTTTTAGGGACGTTAATTACGAAAATGGCATCGATTTTGAAATCTGCCGAGGTGTGACGGGGTTGAAATGCCTAAATCAACTTAGTTCCACGGCTCATTTAATTTGGGTGAGTCACAATCGTTTTATTAAAAAAAACTGATACACTTGGCGTCAAAAACTACTATATTTTTTCCGTCTACCATAACTGTAACTACAGATGTTATACCACTTATAGCCAAAACAGCGAGATGTGTAAAAGCGTATAAAAAGAGTGAATCCCAGCAACATAAATTTCATGTAAAGTTCGCGGCTAAGACTCATAGGCTCATTAACGCTTTCGCTGTAAAAAACATATCGGATCCCAGGAATAGCCAAGCCCCTAAGCTCTGACTTTACTAGCCCTACACCTTGCTTAAAATACAGCTTAGCCGTTTTACACATCGTTATATTTCAATCGTTTTAAATTTCGGGTAATAATCGCAAAACCAAAAATAATAAAATCAGCAGGTGACCTTACGTTTCTTGAGAAAAACCTTTCTTATATATATTTACCCTTGTTTTATGTCTGTACAAAGGCACAGGTTACACTTACGTAGGTAGTAATTCATGTAGGTATTGTAGGGTTGTTACTATAGCGATGAAATATAATAAAGTTGTAGCTACACAGGCGGTCGCCGGTCGGTTGAAGATAATGTATTGTGAGACCCGGCTATTCGTCGGGAGAAAAAAGATAGTACGTAGTAATGTGTAAAATATAATAAAAAATGATTGTATACAAATAAAAACATAAACTAAACGGGATCGGGATGTCAATAATCGGAAATCACTGGCCTTATCTGAACAGGGAGGTTGTGGAGATTCAGTTTCCTTTCCAATTTTTCACACTTCATGGTTGCTTCAAATCAACCTAAGTCTTATTTCTTCATGGTCAAGACCAGTGAAAACGAAATAAGACTTGGATTGAGTTGAACAGAACACTACAGGACAATAAAGAAAAATAAATTAACCTATACAAAATGTATCTGCAAAGTGGCAGCCCTTGTGGATATTTAATCCAACACAGTATTGCAATCACTATACATAACAGCTCTTACAATTTTAAGGACACAGTCAATAGCACATCAATTAATGATATGTTAAAATCTCAGATCTTTCATCATTGGTGCACCGCAAGTTCGAACCAAGCTAGTCAAGACCTGTCTCCCAGAAACAAAAGACAATCTCCAATTTTTTCGATGCATTTTATTACTGGCCAGTATTGTGCCAGGAAGGTTTGACGCGTCACAAGGTATGTGCACCTCCTTGAAATGTAACACGGTTCCCCTTCTACCTAGCGTCCCTATTGTAGTACCTACGTAATTTTTATCGCATTGTATCCAGACCAGACATTATGTCACGTGGCGAGGAGCTCAGATATTATGACCGGGTAGTAACAATATTTCACATAACTAAAATCTATGGATACTTGACTTCAAATAAGCCTTCGGGTGACATAAATGTACACCCAAAATGTTCATACCTTTCTCCTACTTAGGGGTGGGATGCTTCTCCAAACTTATATATATAAATTATAAATTTAATAAAGATAAAGACCGCCCTAAAAACAGTAACAGACTACGTAATTACCCGTACCCTATTTGGTCAAACATGGTAGATATTAATCGGAGATACCTCGTAATGAGCGCATAAAGAATGTCAAGATCTAACTCGGTTTCTTCATCTCGGTAGTTCTCCATAAATGAGGTCTTGCATAAAAACCCTCTGCATCACCGCCATGTCAGGGCGGAAAATATTGAGCTCTGATTGGTTCATTAACTGACGCTGGTCATAGACCAGTCAAAAACTAGTGTTAATATTTTCTTCTGTTTCCGCGATTATTACTCATTGAAATAAAACAATTTAACGGATTATATCGCGTATATTATCTCATTTTAGTTCCCGACGTTTCGGAATCTTTCCAGCTTTCCATGGTCACGGATGGACTGCGAAAAGATGTATTTTCCTCTGTCAAAGTTACAATTTGTGCAAACTACCCATTTTTGAAAAACAAATAAAGGTGTACATACATGCCAGATGGGCCTAAGCTGTAAAGACAGTTACACATGTGCCAGAAGGGCTTAATTATTTTATTCTAATAATTTACCAAGCAGCATTTCACAAATAAGGCATACTGAGGAGAAAAGAAACGCTGCAAAGAAAAACTCCCAGCGGGCCTATGATGGTTGCGTTTGTCACGCGATAAATAAGTGACATAGCTGCCGTCACCTTCTGACACGTATGTGAGTGCGAGAGTGACAGGCGCGTTATCATATCATTTATCGCGTGATAAACGCGACCATCATAGGCCCGCTGGCATTACTAATTATAATATTTAAAAAAACAGAGAATATTAAACTACTTTTTAAACAGATAAGATATTTTACACCGTTCGGAAACTAAAATGAGATAATATACGCGATATAATCCGTTAAATTGTTTTATTTCAATAAAAAACTAGTGTTGTAATTTTAACCAGCTTATTGCTGCATTCATAAAACATTTAAATATAATCCCAATGTTGCCATTTACAATCGTAAATATTGGCAAACTAGGGCTGCGTTCGTGATATATTTGTGTCTTTTAATTGTATGTCTACTTTAAATCAATCAAGTCATGGCAAGAACATATAACCCTCTTTCTGACCAATCGGGTAAAAATCATAAACAGTTATAGGAAAGAGTAAACGTGATTAAAGAAGAATGGTTGGAAATATTCAGACATGTATACCTCAAAGCTGCTGTTGCAAATATATCTGTACTTAGTGCAACGACGACTATACTAGAGCCAAAATCAACTGAACTTTAATAATATTTTATGCAACTGTTGTATAATAGGGCTCAATAAAGACGAGTGGCGTGGGTTGCGATGCGAGCCTTGGCGACCTTGGCGAGCATCGCAAGTAAAGACACCACGAGTGTTTTTTGACACAATTATACAACGTTGCATACATTAGTTTTTCTACGACTAAGGGGCCGTTCACTAATTATGTAAGGGCAATAGCGAGTATCGCAAAAAAAGCCGCCACGAGCGTGTTTTAGACCGAATTATACAACGTTGCAAACAACAATTTTTCTACGACTAAAGGGCCATTCTTTAATTACGTAAGGACAATCGCAAGTATCGCAAAGGAAGACGCCACGAGCGTTTCTTGCCCGAATTATACAAGGTAGTCCTTGGTTTTTAAACTGAGCGAATCGGCCACTGTATTCTTTAAGCCGATTAGCTCAGTTTAAGACAAAAGCCAATAGTTTTTCTACAACTAAGGGGCCATTCATTAATTACGACAGATTTTTCGAACCCCTTCCCCCTGAGATTAGAAATAATAGTAATGAATTCGAGGTACGATCCAAACCCAATCCACGCCATCCAAAGAGAGCGCTTGATTTAATACCATCTTATCACAGGGTAAGGCTGGCCAAACGCTCTCCTAATGCTATGGGGTGTATATTATATAATAAATTACCATACTGCATTAAAAATATAAAATCCTACGATGTATTCCGTCTACGTCTGAGAACACTGTTGTTGGATCGGACACTATACAGTATCAAGGAATACCTTAATAATGATTATGCTCACTTTGACATTGAAATGATAAAATCAATAAATAGTAATAGGTAATATAATATTATTTGTTCATTGTTTAGTATAAAACTTTTGACATAACAAATTTTGAAATACATATATTCCAGAAGCTTTCCGACTACACTAAATTTCTTAATAATAATTTATAAACTTTATATAATATGGTAAGTAATAAGAATACTGTGTAAAACTCGTAATTCAGTAAAATGTGTAAATAATGGTAATTTACGAATGGTATATTTTAATGTAATGATTAACGAATGACGATACATGCTTTATATTATTAACATTATTGTGTATAACGAAATGTTAAATGTATGTCTGGCAATAACTATTTCTTTCTTTCTTTCTTTTCAGGGATCTCTACGTAATTAATGAATGACCCCTAAGCACTTTTTAATAAAACACAAAAAGTCTAAATATTTATATTTGCGCCGAAATTTTTCTAGCAGCAAATTATTTGATACTTCTTGCGCCATGACACAAATTTCTTCAGTAGTAAGTACAATTAGGCTCGTCTTCCTAATTTTTTCTCACTTTCAACAGTTTATAACAAGAAAACAACCAACAACTTCAAGATGAATAAAATTTAGCGCCACGAAGAAAATTAAAAAGCGAGCTGTCAAACAATATCTATGGCTTTCTTCTTTTTTAAATTCGCGTATACTTGCCAGTGATAAAAACATGTTATGATTTGAAAAGAAAATAGGCGATAAAATATGTGTACGTAAATAGTAAAAAATGTTTTTTTTTAAGTTGGCAGCATTTACGTACATTACTTTTTTTTTAATTGAACGGTATGAATTCAGCGGTTTGTTAAGTTGGTAATATAAATAATTTCATATAACATTAGTTTAAGACTCACTGAATATAAATTATTAGATTGAAATTTTGTACTCTGTGGCACCAAGGAATACGTTAATAGCGACATTGTGACACGCTCAGCAATGCTTTTTTGGGAAAGAGACTATAGAGTTTTGCAAGTCTTAAGTAATGTATGTCTTTCACAGACTAATAAGAGATACTACGTATCAGACTGCCAACTCAGAAACAAATATTATTTGCACTAGGCAACTATATTTAATCTGTACGATTAGTGTTGACTGACGTTAATTTTTTTTTTTCTATTCGAGATTGCAATATGGCAAGGGATGGTAACGTATTCAGCCAAAGTGGTCTAGGTTCATTGAATGAGGTCTAATATTTAGAATGAATAGTTCCCGGCACGTACATTTGAACACGTAACTTCAGTAATTGTATTTACGTGATCAAATTATATGTTGAGAATTATACCTCAGTGGCAAAAAATAAAACACACATTATTTGTTAAAAGATTTATTTTTCAATTTCTTTTTAAATTTGTCGTAAGCTTTCTTCTGTATTGAGTCTGTCCCCTTTAATATTTTGTTGGTTATGTTGCACCAATTCATAATTGTAAATCGGACAGTCAGAGCAATGAAATGACTGAGAATAGTTTTGTGCTCGGCGCAGTCAAATAAACAAAATAAATTCTTTGGACATAATGTTTGCTAGTTCTGCGGGCGATAATTTTGCAAGATCATCACGATTTAAATACTTCAACCACTAAGTATTTTCTCAGAGCACGGGAAATGGTGTAAAAGAGCGTCCTTTCGCAAAGTTCTACAAACACAGCACTCGTAAAACATTTTGCAAAAAGCAAGACAGGATAAACACAAGGACATCACTCGATAACACATAACTGTGACAGTGACAGAATGAATTTCGACAAATAATATATAGATGACTAGACGAGTGCATTGACAAAGCAACAGCTAATCACAGCAGAGAAAAACGTCAGTCAACATTAAAAACAACATGGCGCTAACGTACGCGTTTTGTTATACGAAGATTACCAGCTGTGGTTGGTAACCATTTAAATGACAGAAAGATTAGAAGTACAGGAGTAGAAAAAGTCATAAATATTAAGTCAACCTTCTCGGACGCGCTGTGGAAGAAACAGCAAGTGTAAGCGAGTGGTCCGACTTAGTGTTTATGACTACATTTGTGTCGTTGACATTCAATTGATTTTTGCCCTACAACAGCGATTCTGTCGCGCGAAAAATATTGATGTGCCTTTTTTTTCAATACAGTGCGTGGAAAACGAAATATAGTGTGTTGCGCTACTCTGAAGTAGCGCCCAGACATGCTAGCCCAGCTACCACTACAGCTAGTCTAAAATAACTGCATCTGTAGCAAAACTGTAATAATCGACTCTTTTTTGGGACAAATGTATATGTTCTTTCCTTTCAATACAGTACGAGGAAGATGGGTGATGCTATGTCGCGCGATGAGTGAAGTCATGGCATCACCCGTTTCCATACGCTAAGTATATTATACGGAGCGGAAAGAGATGGAAAACATTTATCAAACGACGCAGTCGTGCGTCAAAGATGTGCTAGAGGTACCAGTGTAGCAGCATCTTAAGCAACGAACATTAAAATTAATGTTGCTACGAGTAAGTAGGCAGAGTCATTTCATGTCTAAGGTCAGGATAGACGAGACCTGAATGTTAAAATGAATGACTGGTACTATAAAATACGTGTACATGCATATATTTTGCGCTGATAGTTTGATTGAGGCGGAATACCGCAATGTAATCAAAATTAATATACCGAATGCCGCAATACGAGTATAATGGAACTGAATGGTACTAGTATATGGAGACTGAAATGTCATATCTTGTGTAGTGTAGTGGATCATAATATTATTGCTGTGTTCCGGGGAATTATTCGACATTATGCCTAGATAGAGTCTCCTTCTCGACAGGGTACTCATCCACACACCTTGGACCCAAAATTGTCGCGCACCGCGCAGTATCAAATATTTCTTCTACCGCGCACACTCCGAGTGTGGAATGACCTCTCTGCTGCAGTATTCCCTGGTGGTTATATGGAGTTCTTCAAGAGGGGAGTGAATTGGTTTTTATAGGGTCGGCAACACGCACGTAATGACACTGGCGTTGTAAACCTTATAGGCTGCGGTGACTGCTTATAAGATAAGCCAGTCCGTACGCTTGTTTTCCACCTTAGGTATTATGATAAGAAAATATGTCATCAAAATTCCTAAAAGGTATTATAATAAATACTAAGGCTGAAGATGAGACCCAAACTTCCATTTACTGTATACAATGGATCTTGTATTTTTTTTAAAGATATTCCTCATATTTTTTGTCACTCACTTCTTATATTTCTTATTCAAACCCAAAATTTATTCCGCTATAGGTAGAACAGAAATTCTAGAAACAGGTCTTTTAAAAAGACAATTTTTACATCTCAATGTTACCACTCAAGTCAAATTGTCTAAACCTGGGTGTGTTGCAACTATCTGGCCGAGAAATTGCAGGAAGGGGTGTTTTTTTTTATGATTTCCATGTATTTATTTTCTACTTTTAATTTATTTTAGTTTATTTCATTTCATCTCCTTTTGTTTCCATATATTTTATCGTGAATTATAATTATATTATTAAATATATAGTTGAGACATTGTACTATGGCTAACCACAGATTACATAATGAAATCTTGAAAATCTGGTGTGACTTAGTTATATAGAGGTCAATTAATGACAAATGGAAAATTAAGCGTATATTATTACTAGATTTTTTTAAAATAAATCTGATGATGCAGAATTGTTAAGGAAGTCTATTCCTATATTTGGTGCTCATATCTCCACCTGTTACTGTAAAGTGGAACATTCCAATTGCGACAGATTCCTAATTTAAATATTTTATATAGAATTTAATTATGGGCGCTTTCTAGTCAGGATTATTTACGTGATATAATCCGTTTCACTTGTTTTATTTATAACTAGACTAGAAGATGCCTGCAACTTTCGTTCACAGATAAGAAAAAGTCATAACCCCTTGTTTTTTCTTCAGCATCGTCGGGTAAAAAGTATCCTATAACCATCTGGAGATACCCTACCCATGTACCAGAGTTTTTTGTTTGTTTAGCCGATTTGGCGTGATGAAGCCGCAACGACACATAAAAACATACATAAAATCTGGAGATACCCGTGTACCAAGAATAGTTGAAATTCGTTTAGGCGATTTGGCGTGATGAAGCCACAACGAAACATACCCACAAACATCCAAAAACGTCCAATTTTTTTTTTACATTTGGTGACCGCCAAACAGTCGGATACATTTTTTTTTTCACTTCTCCTGCTCAAAAAGCACGTCATATTAGCTTCGCGAAGCGAGACTAAAATAGTACATTTAGCCCCTAGGGTTTATAAGAAAGCCATATAATCCCTTACAAATTTCTAGAACACTGAAAAAAAAAACTTTCGGCCAGCTACATACTCCTTACGAATAATTAAAAACAAACAAACCAACCTGATCAGATTGGCCAAACATTCTGATAGAATTGCTCAAACTGTACTATTAGTTTTCATGAAATATACAGTATTAATGTTGTCTTGTTTATTTTCTCGCAGTCGAAGTGAAAAGCAGAGTGTTTAACACGTGGCTAAAAGCCATTACGACACTCAGACATATTTGTCGTCGCTCACTTCGTGAGCTCGTCCAAATAATCACTTCGTGTCATAATGGCTTATTTTAGCCCCTTGTCAAACAATCTACTATTTTAAATATCGTCAATGTACAGACATTTCATTTTAACACTATTATAATAGCATAGACTAGTAGGTGCCCGCAACCTCGTTCCTGCACGAGAAAAAAATTCAAAACCATGGTTTTTGCTTCAGCATTACCATACCTGCCAGGAAAATGGATGAGATCCAAGAACACTGACTCCTCCGCGAACGAAGTTGCATTAACCGATTACCTGGTTAGGTAATAAAAATAATCCAAAATATGTTTTTGCCTAAAACTTAACTAACTTTTTTACATTGGCCAAAATGCTATTTTATTTAAAACGTCACTTACGAAACCGTCTGTTACCGAATTCGGTTTAGCACTAATGGATTCATACGCAACGAAATTTCTTATAGTCTTGCATTGTAACGGAGTCTTATTTCATAGCAATCTTGAGGTAACTGCGATAAAATGAGGTAACTTGAGATGAACTCAATTTGCATGCAGATCATTCTTATTGAGCAATTTTGGCGGTATTTGTAATTACTTATGACGTGTTAAGTATTAAAATTGTATCAATCGTTCTAAAGATCAAACTGGTATTTAAAACTAATTCGTGCCTATTAAATATATTTTCGAAGGATATTCCTCTCATGTATTTTTCTGTCATATACTGATACTCGCTTTTATGTAACTTATTCCACCAATTTGTACTTTTGTGGACATCTGCTGTAGTATTTTTAAGTTATCCTCTAGCCGCCCAGAGGCCTTTTAAAGGGCCTTCAGTTCCGTTGGATTTTAAATCTACTGTAAATGAAAAAAAAAATTAATGGGGCGGCAGAAGGTGATTTTTTGTTTTTCATATTTTCATGTACCTATTTGTATTGCTGTTGTGTTATGTACCTAAAATAAAATAAAAAAAATTCAAATACGTAATAATTATTCACAGGTTTTTTTTTGTAAACTAAACATAACAAAGCATCAAAACCAATCGAATTATGGTTTAACGATGCCATTGTAACATTAAGTACATAAAAAAGCAGAATAACTGAAAAATAAATAAAACTAAAAAAACTCACATTAATTCAGCTAACCCTATTCACACTATTCACAGCCACCTTGAATCCAAACAACACTATCACAGCACTAAAAAAACACTTCAAATTTCGAATCTTAAACCGCGCGTCCAACCGTCGCTGCGATTTGTTAGCACTGAACTTGAATGCGCGCGCGCAACAAGCGATCTTGCTTACCTTCAATCATACACGTATCAAAGAGAACCTTCTTACTGGAGGCATAAGGCAACTTCGTTCCTAAGGTCAGCAGAACGTGTTTTCTTTACGTCATAGAATAATAGCTTGGATTTTTACTCATGGGTTTCCATGATTTTTAAATGACGTACATTTCGAATATTATAATCATAACGATTTTATAACTCCTTTTTTTAGTTTTAGTGTAGAATATTTTAGTTATTTTAATATAAATAAAATAAAATAAATAAATATTAGGGACAATCTTACACAAATCGAGTCCGAAACTAAGCAATCCTTGTATAGGTACTAGCGACGATATACATAATATGTATAATGACTCATTATAATACTTGAATACATAGAAAATATCCAAGACCTAAGAACAAACATTCGTGCTCATTACACAAACACTTCCCGGCCAGGACAAGTGTTTGTGGAACCCGGGACCGCCAGCTTCGTAGGCCGTTGTGCAACCCACTAAGCCAAACGTGTCACCAATATGTATATTTAGTTTTAATTTATCTTATAATTTAGTTTAGGATTTTATATATTGTTATTAGATATATTTTAATACATACAAAAAATAGACTTTAAAAAAAAAGTAACTTAAAGCTATCTATCTATCAGCTTCGGAGGTTCACTGCTGAACATAGGCCTTCAACACAGCTCGCCACAGATTGCGATCCTGCGTAGACCGCATCCACCGACTCCCCGGGACCCACACGAGGTCATCTGTACACCTAGTTGGGACCGACCCACGCTGCGCTCTCCTATGCGTGGTGGCAACTCCAGGACTTTACTGCCCCAACGACCATCCGTTCTCCGGGCTACATGGCCCGCCCATTGCCACTTCAACGATGCAACCCTGCGATCTATGTCGGTTACTTTGGTTCTTCTACGGATATCCTCATTTCTTATTTTATCACGCAGATAATGTATATATCCATATCCATACTAATATTATAAATGCGAAAGTGTGTCTGTCTGTCTGTTACCTCTTCACGCTTAAACCGCTGAACCGATTTGGATGAAATTTGGTATGGAGATAGATTGAGTCCCGGGGAAGGACATAGGCTATTTTTTATCCCGGAAAATACCCTTATCCGCGATAAACGAATTTAAGGCGGACGAAGTCGCGGGCAAAAGCTAGTTATTAATAAGTATAAGTAATATATTGCAAATATTGTTTGCAGTTGTCATAGAAGTGAGTTAATAAAATAAAATTGGTATCTACGTATATTTTTAGTTAATCTTGTAAGGATTTATTGCATTAGCAGTCAAGATTTAGTAAAAATAGCGTATTATTTTAAAATAATTATGACATTGTATGGAAAATCACCATACATATGTTACCCAACATCAGTAAACAACTTTTTGTGCATTATGATTAGGTATATTTTTGACAGGATCTATAGGTACCTCCTTATTATAAAGTTTTGAAAATGAAATGTCTGTGGATAGCAAATATTTTTCTATGACATTTCATTTATAAACTACTAGCTTCTGCCCGCGACTTCGTCCGCCTTAAATTCGTTTATCGCGGATAAGGGTATTTTTCCGGGATAAAAGGTAGCCTATGTCCTTTCCCAGGACTCAAACTATCTCCATACCAAATTTCATCCAAATCAGTTCAGCGGTTTAAGCGTGAAGAGGTAACAGACAGACAGACAGACACACTTTCGCATTTATAATATTAGTATGGACTAAGGATTAAAGGTCACTGAATCTTTTTTTGTATATTTGTATGTATTTTTGCGGCGAAACCGGCTGAATGGATTTCAACCCTTGTTCGACACACGGGTAGCGGGTTATATGATACTTTTTACCCGACTAGGCTGAATCAAAAAAGTGGGCTATGGATAGCTGACCGTCCAAGAATTATGGGGTAGCATGACTACGGCAAATAAAAATAGGTTACAACTTTCATCCATAAGCGTGCAAAAACCTTAAATTAACTATTTTAAATAGATTGAAAGATTAATTGGCACTCGTAACAAGGTTGACTGATAGAAAATATCCTATAGCATTATGTCCACTTTTTGCATGATAAGTTCTTTGTTTTGTGCAGTCTACATTAATTAAACAAATAACTTACATAAAACCCTAACCTAACCCAACAGAAAGCAAAATAATTACCCTCCTTGGAAAAAAAACGTAACTACCATACATTTTCCACTAACATTCGTCTTTTAAGTTCCGATCAAATTACTGCTTACATTGCGTCGCAGAATATCATTTGTTATTTTGTTGCGATGATAAATGTGGGTCTTGAATTTCGCTATTACGATATTAACTTGCAATTAAAACCTAATGTCCATGTTATACGATCAACTAATCATATTTTTTGATCTGCAATATTGCGTAGATTACCTTCATTGTTATTGACCTTAAAGCATTTAACCAAAGTAGATGCCAACGGATACATTCTCCTCTGCCAAAGTACCTACCGGCGTTTCAATTTATATAATAAACTAGCTTCTGCCCGCGACTTCGTCCGCCTTAAATTCGTTTATCGCGGATAAGGGTATTTTTCCGGCATAAAAGGTAGCCTATGTCCTTCCCCGGTACTCAAACTATCTCCATACCAAATTTCATCCAAATCGGTTCAACGGTTTAAGCGTGAAGAGGTAACAGACAGACAGACAGACAGATAGACAGACAGACAGACAGACAGACAGACGGACAGACAGACACACACTCGCATTTATAATATTAGTATGGATGTATGTTTTTTTTGTTTGTAGGTGTTTTATAGTTCCGTACCAAAAAGGTACAAAAGGAACCCTTATGTTGCGACTCTGTCTGTCTGTCCGACTATTAGAGCGCCACATCTCAAAAACGACTGATGCTATCTATTTCAAATTTGTAATATTTATAAACATGGTCAACATGTATTGCCAAGGAAAAATTTAAAAATATATTTTTATTTTATAAGAAAAACGATGAATATGAGCGGGGGGGGGGCAAAAATTAAAAGTCTAGCTACTGGGTCAAGTAGGATATCATTTGAAAGAGCTTGACCTGCACATTTTCGAACAATTTTTTTTATATTTTTATCGTGATTACATTTTTTTTTTTATTAAGGAATTTGATTTAAAAAAGGGTCACAAATGAATATTTGACATTGTATTTCTACGAAACAGAAAAGTTATCTAAAATTCTCATTAAGTATTTGCATAAGTTAATTCCTTATTTCGTATATAGCGGCCTCAAATTTGCGTAGCATTGAACATTTTAACTAATTTTATCCAATTAGTTACCGACAGTAGTTTTCTGAAGAGCACCCGAATTTCGAGCCCTTGAAACTTTATGACGTTATATGAAAATCTAGTTGTTTAAATGTTCTTTCTCAAACATGCAATGAAATATTAACGTTGTGTTCCTTATAATATAATAGACCCCGAAGTCTCACATTTCGGGTGAGGGTCGACGAGGGGAACATAATCATAATTTCATACGAAATCGCGGGCCATGGCCTGCAAAGCGACCTTCTTTTGTTTCAATTCACTCCGAGCGCCGCTGCGCGCCAGGGTGCGCCGCGCCGCCCAAGCGGTGGCGAAAAGATCGAATAACTATGTATATTAAAATAACGATGTTGATGACGATGATGATGATGGTGATGGTGATGGTAGTGATGGTGGTGGTGGTGATGGTGATAGTGATGGTGGTGGTGGTGGTGGTGGTGGTGGTGGTGGTGGTGGTGATAGTGATGGTGATGGTGGTGGTGGTGGTGATGGTGATAGTGATGGTAGTGATGGTGGTGGTGGTGATGGTGATAGTGATGGTGATGGTGGTGGTGGTGGTGATGGTGGTAGTGGTGGTGATGGTGATGGCGTTGGTGATGATGATGGTGATGGCGATGGTGATGATGATGTATGAATGCAGTTTTTCAATATCGATGACATGGTTCCTATTTTATGAATAAAACAATTTAACGCGTACATTGTTTCATTTGAGTTCCCGCCGTTTCGGAAGCTTTTCAGCTTTCCATGGTCACGGGTGGACTGACAAAAGATATATTTTCTTCTCTCAAAGTTACAATTTGTGCATACTACCCACTTTGAAAAAACAAATAAAGGTGTACATACATGCCAGATGGGCCTAAGCTGTAAAAACAGTTACACATGTGCCAGAAGGGCTTAATTATTTTATTTTAATAATTTACCAAGCTTAATTGTCTTATAGTTTCAGACTTTCCCATACTTACTGATCTAAATGTGCCGCCCCGTATAAAAAAATATTGTTTTTTATTTCATCGCATGTTTGAGAAAAGCGCTCTACAAACCTCGTCGCGAACAGGAATTGTCGGCCTCGTTAACACTCGGCCATCTAAAACTAATCGGCCGGCAATCCCCTATTTCGCAGCCTCTGCGTACTATTTGTAGGTATCATATTTTTAAACAAAACCGCACTGAAAAGGTTTTTTTTCATTATTTTTAAATTATTAATACTATGCATCGTACATTACATTCAAATTCATATTTCTAGCAACACCTTTCAGTAAAAAAAAAAAAAATATTTAACGAAATATAACTTTCCTTCCCATCGGGCCGAAAAGTTCCTGAGTTTAAAATTTTGGTCCATAATTGAAGTCATCATAACGAATCACGTGAGTCCAAACTCTAGAGGTTTACTAGAAGCCACTGAAGAGTTCCAATATTCACCATCTGGCTCCATCATCAGACCTTCGACACCAAGTGCAATATACTCACTCTATTGGACTCATGAAACAGATCAAAAGAGCAGAAATAGCCACTGAACGATGGCCGTTGGAGCAGAAAAATCCTTGAGTGGTGACCACGTGGGAATCTCCAGCAAGATGGACCGACGATCTGGTTAACGTCACGGGAAATCGTTGAATGAGGGTGGCGCACGACCGGTCGTAGTGAAGAACCTTGGGGTAGGCCTTTGTCGAGCACTGCGCGGATGAGCCACTGTAGAGGTCCATCATACACCTGCAAACTAGACAAACAAATAAAACAAAACTGACAGGGGTCAACCCGTGAACACGGAAAGCTGAACGAACTGTTACGAGTGAAACTAATAAAAGCGTATGAGAAAAAGCTCGGAGCTTAAAATCAAAGAAGACAATTTTCCTTAGCTCCCATGGATTCCTTGAAAAATTCCACGATTTGTCTGAGACAAAGAAAGGCCAAATAAACTGCATTTTCAAGACTGTCTCCCCACGAAATCGGCTTCAATTTTACGGAATAAACCAACTTGGAATGCAACTATTTCGCTTGTCTAAGCTCAGGGCTGTCATTCTGAAAATCCGCGGTAAGTCGCCTTAAGGTGCGTCCACGCTTGTATCATTTGCTCGTATCCAAACACCGTGGCGTAGCATGACTGCGTATCGCACTGCTTGGACGCTCACTGTCAGCGCGGTGATTGTCCGATCTAAATGTGTGATACGCGTAGCAAAGCAACATGGATTTCGAGCGATCGGATCGGCACTACGTCCAAACGACACGCGATCATGCCACGGGACGAAGATCTGATCGGGCAAATGATACAAATGTGGACGCACCTTTAGAGTCGTTCCTAGGTAACGAGACACGGGAAGTAGTAGAATATGTTCTAGATCACCGGTCAACATTTATTGGTCCGCCAAGCAGGTGGTTTATGAATATGAAGCCAGAGGTGAGATCTATGATTACGAATAGTTGACACGTGCCTAGGGGTGACCCCTAACGTGTCAACTAATCTGACGATTATAACAGCGATGAGTCAGTCACCATTACGTTCGACAATGACACATATATTGCGAATACAATACCGAAACGACTACGGTTGCCAGATATTCGGAAATTGGCGGGATTCTCCCGAATTTTTTTATGTCCCGACTCCCGACAAAGTAAAAAATCTCCCGAAAATCATGAAAAAAAATTCTTTGTTGTCTTGTCACATGTTATGTATAGTATATTATATATGTATATGGTAATGAGGAAACCCTATTCAGTTTTTTTGTCTTAATTTTTATTTGTTTACTATAATTTGGTTTTATTTTTGTTTCTCCCGACATAAGTCCCAAAATCCAGAAAAATAATTTTCTTCTCCCAATATTAGGGTCTTTTGATCTGGCAACCCTAGGAACGACTCATAAAATATTGCAAATTCGTATTCGAATTTTAAATTTTGAGTTGCATTTTCTACTTTGTTACAAAGTGAATATGTTGCAAAGGAAATCTACGAATAATTGAAAACAAAACTGAACTGAAAAGGAATTTATTCGATATGTTACTTGATGCTGAGGGGGTATGTAAGTATTTGTGGGTCGGGGATACTTGCCAACTTCGGTCATATATAACCATATTTTTTAACCTTGTAATTTCATAAAAACAAGCTTCAAAGTGATGAAATCATTGCGCTAGTCAACAGGATATTTAAATCACGATTATGTATTGACGGTTCAGATCAATTTTTTTCACAGATAATGTTATGCAAATAAAAACAAAATAAACTAGGACAACATTAGAGAAATGCTCACAAATAGTGATCGTGACTAATCGTGATCCCTCATGATATGATAATACAATTTTATTTTACATTAGAATGAATAGCTATAAATTTTATTGACATTTAACAATACATACATTTCATAATTGTGTAGTGGAGATGAAAGATTCACAATAAAATCACGTTTCGCATGGCTAGTTATAAAAATAGCATAGGTTTATCTCAAAAACATTTTAGTATGAGATACTGAATAAAAGGCACGTTCACAAATATTGACATTCATAAAACAATTTCGTTGAATCATAACGATACGAATACTTATAACTTGTATGTATGATAGTTGCATTGACTTGCATTTTAACCACTATAACGACACGTTAGGCCAAGTTGGTTCCACAACGGCCTATGAAGCTGACGTTCTCGGGTTTGAATCCCTATGCTAGGCTTTAAACCACTAATGAAGCAATGAGGATGTAACATTCAAAAAGCCATGTTTTAAATCAAAGTATCTCAAATTGTATGTACAACCCCAAGCAATTCGTCTTCGACAAAAAATACGAAACACAGCTGTACGAGGATCCTGGGGAAGGTCTCAACCCGAGGGAGGTGAGAATCTTCACAAACGGGTCCAAAACAAGGTCAGGCACTGGCTCTGGAGCATTCTCAGAGGACCTAAACATACGCATCTCGACGTCATTAGGAGCTCACAACATAGTCTTCCAGGCAGAATGTATGGGCATTACTACAATGGCAGCACATGCAATCGTATCAAGGAAGATTATGGAGTACCCCATCCGGATACTCTGCGACAGCCAATCTGTTTTACAGGCTCTGCAGAGCTACACCGTTACCTCAGCACTAATATACAAGTGTCACCGAGCCCTCTCAGAGGTATGTGCCAATAACAGTATTACCCTGCAGTGGATCAAAGGCCACAGCAGTAACTCGCGTGGAAACTATGATCGATGTAGAGGGACCCGAACATTTTATACCTCTACTATTCGCCTGGCTGCGAAGCACACTGCGAAAAAACACGAAGATGAAACAGCAGCAATACTGGTTCAACTTAGACGCCTGCAGGCAGACCAGGGAGGCCATCCCGACAATCTGCCCCGGGCTGTCTCGTAAGCTGGGACAGCTAAAGAGGCAAATCAAATCAAATCAAAATATTTATTCAGTAAATAGGCTTATGCTAGTAGCTTTTTACAAGTAATTTTATAAGTAATTATACTAACCTAACCGAAGGTAACTTATACAAGTGCACCCTTATCATCTAAAAATTCATTAACAGTATAATATGTTTTTTGTAAAAGATGACGTTTAACATTAGAATTGAATCTAAGTATTCATTGACAGTTTGAGCATGTCAGATGGTAACTTATTATAAACCATACACAGTTCCCCATATACGACATATTTACTCTCTACGGAGACGATGTCCTGGAAAGGCTAATTTATTTTTATTTCTAGTGTTAAAATCGTGAATGTCGCTATTTAATTTAAACATTGCCAGATTTTTACGGTTGTACATAATATATTCATATATAAAATGTGAGGCAACAGTAAGGATGCCGATTTCTTTAAATCTATCTCTAAGAGAAACACGTGACCCTAAGTTGTAAATATGACGTATAGCACGTTTTTGTAAAACACAAATTGCATTTATGTCAGCGGCTTTGCCCCACAGCAAAATACCATAAGACATAACGCTATGAAAGTAGCCAAAATACACCTCTTCTTCCTCTTCGTCTTGCTGTTTTAACGTCTGCGAGCTGTTGAATTTTATTGCGTATGCAGCTGAACTGAGACTTCTTGCTAGAGTAGAAATATGTGAATTCTACTGTAATTCTGAGTCTAAAGTTATGCCAAGAAAACTATTTTATTTTCAAATTCAAGAATTTGTTCCTTAAGAATAATATGAGCGTTACTTAAATGCTGTACATTTAGGCAATGAGAATCGCATACATTTAGTTTTCTTTGCATTGAGGTGCAAATTAGTTTCGAGTCTTAGCCTCAGCTTACCTATATGGATATAGTTGTGGACATAATCGAAATGCTACGCTTGCTTTATTACTTGACTACAGGAATATTAGACACTTGTTTTTTTTATAAATTTATGCAATACATTTTTATTTGCTTTTGCGTTATCGCGCAGATCGATAGAATAACATTGAAAACCGGATTCGTTTGGTTCTAACAACGACTTAAGAATAATTAATAGATTCAGGCGTTTCTTTGTGGAATTCCATAACTACATGAATTGATTATAGTTCCTTTGTTTATCCGCGAAGTAGTGTCTCAGTTAGATGTGACAATAAATTGTGCTCACATGTGCATATTGCATGCGTTTCCACAAAAAACTTTTTTTCGGGTTGACGCCGGACCGTCAACATCTCCTGCAACTCCTGATGATGCTTCGTAGAGAGGCGAAACACGTGTCGAGGATTATACTGTTTGGTGGTGGTTTGGTGTATTTGCATGCGTATTTTTTTGTGGAAACTGCATGAAAATATGCGCATGTGAGCACAATTTATTATCACATCTAACCAAGAGAGTATTTCGCGGAATAGCAAAGGAAATACAATACATTCATTTAACGACTTAAGATATCATTATGAAAAGTCGGCACATACGACAACATAGTCGGCACATACAATCTGGGCGACATATACAACGGCCTACGAAGCTGGGTCCCGGGTTCGAATCCCGGCCAGGGCAACGCTTGTTCGCCTCTTTCAGGGTTGACGTCCATTCCTTGCATATATACACCAAAGTCGGTCTTATAACCGTCTTGTAGATCTTAGTTCTTCTGCGTCTTAGACGTTAGTATTTTATGAAGGGGTGCTGATCATTTTAAGTCATTTTGAATCAATTTCCTCTTGCCTTTGGTTGGTATCCATTACTATGCATCCAAGGTACTTAAAATATAACACACCTTTATTGGTGGTCCCGTCCTCAGTAAGGTCCAATATACTAACCAGAGTTTGGGTTATTATACCACAGCAGATTACAGAAAAAGAAAATATCTTGATAAATAACAAAATGTAATTCATTGTCTTTCTATATCGCGTGACGAAAATACTTATTGTGAGAATGCTCCTAGATTATACTATAAACACTACTTATTCTAGGAGTATCCCGTGATTTGTTTCAAATTGACGATATATGTTTGGCTAAGAAGGTTGCACAACGGCTTACGAAGCTGACGGTCCCGGGTTTGAATCCCGGCCCGGGCAAGTAATGGACATTTCATTTTTTTTCCCTCTAATTTGATCGAACTATGTAATAATATTTCCAAAATTACGAGGGATGTTTAAATTATTTTTAATTTTAGCCACTGATTTTAATTTAAAAAACTAGTCTACTCATTCTAGAAGGGCCGAAGCGCAATTCGTGGAAGAATAATTTTTAAAAGTAAAAACTATTCTGCATCTGTGTGCTCATTGTGACAAGTGTCATAACTAGAGATGGTGAAAAGCGTTACAATTGAATTTCAATCACAGTGACTCTCGTACTAGTTGTAAAAAAATCACTGTGATTTTATTACCCACGACTAACCCAGACTTGCCACGTTAAAGTTACTTACTGTAATGTATTCAGATCATTATAACAATTTTACCGTGATTTTATCACACTTGTTTCTCACATAACCTACGTGAATTTGTAAACCTCCGTCGGGACCAGTCACAGTTATTCTTTTCTAGATCACTGTGATTTTTATTGTGTCGTTATTATTACCCGCTACTAGTTATGACACGAAACGTAAACTGTCAATATGACACGTTAATACTTTTTTTATTATTGCCAAAAACTTGAAGCAAAGGAATTAACTTTTACCTCCTAAAGATCACTATTTGCTAATAATATAATTTTTTTTCAATAATTAGTGATACCAAAATTCCAAAAATAATTTTAATGTGTTCAGAGAGCCCATATCTATGCGTAATATTTCAATTGTAGTCACTTTCAAAAAATAAAATGTTGTCCATTGAGTGACGAGCACGAATATCTGTTTCTGGGTCTTGGATGTTTTCTATTTATTTAAGTATTATATTTATCTAAATAAGCATATATATCGTCGCTTACCTATAGTATGTACAAGCTTAGCTTAGTTTGATACTAGGTTGATTTGTGTAAAATCGTCTCTGATGCCTATTTATTTTTATTTATAAATGATCATCTAAACACAGTGTGTTGACAATTCAATATCTTTGAAAGTATGTGAACGAATTTTATGTATGCCACTTTTGAAAATATGTATACAATTCTCAACTTATGTTTGCGGAGTAATCATAATCGGAGTGTTCATAACCATATGCATATTTTCAAACGTGACCGTACATAATCATGCTCATGCTCGGAATCGAATCAGAAATTAAGAAAAGAAAGAAAGAGAAGAACCAGAGTAACCGACATAGCTAAAAGAATTACAAAACTTAATGGGCAGGGCACATTGCTCTTAGAACTGAAGGCTACTGGGGTCGACGAGACGAGAAGTTGCAGCATGGTTAGCCCCTACAAGCTGGACTGATGACCTGATGGAAGTCACAGGAGTCTTGGATACGGGAACCGCAGGGCCGGCTATGGTGGCATTCGTTGACGGGGGCCTATGTCAAGCAGTGACCGTCTTTTGGCAGTGTGTTTTAGACTGGCATTTGTTTCAGATATATCAATGATGACTCCTTTAGCTTCTCTTCTTAGTCGGTCCCTCATGGCTGAGGATCGTGACCATGCCAAGTGGAGGGACATTACTGTTATGTCCCTCCACTTGGCGCGATCAAGGGCCATATGGGCAGCCCTCTGCATGGAACCACAAGCATTGTACATGGTGTCAGAACAGCTTGTCGGGATTCGACCTCTGGAACGATTGCCTTCGACTTGGCCCAGTAAAATGTTCCTTTCGAGGTTGTGCTGGTTAGATCGCATAATATGCCCGAAGAATTTGAGGATTCTCTCCTGGCAGATAGTTGAGAGCCGCTCTAGCTTACATAATTTTAATACGAAATCTGCTTGTTAGTTTGTATAATAACACAGCTATAGTAGGACGTTGTATCAAGACAAGCTGTCGCCCGACTTTGATAACTTTTCACCCTGAAGGATATAAGACTATCACGAAGGATAAGCAAAACATAATACTTGGGATGTGCGGATTGGCTAACGTACTGTTCTGGTACAGGCATTCTAAACCACTTAAGCGTACTTTCCATTTGTTACTTAGAACAGTGACGTCATAGAACTATTAATACATCTTAATGAACCTCATTTAATACATCATCAAGAGAAAACCAGTGATAATAGTTCTTTAGAACTGATAGTATTATTTACGTATCGGTCAGTAAAAAGCTATATGTCTAAAACGGGTTAGATCACAGACAGGTTATTTGTGTCAGGTACAAAGTTTTCCGAACTTGCTAGGTGAACCTGTGACCCTAACCCACACGTTTCGCCTTCCACGAATATGCCTAATTTCCTTCAACTCGTGCGAAAATTGGTCTTAAAACCAAAATGTCACTTTTAATTACGATAATGTAGCGACATGTGACGTTACTCTCCTAATTGTTTAGCCTTCTGGTTCCCGTCACGTGTTGATTGTCTTTAAGAGGCCATAGAAATTTTAATAAGTTTTCCATTCAAATAATGGCAAATATATTTATAAGTTTAACAAACTGATTGAATACAATATTGATACAAAGATCTAAGTAGAAAAGAAAATTTGATTGCGATCCACTGCAGTCTAAGCCGGAATCGATCCAGCGTCTCTGTTATACCGGAACAGCGCCCTATCCGTTAGACCTGTCACGATCACGCGTTTGGACGTTGCGCCGATCCAATCGCTCGAAATCCATGTTGCTACGCGTATCACACACTTAGATCAGTGAGCGTCCAAGCAGCGCGATACGCAGTCATGCCACGCCACGGTGATCGGATACGAGCAAATGATACAAGTGCGGACGCACCTTGATGTTTAATCAGTTTGCTGTCAATCAGTGTACTGAGCATTTAAAGGGTTAGATTAACTTCTTATAGTGACAGAATTACTTAGAAAAATCCTAATGATCTAGCTAGGCTATTAAAATAGTGACAAAAGCCCTTGTAAAACGGACATTTTTTTTTTTCTTCTATACTTCAATAAAGTTGTTGAAATAAAACTGCACATCAAATAATATAGTCACAGAAATAAGTAAAATGAGCTATACATATTTTTTTGTACTTTTTGATGATCAATTGATGATGATGAATGATATTTTCACCTCAACAGCTCAAACATGGAGGATTTGCTGCGAGCTAACAGTGTGCACAATGCGATTTTGCTAAGAGCGTGAGGCAGAGTAACTTTTTTTTACATGGTGAGTTATCATTTTTCAGTGCTGGATATATGACCGAATTGGAAATTTTTGAACATCGAAGAAGCACTTTGTCGCTTTCATATCCCAAATTTTTCAAGTTATACATTAGAATTTTAAAACTTTAGTCTGGTAAAAAGTATCTTATACTTAACTATAACCATCTGGTCACCCGCTGGTCAGCAAATATACTTACCTATGGTTATGGATGATTTGAGATCAATGTTATATTGATAGATTGATATGGTAACTTTTGGAGCCGTTTTGCGAGTTGTATAATGTATTTAATGGTGTCAAGATCAGCGCCGGTCCAGTTAGTGGATAAGCGAAATAACTGGTTTATTTTGAAGAATAATTAAACCTTGGTAATTTCTGCAATGTAAATATTGTTTGCAGTTTCTTAAGTTTCAAATTGTCGATGTACATTGTACAGGGTTCATTATGAAATTGAGCGCAGACCACTAGATTACTTTTTGTATGGGGCTACAACTCTGTTACTATGCTTATTACGAAAATTTCATAGGTTAGCTATGGTTTATTCCTGACAGTACATACACAACAACTTATTAATATTGCTTTTTGTGTACTATGTACGGAAAACGACTTATTTAGGCTGGGACAGTGTTACTAGCGAAAAAAATATTAATGACCCACACTCAAAGTTGAACTGCAAAGAGATTTTAATTTAAACTTACACGATTATCGCAACACAACAAAATGAGCTTTAGCTGCGTATAATTATGATTCATTTAATTACCTCGCGTTAGTAATACTTTGACGTTTCCGACGTCGCGTTATGTCTATCTATATAGTCTTGAAGGCACACATTTATACGCGATTAAGCCTCATTTTGATGTGTTGTTATAATTATACAGATATATATATATAATATATATATATCTAGTTTTGAACTTCATCATAATCATCATCATCATCATTTCAGCCATAGGACGTCCACTGCTGGTAACAGGCCTCCTCAATAGATTTCCACATGGGCCGGATAGAGGCGACCCGTATCCAGCGAGCCCCCGCAACCCTAACTAGGTGGTCGGACGGACCACCTTGCGGGAGGCCTTCCCACGCTGCGCTTGCCAGTACGAGGTTTTGAACTTATAACTTCGCCAGCCCAGCTTTAAGTTGTTTTATTATAATTTAGTGCAACCTATTGTGAAATCAAAAGTAGGATGACAATCTGGGCACGCCTGATCTAGTATATTTTTCTAGCAACTGCTTGTTTAGACACAGCACTTTTATTAATAATCCATAGTTATAGTACTATAACATACACTAATATCAAAATGCATGAGCATATAAGAGTGCGTTATACATTCCAGATAACCTTTGGAAGTTACGTAGGTACAGTACAAATTTGCAAATGATGTAAATGCCGAAAAGCTCGCATGCATGGTAACAAAAATTAAAGTGAGTGTGATACATAAGTACGACGGGAAACTCGAGTTATGATACTGATAGATACAATACTTTAACCGTGCATAAATTTAATACCATTATGTAAATTCGTTGCATAATGTTCATTTGGAGCGAACACGCTTTTCAATATTTCACAGTTCGCTATTTTGCACGTCCTTTTGCAGAGAAGCGCAGTTTTTTCGGCAATTACCTACTCAAAAACGGTATATTCGATCATGTTGAAAATAATTTTCCTTGTTAGTATTTGAAGCCTTATCATTGTAATTTTTTTCATAGTTTTTGGACAAAAAGTTTAGAAAATAGAAGGGGGAGGCCACAATTTATAATACTTTCGGATTATTTTCGAAAATATTCACACTTACACATGACACCTATATTCCAAATTCCATCAATATACATCTTGTAGTTTTTGATTAAAATGCCTGTGACATACGGACGGACGGACATGACGAAACTATAAGTGTTCCGTTTTTGCCATTTCGGCTACGGCTAAACCCTAAAACAGGTAGCTACTGTAGGTATGACCTACCGTACTAATTAGTTAATTTATTAATATTATATTACTGTCAATAGCAGACTCTCTGTATTGTTAGGTACAAGTACCTAAATGTACATAAGTACATAATGAAATAATGATCTTTATTCTGCAAGTAGGCCACAAGGGCACTTTTACAAGTCTGACACTACGGCGTTTCCCAAGAGGAGACCACTGAGGAGAAGAAAGCCGAAACAAACTCAACAGTCAGTATTTTTTTCGAAATAACTCTTATATCTATTACAATATTTGTACTTAGCCTATCTTAAATATATGTTTTGAGTATAAACTCAATGCGTAGTTCTTCAAGAAAACATATCAAAATTTATAAAAGTAAAAGAAAATCTAGAATATAAAAAAGTAAAAAAATATATATTTATTTAAAACAATTTACATACGTTTGATATGCCACCTTATAAGAACCGTGTCCCGGTAAAAGTAAATTGTTTGGTTTCTGTTTTGGACCATGCATTTTTGTCTCTTAAATAGTCCTCTACCCTATAATATGCCCTTGCCATAAGAGACTTTAAAGTACTTTTTGAGAGCTGGACACGTTAATTTTAAAGCATCATCTGGTAGCTTATTATATAAATGTATACATTGGCCTACGAATGATTTGGCTACTTTACGAACGCGGAACTTTCTTTACATACATTTCATTGCGGTCCATGTAAATTGTAACACCTCCTTGACACAATACTGGCCAGTAATAAATTGCATCGGGAAAATTTGAGTTCCACGATTGTCTTTTGTTTGTGGGAGTCAGGTCCCGACTCGTTTGACTTGAACTTATGCTGCGTAAAATATGAAAGAACTGACATTTAATAATTAAAATATATTACTAATTAATGTGCTGTTACAAAACTCTAAAACTGTAAAAATTGTACAGTATTTCGCAATATTGTGTTAGATTAAATATCTACAAGGGCTGCCACTTAGCAGGTACATTTTGTATATAGTTATTTTTCTTCATTTTCGTGTATTGTTCTGTTCAACTCAATCCAAGTCTAATTTCGTTTTCACTGGTCTTAACCATGAAGAAATAAGGCTTGGGTTGATTGGAACCACCCATTAAGTGGAGCATTTTTACAGCCCTTTCTTCTTCGCTGAAGTTTTTCACTGGAAACCTATCTGCAGTTACAGTCGCACCTCGGCCGACGGTTCCATCCAATGCCTTCCTGGAAAGCTGGAAATGGATAATTGGAAAGGGAACTGGATCTCCACAACCGTCCTACCTTCCTGCTCAGATAAGGCCAGTGATTTCCATTTAGTGCCGCGTACTGACTGAATCCCGTTTAGTTTAAGTTTTTATTTGTATATAGTTTATTTTCATTATATGTTTTAAATTACCACGTCCTATCTTTTATTCCCGACGACTAGCCGGGCTACAACATACTAGTATCTACGCAAAATAAAGCGCCTGTTTGAATAAAATATACAAAACTATTTAAGTCTATATCTAACCAGAAATTAACAAGGTGATAAATATTTAACCAAATCTAGACCCAGACTTTATCATGTGTCTGCTAACTTTGTCAAGACATGGAGGACAAAAGTTGATTCACCCACTTCGGCTTTTTTTCATGTACAGAGTTGACGGTACCCTGACTGACTGACGTATGGCAAGGCCTGTATTTAAGTATACTTTAAGTATGCATGTATGCCTGGATGTGAGGGTACCGACTGTATAACATACGCGCTATTGAGGTCTTTTGTCTGAAAAAGATAAGATCTTTAGTTTCTACAAATTTTAAATGTTCACGCCATCTAGCGCTACAATGCCAAACAACGACGTTTCAGTTTCAACTCTATGATAACGTTGCCGTTTACGCTTCATACCGTTTACCTTCATTGATGATGTCGCGGTTTAGACAAGCGCATATAGATGGCAGCACGTATCTTGTTTCATATTTTCTATGAGTTCAATGGTTCTGTTCGAGTGACCCAAAGAACTACATTTTATGCAGCGATAGTTCTCTTTAATTTAATACTATTTCTTATCTTTTTTTTATATTTTTAAACGACGTCAAAAAGACTTAAGAAATTATCTATTTAGGGTCGATTTCACCAACGTAGTATAAATCTTATTCCAGTAACAACTCATTTGACACTATGACCCATTGGAAATTTTGTCACACTTTTGTTTTTATGGCATCTGGACATCTTAGACCTCTTGGACATTTTAACACTCTGAGCAACATCCCCCTGAGGGAGTAAAGAGTTGGTGAAGGTCAGACAGAGCATGAGAAATCATACAGAAGCTCTATTACTAACACATGTTTAGCTACAGAACTATATAGCATAGAAATTGTACTGATGTTTTTCTAGTGCGCTGTGACTTTGTCATTTCAAGATCTAGATCAAATCACTCGTTGGTGCACTCAAAACTGTTTAATTCTCAACGCATCTAAATCAAAATTTACAATTTTGGGATCAAAAAACCAAATAGCAAAGATTCTTACTCAGGAACCCAATCTAGTCATTGATGGCGACAAGTTGGATTATGTAACAGAGGCTCGTAATCTAGGTGTGCATATGGATGGTATGCTGCATTTTGAAAAGCATGTTGCCGAGACTGTCCGTAACTCTCTTCCATTTGAAAGTCTTATACCAAGTCAGAAATTATTTAAACATTGATATGCGCATCAAATTATGTGACTCCTTAGCTCTTTCAAGACTGAACTACGCGGATTCCGTTTTAGGACAGTGCTTGCTATCACGAACAAAGAGGCTCATACAATGTCTCCAAAATGCCTGTGTCAGATTTTGTTACCCAGTCCCTCCTCGAGCTCACATCACGCCATTCGTAAACATGGGAGGTTTACTTAAGATGGAAGCTCGTCGAGCATATCACTTGGCTTCACTCTTGTTTGAAGTGATTAGGGAACGACAACCTCCATATCTCTTCTCTAAGTTAATATTTTCACGCGCGCACGAAAGACAGGCGATCCGGCTCGTATGCCCGCGACACGGTACGGCGGCGTTTCGTGGCAGTTTTCGGTATGCTGCTACGAAATGCTGGAACAATCTTCCACCACCTGTTTGTTTTTAAAAAACGTTTAAAGCAGTATCTTCTGGCGCAACAAATGTGTGCGGAGGGATAGCCTTGCTGGATTTGTCACGACTGTAAAGTTAAGGGCTGATTGCAACTTATACAATGCTAGCTTCTGCCCGCGACTTCGTCCGCCTTAAATTCGTTTATCGCGGGTAAGGGTATTTTTCCGGGATAAAAAGTAGCCTATGTCCTTCCCCGGAACTCAAAATATCTCCATACCAAATTTCATCCAAATCGGTTCAGCGGTTGAAGCGTAAAGAGGTAACAGACAGACAGACAGACACACTTTCGCATTTATAATATTAAGTATGGATTAGTATGGATAGATATCGTTCGGTGCTGTAAACGTTATATAGGTATCATTTTGCTTTTTTTAGTACTATTCCACACCCAGTTAAAAGTCATTCTGACGGTCCGATACATTTGTCTTAAAGGCTAGACACATACTAGAAGATGCTGCAACATCGTTCCCGGCGGAGAATTGGTCATAACCCCTCTTTTTTCGATAGAGTAGTCGGGTAAATAGTATTCTATAACCATCTGTGGATACCCAGGTACCCGTGAACTAAAAATAATTGAAATTCGTTTAGCCGATTTGATGTGATGAAGACATGTAGAAACATACAATAAAAATAATTCAGCTACCTCTACATACTCAGTTACTTACAAAGATATTTTTGAAAATGTTTTCAATGTACAGTATTTTATCAAATCAAATAAAAATCAAAATATCTATACCATTATAAAGTTGTAAAAATGAAATGTCTGTACATTGAAGATATTTTCAAAAAAAATATATTGTTACGGATTATTAGGATATATTATTTTCGGTTTTATGTATGTTTGTATGTGTCGTTGTGGCTTCATCACGCTAAATCGGCTAAACGGATTTCAACTATTTTTGGTACACGGGTAGCTGGGTATCTCCAGATGGTTTTAGGATACTTTTTACCAATGACTTTTTCTCCCACGCGAACGAAGTTTCTGCCTTCTAGTTTATAATAGAACTAGGGATTGCAATCCGGTCCGGCGGATCCGGTAATCCGGCCGGATCCGGCACTTTATGCCGGCCACCGGATCCGGTAAAAATTTGTCGTAATGAGCTTAATCCGGATTGAGAATTGGACCGGATTGCAATCCCTAAAATCCCTAAATAGAACTGAAGTAGCAATGGGCAGGGCACATACTTCGAAGAACTGATGGCCGTTGAGGCAGAAAGGTGGAGACCGCGTACCGGTAAGCGCAGCGAGGAAAGTCCACCCGCAAGGTGGGCGGACGACCTGATTAGTGTTGCGGGGACTCGCTGGATGCGGGTCGCCTCTATCCGGCCCATGTGGAAATCTATTGAGGAGGCCTGTGTCCAGCAGTGGACGTCCTATGGCTGAACTGATGATGATGATGACTAACGTCTGTGGTCTGTTGAAGCTGTAAACAAATCAAGCTTCTCAGTCAACGAAATCCAAAGATACAGTCATCAAATATGGTGTTTCTCTACAAATTGCCGTCCACGGAAAACCTATAGGGTACTTCCAGTTGTCCTAGAATTTTGCAATTTGTAATGGAGCTCTTATATCTCAAGCCACCAAAAAAATCTAAGTCTTGATTTTTTTATGTAATATAAAATGACCCCGACCGCGTACATTTTGCTTTGGAGTAGGGCTCTGCTAACACTGGTTTTTTATAGATACGGCCGTTTTTTGCGTATATTGTGTACGCAACCCTCGGTGCGCAAGTCCGACTCACACTTGTCTGGTTTTTTTTTTCAATTATTATTTGCTTCATGTATATATTTTATTTTGGTGTGGCAGCCAATGTCTTCTTTATTTCTTATTACATAATATACGATGTATTTTTTTTTAATGAATCTAGCATGTGACCTTAAAACTAAGCCCCTCTTTCGCTAACTTGTAATTACTTCATACTCGTAATTTCAAATAAAAAAAAATAAAGAAAACAAAATAGTAGTTTATGCAACTGATACCTAATGAGAGGCCTTAAAATACGGGTGTGTTTCATAATAGGATCACACGAGTGTTTTAAGGCCTAATTATGTACAGATGCATACACTACTTTATCCACACACATATTATCATAAGTACTCTAAGATGGGTTCAGAAATAGCCGTAGGGAATTGACCTGCATTGTTACTAGTGTTACCTGTAAAACATCAATAGACTATAGATATTAAAATAATGCAATAAAAAATAAACTTGAAAAATACAGAAACAAATTATTTAAAAAAATCTTAGTACTTTTTTTCTAGTACTAAATTTGGTTATCGATTTTTCTGACAATAAGTTATTTGTTGCAATCGTGGCTGCATTTACGACAACCGGCAGAGTGTTAATATAGTTCTCGGAGTCACTTCTATTCATATTTTCAACTTAAATGTAAATTATAAACAACTTTTCACAATTCTACTTTCGTAACAGCAAAAAACCAACAATTAAATGTCAACATTAATGGCGGCAATTCGATCCTCCGTCAAAACTACTGTTTTTTTTAATCATAGACAAACGAATGAAGTCCTTATTTTCATATCACTCGAGATCAAATGTCGTGCGGTTTATATTAAAAAAACATACTGAATTGACGTTTCGTATCGATAACTGTTTCAATATCTATGGATATTAGAATAGAGACCCACCTGAGTTTTGACAGCTGTTCCAAATTTAAATGTAATTAAACTATCGGTTGCCGATATCGTAAAGTAAAAATTACGATGCACCTATAGATACAGATTTCCTAATATAGTCTATTTGCTTATCGCTGCCAAACATATTGTACAGAACTTATAATATGGATGTAGATAAAAATGCGTTAAAAAACATTGTCCGTACGAAAAGTAGGTCGAATGCAATCAAACTATTTTCAAATCCCGAACGAACGAGTGCATTCCGAACGCAGAGAAAGGCTCAATACGCGCTGTGGACGCGACTTTATAGCGCTAGTAATCTATTAGATGTCTCAGGTAATAAATCAAAATCACATACATATATATATATCAAATGATGTTGTAGTTAATAGTTGATAATAAGTATGCTTAGGTATAGGTATTGACATAGTTAAATTAGTTAATAATTTCCTTGTATTAGATTGCGACCAAGTTAACAATTGAGAGTTATTGATGAATTTAAAATGTATGTGCATGAGTGTACCTACCTATTTAATTAATTATTTAAATCACTTTTGCAATACTCGAACAGGGTTGTACTGTTACTGTATATAGTAGTATCTAATATATCAATATAAATAATAAACAATAAATTAAAATCAATGTCTACCGTTTTACATGCTCAAGCAGCAAAACTAAGCAAAGCTTGTTATATAAATTATAATACTTAAATACATAGAACATATCCAAGACCCAGGAACAAACATTCGTGCTCATCACACAGATACTTGCCCTGGCCGGGATTCGAACCCAGAACCGCTAGCTTTGTAGGCCGTTGTACAACCCACTAGGCCAAACGTGTCGTCATTATTTTTATAACTAGCTCTGCCCGTGACTTCATCCGCCTTAAATTCGTTTATCGCGGATAAAGGTATTTTTCCGGGATAAAAAGTAGCCTATGTCCTTCCCCGGGACTCAAACTATCTCCTTACCAAATTTCGTCCAAATCGGTTCAGTGGTTTAAGCGTGAAGAGGTAACAGACAGACAAACAGACACACTTTCGCATTTATAATATTAGTATGGATTCAAGCCTCAGTGAAACAATTCAAAAAAATGTGATTAAATAAAAAATACAAAAAGCCTATGTAAAAGTTTGTTCAACCTGGTGTACATCCATACTAATATTATAAATCCGAAAATCTGTCTGTCTGTATGTCGGTTACCTCTTCACGCTTAAACCGCTGAACCGATTTAGATGAAATTTGATACGGAGATACTTTGAGTACCGGGGAAGGACATAGTCTTCTTTTATCCCGGAAAAAAACTTTTATCAGTGATAAAGGAATTTAAGTCGGACAAAGTCGCGGGCAGAAGCTAGTTGTCAAATAAATGTTCTTATTAGATATTGGGTAGTTTGTACAGAAATACTTAGACCTAGGAGAAAGGAACAAGATAATTTTATAGCGCTAGAAATCTATCAGATATTCCAAATCATTAAAGAATATTTTAGCAAATGACACTATGGCTCAATAAACCTACTAGGTCACTGCACGCTGTGGACGCAACTTTATAGCGCTAGAAATCTATTAGATCTCACATATTAATTAAAATGTATGAGTCTGAGGCAATGACCCACAAACCTTTAATACAGCAATATAGCGTGTTGACAGTATTAAAACCCGAGTAAGGTTAATTGCTATGATTGAAGCTGTCGACAACAAGGCATTTGCCATGTCTTATAAAAATCATAATATAAAGTGAACAGCTATTAATTCCCTATTTGTAATACGACGTATGTACCTAACTCAAATATTTAATACTGTTCCTAAGAGCATTTAACCGCTAGAGATGCCATCGAAATATATCCCCCTTTGCCAAAGTAGGTAATCGCAAAATCTCCGGTTGGTTTATACGCTGAATTGTCAGTGTGTGGGAATTTTTTGGGTTGTAGGTGATTCCTTTTAATTGTGAGCGTTTGTAGAAATAGGAAGATTTCCGTAGTGTGCTGTACATGTTTACCTCACCCCCCGCTAAAATGTTATGATACGTCTTGCCATCTTCATTAGTTAAATCCTCTAAGCACTGAACACTTTTATATTGTAAAAAGCTTGTTTATGTTCAGGTTACTAAAAGAAGTTCGTTGAAAATGATTTAAAAGAACTTTAATTACTCTATAACCACGATCTGATTAAGCTTTTTACCGGTTACGGTAAAAGCATTTTGTGGTGTATTATCACATCTCATTATAATATTTTTTTCTATAATCTTTGAACAATGCAATTCAGTTATTTACATTTAAATAGATTCATTTATCTAGTTGTAGACATTCCGCCTATTGTGGTGAATAAATTAAACTAACATCTTACCAGGAAACTAATAAAACGTGACAATAATAGGAAAATAGATTAACAAGAAGCTTAGTCGTTTCCTTTTATTTCTATAAGCGAACTAAGTGTTTATTCCTAAGCATAATAAAATAAAATGAAATGCATAAGTAACGTTTTTTTTGCGGATATAATTTTGTTCGTATCTTATATGAAATAAACTAGCTAGAAAAAAAATACACGTACCAATGTGTATTAAAGGATAAGATCCAATACATATAATTCTGTGAAATTAACATACAATTTTTAGCGTAAAGGATCCAGTTTTATTTTTTGGCATATCTAATGGCAGTTCAAATCATCTATCAAGTGATGAAAGGAAACACCAATAATGAGTGGAATTTTTAAAAAGATAAACATTACATAATTCGCACAATAATTACACCCAAGATAATGAGCTTTATGATGATTACACTGCCAACAACCAACACACTGATCCTTGGTACAGTGCAAATGAAAACTTGCCTGCTCTCAAGGTTTCCTAACTCTGCGGAGAGAGAGCGAGCGACGCACTGGCAGTTTAGTCTTGACCGCGGCGCACACACGACGCCATTTTGAAAAAAAATAACAAATCACTGTCACTTTGCGCGGCAATTTCGTATCAATTGGAACAATTTATAGACTTTTATAAAAACTTTAGAGACGTTTAGAAAACGTTTTGTGTAGTTTTGTTGTTAAAAATATTGTTATATTTTTTTAAGTAATCTTAATCAGTGCAAGTGAAATAACGTTGCAGTTCAAAAGTAAAAGGAGGTGAAACATTTTTTTTAAGTGGTGAGTCCTCTTCATTTATTTTTGTGCGTTGTGAAACATGAATTACGTTTTAATTAAGTATGTTTCAGACGTCTACCAATTTTTTTATTGCATTGCTTTAATTTTCACTAGTTGTAAAAAATTTGAACTACCAAAAAGCGTGAATTATTTTTTAAGGTATTACTGGTATGTAGTACCTATTAAAAAAGAACCGTAAGATTAGCTCAAAGAATAATATTGTAAAGTCTCTACAAAGTTAAGATGCCATAAATAACTGGACAAGTCACATCCTTACCCATTCTTAATACTAGTAAATAAGTAATTTTATCGTTCTAAACGGTGCCCGTAGCTTTGTTCGCGGGGGACAAAAAATCATTACCCCTCTTTTTTCGAAAGCATAGTAGTGTAAAACTGTCCTATAACCATCTGTGCATACCCCGCTATCCGTGTACCAAAAATAGTCGAATTCTGTTCAGCCGATTTGGCGCGATGAAGCCACAACGACACATACAAACATAGAAAAAAGCCAAAGAATATATTTTTCAATTCAGTGACCTTTTACTTTGCTACTTTTACTTTTTATCCCGGAAAAATACCCTTATCCGCGATACACGAATTTAAGGCGGACGAAGTCGCGGGCAGAAGCTAGTTACTATTATAAAGTTGTAAAAATTACAAGTCTGTACATTAAAAATATTTTCAAAATAATTATTGTTGCTTGTGGAGGTCACTGAATTAAAAAATATATTCTTTGGATTTTTTGTAGTTTCGCGGGGAAGGACATGGGCTACTTTTTATCCCGGAAAAATACCCTTATCCGCGATAAACGAATTTAAGGTGGAAATAGTCGCGGACCGAAGCTAGTACTATACATAGATTCACTAATTAAGATGTAAGTTGTTAATGGCCATGATTCTACATTCATGACTCAACTAAAGCGGTGAAAACATCATTATAACGCACGTCGAAAGAGAAAATTTACTTTTTTAGTAGCTACATTGAAGGAATAGGCTAAATCAGGGGTCGGTAACCGGCTCGCAAGCCACATGCGACTATTTGGTTGTAAAGCTCCGGCTCTATAGATTACTTTTTTTATCAGAAGTATTGTTGCTAAGGAATTTTTTGTTGCTCTTTAGAAACTTTGTCATTTTTTTAAATTGTATTTCTTGACTCCTCCGACTCAAAATGTTGCCGACCCCTGAGACTCAAGACCATGGACGTAACGCAAATTCCGAAACGTCGAAAAATACTATAATAAAGAAACCAAGGAGAGGTAAGTAATTAAACTTAAATCATATTTATACAGTATTAAGCCCCGTTTTGCTGTGTTGTGATTACTGAACAGTGACAGTCAGTATCATAATAGTTAGTAGCAGTCACCATCTGAATATACCCAGCTACCCGTGTGCCAAAAATAGTTGAAATCCGTTTAGCCGATTTATTGTTATGAAGCCACAACGACACATACAAACATTTCATTTTTACAACTTGATAATAGTATGAGCTAAATAATACAACTCTATATTTTAGGTTAACGATTTTTAAAACTTTACAATAAGAAACATTTTTGTATAAATTGTAGGTATAATTAAAAACAATGTTCTAATTCATTATTCGGGAATCGTGCGTTTTTTGATATAAAAGTACATTTGTAGGGTAAATTGTCTATTACTACCCTCCGCCTGGTTAGGTACTGGCAAAATCGCAGAAATATGAGGGTCCATCCACTTTTGTATGTATCATATCGCCATGGTTACATTTCCTGAGCCACTCTTTAAAACTAAGATTTAACACTATAAAGGCAACCAAATATATGTTTTTTTTTTACGAAAATCTGGATGATTTTTATCGTGATGATTTTAAGTGAATTTCATCACTAATAATCTATATTTTAACGGCGAAAAGCCGGTTAAAATGCAAAAATGCAAAGATGCAAAGATCTTGTAATAAGTACTGACAAAATTTGAAGAAAAGCTGACTGGGTTCTGTAGCCCAATAGGGAATATGCATGATCTTTTATTAAAAGCTCATTCATGTAACAAACAGTAGACAAAAATATTTTTTCGAATAGCTATAAAAATAACTAAGATATAAGCCATCAAACATTTCATTCTATCTCTTTCTTGCAAAACAGAATTTAATATGGAGTTTATATGGCCGGAGTTCATTGTGACATAACAGTGCATATCGGATCTCTCTGTCTAATTACTAGTTTAAAATGCCTATGTCATGCGTATTTCTTGGCCAATTTTAATTTTAATTTCACATTTTGAAATAGTTCTTACGGTATTTTGATAGTTAGTTAAACATTTCATGCATGCAACCTATTGCCAGAGCGTGCGTCCCGGCAAGGCACAAGGCACTGATTCAAATCCGGTCGAAGTCTTGAAATTTTTTCATTATTTTGATCTTTGTATTTCAAGAAAACAAGAATAATGTTTTGTAGCCTTTAGGTTCATTTTGATACTTTATCGTCACGGTAGGCCTCGATATAGATGGCGTGACGAGCTTGACTCTTTCCAGAACAACTGGTGGGAGATTGCCCAAGACCGGGACACTTTGAAGAATGAGAGGGAGGCCTTTGCCCAGCAATGGGACACTCTAGGCTCTTAAAAAAATAGTATATAGATTTTTAAGATGAATACAATGTTGCAATCCACACGCCTAACATGTCTTCGATCTACAAAGTCACTTCCGTAGAAATTTCATCACTTTCGTATGAGTCAGCACGGTGCGAGCTTATATCCCAACGAATTGACTATTGTTACTAATATGAAAGATTTTTTTTATTTACGTATATCAGAAAGTGAAAAAAAAACACTATATATAATCGAATAGACAGAAAATTAGTTATCTATACTATTATAAAGTTGTAAAAATGATAATACTATACTCAAAAGAATATAGGGGCCACTGTTGCGCGGAGAATTTCTGTTCAGATTTTGTGGTTACAATAAACTGATCTTACCTCAATTAAAACGAATAAAACAATTGACTGTTTAAGTATAGATTATTAGCTAAACAAAAACTAAAGCCTTTTTAGCTCCAGAGCATAATAAATTTTACCAATTAATATACATTTTCACGATACAATCAAAATATTTAATATTTGTTTTGAGCAGTATAAATATATCTGTACATTGAAGATATTTTCAAAATAATGATTGTAACGGACTATTTGTAGATCACAGAATTGAAAAATATTTATTTTTTTATTTTTTGTATGTTCTTCATCAGGCCAAATCGGCTTAACGGATTTCAACTATTTTTTGTACACACTCGTGTGGTATTTTTTTACCCGACTACACTGAAGAAAAAAGAGGGGATATGACTTTTTCTCCTCCGCGAACGAAGTTGCGGGCGCCTTCAAGTTGGAATATAAAATTGATTACAATTGAATCTTTCAATGACTGTTTTTATTTCACAAATTGAAATATACGGTAAAACAATATCTTTATTTATTTTAGAAAACCAATCGATCACGACAAATATTCATAAGAAAATATACTTAACACATTTTTTTTTTTAAACGAAGCATGTTAGTAATCTATTACTGTTGGGCTAGATACATCTTAAATACACCCAATCAAGTAGACCCATCCATTATTTTATGTATAACGCAAAAGAGGAAGAAATTGTATAACCTCTTTTTTGCTTCGGCGGAATCGGGTATAAATTCTATAACCATCCTCGGATATATCCTTTGGTGGGTAGCTGGACATTACCCGACTACGCTGAAGCTCAAAAGAGGGATAATATCTTTTCCTCCTCCGCTAAAGAAGTTGAGAAGTAAGAGTATATATGTAAGAAGGTGCCCGCAACTTCGTTCGCGAAAGATAAAAAGACTTAACCTCTCTGTTTCTCTGCGGCTTAATCAGGCAAAAAGTATCCTAAAACGATCTGTGGATACCCTACCCAGCTACCCTTGTATCCAAAAATATATTTATTGATTCAATAAATGACCGTTACAATTATTTTTTGATAATGTCTTCAATATACAAACATTTCGTTTTCACAACTTTTTAATAGCATAGATGTCATATAATAAAATAGTCCATATTATAAGAAATATAATAGAGAAATAATTAATGTATTGCGGCTCCATATGGCATAATAAGACATAAAATACATAATATGATGACCTTTAAATTCATACATATTGTTCATAGTTATTTATGAAAATGAGATTAACAAAATCATCATTATTTGTGATTAACATTCTGTTTTGCACCTGCAGTTTTTTATGGCTTAAAAGTATTTTTATCGAGCAAAAAATATTCAGGTATAACCTTTAAACTAAATGTGTTTATGGTTTTTAAAAAGATGTTTGGATGTCGTTATTGTTAGATGATTAGAATACAAAATGAAGTATTCAGGTAAGGAACGCATCAGATATATTCAGTAACCTTTTTTTTTGTTTAAGAAATATTTTGCGAAACCTGACCTCATGGCGATCATAGTGCATCTAGTTTGTATTTTTTTATTTTGTCCCGTAACTAAAGAGACATTACTGACAGAGTTGCTTAAAAAAAATGCTCGTATATATACGGGATGGGCCGTTGAAAAATGGACCTTTATAGGCTAGAAAAAAAATGTTAATGAGTTTTACGTTTTTATTACGATTTTAAACAATATACTTGTGGTTAAAAATTGTAATAGGGAATATGCATGAATTTTTACTTTTGCTTTATTTTATATGGCCGGCGTAGACTTTGACGTAACAGTACATACCTCTTTGTCACATCGCTGTCTAATCAGTAGTTTAAAATGCCTATATCATACGTATTTCTAGCCCGACTCTAATTTTAATTCCACTTTTTGAAATCATTTTTACGGTGTTTTCAAATTTTGTTGAGAAAAACGGTAAAAATTCAAGCATGTACCCTATTTTAAAGAGTGACCCGGGAGACGTACCAATGGCAATGTGGTACAGAAAAACCGGCCAAGTGCGAGTCGGAATCGTGCACCGAGGGTTCCGTACAAAATATACGCTACAAATGGCCGTATCTATGAAACTCTAATGTTAGCAGAGCCCTACTCCTAAGCAAAATGTACGCGGTGTTCGATCATTTTATATTGGTTACTGACATAAAATTATAGTGGTTTTAGTATTTGTTGTCATAGCGACGACAGAAATACATCATTTGTGAAAATTTCAACTGTCTTACTATCACGGTTCATGAGTTACAGCCTGGTGATAGACAGACAGACAGACGGACAGCGGACTCTTAGTAATAGGGTCCCGTTTACCCTTTGGGTACGGAACCCCAAAAATTGATTGAATCTCATAATACTTTTCTAGAACTTATTCACCTAACCGGGTTTTACGAAACTGACGATAAATCACATTTAATCATATCATTAACTTTAATGACCTGTTTTCTGTAAATAATCACCGGCTAATATGTTTTTAATTGTATTGTTACTATTTATTCTGATGATCATTGCACAATTGAGAAGATACATTAATGTTTTCAATCATACCATTCGATGACTAAGAAATGTGTATATACCCATTTAAAAATTAAAGGCTAGAAACGTTCTCGAGGTGCAAGGGATATCGACAATTGAGCGACACGTGTGACGTCACTCATGTCATGTCACGAGTGTATAGAGGAGTGAGGAGTGTTCGAGCATTTTCTAATTTTGGTAGTGAGAAAGAGCGTTTAAGTATGTAGTTGTCTTTTTTCCTTTATTGAACCGTAAATAATCACAACGTAACGTTTAAAATGTTCTTTTGAACAAGAACATAATTTTATATACTGTAACTTTAATTAATAAATAAAATAAAAGGACATTTATTTACTAACAACATTTTGTGTCGGAATATCTAAGAAAGATAAAACTTTTTTATTACAACTTTTTAGGCTCGATTTGATATATTTGCGTTTGTTTGAGACAGTAATTTAAAAAAATAAACGCATCGCATTACATTACGCCTTATCTATAGTTGGATAATGAAGTGCGGTAGGTAAGCTTTAAAAGTTAGTAATTTTTGTACCGCATCGCCGAATCGCAGTCTCTCTCATCTAGTTTCAACTAGACATATATTGTATATATTCAGTGTGTTTTAATATTAATAAATTTCCTTCACTTTTTTTTTCAATTCAATGCACACTAACTATCAATTGCAGTTTTTATCTTCAACTTGCATAACTTATAAAAACTAGCATTTACCGAAATTCTTCATCCAAGCATCCACCCTCTTTTCACCCCCTTAAGGGATGATTCCCGGGATAAAAACGATTATGTGTCCTTGCCAAGGTTTCAAACTATGTCCGTACTAAATTTCATCAACATTCGTTCAGCGGTTTAAGCATAACAATATATACATTTTTGTCTATATGACGTTTTCAAAAAACTATAGTCATCAACTTAATTTTTCAGAGTTAAATATACAATTTTTAAATAATCGAAAAATATGTCCCAGAGAAAGTTTACATCCCGGAACGTCACATTTCTGTATTTCTATCAACGTGACGTGATGCAAAAACCGTTTGTTGCCAAAGAAATTTTTTTTTTATGGAAAACCTTTTACGAGGGGAGTTGCACACCTTCTAGTGGTAATATAACGTTGTTTTCTAAAGCGACAAATCTCATCAAAATCGGTGCAGCGCAAACTAGGTCGATTACCGTTTTGCCCAACTTCGTTTCACAACCGCCAGATAAACTAAACACTTTCAAATCTCACATTATGTATATTAGAAGCTTTGTTAATATTGCTTCAAACTAATTCAATGAGAATAGCAAGAAACCTGGTTCTCACTGACTTGCTTTATTACTAAGTTGTAAAAATTTAATGTATATACATTGAAGATATTTAAAAAAACTGAAACGGACTATTTGAAGGTGAATGGAAAAATATTTTTTTATGTTTGTATGTGTCTTTACGGCTTCATGACGCCAAAACGGCTAAATGGATTTCAACTATTTTTGGTACCTGGGTAGATGGGCATCTACGGATCGTGTGTGGGATAATGTTTTTATATTATGTAAATCACTGTTGTGAAGCGACATATCTAATTAATTAAACAAGGAAATATGTAAAATGTAGGTAATCCTTTATTCAGCTATTGCTGATTGACAAGTTTACTTAAGTACAATTGAAGAAGAAATATTATATAAACTTAAGAGTTTGAACTCGCATACCTTATAATCCGGAACAGATGGTTATAGGATACTGTTTACCCTACTACGCTACAGTAAAAAAGTGGGTTCAGATTTTTTGCTCTTCAGCGAATATTTGACATGAATCGAAGAACATTTTTTTTATGTACGAGGGGTGATCCAAAAATAATGATAACTGAATACTTATTGAATCGGATTAAAATATATAGGTATGCCGTTACTGGCCATAAAGACGTAAATTGAAAAAAGAAAAATTAAAAAATATGTATCTTTTATTAAACATTTTATGTGTCTTTCATACTGATTATCATTACTTTTGGATCACCCCTCGTAAGGTGTATTTGCAGCTCATGTTAAAACGGCTAAATAGATTATAACAATATTTCTTATAAAGATAACTGCACACACAAGGATGGTTATAAAATATTTGTTATTCACCTACAGTAAAAAAGAGGGTTATAAGAAATTTCTCCTTTACAAACTTTTCTTGAAAATAATAAATTAGGGTGAACAACAAGTGATGAATGCTGATGAACGTAAACCTGGATATTGTGGCAGACTGTAAAGATGTCACCGTAAATACACACGTGCCGTGACATAAAAGTACACCCAGCAGCATCAATATCCGCCACAAAGCGGGTGAAAATATCCGACAAATATGGTCCTCACAGCCCTAGAAATAGAGTCGTATCAGATATTTATGCGCGCTTTGCTGTAGCAGATATCAGGTGACTATACACCATGCAGTTCCTCGGTCAGCTAAATATATGGTATTTTCCGTCTAATGAGCGGTCAAACCGAGAAAGCGGAACGACGAGCACTTCGGCAATAATATTGACAAAGCTTAGTCTGTATTGATTTACTTGTTAGAGTTCCGTAGCCAATACCGTAGCAAGTACCGGCGGAGCCCTATTACTTAACCTCCGCTGTCTGTCTGTCCGTCACAGGGTTCTGACTCTTGAACCAAAATAGGAAACTAGCAAGTTTAATAAATGGTCGCTATGATAACAAATAATAAGAATAAAATAAAGACAAAGAAATTGTTACATGTATGATATACAGCATATGATTTATTTATTCATATGGGCGAATTTTTAGTGTTTACACATTTTGTACGAGGTGTTAGTTTGTTAGTAGGTGTCACCTGGAAGATATCCCTTATAGGGATAAGTTCGTCTTTGTACTTTTACCATCTTCCTTAATTGTACTTGTAACTGGTTATTATGACAGTAAAGTGTTTACATACATAAATACAAAAATTAAAGAAAGTTCCCACGCAGCTTTTGAATCGTAATATCTTCCAAATTGTAACAGTACGACTGGTTTGCCTGCAAAGCTGAAGGTCCAGGGTTCAAATCCTGGTAAGGAGAAATATTTGTGTGATGAGCATATATATGTATTTGTTCCCGAGTCTTAGATGTTTTCTATGCATATTAAGTCTGTATATAGGTATCCATACGAATAAAATGCGAAAGTGTGTCTGTCTGTCTGTCTGTTACCTCTTCACGCTTAAACCGCTGAACAGATTTGGATGAAATTTGGTATGGAGATATTTAGAGTCCCAGGGAAGGACATAGGCTGCTTTTTACCCCGGAAAAATACCCATATCCGCGATAAACGAATTTAAGGCGGACGAAGTCGCGGGCAGAAGCTAGTAATAAATATATCGTCGTCTAGTACCTATAACATAAGCCTCATTGAGCTTACCATGGGACTATGCAGTTCGATTTGTCTAGAAATTGTGACCGCAACTTTGTTCGCAGAGGAGAAAAAAGTTTTTCTTTTCGTTTTTGTTATTTGGCAAAATGGTGTACATAACTTCATACAACTTAAATGAACTCGCCAAACTGCTAAGACAGTTTGTTGGCAAGATCGCGCTCATATTCATTATTTTTAGCTATATGCACCTAACACTATTTAACTTACAACTACATTAATAAGTAATAACCATTACCATTTGTGGATGCCTAGGCATCCACAAATGGCCTTACCCCAGCCCCAATCCATACTAATCCATACTAATATTATAAATGCGTCTGTCTGTCTGTCTGTTTCTTCTTCACGTTTCAACCGCTGTACTGATTTGGATGAAATTTGGTATGGAGATAGTTTAGGTCCCGGGGAAGGACATAGGCTACTTTTTATCTCGGAAAAATACCCTTATCTGCGATAAACGAATTTAAGGCGGACGAAGTCGCGGGCAGAAGCTAGTACAAAAATAACCCATACAAAAATATATATACATATAATATGTATTGTACGTCTCAGGGACCTTCAAACAGCCTGTTTCATAACGCACAATATTCTCACACATGCAGAATGAGTGAGAAATACCTGTGGCCCCCAATTTTTGCTAATAAAAGCCAATGAACTAGTTTTAGCAAAATTATGGTCCGTTATTATAAGGCTAGATGGGTAGTTCTACGGGCATTCCAACCGCTATCAGTTTCCTGTCGCGTATATAGAAGAAGTGAGCCACAATAATCGTATCATTTTTTTATTAACATCCTTGTAGCTCATTTGTTCAGAATATTCTGAAGAAATGAGCCACAAAGACCGCAAAAAATTGTTAAAACGATATACTGCACTTGCGGTACTATCTTAATAAATAGTAGATTGTTTGACAAGGCGCTAAAATAAGCCATTATGAGATGAAGTGATTATTTGGACGAGCTCATGAAGTGACCAAGGACAAATATGTCTGAGTGTCATAATGGCTTTTAGCCACGTGTTAAACACTCTGCTTTTCACTTCGACTGCGAGAAAATAAAAAAGACTTAACATTAAAATTGTATATTTCATGAAAAACTAAAAGTAGAGTTTGAACAATTCTATCAGAAAGTTTGGTCAATCTGATCAGGTTGGTTTGTATGTTTTTAATTATTCGTAAGGAGTATGAATCTGGCCGCAAGTTTTTTTTTCAATGTCATATGGCTTTCTTTTAAACCCTAGGGGCTAAATGTACTATTCTAGACTCGCTTCGCTAAGCTAATATGACGTAATTTTTGAGCAGGAGAAGTGAAAAAAAAATACGATTATTGTGGCTCACTTCTTCTATATACGCGACAGGAAACTGATAGTCATTGAATCTCCCGTAGAACTACCCGGGTATCGCCTAAACTGGTATCTTGTATAGCTAAAATTAGCAACGGACCCATTAGGACGGAATTTTGCATAATCGTCACGTGTCTAAATAGCGTGACTATATTACGTTCAGTATGTAAAATAATAAAATAGAATACAATCCAATTAACCGTAAAACTGGGGGAGAAGTGACTAAATAGAAAGTCAAACCTCAAGAAAAGTTTATTTTTACACTAGAAGATGTCCTTCGTTCACGAAGGATGATAAAGCCATAACCCTATTTTTTGTTCCAGCGTAGTCGGGTAAAAAGTACCCTATAACTATCTGTGGATACCCAGCTACCCATGTACCATTAATAGTAAATTTGTTTAGCCATTTTGGCGTGATGAAGCCACAAAGACACAGACAAACATACAACAATTTAAAAAAAACAGTGACATCCAAATATCCTTTGACTTATTAATTTGAAAAAATATATATATAGACATTTGATTTTTATAATTTCATAATATTATAGATGTGGCACGTTGATTATAAAAGATATTCCGGATAATTTCATTTTTTTATGACTGTTTTCTCGTTCCATTTCATACATTTAATCCCACCTCACCACGTACTTGGGGTTAGTAGGGATAGCAATGATGGAAGTTTGAAACATTGCTAGGGTTCACACTAAGTTAGTCAATTCCATGATAAAAACGACAAAAATCCTTTCTCTCCCCGTCTTACGGAATTTTATTGCGGACAATACAAACAATACAATGCAAACGAAGATGTCCACCCGAATTGGCCTCCACTCTGGAATACAACGGTATTGTAGAGTGGAGGCTAAACCAACGGGTTTAGCTAGGTATAGTAATGCCAACGACTCTGTTTTGCGGGTCGGTTTGTGCAGGATAGCATGAGAACCATAAAAAATTAACTTCTCTAACTTAAATGAAAAAGAGTGGTGTTATGAATGTGACGTATGAATCTCCGACACTGTATATCTGTGTGTCTGTCTGTGGTATCGTAGCTCTTGAAAAGATAGCTCGAATTTGACAGACACCCCATCCCACGTCCACCACTCCACACGAAAGCCAGGGACTGCCGCTGACGACGCCCAAACTGTCAATTTCCGATAAATATGCTTTTTTGAAAAGCTATTCCGACTTTGCGGCACTTGCGGTCGAAATCTTTGGGCCATGGTCGTGTGACGCAAAAAAACTGAGTAAACAAGCGTCGGACAAGCTCATCGGCGTTTCTGGCGACATAACAGCTGGGTCATACTTCGCACAACGCCTCAGCCTAGCCATACAGAGCGGCAATGTCGCCAGCGTTCTGGGCGTCCGACACGAAAAAAACTGGTCAAAGAAGTGACGGACAAGCTCATCAGCGTTACTGGTGACATAACAGCTGGGTCATATTTCGCACAACGCCTCAGCCTAGCCATAAAGAGTGGCAATGTGACCAGCGTTCTGGGCGTCCGAAACAAAAAAATACTGGTCAAAGAAGTGTCGGACAAGCTCATCAGCGTTACTGGTGACATAATAGCTGGGTCATATTTCGCACAACGCCTCAGCGGCCAGCGTTCTAAGAACGATGCCCCAGGCGGATCCGATGCAGAAGGACTCGTCAGATAGGAACTTAAAAATTACTTATCGGGATTTTTTATCGCTTTTATGACTCCAGTTACTATCATCGCGTACTACTATCGACTACACATTTTCTGTAATTAATATTATCTGCGAATACACGAAAAAAAGGTTGTGTTTACCTTCAATGTGAATACAGACAATGGACAATGGGTGGAGGAAGTTCAAATTTCCTTTTGTTTCCAGACAACCGGGGTACTTTACAAACGTGATTTTCGAGTTTCCACATAATACGAATACAGTCAGCATCAAATAGTCTATAACCAGTGACCGGAATTAGGTGAGCTAAAATACCTAAAGTTCGCGAGTAGACGTAATAGAGAGTGGTCACAACCGGAGAAATATAATATTTTATTTAGATTCCGGGTATTCGATATTCATCCGGGCACTGCGAGTACTAGCCGTAATGATGAAAAATGGTTACATTCCAGCCATAAAGTATAATAAAATATATTGTAAATTAGTTATCTGTATTTTCCTATTCATTGTCAATACAGAGTGGCGTATTAGCGTCAAAATAGTGTAAGCTACTAGTACTAGAAAGATAAGGACGCAAGTACGTATAGGGTACATACTTAAGTACATACTCGGGCAACTCATTCGCTTCTGAAGGCATAACATGTGGTTGTCCATATTCAAATAGTCCTTGTGGCGGATTTTTCATGTGTGTAATAAAAGGTTACATTAATAAATAAATAAAAGAAATAAACGTAAACAATTGAGAAACCTTTATTTTTATGCATACAAACAAATTCTTAAATATTAAGAATGTAGTCCAATAAAATGCCCACGTGGCATATTAAAATTAGGGTTGACTTACCGTATAGGATTCAGGTGAACGAATATATGAAACGCAGCAAATCGTAATCCTTAAATTCAGGCCAAGGTCATCATTTGAAGAATATCCAGTATACCATAAAACAAGTCAAAAACAAATCGTTACGATAAATCCGATAAACTACGCACGCATTGACTCAACTGACCAGGATTCAGGAGCGAATGAGTCCATCTACCTACCTGAGTATGTACTTGACCTTTTACTATCTCGCTTATCTTTTGAGCACTAATTGTTTACACCGCTTGGCTCGAACACGCCCCTTTGAGAGTCATTAATAAGCAATGCGTGGAGAAACCCATATTATTCGTCTTACAACTACTTCTTAGAAATCTTGTACATTCCTTCTTCTGTCTAGCCCTTTTTACTAAAAACTAACATTAAACATGCTGCACTGTAAACAAAACATGTCTCGTTCAATATTATGACAAGTACCCGAATAAATATCGAATACCCAGAATCCAAATAAAATATTTCATTTATCCGGTTGTAACCACTCTCTGTTATGTCCACTTGCGAACTTTAGGTATTTTAGCTCACCTAATTCCTGTCACTGTCTATAACATCCAAAGCGCCATCTATCGCAACACATCTTTATTACTATAGGCACAAAGATGTGTGCCGATATTTTTGGCGCTCTGCCTGTTACAAACTATTTGACGCTGACTGTACAGCCCCCCGCATCAATATCTACTATAACAGAGCGGGAGAAAATATCTGACACATACTAACGGCCTTAGAAATAGAGTCGTGTCAGATATTTGCTAAACGAATCCATACTTAATATTATAAATGCGAGTGTGTCTGTCTGTCTGTCTGTCTGTTACCTCTTCACGCTTAAACCGCTGAACCGATTTGGATGAAATTTGGTATGGAGATAGTTTGAGTCCCGGGGAAGGACATAGGCTACTTTTTATCCCAGAAAAATGCTCTTATCCGCGATAAACGAATTTAAGGCGGACGAAGTCGCGGGCAGAGGCCAGTCACAAATAGGGATTGCAATCCGGTCCATTTCTATTGCGTATCTCTAAAATTATGCTTTTTGTCCAGTTTATTAGCCGTAAAGTAGACATGCTAAGCTGTTTTTGCAAATTAACTAATGAAACAATAGTTTAGCGCTAAAACACACCCTTATGAAGTCAAAAATCAGTCCCAGCCACTTATTTCACAATAATATGAAAAATTTATGCATCTGCTTTTATAATATTTATCCTAAACTTTATAACATTATTAACCTTTTTGAGCCACACACATGGCACAGATTATATAATACTATACTAGCACATGGTAAGCTTTAAAATAAAAAAATAAAAAATAAAAATCATTTATTTCAGATGCGAGATCCATATGGTGTTAGTAGCAAATCCAATGGCAATAACTAACAAAACTAGGTGTTAGTAAACTAAATCTAACTTATTTTAACTTCCCTGTACAAATGCCCACCCAGTGCAACAACATAGGGCAATCCAGACGTCCAGCCAACATGCTCAGGATGCCGTTACTGCTATTCCTCACGCGTCTTAGCATCAAGGCGACCCTTTTGCGACGGATAGCGTGAAAACCATCTGTCCGGGCCTCCGCAAACTATGCACTACAGTGGCGAGGAAGCTTAAACAGCATCCTGAAAATGTTATTGTACTGGACACGCAACGTATTATAAACGCGCTTCGTATGCTTCACCCATAGACTGCACGAGTAGAAAGATGTGCAAAACGCCCTAAATAGTGTCAGCTTAACATCTCTTGTACACCGTGCAAATCTACGAATGAGCATGTTGCCCCGCACTGCCAGGGCCCTTCTTTCTCGTTCCATATCAAGGTCATCGTCAAGGTTATCCGTGACTATATGACCTAGATATTTAAATTTATTAACAACTTTGAGAGCCACGCCGCTCAACACTATCTCAGGTACATTTTGTGGATTATATTTACGGGCCTTGAACACGATCATCTCACTCTTACTGGCGTTGTACATTCAGCGGGTACCGTTGTTTTACTCAGCTTATCCCACAGCAGATTATAGGCCACCCGGTCGAACGCCTTCGACAAATCAAGGAAACACGCATATATTGGCGTGCTCCTATCCTTGTAGTACCTGATAGTTTGCTTAAGACATAATATTGCACTCTCTGTAGACAATCCTGCTCTAAATCCGAACTGCGCGTCTTGGCGTTTTATGTGGCAACGGAGATGGTCATTAAGCAGACCATCAAGTACTTTAGCGATTACAGTAGCAAGCGAGATGGGCTTTGTTTCATAGTAAATAAACAAAATTAAATCTTCTTTAGAAAATATAAAAATAGCACTTTATTAATAGTTTTAATTGCCAAATCTAAGAATTTACCACTAATTTGGTGTATTGGATCATGATTCAAAATGATCGTTATTTTAACTTTGACCCCACTTTTCTTCTCTACTATGTGATATTTTATCAATTTCATTAATACTAAAAGAGGTAAAATCAACAATAATAAAATACAATACTTCCTAATACCCGTAATATTATAATATTACTGGTATTAAGGAAGTATTGTAAACACACATAAATAAAGCTAATCAGTAATCACATATCACATCACATTGCACTTTAAATAATAGGTAAGATACATGTTATACTCGTAATAACGTTAATAGAAAAAAATGTTTTTTCTAATTTCGGAAAAGAAACATAAATAACCATTAAACAAAATTAAAAGTAAGTAAGTAAGTTCTTTATTTGCATTAAATGTGGTTAACAGGAGCTCTTACAAAACATTTAAAGGGATCACACATTTAGCCCTATTACGGCATGCAAAAATTACGTCTTAATAAACATTTGAATAAATAAGTTAGTACAATTATTAATAATAACTAATACAGTTCAAAAGGATTCCTCATTATTATTTTGTCCAATCAAAATGAAATAATTAAATTATTAATAATTACTTCATCTACACACAACTCCTAACAATTATAATGTAGCATCATCTATTTATTCGTGTCAAAATTAAAATAATCTCTAATACTATAAAATATATTACCTATTAGCCATGAGTATAATGTCCGCTTAAATTCTTTTATGTCAGAAATAGTTTTAATATGTACTGGAAGGTGATTATAAGTCTTAATAGACATTATATAGCAATTATTCTTATACAGCGCACTTTTACATCTTGGCCCTATTAGCTTTGTAGGATCTCTAGGTCTTAACTTCGGATTCGCTACAAATGTTGTAAATAGACTAGGATTTGATTTGACAAAGACAGCAATTTCCAAAATGTACATGTTAGTTAGGGTCAACAATTTAAGTTTTTTAAATAGAGGTCTACATGATTCAAGAGGTCCTACTCCGCAGATAGCTCTGATGCACTTCTTCTGGCTAATAAATACCTTCCCTATATCAGTTGAATAAAATAAGCTTAATTAGATCTAGATCATATTGACACTTTAAATTTTTTTTTCTAACTCAATTTTTTACCAAATTAGAATCAGCTTTCGTGGGTTGGGTAGCCTGTATGTATGTCCGTTGTAGCGTTTCTTTAGACTCTTCGGGTCTACCGGATCCGGTAAATTTTCACCGGAACCGGTGACCGCAAAAAGTACCAGATCCGGCCGGATTACCGGATCCGCCGGACCGGATTGCAATCCCTAGTCACAAATAATACAAACATAACAGTTTACAAACCAAATCGATAGGTTGATTTAAAAGCTTAGCCATCTATTCACAAATTCAAAGAACCAGCCAAGTGGAAGTCGGTTTCGCGCACCGAGGGTTCCGTACAAAATATATGCAACAAACGGCCGTATCTATGAAACTCCAGTGTTAGCAAGTAATACGATTAGACTCCTAAGCAAAATGTACGCTTTATATTGTCTAATTGACAGAAGAAACAATACGTGGCTATGATGTTTTCTGATAACCTCACTGACAGGCTAATATTTTGTTTTAGGACGCAAGATTAATTTTGTCGATACGTTTGGCTCAGTGGGTTATACAACGGCCTACGAAGCTGGCGGTCCCGGGTTCAAATCCCGGCCAGGGCAAGTGTTTATGTGATGAACACGAATGTTTGTTCCTGGGTCTTGCGTAACCTAAAGTAAGGCACTATTAGTATGTCAAAAGGGAGCATAGATACAACGTTTTGCGTTTCTGTAATATCATAAAAAGACGCATTTGCCCCCACTGACGCTATTAATCCAGTTGACCTTAATACCTAGCGTGACGATCCATGTGTAACACCAGTAGAAGCGCACATTCGTTGCCAACCTTTAAATGGCCTTTACTCGCTATACTACACTTTGGCGCTGAGAAATACCTAAACTCATTCCACAATTTGTAAGTTCATGTCAAATATAAGCATCTTGTCAAAATAACAAAACATTACCAACAGGTGGCACTGAAGTCAATCGTTGCTCAGTTCCTGAAAACAAAAATATAATGAAATTAATAATTACCAACGAAGTCAACGATGTTTTCTTCTTGCTACCGTAACATAACGGCCATCTTGAAACTGTTGCTACAGCTTCAGCGCGTGCTCAAGGGTAATGGCTGCGCGTGACCAGAATCCAAGGTTAATTTCACCGCTGAATCGGCCTGGGAATGCAATAGGATGTGCCGCTATCTGGAACGATGAGCGGAGCATAACCCGCCGATAGTACACTCGACAACAAATATATCGACTACACGTTGCATAGAATTTCTATTCAAAGTATACCTACCTATATTTGCCCTTGACTATATTTAATGGACAGAGATCACAATATAGAAAATGTTGCCATATTTCTTAAGGTGCGATTACACCAGTGTACAGCTCTGTACGTCATTGTGCTACACATTGTACATCACATTTGTCAGGCTCACACGCTTTGGTGAATAACCACTTGTATATACGATACAAACATGCTACATTCTGTGTTTACAAAAGTCACATACAGTTTCGCCAGTGGAGATAAATATGAAAATCAGAGAACAAATGTGCTAAAATTATCATATCATTTATCGCGTGACAAACGCGACCATCATAGGCCCGCTGCTGAATAAGCTACTTTATAAAAATAACAGATCATGTCTAATCGCTACTAGCTACTTAACATGTAGAAATAGGATGTTTTTATTACAAATTTTCGTCATCTCGTATAAAGCTTGGATAGCTGTGGCTAACGTTTCACACGTCTGATTATTTGTTTTGTGTATCTTAAGTCCTAAACTGTGTGTGTGACTGTTTGTTGACCGAAATAAATATAAAAAAGGCTTACCTAATAATTGAGATATAGTCTGCAACTTCGTTCGTAACACTCCCATGGTCTGCGGGGTCGGGGGGAAAGACGGGGGCGGGTAAGAAGTGTGCGCGCGGCAAGGTCATCGTTGTCGTCGTCGTCCCCCTCCCCGCCCGCAGATCATGGGAGTGTCACCGTACCGTGGACCGTAATACATTGAAATATTTAAATAAAATATATGTATGTCCTCAAACGGCGAAGAAAGTAAAAGTTCATGTTCTAATCAGTTAACTATAATCCTGATGAATTTTATTCAACTAAAAAACGCTTCCCGCTCAACTTCAGTCCACAGCCTTACAAAGAATATTCTACCGCGTTGAGAAATGCTACCATTGTCGGGACATGTCTGACATTTTATTGATTGACTGTATGGCAACTGAATAATTTAGATCACTTAAGACGAAATGTATCGCCAAGATGATGAAAAGGTATTAGATTCTACTTAAAATTATCTTATTTCTTCTATCAGTTCTTACCTACTTTTGGGATTAATATAGAATATCTATAAGTAGGAATCTGTAAACAAAGATGTTCCCCATCCCCCTTCCGGGCGGCAGTGTGTCCAGTGGCAGCATTGCCACGCTGAATGTCAATGCTGATTCTTTTGTGCTAAGGTGCCAACCCTATGGTTTTCATTTTTTCGCGTAGTCTATACAACTTTTGTATAACAGGGCTATCGCTCTCTACTGAATGCTTCAATATCTCTAGATACCCCAAGCGGCTCAAACATAAAGGCTTTTATAGCTGCTTATTTGCGCCACTTGAGACACTCCGCAGAGTCTGCACCAGCATCGGCTCTCGTTCTTACTAAATTATCAATAACAAATGTGAAATATTTGGTGTATCAACGTGTTCTTACATAGAGCACCGGGGCAATGGGTAAAGGTTTACACAACATATGTAACCGTTTATTGAAACGTTCAAATTATGTATGTATATACCTGGTTAAGGTTGCGGGGACTCACTGGATGCGGGTCACCCGTATCCGGCCCATGTGGAAATCTATTGAGGAGGCCTGTGTCCAGCAGTGGACGTCCTATGGCTGAAATGATGATGATGATGTTTATACCTAAACACTCCCGATCAAGACATTTTCAAATACAAAAAACTAAAACAATATCGGTCCATCCATTCAAGAGCTACCTTGCCACACACGACACACGTTTTTTTCGTCGGGTAATTGGTATTGTTCATTTTTTTACTTTGTTCAAATTTGTTAACTTTCATGTTTACATTAGTTTTAAATCTCAATTGTCTTAAAAATATTAATTGTTAGTATTTATTTTTGTAAGCATTTAATTGTGATCTTTGTTTCACCTTTATTCATAGGTTATAAGATTTGGCATAATGGCACCGAGTGTGTGCAAATGAATAAGTTTGATAATTTACTTGTGTTTTTAATTTTGACTGTAATTTCTCCTTGTCAAACCCTAGTACAGAGTCAGTCACTAGTGATGTCACTCGAAATATCTCCTAGGCAATAAAAAAATCAAACGTATCCAAATGTAAAACGCATGAAATTTGTTTCTTAAAACACCATATTTTAACAAAAGAAAATCAAGGACTTTGGCTCATCCCAATTGATATTTTCTTCGTACCTACTTAATCTTTGTATCAATGGCGGGCTTCCATCCGTCTATGGTGCCCAGTAGTCTTTACTGTAGCCATACAACAATGTCTTATTGAAATGCACAGAATGTCCGCCGATTCTATAACTAGTGACAGCCGAGTCGATCAAAGTTGTATAACATGACTAAGACAATTTGATCGCTCTCACTTCCCCCGATGTGTTTAACAATACATAATACCTAGTAATTTGCATTCTATGACATCGATATGATTGAAGTGCCTGCTTTTTGTGCCAGAAGTTAAGATCTATTTATTTCTCAACTGAGCCAGTTGTTGGAGTATTAAACATTAATGTCTACCAATTGACAGGCAGTTATAAATGGCCGTTAGCGGTGCATGGTGAAATTTGACAAAGGGCTGCTTTTTCACTAGTTCTAAGCTGCATTGCTATGGATAAGTGTCGAGCTATTCTGATCTGTGGATATCAAGGTCATGACCATGACCATACATCATGCATAATCATGCATTATACTCTATCTCTAGCACAAAAGACGCCTAAAACCAATAAACGTAAGTTCGATTTTTTTTATTTTTAGCCTACCGACCAATGGCGACATGCATGAATTGTTATTTTCTCATTCATGTAACAAACAGTACCCAAAAAATATTTTTCGAATAACTATCAAAATTACCAAGATATAAGCCTTCAAACATTTTATTTTATCTCTTTGTAGCAAAACAGAATTTAATATGGAGTTCATTTGGCCAGAGTGTCTTATGACGTAACCGTACCTAAGTACAAATTGTTTAGTAGTTTAAAATGCCTATATCATGCGTATTTCTTGATCGATTTTAATTTTAATTTCACTTTTTGAAATCGTTTTTACGGTATTTTGATATTTTGTTAAGAAAAGAGATAACAAACATGAATGTACCTTATTTCCAACGGAACCTAAAGGTGCGTCCACACTTGTATCATTTGCTCGTATCCGATCACCGTGCCGTAGCATGACTGCGTATCGCGCTGCTTGGACGCTTGCTGTCGGCGCGCCGATAATGCCGCACTCTTCCGATACAAGTGTGTGATACGCGTAGCAAATGGATTTCGAGTGATCGGATCGGCGCAACGTCCAAACGCGTGATCGTGACACGCGATCATGCTACGCGACGATGATCTGATACGGGCAAATGATACAAATGTGGACGCACCTTAACATTAAGTCTCTGATCTCTGGCTATTATGGGCCTTATAACCGGGGCGTCGTAGGACACTTGTTTTCACAAATTCTGTATAAATACAATTAGTACCTACTGCAAAAACAAAGAATTTTAATTAAAGGATCCCCATGCGATGAACGTGTTTAAATATTTAGTATGCATTGAAGAACGTCTTGAGTCATGGAATTTTACAGAACGCCTTAATCTCTCTGACTCAATTCTTGGCATTTCCGTTTTCATACAAGCGCATTAGTTTTGAGTTCAGCATTAACGTATTTTCCATACAGATGTGATCAGTGGCTGACCGCAAATCGCCCAGGTAATTAAGAAGACGTAAAATATGATTATTTAACGACTTTGCGCCAACATTGTATGTTTATTTAGTCTATATGTTTTCTAGAAAATATTTGTAGTCATAGTTTACTCACCCTGTCTATCTTTACAGATAAATAATTAATTAAGAAACTGTTTTTGATAATTCATCTTCAGGTTAAAAATTAAAGCTTGTATTAAAATCACCTCCTCGAATTTCAAATATACTTCAATTTCGACAAAGTATTGATGTATGTTAAGAAATTACGACTGGTTCTACTAGTCGTTTTAGTATAGTCAGCAAAGGATAAATATAAATATTTTGTATGTTTAATTGACAAAATAAAAAATACGGGTCCAATATATTCTGAAAACCTAACTGATTGACTAATTATATGGACCAATAAATAAATAAAATAAACAAATAAATATTTAATATTTTCTTCTGTTTCCGCGATTATTACTCATTGAAATAAAACAATTTAACGGATTATATCGCGTATATTATCTCATTTTAGTTCCCGCCGTTTCGGAAGCTTTCCAGCTTTCCATGGTCACGGGAGGACTGAGAAAAGATGTATTTTCCTCTGTCAGTTACAATTTGTGCAAACTACCCATTTTTTTGAAAAAACACAAATAAAAAAATATTTTATTGGAGATAGGCCTATTGTCTCCTGAGTTACCGGGAAGAATAAAAACAAAAAAAACTTGATCCATCGTTATAAAAGAGTACCTACTAAACTGCTAAATATTTTCAGACATACAATACAATGCATCAATCATTTGGAACAGTTAAACGGTGGTACATGGGTAAATGATTTACAACCGCGATGTGCCACAAGTTAATTAGTCATGTAACAACTGGTCTGAATTCGGTGGACAATGACATCGGAGCATACGAGTGTATGGCTTGTTGTATGTTTCTTTGTGTGGCTCGACAGGTTTCTATGCTAATGTTCGATTGTCATTCCGTTGGGTTTTGCACTTTCGTTACGTTCATTATAATCATAATTATGTTGGTAGTAAGTAACTAAAATATTGCGTGACTCGTGCTGTATACCTTTAGGAACCCGACTTGCGAAGAAGAGGCCATTTTTAACAGACTTCAAAAAAGCACAAAGTTCTCAAGATGGCAAGATCTTTCTTATTATTTACTACATCTGGCATGTTCGTGGAGGATGTAACACGTTGATGATGGATTTCGGGCCATTATACCACGTAAGCGAGTGAGTACCCTCACTCATGCGACGCGCGCTGCTGCGCCGACAGCATCCTAAGAAGGGCTTGTAACCGGTTACAAATAAACCGGTATTTATTTAGGTTATTTGGGAACTTTATTTCGAAGCGCACTCTAACCGGTTACTCTGTGTTCGGATACGGGATCAATGACCGCTGTCGTGCCGATAGTGGCGCAACGACGTCCAACTACAAAAAAAAAGAATGTAATACCATAGAAAGCAAACCAATCCTGCCTAGTCGAGTGGTTATTCACCCTAGACTCCGTTCACACGGAGGAACCGCTCTCTACCCGGTAAATGGATTCGCTGTTTTGCGCTCCGAGATATTAACCGGTTAGAGCGACGTTCTTGCGAGTGTAACCTTTATTATAGGTTAGGCTCTCAGAGTGTGGCTTTAACCGGTAGGGAAAATAAACCGGGTTACAAACCCTGCTCCTAACGGTTTTGGCTGGCAGGCTGGACTGTCCTAGGGCATACTGGATGAAACTCAATGTGGATGGAGAGGCTGCCCTGTGAGCATCTCTCTTTCTCCCTCTTTCTCTGTCTTAGTGTTAATGTTAAGTTGTATTTATTTTATATTTTTATCAGTCTACTGTTCTAACACTAGGGTTAAGTGTATGTGTTACTAACACAAAATATGGAGTCACACTCTGATATAAATGTTTTTTATTTTTTATTATTTTTGTTCTGATTCGATTTTTTACTATTACCGCTAATTTATTTGATCGTTACACGATATCTACATCAATCGCAGCTGCGGCTTTGATCTTAGTGAAATATATAAACAAACAGTCACATTATGTACAGAGATGACATATGTACATATATTTTAACTTAATGACCACATTATGTACATTTGTAAAACAACATGTTATGACCAATAAAAAACCGCCATGGGAGTTGGAATATTTTCCGTATTTACATTGCACTTCAGCTTTACAAAGTGAGTAAATAATGTATTTCTATGGTATTATTTCTTGTCACTTGTGGAAACATGGCTCTACATTATTTGTCTTTGGTTTGATTTTATTTGTTTGACAGATAGAGTCAATATCCTTTTTTATTAAGTTTTAATTCAAATAACGAACCGTTTGTAAACAAGTGTCTTGGCAAGACGTCACATTATTTATTTATTTAAATTATTGCACAAAACACGTTTGTGCGTATTGTTTAACTTAATGCTAAATACTATCATAGTGCTATAAGTGAGATCCTGTAATTGGCTCACTATTACTATTTAAGACACTACTAACATATTTAAAGCTATTAGATCTCCATGTAAAATAAATAAATAAAACAAAAGTAAGTACAAACGACAGCCTTAATGCTCATTGGCATTTTCTACCAACCAGTCAACCATAGAGCCAAATAGAGATGCATGAAATTGGTGCAGTGGGAAAAATTAATCAGTAATGAAAGCGTTTAGGACACACAATTAAATAATGTATTTATCGCAGGGAAATGGCCAAAACAGAGATTTGACCAAATCACGCACGATATTAAAATGGCGATTCCATTTTATCAGTTGCCTAGAAAAAACAGTCATTGGAATGGAAACACGTAGCTTTTTCACTCTTGTCACAATGACAATAAAGACTGAAAAGGTACATGTACGTTTCCCTTACTGTACATAAGGTAGAGTTGTGTATAGGTTGGATAATGTTTTCTTTTTATTATTATTTTATTTTGATTATTTAATGCTATTATGATAACTTTTATTATGATTAATTTATTGGAAAATTTGAATTTTTATGTTACCAATCCCTAGAAAATAAGATCTATTGTATTACTAACAATCTATGGACCCTGGTCTGCAATAAAATATTTGAATTTGAATTTGAATAAACGCCAGTACATATAAGATATTGACAAAAAAAATGTGACAAGCTTTTATTGCCGACTGTACTTTTCTTTAAACATCCATCTACTCACCGAGACGATTCTAAAAAGCTCTAACTTCGTAGGATTGAATTATTTTTTTACAGAGTTCCTATGACCACCTTCCTGCTCCATCAGATCAGCTCGATGGTATCGTACTATTGCATTGTCACAGAACTTACATAAGTATGCCAAATTTTAGCTCAATTGGGAACTGGGAAGTATAAATGTAACTTGCAAGATTCCAGCCGAACATAAGTTACATTGCAAGTTAAATAAAAGCTCGTAAAAAAATGTTGTGTTTATGAAACCCAATATTATAAAATTACGTGTTTTATATTAAGTATGCACGGACCTACAAAGACAACAGCATAATAAACAATATGAAATCAGGTTCGATTTTGTTTGCGTAATACAATGCAAAAGAAACGTCATTTTTATTAACATTTTTACGCGCCATATAAAATATAAAACGTTTATTATAGTCATCCTTTCTCGGAATGTCGACTTCTTTGCAATTGACAAAATATAATAGCCAGAGAGTAATTTAATCCCCAAATGATAAGCAAATTATATTCTCATATGCCTGTCAATCGTCATCATCAATTTTCCATTATCCTACCGAATATTTATCCTATTGAATAAACGTTATTGAATATATGTCATATCTATACTATTATAAAGTCGAAATAAAACAATTTAACGGATTATATCGCGTATATTATCTCATTTTAGTTCCCGACGTTTCGGAAGCTTTCCAGCTTTCCATGGTCACGGGTCCACCCATGACCATGGAAAGCTGGAAAGCTTCCAAACGCGATAAATTGTTTTATTTCAATGAGTAATAATCGCGGAAACAGAAGAAAATAGTATATATTTTTCTCTCTCAAAGTTGTGCAAACTTTCTCGAAGTGGGTACTTTGATAAAACAAATGTAGGCCTAATCTGTAAAGACAGTTACACATATGCCAGAAGGGCTTAATTATTTTATTTTAATAAATTACCAAACAGCATTTCACAAATGAGGCGTACTGAGGAGAAAAGAAACGCTGCAAAGAAATACTCACAGACTAACTCGTTAATCTAATTATATTATTTTAAAAAACAAATATTATTAATATACGCGATATAATATTAATAATCCGTTAAATTGTTTTATTTCAATGAGTAGGTAATAATCGCGGAAACAGAAGAAAATGTTATTATAAAGTTGTAAAAATGAAATGTCTGTACATTGAAGATATTTTCAAAAAAAATATTGTTATGGACTATTTGAAAGTCATGAAAACGAAAAATATTTTTTATTTTTATTTTAGGTATGTTTGTATGTGTCGTTGTGGCTTCCTCACGCAAAATCGGCTAAACGGATTTCAACTATTTTTGGTACACAGGTAGCTGGATATCTCCAGATGGTTATAGGATACTTTTTACCCGACTACGCTGAAGAAAAAATCAAGGGTTATGACTTTTTCTCCTCCGCGGACGATGTTGCGGCCATCTTCTAGTTATGGATATTTTTATAAGACGAATCTTAGAATTCCATTAAGCTATTAATGAATCTCTATAACATGATCATTAATGAACCGTTTTAAGTAGGGATCGGTACCGGTATTTTTAAAATTTTCTAAAATACACGCTATTTCTGAAATGTTTTAAAACTGTATTTAGGAGAAGAGAAATTAATCACAAAACACCTAATTCAAGTTCTAGAATTTTAATAAAATATAATAAAATCTCGTAATTGAACGAAAAAAACGAAGCGTTATTTCGAATATATTATATGAAAAAACCGGCCAAGAGCATGTCAGACCATGCTCAATGTAGGGTTCCGCAGCCGTTTATACAAAAAATGCACTACACATGAAAAAAATACGATATGAAAAAAAAACACTAACAAAAGAGCGTATCTCCCCGGCACTTACGACCTTTTGCGGAGCAGCGCAGTTTTTTCGCAATAACTTAAAAACGGTATATCCGATCACGTTAAAAACAATTTCAGTTGAAAGTATTTATTAAGTTTTATATGTGTAAATTTTTCATATTTTTTGAACGTACCGTTTCGAAAATACACAATTTTTGCTATTTTCGGAGCAAATATTTCCGAAAATATAAACAAAATCATTTTTTTTTAAGAAACCTCAAAGTGTTTTTAGAAGAACTGTCGAATGATGTGCCACACATTCATATTTGTTAAAAAAAAACCAGTTTCGGTTACATGTATGGAGTGCCGCCCCTAGAAATATATATATATTTTATTTAACTATCAAACTAAGTAGCGGCTTACACAAGACACCTATGTCCTAAATTTCATCAATATACATCTAATAGTTTTTGAGTAAAATGCCTGTGACATACGGACGGACGGACGGACGGACATGACGAAACTATAAGGGTTCCGTTTTTGCCATTTTGGCTACGGAACCCTAAAAATACCGGTTCCGATCCCTGGTTTTACGCAGCAAGTCTAAAAATAAAATTTCACGGCATTTATGGCTCTGACTGACAACGTGCAATTCATGCAAAAACATTCCATAAAAAGTAAGTTATAGATGGCGCTAAATGAGTTCAACAATAATCAGTATTATTTTTTCTTACCAGATGTTGGGAGGGGTCTAGATTGTTCTTACGTAAGATCACAAAAGTAATACCTAAGCAAAAATTAATTATAATTGTAATTTTAAGGGATTAATATAATTTTAACTGTCACTTTTTTATGACTTAAAGGAACGGTTTTTTATATTTTTTGCTACCATTTCTATGTATTTTTGGCAGATCCAGATTTTACGAAAGATTTTATAGGAGCGGAGGGGGTTCGTTCAATTTTTATTCTTTCTAAATCTGGGGTTTCTAAAAAGGGGGTCATAAAGCGGTTTAAATTGTCTTACGTAATAAATTAATTCATACATTTATTCCTTTATAAAACATGGTTTTTAACCGACTTCCAAAAAAAGGAGGAGGTTCTCAATTCGAGGGATTTTTTTTATTTTTATTTATGGATGTTCACCGATTACGCAAAGACTATTTGACCGATTTCAAAAATTTTTTTTTTGGTTTTATAGAAGGTACTTTCTAGTTGGTCCCATTTAATTTTGGTGAAGATCTGATGATGGGATCCATGAGGAATTGAAGGAACTCCTCAAATATTGTAGGCATGCATATAGCGATTTTGGTATTATAAGAAACATATTAAGCATTTACATTCAGAAAGTGTAAATTGATGAAGTGGAACTGATGCAGAAGACCACAGAATGCCATCGGAACTCCTCAATGATAAATTATTAACGGGTGGCGACAAAATATCTTGATTAATTTAGCTAAGCAACTTCATAGTCACAAATTTAAATGTTCCTGATGAGAATGGTACCATCGAATTGATTTGATGATGGAGCCGGAAGGTAGGCACCAGATCTATGTAATAAAATAATGTATCCAAGCCGTGTTTGGGCTTGTTCGAATCGTCACGAGATACACTTTTAAGTAACGATTAACTAAAAAGTGTAAAATAAATAAAATTTTAAACAAAAAAATAAATCCGACTCCAAAAAAACTAAAAAGTAAAAAATAACGCCATAATTCAGTTTCTTCAAATTACTTACAAGTAACCGTTTGTATACTCAATCTATACATTATATACAATTAATGTTATTTTGGAGTCGGTGCCATCGTGTCACAACTTACTAAAATCGTAAATTTTCAATATTTTACACTTTCTTTATATGACACCGACGCCAAAATAAGATTAATTGTATATACTGTATAGATTGAGTATACAAACGGTTACTTGTAAGTAATTTGAAGAAACTGAATTATGGCGTTATTTTTTACTTTTTAGTTTTTTTGGAGTCGGTTTTAATTTTTTGTTTAAAATTTTTACATGTAATAAATTAACAGTAACGACAAGCGCAGCGTGGGAAGGCCACGTGGTCGGACAGCCTGGTTAGAGTATGCGAGGACTCGCTGGATGCGGGTCGCCTCTATCCAGCAGTAAACGTCCTATGGTTGAAATGATGATGATGCTGAATGAAATGAACAGTTCCTACAGTTTCCCCTGCACCCCCAATGTATACTGCATACATTGGAGGCGCAGGGGAAACCCTTATCACATTTACGAATTTCATCGTCGCGTGAAAATGTATCTTTATTCAATTATAGCATAGTTAAATGTTTATTTTAAAAGCGCCATCTATTTTTTGCCAGAATATCTCCTTGCGATCGGAACACCATGCAAAGTATGGCAAGTCTCAGTCGTCTTGTTTTAATGGTCCTTGATGATTATGAATATTTACATCATGGTGCATGGTGCAGAAATGGTGCCAAATGGTCTATTATTTCACGGCAAATATGGTTGTGGCCGTTTCCTCACCATGATCTGGGCAACTTGCAATTAACTGACCTGCGCAATTTTAAACAATGTAGCATACCGGTTATGTAACAATTATCTGACTCAAACCAACAGTACAACAGAAGCACGTCAGTATCTTGACTAAGTCTGTCTTTTATTCCGCTGCCGTTTTTGCATTCGTCCGAGTGTCACTTAGAATTTATATTCAGAGATCATGAACCAGAATAACTTATAGTTGAATACACTTCCTCTTATTACTCTATCCACTACTCAAAATATGTAACTAAAGGAAGTTTGGCCGTTTGGTAAGGTTAGGTTAGGTTTCCTTCTCTTTAAACATTTTTTTAACCTTAATACGTTAAAAAAATGTGTAAACAGAAGGCAATGTAAAAAGAAATCGCGTCTAAACGCGCTGTTTTTCTATCGTATAAAACGTGCATGTATGGACTTAACCATACATTTGGAACACACATTTGTAGATTTGGAATACAACAACCAGAACTTTAAGCACAACAGCTGTGACAGGCGACTCTTTGTCGCATGACAAATCGAATCATTTTCCGTACAATACAGTGCGAGAGAGATGAATGATGCTGTGCCGTGAGGAGCAAAGACACAGTTTGTTGTTCTATATAGTACCTGAAAGGCCAGCAACGCACTTGTGGATGTTGCAGGTGTCTATGGGCGACGGTGATCGCTTACCTTCAGCTAATCCGTCTGCTTGTTTACGTCCTATAATACAAATAACTAACTCCTTTTTTGGGCTGGAGTAGAAATACGCTCTACGGCGTGAAGTGATAGAGCTCGGTATATAGACAGGCAGTGTCCGCGTATGTGTTAATGTGCTTTTACTACTTATACTGTGTTAAAATGGCACGCTACTTAAACATCACATAGATAGTCAAGAATTGCAACCATAAAGTAATAAAGCAATGCAATAATCTCTCAATAGACCGGGCATTAAGGATATTATTCATTGATTGTAATGACTAGGTTTATAAATAACTCTTCCGTGTAGTAGCACGGTTAACGGGCTGACAGCTCTAAATTACCCGCTTGATTCCTAGTTATTCGCTTTCCCGTATTGTATATGTCTTGTGTGTCTGATTATGAGTAAAAATCGTGTAAATATGAATCAATGTCGCGTATTACTTTATAGTTAACAGCCTGAGTTGCGATACGATGCCAGAGACGGACAAACAGATAAAATAGTTAAAAATATGAGGCTATAATGTTGTGACATAAATAGGTACATGTACGTATGTAACACTGACATGTAACATATGACATCATGGCAATCTGTATCAAGTGCAGGCAAATTGCGCTCGAGTTCCTCTTCCCAGAGCCTTCCGCCATTTTGATTTCACTGTTACGTCACAATAGGTATATTCCGTTTAAGAAAGTACTTTTAATAGTTTATCTCCTAATAAAAGGCCATAGAAAAAAATATTTTGGCAAAATAAAGACAACATCTTGCAATAAAATTGCATTGAAATTGTAACCTTTTTTATTCAACGCTGTCCGGTATATTCAATTAAATCTTGGTGGTATGTAAACAACACTTACAAAAACAAAACATAACCTAACACTTTCAAATATGATAGCTGTTTATGCCTTAAGTGACAGATGACAGCGTATTGTTTTGCCATTCTGACGTCACACCATGGCGCCTCGTGTTGGTCACGTGATATACATATTAATTAATATATATGTTTATTTCTACATTTTTTTTATCGAATTTCATAATTTACTCTTGACTGCCGAAAGAGTAGTTCGCCTGTGGTCACTTACCGACAACAACCGATCTTGATTCGTAAAAACCAAAAAGCAATCAAAAATAGCTTTTCACTTTTTAAACCAAATATAATCTATACTATTATAAAGTTGGAAAAATGAAATGGCTGTACATTGAAGGTATTTTCAAAAATTGATTGTTAGGGACTATTTGGTGGTCACAAAAACGACAAATTTTTTTTTTGGATTTTATGTATGTTTGTATGTGTCGTTGTGGCTTCATCACGCAAAATCGGCTTAACGGATTTCCATTATTTTTGGTACACGGGTAGCTGGGTATCTCCAGATGGTTATAGGATACTTTTTACTCGACTACGCTGTCGAAAAAAAAGGGATTATGACTTTTTCTCCTCCGCGAACGAAGTTGCGGGCGCCTTCAAGTTGGAATATAAAATTGATTACAATTGAATCTTTCAATTACTGTTTTTATTTCACATTATTATTAAATTATTTTTTGCTAATTTACAATACCCGATCATACAAATTGAAATATACGGTAAAACAATATCTTTATTTATTTTAGAAAACCAATCGATCACGACAAATATTTATAAGAAAATATACTTAACACATTTTTTTTTTAAACGAAGCAAGTTAGTAATCTATTACTGTTGGGTTAGATACACTTTAATTTCAGATTCAATCCGGTCTTAAGCCAGGATATTGACCCCATTGCCGCGACCAAAATTCGGACCTTAAAAGCCTACAATAACGTCTTATTTTTTTTTCTAATTTTAGTCTTCAACTTAGGGCCCATTCTTATCGAACCTTAGTAATTAATTAAATGTAGATTTCTATAAACTAAATTTTTAAATGTACCTACTCATTGATACATAAAATACGCATATATAACTAATACTATCAAATTATCACCGAATATAGGCACTACACAATGCTAACGTCTTAATAAGTCGTTTTTTTTTCAATTCAAACTATTTAATAAATATCTGTTGGGATGGATTATCTTTCATTCCACCTATATTCCGGACCTTAGCCAGGATTTTGACACTCAAGCCCTATTGCCACAACTCCAATTCGGACCATAACGTTAGAACCTTATATATATATATGATAAAAAATTAAATTGTGTGCGGCATTACTTATTGATGCGCCGCTAAAAGACTCATAAATTCTTATCGAATACTGTGGCATTATTACCATTATTGCGTATGTTTATTACGTGTCTATATGCGTTTATTTTTTGCTTCATAGCTGTTTCTCGCCACCTCTTCAACTAAAATTGTTGTCTTTTAAACACTCCGCTACCCAAAGGTAATCTGGAAGGGATCGCTACTTAGCGATAAGACCGCCTGTTGTTTTCCTCTGCTTATTCGAATGTTACTGATATGTTCTGTACTCAGACCAAGAAAAAGAGATAGACATGACATTACGAACAAACTTGTGAAGCCGTTTTTTTGACATGGTTTTGACAAATCAGACAACTTCACACACATGCTTTGTTTGTATTTGTAACGCGTGAAGTTGGCTTTGGCATGGTTTTGTGGCCTCACTAGATTGTTCGCTATATTATGTCTATTTTTTTCAGGTTCTGTATTCCTACGTATCTGAGATATGCAATCAACAGTATTTGTATTGTAAATTGTATTACTGAACAAAAAAACAATACCAAAATATACTACTCGTGTATTTACTCGGAGTTAAACTCCTATTTCACTTTCATTCCACCTACATTCCGGACCTTTGCCAGGATTTTGACCCTAAAGCCCCGTTGCCGCGACCCCAATACGGACCGGTCGCAGTTGACCCAAGTTACGTAGCATTACGTCGCGCCATTGCCTCAGTTATCGAGATAAAAGTAGTGCGTGCTATAGAGAATTGTTTTTTCTTTCTGCAAATGGACTGAGGACAGTTTGTATTCAGGTTAATGAATTTCTTCGTTTAATTAAACAGTTATATGTGATTTTTGTAGACGTTAAAAAATTACAAATGTTGATAATGTTGATAACATCTGCGTAATCGTTTGCATGTTTGACCTACTAAACAAGCTTTTTCATTCTAAATAGATAAGTTGTTCGTTTCAAAGATCGTAAACTATTTTTCAATGGTAGCGAATTATAGTTATTGCCGAAAAAGAAACGAAGGTGTTATCTCTTTTGTTGGTGTTTAAAATTCATCAGTTCGACGACCAATTCAGATTTTGGGCATCCAGCCCACCCACTTATCTGTGGCAGGGCTCTAACTCTTATGGTGCGTCCACACTTGTATCATTTGCTCGTATCCGATCACCGTGTCGTGGCATGACTGCGTATCGCGCTGCTTGGACGCTCACTGTCGGCGCGCCGATCATGCCGCACTCTTCCGATATAAGTGTGTGATACGCGTAGCAAATGGATTTCGAGCGATCGGATCGGCGCAACGTCCAAACGCGTGATCGTGACACCCGTTCATGCCACGCGACGATGATCTGATACGGGCAAATGATACAAATGTGGACGCACCTTTAGAGTTCTGTGATAGGCAGACAGAAAGACAGACTGTGGGGAGGCATCGTAAAATTTGTATAATACTCCATTGTAAATCTTCGGTACCTAACTCTAAAACAACGGCTCATTCTTGATCCCTTTTTTTACGAGTATATTTTTCTAATTTACTAGCTATTCTTTGACTACTTATGATTGTTTTATGCATTAATTTTATTTATTAGGCTCACACAACAAATAACAGTCACATAAAAATCAAATAAAAAGCTGAAAGTCAAGGTCTGGACTATAACTCTAAACAATATGTGCCCAGTAAGAGTACTGAGGCTGGATTTCACCAAATTTTATTCCTAGAATTACGCTTATTCTCAAATAGTAATGTCAAATTAGTATGGCCTTTTACATTGCTATCCGGGAATAAGCATTAGCCTTGGAATAAAAGTTTGGTGAAATCCGGCCTTAATAAGATTGAGTGCAAATTAATTGCTAGAGACAACTAACTAACTAACTATTGTGGCGCAGTGAACCAAAGAGGATCTTGGCCTTCGAAACAAGAGAACGCCACCGGTCCCGATCCTGTGCTACTTCTTGCCAGTCATCGGCTGGAAGCTGACACAGATCCGCCTCCACACTGTCACCCCAGCGATATCTGGGACGGCCCACTGGACGACGACCAGTCGGTCGTCCCAAATATGCCCTTTTCACCGCCCGATCCTCATCCAACCTCAGAACGTGGCCCAACCAGCGAAGTCTGTGGGATTTGGTCTCACCGATGATATTTGGTTCGGCCACTAACTCCTCGATCTCGGTGTTCTTCCGAATCCTCCAAGTGCCGTCATCACTTTTGATAGGCCCCAAGATCTTCCGCAAAACCTTTCTCTCCGCTACCAGGAGCTGACTTTCTTCTTTTAGTGTTAGTGTCCAAGCTTCGCAGCCATACATAAGGATTGGTCTAATTACCGTTTTATAAATCCGTAACTTCGTACTTTTGCTGAGAAGCTTGGACACCAACACCTTATGGAGGGCAGCACTGCACCGCAGGGCATTTTGGACGCGTATGTGGATTTCCTCCTCTCTAGTGTTCGTGTCGGTAACCGTGCATCCGAGGTACCGAAACTTGTCAACTCCGTGGTATACGGTACCGCCAACATGGAGATCTTCACGCTTGACACGTGTGTTTTTATATCGTCTCATGTGGAGGTATTCCGTTTTCGACTGGTTAATCCTGAGACCTATCAACGAGGCTTCTCGGTCCAAGGTACTAACTGCTTCCGCCGCCTGTCCACAGCTTTCCCCTAGTAAAGCTAGGTCGTCTGCGTACCCTACCACCTTGTGCATACCATTCAACTCTATCCCTACGTCCAACGCTAAAACTTTTCGGACAACATGTTCCAGAGCTATGTTGAAGAGCACAGGCGATAGGGCATCCCCTTGCTTCAGGCCGGTAGTCACCGTGAATTCTTCTGACAGCTCGCCTCCTACTCTAACTCGCATTCTACTTTCTTTTGTAGCTGTGGCAATCATGGCAACTAGTTTTTTGGGGATATTAAAGCTGGTGAGAATGGAATATAAAGTGCCCCTGTCTATACTGTCATAGGCCTTTGTGAAATCCACAAACAGTGCATGGATGCTTTGTGCGTACTCCCACTTCTTCTGCATCAACTGTTTGAGCAAGAAAATCTGGTCCATCGTGCTGCGATTTCTCCGGAAGCCACACTGGTAATCACCAAGGATTTTTTCAGCATATGGGTCTAGCCTGTTTAGCAACACGTTGGACAAGATTTGTACGCTGTTGTGAGTAAAGCAATCCCTCGGTAGTTTTCGCACTTCCTTTTTGAGCCTTTCTTGTGGGCACGACAGATAACACCTACATTCCATTCATACGGTTGTTCCTCTAGTTCCCAAAGTTTCAGCAGAAGTTCGTAAATTGTAGTCTGCACTACACCACCACAGTGCTTCCATATTTCTGATGGCAGCCCGTCAATGCCAGGTGCTTTATTGTTTTTTAATCGAATAATTGCTCGACGGACTTCATCAAAACCAGGGGGTCTGACTTCTGGGTCTTCGGAACTATTGCATTCAGGAGGAGCTGGAATGTCCAAAGGGGGGCAGTTTAGGAGATTTTGAAAATATTGCTTCCACATACTCTTTATTTGAGTACCGGAAGTAACTATATTTCCACTCTCGTCCTCCAGGAATTGAGAAACGGGCTGATAACCCTTTTTAAAGTTATTAAGCTCCTTATAGAACTTCCTTGAATGATTGGTTCTTATCAGGGTTTCCATTCCCCTAACTATGCCGCTCAGGTGTTCCCTTTTGGCCTGTTTGATCACTCTTCTAGCTTCCACCTGAAGATGTCTGTACGTGTCTTTAAACTGTGCATTTTGTTCAGCAAGTATTTTGTACTTTCTCCTTTCCTCTATGATGTTTTCGCACTCCTTATTCCACCATTTCTTTCTTTTCTTCTTGCTTTTACCACCAATGACCCTCCGTGCTGCTTTGGTTACTGCTGATTTTATGTCTTCCCAAGTTCTGTTAATATCATCATCTACTTTTAAACCACTAAAACTATTACTGAGCTCTATCTGAAACTTACATTTAATTGTTCGGTCTCTTAACTGTTGTGTGTCAAATTCAAAATTCTGTTTATGTGCAACCTGTTTATCTACTTTTATTTTGATTTTAATTTTGATGGCTAACATGTAGTGGTCACTGTCGCAATCAGCACCAAGAAAACTCCTAACGTCTTGTATGGAGCTCTTGTGTCTGTCGTCCATAAGCACGTGATCAATCTTGTTCACGGTCTGTCCATCAGGGGATTTCCACGTACCCTTGTAAATGTCCTTATGGGGAAACATTATGGACTTTATTGCCAAAGCCTTGGCGGCTGCAAAGCTGACTAGCCTCAGTCCATTGTCTTTAGATTGGGCGTGCTTACTGAGTCTCCCGATAGTCGGTACAAATATTTTTTCTCTCCCAACTTTTGCATTGAAATCCCCCAATACAATTTTTATATCGTAACTCGGCAGTTGAACCAATGTCATTTCTTGCTGTTGGTAAATCATCTTTCGCCTCATCGCTAGTCACTTCTGTAGGCGCGTAAACGCTAACAATTGAGACATTTACCAGTTTAGACCTTAAACGTAGAACACATATTCTGTCGGAAACTGCGTCAAACCGAATCACACTACTTATAAATCTCTTTGCGACGAAAAAGCCAGTGCCACGCGAGTGATGACCAGAGTCACCACCGCTATAAAAGATGGTTCCGTTATCAACATTGCATTCCCCACTCCCTGGCCATCTTACTTCCTGAAGAGCTGCGACCGACACTTGGTATCTTACGAGCTCTTTGGTTACCTGGTACATGGCTCCAGGTCTGAACAGGGAACGCACATTCCATGAAGCAAATCGGAGGTCCGTAATTTCGCGCCTTGAGTTGTTAGAATTTGGATCGGATCGTACATTTTCTCTTTTCGGTTTCTTAACGTTTATAGTTTTTTCCGTGAGAGGGGTGTTAGCCCGCTGCACAACCCCCTGACTGCTGGAGGGCCACATCCTTCTTTGGTCAGCGAGTCCATCGGACTTAGCCGGCTAGCGTAGCTAGGCTGTGCTACCGACCATTCCCCCATCCGCCACCTGGGGGACGCTCCTCTACGCCGTGAGGCCCAGCGCTAGAGACAAATTATATGAAATTTCTTAATATTATCGTATAACTATATTTTAACACATGTTTACAGTATTAACAAAGTAAACTTTACATATTATACGTTTGCGTAAAACTAAATAACCAACAAATTTTAACAGTGTTTTTAAATGTGAGTAAGCTGTTTTTAAATATGTCCAAAGAATGTTCAGACATAGGTTCATTTAGTATACAGTCGGCACATTCGGATAATAGAATGAGGTGTTATTTTTATAAATTTGAAGCAGGAATAATTTATGCGAGGGGTTTCGTGATTTATATCGGGTAATGAAGTTCATAAGAGAAAGAAGGGAAGGACAATCAGAAATACTATGACTTTAAAAAACGAAACATAATATAGCCTACTTTTTCTAATACAACAGTGAGAAGATGGTGTGAAGAGTGTGAAAGATATTTTGCACAGTACGAGCATAACGGTTCAAGTGCGTGACGGCGCCGGCGAAAGTGACGGCCGTATTTAGACATGCTCATCCTACTTATTGGAATATAGCACAAGACAAAAAGAACTTTGTATACTTGCTGAGAAAGTTCGTAAATAAAAATAATGAAGTCTTAGTTTTGTGGTCACTTTACTGTTCCATTACAGAACGAAATGATGCTAGCACTACACATTGGTGCTAATCGAGGCAAGGATCGATTTCCACTCATTATCACAAAATTACTTTATTATACAGAGTGATCAATCCAAATGGGTAAGTAGGAATAATTCAGAAACTATGAGAGATAGCGAAATCTGTTCTTAGGAACCATGGCATCGATTTTCAATGTAATAATAATGTCATTAAAAATTTTAACTTTAGAAAGAATTAATCTTTGCATCCAGGAAAATGGCTACATTTTGAACATTTACTTAAATAATATTATTATCTTATTTTTTCTTTTTTCTGTCAATTGTTTAAGCAAAATTCCATTAAAAATGTGTTCCTTATGACATATAATTCGCACCATCAACAATAACATCGAAAAAAAATTGCTGAATTTATAACATTGTTTACGGAGATTTTGCCCAGATTCAATTCTCGGTTATGTATGAATTAAAAAACATGCCATATTTAAAATCGACGCCATGGTTCTGTCCTAAGAACCGATATCGCTATCTCTCATAGTTTCTGACTTCTCCATACTGACCTATTTGGATTGATCACCCTGTTTTATAGGTGAAAAAGTCTAAGAAATAGGTACGTTTACGCTGGTATGGACACGTCCTCAGACGCTCTACAGACCACATGGTATGGATGGCCCTAGACATACCGACGTCGATGCGTGGGCGCGGAAGGCTCGGCTACCATTGCTAACGACGGTCCAAAGAGACCTGAAACAAGCGGAAATGAACCCAGAAACCTTTCAAATTTAAAAAATAATAATAATAAGAAAAAACGAGACTTATGTAAAATAATAATAGTAATAATTTAATTTAAGAGCCTAGAGTGTCCCACTGCTGAGCAAAGGCCTCCCTCTCATTCTTCCACGTGTCACGGTCTTGGGCAATCTCCCACAAGTTGTAATGGAAAGAGTCAAGCTCGTCCCGCCATCTTCGTCGAGGCCTACCGCGACGCCGGACTCTGTTTTGTGGGACTCACTCAATGGCTACTTTAGCCCACAAGTCACCCGGCATGCAACCGACATGTCCAGCCCAGTCCCATTTCAGGTTGTCAGCTGTTTGGGCTACGTCGGCTATCCAGGTTTTGGAACGTAGTACTGTACTCTTGATCCGGTCAGTTCGTTTCACGCCCAAAATACTACGCTCCATGGCTCTTTGGCAAACCTTGAGGTTAGATTTCTGAACTTGTGTCAAAGACCAAGTCTGTGCTTCATAGGTCAAGATTGGAAGAATGCATAAACCTTTCAAAATCGCTCAAAAAAGAAGAAATTGACAAGGACACCAAATAATGGAAAAATGCGCAGGCAGATGATAATGATGATCACAAATTACAACACGACAAGACACAGGTTGTTCCTTCGAGACTATAGTCGTAACGCGATGTCCTGAAACAAGGATGAATAGGGTAGTTTCCTGGGCAAAAAAAAATATTTTATAAAAATTCTGTCAGTTACATTATCAAAAAATATTGGACACGTATTTTCTTTTTTGTCAATCAAACAAAAAAGGCAAAGATAAAGCGCGTCACTTTTTGGGAGTGGGGGCGCATGACGACACCCCGTGCGAAAAAGGGTCGCAAAGTGTGACGTCATGGGGAACTTTAACGGGCTATAATAAAAAATAATAAAAAGCATTTAATTCGGACAACGTAATCCATGTAGTGTTAGTATTACAATTAAACTTAAATAACTATGTTAGTACCTAAACTTAAGTGCTGAGAGGTCCAGTGCCTGATTAGGCCGCTGTCCCATCTCTCTGCCATGACGGTCAGGAGACTGTGGCGGCTGGCGCGCACTCTGCGTAGTGTCGCGGCGTAACGCTTGCGCAGCGTGGCGTGGAATCCATCCACCTGCGCGTCGGCGAACATGCCCGATGCGCTACAGTATCGCGGCAGAAGCAACAGTACCCTGAACGCGTCATTGTATTGTACACGCATGGCATTCATAGCACGCTGTGTGTACCTCGTCCACAGGCTACAGGCGTACAGCGAAGTACAGTACGCTCGAAAGAGACTTTAACTTGAGCTGTACACCTGCTAAACCTCCGGGCTATCATATTGGCCCTGACGGACAATGCTCTACGCTCGCGTTCTATGTCCGCATCCTCATGCAGGTCATCGGTGACCAAGTGCCCAAGATATTTAAATGTATAAACCCTCTTTAGTTGCTCGCCATTTAAACAAATGGGTGGGACATGAGTTGGGCACTTGTTCCCCGCCCTAAATACCATGTACTCACTCTTGAGCACATTGTACTTCACAACCAACGTAATGTAATAATTTAATACGCGATTTAGCCCCGTTTTAATAGTAATGGACAAAATTGATGCTATTATACATATTGATAACATATTGATGTTATTTATAAACGTTGATTCCATTATCGTTGCGATATGGCGTACAGTGATCGAAATAACCATTCGGGCTATTTGCAAACATGACGTGAGCTGGGCAAATTATTTTTGTCAAACACTTAAATTGCTGTCATTTTGCCATTACTTCCAGTGTAAAATTACGAAATTATTTACGTACCACGTGTTACTTGTGGTTTATTATTGCTGTTCATGTATCATCTCTTTCTAAAGGTTGCGTTGACTACCGTGGGTAATTACGACTTAATTAGGATAACATTCCTGTAAGAGGACTGACAGTTGCCATACTTTGGATCGTGTTCAGATCGTAAGGAGATATTCTGGCAAAAACTAAATGCCGCATTAAAACTAAACATTTAACTGTTATAATTGAATAAAGAAACATAGTTTATACATCAATTAGTTCGCAAATAGCTAATAATAAATAAATCGTAGCATTGAATAACTGTGTCGCGCTTGCAAAGTTGAATAATTGCAAAAAAAAATTCTTATTCATAGATGGCGTTGTACATGCGAACGGCGTTTTGTAAGGACATTTTCAGTCCTCTTGATTTAATGGTCATTGATTGATACGCAGTAAAAGTATACTTTTTATATACCTAAGCCAAAACTAAAAATTAGATATTATCTAAAGGAACAACTAAGATGCTGGCTGCATTTCGTCGCAGTATGGCGACATTGATACGTTGAGCGAGGAAGCTGCTAGCCTAGATCCTGGTATTTTTATTAAATTTAACGCAGCGTGCAAACAAGTCAGGCAAAAATAAATTCAGAGAGACAGACAAAGTCGCACCAAAAGGATTCCCTTTTAACATTTTTGGTACGGAACCTTAAAAACAATTTGACATAAAAATAAACCATCCAAGATGCTGGGTCCACATAACTCGAACTATCGATAAAAATATAATATGACGTCTCTGAAACTTAATATTCCCAATTATAAACTAAAATAGGTACTCTATAGTAGCAATGTCATAGAATAGGTAAAATCCTTATACCGTCATAGCTTTGTGCAAGATTTCCAAGGAAGTAAACTGTTTTCTTAATAATCCTTATTATTCATGGGATGATGCAAATCATTTCTTGATCACCATTACAAATCAAGTGACTACTTGAACAATGCTTTTGTTCATTATAAGTATTTTTCCATATCTATTGTTGTGATTTTTTTTTTATGTTGTTGTCTTAGCAAACAATGTTTTGTCACAAGATGACATTATTCTTAAATGAAAATCTAAATAAAATAAAAAAAAACGGCCAAGACCATGTCGGACAGTGCTCAGTGTAGGGTTCCGCGGCCGTTCAAACAAAAAAATGCACTACAGATAAAAAAAAACCATATGAAAAAATCCTTTTACTGAGAAGCGCAGTTTTTCGGCAACAAGAAGGCGGTATATCTGATCATATTGTAAGTAATTTTCGTTTAAAGTTCTTAATAAGCTTTATTTTTGTAATTTTTTAACGTATTTTGGACATAAGGTTTCGAAAATAGAGGGAGTCGATTTGTTACAAAATCTTTATATTTTTCATTTTGCCCCGGCTTTCCTGCATTTATTAGAACTATCTAAGTGACGAAATTTACTTTTACAACTATAGAACATTTAAAAAATTTAAAAACCCCCCAGACTTGTTCCACTAAAAGCTGATATCTTCGAGATGAGTGCTCAGATTTTCATCAAACAAAGCTAAGAACACTCGGGATGAAATTACCTATGACACAAAAAAGCCGCACTCAAATCAGTTGCACGCTACGATGCCACAGACAGATACACAGAGTCACAAACACGTTAAACTTACCTCTTTTTTGTCAGGGGTTAAATCACGAAGATCGTGATGGTAAAACATCATGATTGTCATATAAATCAAAAACTTTCAACTTATAGTTATGCCACGCATTTAAGTACGTATAATCTTCCAGCTATGCACGCGGCCCTATAAAGGGATTGGATAGTCGGTTACCTTGGCAGAGATACCACGGTCTTAATTTCTCATAACATTATATAATGTGTTAGACACACCTCCCATCGCAGCGGCAGATACCAGTAAATGCAGTTTTTTGGTCCATTCTGTCTTCGAAATGTTTTGCTAACGTAAAATAGTGCTACTTTGCTCCAAAACTGGCTCCAATTTAGAAAACAATAAACTATTCTGGCATTTTTTATTTTGAAACATGCTAGTGTTACGAATAACTAAAAAAGTATATTCCCTAACGTGTTTTAAAGTAAAAAATATGCAACAATCAATTTTGTTTCATATGAAAAACAATAAACTAAGAGCAATGTTACAAATTGACTAGACAAACTTTGCTCTTCCTTACTAAATGTTCATGAAGCAAAGTTAGGTCAAATCTGCACATTAAATGGTAATCATAGCAGAAACGAATTCCGGACCAAAAAAAACAATGCAGTGACCATTTGTCATCACATATTTCAGGATTGTTCTTAATTTACTTGAATAATAACAAGCCCGTAAATATATTTTCGGTTTTGGAGCATACTTATCCTAGGGGGAGCAAAGTTGCACCACTTTATGGTATGCCCACAGCGCTGTTCGTGGCTTTCGAGAAATTGTCAAATTTGATAAGCTGCAAATGTGATCTTGAACAGGTGCCACAGACTAAAAAAAAATACTACGTATCAGACTGCAAACTCAGAAACAAATATTATTTGCACTAGGCAACTATATTTAATCTGTACGATTAGTGTTGACTGACGTTCATTTTTTTTCTATTCGAGATTGCAATATGGCAAGGGATCGTAAAGTATTCAGCCAAAGTGGTCTAGGTTAATTGAAAGAGGTCTAATACGAGGGTTGCTACTTATATATCCGGAAACAAAAAAACAAACAAACGTACACGGCTGAAAATAGTTTTATTGTTTTTCAAAGTATTCCCCTTGATGATCTATGCACTTTTGCATTCGCGTGAACCAATTTTTAAAGCACTTCTGCCACTCCGCCTGAGGTACCTCCATAACGTGTTGTTTGAATGCGTCGACAGCATCTTCAGCGGTCGAAAATCGTTGACCGCGTAATTTATTCTTTATATTTGGAAATAAATAAAAATCGTTGGGTGCCAAGTCAGGGCTGTACGGCGGATGACCCGTTAATTCCACATTTTGACCCTCCAAAAATAGAGTTGTTTCGCGTGACGTATGACAGCTGGCATTGTCATGATGAAGAATGATTCTTCGTCGCTGGTTAGTTTTACGAATTTGTTCAAATACTTCCGGTAAGCAAATGGTCGTGTACCACTCTGAATTAACCGTTCTACGGTTTTCTAGTGGCACTGTAGCTACATGGCCATTAATACCGAAGAAGCAGGCCACCATTTGTTTCAATGTACTTTTTGCACGAGTAACTTTCGTAGGGTTCGGCTCATTTTGAAACACCCATACCGTTGATTGTTGCTTCGTTTCGGGATCGTATGCATAGATCCAGGATTCGTCACCTGTATAGATGTTATAAACGGCTTTTGAGTCACCACGGTTATATTTTTTTAACATTTTATTGCACCATTCGACGCGAGCATGTTTTTGCTCATTTGTTAAGTTGTGGGGTATCCAACGCGAACAAATTTTTTTTACAGCCAAATAATTATGTAATATGCTATTAATGCTGGTCATAGAAATACCCAGAGTCGCCTCTATCTCGCGGTACGTAACATGTCGGTCGTCCATTATAAGTTTTCGCACAGCCTCGATATTTTGTTGTACAACGACCGATTTCGGGCGACCTGCCTTAACTTCGTCCGTAAGCATACTACGTCCACGATTGAACTCACTAAACCAGTGATACACAGTAGTTTTAGATGGGGCTTCATCACCAAAAGTTGAAGTTAGTTGATCTATGCACTGTTGTTGCGTTAAACCACGCCGAAAATCATAATAAATCATAGCACGAATATTTTCACGAGTGAGTTCCATTCTTGCTGCGAGATGACATTTAAAACCCGTCAAAAACAAAACACGAGCGTTAATAAGGAAGAAAAAATATACCTTATATACTTAAAAAAGTTCAAATTTTACCATGGCGGTCAAATATGCTATTTAAGAAGATTGTAATCCCGGTTTCCGGATATATAAATAGCAGCCCTCGTATTTAGAATGAATAGTTCCCGGAACGTAAATTTGAACACGTAACTTCATTTACGTGTTCAAATTATATGCTGAGAATTATACTTCAGTGGCAAAAAAATAAAACACATTATTTATTAAAAGATTTATTTTTCAATTTCTTTTTAAATCTGTCCTAAGCTTTCTTCTGTCTTGCAATTAATACGTCTTCCCCTTTAATATTTTGTTGGTTGTGTTGCACCAATTCATAATTGTAAATCGGACAGTCAGAGCAATGAAATGACTGAGAATAGTTTTGTGCTCGGCGCACTCAAATAAACAAAATGAATTCTTGCACATAATATTTGCTAGTTCTGCGGGCGATAAATTTGCAGGATCATCACGATTTAAACACTTCAACCACTAAATATTTTCTCAGAGCACGGGACATGGTGTAAAATAGCGTCCTTTTGCAAAGTTCTACAAACACAGCACTGTTAAAACGTTTTGCAAAAAGCAAGACAGGATAAACACAACGACATCACTCGATAACACATTACTGTGACAGTGACAGAATGAATTTCGATAAATAATATATAGATGACAAGACGAGTGTATTGACAACCCAACAGCTAATCACAGCAGAGAAAAACGTCAGTCAAAATTAAAAACAACATGGCGCTAACGTACGCGTTTTGTTATACGAAGATTACCAGCTGTGACAGGTGCCTTTACTTCAGGTGTGTTTATATCAGGAAAATTCATTGCTATATTTATATCCCTGAAAAACTTCTTGAAAATGATCAGACATCGTAAATTTGGTGTATTTTTTGGGATGTTGTGGTACAGCGTAATAGGTGTGAAGAATTTTTATTTCAATTGTTCATTAAATATTGTTCAAAAACATTAGTTAAAATTTTCGAATATCCTTTAAATTTAAATTGACCACTGCTTATGGCATTCGACTGGAAAGTTTCCTCAAAAATGGCAGCTCTCGTAAATTTTAGGACGTCTATTTAATGATCTTAAACTTAAATAAAGAAGTTTAAGTACAGTAAAAACAATTGACATACAAAATGTAAATACTTAATACTAGTACTGCTAAATCGCGTGACGTCCTCGGCTCGCCAAGACCAATGTTTGCCTTTCAAATTCAGCTAAAACTAGAACTAAATATTGTAATCGTTATAGACTAATTGAAGTATTTCAAATTGCCTGCTATTACTAAACTAAAATTATTTAATGAGTAAGAAATTATGTTAAGTCTAACTATAGCATTCACAAATGTTAAGGATCATTTAGAAAAAATGACTGACTGTTGAGTTTGTTTCGGCTTTCTTCTAAACAGTGGTCTCCTCTTTAGAGATGCCGTAGAGTCAGTCTTGTAAAAGTGCCTTTGCGGCCTACTTACACAATTAAGAGTCCCAAGTAAGCTCGGTTCTCCATACAAACGTAGTTACGCTCTAATTTTAAAACGACTAGCTAGTTTGGTTTGAAACTTTGTACTTAGAATAAGTTAAGGTATTTGCAGGCCTGTAATTAGTTTATGTAGTTTCACATAACATACTAAAAAATACAGTGAATTTAAGTTTTCATAAAAAACTTGTTTTTACTGTATTTTGTTTGTTTTATAAACTGGTGCCATATAAACTAATTACAGGCCAATTTAATAAAACAATGGATGGCCAAAAGACCTAACCAATCTATTTTAAAGGAGGTTAACATCACTACAAGGCTTTCCTCAACATATCATGACCGTGCCTTCAGCTTCTTTGGACACATTCTGCGGTCTACAAATGTATTTACATTCATTACAGACTATACAATGGTCCATTCAGTGTTGGTAAATTTAAGTCTATGTTAGTTAACAATGATGTTGTCTTCTGACCGAGAGTCTATATCAGAGTACCGGATAATCCAGCTTATGAGCTGTCATATTTTGGGCTAGGAGGGGACATCTTCTATTTCGTTCGCGGAGGAGAAAAGTAGTCGGGTAAAAAGTATCCTATCTGAGGATGACCATCCAACCGTGCCGTGTAATAGTTGAAATTTGTTCTTCCGTTTTGGCGTGAAGAAGCCAAATATAAAAAATAATATGTAAAAATATTTTTCGATTCAGGGACCTCAAAATACAGATGGACTACTATAAAATTGTAAAAGTCAATATGTCTATACATTGAACAGGTTATTTGAAGGTAACTGAGTATATTTTTTTTTGTATGGTTTATATGTCAAAATGGCTAGATGGATTTCAACAATTTTTGTAGGTACACGTGTAGGATACTTTTTAACCAACTATGACGAAGCAAAAAGAGGGTTATAATATTTTATTCTTCTGCGAATTTACTTGACAACTTTAAAAAAGGCTCAATTCGTCGGTTTTTTTTGCAAGATCGTGTTTAGATTTCACGGATTTTTTTTTCGTTTTAACGATTATAGTCAATTATTATTTATCAAGCGACTTCGCATGCAAAATTTGCATGTGTTAAGAATGCATAAACTCTGATGACATTGAACATTTTGTCCCGTGATTATTTATTGGGCAACTAGAATTGACTAGAATACATTTAAAATTCGTGTGTGTCAAGCATACACAAGATCTGAAGGCGTCTATGGTAGATTTTTGTAACACTAGGCATTTTGTATAATGAATATTTATCAGGCAAATTCAATCTAGTTAAAATGCACGTACTCGTAGACGTACATTAAACGTACTCGTAGACGACATAGACAGCACGCGCGAATTTCAAACAATGCGTCCCTGTAACATTTTAAATAGTATCCCAAACAATTTTGGTGGATTATAAAAACAAAGTAATTAAGCCCTTCTGGCACATGTGTAACTGTCTTTATAGATTAGGCCCATCTGGCATGTATTTACACCTTTATTTGTTTTCTTAAAGTGGGTAGTTTGCACACAGATTGTAACTTTGAAAGAGACAAATATATCTTGTCTCCGTCAACCCGTGACCATGGAAAGCTGAAAAGCTTCCGAAACGTCGGGAACTCAAATGAAATAATATACGCGATATAATCCGTTAAATTGTTTTATTTAAATGTATCCCAAACGTTTAAATTGAATCCTTATTACATCGCGACATGTATCTATTTTCGTCCTGAAAATATTCTCACACAGAATAACAATAGGCGCTATACCATTGCTATTCAAGATGTCTACGGCTGCCTAATTTAGATTACAATCAAAGATAAAATTAGATTTTATTTGCATCCTGGATGACGGCAAACTTGTTCACTAAAACATTATATTCATAATTACGTATCTTGATTTACTTTAGAATTGTAACAGAAGAAATACGAAATTACTGATACTAAGGGCGCCCGATGCGTTGAGCGAGTGTCCCCTTCGGGTGAGTTTCCTGTATATTCGCGTGCGGCGGGCAATCCGCCAGGCCAGACGCAGTGCTGCTCAAAAAATATACTGGAATCAGCACCCGGAGTGGAGGCCCTGCGCTGGACCCCACTCAACACTAAAGATAAAGCATAATAAAAAAAATTGACTATGCTTAACCAGTATCTTGCCGAAGTTACAAATTCTAAACTTACTGAGCTACAAAATCAAACCAGTAGCACAACTGATACGCGACTTATTGTCGCGTGACAAAGATCACGGACAGTTTCGCTAGTCCGGCAGTCGCATTTTGGCCTGTCTTCCGGTACGTGGTCATTTTCGGGCGCATAGATCATTACAGTATTCACGGATTCTACTAGCAATATACCCACTGTCTTTTTTTGATTGAACTTTAGCTGATTAATTTTCAAATTCAAATTCAAAATTGTTTATTTGAGACAACAGAGGTCCATCCTTTTGTTAGTAAATTATTAAGAGCTAGGTTATATAGTATGGTAGATTAATGGATTATAGTTATTTTTTTGCTATTCCGTGATATAGTGTCTTGGTTAGATGTGCTCACATGCGTATATTTTCATGCAGATACCACAAAAAACTGCACAAGCCAATATGTCAAACAACCACCAAACAGATTAATCCTCGTTATGGGGCATGATGAGGAGATGCTGGAGTTGTTGACGATCCGGCATCCACCCGAGAAACCAGACCGTCTGGGAGAGTCAAGACCCATTAATCTAAGATGGAATTCCTTAACGCCTGAATCTATCAATTAATTAAGTTCAATAACTCTCCGTGGTATATTTCGTACAGTGTACGCTGGTATATTATTTGAACGCGTGTTACATACTACACGTAGTGTCTCATTTCATTAGGTCTTCCTATAAGTAATCAATGTTACGCAAGCCTCATCGGATGACAGTCCGTCTCTGACGTAACGCGCGATCGAATGCGGTACTGTTCGAGACACAAGCTGTAGGTATTAGGCGAATTAAAAAAAGGTTTTCTTTTTTTTCTCAGAACACGAAAATTTTGGGTTCACTAGATCAGATATCAGAATCAATAGCACTACTGATCGCATAAATTAAAATAATATGGAATATTTAAGCCAAAAAATCCCTGGTCAGTGATGTTACTTTTCACATATAAAAAGACAGCAAAACCAACCCTGAAAATGTATGTTAAAAGTTTAGGATATTTCGGGAAAATTGTGGTTTTACTAGACGGCTGATTATTATCAAACATTCCGCAATAGAAGTGGGAGTTATCTGTAAAACAAATTAAATCATAGCTCTTGTCATGCATATATCTTATATTGTTTAAGTAAAATTATTTGTTATGTTATTTGCTACTCAAAGAGCAACTTGGCCAAAAAGGAGGGTTGTGTATTTTCTATTACATATTTTCACATAAATTACGTGTGAATAATTAAGTCGCAAGTACAGCTAGGCTTTAAAAAAAATTAAGCCCGATAAAAAACTAATCAACGCAAGATCATACTTCTTTTCTGTTCTTATTGTTATATATTTTCTAAGTATATAACAATAAGAACTAAAAATAATCAAGAAAATTCAAAATGACAAGGTTTTAAGTTGGCTCAAGAGTTTAGTTTTTTTTTTATCACAAGCAGCAGTTGACCCCAGTATCACATAATGGTGACTACGGGGTCCAGTTCGCTGGTTTAGTAACAGCCTATTCGGTATTGCCTTAAACAGACCCAAATTATAATTTTCAGAAAATACACACGACGGGAGCGAGTTTCATTCCTTAGTGGTTTCTTATTAGAAATGATGAAGCAAATCGCTTCGTGCATATGAATAGTAAATTGACAACGTAAGGATGAAGTCGCTCCCTATGCTTGGATGTCCGATGGTGGAACGGCGATGGGGGGGGGGGTAAATTTCTTTTTTTTTATCATGAAATTTATTTCACACTTTACATCCTGTAATCTTCATTTCTAAGCTATTTCAATCAGAGGGAAGTCTATTATTGTTTGCTTAAATGTGGATTAGAGGTTAAATATACAAGATTACACTTGGTAAATAGAATTAATCGACAGTCGATAAAATTCAATGTTTGAACTGTATTGAAGTTTGATTTTTGCCATGAAAAAATACCAATACATCTTTTTGTTTCAAAAATATGAACATAAACAAATTTTATTGAGAAAAATAGGTCGCCAAAACTTCTGCGCACGAGTGTCCATCGGTAACTCAATAGCAGATTATGACAAAGGGTCATCTTTCGACATGCCATTCAATAGTTGCGAATGCATGCAAATACGCATATAATTATAATTTATGGGGTCGATTACTATTCGGTGTCTTGGGTTTAGCAAGAAAATTTAAGTTAGCATATCGATGTCGAGACACCCTGCGGCTAGGGAACGACTTGGTATAAATAGTTGTAATTAAATTCAAATTCAAATTATTTATTTCGGATAACATGACCCATATTAGTTAGTATACAATAATTAACTTAAAATCTAATTTTAGGAGATACTAAGCTTTAAAACTTATACTCTAAATTTGACTTTACAAGTCGATATAAATTTATTTTAATTATAAGTTATACTTAAAATTATGCTTTTCTAGAAGGTGCCCTTATGAATAATACAAAAATCTTCTAAATATGTATATTGTTTTTTAAGCCTTGGGGACAGTGATGTGCGCAGGGTTTATTGGGCAATTTTGGGCAAGGTAGGCCGTTTTTCTGTGCCTATATGGAGCAATGGTCGTTCAGGGCTTCAGGGTTGGGCGTGTTTCTGTGCCTATGGAGCAATGGTCGTTCAGGGCTTCAGGGTAGACCGTGTTTCTGTGCCTGTATGGAGCAATGGTCGTTCAGGGCTTCAGGGTTGGCCGTTTTTCTGTGCCTGTATGGAGCAATGGTCGTTCAGGGCTTCAGGGTAGGGCGTGTTTCTGTGCCTATGGAGCAATGGTCGTTCAGGGCTTCAGGGTAGACCGTGTTTCTGTGCCTATATGGAGCAATGGTCGTGCAGGGCTTCAGGGTAGGCCGTGTTTCTGTGCCTATATGGAGCAATGGTCGTTCAGGGCTTCAGGGTAGGCCGTTTTTCTGTGCCTATATGGAGCAATGGCCGTTCAAGGCTTCAGGGTAGGCAGTTTTTCTGTGCCTATATGGAACAATGGTGTGCCCGTATGGACCGCACGATACCTGGGAAATTGGGAATGGTCATATATTTATGAACTCAACTGTACAAAAGTAACTGACTGCTTGACAACGGTATGACTCAATCTCATCATACAAAGGTTACAAGTATGAATGACATTGTTTCCGTGTCAGTCAAATAAAGAATGAGAGACATCGTTATTCAAATGTCAATAGAATGAGGTGTCTATTTGAATAGGTAATACCTATTCATGTAGGCCTACATAATTGTATTCATTACTAGTAGGTGCCCGCAACTTTGTTCGCGTAAGAGAAAAAGTCATAACACTCTTTTTTACTTCAGCGTAGCCAAGTAATAATTATTTGTTATGCAAGGCTACAAAGTTGTTATTTACCGCTGGTGATTGAATTCAAAACGAATCTATATCCTAATCCTAATCAGTCACAATACAAACCTAACCTAACCTAACCTAACCTAACCTACCGTTTTCGGTTTATGACCGAATTTTGACGCTCCGCTATTTATTTATTTAATCGTATGGGATTTTTTGATGGTGTCGTTCAGCCGTCGCTCCGGTATACATGGTCACAATAGAAACCTAACCTAACCTACAGTTTTCGGTTTTTGACCCATGTTCCATTTTGTCGCAATTCTTCCTGCCGGTATACTAAAAACAAATTACTAAAATCCTTTTTAATTTATTTTCTAAGCAACCCTCACCATGGCATAAACACGCAACGCTATTGGTCCGCTCACTTGACTGCATCCTCGCCCCGAAATGAATTCGCGCGCATCAAACAATATGTAGTTTTCATTAAAACATCGTATCAAAATAAAAATAAATACACAAGACCTCAAATAGAATATCAGTAACGAATAATCAATAATAAAGCAGCTTACAAAACGTTGCTTAAAGTGAACTTTTTAGTAGTTCGTTATGTAGAACCCCAATTGGAAAAATCGTCTCTATCTTACTTAATATTGAAGTTGCCCTCTCTGTATTTCTAGTCACTCACTTAGTAATTTAGTCGCATGGCTAGAATTTTAATATCTGAAATGGATTAATCCTAACCCACTTTTTATATACTCGTTCTGGATTTTATTATTAATAAATATACGTCATTAGTTTAGTTAATTTTTTTCTCACTCAAATCCATACCGCTCAAGTTATTAAAATAGTATCACATCATTAGTCACTAAGGTTATTTTTTTCGATCATTTTATAATTCCCCTCATTTATTTACGATTTATTTGCAAAAAAGGGTTAGTTACAGGTCTGAAATTAAATTATTCCACCTTTTTCAGGTGTTTCTAAACAACATGCAAATATGTTGATAAAAGTTTATGCAACACAATTAATTATATTGATAGGCACAAAAAAAAACTAGTCATACTTTTACTTAGAATACAATAATTGGTAATTACGTAATTAGATTCATGTCACAACACCTTGCTTATAACCTAGTTTAAAAATTCATTCATATCATAAAAAATACGCCCAATAAGCCACCTTGACTTTCCAAGAGACCTGCCTCATCAAAAGGCACTAACTGGCCCAACAGGTGGGTCAAAAAATCTCAGCACAATTTCCCCAGCATCCATCTAGGTCGGGCGAGGTTGTTACCCACTTGCGCCGATTCGGCCGAGGTCGATGACATAATTGGTGGCGTTGGCACACTGTTCCGGTCATCCGAGGCACACGTAATGCATTGCGTCAGTTATAGCCTTTACCGATGTCGTCGACACGTCTCGGGAGATAAAATCGACGACATAGCAAGCCGATTCAACAAAATTCGATATTTTCCTCCAACGGACAGTGTAAGGTGTAAAAGGATATGAGTCTTATGAGTGAGTGTCAAGCATCTGAAGACGGCGAAAGGGCGAAGTGGAGAAGCAAATGAAGAAAAGCTGACACCCCACCACCATGTATAATAATGGCTAGTAAGAGAGGGGGGGAGGACAGTAAGGGGAATTGATTCGTCGGATACCACGATGGAGCCACAGTTTACCAATACCTACAGTTGTCCTACGAACGTACTAGTACTCGTGCGGGACAATAGCGGGTAGCGGGGACCTGACGGGGAAGAGGATCGTTGATTGCGCACCTTAATAAAGTAATGATCTTTTCTCAAACATGCAATGAAATGTCGTCATTGAGTGCGTTATAACAGGCTTCAAAGTATCACGTTTCGGGCGGAACATCGCGAAAGAACTGTAAAGGAATTTCATACAAAATTGAAGGCCTAGGCCGGGAAGTAATATTTTTTTAATTTTTATTTAAACATGGCATCTGTGTTCATGAACAGGCTAAACAGCTGGTTTTTTTTTCTAGTGGCTGAATGGTTGTCGGACCAAAAATATCCTCGTTGATGCCTATTACACACAAACTGATATTAAGAACACAAATCTGTATGATTCATTATGTTGATGAATAAATTTAAAATATTGTCTATGTATACGTAAGTCACCAGACACCAAAGGCAATATTTAACACCCTCTGCAATTATTTTATTTATTATAGAAATTATGATTCTTATTATAAAGGTTTTGTATAACGGCCCTAAGGGTCTACTCGAACACTACACACGCGAAATACGGACAACTTCCGTGAAAAAAAAACTTTATGGAGGGATTGAAGGGAAAATTTCAAAAACTTTTGTCGTTTAGTATAGTTGTGGTTATCTTTGAGAAAAGCACTATACATGCCTCTGGCCGTGAAAAGTGCTTGCCGGCTTCGTGTCCCTATCCGGCATCCCTACGGTCGGCCGTCTATACCTACTCACCCGGCAAGCCCTTCCTTCCCGGCGTCGGCAGTAATGTACTATTATTCTGTACTAGATAGATAGATACCCGCAACTTCGTTCGCGGAGGAGAAAAAGTCGTCTTTTTTTTCTTTAGCGTAATCGGATAAAAAGTATCCTATAACCATCTGTGGATACCCAGCTACCCGTGTACCAAAAGGAGTTGAAATCCGTTAAGCCAATTTAAGTTTTTGAACTGTGTATTTGAATAAAAAAGGATAAAAGTAAATGTAAGATAAAGGTGTGAAAGTTAATGTTTTAAGTGCAAATGCGAGTCAAGAACTTATTCATTAAGGCCCGAGAAAAACAAAGAGCGTTTTTGAAATTTTGAAGCCTGCGTGTGTCTCTCAGAAGCATTAACTCTCAAGCGCATAAACAAATTTATTTACTATTTTTTTATTCAATTTGGTTTCCCAACCTTTTGAACGCTTTAGTCACTCGCATGCAAAACTCTTAGCAAGTCAGCGAGATTACACCATACGTTACAGTATATAGGTTGATCCTGCGCTCTAAGTGGTAGCACTTATAAGTGTCGTCGGCGTCATGTTCATGACAAGTAACACCTTTAGGTGTTCCTTTCGTTCCAAGGGTTAATTCTACGTTTGATGGGGATCAACTTGGCTAATCCAAAGATACCGGAGGCCTTCCAATCTGCGTATCGCCTCAAAAAAGAAATTATCATACGCAAACAGCCGACAGACGTATCGGCACAATTGGAGAAGAATACCCCCAAATACCACGTCTATTGATCTACAAACACTATCGTAACTAACCTATTTACTGTTTGCTCAAGTCGATTGAGAGACACTCGAGTTCTGCGGAAATGGACAGGTAATATATTACTTAACCTCTAAACTCCCTTCTTACGGCCAATGCTTAAACTCCAACTTTGAACGCTAAGGTATCATTGAACGCAAATTTAGATTACCTTAGCAGTTTTTTAGTTCAAACATTGGCCGCTTTTCATTAGTACGTTAATCTACCGAATATTTTATAATCGAATTTCAAAAAATAACTCATCACCCCATCATATCCGACGCCGTATCAACATTCGCCATCTTTTCGCCATCCACTAAGGTGTTAGAAAATGTGCCATAGCCGAGCCTTGTGTAGTTGACTGATGCTAAGAAAACAAGTTATTTTCTAAATTACGCTACATTAAAAATAATTCGAAACTTTTTTTATATTTATTATTTATTTATTTATTCAAATTTAAACACAGCATTACAGTAAACTAAGACACTGTGAAAAACAGATCCATATGTAACATATGTACAAAAATTACAAACCATAAAAGATATTAGATATTAACTTAATTATCTTACAGCAGTTACAGCTATATTAACATATGGTTGAATGTCGTGTATCCATCGCCTCACAGAACCTCGAGCATTCTCTACAAACAGCCGCCCATCGACACGCAAAAATATCGCATTCAGGTGCTGACGCGAGGAGGGCGTTGAGATGCAGCAGAGCGCGGATAAGCGGAGAATTACGATGCGACACAGTACGCGCGGTTGGCACTGCCAGCAGGGGGCAATGACGTGGTCGCAGGTTCAGCTTAGATTTGGATAGGGAAGGAATCTTTAGGCGAACAAGTTGACACACCAAATATATATACTACTATGGTGGCAAACACGCGTACAGCCTGCGTCATGTTAAGCAGTCACCGCAGCCTACGAACGCTTGCAACGCCAAGGGTTTTACGTGCGTGATGCCGACCCTTTTAAGATCCTATTCACTCCCCTCTTGAAGAACCCCATACTGCAACCTCCAGGAAAAACCGCGGCAGGGAGGTCATTCCACATTCGGAGTGTGCGCGGCAGAAAATTCGTTTGATACCGCACGGTGCGAGATCATTTTGCTCCCCAAGGTGTGTGGATCTGCCATTGACGAGAGGTGCGGTGGTAGGATGTGGCTGTAAACTACTCCAATACATCTTAATGTGGTAATAAATGTGATAAAACATTTTGTCACTATTATTTTTACGGCTAGTCAATGTTACCCGGGCATTCAAAGTTACCGCATTGACAATACCATCATTTCAAATTCCAAGTAACGTAGAATCTTAAATGTAAATGGATTTAAACATTTAAATTTGGGTCAAATTATATACCTAGCACAGAATCCTGTTCCGATAAAAAATGTTAAGTGACATGACGAAGAAATTTAAAAAGATATCAATCACATTTCTCCACTATCCAAACCATCCTAATACTGTCATAGGGCAACTCAGATGTTTAACCGATATACGTGATAATAAGTACAAGGAAGACGCGAAGGTGGCGAGTTCAGTTGTGATAATAGAATTATTCACATGGTAATTTACTCTAAATAAAATCACACACCCCCCGCGACGCTGATCATCCGTCCACTTCGTCTGGGGCCGACCTACACTGCGCTTTCCTATGCGTGGTCGCCACTCCGGTGCGCCTACCATGAGTTAGGCACGAGCGAGTATCGAGCGCTCGATGCCGGTCTATCTCTTTTGCACTATTAGCGCGTGCGAAAGAGGTGCACTGACTCTCGATACGAGATACTCGCTAGCGCCGATCGTAAACTCAGCTCATGGTAAGCACATAGCACTTTACTGCCTCAACGGCCATCTGTTCTCCGAGCTACATGCCCGCCCATTGCCACTCCAACGATGCAATCCTGTGAGCTATGTCGGTTACTTTGCGGGGAGGGTCGCAGGTCGATCGCACCCTGTGGCGAACTATAGAGGAGGCCTATGTTCAGCAGTGGACGTCCGTGGCTGATAGATAGATAGATAGAAAATCATACAAAGCTAATCGTTCCACAATATTAATGTACATTAAACAAGGCTTTGATGCAGCTTACCAAAGAGAGAAATTTGAATGTGTGACGTAATTTATGAATGATTATTATACTCCGTCTTATACTGCAAAGGTCAACTATGAATACTACATTCCATAGCGAATAAAATAAATATATAACAACTGATTTAGAACGATCGTGGCCGGATTTATGTATAGTCAACTGCAAAAAGAAAGACACGATTACTTTGTTGAAAAATCTTCTCTCAACTCTATTGACGGGTATAGCATAACATATTTATGAACAGACTATTTGTATATTTTTGCAGCTGCTTGTACATAAGTTCTACATTATAGGAGCTATATGAAAATTTTGGAGGTTTTTTAGTCAGTAAGACTCTCCAGCACGAAGAACAGTTCGGCTATAACCATAATTTATTATAAATATTTTTTTACTACTTCTAGACGATATTTTACTTATCTTACAACCTACACCCCAATGAAAAAAAACGTATCTTAGTGACTGTGTTTTTGTGTCTGTCTGTGGCGTAATCATAGGCAGCGGCGGCCTTAGAGGGTGGCGAACAGGGCAATCGCTCGGGGCCTCGCTTTTGCAGAGGCCTCGCGCAACCGAAGAAAATTTTAAAAAATATACTCAAGGTGCCTCGCAAAGACCTGCCACCCGGAGCCTCGCAATAGGTAAGGCCACCGCTGATCATAGCTTCTATACAGATGATCCGGCTTTGATCAAATTTGCTTATGTCTAAACTTGTTCGAGTGTCCTAATACAAGAAAAGAAAATCAGCTTCTTTTTTTATGTGTATTCATTATCATTTGTTCCATAGATTACCTATTTGTTATGCAAACAATTTTCTTGGATTTAGTTAAGGTATGCACTCACTGTGATATTTGTTACGGTCGAATACCTATAATTAGTGAATACATTAAAATATCTATGGACTTATTTTCCACAATATCAAAAGCTCCGCGTTCTGTTATATTTTGAGATGGTGTACTATGTATTACACGCACGTTTTTGTACAGAATCATATTCATGCTTTGAATCTTTTATTATCTTAGACATAGAGTGTAGAAGGTAAGGAGCACAATCCGTCAAAAGGCGTTAAATTGGAGGCGCCACAATAGAAAGTATGTAAATTTATTTTACTGGCAAGAATGCGTCCTTGACAACCCGACGTTGAAAGTTAATGAATTTCACCTATGTAAACAAGACTAAATATTTCGTAATTGTAAAAAAATACCATAATCATGCCAAAAAAATCCACAACGATGCAAGAAAAATCACTATGAAGACGATTGAAATTTTCCATCAGAAGAAAAACGAAGGAAGAAGAAAAGAAGTGCTCCTCAACACTTCAATATACATTTTGAAATTGGTTGTTGACATGACCGGTACACTGACAAACAGTGGCTAAATTAATTTCATAGATCTTGTTCCTCTAGCGACATTCTGGAGGGATTTGGTACTATTTACTGTTTATCGCTGGCACTTCAGCATCTGTTTCCTATATGAGATTGGCCTTCTTACTTTTCTACACTCCACAATTTTAGGGCTTACGATTTCCTATGACAGACATGTAAGTGCAAAAAAAACAAAGTCATACCGGACGCGCTTAATAACACTAGACATGCAAATTGTCGTCTGAGTCTGTGTCTATTATTAGTGTAGCAGTAATTTTCTTCGAAACAAATTACTAATTAATAGATAATCTATGCTTCGCGTCTTAAAACTGGTCATTAAAAACATACAGATTAATGCGGGAATCATAGTGGTTTATAGCGCAAATTGCAAATTGACTTCAATAAATATTCTTTGAAACAATCTTACACAAATCGACCTAGTCCCAAACGAAGCAAAGCTTGTACTATGGGTACTAGGCGACGATATACATAATATATAGATAAAATATAATACTTAAATACATAGAAAACATCCAAGACCCAGGAACAAACATTCGTGCTCATCACACAAACACTTGCCCTGGCCGGGATTCGAACCCGGAGCTGCTAGCTTTGTAGGCCGTTGTGCAACCCACTGAGCCAAACATGTCGCCATAATTACTCTGTTTACATCACCCTTCCTGTTGGATCCACTTAAAAAAAATCTTATATTTCGATTAAACCCCCCACTGCATTTTAGAACGGAAGGACAGTTAAGTAAAAAACAAATGGGAAACTTTTTATTTTAATATCTATACTATTATAAAGTTGTAAAAATGATATATCTGTACATTGAAAATAATTTCAAAAAAATGATTGTAACGGACTATTCACTAAATCGAAAAATATTTATTTTGTGTATTCTTGTGTTGTTGCGGCTTAATCACGCCAAAACGGCTTAACGGTTTTCATCTATTTATTTTAGGTACACGGCTAGCTGGACAGATGGTTATAGGATACTTTTTTCCAGGCTACGCCGGAAAAAAAGAGGGGTTATGACTTTTTTTCCTCCACGAGCAAAGTTTCGAAGAAGAAGCGTCAGTTATACTTGTAAAACAGCGGCAAACAATTGTTTTGGTAAAATATAATGAAATGTTACTTTATTTATACATTTACACTAAAAAAGCCGATTGGTACGTAGATGCATCGAAGAATGAATTTGTGCAGATGAGCTATGTCAGAATGCGTATCAGTTTTATTTTAGATATTACTTTAAGCGAAGTATAACCACGATAGGCGTCAGTCTAGTTTACTTGGGAGCTTTGCAAGAATATTTCAGAATGCCATTTTTACCAATGTGCTTTTAGTACACAAAATAGCTCAATGAGCATCCGGAAAATAAAAATAAAAATGTAAGTAAGCCTACATACGACGGGACGTTACGACACAGTTTAATTTGTCATGACGCACCGAATGAGCAGAATCGTGGGGAGGAGCATGATGTACAATACGCGAGAGTAAAAAGTGTTATAAAAACTAATGTGTATTTAAACAATAAAATTACTGTCACCCACCAGTGATTGACACGGCTTGTGGTAAAATCTTTTGGGAATTACATTCGCGGAGGCCGCGTGGGTGAGGGGCGTCAGATACTCCCTTCACCAAGCCTAGATACAAAACTTCATTTAACTCGTTACAGCCGTTTTCAAGAAACCAGTTAGGTACATACATAAATTGCTCGTTTTAAGTAATCGAATTTTACTCCTGAAGTCCTAATAATTCTACTTATAGTCGAAATGATGAAAAGAAGTTCGCATTACATTAATTCATAAACATTTCGCAACATGTTTTTTTCGCGTTCTAGAGAGCCACACGGGTCATTTCCTATAGCGCATAACTTGAGTATTAAGCCCGCCGGCCCGGACTGGTACATAAATTTGAATTTGGCTCTGTCGGTCACCGTCTTGCCGATGACCGATGTGGCTCGAACAGAACGACTAAGTTTCGGAAGTGCCCGATACGAGTATGACCCAGATGAAAATCGCACGCGTTTTTGTTTTGTATATTTCTCCTCACATCGTTTTCTTCATTACTGAGGGTCGTGATCCCTTGAACCTGGAGTAACCTTTGATTTGTCCGCCGGATGTCAATTTCTCACCACACATTGACGGATGTGCCCGCCAGGCATATCTGTCGGGCAGATCCGACCACCTGAGTGGACGACCTCTCGGACGGTTGCCTTCAACTTTGCCAGTAACTGTTAGTTGCTTGAGGTTACGACCGTCCTTCTTGGGTATGGAACCGAAAAACTGCAGTACTCGTCGCAAGCAGATGGTAGAAAGCCTGGTTTTGACCTTGAGCTCCCGTAGAATGGACTCGTTGGCACGGAATGCAGTCCAAGGAATCTGAAGCAGTTTCCTCGGTCAGCCTTCTTCAAAGTACACGTTTCGGATCTGTAGCTGAATATGGAGACTACGAAGGAGTTGACCAATTTTATTTTAGTTTTGCGCGAGATGTTGCGGTCATTGCATATTTTATAAAGCTGGGTTGTTTTGTATTAATATATTTAAAAAAAAACTCGTTAGTTGGAGCCCATTTCCCCCAAACCCAAGCTAGGAAAATGATTTAACCTTGTTGGTACATTTTTTCACTCATACACCGCTTACGCTCACGCACACACGCACAACTCTGGTGACTGTCCAGCTTAAAGAAACTGTAGATAGGAAAAATATTGTGTTACGTCGCTTAAGGCGCGTCCGCTGCCACGAAAATCTAACAAAACATTGTTTGTCTAACATGTTAGCAAAACTTCCCGTATGTTGCAACAACGTTTTTGTGAGCCAAAACATTGTTGACGCACAAAAGTCACAATGAATTCTGACATAGAAGACGTGTTATCCCAACGACGGTCAAACACGAAATGAACGCTGCACCCCCCTCCGCAGGCGAACGCGGGGAATGTTTTCCATCCGTCGCGGCAAACATGTTTGAGTGTTTTTGCTAACCAAAACATGTAAGCCACGCCCCTTTTATGTTAGATGTTAGAAAATATAACATATTAGGTGTTAGAAAAACACAAAAACACGTCGCAGCGGACGCGGCTTTATAATATATTATCGATTTAGTAGTTAGGCATTATTCCAATGCAATCTTTGATTGAGTTTCACTCTATTGTTTATTATATTTAACTTATTGTTATTGTTTTTAACTCACGTATTTTGTCTCTTCCTCAGGTATTTCAAGCATGTGTCAGTGAGCACAAATATAAGATGGCGGGCCGGGAGCTAGCGGTGGTGGTGTCCCGGGCGTGCAAGTACTATGGACGGGAGGACAAGCCGGACTACAAGCCAGTGCTACGGCACTTCAACATGACCGTCGAGCGAGGCATCATGTGAGTACAGAATATTCTTTTCTCAAACATACAATGAAATATTGACGTTGTGTTCCTTGTAATAAACCCTGAAGTCTCACATTTCGGGTGCGGCGCAACGAGGGGTACATAATGATAATTTCATATGAAATTGCGGGCCATGGCCGGCAAAGCGACCTTCTTTTGTTTCCATTAGCTCCGAGCGCCGCCGCGCCGGTGGTGAAGAGAACGAATAACTAATGTATATTAAAATAACGGTTTAGTGGGAAAAAAATATTTATTATATACAAAATATTGGTTTTTATTTCATTGCATGTCTGAGAAAAGCACTATACACGCCTCGGCGGGAAAAGGGATTGTCGGCCTCGTATCTCTAGATGGCCTCGTTAACACTCGGCCATCTATAACTACTCGGCTGGCAATCCCCTATTTCGCAGCCTCTGCGGTAATGTACTATTAGGTCTTTTGCAGATATCCTCATTTCTGATTCGATGACGCAGAGAAACTCCGAGCATAGGCATTTCCATTGCACGTAAGGTGACTCAGAGGTGCCTTATAAGCCCCATTGTGAACGACCATATCTCAGTTCCTTAGGTCATCACTGGCACGCACTGTTCGAAGACCTTCAAGCACTGGAGTTTTTACCACAGAAGAGCTAAAATAACCGACGTAGCTTGCATGATTACATGGTTGAAGCGGTAATGTGCAAAGCCATATAGCCCGGAGAACGGGTGGCCGTTGGGACAGTAAACTTCTGGAATGGCGACCACGTATAGGAAAGTGCAACGTGGAGCGGTCCCCGACTAGGTGGACGGATGACCTCGTGAGCTATAATGACGAGCTATAGGGAGGCCTATGGTCAGCAGTAGACGTCTTTGGCTGATAAATAGATGGATAGTTATATAGTAAATAGTTCTCTGAACCCCTAGTGTTGTAAGGTACCCCCAATGAACTGGTGTTACTGGACAGAACTTGTGACATGGTTATACCGTTTTGTACAGGAACAGTCAAAGTTTAACTTACACCTGCCACTGAATTGTGCTTCATAATCCGAAGATCATTATTTATAGAATGCTATATAATTGTTAGAATCGTGCCTGAAGCGATAAAAATTTTAAAACGCCGAAATTTCAGCAGTTGAAACTGTTTCAAGGTGTTGCATTTTCGTAGAATTCAGTCATTTTCGTAGGAACTCGAAACCCGTCATGTGACTATAAAGATTAATTTTTTGAACTTGCGCATTAAAAAATACGAGTATGTGTTCATTAATTTTGTATGGGTACGCTAACCGTCACAATAGTAATTTTTCATAATTAAGAGTCTATCAAGTATATATTTCCTAAATTATGAAATGAATGAACAGAATATTAATCAAGTCGTTAAAAGAATATATAAAATAGGATACCAGTAAGGATCCTTGAGATCTAGCGTTCAATAAAGTATATTACTTATAGTCTTATCTTTGGCCTTACTTTAAATGATATCTAGATTATTAAAAATGAAATGCCAAAGCTAAATTGAATAGATCAAGAATGTCGCATTTTATTACTACGAAATAATCATCAAATCCAAATTTTTCTGTTTCAAAAGGTCAACCACTTGTTTAGCGCAGAATAACAAAAGAGTACTTGAAATGCCAACAAGTCTATAATCAGATCGTCAAAATCCATTAAGATGGTTAGGCTGCAGACGTACCAAAGCAATAAACATACATATATACACATCCACATTATAAACATACTCCAAAAACATAACCTTCCTGACGCAGTACAAAAGGTTACAATATTTAAAGATTGAAATGTATCCTGTATTATTTTTCCTCTTGAATTTTGATTATCAAATCAAATCAAATCAAAATATTCTTTATTCAAGTAGGCCAAGTTACAAGCACTTTCGAAATGTCAGTTACATGAGAGTGAATGTTTGCTGGGAGAAATACAATATGATCCAACATTTGCTGCAAGGATTAGGGAAACCCAGAAAAACCTAATCAGATCATTTAACTTAAGTGTAACATTATTGATAAAATCATCATTTTAAAAATTAAAATAATCAATAAGATAAATCCCAAAAGGATTATCACTAAAAAATAAATAATCTAGAATGTGTCTAGAATAAAATTCTAAATGTCAGAGTATATAAAACTATTAAGATTATAATAATAATGATACCTTAGGTATTCGTTAAAATAATTATTCATATACCTACATGACGCTACTACATTAATCCCACGCGGATTCACCATTCATGTAGTTGTGTATTAGGAAGGTATGGGCAAACCGATAGCTCTAAGAAATAGACCCAAAATAAGCAAGAACAAAATATTCTTAAATAAAATACCTGAGTTTCACAACACATCAAAACGGGACTTAATCACATATAAATATGATTTGTTTAATTACCTTTCATTAGTATTTTTTGAAGACTTGTCTGATTACTTTAATTGTTAATTAGTACGTTTGTCATTATTAGTGATTAAGCCTTTACCAACCAGCACCTTTCGTTGGTATTTTTTTGCAGAATTATAAATAATTTTAATTGTAAGTCACTTGAAATATTCAATAAATTACAAAAATAAAATATAATAATGAAAATGAAATAAAAAATTAAACAAGCCTTGAATATTGTATCTCTTTTCGGCGTTTTTTGTGTACGATAGTACGAAACCGTTCATGCGCAAGTCCGACTCACCCTTTAAATTTTTATCTAAATTTTACAGTCTGGCAAACCTATCGAAGGTCAATACCATCCCAACAGAACGCAAGCCACAAGCAATAAGCATTCGTCCCACATACTTGAACATGACCTGTCCATTATATAACACCGAGTAACAAGGGAAACTAAACTAGCAGTACTACGCACACTTACAAGGCCGATTCAATTCGAGCTTCATCATGTGGTAATAGAGTCTTCAATACAACACTTTGTTGTTTAATTTAAGCCTTTGTGTGTGGTGAGGGGACGAGGTTTCTGTAATACTGGCACTGGAATCGATTAACTTTAATGGTTGTTTTATAATTGTGTAAAAAAACTAGGTTTTCGTGATTTCGCTTAAAGATTTCGCGGAAAAATTATGGGTATGCATTGTATTGGATTTGAACAACACTAAGAGACACCACTGGGGACCAAAGAGCTGGGAGCTTAACGTATTAGCATTGCTGTAACGAGGAAATGCTGCCAGCATCTTCCGGTCCATGCCCAAGGGGAGCTCTTTTTCACATTTATTTTAGTTTTAAGTTCTAGTTTAGTATTGGTTCTTATGTGTTGTTCCTTGTCTTTTTATCATCGATTACATGTAGACATGCGATGTGACAAAACATGTATGGGATTACTACACACCCACACATATAGGTTTTGAATTTGAATGAATAGTAACGTAACGTTCAAAATTAGAACAAAAATGAAAATAAATACCAATTCTGTAGACTACTACAAAAAGAGCATTTGTTATTTTTTTTAACTATAGCCATTTTATTTGCTCTTTATTATACATATAGTGTAGCAAAGCAAGTCGAGATTGGGTTTTTTTATTAATACAAAGAATTTTTCATTTGACTCTCCTTACCAGTTAACGATATAAACTTCGTAACTGTAGAAAAAAATGAAGAGGGAAATAACCCTATTTCCTTAAGACATTTTTGTTTAAATTACATTAGCAGCTACTTACGTCGTATAAGTCGAGTACTGCTTGACATATCTCGGGCCATTACGGGAACTTCAGTCATGAGCGACAGGTGGACACCGACGCTGCCCGCCTCGCACTGCGCTCAAAGGCTCTTACAGCCCAGCTACTCTCTGTGGGCGCAGGCAATTTTTGTTTAAATTTAAACCATCGGACGGTTGTCTACAACTAAAGCCATCTTTAGCGTAGTGAAATTGGGACATTACCTTCCTTTAGGTACCGTTCTCCCGGGTACATGGTTGAAGTGGCAATGGGATGTAGCGCGGAGAACGGATAGCCGTTGGGGCAGTAAAGTGCTGGAGTGGAAACCACGCATAGGAAAGCGCAGCGTAGGACACCCCCCAACCAGATGGACGGATGACTTCCCGCGGGTAGTCGGTGGGCAGTACGATGCGCAGGATCGCACCCTGTGGCGAACTATAGGGGAGGCCTATATTCAGCATTGGACGTTCGTGACTGATAGATGACCAGTTAACCACGAACACATTTTTAGTCCCCGACGCAAACAGCAGGGATGTTTTGAGATAGTCAGATTTTTGAGATAGTTTGCAGATAATCAGACCTGCCAAATTAATAACATTAAGGATATTTTAGGGTTTCGTACTTAGTTTCAATCGGTAAAAACAAAACCCGAATTTGGAGGCAACATATGTTTGTTTTTTGAATAACTCCGTACGACGCCGTAATTACCAGGTGCAAACTTATCGTATATTTCATCCTCCTTCACGTATCCGTCAACAGCGACTGACTTCACAACCATCACGAGCATTCCGTCGTGCGCCCGAATGAGGCTTGCAAAGCTGAATTTGGTTAATAATTAAGGTTCTACTAACCCCTGGCATTATACATGTAAGTATAGGAAGGATTGGCACGGTTTTTTGTTTATGTGCTCTTTTAAAGGATGCTCTTAAAAATCAGATGCCGCCCTATGAGCTGAGCTGCACCAAACTCCTCTCTATTGAGCAAGCTCTTCCTAACCCTCGCATGTGATGTTGCATGTGCGGTAAGATGTGCTTTGATGACGTAAAACTTATTGTAAGCGGTTAGTTGTCGTAACTCTTGCTGATTTCTTTCTATATACATATTGTATTATACGGTCCCTCGATGTGCAAGTTCGACTCACACTTAACCGGTTTTTAAACGTCTAACATGTTAAAAAGAAGTTAAGAGTCTAATAATCGTTGTCTTCTGCAGATACGGTCTCCTCGGACCCTCAGGATGTGGGAAGACCACCCTGCTTTCCTGCATCGTGGGCAGAAGGCAACTGGACAGCGGAGAGGTGTGGGTGCTGGGTGGGCGGCCAGGGGAGAAGGGCAGTGGGGTGCCTGGACCCAGGGTTGGATATATGCCACAGGTAAGGAACTAGCCAAAGATGACGCAAACGATCACTTAGATCAAGACAGGATTATTCCCTTCAGAGTGTGAAAAAATCTTTATACTCTCTCGCGTGGGTAGACGGTAACTGAACAGCGGCGAGGTATGGATGCTGGAGAGCGGCTGGGAGAATACGTCAGAGACGTGCCTGGACCCAGGGTTGGATATGTGCCGCAGGTAAAGATGACGTAAACCATCACACAGATCAAAACATCCCTTCATAGACTCTCATGCGTTCTGGGAAGACGGCACCTAGACAGTAGCTGGGGCCAGCGGACATCGTAGACACCTACGGCATGAGTCTCTTCAGGATATAAGAAGACAAGGTTCTTCATCTGCATTGTGGATGGGGCCTGGATTCATGATGAAATTTATGCCACAAGGAGGGATAATATTACGAGGAGTAAACATTGCGGCAAATGTCTGATCCTTTGTCACCAGTAATCTAAGTACATTGTTCAATTAGTATTGGAACTCATATGATTCATATGGTCGGATATTTGATTATTTTACTGTTTTATATGTGCTAGTAACGATCGATACAATATACTCGTATATAAAAAGTATAAATTTAACTTATTCAACTAATACGATTCGTTTAGTATTTACAAGCCTTGAACTATTTATGTCTGTGTTATGATACCATCTTGTTGCCAACTTCCTTATAACCTAGGTATTATTTCATCACATTTAATCAAGTCTAACCTACTGATGACCTGAAATAAGATGCTATAAATTACTCATTTATCTCATAGTAATGTTTGATGTTAATTGGTTATTAACCTGATCATTATTCTTATATTCTCGAAGTTACATTGTAAAATCTTGACTAAGAGAGTCTTTGTACATGCAAACATAAGTATAAACATAAATACGTAGCATTTTGAAATTACAGTCAATTGGATCAATTATTTTTTTCAGGAACTGTTTTAATTTTTTGGCAAATAAGTCAAATCAAGTGTGCACCATTTTCCCTAAAGGTCCTAATTTCAAGAGATAAGTTGAGAGATTCTTTAGGTATTTCCTGCTGTTGCCATAGGCCTAACGGCAGATCAGCGCTGCGATGATGCCCCGATGTCACATCAGCATTATGCTCCTTTTCCGTGAACATGGCAGCACTAAGTCTAGAGTTAAGATACTTCCAATTCCTCATCACTGTAATAAATGTGGTTTCTTCTTTCTTCTTATCAGTTTTGACAGTCATAACCATAATAAATTGACATTTCAGGACATAGCTCTAGTTGGAGAGTTCACCGTGCGCGACGCGGTCTACTACTTCGGGCGTATTTACGGCATGAAGATGAAGAAGCTCAGTGAACGATTCGAGTTCCTCAGCAGCCTCTTAGACCTGCCTCCAGCGGGGAGACTAATCAAATCCATGTCCGGAGGGCAACAGAGACGAGTTTCACTGGCAGCGGCGCTGGTACATGAGCCGGAACTGCTGATTCTCGACGAACCTACCGTGGGCTTGGATCCTGTGCTGAGAGAACGGTAAGTCTACTGAATGTTTTAATTACAAAAGATCATTGACGCATCAATGGCGTGCGAGTTATTATGTAGACTCCTAGATCTGGCACTATAATGCCCGGGGGGCTCGTCTTGAGTTTCATTAGCGGCAGTGCTGAGCTGATACATGAGCCGGAACTGCTGAATTTAGATGAAGCAACTGTGACATTGCATCCTGTGCTGAGAGAACGTTGAGTCTACCGAATTTTACCTGATTTAAAAATATAGATCATTGCCGCTACAACGGTGTGCGAGTTGCTATGTAGACTCCTAATGCTAGACAGGACACTCATCTAATCAATGTCAGGTGGGAGTTGTCTTGAGTTTCACTAATGTCTGTGCTAGTATATGAGCCGGAACTGGGGTGTGTAATCAGGATCCATTTTGTATGGAACATCTGAATTCTGATCTGTATTATCTGACTTTTCATACCAAACTGAACCGGATTAAAAACCTTAGCTGGAACTGGTCATTCTGGACAAGTCTGTGGAGTTGAATCCCATGCTGAGAGAACGGTGCGTGGTATTTTTCAAGTGAGGACAGTCTATGAATGTTAGCCAGGATATATAAGCCCGTGCGGTAATTGTGGGATAGGGCCGGAGATAAAAATGAGTTGCACAAGTATGGGGCCAAATGCGTCTTTTAAAGTTCTCATAAAAACCGAACACTTAAAAGCTGACTCCTGCCTAAAGTTTCCCACAATTATACTTGATTTTTTTTCACAACCGTTTTTTGACAGCCGTCATTCCAGTAAATTTACGCCTTCGCGCCATCGCGATTGTACTGGGATGACGGCTGTCAAAGAACAGTTATTAGAAAAATTCAACTATAGTTTAAAAAAGACAGCAGAGGGAATTACAAACTATTGCTTTTCTTTGATGAAAAAGAAAAAAGGTAAAAGAAAAAGGTTGTGGTTCTTATCATTGAAATTGTCCACGGAATTCTACAACAAAATAAAATTTGCAGCGCAGTCAATCTAATAAAAAACTGGCCAAGTGCGAGTCGGACTCGTGTACGCTAAAAACGGCCGTATCTATGAAAATCCAGTGTTAGCAGAGCCCTGCTTTTAAGAAAAATGTACGCAGAGTGGGGCTTTTACATTGGTTACTGACATGGACCTAAAAATGTAAGATTTTCAAATTTTTTCGTTGTGCTTTAAGAGCTACTTTCATACTAAATTTCAGTTACTCGGACTCCTTACAGGAACTACATATAAACCTATGATATTTCGATTCGTTGCTCTGTTGTTTCGTTTTCGTAAAACTAGATAAATGAGAGTAGTAATCGAGAGGTACCGGATTCAATTCCTGGTGTCACCACGTGCGAGAGCAATCGTATTTTTCTGTGCGCTGTGACTTTTATTTCTACATCAAAATAAATAATAACGTGGTGTTAAAATTCCCACATTAAAAAATCAGAAACACACAATTTGTGTATCATATTTAAAAAAAACGAACCAAAAAAGCAATTAACACACTTTCGCATTTAAATAGGGGGAAGGACAGTTGTCGTGACGATGATTACATCATCAGAATCACACCGGAATTAACAAAAATGTAATGGAGGGTTTTCCGTCTATGAAAAACATGGCAATGGCCCATCCAAACGTAATTGGCTCATTAAATACCCATTACATTTGGTGATAGGTAAAGGTTATTACCCTCTATCAATTTAGTGATAGCTACTAACGCGTCATGCTTTACGCAAACATCTTCCTCAATTTGAACAGTCAAAAAAACATCTAAAACGTGCGTGAGCTTTGTTCCATTGCATATTGAATTAGAGCCTGTATGTCTACAAAACAACAGCCAAGTGCGAGTCGGTCTTGCGCGCGATTGGTTCCGTACCACAATGCAAAAAATGCAGAGAATACTTGTTTGTTGTGTGGTTCCTATAACCTTTCAGTTTTGAATTTCATCATCACCATCATCATCATCATCATCATCATCATTTCAGCCATAGAACGTCCACTGCTGATTACAGGCCTCCTGAATAGATTTCCAAATGGGCCGATTAGAGGCGACCCGCATCCAGCAAGTCCCCGCAACCCTAATCAGGTCGTCCAACCACCTTGCGGGTGGCCTTACCACGCTGCGCTTGCCGGTGCGCGGTCTCCACTCGAAAACCTTTCTGCCCCAACGGCCATCGGTTCTTCCAACTATGTTCCCTGCCCATTGCCACATTTTGAATTTATTTATTTCTTATTATTTGTTGTCATAGCCTAAGCGCATGCCATTTTCACAATTGCTACTGCTATAATATTATCTTCTTCTCGGTGGCATGCGATCCATATAGCCCCAAAGGCACTGCCGATCCTAAACGACCATGGCTCCGTAGGCACAGAAAAACTGTCTAGCCTGAAGCCCTAAACAACCATGGCTCCATATAGGCACCGAAAACACTGCTCCTTCACTACCGTTTTGCTCTTGGCAGAGCTATCGTGATCACTTCAAGGCATCTAACGTCAGTGGTAGTGGCAGATACAGCTCTCCGCACGGGCTCCCGTGATCTGTCCCTGTTGGCAGGCTGTCTGGCGCAGTCAGATACGCGGCTTCCTACTGCGGATTTAATTTGGTCAAACTTTGGATACGGAACTCTAAAAACTATTGGAAATTACCAAACACGGTAATTTTTGTAAAGTATTAGCATGAACTTGAACAATAATTAACACTTGTAATGTTCTACGTAACATCGTAATATGTAAAGAACGATTGGTTCATGGATTTTTAAAAGGCCCCGCATACAACATATCAATGATAATTACACGCGTGTAGTTTGGCAATTTATATAATAAATTAGCATCTATAAGATGTTTAGGAATAGATCATATGTCACAGGCATAGATGGCTTCAGGGTAGGCTGTTTCTCTGTGCTTATATGGAGTCATAGTCTTTTAGGGTATGCAGTGCTTTTATGCCGATCTTAACGGCGCGCCACTGCTGGTTAGAATCGTGGCTCGCGCGCTCATGATTATGTATGTCTTCTGTATTATAATCAATGCTTTAACAGACAGGAACATCTGTAACAGTACTCTTTCAGTCTTAAGGTGTAAACAAAACAAGCTTGTTATTTCCTCTATCGTGCATTTAAATCATTGGAAAACAACAAATAACAATGTATCACATGAACATTATAACTAATAAAGGCCAATTAATAGTTACGTCAAGTGCATAACTTTGATGCAGTTCACCTAGTATTAATTATGGTTAGATATTCGTATACCATAAATGTACTTATAGAACACGTTATAGGAAATAGGTATTTTACCCGACCAAAACGAAAATAAAGGTGTGTTTTCTTTACCCTTTTGTTAAAGTTGCAGAGAAATTTACCATGTGACACTTTATACTAGCGCCAACATTTGTAGAAGTAGTTATATCCTTTATTGTTTATTACAAGTAGAAGATTACGACAGAGAGATAACATAATATTAAGTAGGTTGCACCTGTTCACGGGAAAATTGTGTCCCAGACCTTTGGGAAGCGTGCGCGTAGCTGAAGCCAACACGTAGAGACCTTTTCGACAATTGGGAACATTAAGTTTCACAAAGGTGTGCATTTTATATTTTTTCCCGATAAAAAAAATATAAAAGGCACACCCGTTATGTAAACTCAGAATCTACGAACAGTTTATTTTTACATTGTATTGTTTTTATGATATCTTTTTTTAAACACCCGTCGTGACATTTGTACAGTTCCGTCGTATGAATACATTTTTACTTTGGTCTACACAAATTAGTAAGAAAATTTAAAAAAAACATGACATTGACAGCTAACTTTTTAATTTTACTTACTAATCTATGTAGACCAAAGTAAAAATGTATTCATACGAGGGAACTGTGCAAATGTCATGACGAGTGTTTAAAAAAAGATATCTAAAAAACAACACGATGTAAAAATAAACTGTTTGTAGACTCTGAGTCCACATAACGTATACTATCGGGAAAAAATATAAAATGCACACCTCTGAGAAACTTAATGTTCCCAATTTAAAGGTGGGTCTACGCTAGGCGAACCGAGCACGAGCCCACTTTAATGAAATCATTATCACAACTCAACAAACGGGGCTTAATCGCGTATAAATATGATTTAATTTAATTACCTGTTGTTGGTAATTCTTCGACGTTTCAGACGTCGCGTTACGTCCATGGTCTCGAAGGATTGAGCATGATGATGGCAGTTCTTCAAGACCATGGACTTTGGCTCCGCGCACGCCTCCCAAAAGTCGGGCACACCATTGTCCCGTGAACAGGTGCAACCTAATTTCTACAACTACAAATTTAATTAAATAGTAGGGACTAGTGCTGTTCCTGTCCGTATCACCGAACGCGCACAGAGACAGCACCCGCTAAATACAAGAAAAAGAGTCTCTTGGCTAAAGGCACTGGTAGAGATGACTTGTCCCCTGCTAGATGGTCTCCCGTAAATAGCGACACATTTAGTGGCCTGAGGGCAACATCAGTGCGACGGGCTAAGGGTGGAGAGGTGTCACTAGACTTTCTTAAGTGGGCTTATTATTAGAATTTTCTAGCTTATAAGGACTGATTTAGCCCAGTGGCTGTGACCCTACTTGCGAGGCTGACAGTCTTTCGTTCAAATTCTCGTAAGGGCAAATAATTGTGTGATGAGCATGAATAAATATTTATTCCTGAGTCTTTGATGTTTCCTATTTATATATGTATACGTATATAAGTATTACAATCAACTAACACTCATAACACAAGACTTATTGAGCTTACCATGGAACTAGTTAGCTTTGTGTAAATTTGACATCTAATATTTACTATTTAACTAGTAGGTGCCCGCTACTTTATTCGCGGGGGAGAAAAAGTCATAAACCCTCTTTTTTTCTCTAGCGTAGTCGGGTAAAAAGTATCCTTTAACCATTTGTGGATGAGCTATCCATGAACCAAACATACTAGAAATCAGTTTAGCCGTTTTGATTTTGACGTGATAAATCCAGAACGAGACATCCAAACAAAGAAACAAAAACTTCGATTTGTTGACTTCCAAATAGTCCATTTCCGTATTATATGTTTTTTTTTATATCTTCAATATACAGACATTTAATTTTTACAACTTTATAACAGTATAGAATACTTACTTACTGCAGCTTCATAGTCGTCTAATTCGTTTGGTTTAAAACCAATGTCCATGTACCAAGAGTTTCCGATTTCTACCGAGAAACACTATTGAAAGTTTGCTCAGAATTAAACGTGACCTGAATACAACCGCTTCTTAGACAAATATTTAAACTGTTTACAAAGACGAAGGATTCTAGTAAGAGATTATGATTATAAACTTTAAGGAAGTGTCCGTATTTCCAAATGAGTTAGCGTAGAACAGGGTTACCCATCATAAAGACAATAATGCGGAGATATTTTAGTGATCGTTAGAATGAGACTGACAAAGTAAGTATTGTAAAGCATGTGCATTTCATACTGACGAATGTTTAAATGACGATTAATATAGCTCCTACAGAACGTATTTGATTTGAAACTGCTTTTTTTTTCATCTATACTATTATAAAGTTGTAAAAATGAAATGTCTGTACATTGCAGACATTTCAAAGAAAAATATTGTAACGGAATATTTGGAGGTCACTAAATGGAATTTTTTTTTTTTGGATTTTTTGTATGTTTGTATGTGTCGTTGCGATTTCATCGCGCCAAATCGGCTAAACGGATTTCAATTATTTTTCGTACACGGTATTTTTTTTCGCTAGGTATCTCCAGATGGTTAAAGGATACTTATTAACCGACTACACTGAAGAAAAATGAGGATTATGATTTTATTTTTTCTCCTCCGCAAAAGAATAGACACGGAGAGAGAGAGCGAGAGAGAGAGAGAGAGAGAGAGAAGAAGGCTCAGTCACTCAAAGGCTTTGAGTGACTGAGCCTGTTTGTGATCTCTGATATGATATGATATGATATATGATATGATAGCTCAAAGAGTTGCTAAACGTAAGAGGGCGGGGCATATTGCTTGTAGAACCGATGGCTGCTGGGGCAGAAAGATTCTCGAGTGGCGACCGCGTACAGGACGACACAGCATGGAAGGCCCCCAACAAGATAGATCGATGATCTGGTGAAGATCGCAGGACCGTTAGATGAGGGCGGCGCACGACCGGTCGTTGTGGAGACCCTTGGGGGAGGCCTTTGTCCATAGCAGTGGACGTCCTTGGGTCGATGTGATGACTTGAGCACGCAATGTAATATGTGATTTACGTATATGCGTTATCGTCACGTCATGCCTTTAACAAAATTACTTTCCCATATGATTTTTCTAATCAAGAATTACGGCTGGATAAAATATTCGCTCGTTCGAAATTTACAGATTATATTATCCAACACAGGAAGATTATTATAAACTAAAATAACATTTAGGTACGGTTAGGTACAAGGAAATATAGCGCAACGTCACTACACATCGTACTACATTGATTTAAACTTACACGATCTTCACTCATTATCACAACACAACAAAACGGGGCTTAATCGCATAATATAAATATGATTTATTTAATTACCTTTCGTTGGTAATTCTTCGACGTTTCGGACGAAAGGTAATTAAATAAATCATATTTATACGCGATTAAGCCCCGTTTTGTTGTGTTATGATAAATCGTACTACCTACTTTCTAAAGTGCAATTCTATAGAACTTGCTAACTATGTAAACAAACCGCCATATTGAAATTGTCTCTGAATGATGAATTTACTAGTGATGGGCAAGACTCTTACTTACTCTTTTACTTATGTCAAAACATATCGAATAGTAAAATACCGAAAGTTAAAAACAAGTACTCGTAGATTTTAATCTCTTTAATCCCAATCTTAAGAAAAATTGGTACTTGAAGATGATGTATCAGCAGTATTTACGAGATTTGCTGCTGGCAATAATAAGCAATATCAGTATCCGTGTTCGGTAGCAATAGAAATACTGAAGCGTTAGAAAATTCAATCCAAACAAAGAAGACATACCTGTACATGCAAAAAAAGAGTGAAAGAGTAAAATAATATTGAAGCCGTTAATCATTCAACCGTTATTGTTTTAATTTATATAAAAATGTAGGGTAGACTTTTATTCCTTAAAACAGTCCAAAACGACCAAATTAAATTTTTTGAAGTTAAAATAATGTTCACAAAATGATGCGAAAGAATGGAAATAGTTTATAAGAAACAGGGAATTAAATAGATTAATCTGAGTTTACGTATTTATTGAAATTTAAAATTGACTAACTACCACTTAGTGTATACAACCGCTTTGGCAGGTACAGAGCGTGAGTTGGGTAGTGTGTAGCAGCTTTAACATATCACCAACTTTAGTCACAACACTACCCATCATAGACAGTTGTAGAATTTAAAAGAAACAAAAACGTCATGCCATCAGGTCCTAATAACATAACTATGAAACCATTTTAAACTTTTAATGAAATATCCAAGATACAGTTATATATTTTATAGTTTTGTATTTTACGGTAACGACCGTTTCAATCGTGTTTGATGAGGTGGTGTGAAAATTCAAGGAGAAATAGGGATAAAACAAAGTTACGTCTATTGTTCAAATTGTTAGCAAGTTCTATGGAATGACACTTTATAATTACATATACCCATAGTATACCGTTTTGTTCTTTATCTAAACTTACACGGTTTTCACAAATGGTCACGACGAAACGGAACCTAATCGCGTATAATTGTACGGTTTTAGGTTTATTTCGTCCTACAGGCAAAGCTGTTAACTACTAGGCAAAGTTACAGCATTTTACGGTACAAGCTTTGCTTTGTGTGGGACTAGGACGATTCGTGTATGATAATCCCTGATATTTAATAAATAATTTATTTTAACCTAAAGTCGTCCACTGCTAAACAAAGTCTCTCTCAACACTTCCTCAACGATCTTATCCTTACGACAGCTAAAGATACAGGATTTTATGATTACTGACAACCGTGATCATTCGGTCAATATATACAGCCCTGGCCTACTTAAGGCCGTACAAAGTGTGTATTCACGTAAACCTTCGTAAATCTCATAAACAAAGAACATACCTTAAATAAGAAGAAAATAAACAAGTCGATATCTGACAATTATTGGTTTTAAAGTTATTTCAACAATTTATTTTTTATATTTAACTACTCTCGCCACAAAAAAAGTGGTGTTTTGTGAGTTTGACGACTACGTCCACACACGTGTCAGTAGTACGTGTCAGTCAACTTTTAAAAAAACTCAAAAAACTTTATGCCGTTTTTATTACAGTAGGTACCAACTTAGCGCAAAAAATGGTATTGTTTCAAAAGCATTGCATATGAAACATCTGTTTCATATGCAATGCTTTTGCATTTGCAAAGTGGCATTGTGGCTTGGCATCTGCCAAGCCACAATGCCACTTTAATGATAATAATGAGATGGTAATAATAGAAGGTCCTTGTCGAAAAAGATCAAAACTATTTTATTTAGTATTTATTTTCCTACATTTATAGTAGTTTACTGTGTATCTCATAAGAACGAATAGATTAAGAATGCATAACACCTAAAGGTGCGTCCACATTTGTATCATTTTCCTGATCAGATCTTCGTCCCGTGGCATGATCGCGTGTCACGATCACGCGTTTAGACGTTGCGCCGATCCGATCGCTCGAAATCCATGTTGATACGCGTATCACACACTTAGATCGGAGAAGCGCGGCGTAATCGCCGCGCCGACACTAAGCGTCCAAGCAACGCGTTTCCGGGTATGTCCTTCCCCGGGACTCAAACTATCTCCATACCAAATTTCATCCAAATCGGTTCAGCGGTTTAAGCGTGAAGAGGTAACAGACAGACAGACACACTTTCGCATTTCTAATATTAGTATGGATAAATGTGTGCGGTTTTGGTCAGAAGCGTATTCGTACCTACAATAAACTGTCCAAATGCTCATTGATGCATCCCGCTTGCCATTATTGCCAAACTTCACAGTTGGGCAATTTGAAACTGTGGCAATTGCCAATTGTCAATGACTCACCCCACAATCTTGTGTGTTTCCCCTAGTATTTCAAGTAATTCGTTTATTGACCTTGACGAAGCGTTCTGTCGAAAATGCACACGTGGTCAGTGATTTCAACTTTCAACAAAAAGTTAATACAAATGAATTAATGCCCAACGGCATTTTCGATCAGTAACATAGAGCTAGGTGAAGTCAGAATATTTTGTGGCGTTATCAAGCCATAATGACTGGGCATATTCTAACATTCTCTGATACAGATACTTCTGATAGAGATGCGTTTTACCCAAGTATGGAAAAGAGGATTATTAGGGTTTTTATTTATAAAATTGTAAAAATTAAGTACTTCTATGATATTTTCTTTAAAAAAATAAGTCATTTCGTTTGCCTAATTTTAATTGATTCCGTAGTGACACGAAAATTATTCATACAATTTATACCTATGCTAACTTTCGTGTCACAACGGAATCAATCAAAATTAGGCAAATGAGATATCCTAAGTACTTGCTAAACATTTGGTCCTCATCCGTAAAGCGAGTTAAATGAAGGTCAAAGAATAGAAAATATTTTTTGGGCCGTATGTGTATATGTGTCGGCCTCGTCCCGTTTCCAGACCTAATACCTACCTGGATATCTAAGGATGAGTACAAAATAATTTTGCTCGAATAAGCTGAAAAAAGAGGGTTAGAACTTTTTTCGTCCTCAAAGTTATGGGCACCAAGTTAAATATAACAAAGTTGTGAGCAGTTTACGTTATCCGTCGGATACAATGCTAATGCTTAATTACAGTTGCGAAACACGCCGCGGCACAATGGCTGACCGAGACTTTGTGGCTGCGTACAGTTCACGGAATTTAAACTATTGCGTGGACAATAAATTATCTTGCCTCGTAAGTCCTCTGTTTTATCAACAGCGGTAATCCTATTTACCGAATGTACTATATCAAGTGATTAAGAACTGTTTTCGAACATGACATAAGTAAATAACAATTTAAATGGATATCATATAATTACTATCTCATTTTAAGTCCTGACTTTTAAAACGCTCTGCAACATTCGTAATCAAGGGGGTAGTTTTAGAATAACATATTACATTTATCTGTTAATATTATATTTGTTGTCCGTTCGTCACTTTTAAATCCTTTAAATAGAGTCACTTTAGCCCTGCTTCGCATCTTTTTCTCTTTGATATATATCGATTGCTACGATTCTGCACCAACTGAAAGTTTCTGTTTGGCCCTATGGTTGACTAGTAGAGAATGCCTTAAAGCATTAAGTCAGCCAATTGCACCTTTATTTGTAGTGAGTTCAAGACGTGAAAACAAACAAATATTTAAAGTGATATTAAAATGACAATCGCAGCCTATGGAATCCAGCCCTTTCACTTTCTTTGTCAGCTCGAGCCCTTTTCAAGTACTATATTTTTTTCAAACCAAAATGTTATATTTTTTAACTAACTTCAGAAGGGGGTTCGCAATTGGGGTGTATGTTTTTTTTGTTTATATTCTACGTCATTGATAAACTGATTTGGAAAAATCTTTTTTTGTTTAATAAAAGGAGGTATTTCGAATTTGGTCCCATTTAATTTTGATGTAGATTTTATGATTTGATCAATAAGGGATCTAAAAAACTCCTCAAAAATTGTATGGTGGCGCCAACTCCAAGATAACATTAACTGTATATATTGTATACATTGAGTTAAATAAAGGTTAATTTAAAGTGAATTGAAGTAACGATATTACATAGCAAAATATTTTTTTTCAGTGTTTTTTTTAATCGGATTTTAGTTTTTGTAAAAAAAAACATGTATCTAACTGTACAAAGCTAACAAAGCGAAGAGACACACGCGACGAGCATCGCTTTTAATTATTCGCCGAGAATTCTAATTACCTAATTGTAATGTCCAAGATATCGTAACAAATGACCTTCAAATATCATCTAGAGACACGGTCTGCTGGTCTTTGGCGTGGAAAATGGGTCTTGCTCTTGGTAACCTTTTAATGTTCAGCGAATAACATGGTGAGGAAAACACCCAAATAGTCATAGCTGTAACGATCTTCAGGTGTTTATTACTGCAATTTTTATTAATAACTAGAACAGCAATGGCGAATCTACGCGTCAGAACAATAGGGAATATGCATGATTTTTTGTTTTTGCTTTATTAAAAGCTCATTCATGTAACAAACAGCTGATATTTTTTTTTTCGAAATACTACAAACAAACATTTCATTCTATCCCTTTCTAGAAAAAAACAGAATTTGATATAGACTTTATATGGCCGTAGTGGACTATGACGTAACAGTACATGTCGGACCTCTCTGTCATATCGCTATCTCTTAATAGTTTAAAATGCATATATCATGCGTATTTCTAGGCCGATTTTAATTTTAATTTCACTTTTTGAATTCGTTTTTACGGTATTATGATATTTTGTTACTAAAAGTGATTAAAAAATGCATGTACCCTATTCGAGCATGCGAGACTTTTTTCTAGCAAAAATATGTTATAGAATTCAACATTAATTCAATGACACGGTTGACGCGTCATGGCATAGAAAAACTTTTTTTAGAGAATATGGCACGTAGAATAAAAAGACACCCAAAAGCATGTCGGAACATGCTCAGTGTAATAGCGCACCGCAGGCGTTCATTAAAAAAATACACTACAGATTAAAAAAAACGATATGGAAAAGTGCACTAGCAAAAGAGCTTATATCCACGGCACTTATATTACACAATTTATGTTACAATCGGAGCGATTATTTCAGAAAATATTCTCTAAATCAAAATATGTAGCTCTCAGAACTCATAAGCATGTTAGTTTAGTTAAAGTGGCGATAAATACGAAAGAAAAGTAAAATTATTCCAGGAGAAGTGAAATATAAAGTTAGTAGGTTTGGAGGATGTTTGAAAAATATTGCAATTAACGGAAAATTAGAAAAGCCTGCAGCCATATCTTTTTCAATTTATTTTTCAAGGAAGTTTTTCTATTGGGAGCAGTGAAGAACGTTTACATTGTAAGAAACATTAACAGCTTGTAATTATAAATAAATCATACCGAGTATGTTGCAAACAGCAAGTCAATTAAATAACCGGCCAAGTGCGAGTCGGACTCGCGCACCGAGGGTTCCCTACAAAATATACGCTACAAACGGCCGTATCTACCAACATCTACTGTTAGCAGAGCCCTACGCCTAAGCAAAATGTACGCGGTGATCGATCATTTTATATTGCTTACTGGCATTAGCAGACAGACATAAAATTATTCTGTTTTTAGTATTTGTTGTTATAGCGTCAAAAGAAATATATCATCAAACCTGGTGACAGACGGACAGACGGACAGACAGACATACCGACAGATGGACAGCGGAGTCTTAGTAATAAAGTCCCGTTTTACCTTTTGGGGGTACGGAACCCTAAAAATATATTCTTGGAAGATTTCCGTGGGAATTTCCCACACAATGTCATTACATTACACGTGTAAGCCAAAGGGGTAAATAGAAATCCGGGACAAACAATCCCTATTCTAAATGCGATACAGTGGGGGGGGGGGGGGGTCAAAATTAAAGCGCAACTTTTAAGATAAATGAGAATGAAAGAAAATCGACTGAATTAATTTTTTTATTTTTTCCTTTACAATCGAACTCTATGTTCGAATTTAATTTTGACCCCCCCCCCACTATATGTATTAATTTTAATAACAATTATGGTATGGCCACATTAATAAAAAAATTATCAATACTTACGAGTATATTTCATTCAGTTTCTTCATTGAAGAACAGCGTCATCTCTCTCGCTGTCCTAACACTTGCTGGGGAAGGAAGTGGGACAGAGACGTAGCGTGATACGCATGTCTTGGAGTATAGTTAATGCGCTAAGCATTTCAAAGTATAAAAAAGACACACAGAGGGCGCTACTAGTGCTAAGTAGATTGTGTTCGAAAATTTCAAGCCACGTACTTAAAGTTGCAATAACTGAGCTGCCCCCGTATTGCCTAACGCGTTTGACGCTCGCAATCGCAATCAAGTGTCATGATTTTGTATGGGCTATGACAGTTGATTCGGATACCAAGTGTCAAAATTTCGTTAGGCAATAACCCCGCTGGTCAGAGTACTTCTGCGTTAAAGAAGAGGTCGCAGGTTCAAATCCTGCTTGCAATTTAGTAGGTTACATTGTTTTTGTCCTTTACAATCGAACTCTGTGCTATAATATTAATTTGAATTAAATCATATATTTTCAATAATGTTCTTGTTCTCTTGGTTTCAGAATATGGGAATTCCTATCGGAGCAGGCGAGAGCTGGCACGACGGTCATCATCACCACACACTACATCGACGAGACGAAACAGGCACACAAGGTAATTTTGACCACCCAGGTCCTCTTTAGCGGTGGAAACAACGGGGGGGTTCTGGACACGAAACTGTCATTGAGTATTTAAGCCCTAGAAATGGCAAAGATATTACGTTCCCCTGTGCCAAAGTATATGCCAAATGTCAGGTCAGTTTATACGATAAATTGTCAGATTTTTTTTTTATACTGCTAAGGTGGCAAACAAGCGTACGGCCTGCCTGATGTTAAGCAGTCACCGCAGCCTATGAACGCTTGCAACGCCAGGGGCCTTACGTGCATGTTGCCGACCCTTTAAGAACCTATTCACTCCCCTCTTGAAAAACCCCATACTGTAACCTCCAGGGAAAACCGCGGCTGGTAGGTCATTCCACAGTCGGAGTGTGCGCGGTAGAAAATTCCTTTGATACCGCACGGTGCGCGACCATTTTGGTTCCAAGGTATGTGGATGAATAGCCATCGCGAGCGGTGTGTTATTGACAAAATAAAAAATACAAGTCCAATATTTTTTGATAATCTTACTGACGGACTAATAAGAATAATATTTCTTTACCCAGGAAGCTATTTTGATTACCGCCATCATCTTAGAGCACCAGAGGACGACTGGATATGACAAGCGATGTCATTACCGAACAAATCCTCTCTTTTAGCATAACTTTTCTTTTCAAACTATTAAATTTTCCAACAGTTTATTTCAAATTCACACATTTCTCGGAAATCGAAATAGGAAATACGTTTAAAGAGTGTACGGTGGAAAGCAGTAAATAAAAGTTCCAAATGCATCCACAATGGCGCTAGAGTAGCAAGAGTATGAAGTCAACAACCAATTACAAAACATTTTTATCGAAATACTACTCAATCCTTCGTTCTTCTTATGACGTACGAGTATATTCGATAGTGTTCAAAATTATTTTTCTTGCATTGTTGTGGTTTTTTTGGCATTATGGTAATTTATTTTACTGTAGCAATACAGTGGGGCCACAAATTTAACGTATTTTGACGGACGCTTTGGATATATCGAGATTGTTCTCCTTAGTTCTATACTCCATGTTATTCCGAATATTTTTTGACGCAGTGATTAGTTGTTCTGAAAATGTTACGGTTTCAGAAACGTATTAGTTGGCGAAATGAAACAGTTGGGAAATTAAGTAGACTGGGAAATGTGTACGTTAATCCCTAATGAATTGAGTTTATCTGCTAAATGTCTTAACCAAACGACGCAATATTGTTCTAATTGAACGTTACAAAAAATAAATAAAATAATACTTTCTAAACAGCGTTGACCAAGAGTCGAAGCAATAGGCTTAAGCAATGAAGACAACAATACGAGTCTCAAGGTAGCCAACAAATTATCTCAGATCATGCGAGGAAACAATGGGTTCAATTTGTTTCCTTGATAATGTGGCTAAAATGTATATCATACTATTAATACTAATGCGATAGTCTGTAAAGATGTTTCGTATTTGTTACTCTATACATGTACTTCTTGTTGACTGATGTTTTAATTCGGTGATGGCTTTCGCAACAGCTGCTCTGAAAAACGATCTTATCCTCAAACCTATTATTAGTTAAAGGAACTCATATTTATTCTGTCTGGTAATGTAGCACTACAAACCAGAAACCATTTAACTTACTTTTGCCGGGACACTGTTCTTATAAGAAGGCATATCAAACGAACATAAGCTGTTTAAAAAAAACATATTTTTCTCAAACATGCAATGAAATGTCGTCATTACGTGCGTTATAACAGGCTTCAAAGTATCACGTTTCGGGCGGAACGACTCGAAAGAACTGTAAAGAAATTTGATACAAAATTGAAGGCCTGGGCCGGGAAGTAATGTTTTTTTAATTTTTATTTAAACATGGTGTCAGTGTTCATGAACAGGCTAAACAGCTGTTTTTTTCCAGAGGCTGAATGGTTCTCGGTCCTTAAATATCCGCGTTAATGCCTATTACACACGAACCGATATTAAGAACACAAATCTGTATGATTCATTATGTTGATGAATCAATTTTAAATATTGTCTATGTATAAGTAAGTCACTAGAGACCATAGACAATATTTAAAATCCTCTGCAATTATTTTATTTATTATACAAATTAGGATTCTTATTATAAAGGTTGTGTATAACGGCCCTAAAGGTCTACTCGAATACTACACACGCGAAATACAGACTATTTCCGTAAAAAAAAAAACATTATTAATGGAGGGATTGAATCTCTACGGTCGGCCGTCTATACCTACTCACCCGGCAAGCCCTTCTTTCCCGGCGTCTGCAGTAATGTACTATTTTTTTTTTAATTATATCTTCACTTTTATAAGTTTTGCTTTGTTGTCATTAAGTTTATACTTAAAAAGATATATTCAAGATAGGCTAAGTTCTTATATTGTAATAGTTAAGAGTTATATAGAAAACATGGCTGGCTGTTGAGTTTGTTTCAGCTTTCTTCTTAACAGTGGCGTTCTCTTGGAAAATACCGTAGAGTCCGACTTGTAACAGTGCCCTTGCGGCTTACTTACTGAATCATAATTTAATAATTATATATTTACACCGTAGATTCTAAAGCTTTGAGTGCTACAGACTTCATATCTTTCATCAATAGAACCTTTCTGTCTCAATTAATTACAAAATCATGGTTAACCACTGTTAGAGCAATTAGACAGGTCAGCACGCAATGCTTATAGTTAAATTGTTTGTTAGTTGGTTGGTTGTTGTTATAGATTTTTATATGCAAGATTTCTACCAGATAAGTAATATTGCGGAAGCAATAATTATCTGTTTCATCATAGAATTAACTGTTATTAATTTCATATTTTATCAGCGATAATTATATTTTCATAAAATATGGCGATTGAGCGAGGGAACACCGCCAGTATCATACATAATGTCGCAGGAGCCCTTTTAGGGTTCCGTAGCCAAAATGGCAAAAACGGAACCCTTATAGTTTCGCCATGTCTGTCCGCCCGTCCGTCCGTTCGTTCGTCTGTCCGTCCGTGTGTCACAGGCATTTTACTCAATAACTACACTAACTGAAACTGAAAAAAAACTTCTTCAGCAAATATCACCACACCACACCACACGTGTACCACATATTTCGACAGATCTTTTAAAATCTATTTCAGGTTGCTAAAAAAAAATTCGGAAATAATTGCTCCCAAAGTAGCATAAATTGTGTCCCTTCCCCCCTCTATTTTCTAAACGGTATGTCCAAGAAATATGAAAAGAAAAACAAAGATAAAGCTTAATAAATACTTTCAACGAAAATTGTTTTCAACATGATCGGATATACCGTTTTTGAGTTATTGCCGAAAAACTGCGCTTCTCAACAAAAGATGTAAGTGCCGCGGAGATACGCTCTTTTGCTAATGCACTTTTTCAGTAGTGTGCATTTTTTTGTATGAACGACCACGGAACACACTACACTGAACATGATCCGCCATACTCTTGCTTGGGTTTTTTAATTTAGTTAGCTTTATTTTGGTTTATAAAATTTACATAAAACTAAACTTATTAGTTTAGTTTTTATGTAATGTTTTAGTTTTAAAGTGAAATACCAATTATAATATACATATACAGATTGATCAATCCAAATGGGTCACTATGGAGAAGTCAAAAACTATGAGAGATAACGAAATCTGTTCTTAGGAACCATGGCGTCGATTTTAGATTTAATAATAATAACATTTCATAACTTGACTCCTGTATTGGGAGTATTTCTAGGGCTTTATATTATATTTTGATAAAGTAATTGCCATAGTCGTCCCGTCAGCGACAAAGTGGTTATTATAACTAAAAAAGTTTTTGTCTCAATAAAAAAAAGTATATGCTCATGCTCGTCACTAAGGTCCTTCGCTTTTACGGCGCGAGTATCTGCTAATGTAATGTAATCCTCCAACAAACTTAATTACTCTCCAGATCGGCCTACTCCGAGACGGCCAGCTCCTAGCGGAGGAGTCTCCGGAGGAACTCATGCGCAAGCTGGACTGCAACACGCTGGAGGAGGCGTTCCTGCAGCTCGCCATGAGGCACCACGAGATGTCACCCCGGAGATCCAGTAAGTCACCTTATTTCTTAACGTTAGACCACACCGCAGCTTAAAATATGTTATATCTATGTATCTCGAAAAATTTTCATCGAATGTTTCTTTTAAAAAAAAAAATTCGTTGAAACCATTACCTTTTTGGAATATTTATACAATAAACCTAACCTACATGCTAAATCCGATGACCTTGTTCCAAAATCATGACAAATTTATTCATGGTAGATTAAGTGGATGAAATGAAAATTCTCAATAACGTTTGACGATGATATAGAAGCATCAGTCAAAAGTACATACATGTTCATTACGCTCTTAGTCATTTGTTCCTCTCGTAAGCACATAACTAAAGTTCACAACAATATTAAAATAATGCGCTAACAATTCAATCAAACACACAATACAATATTACATCGTGTGTCAGATACTGTTGTCACATAATGTAAGTCAATAGTAACATTATAACATCACATAGGTAGTTTCAGTTACACACATTCTCATCTATGGGTAGTCCGCCTGGAAGCACACTTTGGCAGAGGACTATATGACAATTTACCAAATATTATGTTATTATCGCTTTTAAGGTTTTCTTTGCCAATCCAAATATTTTGCTTTCGTTCCTCCAACGGTTTTCTAAAATATGCAAGCAACGACAGTACTGGAAACAACTCAGATATGACATGCCATCTATTTTCAATACAGCCGGAAATCTACTCAGAAGCGACATGAAATTTAAACGATGAATTTTTGTAATTATTTTGAAACGTAAATCCTGTTTTTAATTATATTAACTGTCTCGCATTTCTTTAATGTTCCGTAGCAGACGAAGTTCAAATTGATCTCCCATTTTTCCAGCTCTGACCACGTCGCCAGACGTAATCCCGGACAGCATCGTGAACGGCGTGGACAGCCGGTACGAGTCCAGGGAAGACTTCAACGTAGTCACCAGCAGTACTGATGTGAGTCCTTCTTTTGCTACCAACAACCCAACCGTTGCAGATGCGTCGCTTTTTACTGTCATTTTTGTATGACGATTGGTCCACTCCACCCTATTGGGCTTCTACGCTGTGTCTTCCGGGACGTAATTGTCACTCAATATTTTTTCTGTCCCAATGGCCATCGGTTTTACGAGCAATGTGAATGATGGTTAAAATCACTGGAAACTATTGGGTGGTGCTTGGGTATCTCAATATATGGATACCACTTGGAAGGCAATAAATACTCCAAATTATGACATTACACAGAAACGAAACAAACACTGACATCTCTTGTAAATCCAAATCCGTGAATATTCCCGACAGCAAAAATAACGAGTTCGCGCTGTATACATTTATACAAAGTGTACCAATTTTATTGGCTCTTGGCTTCATATAAAATATCGATGTTCCAGGTGTTAACCAAAAAAGAAAAAACCAAAGAATGTAGCGGTAAGTCGAAGGGGCGGTACAAGGCCGTCTTTATCAAGAACCTCCAACAGTTCTGCAGGCATCCCGGGTAAGTTGTCTTTGTCAAGAGAGAAAAAATTTTTTTTACATAAAAATAGAACCGACTTCAAAATAAACTAAAAAGCCAAAAAAAATCTTTTATATACGGTACGGATCACATTTGAATCACCTTTTGAATTCGGTGCCAAACCATTCATTTATTACTATTAACACAAATGACACGCAAGAACCGCGGCGGCGAGCCTTTAGTTATTGTTATTACCTAAATTTAGTTATAGTAATTCGTATTTTTGTTGCATAAAGGACTTTACTTCAGGTTTGGCACCGTCTTCAAAAGGTGATTCAAGTGTGATCCATACCGTACATAAAAGATTATTTTTGGCTTTTTAGTTTATTTTGAAGTCGGTTCTTTTTTTATTTATTGCTTTTTAGTGATGGATTTTAGTGATATAAAGTATTTTTAGAGCTCAAAATGGGAAGATTGAGGAGGCCCTATTGTAAATAAATAAGACCAATTGTAGATAAGACTATTGTAAATAAGATCTAAATTATAAGAATTGGCTAGGTCAAAATGGTTAAGTCCAGTAGCTTGCTGGTTAAAAAAGAATACGACTAACAGTCTCAACTGACCCATAATATTTAAAGAATTATCTCGCAACTCAAATTGGCGTAGAATCTTGAGTGATGTTGAGACGGAATATTTCCGTCTCTGATGGACTAGTGAATGGACCTATGGGCATAATAAAAAAAAGGCCGGCCCTAAGACGAGATCAGCTGGAGCACGGGGAGCTCCCAGAAACCGTGTACGTAAACTTTGACGATGAAACTGTTGGTCTTAGATTAAAAGATAGTGACGGTTTCATACCCATACCTCCATCATGTACTACGTTTCAAGCGACAAGGGGATACGGAGATGTGGAGCGTCGTATCTTACTTTTAATATTAAGTTGGGCTGATACTGTTCGTAACCTACAAGGTACCCTAGAGAAAGCTGGGACTGTGATAGACCTTGATAAAAATAATTTCGCTAAATCGAAAATACATGTTGCACTAAGCCGTGTCAAAACTTTGGAAGGCGAAACGTTGTTAGATTTGGACGCCAACAAATTATTAAATCGACTACATGATGAGAAATCGTTAACCGAAATAACAAGACTACAAAATCTGCCTTCTGACGATCGAAGCCACACATAATACACGACTTTTATGACTTCTACGGCTTTTATACGACACTTACAGCCATAATGCATTCTAATGTCAATTGCTCACGACCATCAGCTGAACGTTGCTATTTCAGAATCAGGGCCGTTAACCGTTGAGGAGTTCTCTGGTTCTCCACTTTGCTACCCTGATCTTTACCAACTTCTGCCTCTAAGCAAAATATGATAAATAATTATATTGCGATTAATGAATTAAATAACATTGGTTGAGTCCTAATTAGTGACTGGTGGCTTGTGTCTTCATCATCAGTTTTTCTTCACCAAATGATGATTTTCGAGTGTAAATGGTTGTTCTACTTTAATAAACACCAAAATCGCCATAGATGTGCCCATAACATTTGAGGAATTCCTTCGATTCCTCATCGATCTCATAATCAGATCTTCACCAAAACTTTATGGGATCAACTTGGAGATTCCTACTCGGAACCGCAAAAATAATTATCTAAATCGACTTGCGTTCCGCGAATTAAATAACACTGGTAGAGCCCTCAGTGGTAACTGATGGCTTGTGTCTTCATCATCGGTTTCTCTTCACCAAATGGTGATTTTCAAATGTAAATGCTTAAACTACTGTAATAAATACCGAAATTTCCATAGGCGTGCTCATAATATTCGAGGAATTCCTTCGATTCCTAATGGATCCCGGCGTCAGATCTTCACCAAAATTTTATGGGACCAACTTGGATATACCTACTTATGAACATAATTTTCCAAATCGTTGTGTAAATGACGGAGTTCTGAAGTAACAAACATAAAAAAAAAAAAAAAAAAATACAACCGAATTGAGAACCCCCTCCTTTTTTTGAAGTCGGTTAAAAACTGTAGATACTAATAATGATAGATCAGATAAGGGTATAGTTTATCGCATGGCCTTTGTGTTAGATTGAATTAATTTCATAATTTGGAAGGCGCTATACGAGTACTATTCTTAGAAGAATAAAATACAGTTTAAACACTACTTTTCACTGTAATTAATTTCCCGCAAGATACATAGACGTTATATGTATCTCCTGCTAAATATAAAATTAATCTTCACTAAAACTTAATACACCTCGGAATTTATTAATTTATTATATGTACATTAAAAGCCTAATATTACCACACATGAATAAGTTAATTTTATTTTCCAGCGGACTGATATTCTCAATGCTCTTCCCTATCATCCAAGTGGTGGCGTTCTTCTCTGCTATAGGCCACGATCCGCGTGACCTCCATGTTGCTGTCGTCAACGATGAAGCAAGGTTATCACCGTGTAAGTATTGATACAGTTGCATTCTTCACGCATTCTGAAAAGGTAGTGGCCTACCTTGTGAAACACCTCACTTAGATAATAATGTTCCACTGTCTCAGTCAATGCCTGCCGATAGAACCTGAACGGAATCATTAATTAGTGGCGATCGGGATGATATTTTAGGGGTTGGGTTTTTTACTCTCTATGTTATTCCAGACGGTCTCAACATTTGTTACAACAGCAGCCTTCAACCAATTGTACGATACGACAATGATACTTGCAGCGAATATATGTTAAGCTGTTGGTTACTAGAAGAAATGGCCAAGAACAAGATTTATCAGGTAAAAATCCCATTCAAAACAATATTTTCTATTGAATGTAATATTTGATTATACACTTCACAGTGATTGGAGAGCACTTAAATGCTACATCTCACTCAAATATACACCGCAATCATGACAGACCCAATCCTTTTATAAATTCTGAGTATCAAAATATATTTCCAGATACCATACAACACGGTAGAACTGGCGAAATCAGAAGTATCAGAAGGAAAGCTATATGGGGCCATATACTTCCCGCAGAACTTCAGTGAAGCACTTGGAGAACGGTTCCGTGAAGGCGACGTACCTGATGATATAGTTGACGAGAGTACAATCAGTGTTTGGCTCGATATGACTAGTAAGTTTTTGTCTTAAGGTTTAAGTTAATTGAATACTAAAGCTATGATCTACTGCAATGAAGGAAAGAGGATTAAAGAAAGTAAATTAGGCAAAGATATCGACAATTTACTATAGTCCATCCACGGAAACGAGTTAATATAGCGTTCTCTCTATTGCACTTTTGTAAACAAATGAAAGGGACAAAAAATACAGTGGGCGTAAACATTTCTGCCTCAATGGCTGGACAGGCTTACATGCCGCCGTCCGGAGCATTAATATTTAAATTTCATAACGATTTATGTTGGTGGTCAAATTCTCAAATCAGTGAAATAAATTACAGAGATATTATAATAATAAACTAATAAACTTATTTAAAATTGCTCGAGTATTTTTACAAGTCTATAATAATAAAAACAACTCGTGTTCACTGAGTATACTGGAAACAGTCCAGTAGGTACTCAAGCCGGGTCTCAGAGGAAGTAGGTAACAGCGCAATTAAAAAGCAGAGTCACAAAATATACACAAAATAACAGTCCAGTATGAAAGCAGTAATATAAAAGAGAGAGAGAGAGAGAGAGATAATGCGTCCGCGCGTACAAGAGACAGATGTTGACTGAATTTCGACCGCCATGTAAACCTACCCCTTGTGCATTTGTTACCTTTATCTCTAACCAATGGCATGGTTTCTCAAATTTCTAGTACTAACTCGTTTCCGTGGATGGAGTATAGTTAACATGTATTCGAGGTATGAAAGATAGGAATCAACTCATAGCCACGCATAATTTATGAGTCGTTTCTTTTTGGAAGAGTACTACTCGCACTATCTGTACCCAGCAACTGTGACAATGTAGACGCACATTTCTTCTAGAAGAAATAACTGTATTATTTGCTCCAAATAAATTTTAGTACTTTAAATAACACTCATTTAAATTATTTGAGTTCAACAAGTATCGTTAATAAGAACACGGTTACAAAAATTTTGATTTTTTCGAAAGCCGTTTTTCAATCATACATTTGAATTATGTTTCATTTAACAGATCATCAGATCTCCAATTTCTTGAAGTTGAAGTTCCATAAGGCGTATGAAGGTTTCACAAAACGAGCCATGATAGCTTGCGGCAGACCAGAAAATTTGGTGCAGGTTCGTATCCAGGCTGGAGAGACTTATATCAGTTCAGTATATTTGTATTAAACTCATAACTACATTACAATTTGGTCTTGTATTCGCACGGCTTCTAAGACTTTAGTCCCTATGTGATTGACTTTAGACCAGACTTTCCATCGTAACTCAAAACTACAACATCATTCATTAATGTCTTGACGAATATTAAAATGTCCTGCATTTTTTAAAAATTCATGTATATACTTATCTATTTTTCATATTTATTTATGTAAAGTTTCAGCAAGCACCCTGTATCACATTTACTGCACTAAGGTAACGAAATTAAAGTAATGTTTTGATTACAGAGTCATTTATGATTATGATCATACCTACTTATTATTATCCATTTGTGTGTAAGACAATAGACAAAGTGTGCTAACATAGACATCAGGCTAACGAAACGTAATCTTTTCGTATGGCAGGACTTTCGTAGATGTAACTAAAAATTACTCCTATATACTATGTATTATGTAAAATTTCAAATACTATGTTACTAAGATGTTTTTATTCAATAACGCGCCGGCCGTCTAACGGATTTTGATGAAACTTGGCACAAGGATAGATCATGTTTTGAATTCACATGGGAAATTCACAACCTACACAATTTCTGGCAACGGAAGCAAAGCCGCATGTAAAAGCTAGTTGATTATATTCTTATACGATTCTTTAACATAACTCCATAATACCGAATGTAAATGCATTAAATCTGTAACATAATTAAATTAAAACAGAATTTGTATTTCACGTATATATAGCTATAATCTATCCTATTTGTATATTGTAGTGTACAGAACTGATATGGAACTTATGTCATTCTTCTAATATGTAACGTCAAGTACACGAAACATACGAACACGGTACTACTACGTAAAGTATGGGATTCTTGAGTGTTTTACTGATATTTACTTCTTATCATTATATCAAAAGAAAGTCTTTTAAAATATGTGTTTATCAGATTCCAGTGCACTTCAACGAGCCGATTTATGGAAAGATGGACGCGCAGTTTGTGGGGTTCATGGCACCAGGCGTCATGATCACGTAAGTAGCAAAGCAAACAACAGAACAAGAAATACCAACGTGAAGAATTTTCTACAATATATTGTTTCATTCGAATTTTAATTCCGCGTCACTTCCGTGGACATCTTTTTTAGGGTTCCGTAGCCAAAATGGCAAAAACGGAACCCTTATACATTCGTCATGTCTGTCTGCCCGTCCGTATGTCACCGGCATTTTACTCAAAAACTATAAGATGTATATTGATGAAATTTGGAGCATAGATGTCGTGTGTAAGCCACCGCTACTTAGTTTGATAGTTTAATAAAAACAATATATATTTTTAGTGGGGGCACTCCATACATGGAACCGGAAGTAAAAAATAAAAAATTCAGCAAATATCAATGTGTGGCACATCATTCTACAGTTCTTTTAAAAACACTTTGAGGTTTCTGAAAAAAAAAATTGATTTAGTGAATATTTTCCGAAATATTCGCTCCGAAAGTAGCAAAAATAATGTTCCCCCCCTCTATTTTCTAAACGGTAAGTTAAAAAAATATGAAAAAATTAACAAATATAAAAACTTAACAAATACTTCCAACGAAAATTGTTTTCAACATAATCGGACATACCGTTTTTAAGGTATTAATAAAAAACTGCGCTTCTCAGCAAAAGGACATAAGTGCCGGGGAGATACGCTCTTTTGTTAGTGTTTTTTTTTTTCATATCTTATTTTTTTATCTGTAGTGCATTTTTTTGTATAAACGGCTGCGGAACCCTTCATGGGCGAGTCCGACTCGCACTTGGCCGCTTTTTTATAGAAATACCATATCTTCAAACTATGTCTTAGAAACTTCCGAGATTACAACCAAATACCTCAAAATATCACAAAAATCTACATACACTTCGAAACTATGCTCCTCGAAAGTACGGTGGTTGAAACACTCAAACAATGCATCCCAAAAACCGCAAAGATCGTAATGATCGTAAAATCGCTGATAATAATTGCAGACAAACAGTTAAGACAACGACATTAAAAACAATCAATAATAAACAACAGTGACAATAACAAAATAAAAATTGCAGAGACTGGTTAGGTTTAAAAAACACGGACAGAATTCAATTTCAACTTCGACTTGTACGGGAATTGTAGCCCGGCGTACAGTCAGCGAGCACTTGGTTTGCAGTTTTAAAGCAGTCCATCTGCTTAAAACCTTGAATCAAATGGCAAAACCGATGCGATGGTCATCATCATTCGCTTGTCCTTCTCCCATTTACTTAGAGTCGGCGCAGCACGTTATTATCTTCTCTACTCTCTGTCACTCGTCATCTCATCACTCACATCCTTCCTGTTCACGCCGTCTTTCACGCAATCCATCCACCTTTTCCTTGGTCTACCCCTTCTCTTTCATAACGTGTCCATACCACCATAGGCGATTTGCTCTCAACTACGATGACTCTTGTACCATTTGTATAATAATACTTAATTCCTTCTTTTTCAGCATAATCTTCTTCCTCGCGGCTGTAGTGACGTCAACTCTGATGATCAGTGACCGATTAGAAGGCGTTTGGGAACGCAGTGCTGTCGCAGGTGTAAAGCCAAAGGAAATGCTTCACGTGCATATCGCAATACAAGCTACTGTGATATTAGTTCAGGTAAGACTTCTAGCTTCTAAGAAACCCAACTAAGAACTGTGCGATGCAAGGTTGAGAATGATGATCATTGGTAAAGAATGCCCTGTAGCATCAACTCTATTATTTATACATTTGTGTTAATTTGTGCAATAACACTGAAATTATCTAAGAAAACCCTGAAAGTAAAAGTTGGGAACGAATTTGCTACAAAATATTTAACCTGTGAAGATACTAATATAGCTTCTCGGGAAAACAGGTGAAATATTGTTGACCCAACTGTTGAAAGGGGAAATATAATCGGATATAAAAGGTATTTTGAAGGGCAAAAATACGTAGATCTGAAATATAACTAAACTCACAAAAAATGCAGATTATTCTTATTTTGATTATTCTTTCAATTAATTCGACTTATTATTCTTACTGATCCAACCCCAGTGTATATAATGCCATACGATAAATAAAATAAAAAAAAATATTTTTGAAGTACACCGAGGGTAGAAAAAAACTGTAGACATTAAATAAAATAAAAAAAAACTAAAACATTATTATTTGCGCATAACAATGGACAAGCTCGTCGTGTCAGGTAGCCGATCACGGAGATACCGGAACAAGATTCTCTTGGAACGCAAGATTCCTTTGCGATGAGATTCCAACCTTCCTAGTCTCGGGACGAATTTGATATGCATTCATACTCTACAACAGTGCTTTTCAACCAGAGGACAAAACTAAAAGGGAGTCGCAGTTGCATTCATTTGGACTGATATTTGTAACATTTGAAAACACATGTTTGAATTAGCACAGGAAAGGGGGTCACGAACTATTTTTCCATTAACAGTGATCATGCAAAAAGTTGTAATATGTTTCCGTCAGAAATAGCATTTTTGTGAAAGCTTTTCTTTGCCGATTGTACTTTTCTTTGAACATCCGTTAACTACTCATAAAGAGCACAAACTCAGTAGGTTCCTGTGACTATAACCACCATCCGACTTCATCATTATATATCAGATCATCTCGACGGTGTCATAATATTGTATTGTTACCTAACTGACATTAAGTATGCCATTTAGCTCAATCGGAAACCGGGTAGTGGGTCAAATTTGACTTTTAAGATTTGACCCGAACGTCTCAATTTAAATAAAAGCTTGTAAAATACTGCTTTCAGCCAACTTTTTTATCGTTGCAGACCATAGAAATGATGCTGCTGGCTTACGCCGGCTACGGGCTGCCCACCAAAGGCTCCCTCCTTACTTGCGGAATCCTGCTATTCCTCCAGGGCCTCAGCGGAATGTGCTACGGGTTCCTATTGTCAGTGTGTTGCTCCAGTTACACTATGTCTTTCTTTATTGCTACGGGGAGCTTCTACCCGATGATTTTGTTGTGCGGTAAGTGTTTTTATTTTATTTTTCTATCAGCAATTACTGGGAAAAGGGCTTTTCCATTAGATTTTCAGCTGTCCCGACAAAGCTGAGGGCTATTCTATGTCTACCTTATTTCACTTCTGTGAATGCAAATGACATACATGGCCAACCCAGTCCCACTAGAGCCTGGCAGTCTTCATGCCATCATCAACAATTTTGCATACGGGCGATAAATGTGATGAAATATTTAAATGTTGTTAGGCGATGAAATGTATCTATTTTCTCTTCTCTGCTCGTACATGAGAGAAAAGTATAAGAGACTGATCAAGAAATTTCACAAGCGTTTTAAATTGTTACCCGCTTTTCTCTTGCTTAACAATAACAACCAGTCAAATAACTTATGTATACTGCTCCTCTATTTTATTATTTGTTCAAGCTTACGAATTTTAGTTGTTTTAAATGTCTGTATTCTGTGTGTGTCTCATTTGTTTTGGTAATTTCGTCTGTTTATTGATTTTTTATACAATGTTTATATTTTCCTATTATTAATTTAACGTCTTCTTTTCACAGGCATCGTTTGGCCTTTAGAAGGCATGTCGACCTATCTGCGCTACATCGCCCTGACGCTCCCCTTCACCATACCTTCGAAGTCCCTCCGTGATATCATGGAGAAAGGAGCCACCATCTTGGATACTTCTGTGTATACCGGTTTCCTCATCACAGTAGCCTGGATCGCCATTACTCTTGGCCTGTGCTTCCTTAGACTGAGGTACAAGAAATCGTAATGTTTCTATATCTTCAAAGGAGATGACTTTGAGTTAGTAAGTTGACATAAAAGGAGCTCGATTGACTTCGAATTAGTAAGCTGGTCATTCACTAATTCTGGGTTAAGCGAAGCTTTGATGTTAATCATATACAAGTGTTAAAAAGTGTTAGTGAGTGACGTTTTTGAGACGATTGGTACTTTTTTATTAGTGTATAGGTACTTAAATTGGTAATGTAAAACTTGCATAAATTGTTCATTGCTCAATAAATTGGTTGTAAGACGTATTGTAATAGATTATGATAATTATATGAAGAAAATAACATAAATCTTTAGTATATTGAGTAAATCGTATGAAATAAACAATATCTGCTAAGTTCATTCATATAAACCATGAATATGAGTTTGAATTTGGAATTGTCTCCACAAACACAAAGTGCATGAATTGATACAGATGAACTACATCTTACCTGCAAGTCACCTGCATTTCCCATTTGCTTGCAGTTTATTTTCAGTGGACATAGCTTCAAACTGATCATGCAGTCCACTCGTTGCAAGTCAGTTCTGTTGCAATTAGTAGTATAACGGACATTAGACATATAGCCTTAAAATTTCATTTGACAACTGCTCTTTAACATATTCACGACCGACATTTTCGTAGCGCTACGCTCGTAGCCGATAACATCGAAAAATGCTAATGTAGCGAACTTACTACGAGCAGAGCGCCCGCCATCGTGAATGTGTTAAAGATTTACTTGCTTCCCCTCTTCTCTTTCTTACTTGGATATGGAGTATTGTCGCCCCCCCCCCCCCCCCCCCCCCCCCCTATGTTAATTCCCAACAAGCTCATCAAAATTGGGTATTGTATGTTTATGTATGTAAATAATTATGTAATTTTAGGTAACGGTAATTTTTGAGCTATGGCTCGTCGGGTAGCTTGTACATAGCTTATATGCAATAAGTTTTATACGGAGTTTTGTATTTGTATGAATAGTTAATATTTTGACGAATATTTTATTGTTCTTGAAATATTCCACCGACAGTATATTACTGCTGGGGTAGATTAATTGTTGCAAATTATAAAGATACATTGACAATAAATAGCTACGTAATTGGTAGAAAAAACGATTAAAAAATAAGTCTTGTAAAACATTTCAGAATTGTGTGTGTATTAAAATAAGGCTTATCGTAATGCAGCAGTAAATAGTAAAAATAAGATATCTATAAAAATGCATTACTGAAAATATAACTACCCAAAGGTTGTCTGGAAGAGATCGCTGTTAAGCGATAAGACCTCCTGTTATTTACCTCTCCTTGAATGTATTGTTTTCTATACTTTGTTTTTGTGAGGTGTGCAAAAAAATAGTTATTGTATTGTATAATCATAAACACAATTCTACGCATATTCTAGACATTTAATATACGTATATATATCGTAATGGGGTGCCACATTAAATCATTCCCACTTATAATAATGTTTGTGTATTGTGAAGGTTTAAAAAATGTTTAAAACGGGTCTCCCTCGGAATCACTGATGTCATTAGTCCTAATGTATCGTTTGTCCTAACGCATTTTTTTCAGAGACCGTAAATTCTTCAGGATTTCTTAAAAGATCATCGTATAGATTAAGTTAGTTTAGGTTAGGTTTGTTTTATAACAATCCTGAAAAGGTTTACAGTTTCATAAAAAAATGCGTTATGACAAACTATACATTACGACAAACGACGTTAGGGAGGAATATATATCTATTTAAAACACTTAGTTATATAGTCAGCCGCGCTATTTACCAACCCCGACAAAAAAGAGGGATGGTAAACGTGTGTATGTTATATTCCATCCGTTAAAAGGCTATGATGCCACACACAAACACACAGATACATAGATTAATGGGTCATACTGATTCTAGAATTTAGCCGCCTTTCCTGTGGAGAACGCAATAGTTAAGGGCATGGGTACATATAACTGATAATTTTATCGCTTAGATCTAGAGTACTAATCAATTTGTACATCGCCTAATAGGACACTAAGAAAAATTAGTATTTAAAGCCCTTAATTTTCGTGTGTCCGCAGGAAAAACGCATAACGCTAACTCATACTAAAAATAAGTATGACCCTAATACTTATTGATTTTGGGATTATAAACGGGAGTAACGGGCAATGGGGACACTGAGCAACTCTTACCATGGGGCCAAACACGCAATAGCGAAAAAAAAAATATCTTTTTTTACGTAAACTTAGAAGTTTGTTTTTTTCACAGCTTCAAGGAACCGTAGACCTGAGTATAAAGTTTTAATTTCAACTCTATACCTCCACGCATTCCCGAGATAAAGATAAAGGGTCTTGACAAATAGACGGACGGACAGACGGACGGACAACAAAGTGATCCTATAAGGGTTTCGTTTTTCCTTTTGAGGTGCGGAACCCTAAAAAAAGCTAATTAAGAGTTAATTGATAGCTAATTATCGGAAATTGTGCGGCGATGTGGTTCGCAACCCATCACGTCTCGGTCCCAGCGTGAACGAAGAGTGGGCTATGGAGAGCCGCTTTGCTACGTTAAATGTAAGGGGAGGAATGAATGATAAAATAGATGAAGTATGTCAGATGATGGATGCGAGAAATAGAGAGATTAATGAATGTTGATGAAGCGGCAGTTGTATGCCAGGACCGTAGCAAGTGGAAGGGGGTAGTATCTGCCTAGCCCGTAATCGGAAAAAGGCGTGATTTTATGTATTATCGGAAATGTATAATACAGCTGATTTTTTCGCGATTTCGTAGTTGGCCACATAGTTAATGTTAGTGTGACTCTCCCCTTCACTTCTATCACTCCTGCTCGTGACCCCAAAATCACCTAATATGAATATATCTGTCTGTTTGTTTGTCGCACTATAGCCCAGAAAAACAAACATTGAAATCAAATAGTTTCCCATATGTGGTACCCCTAAGTCGTTCAAAGATATAGATATGTTATACTTATATTTAGCAATTAGAAAGTATATACAATGTTATTATAAAAGTGTATAGACGATAAATAAAGACATTGCCGTAATTATAGCATTTCGTGATACAAATGTGATTTGTGTGGGTATTTATAAATAAAATATTCGAAGTTAATGTGTTTTTCCAGTAAATCCTTATTCATGTCATATCATTTATTCAATAACAATACAAGCATTGTGTTTGAATATAACAAAAATAAACCTAATTTCAATAATTAACAGTAATATTAAAATTTATTAAATATTATCATAACATTACACCATACTGTATAAAACACGTAAGAAAACCCTGAGATCATCCTAATTCCAAACTGTTTTTGAAATCAACTGCACATTTTAACAAAAGATCCCAGGTATACTTAGCATCAAAATAATCTGTAGCATCCAAAACGCCAAAAAAATCGCAACATATCTTGATTCTTCTTTATAGAAGAAAAAATCATAACCCCTCTTTTTTCCAGACCGTAGTCTGGTAAAAAGTACCCTATAACCATTTGTGGATACCCAGCTACGCGTGTACCAAGTAGTTGAAATCTGTTTAGTTGATTTGGCGTGAAGCCACAACGACACATACAAACATACAAAAAAAACGATTCAATGCCCTACAAAGAGTCAGCTACAATTTTTATTTTGAAAATTTCATTTATACAACTTTATTATGGATATATAACCTGGGCGACCGAGCTTCGCTCGGTGTGTGGTGAAACCTATCTCGTGAAACTTGGAAGGTATAACTATGTCTACAAACCAAATTTCACCTTTATCGTTAGAGCCATTTCCTAGAAACCAATTATATGTACTCGTATACATATACGATATCGTATAGATATATATAAATATATACAAGAATTGCTCGTTTAAAGTAATATAATACGTGGCGATATAAATGGCACTTTGGATGCTACAGACTCTATATTTTATGCTGACCGTACGTACAGAGGCAACTTTCTACCTACTCAAGAAACGATAAGCCAATTAATGGTTTAAATATATTTCAGCTCTTACAAAAAAAATATCCAGAAGAACTTTCTCCAGAACAGTTTTTGCTTCATACGCATTTTCCCATGTTATCGGGTACGCGCTTAGCCCTATGAAAATCTTGAGCCTGGTCTAGGTCTACCTAGTTTCATGTAAGTTAACACGTTACTGAGAAAAATATATACAAACACCCCTTTACAATATTTGTAACTTTTTGTGAATAAGTTTAGTGTAAACCAAACCGTTGGTTCACAGAATTTTCCGTAAGAAAAAGGCTCGATGTCCCACAATTACACCATTATTGAATTTAATAAAAAATAGAGCCATCTATATCCTATTCAAGAAACTTCTAACCCACAATCTTCACTAGTAACTCAGAGCTGTAATAAATTAACTTACTTCTAAATAGATGGCGCTACTCACCCGTTCAATAGCTTCCGATGTAAATAATCTCACTACGCGCCATCGAAGGTGTACCAACTTATCTTTGATACCTGGCATATCTTACTACATTGAGACAAGGTCTGTTATTGATTCGAACCATATCAACAAGAAGGTTTGTATGTGTACGATGCTCAGATGTTTACGTACGCTCTGTAATAAAGCATTGTCGAAACGTTTTTCGCGCCGTCAACACGCGGTCTCGGCTGCCGGGTTTTATCGTAATAAAAATTACTTACAGAACATGGTTGAGTGAAGTGTATAGTTCGATTTTCAAACTTCGAACATTAGAACGTATTTATTTTTTTCTCGCGTTTTGTTTTGTCTTTAAATTTGTGTTTTGGAGTGGTCTGAAGACTTATTGAAACTGATTTTGAACATAATTCTTGGTGGTGAAAATAATCGTTTACAACTTCGATAAGTTCTACATCATAATAAGCGACTTGCTGCATATGAGTTTATTTTGAAAGGTAAGAATTAAGAAGTATAAAGTAAGCACCTAGAAATAATTTGGTATACCTACATACTTAAATACATAGGTACATATTACCTGAAGTAATGAATACGTTCAGTATGTCATATGCCAAAAAAAAAATAAGTCTAAAAAATAATTTTACTAAATTTATCCGCAGTTTTACCCAGGTGGGAAACCATACATTTTTGTGGGCTTAAAATATCAACACCTATGACTAGGTACCTACATCATTTTCCAGCTTCCGGCCGGCTATTCAATATCTGATGTAAGTCACGTACTTATATCTGTTGCCTCGTTGGTCAGTGAAAGATGAACGAGCAAACTCGTCCTCAAATATATGGGTAAAATATAGATAATAGTCTAATATTTGTGTGACTTAAAATTATTGGCCAAATATTTGGGTACTTAATTAAAACTATTGGTCTTGCACCAATACTTACTAGAAAATATCCTATTTCACTTTGCCGTACCTCTACTATACATGATAGAAGCGGAAAAACAATTGAAACAGTATCCGATTCGACAAACATTTACTCTAATTTGATGGATCATTTGGGCGGTGACCTAGACCCTTTTTCTTTCATCTTTATTGTCCACGTGCGTATCATAGGCTCGTAACTGCGTTTATAGTAGTGGATCGTCATTTAATCAACTGTTAAAAGGGGTGGATAGAAGTTTTCCATATAAACGTTCTCGACTGTTTCTTTAGACTTTTTTTTACATGGGATATATTAGATACGAAGGACTCTATTTTTCTTTTTTGATTAGTTATTCTTCATTAAAATTAGAGCCTGACAAAGATGCAAAATATACCCTAATTTTAACTTGCCAAAAAACGTTTCGCGTATTAAAAAATACCTATTCAAAAAAATCATAAAGAAGATTGAGAAGTAGGTAATCTTATTGTATTGTAAAAAAATCTTACGTATGTCAAAATCTGGAGGCGGAAATATCCGAGAGCCAGACCTCGAATATCGCTTTTTTTAATAACGTTATTCAGCCAGAGCTACAGGTGTCTCTATCGCACCGATAGCGATCATCGCAACAGTAACAATACTTTCAAATACCCTACCTATTTCTGAAATGTTTCGTTGCTTTCTCGTCATATTAACGCCAGTTTTCGAATAGTTGGTTTGTTCATCAGCAACTTTTTATGAAGTGTCAAAACGCCGGGATAATATGCAATTTGACGTGACGTGACGTATGACGACGTGTGTGTGACACGGTCAATTTGATTAATTTCATTATTTAAATGGGCAATAGTAACAGGAACTTAATTTTTTCGCATACTTTTTAATATGATTTAACACGAATCCAATGAAGTTTCCAGGAATCGAACCTATTCATAATTAATTTGCATTCTAACCAGATCTATGAGTTAATAAAATTCAGTAAACCTCTTTCGCAAGGCCACTTCCTTCCTTCATGGCATTTGGTTGTTCGATCCCGATATAAACCAACCTTAGCTAACGTAATTTGCCTGTAAATTGGCTTAAAGGAAACGCTCTTAGTAGAGCAAATCCTGTAATTGGGTCAGGCCTGGATTTAGATTCTTATTCGACATTTCTTTTCCCGATTGTACAACATTTTATCGGAAACGCAGTTTTGAAACAGACCAAGTTTGAGAGTGGTACAGTCCCAAACCAAGTTTGAGAGTGGTACAGTCGGCCAAAAAAATGGTCTACTACTTCTAAACCCTAATACACAGGAATTAGAGTCAAAAAGTAATAGACCAACTTTTTGGCCGCCATAGTTACATCAAAATGTACGTACATGCGTACATAGGTACACTTACATCAAAATGAAAGATAAGGTTTAGGAACTGGGAGGTATTTTATTTGTATTTCGTTTATTAGGTAGGTATAACCCTGAATATGCAATAAAGATAAAATAACTAATATGCCAAATGTTATCACAACACAACAAAACGGGGCAATCGCGTATAAATATGATTTATTTAATTACCTTTCCTTGGTAATTCTTCGACGTTTCCTTCGAGACCATGGAAGTAACGCGACGTCCGAAACGTCCAAGAATTACCAACGAAAGGTAATTAAATAAATCATATTTATACGCGATTAAGCCCCGTTTTGTTGTGTTCTGATAATGGGTGAAGATCGTGTAAGTTTAAATCAATGCCAAATGTTACTTTTTACAGTTCGTTACTTTGCGGCTTTTGTGAATAAATAGAAATGTATTTACGCTCACTAGCTTAGTTTATAACAATTTATGCATTGATATGTTTTTCTCAAGTAAGTGAATTATTGTTATTCCTTGTGAGAAATAAAGATCTTTAAACCGAAATCGAATATGACGACACGTTTGGCTCAGTGGGTTGTACAAAGACCTACGAAGTTGGCGGTCCCGGGTTTGAATCCCGGCCAGGGCAAGTATTTGTGTGATGAGCACAAATGTTTGTTCTTGGGTCTTGGATGTTTTCTTTGTATTATAGTATTATGATTTATCTATATATTATGTATATCGTCGCCTAGTACCCATAGTACAAGCTTTGCTTAGTTTGAGACTAGGTCGATTTGTGTAAGATATGTCCGTGTGTTATTTAATAATATATGACACCGTCTAAAACTAGCTCATTATAAATAACGAGATATAATATACATAATTATGACTAGCCCTTCAAATTACTATATAAAAATAAATGAAAATGAAATAAAGCTAATATTTTCTTCTGTTTAATATTTTCTTCTGTTTTCTTTTATTTCAATGAAATAAAGCTAACTAAATTTAAACTAAATCTAAAAATGCCATCTGTGGCAATGTGCCCATACTTTTATGAGTAAAAATAAGAGAAACATCAATTACAAACTTTTATTTTATATTTTCAGCACAATACACAAAATTCATTATGCATGCAATTGTTTTGGTGGTACGGCCAAGGAATTTAATTTGTGTACCCTTTCGTACCTTGTCATAGTGACATTGATATGGAATCTCCATCGGCTCTCATATTGATTTTGACTGTGACAAGGTACAAAATACTTTATTATTGCAATGATAACGTATCTACACGTCAAATTTCAAATCAAACCGCCTGGAAAAAATGGACCTGTCCGATTTGGCCTCAATACACAAACAAATAATCAATTGACGTTAAACAGATACTTTAAAAGCAAACATATCTCATTAGCACCAATGTTACACCTATCTAACATCTACACTCGACATTAGGAAGTTCACTAAATCGTGTCAATAACATAATTGCACGCCAAAAGTTTCTAAGTCAAGGGCGGAGAGACAGACAAACAATACGACCTCGCAGCTGTGATAAGCCGTATCGTAAACTGCGACCTCCCGTAACGCCGGCACTTTATCGCGAGACAGCTGTCACAATACGTATATTTAGAATTGATACAGTATTTTGACATTCGTCATCATTCCGTAGAACTTATGCCGTTTCTAATGAAATAAAACGAATAAAATTAGAAACGGCACAAGTTCTAGGTCTGGTCACTATCGCTATTATATTCCCTCTTGCCAGTTTCTTTGCCTGGGGTTACTAATAAACTATGTTTACCTGTAATCAGTTAAGCATCACTTTATGTACCTAACTCTTTTATTATTATAGAGATGTAAAAATCAAATGTCTGTACATTGAACATGTTTTAAAAATATATATTGTAATGGACTATTTGGAGGTCACTAAATTGTTTTTTTTTGTATATTCGTATGTTCCGCTGTGGCTTCATCACGCCAAATAGGCTAAAAGGATTACAACTATTTTTGGTACATGGGTAGCTGGGTATCCACAGATGGTTATAGGATACTTTTTACCCGACTACGCTTAAGTAAAGGGTTATGACTTTTTCTCCTCCGCGAAAGAAGTTGCGGGCACCTTCTAGCGTATTATATTTTTTACATTCAATAGATGTATTAAATGTTGGTAATCCTTAATAAATAAAATAACTTAGTGTCAAAAATTTCATTTTTGTGACAGCTTTTATCGCTGACTGTACTTTTCCTTGAACATCCATCAACTACTCACCGAGACAATTTTGAAGAGCCGACCTCTGTAGGATTGAGTTATTTTATTACAGAGTTCCTATGACCACATTCCTGCTCCATCATCAGATCAGCTCGATGGTATTATACCATTACATTATCACAGAACTTACATAAGTAAGCAAAATTTTAGCTCTATTGGTAACCGGAAAGTGGATCAAATTTAACTTGCAAAATTTGATTACAGACCGTCAAACAATGGGACAGGTGAAAGTAAATAAAAGCTTGTAATAAAATAAATTAATAAAAAGTGATCGTAAATTTGCTATCAGGCGGTTGCCTTAACGAACTTTAGTGCCCCACACGACTGCATACGATTACTTTTTTCAGTATTTTCACTATCAGTACACTGTTAATGTTGGAAATCCCCAGCTGATTAGGTATTACACGTTCTCGTGTTTTTTTTACGATGCTCCGTGATCGTAACGCGATGTGAAACTAGTGGCAACGAACAGGAAACAGTTATGATGAGTGCTCGCCATGTAATTTATTGTCACAGTACTGATTACGATACTTCGACTGTGTGCCGTCACTTTGAGAATAGAGCCCTAGGGCGACAATGAGAAAATTACGTTTACTCCACGCTATTCAATTACGAAGAGACAGTGAACTGCCAGTAAGGAATCGCATCTAAACTTTATTGTCTGCCAGCTTGGACGAAATAAAACTAGTTTATAATCTATACTACTTACTTATTATAAAGTTGTTAAAATGAAATGCCTATACATTTTTTCGAAAAACTGATTGTAACGGACTTTTTGTAGTTCACTGATAGGCTTTTTTTTTGTATGTGTTTGTGTCGTTGTGGCTTCGTCACGCTTAATCAGCTAAACAGTACACGGATAGCTGGGCATCTACAGATGGTAATAGGATACTTTTTACTAGACTACGCTGAAGAAATAAGAGGGGTAATACACGGGTAACTGTGAACCAAAAATAGTTGAAATCCGTTTAGCCGATTTGGCGTGATGAAGCCGCAACGACACATACAAACATATGAAAAATCCATTTTTTTTCTTTTCAGTGACCTCTAAATAGTACCTTCCAAAAGTTTTTTTTTAATATGTTCAATATATATTTCATTTTTAACCCCCGACAAAAAAGGGGTGTTATAAGTTTAACGTGTCTGTATGTGGCACCGTAGCGCCCATGCGGATGGACCGATTTCAGTGCTGTGACAAGGGATTCTTTGATGAAAATCGAAGCACTCGTCTCCAAGCTTTTAGTGGAACAAGTGACCGGATCTCAGCCAATATTGAAGCTAGGAACTCCAAATTTTGTTGTTAAGTTCATTTGTGGCAGGGGGTTTTTAAATATTTTAATCTTCTATTTATTACAACTTTATAATAGTATAGATTATTTAACTTTGCAAGCGTGACACAGTGTTGAAATGTTACAATTTATTTATTATTCGCTGTTTACGAACCAATAAAATTGTTACTGTACTAAGTTTCTATGGTCAATTAAAACATCGTACTTATAAATACAAAGATCTAAATAATAATAAAAAATCAAGTCTCCGACTGGATTTGAACTACAGAAGTACTAAGCTACAGAGTCCAGTCAGCTTGTCTTCAAATTTTGACTCTATTTGTTACAATATTTTTGCATTTTTGCATTTTAACTGGCTTTTCTGCTGTCAGCGCCATGGTGAGCATTTATGAAACTAAAGTTTCACCTTAACAGAGTGAACTTTACAGTTGCCACATATTAGCTAGAGATGTCGCTGTAGTGTAAACATAGATTTTTTTTACAAAAATCTTGATGATGACCTTCACGATCTGTGATTTTTTCAGTATTATGATCTTTGTATTCATAACAATATAGTTTCTTAGTGAAGAAATTCACTTTTAAAAATCAAGAAGATCGTGATGGTAAAAAAGCAAGATTTTCGAAAAAACCGGCCAAGTGCGAGTCGGACTCGCGCACCGTTCCGTACAAAATATACGCTACAAATGGCCGTATCTATGAAAATCCAGTGTTAGCAGAGCCCTCCTACTAAGCAAAATGTACGCGGTGCTCGATCATTTTATATTGGTTAATGATATAAACGGACAGACATAAAATTATACTTAATATTTTTTTCTGTTTCCGCGATTATTACTCATAAAACAATTTAACGGATTATATCGCGTATATTATCTCATTTGAGTTCCCGACGTTTCAGAAGCTTGTTGCGCGGCGTTAGCGGGTTGAATCAACCCGTGACTATAGAAGGCGGAAAAGCTTCAGAAACATCGGGAACTCAAATGAGATAATATACGCGATATAATCTGTTAAATTGTTTTATTTAAATAAAATTATACTGTTTGTAGTATTTGTTGTTATACCGGCAACATAAATACATCATCTCTCTCACGGCACACGAGATACATCCTGGTGACAGACAGACAGACGGACAGCGAAGACTTAGTAATAGGAACCCGTTCTGGTACGGAACCCTAAAAATCAATAATGAAAACGTCGTTAAATGTTTACTTTGACGGATTAGTGTTTGCCTTAATATACCCAAGCAGTCGGCGCTCGATCCAAAGTAAGGCGATTAACCCTCCTCTTGTTTTAATGGTCCTTGCCTTAAGCAATACATCTGATTTCTTATGATTTTCCACAATTTGAATAAATAACTCAACCTTGCCATCTAGTTACGAACAATTTGCAGAATTGCAAACATTATGTTGTCAAAGAAATATCATCACCTTGAGGAGACCTCGATCCAAACCTGTTTACTTCTATGGCTGCCTCTTAAAGTAAATAGGTTATAAGAGTGTATAAAACTCATTGGAGGTTACTTACTACCTTTTTATTGTAAGCTTCACTGCTAAGTATATTATATACTATTACTAGTATATAATGGTGATAATCTCTAGTGTCTCCTCGTCTTTGTACTCTGTCGTAGTATAATTAACTTAATGTGTGCTGAAATTAAAATTTAGATGCACCAATATAGGTACAGCGTGTGTAATGCAAATGAGTATATACAGGGATGATCAATCCAAATGGGTCAGTAGGGAGAAGTCAGAAGCTATAAGACATAGGGAAATCTGTTCTTAGGAACCATGGCGTTAATTTTAGATTTATCAAAACTGCATAATTTTTTTTTCGTATATCTCATACATAACCGGGAATCGTTTTCGAATACACAATATATGGGTGTTTTAATAAATAATATTCGTTTAACTTAATGATCGGACGTCAAACATTCACAGCATTTACATTACTTATAGGCATGAGAGATAAAGTTAAAATGATTAATTTGACTTAATATGATTTAAATTAATAAATAATTACTATATAACTTATTAATATTCATGATGTATCCAATTATAACCCTACCAACGCTGTCAGTAAAATGATAGCAAAATAAGTAGGTACCTAGAAGTAGAAGGATAATTTCCTACTTCGCATTACGAGATAGAGGGTCGTGTTTCGTTTCAGTATATGAGAGGGGATTGTTTGTATTCCATTATTTTATGTGGATTTTTATTAGATTGCGGCAACGTTGGGTAATGTATGTAAATATAATATTGTTGATTTTCCCTTAGGCGTGTCGTCCGGACCGTCACGAACTTTTTAATTTAAATTGTAGGGATTTATTTAAAACAAACCGAAAATTTAATAGTTATAAGTGACAGCAAGTACCAAACGATACACTGAGTTTTGTAACCGTATAGGTTTCCAATGTACAAAGATCTAAGATGTAAGAAAAAATAATTGCGATCCACTGCAGTCTAACTGGAATCGAACCAGCGTCTCTGTTTTATTGTCAATATTGGAAATTAAAAATAATGTGCGATGTTTTCACATTAATATAAGTGACTATAGAAAATTAAAATTTTCAAAAACCCCTTGACTTGTTCCACTAAAAAGCTGAATATCTTGGAGACGAGTGCTCCGATTTTCATCAATTAAAGCTAAGAACACTCGGGATAAAATTATCTATGACACGAAAAAAATGCACTCAAATCGGTCCATCCGTATAGGCGCTACGATGCCACAGACAGATACACAGACACAGAGTCACAGACTTGTTAAACTTATAACACCCCTCTTTTATGTCGGGTGTTAAGAAATATATAAACAAAAGCTGTAAAATGTATGGAAATTGTTTTTTATAGTAATCATATTATACGTGTTTGGTGGTTTTTGTTCCGTTTCTAGTGCCTGGAATGGCCAAAATAACTTTTGAAACATAGTTTATATGATAGTTCAGTTTCTATTCAACACTTTCTTGCATTCGGAAATAAGAATATATTTTTAAGTTTTTAGTTATGGATTTTGAAAAAGAGGTCTATAAAAGTTAAGATTGCGTATCTAGTCTGTCAATAAACCTTTAATAGACTCAAAACCTATGCTTAATGGTTCATTATGAAAAGACATAACTCGCTAAGCAAGCTTTTTCCTTAAAAACATGTATCTTTTTAAGAAAAGTTGTAAATACTGGTTTTTTGACGTAAAAATAACAATGTTGGATGGCGTTTATCTTGGTTTCGGTGACTCGTGAAGATAAACTGAAACAGTATATTGGTAAAGACGGTCGCTGTCAACATGATGAGACATAAACAACATGGAAAAGCGAAGAGTTACGGATCGAAGGTCATTCAGAGCTGTAAGCCCCTTAATATAACTGACAAACTATATATAAAGGTAAACCAGAAATATATGACCACTAGCTCCTGCCCGCGACTTCGTCCGCCTTAAATTCGTGTATCGCAGTTAAGGGTATTTTTCCGGGATAAAAAGTAGCCTATGATGCCCCCTCCGGGACTCAAACTATCTCCATACCAAATTTCATCCAAATCGGTTCAGCGGTTTAAGCGTGAAGAGGTAACAGACAGACAGACAGACAGACAGACACACTTTCGCATTTATAATATTAGTATGGATAGTATAATAGTATATAGCATATAGTATATAGTATATATAGTATATAGTATATATAGTATGGAGTATGGATTGTCAAGAGGGCGCTATTATTCTGATTTACATGGCAACAGTTATAATGACATCTTGAGTTGTTTACCTGTCAGCTCAGATGTTCATTTTGAATTTTTTTCTAGCGAAATAGTTTCATTTCCTCTACTTATTTTTCAGAAATTGATTATATACATTCTAAATAATGTTCCGCTCTTGACTGTGACTTGTTTGGGGCATTTTTAGTTATTTATCGTTTAATATAACACTTCACTCTCGTTTGAATAAACCGCCACAGTGACACCGACAACATATCATTAAAATTATTGCCAGTGTATGAAATTGGTTCAGATGAAATTCCGCAACATGGCGCATGGTCATATATTTCTGGTCAGGCTTTATATACCTATATATTTTTTTAAAGTAACAAACTATAATTACGTGACAGTGTTATCAGCATAGCAAAAAACATAAAATAACACTGGCACGTCCTCAAATCCTACCACTCTTGTCGTTCCGCACCGAGTCTAGTGTCCTGCCTTCCGAATATACGCTTGAATGGCTTGCTTTTGTAACTCTTCAGCCTTTTTAAAATCCGTCCCTCGGCTCAACCATTCCATGACCCCTTTTTTCTTCCACATGACCAACCACAATTAAGCTGTCTGGTTCCCATGTCGCGACTTTAAAAATATATAAAAAACAAGAAGAGTGAAGTACGAATATGGAAGACCAAACTTTTGACTGTGAGTTCGTCCCCGTATAATTCGAATTTTGGATAATGAAGTGACTGATGCATTGTCAATCTATAATTAGTCCATGTTACTGTTTTATAAGTATAGAGTGATAGAAGAATAGGCCAAAGAAAAAAAAGTTATGTTATGACACAAAAAAATAGGCCAGTGTATAACGAGACAGTAAAATTTAACCTAAATCTTCAAAAATGCGATTGAGCAGTTAAAATATAGCTGGTTATCAATCATTAGGATTGCTGGCTAAATAATTTGAATACAATCGCGTATTGAATTTAAAAATATTATATACTAGCTTCTGCCCGCGACTTCATCCGCCCTAAATTCATTTATGTCGGATAAGGGTATTTTCCGGGATAAAAAGTAGCCTATGTCCTTCCTCTGGACTCAAACTATCTCCATACCAAATTTCATTCCAATCCGTTCAGCGGTTTAATTGTGAAGAGGTAACAGACAGACAGACAGACACACTTTCACATTTATAATATTAGTATTAATTTTGGATTGACCCTGACCGAAAAGGGAGAATGATGCTGAGGAAAATATGTAGATATTAAATGGAAAAGTTTAGTAATACATATACATTCCTTTTTAGATTAACCTATCATAGACAATTTGTGAGGGGTTAATATCTAACTCTGAGTTAATTACCTAAAATACATTATAGATAGTAATATAAACACTTATAACAGTAATTTAACTTAAAAAATAGAAAAATGGAAGACTTGACGAACTCTATGCGCCAACTGGGATTCAAACCCAAGTCTCTAACACCGATGAACAAATTGGTATATCTAAACATGGATTAAAGTTAACAGGATTTTCACTCATTATCACAACAAAGAGATGTTAAGAACCAAAAGGTGGATAAGTCCGCTATTGCCGAACATTTACTAGAATCAGGACTAAACTATAGGATTGAGCTGCATAATCCCACGACCCTTTCTACGGAACGTAATTACCGTAGAATCGTACATGAAGCAATTGAAATTAAGAAACGCCAAAATTTCAACCGCGAAGACGGTATCAAACTTTCATCTTCGTGGAATCCAGTTATTAGTAAACTAGAAGGCGCCCTTCGTTCGACTAGGAGAAAAAGACATAACCCCTCTTTTTTTCTTCAGCATAGTCGGGTAAAAAGTATCCTATAACCCAGTAGGAGATACCCAGCTACCCGTGTACCAAAAAATGTTGAAATCCGTTTAGCCGATTTTGCGGGATGAAGCCACAACGACACATACAAACTTACAAAAACTCAAAAAAAAAAACATTTTTCGTTTTAGTGACCTCCAAATAGTCCGCTACAATCATTTTTTTGAAAATATCTTCAATGTACAGAAATTTCATTTTTACAACTTTATAATAGTATAGAATAGATGTAATCAGCATCAAACATATTCAATAAATCGCCACAATTTCATGACTGTGATGTGTCGGTATAGTGACAACCTTAATGTTCAAATAATCTACACCAAGCGCGGGTAGATCGGAAGACTCGCGCGGCTAGAAGATGTTGATACCCGCCTCTCCAGTTCCTTCGTTCGAAACGTCGAAGAATTACCAACGAAATGTTATTAAATAAATCATATTTGTACGCGATTAAGGCCCGTTGGTTGTGTTATCATAAATAGGTATATCTACCGAGAAGCCACTCAAAAACCTTTATCGCCGTCAGTTAAAAAGACATCACAACAAATTTTCAATTAAAATTACTGCCAACAAAATGCGGAACATTACACGTGCTACGTGTGCACGTGAGTCAGCTCACGTTTACTTTTAAACATTTTTTTGCAAGTATTGCAACCACAAGGTTTAAGTACCTATATTTTTATTTTTTTATTCTACAAAAAACTTATAGTGACCAGTCCACGGTGATTCCGCTCCCGTACAAGGGCGGCCATAAATACCTCAACTCCAAAAAAAGCCATTTTTTCGATTTTAAACTATAAAGGGTTATTATACAAGCATGAAATATATCATTAATAACATTTTTAGACATTTATAATAAACTTGTGTGACTATTTTTATTAAAAAAATATCTGTAGTCAAAACCATTTTATAAAACGTTATTATTTTAAACATAAAGCCATTAGATAAAAAAAATTTGTAATTAATGAAAACATAAATGAAACAGCATACTACATAAATAATAAAAATATTTATTTCAAGACTATTTACATATATACAAATAAGGTTATATTAAAACAAAGCGATTACTTACTATTTATACATTCAATATTACCTACTTACTATTTACACACAACAAGTCCAATACAGATTTAGACAAAGAACTTTTTTTTTTAACAGGTAACCTTCTCAAACTTGATATTAGGGGATCTGAGTGAAGAAGAAGTCGATTAATCAAATCAGTATTAGTCAAAACGCGGTTCATTTTTCGTGTGTGATCTAGTCGAAATGCTTTATAGTATTTGTTACTCGCTTCAGCTGCTTCTTCAGACAGTTCTCCTATAGACAGTAGGCCGTGATTGATAATGTCAGCACCATGAATCAAAATTTTGTGGACAGAAGCAGGCAAATAGTACCATGGATATTCGGCAACTAATTGCCGTGCAGTTTCTAAAGCGAAATCTCTGAATTTTGTCGCATCAATGTTATATCCCGAATTGATACACTGAAGTACAGTCCAACAACGATCTAGGAGATCCTTCTTAATACCCGTAATTTCAGCTGAAATATCTGAGCTTGAGAAGAACCGCCTAGCAGTGTTGCCATCGTTCGATGTCCCGCTTCCGCCACTTTTGGGTTTATCGATAATAAGACCTAACTTTTCCCTAAATTGCGATTGTATAAGTTTTTTTTTTTCAGCTACAAGTCGTTTATCGCTATCAGACCTAGCTTGCCATTTCTTAACCTCTAACTTGTAAGCGAGATGAATGAAATATTCAAAAAATCGGATCAATGCGTGAAGTGGAGACATGCCATATTCATATTTACTTTCGTCAGTTGCTTTGCACAAACATACATCAATTTGATTCATCTCACTTGGTAAAGCTTTACATATATAACATCTAGTTGAAGAAACATCACTAAGTGCATTACACACCTTACCATCGACCATAGTAAGTTGTAAGCTATGATTAATTGTGTATTCGCATGCATTTGTCTTGAAGATAGTCGGTTGCAAGTTACTTATTTTCTGTTTGAAATAAGTCTCCTCTTCAACTGATACTGCAGTTGTTTCCTTAAAAAACTGAAAGCGAATAGGTCTGCAGTATCGAGTTGAAGAAGGACGAGGAATTTTCCACAAAATGATTGAGTTTTCCTTATTATCCGGGTTTAAAATAAGTTGAAGCGGTACATATGAAGTAACAAACAAGCTACTATCCACAAGAGAAGAATCTGAGAAAGTTTGTTTGTATTCGCTATGTCCTGTACTACCATCAAATCCCCATTTCCCAACCAAAGATATTTTATTTAAAGACTGGTCAGGTATTTTATCTAAAATATCTTTTTGAGACTCAAGAATCCGAGTGGCAGTGTGATCTAACAAACTCTGAAGTTCGACTTCGGCTGATGATTCAGTAACGGCTACAGTTGTAGGGTAACATCTCTTTTTAGCCTTTACAATGCGTTGATAGGAAGGCATACAATCTTTCAGTATATTATTATGTATAAAATTCTTAATTAATAGATATTGCTTTCTAGAAATCTTACCTTCTGCAATAAGTGACAAAACTTTGTTTTCGTCGACTTTTGTAGAAGTTAAGCTGGAATCAGCAGAAGCATTGATTGAGCAGTGTATTTACAGCAGACTCGTCAAAATTAGATAGTTCCGCCAGTCTCCTTCTTTTAGTGCGTTTACTACTTTCATTAAAGTTTTTCCTCGGACGGCCACGAGAAGTGGAAGGGGAGGGGTCGACGTTATCATTCTGCTGAGAAATACGCTGCTCGATACTTTGGATCACATCAATGTATTCTACATCATTAAGCCACTCTGCATATTTATGTAGAAATATAGACTTTGTACATCTTGTTTTTTTCCAATAACATGCAATTCGTTTACATAAATTCCTTATTTTAACCCTTAAATTCTCTATGCCAATATTTTCGATGTTATCCGAAATAATTGATGTTTCCGTCAGTGTAGTAAAAACATGTTGAAATTTTTCTGTATCAGTTCCTTGTCCAGAGTGCCAAATATCAAAAACACTACGTTTCGAAATAGAACACCTTAAAAATGTACCTAAAACAAAGATAAAAACATTTTTTTTAAATCGGATTTTTTTCGGCTACCCTACTCTTGTTCTTTGAAACCCCTTTTACCTAAGAAGAGGTCAAAAAAGGTCGATGAAAGTTACAGCCCTTATTAAGGACACTTCCATCTATAACATAATATATGTGTCAAGTGCGGCAAACCTCGGCATCAGAGTATAACTCTCAATGAAATCATACTTCTTAAAAATTAATCGTAAACGACAGACCTCTACTAGAAAATTATTTTAAAATATAAGCACGCATATTTATATATAAAACATAATTGAAAAATAAAGTACATACCCTCTTCTTGGATTTCCATAATAATACCACGTGGACACACGCAAATAATAATAATAGTACACAATAACAAAGTGATTAAGTTGCGGCGACAAAAACACACTACTAATTAGGGTCGAGATGCGTTCACTTTCGTTGCACAAAAGTAAATGATAATAGTACTTTATTGCTGTGCTATATATAGTATTTAGAAGATTGTCTATCGGTGAATCATTTTACTTACTTTTTAGTCCAGGATACGCTCATGACTTTTTTCGATTTATGGCCTACGGCGGAATCACTGTGCAGTCGTGACATCATCTTTAATTACAAGACAGCGCTTCGTCACTTTATTGTTATTTTCTTACCTATGTAACAGTAGAATGTCCATGAACTTCGTTCGTGTAGGAGAGATAAGTCATAACTAGGCATTGGAAATTCGGATGCTTTTATACCTATAACTAGCTAAATTCCGGATAAAAGTTAAGCAAGTATGGAGTATTTTTAATTATTTTTAATTCCGGAGATCCCGGAATTATACAAAACGTCATGAAAAGGTCCTTTTTAATATTTTCTTCTGTTTCCGCGATTATTACTCATTGAAATAAAACAATCCACCTGTTAGATGCGGGCTATAGCGGGCAGGAGAGCTTCGTTACCGGGAATTACCAGGAACCAGGTTACCAGGATACCAGGATACCAGAGGGATGATGTAAATAATAACTCTTGTTTAAAAAACTGTGTAGAGTGTGAGTAGTCTGAGATGGAATTGCTTGAATGGGACTTGGCCGCCATTATATTCCGTCGTTCCATCGCACACTTAGTGGGGGTGTGGTCAAGTGTATAATTTATTGAGTAAAAACAGTTTAGAATGAGACAAAACAATAACAAACAATAATCTTACAGTACTAACTTATCCTAAACACGATACAAATTTTATACTTAATTAACATAAAACTAAGTGTATAAAATTACGGTATATAAAAATTATAATGCTGTATGCGAAAGTTATGTACAATTATAAGCTATATGAGATAAATTATTTACTATCATAAGCTATATGCGACATTCCCCTCCACGTGCGACAGCACCATCTCCTTCTGTGGAGCATATGAGGATAAGGCGGGAGGCTGGGCGGCGAACGGTTCCGGCGCGTGTCTGTACATCGGCTACTCTAATATGGCCATCAGGACCGGGATAGAGTTGTGCAATAATGCCTCTAGGCCAAGTACCACGCGGCATAGTATTGTCAGCAACTATGACCACATCTCCTATCTGTAGGTTCTTTGCCTTGGAATGCGCACTGGATCTAGGCAATAAGTTTGGGCGATATTCTTTTAGCCATCTAGTCCAAAAATGATCTGCCAGCGCTTGTGCTGTTTTCCAGGATTTCAGGTCGAGGGACTTGTCCGAGAAGGAGCCAAGGGGCGAGAGGGCACTGGACCTGCCGATCAGAAAGTGATTTGGCGTCAATGCTTCTGCTTCTAAGTCAGGATTCACGGGTGTCAACGGGCGAGAATTGACGATATGTTCGGCTTCCAGCAGTAGGGTGTGTAAGACCTCTTCATGGGGTGCCCTGTTTTTTAGGGTGACCTTGAGCGCGGTCTTGACGCTGCCCACGAGTCGCTCCCACGCGCCGCCGGCGGAAGGGTTGCCTGGCGGGATCTTCTTCCACACTATTTGACGGTCGGAGGTGAACTGTTTCATGGTGTCAGGTAGTGAGTTCATGGCTTCTGACAGTTCACGTTCGGATCCATAAAAGTTCGTAGCATTGTCTGAGTAAATAGTGGTGGGGGTGCCACGCCGAGCCATCATTCTGCGAAGTGATAGGATCATAGAGGATGCCGATAGAGAGGCAGCAAGCTCTAGATGGACAGCTCGGGTGGTGAGGCAAGTGTATAAAACACCCCATCGTTTCTCGTGTCTGCGGCCTATAGTGACGTTCATCGGCCCGAAGAGATCGACAGCTGTTGCGGTAAATGGGGCTTGATTCGCTAAGAGCCTCTCTTTTGGTAAGTCGCCTACAGGGGCCTTGAGAGTGGCCCCCTTATAGGTCCGACACCATTGGCACTTGTTTGTTATGTAGCGAATAGTGCCGCGCAACCCGACGATAAAATAGCGTTGTTTTAGCTCGTTGATTACCGTAGCGTGATTGCCGTGATTGTATTTTTCGTGAAAGTGGTGGACCAACAATCTGGTGAAGTCTTTTTTGGCATGTAATACTGGTATGTATTCTTCATTTCGGCCAGTTCTCGCGTCCAGCACGACGACTCCGCCCTTGGCTAGTTTCACTGCAATCTTGTGTAACGGTGATTTCTTCGGTAGTGGCCGCCCAGCCTCTAGGTGCTTAATCTCCTCGTAGTATGACATATTTTGACTTCTTCTTATAAGCAGGATAGTCGCCAGCTTAATATGCTCGTTGTTCATTTCTTTATCATGATTTCTACATAGCGATTTGGCTTTGAATACCTCGGCAGCAACCATGACCCGAGCAGAGGCGCGAATTAAACGTTCGTATTTCGAAAACCTATTTACTTTGGGTAAGTAATCGAATTTATTATTTACGGTTTGAACGGAGCTGACGCGGTTAACCCGTTCCTCGCCTGAGGGGCCGACGGGTTCGGTGGACTTTTCTATGGGCCATTTTTCCCTATTTTGTCTAATGAACTCGGGCCCTAAAAACCAACGGTGGTTGGGGCCGAACTTGTTTGGCACTCCTTTAGTGGCGTCGTCCGCGTAGGCATTTTTAATAGTTTTTTCCGCGGCTATAGGAAATTCTTTTGCGTGATCATTTGCGTTTTTGTTTTTGACGTACAACGCCGTAGTCGGTGACGAAGCTGACCCGAATATCAGTCTTTTCATTCGATATTCTTGGGGTGGAGACTCGCGGTCCTCCCCCCTCCAAACAAAACGCAAACTATCGCGGTCTTCATCAATTATTTCGACCTGCAAAAACATTTCCTTTACGTCTGCAATTACCGCTGTTTTGCCCTCGCGAAAACGCACCAAAACGCCGAATAACGATTCTAGTAGATCCGGGCCCGTAAGGAGGGCGCTATTCAAGGATTTATTACACGCGGTTGCGGCCGCATCGAATACTAGGCGCCATTTGGCTTTTTGGGGGTGAATTGTGGGAAAATGGGGTAGGTACCAAGTTCGGGGACCATGGGCGGGCGCGGAGCTAACTATTTTTTCCGCATAACCTTTTTCCAACAAATTGTTTATTTGTTTCGCATATTCGATTTTTAAATTTGGATCTTGGTCTAGCTTCCGTTCCAAACTGTATAACCGTCGCAGCGCGTGAGCACGGTTATCCGGTAGCTCTTCGTTATCCGTTCGCCACAATAGCCCCGCGCGGTACCTATTTTCCCCGGGTATTTTTTCGCACGTGGCGTCTAATAGGTTCAATGCACGTTTATCTGGGTCGTCTCGCGGTAATTTGCTTTGTACGCCTAACGATTCTATGTCGAAATGCTTTTTCATCAAAGTCAGGGCCTCATCTTCGTCGGTTTTGGGTCTTACGTGGTTTACCAGAGCTAGGACTGGTCTATGAGTTAAATATTGACCATGTAAAACCCAGCCGAGCTTCGTGAGGCTTGCTGCTGGATGATTTTTATTACCGCTCAACGTTTGCAACGAAACTATTAGGTGCCAATTATCCTGTCCGATAAGGATAGTTGGTGTCGCGCGTTCATAGCACAATTCGTCTAAAATATCCGTTAAATGACCGCATTGACCTACAATTTCGCGCGGCACTTCCTGCGGCGCGATGCTTAGTTTGTTTATTGTATACGCGTTGATAGTTTCCATGTTCCGACTACATAGACCGCGAACATTTAATTTCAATCTACATGATTCCGTATCATTGATCACGTGACCGCCTATACCCTCTATAGCGAGCGTTTCTCCTGCCGTGCGCGGCGCGACCCTATCGGCTGTTTCACGCTCGATGAGAGTCATCGTGCTCCCATCGTCTAGAAGCGCGTGAGTCTGTATGGTGCCTGAAGGTCCTGACACTTCTATCGGGATAACCTTGAGAAAAGTATTGGCGCAATTTATAGCGTTAACGTGGCCCGAGTTACTACGTGTTGCCGCGGCGACGGTTACGGAATTTAATCCATGTAGCAATTTATGATGCCCGGCCTCGCATTGGTTTACCCCGCACGGTACATATTTACATTTAGTTGTCCGTCTATGCGCAGAGTTCAGACAGCGGAAACATATTTTCGCGTTTTTCGCCATTTCCCAACGTTCCTCGATCGATGCCGACAGAAATTTGGTACACGAGCCGACTTTATGTTCGTTAGAGCTATCACAAATTGCGCATTTTGATCGACTCGATTCCCTATACTGCGGCGGCGGCGGCGGCGGCGGTTGTCGAGGCTTAAAATTATTTGGCTTTTTATTTTCTCGATACTTTATTTGCGCTACCGTGCGTGGCCGATTATCGTATCTATTCGGTCGATCATCGAAATCGCTATCTGAATCGCTGTCACGCTCGTTTCTGTATGGTGGGGGGCGTGGCCTAGTGCCAGCCTGGCGCGCGGGACCTGGGTCGTTGTAAACCGCGTTCACCATATTTCGTGGTTTAAAAGATTTTGAGCGTGTCGTCCGTTTCGCGGCGTAACTTATTTCATTCAGAAAACTCGACATCGCAATTAAATCCGGCAAATCCATATTTGCTTGTTTATATTTTGACCACTCGTAACGTACGAGGATATTTAATTTATCTATGATTTTATTTACGAGCTCGGGCGCGTGTAAATATTTATCCTGTCGTAACGATTTGATTGTGGCCACCGCGTTCGCGACGTGTGCGGCAAAACTGACTATATTTGAATTATCCTCTGCCAATCGAGGCATCCGTTTTACGTTATGAATTTCGGTCAAAACAATTTCCTCTGGATCCCCGAAATGTCTCTCAAGAGCCTCCATTATTTCGTAGGGGTCCTGAACCGTATACATGATCGATTTGACCGCGGTGCGCGCCTCGCCTTTTAACGCACGCCGAATGCGACTGACGTTGTTCACCGAGCTGAACATGGGCGCGGTGTCTTCGAATTCGGCGCGGAAAGCTATCCATTCGGTAATATTTCCGTCGAAATGGGGCAATTCCGGCGCGGGCCGTTGAATTATTGGAGCGTACGTATGGGGGTTCTCTAACGCGTGCACTGGCATAGAACGATTCCGCAGTTGTTCCGGTCGCAGGGGACTTTTAACCTCTTCGACGCCAGACTTTCGTATCGACTGTTGTCTTACCCAGCTACGGACTCGGTCGTTTTCATCAACGTCGGAGGTCGTACCACCGCTGTTAGATCGCACCCTACACTGGGCGATCTGCAGCTTACACTCAGCGGTATCGGCCTCCTTACGAGCGAGTTCGAGCTTGGCTTTACAAACTTCCAGTTCGGCCATTAATTTCGAAAGTTTGGCGTCGCGTTCCCTATTGTGACGCGGTTCTATCTCGCGGAGAGATGCGCGATCTCTGCTACGTTCGCGCGCGTTTTCTAACACTGTACCCGACGTACTTTTGTTTGCAATTAACGTGTTATCGAGATTTATGGGGTTTTCGGCACTATTCACTCGCGTTTCCCTATTCACTCGCGGGTCCCTACTGTGCGCGCGCGGTTCCCTATCCTGCGGGCGCGGTTCCCTACTGAGCGGACGCGGTTCCCTACTCTGATCACGGTTGCTACTGGTGCCGTCGCTTCCTTCATTGGACGGCATTGGTGTGGGTCGGTGTTGATACCCTCCCGGTGCGGCAGATGTGGTATCGCGCGGCTTGCGTGACCGCAGCGATCTTCCTTGTTCCGACATCTTCTTGCTGGCGCACGTGGGGTTCCCTAACCTTACCTACCTAACACCTATTCGTAGACGCCACTGAGTGCGACGTCTACGGGCCTGATCCCTACAGACTTAACTCGATGGCGTGGATCCCTCGGTGCACTGAATCTCCCGCCAAAGCCTAAGTGCTATGGCCAGGGCGTTTGAAAGCAGTGTGATGATGTCGACCATGCGACATATGCAACGAAAGTTGCCAGACACCCCACGGAGCGAGCTCAACGTGTTCGGCCTTGACTTCAAACGGAGCGAGCTCAACGTAATCCGTCCTTCCGCGAAAGCGGGCGAGTGCGTGAGGCGGTTAAACCCTGGCACTTTGGTCCCTAACCTGAGCCGAGTGACCTTCAAGCTCAGCACGTACTTGTTTCTTTTTTCTTTCTTCTGCCCGAAGTCCACTTGATTTGTCGTTGATCTTCTTTCTTGATCCGACGCCGAAGGACCACTGTTAGATGCGGGCTATAGCGGGCAGGAGAGCTTCGTTACCGGGAATTACCAGGAACCAGGTTACCAGGATACCAGGATACCAGAGGGATGATGTAAATAATAACTCTTGTTTAAAAAACTGTGTAGAGTGTGAGTAGTCTGAGATGGAATTGCTTGAATGGGACTGGGCCGCCATTATATTCCGTCGTTCCATCGCACACTTAGTGGGGGTGTGGTCAAGTGTATAATTTATTGAGTAAAAACAGTTTAGAATGAGACAAAACAATAACAAACAATAATCTTACAGTACTAACTTATCCTAAACACGATACAAATTTTATACTTAATTAACATAAAACTAAGTGTATAAAATTACGGTATATAAAAATTATAATGCTGTATGCGAAAGTTATGTACAATTATAAGCTATATGAGATAAATTATTTACTATCATAAGCTATATGCGACACCACCCGTGACCAAGGTAAGCTGAAAAGCTTCCGAAACGTCGGGAACTAAAATGATATCTCATTTACGTACCAAAAATAGTTGAAATCCGTTTAGCCGATTTTGCGTGATGAAGCCACAACGACACATACTAACATACAAAAAATCCAAAATAAATATTTTTCGTTTTAGTGACCTTCAAATAGTCCATAACAATCACTTTTTTGAAAATATCTTCAATGTACAGACATTTCATTTTTACAACTTTATAATAGTATAGATGTAATAACTAACCAAGGTATTGATTGATTTAAACTTAAACGATTTGCGCAAATTATCACAACAAAGATAAACGGGGCCGGGATAGTTTTTAATAAAGGAAGCTCTTTCAAGACCATGGTTTAATGCGACGTCCAAAACGTGGAATTACCAACGCAAGGTAATTAAATAAATCATATTCATATGGGACTAAACGCCGTATTGTTTTTTGTGATATTTAAATAATGATTTACGGTGATAACCAGTAACCCGACAAACTTTAACCGTCGAGTTTAGTGCCTCATTCATTGGAGTACATACATAAGTAAGACGATCAGTTAAAAAAAAATTGCGAGATTTTTATTTTTTTATATTAGGGTGCTATGAAGATATGACTAAAACTGAGATTTATGAGTACTATTTGAGACGAATTACCCTCAATAAAAAATAAATAAATTGGATATTTATTGTAAAACTTAAAACAAACTAACCAAAAGCCATGCAGGTACTGCTTGTGTATAAAAGTATTAAATAAGTGGCTTCATGACATCATTAAGGCGATAGTCATGAGATTTTGAGGACACAAAAATTACGGGTTTTCGGACTACACGTTTTACCACTTTATTCGCTTCAATTAGGCTCTACTTTCGATGGTTAAAATCTCTTGGGTTACTCGCTCCCACCCTGTATACACATTTACTATATATCCTTACTTGTCCTTAATAGTAAACAACAATCTAACCTAAAAAAATATGCATTTAATGCCAATACCAGCTGTTTTCTCGCAAGGAAATCACTTTAATGTATGAAATTGGCAACGTGGCACTAATAATATTAAATTCCGGTTACCTTATTTACGTGCAAATGGGAGTTTAAGACAAAAAAGGTGTACTTTTAGGTTAGAATGTTTACTATTTAGTACAAGTAAGGATGAACAAACTATACAGTAGGTAGGTGTATAAAGTACTAGCTTCTGCCCGCGACTTTGTCCGCCTTAAATTCGTTTATCGCGGATCAGGGTATTTTTCCGGGATAAAAAGTAGCCTATGTCCTTCCCCGGGACTCAAACTATCTTCATACCAAATTTTATCCAAATCGGTTCAGCGGTTTAAGCGTGAAGAGGTAACAGACAGACAGACAGACAGACAGACACACTTTCGCATTTATAATATTAGTATGGATAGTATATATAGTATATAGTATAATATAGTATAATATAGTATATAGTATGGATTTGTGTAAGACACTAATACATTTAAGCTGTGAAGGATGGGTATCGTCAAGGGATTTAGTCATTAGGGAGGTCGAGGCATGTCTAAACAGCGCTGCACGCTGTGACCTAATTGAATTATGTATGAGGTTCCGTAGACGAGACACATAGTCAAGTGTACTTTCAGTCTGTCACAATATTAGTATTCCATATCTACCACAACGTTACGGGCATTAACATGGGCCAAGGAGAAAGAGGTCATAATGCGTTTTTTTTCGTTACTAGTCGGGTACATCTCTGTATCAAAATTGGACGAAATATGTATGTCCAGCGTTGTTGACGTGATGTGGCTAAAATTACAGATACGCGTCTGTCTTACCTCAGACAACGAGTTCTTTTTTAGAACTGCTAACCTAACTTAACTTTGAACTGAGTAGGTGTGGCTAAGCCTTCTTACCAGTAATCGGATCCAAGGGGGAGCGCAAACACAGAAACGGGAATGCCACCGTGGCCACTTTAGAGTTGGAGTGGGACGCAGTGCGCAAGGCACAAGAGCGAAGGTACCGCCGGGAGGCGACAACTTTGTTAACACATTAACTGCCAGGAGCCCGCCTAGCGGTCGCTTCTGCTTGTAGACGCGTAGCCATTAGGCTCTGCTCAACATACCATGCGTTCGGTATGTAGAGGAAAGTGCCTAGCGCTACGTAAAGCTTGGCAGCGCAAGTGTTAAATGGTATACCTATACACGGTGAGAGCAAGTAACCCGACAAACTTTAACCATCGAATGTAGACCCTAATTAGAGCATATAAAGTAGGTATATAGTCCGAAAACGCGTAATTTGTGAGACATTAATTATTTTCATAACTTCATAAGACTATAAATTTCATGACTAATCACATCTTAATGATGTAATGTAGTCAATTATTTAATACTTTTATACACAGAAGCAGTACCTGCACACTTTTTGGCCAGTTTATATTAAGTTTTACAATAACTTTGTATCCAATGAGGGTTTTATAAAATGGTAATATCACAAGTCGGCGCCACCGTGACGTAAGTGTCTAATAGACAAGAATCAAAATGTTGTGCTGTGTATGGTGGATGTTGACAATTCTTGTCAGTTAGACACGTCATGGTGGCGCCAACGGTGATATTTCCATTGCAGAAAACCTCATTACACTTTTTTCTATTTATTGAGAGTAATTCCTATCTCTCAGCATTAAATCACATCTTAATTACAAGTGAATTTATAAAAAAAAATATCAAAAAAAGATTTTTTAAAATGAACGTTATACAATGGAGACTAAACTCGACGGTTAAAGTCTGACGGGTTACTCGTTCCCAACGTGTGTAGACCGTTCATAATGAATGGACCATCTATTTTTTTTCTTAATCTACGATCACAATTAGCTAATAGTCGGGACCGGACTATTTTGATCCAGAGTTAACCGGTTAATAGTTGTAATTGCAGCAATTTGCCGATCGATTGGCAAACACGTGGCACTCACGTGTGACGAGATGTGCCAAGAAAAGGGTTTGTATCTGAGAAACCCGTGCAAAGTATAATAACGGTGTTTACGCCCTACGTATGTGTGCTATAGACACACACACTCGGTGACTGATGACTGTGGCTCGAAAGAATAGGGTACATTCATGATATTTTTTTTAAAGCTTTTCTTAACAAAATACCATAGAAAAGATTTCAGAAAGTGGCATTAAATTAAAATCAGCCAAGAAATACGCGTGATATAGGCATTTTAAATAACTAATTACACAGCGATTTGACAGAGGTCCGACATGTACTGTTACGTCACAGTTTACTGCAGCCATATAGACTCCATCCATATTGAATTCAATTTTGCTAGAAAGAGATAGAATGACATGTTTGATAGCTTATATCGATAGTTAATCGAAAAAATATTTTTCTCCACTGTTTGTTACATGAATGAGTTTTTAATAAAGCAAAAATAATTTATGCATATACCGGATACCCTATTGCGACTATCGTACTGCAAACTCTTCGGCCGATCCCCTCAAATTTAAAATGTTTCTTTAGAATCTGATCTTTTCCAAAGCTGTTTGCAATTCGAATGTTATAAAATCACGAGACGGTATACTCATCTTTATTTCTAAAAAAATATAACTATCTTTTTTTTTCAGCGTAGTCCAGTAGAATGTATACTATAATTAACCATCTGTGGAGGCTCAGCTACCCGTGTACCAAAAATAGTTCAAATCCGCTCAGCCGCGTGGCGTGTTGAAGCCACGACACATACAAACATAAATATATACATGTACTTATATATTTCCATTCAGTAACCTTCAAGTATATTTTTTTAAATATCGTAAACTAGCTTCTGCCCGCGACTTCGTCCGCCTTAAATTCGTTTATCGCGGATAAGGGTATTTTTTGGGATAAAAACTAGCCTATGTCCTTTCCTGGGACTCAAACTATCTCCTTGCCAAATTTCATCCAAATCGGTTCAGCGGTGTAAGCGTGAAGAGGTAACAGACAGACAGACAGACACGCTTTCGCATTTATAATATTAGTATGGAAGTATAGAGTATGGATGTACATACATTTCATTTTTCATGTAAATATTTCGAAAGATGAGAGAAATATGAGTCTACAAAAAAATTATAACTTTATAATATAGATAATGAAAAATTAATAACTGCAATAAATACATAATAATTCCTAGTTTCATATTTATTATCCGAACTCTTTACGAGATAATATAATATATGAATCTCATAAAGCTTAATAATAATAAAGAGGATAATGGATTTAACCTTTAGATTTATGCGATCGCCCACGTACAATATCCCTTTTATACCTAACATCACGTTGTCATAAGATAATACCATCTTTATATTTATTACAAGTCATAGTTATTGCACATTACGGTAATAATAAGCAGGTGCCGTTGTCATAATACTTCCGTATAGTTGTTTACGTTTTAGCCCTGGCCATCTTCTTTCTCATTCCCTCATTGCTGAGGGTCGCGATTTAGGGTTACCAGATGTCAGGAATTTTGGCCATGTGTCAGGAATTGTTTGAAACCTTATTGTCAACATTGACATTTTCCTTACACTATCAATTAATTATACACATCTACACTATTATAACGTTGAAAAAATGAAATGTCTGTACATTAAATAAATAAATAATACACGCACAATCTTACACAAATCGACCTAGTCCGAAACTAAGCAAAGCTTGTAAGTATGGGTACTAGGCGACGATATACATAATATATCGATAAATTATAATACTTAACTACATAGAAAACATCTGAGACCCAGGAAAAAACATTCGTGCTCATCACACAAACACTTGCCCATATTGCAAGGGAGATATTTTTAAAAAATATATTGCAACTGATTATTTCGAGGGCACTAAATCGTATTTTATTCCAAACACAGGTAGTTGGATATCCAATCCACAGATGGTTATAGGATGCTTTTTACCCGGCCGCTGAAAAAAAAACGAGAGCATCTTCTAGTTTAAGTAGTATAAAGATGCATGAAAAAGTTCTTTGATGTATGAAACCCTCGGCTTATATTCAATCATCTAGCGATATAACAGAGCCATCTTGTAAAAGGGTCGTTCCACTTGAAAGTAAGCCGCCCTGAATCCGTCAAGAGGACTTAAACCAATTAAATGTAATGGACCCTTAAATTCATTTGATTGATAGCCTCTTCGAACAAAGGAACAATGCTTGGGAGCGTCTCTTTGTGTTATAACTGAATCTCGATGCGTATGGCGTAAAGATGTTGATAAACATAGTATATGACAGATTGTTTGTCTCTGACATCAGAGTTTACAAATATGAAGAATCAGTGAAATTTGATTTTGTCTTTGAAAATCCGTGTTTGCGCCTCGAAAAGGACGCCTCACGCCTTCTATCCTCAGTACTGCCGAGCTTACGAGGTCATCCGTCCACCTAGTCGAGGGCCGTTCTACGCTGCGCTTTCCTATGCGTGGTCTCCACTCCAGGACTTTACTGCCCCAACGGCCATCCGTTCTCCGGGCTACATGGCCCGCCCATTGCCACTTCAACGATGCAATCCCGTGAGTTATGTCGCTTACTTTGGTTCTTCCGCGGATATCCTCATTTCAGATTCTATCACGAAGAGAAATCCCGAGCATAGCCCTTTCCATTGCACAAAGATTGTTCGTTTCTTAGGTGAGAAAATCGCCGACTTTACTGCCCCAACGGCCATCCGTTCTCCGGGCTACATGGCCCGCCCATTGCCAGCCACTTCAACGATGCAATCCCGTGAGTTATATCGCTTACTTTGGTTCTTCCGCGGATATCCTCATTTCAGATTCTATCACAAAGAGAAATCCCGAGCATAGCCCTTTCCATAGCACAAAGATTGTTCGTTTCTTAGGTGAGAAAATCGCCGACTTTACTGCCCCAACGGCCATCCGTTCTCCGGGCTACATGGCCCGCCCATTTCCACATCAACGATGCAATCCTGTGAGCTATGTGACTTTGGTTCTTCCACGGATATCCTCATTTCTGATTCTATCACGAAGAGAAACCCCGAGCATAGCCCTTTCCATTGCACAAAGATTGTTCGTTTCTTGGGCGAGAAAATCGCCGATGGCTAATCGCGTCCTCGCTCTTGATGGGACCAGTGCCTAAATAGAACTTCCGAGCGAGTGAGTTGATAAGAGTATTGTATTGTATAGTGTTGTACAAATGCCCCTATCGAATCTAACTTAATGCGTAAACCTGACTCCATGGCATAGCTTTATCTTCTCCTAAATACAGTTTGAAAACATCCCAGAAATAGCGTGTATTTTAGAAGATTTATAAACACCAGTTCCGAGCCCTGTCGACTATACACAGTAATTTCCACATGTAAGTACGTCTCATGTAGCCACACGTGAGGCACCGGAACTGTGATCATGCGCACTATGATTACCGTAAACACTTCGGTATCGTCGCGTTCCCACGCACAATGGACAACATTTCATTATTTGAAAGTGACTACAATTAAAATATCACAGATAGATTTGGGCTCTTTGAACTCATTAACATTATTATTGGAATTATCGGATCACTAATTTATGATGCGGTTCAAAGTAAATTCCATTGCTTTATTTGTTTTGGCAATTATAAAAAAGTGTAACTGGCAGTTTACATTTGTGTCATAATCATAACTATTGGCGGGTAATAATAAAGACACCTAAAAAAATCACAGTGATAGGCCGCCCAGAAAAGTATACAATGTAACTGGTCATTCGGAACTTTTCCGAGCGAGTATTGTAAAGTATTGTACAAATGCCGCTATCGAATCAAACTTAATGCGTAAACCCGACTCCATGGCCTAACTTTTCTTATTTTATTTCGACACGTATAGTCAGCATCAAATGGTCTGTAATCTGTAACATGCAAAGCGCCGTACCGAATATATCGCAACACATATTTATTCTCATAGACAAAGACACCTGACGATATATTTGGCGCTTTGTACACTACAGACTATTCGATGCTGACTGTACTTCGTGACATTGCCAAAGTCTAACCCAATTGTAATGATCGAACCAATTAACTAATTAGAGAGTGATTAACCGTCATTAGTGGGCACTGGTCACGTAGGCGCGAGACAGACAATAAAATAATCATTAAGGGATCATCGATAGATGCTTCGAATTTTTGGGTCAATGAGACAAATGAGATGACATAGTTATATCATCAGTAAAACCTAACTGCAAAATACTATACCTATGTCACTTTCACGTAAAATGCAAATGTAACGACACTTCGTCCTCTAATCCAGTGTTTTTCAAACTTTTTGGTGTAAGCCCTTAATGACCATCAAAATTCCTTCGCGGCCCCCCAAGATTTAACTTTAAGTTTGATTAAGTTTGTAAGATTAAACTTAAAATTCCAACAGCAAGCATGTTTTGACAAATTAGTTATAATGAAACAAGCTCATTTTTCGCACTCGATTAAACCGTACTAATATTATAAAAGTGAAAGTGTGTCTGTTTGTCTATCTATCTGTCTGTCTGTTACCTCTTCACCCTTGAACCGCTGAACCGATTGGAATGACATTTGGTATGGAGATAGTTTGAGTCTAGGGGAAGGATATAGGCTACTTTGTATCCCGGAAAATACCCTTGAATTAATTTAAGGCGGACGAAGTCGCAGGCAGAAGCTAGTTTTAATCTAGCCATGTAGTCACGAGACTTTCTCGACGACGACGACGACGAGGACGATGATGATGATGATGATGATTAAAATGATTAAAATTCATCATGATCATCATCCACTGCTGGACTGCCTTCTCCAAGCATTTCCATAACAACCGGTGGTGCTCCGCCCTCATCCAACGTTGTCCCGCGATCTTGAATAAGCTCGATCTAGAATACGCTGGAAATAACTCTACCAAATCTCTTAAATACCTTATGCTCTTAAATAGATTATGATGATTCCAAAGAATCGAAATCACAATTACCTAAAAGCTTAGTTTAACCACTGGAGATGGTATTCGAATACATTCTCCTCTGCCAAGGTAATCGTGAAATCTCTGGTTAGTTAATATGGTAAATTGTCTGTGTCCGGGTGTTTTTTAACCCCCGACAAAAAAGAGGAGTGTTATAAGTTTAACGTGTCTGTGATTCTGTGACTCTGTGTATCTGTGTATCTGTCTGTGGCATCGTAGCACCCATATGGATGGACTGATGTGAGTGCAGTTTTTTTGTGTCATAGATAATTTTATTAAAATCAGAGCACTCGTCTCCAAGATATTTAGCTTTTAGTGGAACAAGTTGGGGGGCTTTTTAAATTATAAATTTTGTTTTTTTGGTAGGTGATGTCGTTTAACTGTGTACGTTTGTAGAAAAAGGAATATCTCTGTACGTTTACTTTCATCTGCCATAAACTTTTTGTCAAAATCATCATATGGCATAATTCATCGTTTGGCATACCTAATGCATTTTTTTCTGAACACGTAATCATTCCAGTTTTGTTATAAAACAAAACTAACCTAGCCTAATGCATTTAACCGGATGATGCCCCAAAAAGTTCTGAATATTCTACAGTTTCAGAAAAAAATGCATTATGTGGAACATTAAAGTAGACGATTTCCTTAGTTTGTTTGTTTGTTTTTAAAATGTCTTTATTTGATAACAATATAACAATATAATACAATATTTACATATTTAGTGTTCATTTTTTATCCTAAATAGTAAAATCATGTGCATACACTTAGTTTATTGAGTTATTTTTATACCCACTTTAAACTTTATAAATAGGCCAAGGAAGGCCTATGTATTTTTTGATTACGTAACGTTACTTAACCTCCGCGGAAATTTACAATTATTTCATAGACTCGATCACAATTATGCTCGCTTTGCGTAGTTTGCATTTGTAATATTACAAATAGTTCCCTTAACCCCGATTTCCGTAGTGTGCTGTACGTGTTTACCTCATCCCCTGCTAAAAATGGATGATTTTATTTCGGTAATGACCCGTCTTATCATCTTCATTATTTAATGAAATAATGATCTTTATTCTGTAAGTAGGCCGCAAGGGCACTTTTACAAGTCTGACTCTACGGCGTTTCCCAAGAGGAGACCCTGTTGAGAAGAAAGCCGAAACAAACTCGACAGCCAGTATTTTTTTCGAAATAACTCTTATATCTATTACAATATGTGTACTTAGCCTATCCTAAATATATGTTTTAAGTATAAACTCAATGCGTAGTTCTCCATTTAAATGCTCTAAGCCCAAAAGTCAAAGTCAAAGTTCAAACTCTAACAGTGCGTGCCGATATTGTGCTTAAATGCCAGCTTACATCATATTCTCCACGCAAATCATAATTACCTTTCATAGCTTTAATCGGTAATCACAAAATTACGTAACTATACAATTTGCGAGCAACTCAAACGATATTTGAATTAAATTTCCAACCGAAATGCAAATAATTACTTAATTTTCGGGGCCGAGTTAATAAGCCTGCAAAGGCTTTACTTGAATTAGTTATTTATTAATTTATTATATGAGCAAATTTTGATAAATTATTTAAAACTTGCTTCGTAGAAATTCAAGCGCGCGTTTTAAAGCAAAAGTGTGTTTGATAAACACACTTTTGCTTGTTTGCTTTGATGTCTTTCACAGAACAATGTATCAAAGTCATTGTACATATGGGTTTTTTACGTATGAACCGGAGCTATTTTTTTATAAAAAAATTATTACCTTTTTTCACTCTCTTAAACTGTCTACTCGTTGATGAGAGATTACTTAGTGCGAGTTCACTATAGTAAAATAAATATGAATATAAAATTATTTATTTGAGACCGGTATTATCCATAGCATGTTAGTAACATTAGGGTCGTGCATGATTTTTTTTTATCGCTTTTCTTAACTAAATATCAAAATACAGCAAAAACTATTTCAAAATTTTAAATTAAAATTAAAATAGGCCAAGAAATACGCATAATATAGGTAATTTAAACTAGTAATTAGACAGAGAGGTCCGATGTGCACTCCGGTCATATAAACTCCATATTAAATTCCGTTTTGCTAGAAAGAGATATTTTTGTCTACTGTTTGTTACATGAATGAGCTTTAAATAAAGCAAAAATTAAAATTCATGCATATTCCCTATTGACGGAAGGCTAAATTTGTAACACTTACTGACTAACAAAAGAGTTTTTTTTTATCATGATTGATCTTACAAACAAACATTCTCTGGCCTGATTAGTTCGTCAGTTACTTAGTGTCCCTTAGAGCAGAAATAGAAGCCAAAGAAAACATGAAATAAGTTCTGCTAAATTAACAATCAACAAAAAAATAGTTTCACAAATATTCTCTTTTGTTTCCGCTTTTATTACTCATTTAAATATATTTTAAAAGCATTATATGGCGTATGTTATTTATTATTTGAGTTCCCAACGTTTCGGAAGCTTTGCAGCTTCCCTGTTCACGGGGCCGACTGAGAAAAGAATCCCTGTCAAAGTTACAATTTGTGCAAAATACCCACATGGACTATTTGGAGGTCATTAAAATGAAAAATATTTTGCTTGGATTTTATGTATGTTTGTATGTGTCGTTGTGGCTTCATCGCGCAAAATCGGCTAAACAGATTTCAACTAGTTTTGGTACACGGGTAGCTGGATATCTCCAGACAGTTATAGGATACTTTTTAAAAATTGACCCGCCATTATTTCAAACCAAGAAAACTAACTACACATCGTTTACTTTATCTTTAGCAATAAAAATAGCACAAATGAGTATTCGTCTATAAATAAAACTTCCTTATAATTGTGAGACAAACGATACTGAAAATAACTAGAATCAGGAAAAACATTGAGTTCGCTATCAACATACTAAACAGTTCGACACTTGGGAACTCTCCTTCGGATTGGTAAAGAATACTAATTATATGTGTGCATATATAGTTGCACTCCTCGTTTGCACTGCTCATGCCTCTATCACACTACCTCATCACCGCTACACATACAAAGTTGTAAAAATGAAATGTCTGTACATTGAAGACATTTTCAAATAAATGATTGTAATGGACTATTTGGAGGTCACTGAATCGAAAAATATATTTATTTGGATTTTTTGTATGTTTGTATTTGTATGCATAACGCAAAATCGGCTAAACAAATTTCAGCAAGTTTTGGTACACGGGTAGCTGGGTATCTCCAGATGGTTATAGGATACTTTTTACCCGACTGCGCTGAAGAAAAACGAAGGGTTACGACTTTTTCTCCTCCGCGAACGAAGTTTAGTTACTTTATTTTTATACTAAACTACCCGTGTACCAAAAATAATTGAAATCCGTTCAGCCGATTTTGCGCGATGAAGCCACAACGACACATACAAACATACATAAAGTCCAAACAAAATATTTTTCGTTTTAATGACCTCCAAATAGTCCATAATATTTTTTTTTTGAAAATATCTTCAATGTACAGACATTTCATTTTTACAACTTTATAATAGTAGGTATACATAGAAGTACAAAGATCTTAATAATTAAAAAAAATCAAGACTGCGATTGGATTTGAACCAGTGCCTTGTGTGCAGAACAGCCGGTTAAAATGCAAAATGCAAAGATCTTGTAACAAATAGTGTCAAAATATGAAGACAAGCTGATTGGACTCTGTAGATCAGTTGGCAGCGCGTGCGGCAGAAAATTTCGAATTTAACTGTCAAAAGATAATAAATTTAAAACCTGCGCAAAGCCAGACAGTTCGCAAGCAACGAGTTGCAATGCTCCTCGATACATGGTGAAATATGTGGACTGGACATCTCCATTTCTGCTTTATATAGTGTGTCCAAAACTTCAAAGAAATAATTAGGCACAGTAAATAAATAACTAAATTAGGAAACTACAATGAGACTTATCATGTCGAGATTTTTCCCAACCCTCGATTTTCTACGAAACCAAAAATTTTTTTCGGTGTATTTTCTTATGGTTTTGTAGAATACGGTAGGTTAGGTAAGGTTTGTTTTATGAAAGTTCTGAAAAAATATTATTTCAGAGAAAATCGAGGGTTGGGAAATGAACTATTTGTGAAATGAAACATTTGCCAAAAATTAATTTGGTGAAACGGCAGTGAACCTAATTATTTATATAAATTTATAAATCTCAAAATCTCATGACTAAACACGCCTTGATGATGTGATGTAGCCACATATTTAATAATTGCATCGACAGAAGCAATACCTACATGCTTTTTTGTCTAGTTTGTATTAAGTTTTAAAAACGTTGGGTATCTCGTTACATTTTTTTTCCTTTATTGAGGGTAATTCGTGTCGGATAGTACTGTTATCTCTCAGCTTTAAGTCACATCTTCAGTATACGTGAATTAATAAAAAAAAGTATTTTTTTAATTGAACGTCATACCAATGTAGTCTAATGAGGCACTGAACTCGATAATTATAGTCTGGCGGTATAATCGTTCCCAGCCTGTATATGATAGCTGCTGAAATTATTTGTATGCCATTAACTCGTTATGTTGTATAACTTTTGAAAATCGTGTACGCTTAAAAAAATATAAGTTTTATATAGCCACCATCGCGTGTAATGTCCAGATAAAGTGCAATGTAAACTCATTGAAAGTACTATAAAAACTACTGGACCAAACTACGTCCGTATAACGTAATTTATTATGCAACACGAGTAGATAATTACTAAGGTATGGTGGGATAAGATAAAATCGTGTGGTCGCTGGATCGTTTTTACTAGATAATTATTTTACTTGCACCATTCGTATGTATGTACATATCATATCTAATGTATATAAATCGTAACTACGCTTAAAAATTTGCAAGTTTATTTGACCCGCTTCCCAGTTTCCGGTTGAGCTAAAATTTGGTCAAATGTAAGTTCTGTGACATTGCTATATTATGATACCATCGGCATCGAGCCGATCTAATCTGGAAGATAGTCATAGGATCTCTGTAATAAAATAACGCAATTCTACCAAATTTGGGCTCTTCAGAATTGTGGCAATAAGTAAACGATGGATGTTAATAATTTTCGGAAAGGGTACTTACATAACCTTTTTTGTTGCAAATGAGTTGTACTAACCCTTTAAAAGGAATGTACTCAATAACCAATCAGCCAGTATAAAATAATTTAAATGGATTATACTATCGCTTAGATTATCCCCGCGTTACAGTTACAGCCTCCGTGCACAAGGCACAAGAACAAAAACAATATCAAATCGTCGTGCAATTCTTTGACAAAGTTGATTGCACCTAACACACTTAATTTTTAACAGTCAAAAAATGCATTTTTTCAGCTCATAACCACGAAATTAAGTAAAAGTTAATATAAAAGACTAAATATATATTTGCCTGTCATATATATAAATATATCTATATATGATAGGCATAAACAAATTCTACAGGCATCGAAAGTAACATATGGAGTATCCCAAAGAGGGTTCCAAACATAGTTTTGCCTAACTTACCGTGAAGGGTTTAAATTAAAGTAGACACATGTATGTTTAAGGTCAATGCACACCGTGTTTTTTGAACGCGCCCGTCGATGTAAACGTAACTCAGTATCTCAGTATATATATGCTGCTGTAACGAATGAAACAAGACACAAAAAAAATTACGTGTGCTGCAGAGAAACGAAAAGGTTCTCAGCTCAGTGATATGTTTCGCCATTCCGAGCTAAGTCATTTATATTCTACTGGAACCTTCGTTACGCGAGCAATGGGAAAAATAATCTATACTATTATAAAATTGTAAAAATGAAATGTCTGTACTTGAAAATATTTTCAAAAAAATTGTAACAGACTATTTGGAGGTCACTGCAATATCTTATGTATCTGTGATTGTGACTTCGTCACGCCAAATCGGCTAAATGGATTTGAACCATTTTTAACCGACTGCGCGACGTAAAGGAGTGGTATTGTGTTTATCAGTCTATGTATGTATGTATTTTGTTCCTATCTGGCACTCTAGAGACCAAACGCGTGGACCGATTTTGATGATTCTTACGTCAATCGATTTGTCTTAACTGTCCGAATGTCACGGAAGACATGAAAATGATGAAAACTCAAAATGGCGACAATGTGACGCCATATTATGAAAAAGAAAAAAATGAATATCGAATTGGGAATCAATTAATAGGGATTTAAAAATCATTATTAGGTTTCTTTTATCATTTTTAATTTGAATTTACCAGTTAGGAACTATAAAGATTTAAAGTTGGTTAGCAAGCCGTTCTCACAAAATTTTCTTATTTTATTGTAAAAAATCTGTGCAAGCTTCTCAATAACTCCCACGATAAAGATTGCGAAATTGACTGACGTTTATAATTTTAACTAAAAAGTATAAAATAAAAAAATAATAATTAACCAAACTAAAACCCGACTGCGATCATAAATCATGAAAGATTTCCATTATAACTTAACAAATTTCTAGGCTACTGCATGGACTTGTTTTTTTCTATTTAGTTTTTTTACGCAGTCGGGTTTTTTGTTTTTTTAATTATTATTTTTTATTGATATACGGATAGCTGGGCATCCCCAGATGGTTATAGGATACTTTTTACTCGATTACGCTGAAGCAAAAGAGAGGGTTATGACTATTCCTCCTCCGCGAACGAAGTTGAGGGCGCATTCTAGAATAAGAATACGAGGGTTGCTACTTATATATCCGGAAACAAAAAAACAAACAAACGTACACGGCTGAAAATAGTTTTATTGTTTTTCAAAGTATTCCCCTTGATGATCTATGCACTTTTGCATTCGCGTGAACCAATTTTTAAAGCACTTCTGCCACTCCGCCTGAGGTACCTCCATAACGTGTTGTTTGAATGCGTCGACAGCATCTTCAGCGGTCGAAAATCGTTGACCGCGTAATTTATTCTTTATATTTGGAAATAAATAAAAATCGTTGGGTGCCAAGTCAGGGCTGTACGGCGGATGACCCGTTAATTCCACATTTTGACCCTCCAAAAATAGAGTTGTTTCGCGTGACGTATGACAGCTGGCATTGTCATGATGAAGAATGATTCTTCGTCGCTGGTTAGTTTTACGAATTTGTTCAAATACTTCCGGTAAGCAAATGGTCGTGTACCACTCTGAATTAACCGTTCTACGGTTTTCTAGTGGCACTGTAGCTACATGGCCATTAATACCGAAGAAGCAGGCCACCATTTGTTTCAATGTACTTTTTGCACGAGTAACTTTCGTAGGGTTCGGCTCATTTTGAAACACCCATACCGTTGATTGTTGCTTCGTTTCGGGATCGTATGCATAGATCCAGGATTCGTCACCTGTATAGATGTTATAAACGGCTTTTGAGTCACCACGGTTATATTTTTTTAACATTTTATTGCACCATTCGACGCGAGCATGTTTTTGCTCATTTGTTAAGTTGTGGGGTATCCAACGCGAACAAATTTTTTTTACAGCCAAATAATTATGTAATATGCTATTAATGCTGGTCATAGAAATACCCAGAGTCGCCTCTATCTCGCGGTACGTAACATGTCGGTCGTCCATTATAAGTTTTCGCACAGCCTCGATATTTTGTTGTACAACGACCGATTTCGGGCGACCTGCCTTAACTTCGTCCGTAAGCATACTACGTCCACGATTGAACTCACTAAACCAGTGATACACAGTAGTTTTAGATGGGGCTTCATCACCAAAAGTTGAAGTTAGTTGATCTATGCACTGTTGTTGCGTTAAACCACGCCGAAAATCATAATAAATCATAGCACGAATATTTTCACGAGTGAGTTCCATTCTTGCTGCGAGATGACATTTAAAACCCGTCAAAAACAAAACACGAGCGTTAATAAGGAAGAAAAAAATATACCTTATATACTTAAAAAAGTTCAAATTTTACCATGGCGGTCAAATATGCTATTTAAGAAGATTGTAATCCCGGTTTCCGGATATATAAATAGCAGCCCTCGTAATTACGTATGCAAAGTGTGTGTACAAGAAGGTTACTTTTTACCTTACCTACGTTGATGAAAAAAGAGGGTTATGATGTTTTCTCCTCAGCTGACGAAGTTACCTTACTAGTTAATAATATTCTAGTAGCAAGATAATTAGCAGGATAGGACAATTGACACTTTACCTACATTCAGTAAGTAGGTAATAGTAACTAATGTGTTATGTTATGACTTGTGATACATCATGCCATTCAATGATATGTCATTGTAATAATGTTTTGGCTCCGTGCATTGTTCCATACACAACTCCGGTAGTATTGGTTGAGTTTACTCGCTTAGTCACACGGACAAAATAGGTACAAACCAAGTTACAAGAATACATCGTGTTTTTATATGCAAGCGTAATATACTCACCTTCCGAAAATGTTATCCTTTGAGCCCTAAATACATTCAATTCTGTTCAATTTTCTTAACTTGACTACGTAGTAAGTAACGTTATATTTTAAGAAGTCGAGTTTACAATAAAGCATGAAGTATTTACTAGTACTTACCTAAAACTATGTATGGTACTTAAAAAGTGATAAAAATAAAATGCCCCGGCAATGGTGTCATAATGCAATCTACAAATGTATATTAAGATTGTATTAAATAAATAAAACTCATTTAAAAATGTATTTCTCTTTTTAAACTTATCACGTACATAATACGTACACTTGGCTTTTCACAGAATATTAATTTTTGTGGCCGCTATGAGAGCAAATTAGGAAGAATTAACTAAACTCAAAGATTAGGATATAGAGGCATTTCCAAGAAATATTAAAGTGACGACATTTTTTTGCTTACGGTGGTACGAAATCATCCCACTCGCATTTTACCTGCGCTAAATATAGAGACAACCAGGTGACAACGTTATAGCTTTCGGTACCCTTAAGTTTTATAAAAAAAAAAAGAATTACGCCCAAATGCTAAAGGTCACAGCTTAGTATCTAGATTTCCAGCCAAATAAACAACATAAACTCCCATTTTTCTCCGTCCACGCTGAAATATAATGATTTAATATGCAAAGAACAGCCGTTTCATAATTTACGAGACGAGAGGTCGTTGACTTGCGTTCCGGTTTTGAGATAGGTCGCAGTTTTTCTAGTTTTTCTGTTAAAGTACTTAACTGAAATAACCATAAAGAGAGGCACTATTAAGAATAGATTATGGCTACAAGCAAGGTGTACCTACCGTGTAGTCTTTGGAGATGGTCTGACAATTCGTTTCTGACAAAAGAAACATATTTGTGTTTGCGACAAACTTTATTTTCTTTGACCATTTATCAACTATTCAAGATTTAAATTAATTTGGCTCCCAGGAAACAAAGCAATAATTCAGTACGATACACAATACAATCAATCACAATTGAAACAATGACTCGCCTTCATTGACCATCACTTGTAGGAAAAGACGTAATTTTTAGTGCACAATGGTTTTTATAGAGGTTTTTCCTAGACGTTTGTATTTTATGTCATCAGCAACACATTCATCATGTTTGTCATTCTGTATTCTTAAGTTAGGTACCTAACTTTAAATATATGTAAATACTAATACTTTGTTATACGAGTGTAAACTTGCAAGTCCATTACATTAACTATATTTTAATTACTATTTTTTATGGTTCCGTACCAAAATGGTAAAATAGGGACCCTTAGGTGTGACTCTGTCTGTCTGTTTGTCTGTCTGTCTGACTGTTAAAGCGCCATGTCTCAGAAACTACTTATGTTATCTATTTGAAATTTAGAATAGTTATAAAGATGGCTCGCCCAAGTATATTACAAATAATAAATTAAAAGATTTTTATTTTCTATATAAAACGACCAATATGAGGGCGCTGAAAATTCAAGTCTAACTACTGGGTCAAGTGGGGTATCATATGATAGAGCTTGATTTGTACATTCTTCATTTTTTTACCGTGGATAAATTCTGATTTACACAGGAAAAAGTGAAAAAATACCAGTCTCCCCTATCTCCGAAGTTTACCAAGCGAAAATTTTGAAATTTTCTCAATTTGTATAAATAAACATAAATATTACACGAAAATTATAACTATGTCTATCTATAACCAGCTCATTTTTTTTTAATTTTCAAAAAAACTATTGGAATAATACTAATTTTCAAACAACGCAAGTGGGTTGGTAATTTTTTTTTTTTAGTTTATATATATTTATGCAAACTTAACTTAATCGGAACCGGATAATAATGTTAGGGTAAGTGAATGTTGGAACGGAACCCTCGATGCGCGAGTCAATCTCGCACTTGGACATTTTTTTTATATACTTACCAATGTATTTTTTGCTTTCGCTGTTATGAACAACTAACTGGTTTACGTTTGACCTTGGTCTTTTAATAACTAAAGACAAATTCTAAGATGAAGCAAGTTTATCCAGAAGATGCCTCTTTTACTCTATACGCGATATAATCCGTTAAATTGTTTTATTTCAACATCAAAGTCGTAAATTTGTTGGTGGGGAGCTCAAATGAAATAATATACGCCATATAATCCGCTTAAATTATTTTATTTAAATCGTAAACTAAACTGTTATGGCTAGGCTATGGAGACGGAGATTGCTTAACAGGAGGCAAGCCGTATGCTTGTTGGCCACCTTAGTAGTATTAAAATGAAATAATTTGTGTGGATACAGGATTTCTTTCATGGCGGGAGAACATTTTTTATGTTTTTTGCCTATCTACAATTTAGAAATTGACCATAAAAAATAAAATGTTTTGGCAGTGAATCAGGGTCGTCAGGGGGATGAAAACTGCTGCCTTTGCAATATATTTTACTTATCCCGGAAAAATTCACGGTTCGCAAGGGATAAACAAAATATCACGGCGAAAATCCAAGTTAATATCTAAATAACATGTGATATAATATATATACAAGTCAAAGCGCAAAGAACATTAAGGTTGCTCTCGCACGCGGTCACACCCAGGGACTCGAACCCGGTCCCTCTCAATCACCCCTCCAACCAGCGAGCACTGTGCCATCCGCCTCGAATCTATCTATCCACTTTGACCCCTGTGATATAATATAAAAAGAGGTAGATAGGTTACCTAGACGATAATCCACGTGTAAAAATGGCCAGGCTTATGCACACATAAATCTGATAATATTGCAATAACACACTAATCGTAAATGCTTTTGGAAGCTTTTATTGAGTAATTAGTGCAAAATCTCATTATGCATGATGGCAGTTTTGTTTATTTGACGCATAATCTAATATATAACAAAGTGCTTTGTGCGCGAGACCGAGTGAAGGTTTGCCAATTGGCGTAGTTTTGATGTGCCATTTTCGGAGCCCGTATAACCTATCTACCTCTTTTTATGTTATATCATTGCCTGTACCTTTTTTTATTTTTGAAAGGTATTATAACCTTAGCGCCATCTATGAGAACACGTATTACACCTGATCACATTTCAAAATCACGTATTGAACTAGTGCCCTAGTTAAAACTAACCTTAAACGGAATGTAGGTGTTACGTCAGGACGTGTTAGCTGCATGGATGCCTCCATTCTTTATTTTCAATTTGGGAAAGTGACGCGAAATGACGCAGTTCTGAAAAACGTTTTTTGCACGTGACCTATTTCTTTTGTTCATTGTTATGTGAAGCAGTAGTGAAGAAGAAGGGTACCTATATCCGAATCCTAATATTTACTACTAGAAATCGCCCGCAACTTCGTTCGCAGAGGAGAAAAAGTAATAACCCCTCTTCCTTTCTTCTCCACGAACGAAGTAGCGGGCACCTTTTATCCAATATAGGTATGAGAGGTTGCGCTATGAATTACAAATTGAAACAAGTTACCTTTTATTTACTGTGTGAAGAACTGAAGACAGAAGAGGAGTTAAGGATCTTAGATGGAGACCACGAATCGTAAGACGCAACGTGGGTCGACGACCTTATCGCCGATGGATGTAGAAAAAGCTTCAGACAGTGGGTCAAACACAAATTTTACTTGCAAGATTTGACCCACACATACTAATATAGATACTACTCGTAACACCGCACAATTTTTCATAAAGTAAGTAAGAAAAAATGCAATATTCCCTTGGGTAGTGTAATGTAAAGTACAGGCTTCAATATTAATAACTGTTACCTAGGAAGCGCAATATTCCGTCTCGGACAAAAACACCGTAAATTCATTAATACTTAATTTGGCAATGTTCACCAGTGAACAAACTTTTTCATACAGTTATTTTATTGTATATTTAATTTGATTTTTTAATACCGTTTGGATATACTCAGATTATTCAACTTTTCGTTAACCACTTTTGTTTAACAAAAATAGTTAACATAAAATAAGTTTCTGTCAAAAACATTTTTGTGACTTACTTTTACCGCTGACTGTACTTTTCCTTGAACATCCATAAACTACTCACCGAGACCATTCTAAAGAGCCCAAACTCGGTGGGATTGCATTATTTTTTTTTCAGAGTTCCTATGACCGCCTTCCTGCTCCATCATCAGATCAGCTCGATGGAATCACACTATTGCATTATCACCGAACTTACATAAGTAGGTAGGTATAGGTATGCAAAATTTTAGCTCAATCGAAAACCGGGAAGGAGATTTTAACTTTCATGATTTGATTACCTACAGACCGACAGACAGACAACGGGACAGGTGAACCTAAATAAAAGCTTGTAAAATTGGCTTTCAGTTCGACAAAACGAATGGAAATTACATCAACAGGACTAATGGGAGCCACACACACAATGTCCGTTAAGTCGTTTCGGCTTTATAGTGAACGTGCTAAGGATATAGACATACAAGGAAGTATTATATCTAGTTGTATATATTATAGGTAAGTATTTATTATGTGTATTCAAATTTTAGTTGCGTGTTTGTGCATATGATCTAATTAGTTGGTTTGTCTACCTTGATGTATACTTTTTTTTCTCATTTTCTGAAAGGTTAACTAGAAGAGATCCCCACAGGGATAAGTTCGCCTTTGTACATATTCGTGTTAGGTAATACCTATATTTTTTAAATTACTTTATGTGATATAAAGTGATTACATACATACAACGTACCTACTCGCAAGGAATCCAAAAAATCTAACCACGCATTCCTGAGGTCATTAGGAGTAAAACATGTTATATGAAAAATAAAAAACCAAGTTTTGTCGATTTGTGTACATAATATAATAATAAATAACTCTCGCTTCTCTATGAAAATTATCCCTTTTAATAAAATGGTAACGATTATTTTTCAAAAAAAAATGATTTTATTTAGGAGCTGTAACTTTGATGTCTGTCATTAGCAACGCGAAACTTAGCAATATATGTGGCAAAGTCGCGATCAAAAGAGCTTAATGCACTTCAGTAATCACAATAAATAGTTTACAAGAATATTGATATGATAATACATTATCTTCAAAACTAGGGGTAATGGACTTAAGGGCCTGCCTCGTCATTCGTAAACCACGCCCCAAGCGCCGAGCGGGCCGATAAGCATAATTTGTAATAAGGGACGCATTTCTTGCTTAGCGCGCATCAAAAAAAGAGAAAGCTACATGCTTGGAGTTTTTTGGCGTAAGCGACAGATGTAAAAGTGCAACGAAATCGAAGATATCATTATATTTTGTTAACATTTAAGTTAGTGACGTAAAAGATAAAAGGAAGAATGAGATTTTTACATAATTTAGCCGTTAACATTAATCTATCGTTTGTACAAACTAGACAAAAAAGGGGAAAATGAAGACGCGTTGTCGGATATCTTTTCAAGGAAATTTTCAAGAAACATGTCTCCGCATTAATCTTTAAATAAGGTTATTTAGTCAAAAAATACATATCTGAAATAGATTGACAAAAAATTTGCAATAAATTGCTTAAATTTTCGATGCATCCCCTTAAGAGTCCCCGGTAAGCTCGGTTCTCCATACAAGCGTAGTTACGCTGTCATTTTAAAACGACTAGCTAGTTTGCTCTGAAACTTTGTACTTAAGTTCAGATATATGCAGGTCTGTAATTAGTTTATATAGCTTCAGATACCATAATAAAAAAAATACAGCGAATTTGAGTTTTTCATACAAAACTTATTTTTGCTTTATTTTGTTTGTTTTATAAACTGGAGCCATTTAAACTAATTACTAGATATACCTCATGTCATTGTACGAGTATATGAAATTTCATTAGAATCCAGCACGTAGGTAGTTTTAAAATGAGAACGAAACACCGTTTGGTATGGGAAGGTGAAATTAGGCCGAGCTTGCGGGGGGCTCTTAAGGAATACGTGGTTAAAATCTTTCGAGTCCTTCGCGGGCCCTGTGTATACATACTCGTAAAACATATTCTTCTGTTTTTACTATGAGTTAATGCACCCTAACTCCTGTTTCACATTCTCGTATCTTCCACTTCCATAATAGTTTCCACGGGTCTCACGACACGACTGTGCCTTCAGGGCATCGTAATAACAATAAACTACTCTAATATTCCTGATAAGGTCGAAAGTAACACGATTTTTCGCGGCCTCGTCATAAACATATCGACAGACAAAAGCAGAAACGTAGTAAGCGCTAATGGATTTAGTTGGCGGTTACTTCGTTTCCGCTTTTTGCCGTCGATATATAAGGAATTCCGGTAGTAAGTACAAAGTCGAGCTTCCTACTCGTATATCTAGCTATCGCATGGGAATTTCCCCACTCTATCCGATCCTTAAAACTTGTTATCTATTATACTATTACTAGCTATTGCCCGTGGCATCGCCCGCGGACTAAGCGTAATTTCTTCATTGCAAGTTTCCCCATATAAACCGTGGGCCCCCATTTCACCCCCTCAGGGGGTGATTTTGAATAATGAAATGAAATGAAATGATGATCTTTATTCAGTCAGTAGGCCGCAAGGGCACTTTTACAAGTCTGACTCTACGGCATTTCCCAAGAGGGCGACCACTGTTGAGAAGAAGGCCGAAACAAACTCAACAGTCAGACATTTTTTTCTAAATAAATTTTATATCTTTTACAATATTCGTACTTAGCCTATCCTAAATATATATTTTTAAATATAAACTAAATGCGTAGTTCTCCAAGAAAAGATATCAAAACTTATAAGAGTAAAAAAATAATAGAAGATAAAAAAAGCAAAGTTCGGCAGCGCGCGGCGCGAGAGCACCAACTTATTGCGACCGCGCGCTGTCGCACTCACGCTGGCGAACGAGACCCTTTGCATAGGTTGGTAAAATCGTACAATAACAACTTTAATGAAATCGACATCTTTGCAATGTCTGATACTGTGTACAAGAAGAATGTGTCGCTGAAGTTGTTACGCGGTCATAACTAACTGCTTGCTTCTGAACAGGGTTTCTCCGTTTGCCAAGTCTTATTTCCAAGTTAGTATTCAATTATATTTATTACGTTTTATATTATTATAATTATTCTTTTTGTTTTTTTTTTTTATTTTCATTTAATTTTTATTTTTTTTTATTTTTAAAACTGTGGGTAGGTTCTTAGCGCTACGTTACGAATAATCGTAAAAATGTAATCTGTGGATAACGAAATTTTTAATCTCTAGAACCATCGGTTTGGGCTGTGCGTCGATATGTCAGTCAGTCAGGTTCTTCCTTTGTATGTTTAGATAAAGTTGTAAAAATTAAATGTCTGTAACATTGAAAATAAATAATAATAATAATAATAATGATTTATTGCCATATAAAGATTGCTACATTTAAAAACACATACAGTGACTTCCACACTAGGCTCAGCCTGTATCGTGGAAGTCGTACCATCCACGAGTTTACAACAGAGTTTAATGCGGCTAGTTTATAAAGCGTATGATGCACAAAATCAAAGCAATACATAATTTACCAAGAAAAATAGCAACAACATAAGTTAACTTTACGGAGCAGTTAAAACAAAGCTAATCAAACAATTTGGCATGCAGTATAGAATGTGTTAAGTCGAAGAAGTGCGGCTAAGTTAATTTGTAGGTGTAGGTGAGTGTAGTGTAAGTAGGAGAGGGAAGGATGATAATGAGTTATTTATCTCAAAGCTTCTTCAGCCTGATCATACGTCCAGGACAGAAGGAGCTCCAGTACTCGCGTTTTGACCGTCGCAACTCGGCAGAGTTTGATATCTTCAAAAAATTGATTGTAACGGACTGTTTGTTTGGAGATCCCAGAATCGATTTTTTTTTTATGTTTGTACGTGTCGTTGCGGCTCGCGCCAAATCGGCTAAACAGATTTCAACTATTCTTGGTACACAGGTAGCTGGACATCCACAGCTATACGATATTTTTTACTTGACTACGCTAAGAAAAAAATAGGGTTATGATTTTTTCTCCTCCGCTGACGAAATTCGGAACCTTCTAGTTTTCATATAAATATAGTGTGTATTAGATAACCAAAGAAAAATAAGTACCGTCAACTGGGATTACTTTAATCAACGAGGTAACATTGATCACTCATTTTTAATCAATAAGAAATTTGTTGCTAAACGCGTTTATGAGATTTTATTGTTAAGATTGGCAATCTCGTTACAACAACATCTTTGACGCGTTCAGAAATACACTCCTTAAGTTTAAAAATTAATGATCAATATTACCCCGTTGATCAAAGTATACCGGTAAAAGTTTACCGGTAACTATACATAAAATCCTAATACACCTATTCTACTTTGTGAGCCTGACAGCGCTGAAATATTGTAGCATAGTGTTTATTCAGGGCCAGATTTAGGGCTCCGGTGGCCCTGGAGCAACCTAGTATTTTTCCAAATACTTTAAACAATTTGTATTTAGTAAAAGATATCATTTCAAGACTTTAAGTTTCCGAGTTACATGCGATTTTGTGGAAGCAAATGTTATGTACTTCTTGGAGCTACGCATAACTCACAATCACATTTTTTTTATTCATTTGAGGCGTCCCCTCACTTGTAGAGGCTCAGGGCGCAAGCCTCGGTTGCCCTCCCCTAAATTCGGACAATCAGTGACAACAATCAGTTCGTAAACACCTACACTATTTACATTAAGCAGCTTAGTGTAGGTGTTTACGAACTAATTGTCATTGTAATAGTGTCTAATTAGTTTTAAAGCACCATCTAGTTTGAACTGCGGCAGTTAATCCGATGTCATCACATGATCATGATCATGACGAATATATTGACGTACTAAACCTCGCCGAGTTGACCTTTGCCCACACTGCGTAGGCCTAAAACTCACGAAACCAGTTCTTCGGCTCTCTTAATACTTGATTTTAATTGAAAATTAACATAAATATACGTTGGTGTGTGTGGTTTTATGCAAGGACTAGAAGGCGCCCGCAACTTCGTTCGCGGACGAGGAAGAAATCATAACCCCCTTTTTTGTTTCAGCGTAATCGGATAAAAGTAATCCAATAACAATCTGTGGATACCCACCTACTCGTGTACAAAATACAAAGAACGAAGTTACATACAAACAATAAACAAAGCAGGAAGTACCAGTATAGTAAGTAATAAAAAAAGATAATAAGATAAAAAATATGGTCAGGCATTATTTATTTATTTATTTAAACTTTATTGCACAATACAAGAAAGTACAAATGGCGGACTTAATGCCATAAAGAACAGATAAATTATTGGTGCGGGATATCGGTATCAGACTTGTACAAAATAATAATTACAAGGGCGAGACACCCAAGTAACATAGTATACAAACTATACATAATACATAATATATATAAACATGATACATATATACATAGATATATATATATATACATACATATAGGTACCTGCTTCTAAACTACTATGAAGACTCTTGAAGATTTCCCAAGAGATGCTTGCGCAACTTACACTTGAAGGGGAATTTACTCTGAGCTTGTCGTATACTGAGGGGAAGGGCGTTCCAGAGACTAATTGCCTGTACTCTGAAGGAGTTGGACATGGTACCAGAGCGATGAGGAGGAATGGAGAGTTTGAGTGTACGGGAGGAACGGAGCTCACAGCCCAGGCGGGCCGTGACAAACTGAAACCTAGAACGTAGATAATCTGGTGCAGCTGGATCATATAATATGGTGACAAGCGTACATAGAATTTTAAGAGTTCTGCGCTTTCTAATAGGAATCTAAATGGCATTATGGCCAGATGGAGACGTAAAATTGTGTACTCACCACGGACATTAAAAAAGAAAGCCCTCTATGGCATATTTACAACCCTCGCCTGCGGCTCGGGTTCAAATTCCTGCGATTCCGGGCTTTCTTACTTTTACAGCCCTTGGTAAGTAATATACTACAAATTTACATTGCTTTTGATCAAATAAAGGTTTAACCGTTTTGGCGAACAAAAAACAAGAGAAAAATCGATTTAGTGACCTTCATATGGTCTGTAATGTACGGACATTTCATTTTAACAACTTTATAATAGTATAGATGTGCGTCACTAACAGATGTAATAGGTATAATATAATAAACTAACATTAGTGTGTGTAGGTAATTAATGACGTCTAGAACATCAGGTTCAAGAAAATAAATATGCAGAATGAGCGTTTTTGTACGATCGTTAAGACTAAACAAGTAATCAAACAATAAATAGGCAAAGTTAGTCATACAATGATATCCATATATACTCGTAAATAAGTATACGTGCTTTATTAGTCTAATGAAGTGCTTATTTTTCTTAAATAATAGTACTTACCTTAAAAAAGTATTTTGTCAAAGAAAACAAATTAACTTAAAAAAAAACACTGATGTTTGCAAATTTTTACTGATCTGATTTTTTTTACCCGACTACACTACGCGAAAGCAAAAACGAGAATCATGACTTTTCTCCTCCGTGAACAAAGTTAAGGGCACATTGGACTAGTGAAACAATGTTAAGAAATTTCAATTAAAACTAAAAGAATCTCTCGTCCTGAAAGCCAAGTTTAAGTCAATATTAACTTGAAGCCTCAGCAAAGGCGTAGAAAACTAATCTCAACTTTGAGTAACCCTTTAACTGCTATTATAGATTTTTACAAATCCGTAACCTTAGTTACTTAGGGTTACCCCCCCCCCCCCCCCCCCCGGATTGCTTTACGCGTTTGACGCTCGCAATCAGAATCAAGTGTCATGACATGATTTTGTATGGGCTATGACAGTTGATTCCGATACCAAGTGTCAACATTTCGTTAAGCTGAAAATTCCAGTTTCAGAAAAAAATGCATTATGGCAAATGATGATTATGAAAAAAAGTTTGTTTATTAAGCTGACGGTAGCAAAAGCGTGTATTTTCTGAGAAAAGTGGCAAAAACTGGTTTTTTGTCGTAAAAATAACAAAGTTTGATGGCATTTATCTTGGTTTCGGTGACTCTTGAAGATAAACTGAAACAGTATATTGGTAAAGTCGGTCGCTGTCAACATGATGACACAAATACAACACGAAAAAGCGAAGAGCTACAGATCGGTCCTGGCATACAACTGCCGCTTCATCAACATTCATTAATCTCTTCATTCTGTGCTGTCACAATTTTCCCTTTGTCTCATTCACACACAGAATACAAATATCAATATTTCTCGCATCCATCATCTGACATACTTCATCTATTTTATCATTCATTCCTCACCTTACATTTAACGTAGCAAAGCGGCTCTCCATAGCCCACTCTTCGCTCTCGCTGGGACCGAGACGTGATGGGTTGCGAACCACATCGCCGCCATTTGCGTTCCCACGAGCAGCTAGGGATAAAATATTCCAACCCAGCAGAGCCCCGCATACCAGGTAAGGGTTTAGCCTTATTCTGGGGTCACCAGTCCCAGAGCAATTCGGCACGCTAACGAATAGACTCGCCTCTAGCCACGCATCCATCGGCACGGCCTACCTTGGATTGGCGAAACAGGAGGAAGGATAACAGGGTAAAGAAAGGAATTGTACGAATTTTGACAGGAGAAAGGGTTAAAGGATACTACTGTCCTGGAAGACTATGTATGAGCCAGTAGCAGCTCGGGCAGCCGGGGTCGCATACCCGTATACCATAATAAAAATGCCGGAAAGGCAACTTCTTGACTAATCCCCGACATAATGGCGTCTTCCATTGCGTTGATAAAGAGCTTCGGATATATTAGTTAAATGCTCTAAGCTAAAACTAGGTCGAGTACGAGACGAAAGGATACGAGCGCCAACTGGAATGTGTCATCCTGTCATACATTCCAGCACCTAGGGTCTTATATGACGGACATAAATCAGGGTTACGTGCGAAGTTATATCCTTGCGTGGCCAGATGAAAATAAGGCTTTTTGGCTTGAAATAAGGTCTTTACCCAACTGAGTCAGAAGGAGGTATGTTTTTCGAGTGAATGTATATATATGGGTATGTATGTTTATTCCTTTAACACTTAGGTGATTGTGTACTACAAGGAATTTTACCGTCCGGCAGTCCGATTTATTACGGTCTCATATTAAATTTTATACTACTTACATTGTGAAAAATTGAACTGCCGATCAGTAACATTTGTAGTGCACGATCGCCCTTAGCCTTGGTCGATTCTTATGTACATATCATGTGTCGTTGGGGTGGATGTGGGATGGATTTTCCGTACCGTACATTGTTACGGTTTAATTTATTTAAAATTGATTGCACTAAATAAAAGTAAGTACAAATGGCGGCATTGGATCAATTCTGTACCAGTCAACCATAGGGCCAAACAGAGATGCATGAAAATGGTTGGGAAAATCATTCAGTACGGAGAGCATTAAAGCAAATTATTTTCTGGAGATTGTGTCTGCATAGTACAGTACCTAGCTAACTAATACCTATAATAATGTATTACAAAATACAGTCAAAATTACTAATAGTACTTACCTACACCTATCATGGACACCGGGTAACTAATAAATAGGCAAATTATTTTTATCTACGTCATATCCCAAAAGTTTCATTTTCCAACCTTGTTTTTTTCGGAAACAATAAAATTTCAGAACTTTATCAACATTAATATGACTAGAACTATTTATATATTAGCATTTCCCCGCGGCTTCGCCTGATAATTTCCGGGATAAAAACTAGCCTGTGCTCTTCCGAGGGTCATAAACTATCTACTCATTTCATCTAAATCGGTTCAGCGGTTTAAGCATGAAAAGGTAACAGACAGACAGACGGAGTTACATTCACATCTAAACTATTATAAAGTTGTAAAAATGAAACAGACATTGAAGATATTTAAAAGAATGCAAAACGGGACTATTTGACGTCATTCATGATCATTACTCCATTGCAAGTTGCGTGACTATTTGCCACCTTATGCTTATGAATCCATTGTGAACCATGTCTCAGTTCCGTCAGCCAACTCCAAGCATCTAATTCACTAAATAAACATTTTCGGGCACTAAAAACAATTTAATATGTCAAGTATACTCGGAAACATCCTATAAATTCAGCAGTGTGAAAACTCGCGCCTTAAAGTGGCATTAAATTTAATGAACGTTAATGCTGATTACCAGTAGAACCGCATTTCCGAGACATTGCCAGCATTTCAACAAAATTACACACAAAATGAGCCGTACCTTTTCAGGGATCAAATTCGATGTGTCAAATTAGAAATCGTTGAGATATGAACATATGTCCATTTTAGTGATGCTCTAGTTCAAGTATGACAGTTATATACGAATAACATCTACAAGCCATATCACTTGTATATCGCTAAGTTCGTTGTATAAAATATGATGATTTTTTGGGACATGTCGCTAATGCATTTTGAGGATTTCATTGTATCTTATTTCTACATTATTTTCATGAAGAACTCCATACCGTAGTCTAGTGCTTAAGTTAAGGGTCGCAACCCTCAAGGAGGTAGTGAGGTCTCTTGAAGGGTCGCGGTTATATTAACGGAATTAATATTTTTAACATTTTAAAACATATGCTTGAATTGGCGCAGAAAACGGGGTCGCATCATGAAAAACCCTACTATGGACTACATAGTACAGTACAATTACTTTGAGTTTACCACTGACATATGCTTTTATTCCATTGGATATTCGACTTTAACACTAATACAAAAGAGTTTCTATTACAAACAAACGACGTTTAGACAGTGTGTAAGTAATATAATCTCTTTTAAATTAGTGTTAAAATCGAATATCCAATGGAATAAAAGCATATGTCAGTGGTAAACTCAAAGTAATCGTACTGTACCTATGGAACAGGTAAACAAAGCATCGATGTAGAATGAAACAAAGGCTTAAGAAAACTGCACAATCTTTTGCGCAAGCGAATCCCCTGGAGTTTCAAGCGACCATGAGTAACCGCTTACAAACAGACGTTGTTTACCACAGACATGCTATAAAAAAACGAGCCAAGTGCGAGTCGGACTCGCGCATGAAGGATTCCATGCAACTTTTAGTTATTTCTTGTTATAGCGACCGCAGTAATACACGTTTTACGAACATTTCAAGTGTTTACTTAGTAAGGTTACGTCACCCTAAAAGTCTTAGGAAAAATGGCGATATATCGTGACATCGCGATGTCACATCGAATATGGGCCCTGGGACATTATTCGTTATACTTAAGTTCCCGCCAGAGATATTATGTCTTGGAAATGTCACAGCAACGTAGATATATCATATGGGGACCTTTGGACTGTATACAATTTCCCCGAAGGGCAATATTATAGTGATGCGTAAATAAATAATACGTAAACTCGTATTTGCAAAGGTCGAAGGATGTGTTAGGAGAAAACTACTGCAGCAGATGTATTTACACTATAGGTTTTAAAACTTTAGGATTTATATAAAGAAAATCCCCCTTGAATAACGACAAAAAAATTACCATACTTTACTAAATATGACCCATAATAAAGATAACTGATGATGATTATGGCGATAATAATTGGAATGGGCCCTTTTCTTTCGTTAAAATAGTTTATTCTAAGATATCTATTTCGTTTATTCTGTATATAAGTATTATGTATATTTTTTATATAAATATATTCATATATCTAATCAAGATATGACGTCACTACATGTGGGCCCGTTCAAAAATAAAATAAGTATAAGGCAGACATTAGAAGATATCTTGTGTTCATTTAAACTTGATACCTCCAAGCGTTTCTGAGAAAAAAGGGCCTTGCCCGACAGATAGACAGACAGACGGACAACAAAATTATCCTAAGACAGTTCAATTTTTAGGGCTCCGTACCAAGGAGGTAAAAAAGGAACCCTTACCGTGCGACTCTGTCTGTCTGTCTGTCCGACTATTCGAACTCAAAAGCCACTTATGCTATCTATTAGAAATTTGGAATAGTTATAAATATGGTCAGCTAGTCCAAATGTATTGCAAAAAAACATGTTAAAATATATTTTTATTTTCAAACTAGTAGTAGTTCTAATCATAACCCTTTTTCTTCAGCGTAGTCGGGTAAAAGGTATCCTATAACCATCCAAGTGAAAAATCTGGAATTTTCTTTTCACGGAACCTTCGGTGCGCGAGTCAGACTCGCACTTGGCTGGTTTTTTATTTAAATTTAACGTGACCCTAAAAAAATAAGAAATGTCTCCAAACTGATGTGATGGCCCACGAGAAATAATAAAAGCAGATTAAGCTAATAAGGGCAATCAGCTTTATTTCAACTGAAGGAACGCCTTGGGACCGACGCAGTGGTCGACAGCGTTCATCAGGTCCTTCATCTCCTGGTGACAGGTCTCCACGGTGTAATCCTTGCCCATCACCCGCTGTTGGCACTGCTCAAACTCATCATACGCCGCCTTCACGTGATGGTCCTCTGGATTTGCAAATAACACTTGGGTCAATCAACTTTTTTTGTCACGCGATACATAAATGACATAGCTACCGTCAATTTCTGACACGTATGTGAGGCGAGAGTGACAGGCGCGTTATCATATCATTTATCGCGTGATAAACGCGACCATCATAGGCCCGCAGGGTAAAGATAAATATCCACACTAACTAACTTGACGCAGAGCAACCCAGACCCAGTTTTGAGATGACGGAGATACGTCAAATACAGGCACTAGTTTGAGAGACGCCAATATGTTCAGAGAACAGAAAACATACTTGCATCAGCGTCAATGAGCAAGGCTAGCGACCCAGATGCAAGTAATCAAAATTAAGAGAAATATGCAGAAAAATATCTGGTTCACGCATTGTCTGCAGTTTACACGTACAGTACACAAGATGAATGTGTAGTAGTGTGCTGTAGGTGTTATTTGTATATATAGCGTATGAATTAGAAATAAATTAGATACCAACGCCGTTGGTGTTTCACTACCTTCCCATACCCGAACCTATGCGTGCTCAGGGCTACTCTCTGAGCGTATAATCCCACCCAACCTTTAGACTAAGTTCCTCTAACTGTGGCGAAGACTACCTGCAAGCCTTAATCGATCATTCTGAGTCTGGAAGATCGGCATTGAGAAAATCACCATTCCAAAGACCCTATTCCTCCCCGTAGGAATCCATCTGTTACCTTAGGTCTCCTGGTACCAGATATCCTGGTTAAAGTCGTAAGTTAAGGTTAGGTTAGGGACTTAGGGCAGTAGGCTCCCTTGGCATAATCAACCCTTAATCTACGCAGTCTGTGCAGACGCACGCTGAACAATTTACTTACCAACTTACCTAATTTATCAATACCAATCTACGTAACCTAATTTACCTGTACCAATACAAATCACCAGATTTGTATTTTGTTCCCATCAGGGACCTTTATTCAGCGTGTGCTTGTACAGACTGTACATCGTTGCCATATGGTTACGTCTACTGAGTCAATCTTTAAATTCAGGCGTTACTTCACGGTATTTCATATTAGATTAATGGTAATGGATTATATTTCCTTTGATTTTCGGCTAAATAGTGACTCCGCTAGATGTGACAATAGATTTGAAAGCGCATATTTTCATGCAGTATCCACGTAAAAATACACAAAAGAATACCACCAGACAGTATAATCCTTGAGACGTGTTTCGTCTCTCTACGAGGCATCATCAGGAGATGCAGATGTTGACGGTCCGGTGTCCAGCCGAGAAATTTTGACTCCTAATCCCGAAACCACCGTTCCCGTCACTACCGTTTCCTAAATAATCCGTTTCCTAGAATGTGTTTGTGTACCCCAAAAAATACGTTTGGTTACATATCCGTTTCCCAAAACACCTGATCCCAAAACATCAGTACCCGTCACACAAGTCTTTGAACGGTCATTAAGTTAAAACAGGATTTCCTTACGGGTGACATGAGAAACGGATATTTGGCATATGGATGTTATGAGAAATGGGTATTTTGGCATACATGTGTTACGAGAAACGGGTCTTTTGGAGTACGGTCATTTCAAGAAACTGTTATTTTGGAACGGGTGTTTGGGAAACGGATAGCACTTGCCGAAACCTTATCAAACTCTGTTACAAATATGGAAGCAAAAATCCTGTCAGATAACTGGTTTTCTTTTTCTGAAGATACGTTTCCCCTGAATCAAGTTCGGTTTTCGTGGGTGGAATAAATGTGACCGTTTGTTGTGGACGCCTTTAAATGGTCCTATGTTGAGCAGTGAATGTCTACGGGCTGAAATGATGAGATGGTATTACCAATTATACTTACTATTTAAGCATGTCACCCGATGTTTGATAAGTGGATCATTTGAGTCCTAAAATAAAACAGAAATCTTATTACTTAAGCAATTCTGGTATATCCGCTACAAAAGTATTTGGCCACCTATTATTTTTCCACAAAACTGGAAAAAAAAACTTTCAGTATTATACTGCCAGTCACTGGACAGTTTTACGTGCAATTTGCATTTTTTAGCTGACTTATTGAGTTTCAAAGAAAAATGCTCTCTAGTAGCGATTGGGAATGTTTTTTTCTGTTTATTATAAAATCAGACATGTAAAAGTGCCCTTGAGACCTAATTGCACAGTAAAGATTTTAATTCTGAATTTTGATTTCACGCCCAGTATATTGCCTAAATAAAAAAAAATAGAAAGAAATAAAACATATTTATTCAACGCCAGCATAAACAAAAAATACAAATGACGACACTGAAAGCAGCAGCTTTATGTCACGGCAAGCCGTGACGCTGATTTTTGGTAGTGCCCGTTACTTAAAACTAATTTATACGTACCTAGTTTATTATCTATACCTAGACCTAGTGGGTGACTTCACGAACGCCATTTTTACATCAAACTCTAATATTAGTTTAAAAATTGTAGTTTTATTATTATTACGGCTCACATATACGTCAAAAGCAATCAAGCCGTGTAGACTGCAGAGCATGCCAAAGAAGCAGTGCATACATACATACATACATATATAATTGCACTCATTCTTTTCTTAGTTGACAGGCCCTGCACCCATATAACTGTTTCTGATTAACCCAATGGGTGACTGGTAGAGAATGCCTTTAGGCATTAAGTGCCCCATTTGTACATTTTCGATTGTGCAATAAGGTTTGAATAAATAAATAAATACTTTCGAAATACATAGCCCTCCTGCCAGACAGCCGGGAAAAAAACAAAAGATCGAAGGTTTCTTCGAAGTTCAAAATTCGAAGTTCGTATCGTGCCGTCCCTCTCGCACTCGTGTTAAATTGTATATGAGTGAGTAGGACGGCGCCATACCAACTTGGAATTTCGGAGCTCCTTAGAATCATAATGAATTTCCCACACGAGTTTGGGCTTGTTGATATCTCATCAGTACTGCAGTGCGTCGCATCAAATCGGTGGGAATCGGTTATCATTGGGAGCGTTCATTAAACTTAATTAAGCCGAATGCCGCTTCCATTAAATTGCGTCCATTTTGTAAATGTGCAGAGTTCCTTCTTCTCACGCCGTGATCTGGGGCCAGAGGGACTACTCTGAAATTCGAAGTTCGTATCGCGCCATCTCGCTCACTGCGGCGCGATACGAACTTCGAATATCGAATTTCAGCAATACTTGTATATATATATATACAAGTATTGCTCGTCCGCCAGTATATATATATATATATATACTAGCGGCCGCCCGCAACTTCGTCCGCCTTAAATTAATTTATCGCGGATAAGGGTATTTTTCCAGGATAAAAAGTAGTTTATTTCCTTCCCCTGGACTCAAACTATCTCCATACCAATTTTCATTCCAATCGGTTCAGCGGTTTAACCGTAAAGAGGTAACAGACAGACCGAAAGTTCGAAAACGCGTAATTTATTAAATATCAATATTTTTATAAATTCATAAATATCAAATCAAATCAAAACATAATTTATTCACAGAATATATGGTAAGTACATAAGTTAGTATAATTATAAAAAAATTTGATCCTTAATATATTCGGTCTTTACAGCATGTGAAAATTTGTAAAACTTATTTTATTCCCTAGCTAGCATGCATGCTAGCTATGCATTCTTAACGATTATTTATTACATTTATAACATTCACATAGCTTTAAGCTGTTAGCATGTCAAGAAATTGAATTGAATTTGTACATTTATAATCTATATTCATTTTTATTCTAAGATTTACATGCACATAATAAAAATGTCATCATAAGTATTTTTGGTTTAGTTTTATTTTTTCCTTGAAAAAATCTCCAAGAGAGTAATAGGCTCTGTCAATGAGTTCCTCTTTCAATTTTACTTTAAATATGTTTACATCCATTTTTTTTAATTCTTCCGGCAAATAATTACATATTTTAGAGGCCGTTCCTAGTAAGCTATTTCGTAGTAATGCTGTTTTGCCAGGTATACAGTAAGCGGTGACCTCCTTTGTTTTAATACACAGTCTTCTAATTTCTGTACACTGCATTCTGTTACTTAAATACGATTTCATTAGATCTAGTGCATTTCCTCGAATGCCATAGCGTTCCCACTTTGCCAATAAGCGGTTATGGTCAACCACGCCGAAAACTTTCGATAGATCCATAAATATTGCACAGATATTTATGGATCTAATTATCTAGATAATAGTGTTAACTAAATCATAAATGGCTGTGGATGTATATGACCTATTTTTACGGAACCCATTTTGTTCTTTAACAAGTATGTGTTCATGTTCCATGAAGTTATAAAATTGGTCGTATATAACTCGTTCTGCAATTTTTGAGAATATTGGTAGTAGAGCTATGGGTCTATAGTTTACTAGTTTTTGTTTATCATTTTTCTTAAATAAAGGCTTGACTACTGCAGTTTTTAATTTCTCTGGGAAGATGCCTTTTTCGAGCATTAAATTAAGAATGTAACACAAATCTAAAAACCTCATGACTGTCACGCCTTAATGAAGTCATGTAGCCACTTATTTAATACTTTTATACACAAAAGCAGTAACTGCATGCGTTTTGGCCAGTTTGTATTCAGTTTTACAATAAGTTTGTATCCAATATTTTTTCTTTATTGAGGGTAATTCGGTCATTCTCACGATATGGTGTTCTCAGGCTAATTACCGTAGCCATTTTTTTCCTTCGGTTATTTAAGTCCTTTTATATATTATATGATCCTTACGAAGCTATATTATTAATATATCTAAATGGCACTATACTGGTGTAAGTACCTTTTGAGTTATTATTATTTATTTTTTTACTTGAAACGGTCATTATTAATTTGTGTAAATATTAAATAAGACAAAATAAAAACAACAATTAAAAGAAATTTGAAATATTTGAGGTATTTTTTCGATCAGACTGGATTAGAATAAAACATAATATAAGGATTCTTTTTTATAATTTTCATACTACGGGAATTAGAAAATCTACGGTAATTAGCGCCACGGTACTTAGAACAAGGGCAATTTTGATTATATTTAGAAATACAAGATGTCATTGCAAATAAAGGAATATCGTTATACATTAAGGCCACGTGGTATGTTCATTACAAAAAACAGCAACACATTAAGCTAACAAACATACTTAATAAACACAGGAACAAGAATTATACATTTTGAAAATCAAAGGAACGGTAATTAGATACTTACGTGAATTGCGAACAGAAACAGCAATACTATCACGTCTGCTCTGTTCGAGTGCCACTAGTCGCTCGCGTTTGATGTTACGGTGATGCCGCGATCTATCGTACTTTAGGAATAAGCACTCCGGAAAGAAATGACAACGTGAATTATACCGTTCGACAGGACATTCAGAAATTTTAATGTATAAATGAAGTGTGGTCGTATTGTAGAAATTACTTTATTATACTAAACATTATCAAATCAAATCAAATCAAAATATTCTTTATTCAAGTAGGCCTAGTTACAAGCACTTTCGAAATGTCAGTTACATGAGAGTGAATGTTTGCTGGGAGAAATACAATATGATCCAACATTTGCTGCAAGGATTAGGGAAACCCAGAAAAACCTAATCAGATCATTTAACTTAAGTATAAAATTATTGATAAAATCATCATTTTTAAAATTAAAATAATCAATAAGATAAATCCCAAAAGGATTGTCAATAAAAAATAAATAATCTAGAATGTGTCTAGAATAAAATTCTAAATGTCAGAGTATATAAAACAATTAAGATTAAAATAATAATAATACCTTAGGTATTCGTTAAAATAATTATTCATATACCTACATGACGCTATAATTTACATAAATCCCACGCGGCTTCATCATTCATGTAGTCTTGTGTGCTATAATAAGCTTTAGAAAATAATTTTCGTTTCACAATATTTTTGAATTTACCAATAGACAACTCAGTTATGCTGCTAGGAAGTTTATTATAAAATCTCACACAGTTACCCATGAATGATCTCCTTATTTTATGGAGCCTAGTAGCAGGCACTGCGAGCTTATGCTTATTTCTAGTATTAATATTATGTATATCAATTATATGTATATTTGGCCACTGAATATTGTGATTGTCACACATGTAATTCATTCAAAGCTAAAATGAGACGCAATATTCCCCGCTAAGATAGGATCCGGACAGCATACGGTAATTGAAGGACAAGTGTTGTAAAAAATAAATAAGCTAGATACCGAACCGTTAGAACTAAAAGATCCAAAATACCTTTAGACAAAAGCATTAACTATGTTTAAAAAAATTGCATCCTTCTAATGCTACGTATAAATAAACTAGAGGATGCGCGAGCGCATGCAAAAAAAATGAGTTTTGAGAATGCCCGAATTCATGTTGAATAGTACTCGTATCTCTCAGCTTGAAGTCATATTTTAACTACATGCAAGTTTATAAAAATATGAATTCTCAAAAAGAGCTTTTTTTAACTGTCTGTGTATGAATGTAATACCTATGTAATGGTTGGAAATGGCTCCAACGATTTGTATGAAATTTGGTGTGTGCTTTTTAAGTTAAAAACCCCCGAAGAACGAAAAGTCCTACGCCCATATAGTTAAGATAAACAATAACCATACAAACCAGTGATAAACAATATGTATTTCCCTACTATGGATGCTTAACAAACGCCCAGACTCCTAGCATAAACTGTCCGCGAGTTCCGCGACTTGTAAGTTGTAGCGCGCTAAGCGACGCAAACGAGTTTCGTTTAAATTCACTTCGGCCATATTTCCATTTCATCACTAGTTGAGTATAAGCTTGTCAACAATTTCTATTCGTCCGCATTCCATTCCCAATTTATCCACATTTTCAGCAGTCCACTTCATATATCCTCTACATTCCTAATTCGTCCACATTAAGTTTCCCCCACATTCCTAACCTGTTCCTGATAATAAAGGACATGAACGCAACACAACTTCTGATCTGTTCATGTCATACGCAGTGCTGTAAAAAGGGCGGTGCCAGCGGTGCCCAGGCACAGGGCGCAGAACCTGAAGGGGCGCAGAAATTACCAGGACCACAAACAGAATGTTTTTCACGGACGCATTTATAGAAGCCTGCACAGGGCGCATAAAGGGCTGGTTACGGCACTGGTCATACGGTAATATTTTGGTTTTGCAAATATATCTGTATTATCACTAATAGTATTGGACAAGGATAATGAATGAGGATTACACGTTACAAATATTATATAGCATTCTCCCTTGTTATTAATAATGAAGACCAATAATATTAATACAACGACAAGGGTTTCCGAAACGACCTAACTTTATTGCCAAAATGTACGCCTAATCTGTACAGCATTTAACAAGTTAACAACCTCAGATAACTAGCCATTATCGAACAATTTCCTGCACTTTTAGCGGGGGGTGAGGTAAACACGTACAGTCAGCAGCATCATCTGCCATAACAAAGCGGGCGATAATATCTGACACGTCCTCGCCAATAGATGATATTTATACGCGGTTTGTCGTAGCAGATATTAATGCTGGCGACTGTACAACACACTACGGAAATATTAGTAAGAAATAGTACTTTAGCAGAGGGAACCGTATGGGATCGCCAGTGGTTAAATGTCCTCATCCCACTTTAAGGTTTAATAAAGACTCATTTATCATACAACCCTTAAAGAAAATAATCACAAAGTAAATGTGAAAATGTTCCAGTGCTCGACACTGTCCCAGTTGTTGGCCCCTTCAATCTTAATTCATTGCAATAGAATTGACAAGCGATTGTGAATTATTTACATTACGATGATAAGTATTGATACATTTACCCTAATCGTTGAAACGATAAAAAAACTCCTACACACGTAGAAAACAGCTGAAGATTTTCAAACGGTTGAACTGAAAGTCTTGAATCATAGCTAAGAACACAATTAACCAAATCCCCTTTCAGATAAAAACTAGTGGCTCTGAAAGCCGTAGACCTCGTGAGGTGAGGCCTTCTACGCTAAAATAGACGTCATTAAAAAAAAAAGAGAAGAACTGATTCGACAAAATCTATCGAACCTACTCAGAAAATTTCAGAGAGAATCGGTTGAGAAATGCGATCTTTATAGACAATGCGGACAGACATACTAAAACATTTTTGCCCAGGCTGAAACAGAGACGATTCGTTCGCTACGCTCGCTCGGTCAAAAAACAATATCATATTCTACGATAGACACTAACGTGTATGTCTTGTATCACCCTCCGTTTTTCATCTTGGGTTAAAAACGCTAGACTACTAGGCAGACTCAGCCGCCGAGGGTGCCAACAAACGGACATACAGACAGATTAGGTCCTTGGAAACCTTCGAAGGTTCCGTACCCTTCGAAATGTCGTCAAGTAACGAAGTAACCTTCAACATTGGTTAATTAGAACATTGGGAGCGTTCTTGTGGTTTCGTAGATCGATAATTGCAAAACTAATTAGTATGTAGGGCAGGACACGGTAAATTGTTAGTGGTTGATTAAAGTATACATAGCAACAATTAAGAGGTTTACACAAGCTCGGAGTTTCTGCGAGATCGAATTATGAATCCGTTGAAGAATCAACATGGCAAGAAAAATTGCTAAACATAAGTGATAGGTAGCCTCAGAAACAAAGTACATCCCTACTATCTGGATGCTTGGCATCCTAATCATAAACAGGCATCCATCACGTTCATTTTTACCCCCTGGGGAGAGCGCTAAAACATGGGATTCTTCAAGAAGCGAGTTAACAAAAGGTTGACAAAGTATGGGCGATTGCTCCGGTGTTGCACATATCCATGCGCGACGATGACTACTTTCGATCAGGTGGCTTGTCTGCCCGTTTGCCACTGATTATTTTAAAAAAAGGTATGTTCTATTGCTCGTAGAACTATAATAACCGAAGGAGCCGAGTTCACGAATGACGACCACATAACGGAAGATTCAGTATTCCATCAGAGAGACTGCTTAATATGTTTGTCACTTACTGGTAGGAGAAAACATTGCCAAAGAATACTCTCTATTTTGATCATATCGAAACTCAGAGAGAGAGAGCTAGCTATTTTTGCAACCATTGCGCCGCTCAAGAGGTGAACGTTTGCTTCTTACGCATATGCGCGTCAATCTGCATCAACTTTCTCAGGACTGAGGCCACCAGTATCTATTGTAGGGCCAAAATCAACTGAACGTTAGTCGTAAACACTGAGTCGCGCCACTCGCGTGCACCTTGCGCTTGCTGTTTCTTCCAAAGCGAGAGCGTGAAGGCCTACTTAAGGCCGATCACACCACATACGTGGCGTGCGCGTTGTAAAGCTCGAATCCTCATAAGAGATGACACACCGCTGCGTACGCATGCGTCACTTAAGCGATGTGTTGTGTGGCTCGACCTTTAATGTTTATGTCGAACGTTCAGGTGATTATGGCCCTCGTATAGATAGATACCAGCACAACTGTGATAAGCGACTCTTTGTCACGCGACAAAGATTGCCTGTCTCTTTCATTTCAATACAGTGCGAGAAAGACGGATGATGCTTTGTCTCGCGACAGGCGTAGTCGCGGAGAGTTGTGCTAGACCGGCAGTAGGATAGACCCGCCGGGTCCTTTTTACTGCTCAGCGTAATTGCGGAGTACGCAGCTTCTGTGTCATTGCTCAAATAATGCGTCACTGCGAAAATCCCGTTAATTTTAGCAGTATAATCATAATTAGGTTATTATGAAAAGCCTTATGCGTCAGTAAATGTTAAACAAAGAAAACTAACTAGGCCTGTCAATATAATAATGATATTTGCGCGCTTGCAACGACAAACCATTTATTTATCTAGTGTGAAATCGTGGCAGATATGTTTATACGTGAATTAAATGAACACGACTGGGGTTATTTGTTTATGTTTATGAGGATTTTTACGACAATACGAGGTTAATATCATGCATTTGACTCAATAGATGACGAGATGGTTTTATTATACGTTTTTTTAAGCCGTTTATGTAATTGTTAAGTAAATAAGTAAATATTATACAGAGTCCGATTGTAAAGGAAAAAATCATGCTTCCTACTAAATCGAAGAACCGATGGTCGCTGGGGCAGAAAGGTGCTCGAGTGGAGACCGCGTACCGGCAAGCGCATCGTGCGGAAAGGCCGCCCGCGAGGTGGTTCTCTCTCAAACTCGCTGGATGAGGGTCGCTCTCTTCTCTGGCCCATGTGTAAATCTATTGGCGAGGCCTGTGTCTAAGCAGTGGACGTCCTATGGCTGAAATGATGATGATGATGACTAAATTGCAAGCAGGATTTGAACCTGCCACCTCTTCTTTAAGGGCCTGCATCGTCAAGTAATGTCTATTCGTAAACCACGCCCCCGACGCCTTGCCGGTCAATAAGCGGAATTTGTAATAAGGGACGCATTTATTACGCGCGCATCAAAAAAAGAGAAAGCTAATACACTACATGCTTGGGGTTTTTTGGCGTAAGCGCCAGATGTAAAAGTACAATGAAATCAAAAATATTATTATGTTTTGTTAACATTTAAGTTAATGCCCCAACGGGCAGAAAGGTGCTCGAGTGGACACCGCGTACCGGCAAGCGCATCGTGCGGAAAGGCCGCCCGCGAGGTGGTTCTCTCTCAAACTTGCTGGATGAGGGTCGCTCTCTTCTCTGGCCCATGTGTAAATCTATTGGCGAGGCATGTGTCTAAGCAGTGGACGTCCTATGGCTGAAATGATGATGATGATGACTAAATTGCAAGCAGGATTTGAACCTGCCACCTCTTCTTTAAGGGCCTGCATCGTCAAGTAATGTCTATTCGTAAACCACGCCCCCATCGCCTTGCCGGTCAATAAGCGGAATTTGTAATAAGGGACGCATTTATTACGCGCGCATCAAAAAAAGAGAAAACTAATACACTACATGCTTGGGGTTTTTTGGCGTAAGCGCCAGATGTAAAAGTACAATGAAATCAAAAATATTATTATGTTTTCTTAACATTTAAGTTAATCATGTAAAAGATAAAGGGAAGAATGACATTTTGACATAATTTAACCGTTTATTAACCTGTCGTTACTACAAACTAGACAAAAGACGCGTTTTCGGATAACTTTTCTATCGAGGAAATTTTCAACAAATGTGTTTCCGCGTTAATCACTGAATAGGTTATATAGTCAAGAGAAACACATATCTAAAAATCAGCCTGTTTCATATACTAGATTTGACAAAAATCAAACAAAAAAATAGTTTAAATTTTCGATGCATCCCCTTAACGCAGAAGTGCTCTGACCAACTGAGCTTTCGCAACGTTACGTACGTGGCTTGAAATTTTCAAACACAATCTAGTTACGTATATACGTTCACGTCTCTGACCCATTGCTTTTCCAGCAAGTATGAGTACAGCGAGAGAGATGGCGCTCTATGGTATTTCCTCATTTATAAAACAATATATCAATAATTATATTGATACAGTTTCTTCATTGAAGTAAATAAGTGTCTGTCAAAAATGGCCGTTATTAAGGCGTGATAGTCATGAGATTTTAGATTTATGAATTTATAAAAATATTGATGTATCATAAATTCGCCTAGAAGAGCTTCTGGTACATGAAGGCGTTAATGAAGGGCCGCCTTCCCATAACAGTAAAACGCAAACTTGTTGACATGTGCATCCTGCCTATCCTTACCTATGGCGCCTAGACCTGGTCATCCGTTAACCACTCAATGAGACGATTCTAAAGAGCACTAAGTCGGTAGGATGGCACATTGAAATTGACATGGTAATCGCTGGGGTTTTGAACACCTTGATCATTTTGATGGTAAAGGTATATGTAGATATTATTAATTGTGACAAAAATCGAACTCAAAAGCTTTTCCACGTCGATTGAACTAGATTAGAATCGGTACAAGCCATGCCAAGTATAAATAGAGTCTCTATTTATACTTGAAACTCTATTATAGAGATCAAACTACGATGATGATTATAGAGATCAAACTAAAATCAATAGCACGTGCGCGTGGATAACTATCGTAAATGGAGTTTCTGTAGTTATTCAAATATCGTATTTATTAGTAATATTTTTGGTTACAGGTTAACCCTGTGATGGTGCAGCGATGGCAACCACCACGATGGTAGTGTCCCCGCTCGCCACGCAGCCCTCGCCTAAAAACAAACGGCGACTCTTTGCTGAGGCGAGACAGAACAGTCTGCAGAAGCTAAGCGTCATTTTTGACCACGGTCACAAAAATGGTAAGGCTCCCTTAACGACCAAGATAGCGCCCAAAACCAAAAGCAACTCGTACAATAAAAAACAATTGTAACTGTGACCACCGTGAAGGTAGTGTCTCAGAAGAATCTACAGAAGGTGAGCGTCATTTTTGACCACGGTCACAAAAACGGTAAGGTTCCCTTAATGACCAAGATAGCGCCCAAAAGCAACTCGTACAATAAAAAGCAATTGTAACTATGACCACCGTAAAGGTAGTGTCTCCGCTCGCTACCCAGTCCTAGCTAAAAAAAGGGAGTATATTCAGTGAGGCCAGACAGAAGAATCTACAGAAGCTGAGCGTCAGTTTTGACCACAGTCACAAAAACGGCTGGTACCTTAGTTATTAGACCACACGCACAGAAGAACCGGTGTAAATGAAACAGAACTCCGACTTCTCGTTGAGTCGAAGTAAAACAGTCTGCAAAAGCTGTGCGTTATGTTTGACTACGGTTACAAAAACGATAAGACTCATAAATTCAAGCATAATAAAATCACAATGAAATCTTATTAGATCCTCCAAAGACAAACATGAAAGAAGTTGTGTATCATTTTTGACCGAGGTTACAAAAATACTCAGATAAACCTCCTTAGCTTCGTTTTTGACCGCCTCCACAAGTTTTTGATATCATGGAGTATAAGCAGGAGAAACTAAGGAGATCAATCTCTATATATCAAGTGTCCGACAAAAGGCGTTAAATTGGTGGCGCAACAAGCGCGTAGCAAGTGCGTAAAAATATAAAACGCACACCTATGAGAAACTTAATGTTCAATTACCCGTAGTCAAAAGTACTCAGTTTCTATGAACTGTTTCGGCTCATACAGTGAAACAGTTATACTTGAATTTTTCTTATAACCGGTTTTAGACAGCCGTCATCCCAGTACAATCGCAACAGCGCGAATGCATAAATGTGCTGGAATGATGGCTGTCAAAAAACGGTTATAAGAAATATTTAAGTATAGTATTTGTTTTTATATCAACCATGGAGTATAGAGGTAAGGAGGTCAAAGTAATAGAGGAAAACAGATGAAAACGTGTCCCCAGCAGAAGGCAGTAAATAATAGTTCCAAATCCGCCCAGAATGGCGCTAGGCTAGAGTGATATAAGATATAAGAGATAAGAGAGATACTATGAGGTCGACAACTAATTACAAATATTTTTATCGAAATGCTACTCAATCCTTGTTTCTTCTTCTGATATAAATATTCAATTGTGTTCCAAATATTTAGGCTTGGATCGTTGTGGATTTTTTGGCATTACTATGGTAATATATTTTTCCCGATAGGTATACTTTACCTGAACACTCAATCTACAATAATACTTTATTTTTACACCGTATTATTTTTTACGTATATCTTTTTAAACACTGGTCGTGACATTTGTGCCGCCTTTTTGAATACATTTTTACTTCGGTCTACATGGATTAGTTTTAAAACAAATATTTTTTAATATTTTCTTCTGTTTCCGCGATTATTACTCATTGAAATAAAACAATTTAACGGATTATATCGCGTATATTAGGACACGGGAGGACCATGTCACGGACCATGTCCTCCCGTGACCATGGAAAGCTGGAAAGCTTCCGAAACGTCGGGAACTAAAATGAGATAATATACGCGATATAATCCGTTAAATTGTTTTATTTCAATAAATATTTTTTAATTTTTCGGTATTATTTATACCAAAGTAAGAATAAAAATGTATTGAAAATTGCAAAAGTCACGACGAGTGTTTAACAAAATATATCTAAAAAACAATACAATTTATAAATAAACAATTTGTAGTTTCTGAGTTCACATAACGTATACTATCGGGTAAAAATATAAAAATCACGCCTCTGAAAAATTTAATGTCCCCAATTATCCCTAGACAACCAAGATAGTGAGTACCAAAATCAAAAGGCTGGTATCCTGGGCAGCGAGCCCCAATAGGGAATATGCATGAATTCTAATTTTTGCTTTATTAAAAGCTTACTCATGTAACAAACAGTAGACAAAAATAATTTTTCAAATAACTATAAAAATACCCAAGATATAAGCCATCAAACATTTCATTTTATCTCTTTCTAGCAAAACAGAATTTAATATGGAGTTTATATGACCGTAATAGACTGTGACGTAACAGTCCATGTCGGACCTCTCTGTCAAATCGCTGTCTAATTAGTAGTTTAAAATGCTTATATCATGCGTATTTCTTGGCCGATTTTAATTTTAATTTCACTTTTTGGAATAGTTTTTACGGAATTTTGATATTTCGTTAATGCATGTTCCCTATTAATTGTAACTGATGATTTAGTCGAATTGACATCAGGGTAAGGTGTTAAGGTAGAATTTAAGTAAAATAAATAGATATCGGGGACAATCTTACACAAATCGACCTAGTCCCAAACAAAGCAAAGCTACTAAGAGCTCATCAAATTCAAATTCAAAATTCAAAATTTCTTTATTTGCCTGAATATGGTAGCAGTGTAAGGTCTTAAAGCTATATTTGTACATCATATTCAACCTGAATGCAGGTGTGAAAATTTCTACATTTTCATAATCATAACTAAATTTTAGTAAAGCACCTATTTATTAGTCTGTAACGCTCACAGTCACCTGTATTAAATTAGTTGCTTAATGCTAATAGTAGCCAAAACATTCGCCATGTCGCTAATTTATAATATGTCGTTACATTATCCTATAATTAACAAGTCCCTATTGTTATAAATATATCAAATAATTAATTATGTACTTATGTCAATTGCCAAGTAATCGTTAACGCTATAAAAACATTTATCCTGCAACCATTTTGTCAATTTACTTGTAAACAAGTTCTTTTTTTCTAATTTAAGGTCATCAGGAAAAGCGTTATAAAGCACTATACACATGTTGGAGCAGTTTTTTTTTTATAAATCATTGTTTGGCAGGGAGGTTTGTATAACAGATTTCGGTATTGACCCTTGTATGTCAAGTACTGGTATCGTATCGATTGGTAAAATGGTTATGATTGTCCTTAACAAAGAGACAAGCATCTCTTATATAGAGGCATGGGAGCGGGAGTATTTTTTTTTTTTTTTAATAGGGGTTTACAGCTTTGTCATCCAGAAATCATCTGATCGTTAATTTTTTTACACAGCAGGAAAGTCAAAAAATAACGAAATTACTCAAACTAACTTTATTCATACTTACTTCCAAAAACACACATGATCTTGAATGGGGGGGAGGAGGTAGACTACATACTTGTATAGACAAAAATATAATACTTAAGCAAATCGAACAAATACAAGCCCCCTAAACAAACATTCGTGCCCATCACACAACCACTTGCCTTGGCCGGGAATCGAACCCGGGACTGCCAGCTTCGTGAGCCGTAGTGCAACCAACTTAGTCAATCGTCAAGTATTGCATTGACGTGCGTATTCAATTTCCCCACCTATTTTCATTTCTTAGATTTTTTATCATCGGCCCACTTGACTATGAAAACATTCGTTTCATAAAGCATGATTGCACGTCTATACAATCCTTATCACCCCAATGTGAATATAAAACAGCGTGAAATATATGCTGATAATATGCACACGGAGAATGAAATCATAAAGAACCATACCACTTATGAAAATCGATTCGGCATGCAGGTTGGTACAGTCCGCATCAATTAGTCTGACCATCCAAAGCGTCAAATATATCGACATGTGTCTTTACGCCTTTATGAATAACTAGAAGGCGCCCGCAACTTTGTTCGTGAAGGAGAAAAAGTCATAACCCCTCTTTTTAGGGTTCCGTAACCAAAATGGCAAAAACGGAACCCTTATAGATTCGTCATGTCTGTCTGTCTGTCTGTCCGTCCGTATGTCACAGGCATTTTATTCAAAAACTATAAAATTTACATTAATGAAATTTGGAGCATAGATGTCGTGTGTAAACCGCTACTTAGTTTGATAGTTAAATAAAAAAAATATATTTTTCTAGGGGGGGCACTCGATACATGTAGCCACTTTTTCAGCAAATATCAATGTGTGGCACATAGTTCGACGGTGCTTCTAAAAACACTTTGAGGTTTCTCAAACAAGTTTTTGATTTAGTGAATATTTTCCGAAATATTCGCTACGAAAGTAGCAAAAATTGTGTCCCCCCCCCTACCCTCTATTTTCTAAACGGTATGTTTTTTTTAATACGAAATAATTTACAAATATAAAGCTTAAGAAATACTTCCAACGAAAATTGTTTTTAACATGATCGGACATGCTGATTTTAAGTTATTGCCAAAAAACTGCGCTTCTCAGCAGAAGGACGTAAGTGCCGGGGAGACGCTCTTTTGTTAATGTTATTTTTTTCATCTGTAGTGTATTTTTTTGTATAAACGGCTGCGGAACCCTTCATGGGCGAGTCCGACTCGCACTTGGCCAAAAGTATCCTCTAGCCATCTGGAGAAACCTAACTACCCATGTACCGAAAATTGTTGAGATCCGTTTACCTGATTTGGCGTGATGAAACCGCAACGACACAAGAATATTACAAACATACAAAAAAATCCAAAAAAATATTTTTCAATCATTTTTTTGAAAACATTCAATGTACAGTACATTTCATTTTTACAACTTTATAATAGCATAGTATAGATGTGTTGTGATGTATTTGGCGCTTAGAATGCTTTTTTGTATAAAGGGACATCTTATGTTACTCTTGAACAGACCATTTACGAGATGATGAAGTTTTCCTATGGGGAGACACCTGTTAAAATTAAAGGAAATAAAAAAAACCCAGTGTAGATAGGATAAAAGCTAGAGTGACATAAAGGCTACTTTCTATCCCGGAACATGGACAGTTCCCGTGGGATAAACAAAATTGTAAAGCACACGGGTGACGCTGCGGGAAATTCTAGTAATATAATAAAAACTCTCTAAGAAAGTAATTAATTAGAATACAGTTCTCGTTTTCATAAAATACACTTGACAAATTTATAAGGCAATGTGATGGAAAGTGGAACTGATATCTTCTCATAGAAATTTCGCGTGTCACATCGACAGTGGCGCCATTTACGGCGGTAGAAGCAAACTTGCAGCAAGAGGATTCTTTGCGTGTCGCTCGTTGGAAAACGGGTCACAATCACAATTCATTTGTCCTTGGATAAGTCACGAGATTATATCTCCTTATGCGAATGGTCCAGGGTTTACCAAAAAGCATTCTTTGTTAAATAAAATTTAAGTAAAGTTAGGTCCATACCGCTGCTTTGCTCTCGTGGCGAGAACATTTCATGTAACCTTCGGAAGAGCATTTTTTTTTTTCATTTTTAGCATAAAAATTAGTCTATTTATTTATTTTTACAAATTAATTATACAGTATAACAGTAAACAGCCCCGAATCTATGGGGGGCCAAACCGGGGCAGTTTTTCTCTCCAGGGAGGGGCCACCACCATCAAGGTTTTGCCCCGGTTCGAAAAAATCGTAGATCCGGGGCTGACAGCAAAAAGCACTGTGAAATTACAAATAGGATGAGACAACTATCCAATACATCTAAACAAAATTAAATTAAATTGAGGAGCATGCACTTCCTGTCGTAGAACGTTACACATTCATCACGCAGTAACTACCTATCTACTAGCCAATAGATCACAGCCCCATTTAAAAGGCATAGTTACTATCCGGACCATAATCTATCTCTATGTAATGTATATCAGCAAAAACCAATGCTCAACAAAAAAATTAAAAAAAGATCTGAGACCATGTTGTATACAAATCCCGTGCAAATATACCCGACCTTTATAATGCATGTACGCATACATACAAAGGCTAAAAATTTAAAGAAGGTGTCATATCCTGTTATAAACTTGTATTGCAAAACCCTCGAACGAAAATGATTACAATAGATCTTTGATTAACATTTAAGATTCAGTCTTACTTAACTTCCCCTTCCCTACATGTAATTAAGGAATGCAATCGGTTAACCGATTTGTATGAAATAACCGTCGGTTTCGGTTAAAACCCGGTTTTTTCCCATACTAAAAATAACTGATTGCATTCCCTACATGTAATGTATGTATGTAAATAAACTAAGATCGTATGTTACCATATATATTAGTTCATTGTAAATAAATAATTTCATTCATTCACTCTGCAACGCGTATCACACACTTAGATCGGACAAGCAAGGCGTGATCGCCACGCCGACAGTGAGCGTCCAAGCAGCGCGATACGCAGTCATGCCAGGCCACGGTGATCGGATACGAGCAAATGATACAAGTGTGGACGCACCTTAATATAACTTGACTGTTTGAATGAGTCTCCGTTCGCGGCAAGAAGATGTCTGAAGTGGGAGCGCGCGGCAAGATTCTAAAGGCCTTATTAAATTTTGCTGAATTTAGTCACTGATGACAAGGAAGCAGCAATACGTTGGAGTGAGAGGCTTTTAACTCCCCTTCCCCATGTAGGATGTTAAATTCTAAGCCCTAAGTCTCTTCTCAGCATTGGGCTATAGAACAACTTTGTTCTGTGGTAGGTATGTTATAGAACGACCTCTCAATCAGTGGCGTAGCTATGGTAAGGGCTAGACGGGGCCGTGCCCCGGTACCCAGAGCCCAGGGGGGCCTCGGACCCTGACCAGTGGCTACAGAAAGGTTTGACGATGCCCAGCAACGGGCCCCCCAATGTAAAATAAAAATATTGGTGAAAAAAACTACTTCAATATCATAAAAACTTCCCCGAGGTACAACAATGTTAAAATCACATATAATAATAGGCCTATCTAACTCTGGTAAATATAGTAAAAGAGGTGGGATTTGTGGTAACACCCTTCGTCCTTTGGAAGACGATCCTGCAGCAGGACGCCCCCTCACCGCTACCCGTCAAACCATCCGGGCGGGGCGACATTAAGCAGTAGGCTTAAGCCTATAGTTACTAATCCAGTCAACTTTCCCATAAATCGCTGTGGAGAGAAACCATACCATCTATAAGTAGGAGCTCAAGTAAAAATTTACTTACTTCATCCCATAGAGTTAATTTTTTTTCTTCTACTGTTTCTGGTTTCTTATCAGTCGTATCACACATAGTATTTTTTAACAATTACAAATTCTTATTACGCGAGAATATATTGTTAATGACGGCAAAAATATTACAATTTCTTGATGACTAACGTCTGACAATGTCAATTTTCTATTTCTAAAAGTCAAATAAGAAGTTAAAAAAGTCTATGAGTGGACAAATTGGGACAGGTTACCTACCTATTAAAAAAAATCTTCCCAAGTTTGTCAAGAAATCAAATAGGTGAGTACTTAATTCTGTACCTATGTGTGCAGCCATCTACCTGTGTATAACTTTTTCAGAAACCGTATAAATTATTTACGACTACAGCATACATACACAACTGAATAAAATAAAACATATATCTCACACAAGCAGGCAACAGGCAGGCTCATAATAGTCATAATCATAAACATAATGAAATGTAGTTGAAGTTACTAATTGGGCGAGGTTGGCAACAATTTCGCCAACTGTGCGGTACAAAATATCATTCCGTTTTGATTTGAATAGCTACTAATAGATGGCAGCACTACGTCCCTAATCAAATGCGCGCTTTCAAACGACTCATTTCAACACAAATATGCCGTTTTGACACTTGGATGCCTAGTGCTACCAGCTTAAATTAAATGTACTAAAATAGTTGAACCATGATCATTTTTATCAATATAGTGGATTACGAAGTAATGTAAAAATGTACTAATGTAAAAAAACAAAAAAGAAAAAAAAACTAAACGGTTATGATTTCATTTTATTTTTGATTATTACATGCGTTAAATATTATTTACTTCCTTATTAATACACTGTAAGTTTAAACGATTTTTGGCTATTTCTTTTTTTTATCATGGATTTCATAAAAAAAATAACACAGAGTAAATAATCTTTTTCCATCGAATTTTGTCGGATACGTTAAGATTATTTTTTATTTCTAAACCTGCCCCCTGTACCTTCCGTAAGCTAATTGAGACAGCGAGATAAATACGAAGTTTTCCGAAAAGATGCGATGGCAACATATTACTGACTACATCTGTACAAAGTTTAATTCAAATGAAGAAACTTTATTTACGCCGAGTATAAATGGTTATGGTAGAAATAGTAGAACATTTTAGCTTTAATGTGGCAACACTGAACTCTGCAGTAGCAATTTGTTGTATTTCTGAGCGCCATTGCTTTTTACCGATGTAATGTTGAAATGATTTTAATCTGTTTTCATCAGCAAATCTATGTGATGTTTTAGCAAAACACTGAAGTGATTGTGTACTAAAACTATCGAACTTCTTAAAGTTTTTGTGCTGGGCTTTGTCATGGCCGGTAAGTGGTGACTTTTAGCGCCCGCTAGTCAAGGGCGAAATCGGAATCGAGAATCGCAATAAGTCGAAGATGTTTTATCGTTCAAACTCCGACGGTAAATGCAATGTTCTTGTAATTGGTGTGATTTTTGTATTTAGTGTTTTGATAACAGTGTCCATAGCATAGTGGAAGTGTTTGGTTATTTTGTCGTAACTTACAAAGCCGATCGTTTTTAACCTTTACTTATTGCATTTCGCTGTTACACTGGAGTTTTGAGCACGAAGAAGATTCTCGCAACGGTCCTTGTCGTATATTTTAGCCAAATAACACGATATTTTTCTTTAAAACGCTGTTACAGAAACTTGTTTGCAATGTAACAGATGATTTGTATAATTGTTGATTGTGAAGGTCAGAGAAGCGCTGAGCGTTTGACGTCGGTCACAAACGTTTGATTAACATGTAAGCTTTTCTTTAAACCAGTTTAAACGTCCTAAACACGAGACAAATGCATATAACGTCACAATTTCGCATGAGGCTATGTGTAGTTGAGAAATATTTTTATATGGTGACCAGATGTTGGTATTAGGTAACTACATGATGATTGCCTTGGTTCGCTGATACGAGTACATGTGTTTGCAATCGTTTTGCTTGCTCCAGTGATGGTAAACATGTACCTATGAACAGATAATGCATCTTGTTTGTTTCAACGAGAATTCTGGGGTAATCACTAAAAATACTAGTCAGTCCCAGCTATTTTTTATATCTACCCTTGCATTTAAGATTGCTTGTCCTATAAGTTAGGGTTATTGTACCCTTTTGTAATATTAATTCAACCTCTATTTAAATTTCCTTTATCACCTTTACTAAAGTAAAGTATTGTGATTGGTACACTACACACACACAGCATATAGATTGAAAACAAGTTTCTGAACTAATTTTCATGTATTTCTGATACTGATTGTATGGATTGAATGTTGATTCTTTAAAAGCACAGATTATAATTAAAATTATGTTCAGGGCAAACAAAAACAAATTATTCAGATATGTGAAGCGAGTCAAAACAAAAATACTGCAAGGGACACCTGAAGTATGTACTTGTACATACAGTGTAGAACATAGATTGAATCTAACTGCTATAAAGAGTTGTAACCTAATCCTGAATCAGACATACTAGAATCTTCATTCATATAACAAGTACAGAGACGTAAAATGAGATGTTCACAGTATGAAATATTCCGTTGTATGTCTGTAACTCACATTGAATGTTGCATATTAGCTGTATTTTATGCACAACACAAATTAGATTTCATGCAATGCTACCAATTTACATTAGAACCTAATGGAAATTTATTATGTGTGCAAAGTAAGATTAACTTGCATAAGACTTAGGTATCTAAGAATCTCATTTATTGTTAACAAATTAATAGCATAAAAACAATTTATAGTGACATCAAAGGCACCAGTCAAAATACATGTTTATAACTGACAGTTGTTATAAGTGTGGAGCCTGTTAGTATGACAGTTTATAAGTATATAGAATGCTATAAACCATAGGTTTGAATGTGCTAATACTGGCGGTCAACTCAACAGGGCTTGTTAGTTGACTGCAATACAACCTATAAATAATCTGTTGGATTGAAGTTAACATAAAACTAATTTTGTCATGGTTGTAACATGCCTTTATATTAGACCCTAGTCATGTCTGGTGCACAACAGAGGGCTTTAAAAGTTTTGCAGCATCTTAAATAAGAAATAGGCTATAAAATGTGTATTCAGCTACCAATACCAAGAGACAAAGTGCTCACATTCTTAGCAATATGTATAAAAAATTCAGTTTTATATTACTGTACCTAGACCACATTAGCAGACAGGACCTACCTACCAGATTTCACGGTTGATACAAGAATGCCAAAGATCAGTGAGACAATATAATAAGATCACATCTTGGCTCAAAAAGCCTTAGCTTAAAAGAGTATGGCACATACACAATTCCTATTCAAAGCATTCATTGCAAGAATGCCTTCAATAGGAGATAGCATCAAACAAAGTGAACATCTGCACATCGATTGGTAGCAAATTGGGTTTGTTATTGTTTCAAAGGCAGTAAATTAAGCTGTCCTATCTTCACTCGCAGGCATTCAATATGTAGGCTTAACAACCTTTAATAGTTTGCACTGTCAGCATAAGTGTTAATATACATAGGAGAATGGTTAATAATGCCAATAAAAACATGCAAATACTGACTGATTTAAAAATACTAGACTTTATTTAAATCAACATGTCTAGTACATAAGCAAGGACATAAACATCTTTACATTCCTGATATGTACCAATAGTATTATTGGGCCAGTGCCAAGTCATTAAGTGACAAGTTTCCTTGTGAACTATTCTTTTTCAAAGCATATATTAGGGTTAACCTGGTTTATTCCCTTATACTTACATACTTTCAGGTGCCCTACAAGCTCTTGTATGTCTTGGTCACCTCTACCAAAATTCTCCAGCACTCTCTTTCACACCTTTTGAAAGCATATCTAGCTTTAGGTGGCTTATTCCTTAATACCTACTTTCAGCTTCGAAATGGGTAATCTTGACTCCGAGAAGTGATTCAAATCACTAAATTCGGCTGTACTTTCCGTACTGACTCCTTTGATTGCTTCAAACCATTTCATTCTGGACTAGCTGCTCCTGCCTCTACTCCGCAGCACTGAAGGAAACCGATTATTCATTTGGTGCTGTACCAACCTCCTTCCTTCCAGCTGGTGTATTTTGCACATCTTAAGATGTCTATTTGTTTTAGTCTTGGTGTTTTTATGTAGTTGATCCATTATTCCCTTTATTGATTTGTTAATATGGACTCCTAATTAAGTTCATGTAAGTATTACCTCCTACCTTGTCTCAGATCCCAGAATTTTCCATTGGAGTGCCTGCCTAGCAACCTCAAGCTCCTTTCACCCAAGACCAGTTTAAACAGCCTTATCAGTTTCTAGGTTAGCCACTAAAATTTCCCGTCTACACTAAACATGAGTGTTTGAATCATCTGTTAACAGGATGTTCCTCCTTTTAAGGCAATTTATCCCATTAGATAACTGGGTAAATAAGACCAAAGAAGTATTCATAGCTGAGGCTAGCACAACTCTACACAACTTCACTTGTCATGCGACATAGCATCGCCCATCCTACAGTGGAAGGATTGAAAGAGACAGACAATTTTTGTCGCACATCATGCTTATGCTAGAGGTTCAAGTATTGTTGCAAAAAGGATTTTCTTATTTTACTAGTTACTGCTCTAAAATACAAATGTTACAATCATACTGCAATAATATTATTAGATTTACTACACACCAATACAAATAATTAAGTTCCAAGTTTAAGGTGAATTTACAAAAGCTAATTTCTTAAATCACCTCAAAAAATGTCTAATTGTTGAAATGGAAACTTTCTTCAAGAATAACAGAACTACGTATGCAGCCTCAGATGAGCAGAAACAAGTAACAGCCTAAAGTAGCATTTCAGAAATTGATCCTAGCTTCCACTTACATCAAAACATCCTCACAAAATGATAGTACCATTACCTCACCACATATTTATACAATCCTAGTGAACTGTTACTATATCTATCCCTTTATTCCTGCTCAACGTCCTGGAAATCCTGTCTAGCCATTATTTACCCTACAGCACAAAAGAGGTGTAACATTTCCCATTCTCATCCTGAAGTGTCCTATTACGATTAGAAACAGGTTTTCCATGTTTGTCCATAGACACTTAGTGTCCAGTCGTGTTTAGGAGCTCTTGTGTTGTTAGTTAAATTAAAAAAAAACTGGAAATTATCGTTTTTATATTGGTGTTAAAAATTCTGGATGTACTAATAAAATAGTTTATAAATAAGGCATTTTATAAAAAAAAAGTATGAATCAAGTCAAGTTTTCTATATTTGTGATGTACATATTATAAAAATAAAATAGAAAAGTTAGGGGTTTGTGATGATTACATAAATAAGTTTTGGAATTTTTCAATTATTCAAGTGGTGTTTTACTCTGGTTATACTAGAAAAGCTACATTGTTATAATTTAAAAAATGCCTATGGACGATACATGATACATTCTAAAAAGTTTTGTGCTGGTGTTAAAATTTGTGATACTATTAGATAGTGTTAACTTAACTTTCTTTAGGATTTTTGGTAGTTTATGGGTACCTATTTAGATTGAGCAATGCTCAAAAAGAAGGAAGTGCCATGGTACTCCAACCATCGTATCCGCGTCCACGATAACTTGGTTAATTGGCGGAATCACTCGTGCCGACTCCATTGGAACACAGTCTGCGATTGTATGTAAAATTCATTCAGTACCCCAGTCAATGAGGATCTTCAACCCTGACAATATTCAAGTGCTATCCAAAGAACCCAATTCTCACTGACTTTAGCTAAGCATTTGTTGACAAAGCACCATTGAAATGGTTAAAAAACATTTAAAAAAAATCTGTCGCCTTTCCTTCCCCTTGAAATGAGTAACTATTTTACAGTATGATGACGTAGTTCGTGCAGATTACCTTATAAGCTAACAGCTATGCCTGATTAACTTTTGTTACTGAAAATGTCATGCACAGAAGAATCATTGCCAGGACTGAGTTCTTTGTTGACTAGAGTATAGTATTTGCTATTTGAATTGCTAACACTTTGTTTCAATTTACACAATTTTTCTCTTGTTATGACTGTTGTGAGATTTTCTTCAGCATTATATTGTGTATAAAAGTTAAGGAAACTACAAAAATATTTCTTTTGTTGGGTTGTTTGTTTATAAACAACAGAGTAGTTTTCTTCTGTTTCCGCGATTATTACTCATTGAAATTAAACAAGAAAAGGAAAGAAGCGTTCCAGCTTTCCATGGTAACGGGTGGACTGAGAAAAGATGTATTTTCCTCTGTAGAGTAGTTTTGTTAATTTTTATGCTATATAGTTACTTACCTTTATAGTTCATTGCATTTACAAATAATTTAATAACTTGTTTATTATTATTACATAGGTACTTTTTATAAGGGTGGATCAACTTTTTCTTGGTATTATGTCCGGTAACACAGGAGATAGTAGTGGCATAGTTGCTTTAAAAAAAATGTAATAATCTAGGCTATTATAGGTCTAACACTTTACTGAGTCTGTTCGTGAGGTATAGGAGCGGTACGGGAGGGGTGACAAGTAAGGTGACATGACGTGTTTTAACTGTCTCGCTATACTCATTAGGGTGGATCGTTTTTCTTTTTTCGAGATTTTTGAAATGTAATGGTTGAAAAAAAGTTGCCTTTTGGTTTGAATAATCTGTAGATATTTTTATTTAATTGCCTCCGCAGTTCGATTATAAAAATACAAAAATTACAAAATGTATGCACCACTAAGAAAAAGATGATTTAATTTTCTTTTTTTTTTATCGTATTTAAGTTTTCTTAAACCATGAAAACTGTATTGAGTTGAAATAAACATTCAGTTATTGACACAAATTTGAAATAATAAAATAAAACATCATAGCCCTAATTTAGTATGGACTTGTCAATACTAATTTAAATATGGATGCGGAGAAAAACAAGTCAATTACAGAAACCTTTCCTATGCCTTCATTAGACACATTTTTTTCCTATTACCAAAATGAAAATAGATTTTTATTTTTCTTCATACATGAGCGATCCACCCTAATACACATATACGTCACTTGTCACCCCTCCCCTACCGCTGCCATACCCAACGAACAGACTGAGTTATGCATTAGGCATATAACATATGTACTAGATGTCCTCTTGAAAAATAGACATAAGTATATTGGCTAGAAAAAGTATTATATATTTGTTGCCTTTGTATTGTTTAAAATCGTAGTTTTAAAAAGTAACTCAGGAGAGGTAACCATGGCAACGGGCTGTACAAAAAAGTTGATTGACCCATAAATAACAGCACTAACGATTTTCTTGTTCACTGGGAGATTTTTATTCCTAACCCTTAATTTGTATGTTGTATTTATTAGATACTTACTAACCCTGTATTCAGAAAGCTATTTTATATCAATCGGTTTATAAAATGTGTGTCTTTACCTGCTATTATCACGTTAGTTTGTAAAAAAAAAATACCTAAATCATTGAGCCAGGTTTTTAAGATTTTGTGTTACATAAATAACAAATTCCAAACATAAGTATTTTTTAGTCAGACTTTCTGTTATATCCATTAGTAAAAAACAATCTCAGTCTTCATTATTTTTAAACATTTTTGTTTCTGCATAATGCTCTTTTAAAGACTAAAAAAATACAATACAAACACTCTTTATTGCACACCTCAGATATACAGAACATGACAGTAACATTCGAATAACTAGAGGTAAACAACAGGCGGTCATGTAGCTTAATAGCAATCTCTTCCAGACAACCTTTGGGTCGCGGAAAGCTTAAGTTGCTAGCTTTTGGATGAAAATATGTAGAGAAATGAGGATGAAATACAGTAAAGTTACTTTCTAAACCCCGACGCAAAAGAGGGATGCCATAAGTTTAAGCTTACTTTTGTTTGTCTTTGGCATCACAGCATTCGCAGCTAACACTCAATCGCGTGGAACTTTTTAATATGTTCCGTGTTGGTTCTCTTCTCAGCTATGTTTGAAAACATTGACTTGGAGAATCTGATGATACTGATGGGTTCACACTTCGCTGGCACGATATTACAGGGTTCTATGTTTCACTTTTAGAGAATTGAAGTTTGAACATTGTCATAGTGACATAGTCTAATTTTAACTGCCATGAAAATGTAACCTAGCACCCTGTAATATTGGGCCAGCAACTTGTACTTCATCATCATCAGCCTTAGTCGTCCATGCTGAGCATAGGCCTTCCCCAATATGACTTGGACTTATTAGCTAATTTTTTTTTGCAATAAATGTAATTTCAATAGATTTGAGTACTTATACTTATTAATTACCTACAACATTTTTTGTTTTCAAAAAGTTAGTATCTATGTCATGCTCGAGGGTAAACTCAATAAGTATTAGAGGTGATATTATTTGACTTGTATATAATAATATCCCAATAACACAATGGAGTTGATCAACTTTTTCTTGTTACTTTGTCCAGTAACACAGGAGACAATAGCGACGAAGTTACTTAGAAAAATGCAAACAATATAGGCTACTAACATACTGACGTGATAGACCCTTGAAAAATGGACCGATATTGGCTTGAAAAAAAAATATGTTTGGCTGCCTTTATGTCGTTTAAATCGTAGTTTTAATGAGTAACTCAGGAGACGTACCCATGGCAACGAGGTACAGATAAAATTGGTTGTCTGTAAAGTCGGTTAACGGATGATAATTTTACGTGATAACGTCAGAAGAAATAAATAAATATTACGTACAATTTTACACAAATCGAACTAGCTCAATAAGGCTTGTGTTATGGGTACTAGACGACGATATATTTAATAGATATATTTCTTATATACATAGAAAACATTTAAGACTCAGGAACAAATATTTATGCTCATCACATTTGCCCTTACCGAGATTTGAACCCAGGACCTCAGCTTCGCAGGCAACGTTACTCCCACTGAGCCAAACAGGTCGTCAAGAAAACATTGATGTAAAATGGCATATACTTTTATGAATTCACAAGCCGAACGCTTAGGCCGATCGTGCCTCTATCGCTTGTTCCGCGCTCTCGCTTGCACGCTTGGTTCAGGCGGAACGTGAGAATGTGTCATGCGTGTTTTTCGTGCGTGTAGCCGGCGTTCATCGATTTAAAAGACCTATACAATGGGTCTATATCGGAATCTCAGACCAAGAAAAAAAGAACAATCTAGTGAGGTCACAAAAAACCATGCCTTAGCCAACTTCACGCGATACAAATACAAACAAATCATGTGTGTGAAGTTGTCTGATTTGTCAAAACCATGTCAAAAAACGGCTTCACAAAATTGTGCGTAATGTCATGTCTATCTTTTTTTCTTGGTCTGAGATCGGAATCCCTAACGTCATTTGTCCTAATGTATCGTTTGTCATGACGCATTTTTATACGACACTGTAAACTTTTCAGGATTGTTATAAAACAAACCTAATCTAATCTATACGATGATCTTTTAAAAAATCCTGAAAAATCTACGGTTTCTGAAAAAATGCGTTATGCAAACGATACATTAGGACAAACGAGATTAGGGATTCCGAAGTAGACCCCTATACAATACACACATGCAAATGAGTTTGACCAGAAAGTGATATAGGTATTATAGGTAACCTACCTATGCATAAATTGTATGGACATACAGAATTTCTGAGAATTATGATTCCCTATTCGAGTTATCAATATCATAACGAAGACAATGAAAATGAATTAGTACAGTCATTGGCGACAGAACGTACATTCAGAAATTTAATTGCTGATTCACTGCAGACTACAGCTTCTTCAGATTTAGCAGAAAGCAAATGAACTCAGACCTAAAAATAACTACGTGTCTCTGAAATTTTAAGTCCCTGTGATATTTGTCTGTTCAGGGATGCATTACAAAATACCCCCCAGTACTTAAAATAATAATCATTTCGATCTGAAAACGATATTTAATTTATCACTAGCGATACATGAACAATTATATATGTTTATTATTATTGAATGAAACCATTAAAGTAGCTTTAGCTTCTTGTTTTACAGCAAAACTACAATTAAAAATTAAGGAAACAAACCCTGATATATACAAAATAAAACACACTTTTCGAATCAATTTTACCTACCCCATTTGATTTGAATGACGAAAATTGATTTCACAACCCTTTCTCCACCCAAATTAAGGTAACACAGCAATTTTTGAAATAAATTATTAGATCATTTTAGATTATAATAATATTTTGTCACAACTTCGCGATTAAACGTCAAAACGTCAAAGCAAACAAAGTTGTGGACGCTCGGTGGAGCTGAACTCGTGCACGGAGCCAATAGGCATAAAAGAACTGCCTACCTTGGCCAAAAATCCAGTGCATGCCATGATATGATACATCCTAGGGGTAAAACGTTCACGGATCTAACTCTTAAATAGGTATCTCTTGAAGATCTGCGAATATCAACATTCTTCCTGGGTTAAATGTCACACCATAAGTAAATAAAAATGTCAAGATAAACGAAGAGCATTGCCTACTACATCAATCAATCATACTAAAGTCCAGTCTCAATTGCTGTTTACAGATATTTATCTTTCAGTTTCAATTATTATCTACTATGTTGTAGTCACATAAGAAATGGAATTTATTTACAAATCAATTGATAATTGGTTGATATTTCAAGAAAATTTAAATGTTTGACAACTAATGAAAGTATTAAAAGTAAAATTACAAATCATATTGATTTAATAATTAAACGTATCATTTGGACCCACGTATCTTACTTCCACGATATTTCTACTTAAAGAAGCTATTGATTATATAGTGTTAAAGTTAATACGTAGTAGGTACTAACTTTTATTTTTTTAAATTGTTCGATTTAAAAACATCCATATTTACAGCCAAACTTCGTACCCTGTTAAAATTAGCCTTTCCGCCTGTTAAATGCTTAAAAAATCGTAGTCTTGCTCTATTTTTGTCCTTATTTAACTTTTTCCAAACCTTTTTTTTTTCTACACTAAGCATGTTTTAATTTAATTTATCAATTCGATCCTTGATAGATTTAAGAATTATCGAAATCATAAAGTTTCCTGACTTTTCTAGAACATAGTTCTTCGGCCTAACAAATTGTAGCAAAAGCAATTATCTAATTCTCTCTGTCAGCTCCTCTTGACATAGAACGGGACAATCCTTCCAGCCTGATAAACTAAAAGTCAAGGCAACCTGACCCGTTACACTATTTATAAGCTCTTTTGAATCTGATTTAGTGTAACTTCAACACATACATACGCATATACCAATGTAGCGCACGAACGCATGGATTGATCCAAATGCGAATTTCTTCATTGCAACAAACGTAAATCGGGATTGTTAGGTATTATTTATGGAAATAGCAGTTTCTAGTCAGTGTAATCATATTTTTGTTACAATCAATTGTTATTCCAGGTAAAATGCTCCAAACGTCCAAGTTTATACTGTACTTATGTACAGTATAAACCATTACTGTTTTCCTCTAAAGCTCCTCCAGTTTATATCAAAACGTTTATATCAACAGGATTAGTTAACGTTAACACTAAAAAAACACAGATCTTATCACTTGAAAAGGAGCCTCTCTCTTCAAGAAAATAATTTGACTATGATTATGCCTACCAAATGGTCGTCATTGCAGCCATTAAAACTAACGGAACATATTGAATTAGAGCTAAAAATGATGCAGAGGCGGGACGTATTGACAATAGGTGTCCTATGCTGTATTTTTACGGCCTAGACTAGACACATTACTGTTCAGCATTTAAGTTTAACACTCAGGTTATGTTTCCAGGCAATGGTGGGGAGACGACATGGTGTTTCAGTCAGGTGAAGGGCACGCTAGAGGACGACGTGACAGAGGCTGACCTCATCTCGTGCGTGGAGTTTAACCACGACGGGGAGCTCCTCGCCACCGGCGACAAGGGTGGCCGGGTCGTTATATTCCAGGTAACACCCGTGACTTATTAAGCGATAGATGTGACGTAGGCTGGCATCTCGTGCGTGGAGTTCCACCACAACGGGGAGCTCGCTATAGGCGACAAGGGCGGCTGGGTCGTTATATTCCAGGTAACACCCGTGACACATTTAGCGATAGATGTGACGTAGGCTGGCATCTCGTGCGTGAAGTATAACCACAATGGGGAGCTCGCCATAGGCTACAAGGGCGGCCGGGTCGTTATATTCCAGGTAACACCCGTGACACATTTAGCGATAGATGTGACGTAGGCTGGCATCTCGTGCGTGAAGTATAACCACAATGGGGAGCTCGCCATAGGCTACAAGGGCGGCCGGGTCGTTATATTCAATGAAAAGTAATTGGCGATTGTGATAAAACTGCTTATTACCACAGTTGCTGCTATTTGCTTAAAACTGATAAATTTTGCGCTAGATCCACAACAATGTAGCTACATCGTTCAATGTCATCGTCATCATCATTTCAACCGAAAGATCTACACTACTGGCTGCCTTCATGCAACATTGAGGCGTATTGGTATAATAGTTTTCCGACTTTATGCACGACAGAAATATTACCACTAAGGATTTTGTTTTGACGAGTATTCATACGTAGCAACTATAAGCGCTATATTTTTTTTTTTTTTACTTTTAGAAAGTACTGGAGAACGTCTTACGACAATATTTCGTGTCTAGCTCTCTTTATCTTTCGCTCAAATTGAACCAGTTGAACTTGCAAGAAGTAAATATCTATCTAATATCTTATCTCTTCTTATCTTCACATGACATCACGCATTAATTCGTCATCTTCGTCTAGATATGCCCAGTAGGTATTAATAAGCCTTGTTTAAGTTATTTACTATCATTAAAACAAATCCTTTGAATAAAGAGATTTTACGTGATAAATACATTACGAAGTTTAACTACAGTTCAGTAGTGTAAAAACGGCATAAAATTGTCTGTGTGTTTAGACAAAAACTTGGTCTTTTTCGCCAACTGCGTTAGTGCCATTGGCCGCGACCTGATTTTATTACACTGTAATGAGAGGAATGAGACAGACAATCTTATATATCGCGCGATAGAGTCGCATGTCAGTTTACCTAGAGGCAATAACAAGTGCTTGAATCTAGCCCCTATCAGTTTCTTAGAACAGATTAGATATTATAAGCGGATATTTAACAGAAGTGTCCATGTTATATCAATTTCTGAAATAATATAACTACTATTCATGATGGTGTCATTATTATAATCAAACATAACATCTATTAATGTAGATTCTTCCAGTCTAATTTCACAAACGAATGATAATCGTTGTTTTAAGTTCATCTTACTCAGCACTTTAAAAAAAACTTATCATTTATTGAGCTTCAAGTAAAAACACAGTAAGTGTATGTAATATGGAGCTATATAGTATGAAGTAATGTTTTTCCTGAAGTTTTTTTGAGATATGCGATTCTTTCAAAGCAGCGACGCTATTGCTACACACCTCAAATGAACAATACAGATCATGTTTTTTTATTTTTTTTTTCTAACAAGTTCATACAGGCAAGTCTTATCGCCAAAGAGCGATCTTCCAAACGAACTTTGGGTAGCGGATTTTGAATTTACTCTCGTTTCTAACAGACAATTCGTGAGTTTCGTGACACCAGTGCGACCCAGTAAAGAGAATTAAAATTCACAATGCGCTGTATACTTTTTATTGTTCGTCATTCCGACTCCGATTCAATCTGTTTCAAAGGCTCCGGCTTAGGTAGGATTGTGTGCGGTGTTTGTTTACATCGATTGTTTTAAATGTTATCCGCTCCGTAATAGGTGCACATGCAGAGATAGTGACGTCATTTCACAAATATTATGCCTCCGCGAAAGTCAATCAAAACACTACATTCACGTAAGTAAATACAGATGAGCATCAAAAGTAACGGGTAATTTTAGTATTAGTTTTTTCTGCTACTTTTGTTGCTGACTGTATAAGTCAGTCAATGAAATCATTAGGATCTTTTGCTTACTGAAGAACAGTTGCGATACAGTATTTTGTTGGATATCCCAGTATAAATATCTTAGATCATTTAACAACTGGAGATGGCATACGAATACATTCCTCTCTGCCAAACTAATCGCGAAATCTCAGGTTAGTTTATAATTTAAATTGTGTCAGTGTGTGGGTGTTTTTTTGTTTGTCGGTGATTTCTTTTAATTTTCTTAAAAGACATTTAATTTAAATCTTTTCAGAACTTATTAATAATAATACATTTTATTTAATTAAAAATAATGAGCTTTTATGGGTGGGCAAAGCTCGTAGGTACCCCAACCTTACGGTTAGCCTATGAATGAGTACTTTTGTATGTTGTTACAGCCCGACAATTTTAAGAACTATATTCTTTACATCCTTACCTAATCCTACTACTTACTAATATTATAAATGCGAAAGTGTTTGTTGGTGTCTTTCTTTCACCTGATAATGAAGGAACGGATTGACGTCATTTTTGGCATATGATTAGAATAAAAGCTGGAAAGTGAGAGGCTCATTTTATCCCGCGAAAAAATTTAGTTCCCAAGATATAAACAAAATCGTACCGCATTAGCCACGCTGACGTAGCTGTATAATCGAAGAACACCCTAGTTACTAAATCGAAGACACACTTATCAATCTGTTCCTAAAAGCGGGAGTTTCTTAAGACCTTGTATAAGCAGGAATGTAATCATGTAGATTTTATCTCTGCATTCAGTTCATATGCACTTGGTTTGTTATTAAACGTTGTTTACAATACAACTAATTGATAACAGCCAAAGACGCGTATCGGAATGCAACTGTTCGATGCATTATGTTTTACAGTATTTGTGTATGTACATTATTATAGGACTAACGATTAACTAAGTCTGTTCCTGAGGTACGGGAGGGGTGACAAGTGACGTTTATGTGTATAGCGAGACAGGACACGTCATGTCACGCCACCTTGTCCCCACTCCCGTAGCGCTTCCATACCTCACGAACCGACTCAGTTCAGCGTTAGACTTGTAACTGAACGTTTCTGTGTGGCCCGATGGTTGATAGGTAGAGAATGCCTTAAGGCATTTAATCTGCCAATTCCACATTTATTTGTTCTGCGATAAAGATTTAATAAATGTAAAAAGGTGGCCTAAAAATGCTTGTAGGATCCTTAACAGACACAGACGAAAGGTTAACCTATGAATTTCTTCCACAGAGGGACCCAGCATCAAAACAGTGCGTACCCAAGAAGGGCGAGTACAATGTGTACTCAACATTCCAGTCTCACGAGCCCGAGTTCGACTACCTCAAGTCGCTGGAGATCGAGGAGAAGATCAATAAGATCCGGTGGCTGAAGAGGAAGAACCAGGCACATTTCCTTCTATCCACCAACGACAAGACTATCAAACTATGGAAGGTGAGATCAATCGATAGACGAAAATATAACTAAAGCCGGATACACACACACACACTGCGTCAGACAAATGTGAACGTAACTATACACAGTATGTATGAAACCGATACTGTTTTGACGCGTCACGACAACACGTCAAACAAATGTGTATCTGGCTTAAAAATCCAGCTTCCTACTCTTTTGTCGTCACCCTCCGCGGCTCTTACCGCAGACTACGACTCAGACAATAAGTATAATTCCTAATCTATCATTTGAACATGGTGTTTTAAGCCAGAATTTATAGCAGAAATCTTCCATTCCTTACCCACCTCTTATTTCCTCTACTGTCAAATTTAAAAATCCAGAAAAGAGATTTGCCACCTTTATCAGATAAGAAAGTTAGGGATTGGTTTCTGAGTTATATTATGATTGAAAACCTGTGCTGAGTTAGTTAAGCCAAATGACAATGACTAAAATTCGTATACGCCTTTCCTTTTTTATTGATCTCTCTAAACTGTCTTTGTTACGATTAATGTTTGTAAATTTTATTTCGTACGTTATTCCGGCTTCATCCAACCTTAATATGTGTCGCCAGATTTAAGAAGATTTCGTGGATGAATTAATTTCATACATTCTTCAGTCATTGTGGCAGCATCCCTGAGGCACGCTATCAAAATTAACCGACTTAAGCATAACTTATACACTATAATTACTCTTCATTGCACACCTCAAATACCACGCTTGTCTTTGTAAGTGGTTTAATATATCATAGCTTATATAACCTGATCGTCAGTAATTTAAATTGGGAACATTAAGTTTCACAAAGGTGTGCATTTTTTTTATTTTTTCCCGATAGTATACGTTATGTGAACTCAGAATCTACGAACAGTTTATTTTTACATTGTATTGTATTTATGATATCTTTTTTTAAACACCCGTCGTGACATTTGTACAGTTCCGTCGTATGAATACATTTTTACTTTGGTCTACACAAATTAGTACGAAAATTAAAAAAAAAACATGACATTGACAGCTAACTATTTAATTTTACTTACTAATCTATGTAGACCAAAGTAAAAATGTATTCATACGAGGGAACTGTACAAATGTCATGACGAGTGTTTAAAAAAAGATATCTAAAAAACAACACGATGTAAAAATAAACTGTTTGTAGATTCTGAGTTCACATAACGTATACTATCGGGAAAAATATAAAATGCACACCTCTGAGAAACTTAATGTTCCCAATTTCATATTCATTTTCATTTAGACAAACATTAAATACTAGCAGCTAGTGGTCGTCACAAAAAAAAATGTCAAATGACATATGTTTCGTCACAAAATTGACAGATAAACGTTATTTAAATATAAATCGAGTTCCACTTAAGCATACAAATTTGAGTGAAAATGCCCATATATAATATAACATATCTTCCAGGTATCGGAGCGCGACAAGCGCGTGACGGGGTACAACACGCGCGAGGAGAGCGGGCGCACGCGCGACCCTTCGCGCATCACACAGCTCCGCGTGCCCACCTGGCGCCCCGCCGAGCCCATGGTCGAGGCCTCCTCCCGGTGAGTGTCCACTGAGGAAGACAGGCGTTTCAGGGAGGTCAATAACACCTGGCGCCCCGCCGAGCCCATGGTCGAGGCCTCCTCCAGGTGAGTATCCACTGAGGAAGACAGGCGTTTCAGGGAGGACAAAAACACCTGGCGCCCCGCCGAGCCCATGGTCGAGGCCTCCTCCCGGTGAGTGTCCGCTGAAGAAGACAGGCGTTTCAGGGAGGTTAAAAACACCTGGCGCCCCGCCGAGCCCATGGTCGAGGCCTCCTCCCGGTGAGTGTCCGCTGAAGAAGACAGGCGTTTCAGGGAGGTTAAAAACACCTGGCGCCCCGCCGAGCCCATGGTCGAGGTCTCCTCCCGGTGAGTGCCTTGCCTACCGAGGAAGGACAGGCGTTTCAGGGTGGTCAAAAACAAAGTTCGCTCAACACACAGCTCACACCTGTTTGATACACATCGCAGAGTTTCACAGCATACTCGCCAGATGTCAACGATGACATGACGAGTTACAGAGAGGTATAGAATGAAGACTTGCTGCACCGTTCCCAAGTTAATGTTGGCCTATACAAAGAGGCACTTTCCTAGCATACTCGTATATACATTGTAACAGTTATTTGTTATGCAAGGCTGGAAATATAGATTTCTGAGCGTAACGAGGATTTCATGGTACGAGAAAGCCAAATAATTTTGCAGCCGTGCGAAACACCCAACTTTTCACTAATGTGAGATATAAGAAAAACTGTGACATTAGAAAAAACAGAAAGAAAGAAAAGTCGTTTATTCCATAAAGCACACAGAACAAGACTTCGCTGGCAACAAGTGTGATATATACATCGTACCTATATAGTACACAAGAGTGAAAGTGCCTTCAAAGAGTCCAGCAATGTGTGCGATAAAGAAGAGGCTTTGATTCAGCATGGTGTTGCAATTATTAAATTATAACACACCGATTACTTATTCATTTAAAACTAGTGATAATGAATCTACGAAACACACTGATAACAAAATCCATACTAATATTATAAATGCGAAAGTGTGTCTGTCTGTCTGTCTGTCTGTCTGTCTGTGTCTGTCTGTCTGTCTGTCTGTTACCTCTTCACGCTTAAACCGCTGAACCGATTTGGATGAAATTTGGTATGGAGATAGTCTGAGTCCTGGGGAAGGACATAGGCTACTTTTTATCCCGGAAAAATACGCTTATCCGCGATAAACGAATTTAAGGCGGACGAAGTCGCGGGCAGAAGCTAGTAAACATATAAAATATGTATGTAAATGCCTTTTCCACGCTAGCGGATAAAATGGACTTTTCCACGCATATTGGCGCTATAAAGGGTTTTTTCAGAGCTAGTGAGGAAGATAATTTATTCTGACTACTGTAAAACACTCCATTTAAAGGTTATGTTTTAATGCATTTTTTGTAATTAATGTGTTACATATTTTTGCTTATCTAAAGAGACGATTTTGATTTTTGTGTTATAATACCCATTCATAAAACGAACGAAACGCCTATTAAGAATCAGGGGGTATTCCTATCTCCGTATAATTGCCTCATTGCTGTTATCAAGTTTTTTATGAGTGATTTAATAACATTTCGAGTGCCGATAACGGTTGGCGTGCAGAAACGTTTCATTAATTTATATCAGTCGTAATCTGGTGCAAATAATTCGTATATTCAATTGTTAGTTTTTATGTTAGTCATTAAATGCGACGATAACGTCATCATTGTGACGTTACTTGTGTATTTAAGGACGCGGTGTCAATGGAACGTGATAAAGATATTACATAAGGCTTATCTTTTTTTAAGGGTTTTTTAGACGGGCTGCATTTCACCCGCTTGCAGGCTGCAAAAGTGCGGTTTGAATGTAGTTTTTTTTACAGTTGACCTAACTGCATCGAAGCTGCAAACCAACTGCCCCCGCCTTTTATGTCATACCTGACTACCTGATACAAACAAAGTGTTGTTGTTTTTCCCTTCATGAATGTATTATGATTATTATGAAACATTTTTAACTTGATTTTTTTAAAGCATCTACCTAAAGCATACCTTTAATTTTACATTTACAAGCTTTTATTTAACTTGCAATGTAGGTATGTTTGTTGTGTAGTTCTGTTCACACTGCAATAGTATCGAGCTGATCTGATGATGGAGCAAAGAGGGGGTCATAGGAACTCTGTAATAAAATAAAGCAATTAATTCTACCGAGTTTGGGTTCTTTAGAATCGTCTCGGTGAGTACTTGATGAATGTTCAAGGAAAAGTACAACCGGCAAGAAAAGCTTGTCACATAAAATATTTATTATTACGATTATGCTCATCACACAAACGTTTGCCCTGGCCGGGATTCGAACCCGGGGCCGCCAGCTTCGTAGGCCGTTGTGCCACCCACTGAGCCAAACGTGTCGTCGGGGAAGGTATTGTGTGATCATATATTTGGCAGAAATTAATAGGGAATATGCATAATCTTTTCTTTTTGCTTTATTAAAATCTCATTCATGTAACAAACAGTGAAGACAAATAATTTTTCGAATAACTATAAAAATAACCAAGATATAAGCTATCAAACATTTCATTCTATCTTTTTCTAGCAAAACAGAATTTAATATGGAGTTTACATGACCGTCGTAGACTGTGACGTAACTATGTCGGACCTCTCTGTCAAATCGCTGTCTAATTAGTCGTTTAAAATGCCTATATCATGCGTATTTCTTGGTCGATTTTAATTTAAATTTTTGGAATAGTTTTTACGGTATTATGATACTTTGTTAAGAAAAGCGATGAAAAAATTTCATGCATGTTCCCTATTGTTGCTATCGAGTGTATTAGATGTTAGCAATAATTTGAATTACGTCCTAAAACAAGTTTTTTTGTGTTACAGGCGGATATTCGCAAACGCGCACACGTACCACATAAACTCGATCTCGCTCAACTCTGACCAGGAGACCTACCTGTCGGCAGACGACCTCCGCATCAACTTGTGGCACCTCGAGATCACCGACCAGAGCTTCAACATCGTGGACATCAAGCCCGCCAACATGGAGGAGCTCACAGAGGTAACAGCTACACACGAGACTAATGACAAACTTGCGTACATACATATTATCTATATACTTGGGTAGTACGACAAAATACTCCGTTATCATGACACTAGCAACGCAACTTTGCTTATAACCATTAAGTGTAGTAAACGCAAAAAAACAATCTTTGTTTTCGCCTAGAATTACTACTTGCTTGTTTAATATCATTGTGCCAGTGGATAAAATTGTGCAAGCTATCTCTATTGCATGTATACGCTGATACAGAATATGTAATGTTGGAGCGTAAGCAGTGGAATTACGAAGTTGTTAAAGAATTAAATAAACCGGATAAAACAATTATTTCATATTATTTGACTTTTTGTATATAGATAGCAACACACCGATGACAAAACATAAAATATTTCCAAAAACAGAACACCGCTGTCATATTATCGAAAAAACAAGAAGGTTGCACCTCAACAGACGCCTAGCTCAGAAATTCAAATTGAGCTAAATTTGACAAGACCTTGTGGAATAGTAGTCATTTATTGATTATCCGAGAACAAACAAAGTAGACTTGTGTGGTTATAGATCAAATGTATAGTTATTAATGTTTATTCATTGTCTGTTCCAGGTGATCACAGCGGCAGAGTTTCATCCGACTGAATGCAATCTCTTTGTATATTCTAGTAGTAAGGGTAAGTAGCTAACAAAAGTTTTTAAATGTTAATCTTTGCAACACTTATATTGCTGTTAATTTAATTAGTAGTAACCGGCCTACAAAATAGCGAGCGGTTGAGGGTTCAATCAAATGCAAGCTTTAGTTGTTTTTGAAGCAAAATCATGTGCTCTGATTGGTGGATTTTGACTTCAAATTAGCTAAAGCGATAATGCGTTTTCAAACTACATATATCAATGACCTCGTCCAGTCTGTGTTTATGAATCTTATCAGCATGACTATAATATTTGTTATCGTTAGTAGTATAAATAAATAAAAAGAACTTAAAAGCGTTGTGGCGTAACTTTTTGATTTTAAATATCGAATTGAGACTCGGTCGACTCTTGAAAAATTGATAGACACACTTTTTCCTCTTTCATATTTTTGTCTGGGACTGTAACAGATAAGACAGGGCCTGATGTTTATGTTCATGCTCAATATGTTTGCAGGTACAATAAGGCTGTGCGACATGCGCGCTGCGGCGCTGTGCGACCGACACGCCAAGCTGTTCGAGGAACCGGAAGACCCGCACGCGCGCTCCTTCTTCTCCGAGATCATCTCCTCCATCTCCGACGTCAAGCTCAGCAACTCTGGCCGGTGAGTACTCAACTTCTTCTAGATCGCTCCCTGTGTACTGAAGATGACTCTTGACCGCCATAGGCTACGTTCAGTCATGATGAAGTGACCCTTAACTCCATGACTGTCCATTTAATTAAGTATTCCATTTATTCATATATCATTGTAATTCTAGCCTACGTTCTAAGCAGTATCAAATAATAGTCTTAAATAAACATATTAAGCAAATTATCTTTTTTACAATAAATCTAACGCATTTACACTAGAAATACACATTTTAGAATATCTCACGTGAGATTGGGAGACGGGGTTGAGTCAAATCTCACGAAATCTCAACACTGTATTAGAAAATCGTCAAAACGCCTCACGTTATTTATGATCGCCTCCCTTAAATATAACTTTGTTCCATGCTGTTTCTATGTGTGGATACTTGATTCCATTACCTTTATCTTCAAATATTCTGACATTTTTCTATTTTGTTTCAGATATATGATGTCAAGAGATTATTTAGGTTTAAAAGTATGGGATCTTAGAATGGAAACGAAACCAGTAGAAACATATCCAGTAAGTATTATTTACTTGTAAAACCTCCATAATAACATCTACTAATTGTTACACCTACATTCAAAATTTAGAGACCTTTGATAATGACACCCGGTGACAAGACACACCGCTATACACTCACCTGTTTATTTTTTCTTTATTCTATTTTAAGACACGTTTGGCTCAGTGGGTTATCAGAACTCCTCAAGGAAGCCCTCTACCAATTTTGAAAACTACACGAATTATTTCCGCTGATTGTCTTAAGAGGATATACTAGCAAAAGGCCTTTTGGAAATTAGGTATTTTTAAAAACTATTGCTATCGCATCTCCGCAAATACCCCGTGTTATAGTGCAAAAGAGACAACTGCAGCTCGGAACGATCTGACCTACAAAAAATTGGCGAAAACAGGATTTCGTAGTACCCTATTTCCTCTTCCAAAACTGGACTAATTTTAGTTTTTCTTTCACATATATTATAACGAGGCCTTCGGCTATGCTTGTATGTTTTCTGTTTTTCTTTTATATTCTTTAAATTGTTTTACTGAACGTGTGCTTATGGCGGCGGTTGGTGTCATTTATTGCAGTTTTAGAGGGCCTCTAATTCTTAAAATAAACAAATTATTAAGAAAAAGAAAACATAGGGGAATGGCACAGGTAAGTATAGATTATATTTATAAAAAAAAATGCTCTAATTCATTTATTCAGGGAGGAAACGGGGGATTACGTTTCTATGGAGGCACGGCCACTAGTATATATCCTTTTAATTGATGCAAATTTTCGTTGGCTAGCTGGCAATCTTTATTGTAATGAAATTAAACATAGATGTTGTATTTATAGGTGCATGAGTACTTGCGGTCGAAGCTGTGCTCGCTGTACGAGAACGACTGCATCTTCGACAAGTTCGAGTGCTGCTGGAGCGGCGACGACCAGCGGCTCATGACGGGCTCCTACAACGGATTCTTCAGGTGAACATGCAATACTATTTAATCCTTCCAACAGTACATTGAGATCCATCATCCATCGGTCCATACGGCACGATTTTCGTCTACTAACCTTATAAAAGAGACGATAGAGCGGAACAAGGGCTACAAAGTGTATGCAAAGCACCTGTCTATTGGGCAAAGCCAGCTGAAGACAAGACGGCAGTGTAGTGTCAACGAAGCCAGAGGTGTTGAGAGAGATCGAGAGGTGCTATGGGCAGTTATATACCTCGGCTGCCAAACCTGCTCATAACTTTGCCAAAGACCCGAGAGCCAAGCTTACCCGACGCTATACCGAAGATATCTCGGATATATCAGCCTGTACGATATTAGAATGGCCCTAATACGGCTCAAGAATAACAAGGGCCAGGTGATGACGGGATCACTTCAGAGCTTTTAAAAGCGGGTGGAACACCGGTACTTAAAGTCCTTCAGAAGCTCTTTAATACAGTAGTGCTCGATGGAATCACGCTGGAGGCATGGAACTGGTGGTGTTATTTTTCAAGAAAGGTGATAAAACGCTGTTCAAAAATCATAGACCCATCTCGCTTCTAAGCCATATATACAAGCTGTTTTCCAGGGTCATGGCGAATCGGCTCTCAAGCAGATTAGATAATTATGAAACCAGGCTAAGGCTATACCCCTGACTCCTAACAATTCTAGTTTCCGAAATAGAATAGACACTGACACAGTATCGAAAGTTTTACCCAGGTCCAGAAAAAATCCAGTACAGGAATATCCCTTATCAAAGTGGGAGCTAACCAGGTTAACGAAAAGAGAGACTGCTACTTCTGCAGACTTTCTTCGTCGAAAACCGAACTGCCTCTGTTAACAAGCCCCCTGATTCCAGGTATTCGATAACTCTTTTATTTACGACGGAAAATTGGTCAGTAATTGTTAACGCCATCCTTGGCCCCAGATTTGTGCCCTGCGACCTGCGTCGCCGTTTTCCAGGTCGAAACTAAGATAACAGATGATAGTGAGAGGTTTGGAAGGTTTGGAAATGTGGGGTTCCATCCATACCTGGGGCGCTGTCCGCTTTAAGAACATTATTCTTTCGATTTTTTCAATAGTAGTGGGGACCATGAAGAACGATTTAGGTGGAGAGACTGGAACATGCACTGTTGATGCCAGATAATCTTTGGTTTTTCCTGGTTGAGCAAGTGTCGGTCCTACTGTCGAGAAATAATCGTTTTCGTAACGTAGAGAGATCTACCAATATTGGCATATTTAAGCAGGAACTCCTTTAACTCCTTTATTTTGTGGCACTTGCATTATATTTCTTATTGTCGACCATAGCGTTTTAGTATTTTGATTATTTTCAGAGATTTGTTTACGATCATATTCGGTTTTAGCTTTGCGGGATAATCGTGATGAAGATGTTTCCATATCGAGTGAATATCAATTTTGCGTTTAAATCGTTCGGATTTTTGCGGCTTATGGTGTGCAGTCGATCCTTATGCTTGAATCACCTTCTTAGCCCGGGAGTAATCCAGGGCTCGAGGTTAAATTTAGAGCCGCTTGCGGCCTTTTTGGTTGTATTCTTGTGTATTATAATAGATATAATTTCAGTAAAAGCATCTGCGGTTTCAGTGGATGATACTTTGTGCTATGGATCTTTAGCCCATCACGTAAAGTCACATCAGTTCTTTGATTCGGGGTCGTTAACGTTCAACGAGAGTCACTTGGGAGCGACGTGATCTTTTGCGAGGGATCGAGTGGAAAGCTTCATACGCCGTGCCGTAATATTAGGGACTCGTTTCTGGTCTCGCGTCATCGAGGATCGTAACGCCAAACTAAATATAAATATCAGGGCAATCTTACTCAAGTCGACTTAGTCCCAAACTAAACTAAGCTTGTGCCATGGGTCGGTACCCATAGCTCAAACTTTGCTTAGTTTGGAGACGATATACAGAATATACAGATAAATGATAATACTTAAATACATAGAAAAAATTCAAGACCCTAGATCAAACATCGTGCTCGTCACGCGCTTACCCTGACCTCGGTATTAAGGGCCTACTTCGCCATTTGTAAATCACGCCCCAAACGCGGAGCCAGCCAATAAGCGTGATTTGTAATAAGGGACGCATTTATTGCTCGCGCGCATTAAAGAAAGAGAAAGTTAATACACTACATGCTTGGGGTTTTTTGGCGTAAGCGCCAGATGTAAAAGTACCATGAAATCGAAGATATTATTATGTTTTGTTAACATTTAAGTTAATCACTTAAAAGATAAAGGGCGGAATGATATTTTAACATAATTTAGCCGTTTATCAATGTGTCGTTTGTACAAACTAGACAAAAAACGGGAAATGAAGACGCGTTTACGGATAACTTTTCTATCGAAGAAATTTTCATTAAGTATGTTTTCGCGTTAATCACTGAATAGGTTATATAGTCAAGAGACACATAACTGAAAACCAGCCTGTTTTATATACTAGTTTAGACAAAAAATGCGCTACAAAATAGCTTAAATTTTCGATGCATCCCCTTAACGTGTGGCTTGTGACTCGGCAGGGTGTTTGAGCGAGCGGTGGGCGGAGCGCGGCGCGGCGAGCTGACGCTGGAGGCGTCGCGCGACGCCGCCGCGCGTCCCCGCCAGCCGCTGCGGCCGCGCCGCGTCGCCACCACCGCCAAGAGGAAGAAGGTAACGGCCATACTAGTTTGTCATAACTCTATACTTTGTTCTATAAGAGCAGGCCTTTGGCCTCCATAAATGTCGTTTTTAAAAAGTGCTCCATACTCAATAAAAAAAGTTGTAGAGCCACTGTATTAGACGTTAAAAAAATAACCAAAAAAATCATTTGATTCGGATTATTCGGCGGTACGACATCACTTGTACCAAAAGTCATACGGTTAAGTTCCTAAAGGGACGGAGTATAATGTCACCTACGATCTAGTGTCTCCTAAATGAATACGAACGAAGAGTAATTCTTCAGATTCGATATCCAATCCATCTTTCAAATTTCTTATCACACTTAGGCAATTGGAAACAGAAACTACTTTTAATATCTGCATCTTCAAATAATCACAAAAGGATAAATAGTGTCCGCCATCTTGAAATCCATAATGAATACCATTTTTCAAACTTGCTCACTCAAAATCTTTGAAAAAGCCACACAACGACTTCATTGAAGAAATTGATGGTCAGTACTCTGCTCTTTCACTGAGATTTACAAGTAACATTAAATACACCGTTTTTTTTCACAAGTTTTTATTTCACTTGCAATGTATGTTTGTTCGAGTGAAATTTGACCTATTTCTCGCTTTCCGATTGAGCTATGTAACTTCGGTGACTCTAATTTTACCAGGTGGTACCTACTTCCCGTCAATTTGAAGAACTTTTCCTTTGGGTAGACCATGGAAAAGTTGTTCGTATGACCAACTTGATGACCATTCACCGTTCTAATTTCTCATTATTACTTACAGGACGAAATCAGCGTAGACTGCCTTGACTTCAACAAGAAAATCCTCCACACCGCGTGGCACCCCCACGAGAGCATCATAGCGGTCGCCGCCACCAACAACCTCTTCATATTCCAGGACAAATTCTAGCCCCGTCGGCCGCTCGAGGTCTACGGACGGAACGAACCCTTAGAGGTACACATTACACTATACTTGAGGGAAGCGGGCCGGGCGAGGCCGTTGATACGTCCCAACACCTACGGAAGGCTTCTGAGGCAGTCACACGGAATGCATGAACGGAAAAGACACATGGGTTGCTTTGGACGGAGGAATTCAAAAATTCAAAGACCAAGGATCTCATGCGAAAGCTTGAGATTTCAACGAGCGTCAAACCCGAGAAGTATCGCTTGGATAGTCCTGAAATCAGAAAATTCACACATTCGTTCGTACCAGGATACCATAAATAGTCTGTACTTTTTAAAACTTTCCGAGAAGTTTGAAGTTGTAGAGTGATCCATTTGATAGTGTTATGAAGAGAACAAAATACCGCTTAGCACACGTTCTGTGTATGTAGTGTACAGTCTGTGACATTCAAAGTGCAAATAGCAATACATCTTTATTTTCTAGACAGGCTCAGTTCCTTCCACGATTACGATGTGCAGTCACCAGCATGAATATCGGCCGCAACAAAGCGCGCATAAATTTCCGACACGACCCTATTTCTAGAGACGTAAGGACGTGTCGGGTATTTTCGCCCGCATTGTTATGGCAGATATTGATACTGGTGGCTGTACAGCTACATCCTATGGCCTCGATGAGGATGTTAGGTATGGATTGACGTGCATTGTCCATGAACGTTCACTTTTGAGCGCCGCAATGGTTTAGTTCACACCAGGTTAATTCGATAATGATAATTATGTACGCGCTTTCGTTATAGCCAAAAGAGTGAGCCTTCTGTACTTGTGCTATCGTACAGTCAAGAGTAAAGATAAAGAAACACCACAAAATCTCATAAAATAACCAAACCTTATTAATATGACAGTAGAGTTGCTGTGTACATATTTTTTAAACTTTTGGTTTAAAATCTTGGCCCTTTATTCTAAGGGCTTAAAGATGTGTGATGATATATTTGTTACTTTGAATGTTACAAGACTTTTTAGAAGGCATTTTAAGAAGGAAAAACGTATCAATATGCTCAGTCCAATCGTTCCCCAGCATTGTCTGAATCAGATCTTGTATAACCAGTAAAGATGCATTATCCCGTTGTCAATGGGGCATGGGGTCTTCCAAGTTCGATGTTAATTCGTGCTATCCCTCTCGCTCGTCTGTTGAACAATATTTGAGTGAGGGGGAAGCATGATCGAGCATAGGCCCAAGTCTTATTGGAAAGGCACTTACGTTAGAACTCTGTAGTGGTAGCTATCAATTCAGTATTGTGATGGTCATGTTTGTCTACTATCTCTTTTTGCGTGCACGTGTGTGAAAGAGACAGTGAACTCGACCATCTGTTGTTATAACGAGTTGTAGTCGAAGGTTGTGGTTTTTGAGGGTACTGATTTAGAATAAAAGATGTTTTTAGTGTCGATGCTGTCCTGTTGCTTAGCAACGAAGTAGACTATATCAAACCATTGCATAATTAATCTGGAATACACTTAAATGTTCATAAAGTTCGCTAAAGTTACAGAATATCGCTATTCAAATATTAACGATGGACTTTGAAATTAGACACTCAAATCAAGCAAATAAAATTGGAGCCGCCTATTATTTACGGGGAGCATGCACGGGATAATCGCTTACACAAATGACATTCCTTTATGAAGTCATCGGCAATGGTGCCTATTAAGTAAGAAAATATTTGACTCGACTACAGATGAAAAGAAAAAAATATATATATTCAGATAGGCGCTTAAATTAGGCCACTATGACTCAAACTTTTTATTGTACAGTCAGCGTCAAATAGGTAGCATGCAAAGTGCCAAAAATATCGCAACACATCTTTATTCTTACGGACATAAAGATGTGTGACGGTATATTTGGTGACTATTTGACGCTGACTGTAGACATTACAACATAGTACAAAAATACATATATGCACCCAGTAAGGGCACAGAAATTTCCTTAATTTTACTTAACACTGGCATTACATTAACACTATATAATTACACCATAATTCATTTAGGAATTCATGTAATGTATAGTAACAGACATGTTGTAAAGTATCAGTCAGTCATCCGAACCACCTATATGTCAAAGCAGCGGTTGTTGACGGACGATATAATTTCAGTGCCATGTGCCGTGTCTATCTTTCATCTAAGGCCTACTACTTAAATATGCGTTACTCGTGTACCCCCTTTGAATCGTTTTTGCCACAAAACTAGTCACTGCTTTAAGCATTTGCTTCAATGATTTGACAGCTACCACTGCAGTATTGTTAATAAATATACTGGCACATTGTATAGTTGACACAGACGTTATATCACGAAATATAAAACCCCTTTCATATTCGTTATCACTCACACATATACAGTACTATACTTAGGCCAAAACCAATTGAACGTTAGTCATAAATAATAAGTCGCACCACTCGCTTGCACTTGCAGTTTCTTCTTAAGTGCGAGCGAGAAGGCCGACTTCATGTTTATGACTTCTAACGTTTAGTTGATTTTGGCACTGTGGCCTGTTTCTCAAAAGCTTGAAACAAATATTACAAGTGGAAGTCTCTTTAAATTCATATTGTTGGAAAGAGATTTCAAAAGAAACTGGCCACCGGCATATCACATCTGCGACTTGCGACTCTGCCACGTGACAAATATAAACTATTCTTTCCATTCAGTACGTTGTGGGAAAGTACAACGCTTGCAAGTATGCGAGTAGCTATCAACCATTTTCTAGCTCAAGAAAAGTATGATGAATGTAGATCCCGTGTCCGTGAAAGAGGTGCATATATTAATAGTTGATCGTTGACTGTTCACACTGCTGGCGATCAACTATTAATTCACATTTTTGCTGACACTTCAACATTGTACTGTTCTTGAGAGACAAAAAAGGTTGATAGTCGCTTCTCATCGGCCGTGGGACAGTTTCCATCTGTCCATCCGTCTAAATAGGAGGTTTTTAAGTTGTAATACCGAATACTTCAGGTTTGACCTCGTAAGGCCCAACGGCCTAAAACTATGATTTGTTAGTCATTTGAAACATTGTTTAAATGACTGGAGTTTTAATTTAAAAAAGCATGAAAGGTGCCTCGGGCTTTACGTGGCTCTTGGGGATTGATTTTAAACAACTTATTTACCTGTCTTTCGGATTTCTTCCTCCAAAGTGAAAAGTTGTTGAAAGACTTAAGTATACCAGTGACTGTGCACTATACAATGTACCAGCACTAGATAGTTAGGATCTAAGTCCGTTAATTAAACTCTGATATAATTTATACGCTTGTAATAACTTAAGGTTCTAAGCGATTAATTAAGTATTTATTGTTTAATGAAACCATAAGGTGATTGACCTTAACCGAGTTTAAATGAGATTAGTTAGGTTTATCGAATAACGATACTTTTCGCTTGGATTGTATGGGAACTGATAGTTTCATATTTGGGTTTAGGAGTACCATGAAAAACAGTATACACAAATACCTACTTACATTTTGATGCCTTTAAAATAAATCAGAATTCCCAATATTTTAACCTCGAGACATGAACTACTGAATATAAATTTCCAAAGACTCTCTTAACGAACTGTGCAATTTTCTATGTATACATTGGCGACCTTAACCAGATCTTCAGTCCATCTTGCAGAGAAACGACTCATTTTCATAGCTTGTGGCACGAAAAGTCGAGCCTAGTATAAAAAAAGAAATACAAAAATAAAAATGATCTCTAAAACAGCTTGCATACATTTCAAGCGACAAAATGTAGTTTTAATCCGGTATGGCAGTGCAAGAAAAGCCTTATAATAATAGAATGCAATTTTACATGTAAAGTTTCACGCATTTTTTATCGCACATAAGTTGGGTACCGCCATCATTGCATTGCTATGTCGAATTAAACTTAAGATAGCATTGACGTGATTTCTGAATACGTCAGTTCCGCATTGAGACTTCCATTACAAAAGTATCACAGTAAAATATGTATATCAACTTTTTACGTTTAGATTTCCAAATGATTAATAAAACCTGCGAGAATCTAGTGAACAGATAATGTTATTATGACAGGCCTAAAGGGACGTACCTATCTGCAGTATAAACTTCTAATTACGCCACGTGACTCGTGCTGCATATATTACCTGTCTCTTTCTATTCCGTACGATGTGAGAATGGCGGGTGATATGTCACGACAGGCGATGCGTTTAATTATGCTAGCCCTACAGGATACATATCCCTATGAGATAACAACAGATTAAGATCACATTGTAACAGATAGTACGATACTTTGGCCTGTTAGTCCAAACTGAATTATGCCATTGCTAAATTTACCATTGAGCAAACCACATGAGATTCAAATTCATTATTTTAATGCGACTACAAATATATGTTTGCTGAACTCTTAGCACAACAATGAAACGCGAGAAAATAACATGAGATACTTAAATCTAAAACAGTAATGGTAAACAAAAGGCGGCCTTATCGCTCAGCGATCTCTTCCAGACAACCTTGAGACAAGTAGTAGAAATGACACAAAGGAAACAACCAATGAGTAATTAGTTCTCGGCCGCAAGGAGCAACTCAAACGATAGGCCTACAACCATGCTGGTAATGTGTCGATACCATCTCACATAAGGCGTTCAGTCAAGGACCATTATAACAAGAGGACTGACAATTAAAGAGATATTCTCGCAAAGAGATATTCTGCCAAAAAACTATATGGCGCTTTAAAACTAAACATTTAACGATGCTATTGTTCTAAGAAACATATTTCAGTAACAATTACTTCGAAAACGGCCAATAATAAATAAATCGTAACATTAAAATACTGTAATATTTTCTTCTGTTTCCGCGATTATTACTCATTGAAATAAATCACCACCCGTCCACCCGTGACCATGGAAAGCTGGAAAGCTTCCGAAACGTCGGGAACTAAAATGAGATAATATACGCGATATAATCCGTTAAATTGTTTTATTTCAATTAAAATACTGTGTCACGCTTGCAAAGTTGAAAAATCGTAAATAATAATAATTATTCATAGATGACGTTGTATCGTGAAACGGCTTTTTGTACGGAGGTTGTCAGTCCTCTTGTTTTAATGGTTCTTGGAATATATATACAAAAACAAATTGGTAGTTTACCTACACATACGTAACACTTATGCCTACATTATGCCGGTCTTTCCTACGGGCTCGTGCCTTAGTGTGCGTAAAGTTTTTTTGTTAATCGTTTTTTTTATTTATTATTGTACTTTTTAAAAATATTTGTGATCGTTTTTACTTATGAAGTCGCTTAGGCATAGTGAGGTTGGCGAGATGTGATAATGTTAATCATATCTTAAGAAACTGTAAGTTGTAACGCAACTTTTTTGTTTGTAGTAAGAAAGCTGCGAAATGTCTTTGAGTTAACAAGTCCACAATGCTTGTGGGATGTTTCCGCAAACGGAAAAATTTCCATTGCAGCGGAAGCTTGAACATTTTCGAAAATGTAAATATAGTGAACGAATGGAGGCCTGAATAATATAAATATAGTATATTTTGTCACAACACGTATGTTAATGTACAGAGTTATATATATTTGTACTTAAATTGTGTAAAGCTTCTCTGAAATTATGTTTGAAAAATATTTGTGATGAATTTGATTTTTGTAAACCTTTTTTCTGGGTCCGCTCGACTCGGCCTGTGAGCCAGGAACTAAGCCTGTTGTTTCTGTAAAAATGTTTGCTTATCTCACTTTCGGACACTTCCACATTGGGGTCGTTATATAAAATCTCCATAACATTTTTTTTTATGTTGATCGATTGTATAGGATGTGTTAAGTTTTAGTTTTTTTTTCCTAATGTAAGGGGCCCAGTCAATTCCTAAGTAAAGATAGTTTTAGTCTCACAATGCTGTTCGCTACATAGCCATGGCTCGATAGATGTAAGAAAAAAAAAGAATTTGTGATAATTATCAAAAAAAAGCTAACCGCAGCTATGTTTAAACATTGCTTCAACAAATAGGAATTGACTCAGTCCCGCGATATCAATGTAATATACTGTGAGTTTTGTAGTGTACAAGCAAAGACATCGTGTATAGTTGTGCGAGTGAGCGTGTGAGAGGCGAAGAGTGTCCGGCTAGTATAAGTCTAGTTAATAGTTAGGCAAAAACTGTGAAAGCGCAGACAGAGAAATCAGTTTTTTTTCCTGCATCGAGGGATCAACGGAGGTTCGCTTGTGAAATGTGATAAAATCGCAGTAAGCGGTGCAACTCGGTTAGTTTAAGTTTGCACCTCGTTTGTATGTGTCGCCTTTAACTCTAGGTGCATACTTAACTAGGCCGGGTAGATTACTTGGTTAAATTAAGACTGCACCTCGTTTGTATGCGTAAAAAACCAGGTGCATATTTGACCCAGCCGTCTTGTTTACTTCGTTAAATTAAGGTTACACCTCGATTGTATACACCATACTAGGCATCAGGTGCAGACTAACTAGGCCGGGTAGTCGACAAGGCTAAATTAAGTTTGCAACTCATTTCTATGGGTGTCTACTTAACCCGACTAGGTAACAATTTAAGTTTGTACTTAGTTTGTATAGGTGTTCATAGATACAAGGTGCATTCTTAACCCGACCAAGTAGTAGTTGTAAAAATTGCGGTGGGACCTCGAATGCGGTCGTTGACAACGAATTGGCGCCCGTGGACGCGCCGAGCCGACGTTGGGTCAAATGTTTGTAACACAAACTATATAGTTGGGCAAAAATTTGCCAATCTATCTATGTCTATTTGGATAAAGATTTGTTGGTTTTAAACGCTACAGGCATTTTTATTACTAACTGAAAATCTGTGGAACTACTCCAGTTAAACTTTGTCCAAAAAAAGTGGAAATTGGACTGAGAAGCCGAAAGTTTACGAAACATGTTACTGAGAAGCGTCAGGCTACCCATACTACAAGATTTTCATAATAAGACTAGTATTCACAAATGTTTGACCTACGCTAAGCTAGAAACTTAAAAATTATACCAGTTGCAATGAAAATATTATTCTGAGTGTACTAAATGTATGAGCTTGTCCTACTTTGCGAAGATTATACACAAATATCCGTCTAAGTATTAATGCTGAAGGACTTGACAATGTTGTAATGTTAAAAAAACTCATAAAACCTCAGTATGTCTATTGGGAGCTACTATCACACCTATAAATAATTTATCTTAAATTCTGCTGTTCTAGATCGGATCTAAATGGGGCACCCATTGAAATTTACAACTGTTTAACTTCCCGAAGCTCCGTCAAATATAATAGTTTTCAAACTAGTCAAAATATCAAAATATATGCTTCCTTTTTTAGATTTTAGTAAGTTGTCATTTTTACTTACCATTTGCTAAATCCTACCGTTCCTAAGTGTCCCAAAATATAATATTTTTTTATATTACCATTCCGTTACCATACGAGGTTCAGGTGCAGTTTTTAATTTTAATGGCTACTGTCCAACGGTACAATTTTGCCAGCGTCAAGGTTTTAAGCCAAGGTACGGTTGTATATTTATAATATTGAAATAATGATTTATTCAACACCGATTCGTGGGCACCCTTCTAAGATAGAAGACAAGTATCACCATACAAGGTTATAAACCTGCTAAAAGCTGTACGTTCCAATGATTGACAGCTTTAATTTCAATAACTGACACCCTGTTTGTCACCTCTGTTGCTACGAATTAAGGTTGAAGGGCCAACTTTTGGTGCATCTTATGGAAACAGTAACATAATGGAATGTAAAAAATTGGGATTTTTTTAATAGCGCACTTAATTATAAGTAAAAACAATATTTAAAATCTAAAAAAGTTTTAGCGTTTTTTCTGCGTTTATTTTTTGTCATTGTAGTCTATGAAATGATATTCAGAATTTTTTATGAAACCGAAAGAGCCGCGAGGCTGTCAGTATGATCGAAGTCGACACGGCTTATCCTTCCATTGTGATTTTGAGACAATGACGAATGAACCGCATGGTTAAAACGCTTGGAGATTCGCCCGGGTACAGTTCGACACATATGTTGGTTTGTTAGTTATTCCCAATAGACGTAGTGACTGATGTCTTGATTGATAGACTGTCAAATAATGTGCCATGCTGCAGGCGCGGCCGCGTCCACCGGATGTGTTGTTGTTGAATCCAAAATATTTCCTATAATATAAATTTTTATATCTGACTTGTGTTTTATTTATACACTATACCGAAACAAATAATACTCTTCCTCATGTGGCATGACCAAACAAAGTTACTCATCACAAAAAAACGAGACTTGATCACGTATAACGAATATAAAGATTACTTACAATAAGGGAACATAATTATATCGTCTCACTACTTTGACATATACTTAAATTTTACTGAGAAACGACGTAAGTGCAAAAGAGCATACTAAGTATAGCTTAACAAGTTCTTTCGTGACACTCCCATGGTTTGCGGGTGACGGGAGGAAAGACAGCGGGGGCGAGTATGAAGAGTGCGCGCGACAGGATCATCGTATTCATATATCCATACTAATATTATAAATGCGAAAGTTTGTCTGTCTATTACCTCTTCACACTTAAACGGCTGAACCGATTTGGATGAAATTTGGTATGGAGATAGTTTTGAGTCCAGGGGAAGGACATAGGCTACTTTTTATCCCGGAAAAATACCCTTATCCGAGATAAACGACTTTAGGCGGACGAAGTCGCGGGCAGAAGCTAGTAGGTCCATATACACTTAATGCATTTTTACTTGAAGTAAAATGTGATACGTTTTTTATACAAAACAGTGGCGATACCCTTTGAGGCCATAGACGCAATGCGGCGTGTGAAACGTCGGAGATTTATTTACCAATACAAAGTAATTTAATTAGACTACAAAATCTATCCGAAGGCGGTTTTGTGAGGACCAATTGATTGATCTAGGATTTAAATAACAAAATGCAGATGCAACGATTGACAATATTTCAAATTTTTAACTCCTTTATTTTATGAGTTGGTTAGAAAATAAGTGAAATTTTAAGGTACCCGTATTTTTTCTTTTTCGTAATAACTCATGTTTTCATACAAAAATAGCAGTTTGAAAAGTAGCTCGTTCTAAAAGGGCGTATAAAAATTTTACGTCATCTTCCCAACCAGTAATGCAAGCACAAAAAACTAGATAATACCAGCGGAAATAAAAAGTAGTAAAGTGTTTTCTACACTTCAGACCGCTGGTCGTGTAAAAGCAGCTGAAGTAAGCTGTCTGGTGCCATCTATTGTTAAAATAGTGTGAGAAGGACATTTGATATTGACACTCGCGGTTGTTGATTAACAACAAATTGTATTAGTTAAATCAAAGCGGCAGACAGCAAATATGTCAAAAAATTAGAGTCTGGCTATAATATCTTTACCCCACCAATTTTAATTGTTTTATCTGTGGATTAGTATATGGCAACACTGAATATAGGCCACTAAATAGTCTTGATACTCGTGTATTATCATCATCCTTTAAATAAAGTGGAAATAACATTTTAGTCTTAGATTTAGAAAATATATTATAAAAAAAATAATAATACATTTTTTACGAGGGCTGCTATTTATATATCCGGAAACCGGGATTACAATCTTCTTAAATAGCATATTTGACCGCCATGGTAAAATTTGAACTTTTTTAAGTATATAAGGTATATTTTTTCTTCCTTATTAACGCTCGTGTTTTGTTTTTGACGGGTTTTAAATGTCATCTCGCAGCAAGAATGGAACTCACTCGTGAAAATATTCGTGCTATGATTTATTATGATTTTCGGCGTGGTTTAACGCAACAACAGTGCATAGATCAACTAACTTCAACTTTTGGTGATGAAGCCCCATCTAAAACTACTGTGTATCACTGGTTTAGTGAGTTCAATCGTGGACGTAGTATGCTTACGGACGAAGTTAAGGCAGGTCGCCCGAAATCGGTCGTTGTACAACAAAATATCGAGGCTGTGCGAAAACTTATAATGGACGACCGACATGTTACGTACCGCGAGATAGAGGCGACTCTGGGTATTTCTATGACCAGCATTAATAGCATATTACATAATTATTTGGCTGTAAAAAAAATTTGTTCGCGTTGGATACCCCACAACTTAACAAATGAGCAAAAACATGCTCGCGTCGAATGGTGCAATAAAATGTTAAAAAAATATAACCGTGGTGACTCAAAAGCCGTTTATAACATCTATACAGGTGACGAATCCTGGATCTATGCATACGATCCCGAAACGAAGCAACAATCAACGGTATGGGTGTTTCAAAATGAGCCGAACCCTACGAAAGTTACTCGTGCAAAAAGTACATTGAAACAAATGGTGGCCTGCTTCTTCGGTATTAATGGCCATGTAGCTACAGTGCCACTAGAAAACCGTAGAACGGTTAATTCAGAGTGGTACACGACCATTTGCTTACCGGAAGTATTTGAACAAATTCGTAAAACTAACCAGCGACGAAGAATCATTCTTCATCATGACAATGCCAGCTGTCATACGTCACGCGAAACAACTCTATTTTTGGAGGGTCAAAATGTGGAATTAACGGGTCATCCGCCGTACAGCCCTGACTTGGCACCCAACGATTTTTATTTATTTCCAAATATAAAGAATAAATTACGCGGTCAACGATTTTCGACCGCTGAAGATGCTGTCGACGCATTCAAACAACACGTTATGGAGGTACCTCAGGCGGAGTGGCAGAAGTGCTTTAAAAATTGGTTCACGCGAATGCAAAAGTGCATAGATCATCAAGGGGAATACTTTGAAAAACAATAAAACTATTTTCAGCCGTGTACGTTTGTTTGTTTTTTTGTTTCCGGATATATAAGTAGCAACCCTCGTATTATATATTTGTTAAATATAATTCACCTTCACCAAGAAATGGCTATCTAATAATGTGGTACCTACATGGAATATGACTTATTATTTCTAATATTATAAAATTGTTAATTTGTACCACTCATAACAGACATTCTCTTTATTTAGACGAGTTTCATTTTCCTCTTAATATCATCATTTAAACCAGCTGTAATTTAATAGGAATAATAAATAAGTCACTAACACAACATAATATATCTCAGTGCACTTAAGAGGCTGCTAAAAGCTAAATGGCTTCACTTGAACATTATTTTAACAAAAACCATATTGGTCTTATTCAAAAGTACTAAGATTGGTTAATCTTACCAGCCAAAGACTTAATACAATGTAAACATTGCCGCTTTTCAGCGACAATCGCTTCTTGCTGTTGCTTTACAGCATCGAAGTTAATGATCATGCGGAAAAGCAGTTCCCGCTTACCACTTTTATATGGTTTTCCCATATGTAAACCTTTAGTTTTTAAAAAACCAACGTACGTAGAGATAAATTGTTTCTCAAGACCTATAAACAACTTGACGTCTGTGTCAGATACAAAACATTGCCATATTCAGTTTTTATATATTTGACAGTTCATTTGCTTGGAAGAGATAAAATGGTCCGACTCTACAACCGGATACAATAAACTTTTAAATCTTTTCAGTACTAAAGTCTCTCTCGATAATGCAAGGATAGTGACGTCACACTGCCGGTTCACACTAATTGGCGATTTTTTCCAAAGTGAATGGAAAAAAGCAAAAATATTTTTTTTTGATCACAAAATACATTTTTACAGAAATGGTTTTCAAATTAAGATCTTTTAAAAATATGAAATGTTGTCAATTATGGTTATTTTTGTGGATGATTTTGCTTTCGAAGTCATTTCATTATCAGCAAGTCGTCATACTTTGGATCTTGCACCGCCGACGAAATGAGTTCGTAAATAAACACTTTCACACTAACGAATTGGAATGATTGCAAATAATTGTTCTTATATGGCGGTTGCCTGACAATTTGTTTTATGCATCTATTATACCGAGATGTGATTTAAGCGGCGGCACAGCTCGTAGTCCCTACAGGCACCTGCAGAAAAACGTAAACTGCCGGTTGCCATACATGTTTATATGTCAAGCATGAAGCCCCGCAGCTCGCAGGTGATAATAAAGTTTTCTTTTTAAAAAGGGTTAATTAAATATACGGACAACTGACATAAACATCGTATATCAACTTAATAAAACGGTTAATTTGCGCAAGTGTTGTTGACTTAACAGACATAATATGTTATTACAAAAGTACAGTCGGCTCGTGGTATGTTGGTATGTCATGTCATTGGATTGAGCTTGAACGGCAGCATGCTTGCTGTTACTGTCGTCGGTGTGCTAGACCTGGAGTCAGCAACCTTTTGAGTTGGAAGTGTCAAAATATACAATTACAAACATTTCAGTTTTTAAAGAGCCACAATTTTTTTTTTTTGCCAACAATAAATAGTACTTTTTGATAGAATAACCAATAAATAGAGCCGCAGCTTCACAAAGAGCTGCATGTGGCTCGCGAGCCGCGCGAAGGTTGCCGACTTGTGTGTGTGTGCTTGGGTGTCTTGTTGTTCGACCTATGCCTTACTCTATCGGACTTGTGATTTTCTAATGATACCGCGGTGGGCGTCCCCGCCGGAGGAGGTTATATCTAGCTCACACAGGCACACTGCAGCTGCATTTTTAAATTTCGCTGTTGATTCCATTTTCATCTTTTATTTGCCAGATCCTATAAGAAACATTTAAGTATAGAGGGTGCCCGCAACTTCGACAGCGGAAGACAAAAAAATACATAACCCTTCTTTTTTCTTTCGCGTAGTCGAGCAGTAAAACATATCCTATAGCTATCTGTGGATGCCCAGTTAGCCGTACACCAGGAATTGTTGAAATCCGATTAGCCGTTTTGGCGTGATGAAGGATGAAGCCGCAACGACACATACCAACATACAAAAACATTTTTTTTCGACTCAGTGACTTTGAAATAGCCCATATAACTTATTATCTTTTAAATATCGTCTGCTAAAGTCGCAAACCTCGTATTTTTTTTTTTCAAAATAATATTTTGGCACACTTTAAGATAGTTAAAGTCCGAACGCATATAATGGCAAAACTCTTAAATGCTAGAAAAAACCGTTTAAGTTTAAAAACCGAAATAGAAAACCTCGCAATAACCGGCCGCCATATTGTTAAAGTTTAGTTTCTCGTGCCCCCTGTAAAATTTGATCCGATGGAGTTACAAGGTTTGCAAATTTAGCCGACGATATGTTCAATGTGATATTTCATTTCATTTGTACAACTTTATAATAGTAAAGATAATAATTATATTACAACAATAACATGGAATTCCAGACTCATTTTGTCGATTTAATAATATAACACTCAAAATTTGATAATTCTTCAAATAAGTTGCCGTTGCCAAACATTTGACAGTTGCCGTGGGTAAAACGATGACTCAAAAGTAAATCGCCGCTGCGCCTGCAAAATTCGCTATACTATGTGTTAATAGGATTTTTAAAATAACATCTTAACTAATTGAATTAAAGTATTGTTTTGCAAGTTACCTAACGCACATAGCGATCTTTACAAGCGCGGCAATGTTGCAGAACCACGGGGGAAGAACCGATCCTTAATTAGTTTCTAGATCATGGTTCATGATAAACATTTCGTAATTTTGAGATTAGAAATGAGGAAACTACCACCGATTGCCTCGATTACTGGACATATTACGTGGACTGCCCCCCTCCTTTTTTATCTCTTTGTCTGGCTAGGTGGCTAGGTGTGCATGAGGGGGGGGGGGGGGGTCTCCTATCGCTCGCTATGATTGTTGTAAGAGAATGAACTGATACCTTCAAGCCGAGATTGTGATTGCTTGCCATCAGGCGATCCGTCTGCTCGTTTGTCCCCTATAACATAAAAAAATCGTTACCCCAGTACCTTCTGTCTTCGTCTGGACCCCTAAATCCGGCCCTGTGTAGCAAGTATTCTTTTTCTCTAGATAGACAATATTCATAAAAATGTGAAAGCGTATTTGATGGTTTGTCCTTCTTTCACACGATAACGAGGCAACGGATTGACATGATTTTTTTGCATATGGGTAGAATAGAGGCTGGAGAGTGACACTATCGTCTCGGAAAAATGCGCGGTTCCCGAGAGATTAAACAGCAAGAATAAATACGAAGCTGACTGTACACAAGGGCGTTGAGGAAAACAATAAAAGAAGCGGCCACGCCTATGATATTTGTTAATCTGGCGGACGGTGTTGAGGAGATAACATGGGTACATTGCTGGTGGTATTGGTGGCTGTTCTGGGGCTGTGTAGAGCTGGTGAGTTTTATTTTTTATGGATTTTTAACATGAAAAATGTCTTATCAGTTTATACAATAACTTTGTCAATTTGTGTTTTTTGTTTTTTTTTTTATAGCTAGCGTTTGTAGAAATAGGTATGTTTAAGTACTGTGCTCTGCGTGTTCACCTTGCTTCTTTAAAAGTACCCTATATGTACTACATAAAACAGATGTTCGGTAATATTACGGCTTGTCATCACTTGTGGCTGCCACAGATATGAAAGATGTCAACCATTTTTTTTTCTGCGTTGTATAGTACCTATTATAGCGCGACAAGACAACTTTACGACCCTCGCCATGTTGCACTTCACTGGTAATAATTTATTTTAGTGGCAAGGACTTGAACGTCAGAGATAGAAAAAACAAGACTAAATATGATTCTTGTCGTCCATCTTGGACGGGTGACATGAATGGGTGTTGATCAACTCAATATTTTATTATTTTTAATAAAGCGCTTCCAGCTTAATTTTGACCTGAGGCCTAGTGCATTGTTTGTTACTGAATTATAAAAAAATAAAATATGTTAATGCAAAATGTACCTTGCAGGTAAATCTCCATTTCCAACGTATCTAAGTGGGGTAGGAATTTATATACTGGGTGTCCCTAAAACCAACGCCAAAATGAAGAGGGGTGATAGAACAGCTCAAAAGCTACTGATTTGACCCTCATAAGATTTTTAGTACTTTCCGAGATATATTCACAATTTTAGTACCTACCAATTTTGGGATTTTTCCTTAATAACCGTGTTATACATATAGGTAGTAGTTAAGTTTAAGTGAAATTCCTTTTTTTAATTCAGTATCCTACATCATTGGAATCATAACGAACTACTGAAGTTTTTAAAAACGTGCTAGTTTTTTTGAGTAATCACGTAGTTTGATTTTCCATAGTAACGTTTTCCGTGTTTGGGTTTATGCGAAGTATGGAACATCAAGCTTTGTAACACGGTCCATTATCTGTAACTGTTACACGGTTGTTAAGGAAAAAACCCAAAATTGTTACTAAAATTGTGAAATATCTCGGAAAATACTATTAAAAATCGCAGAACATACACAGGGATCAAATCGATAGCTTTTGAGCTGTTCTATCACCACACACCCAGTACAGGGGATCTACCGGCTCTGCCAGAGCTAGCTTCTGTTATTCATTATCATCATACCTCGAACAAATCATGCAGATGACGTCAAACCACTCATAGGATGATTTCAAAAAGTATTTTCATAAACAATTACTACTTATCAATTATCAACCTCTTTAATAAAACGATATCGCCACTTGACATGAGCAGAGTAGGTACATAACATCTTTGACTGACATTGTCATTCAGTTGAACAATAAAGTGACTTCGTAATTATTTAGATTTTTCTTTACAATTTTTTCAAAAGAATGTCGCGTTTACAAGAATATTGTTGTAATTTTCCGTTTTTGGAAATACGTGATAAAAACGTGTATTGCTCGTGCTGTGATCAAAACATAGCACCGAAAATAAGCAACATTAAAGTGCATTTGGAGACAACCAAACACATAAAAAACATAGAATAAAAAAAACGCAAAGTGAATTTAACATGGACCTCACAAATTTTATGATTGCGGCAAACATACCCTGGGTGCAACTACAAAATAAAATTTTCCGCAGTTTCATTAAAAAATGCATTGATGGTGAATATGCAAAAACAGTGAGTTTACCGACGGAAGCAAACCTAAGATTACGCTATTTGCCAAAAATGTTTCAGAATGCGTTTACTGCTATACGAAAAGATGTCGGACAATCCTATATTTATGTCTGTGTGGACGAGACAAAGGACGGTTTACAACAAAATGTTGCTAACGTACTCGTTGGTGCTCTGAGAGAGAATAATGCAAACACACCACATATCATTGCATCGAAAGTTCTCGACTGTACAAATAACGTCACCATAAGAGATTTAGTTGTCAATTCATTGAACAATCTTTTTGACAACGAGAACTATTATGAAAGGGTGGTATTATTTTTAACTGATGGGGCTCCATATATGTTGAAAGCCGGTAAAAATTTAAAAAACTTATTTAGTAATATGATACACGTTACGTGTTTGGCTCATGGGCTTAACCGAGTCGCAGAGACAGTTCGAGGGTTATATGACGACGTCAATGATCTAATCGCAAGCGTAAAATCGGCATTTTTAAAAGCACCGTCAAGAATAAGAGTTTTACACGAGCTATACCCTACTATACCGCAGCCTCCTCGGCCGATTATAACTAGGTGGAACACGTGGCTTGAGGCTTGCACATACTATGCGACATACTTGGACGAGATCACAAATGTGTTGAATGCTTTGAATGATCAGAATGCCGCTAAGGTAAGACGTGCAAAAAAAGCAATTAGTAAACCACATCTAAAAAGCAACCTGTGTTTTATAAATGAACACTGCAGCATTTTAGTGGAATCGACTAAACGTTTACAAAGCTCTACGCTGAAATTAAGTGACTCGTTACAAGTCATTAAAACCGTCACGGCAAAATTATCAAAAATCCGTTTGCATGCGAAAGGGAAACTTTCGCATGCAAACGGATTTTTGATATATATCAAAAGATAAAATTAATCTTAGAGAAAAATAAGGAACTGCAAATAATGCAAAAACTTGCTGACCTAAATGACAAAAAAGAAATTTGCGTTGATAGAAATGACGGAACGATAGGAAAGATGGACTTATGGCCTTTTTTCAAATATGCTCCAATCACATCGGTGGAGGTTGAAAGGTCTTTTTCGATTTTGAAGTGGATATTTACGAGTCGACGTTCAAGCATGACTCCTAGAAATTTAGAGCAGATATTAATCATTAATTTTGAAAGCAAATACTTATAAGGATATTTACATGAACTTGAAACGAACCTTAACTAAATTACTTCTATTATGTTTTGCAATTTTTGAATAGCGTAAGAAGTTCTCATTTTAATTTTCATATTTTAATACTGGCTGAAAATAAACTTTGCATAAAGATAATAAAAGCAAGACTTGACGTACAGAAGAAAACAAATTACTTTATTATAAACAAAGATCAGAAACAAATGAAAAAAATTTTCGACGATACTGGACTTGAACCAGTGCCTTGAGCCAGACCGGGGCAGCACGCTCTACCATCTGAGCTAATCGTCCACACCAGTAGTCGACGAATTTTGTCATCTGTTCTTGCTTATGGATCTCTGTATGGTGCATCCGACTCTTTAGCCGTTAGCGCCGCCTAGTGCAGAACTATGAAGTTACTTTCACCCCGAGCAGATACCTTTACAGGTACCATTGCTCGGCGAGAGGTGGCGCTATTATCAAGACTGTACTTTTTGTTTTACAAATATCATGATAATAATCACAATTTTTGCAATTTATTAGTGGATCACTCCACTAGCGTTATTATTATAAACAAAGATCAGAAACAAATGAAAAAAATTTTCGACGATACTGGACTTGAACCAGTGCCTTGAGCCAGACCGGGGCAGCACGCTCTACCATCTGAGCTAATCGTCCACACCAGTAGTCGACGAATTTTGTCATCTGTTCTTGCTTATGGATCTCTGTATGGTGCATCCGACTCTTTAGCCGTTAAAAAAAATTTTTCATTTGTTTCTGATCTTTGTTAATAATAATAACGCTAGTGGAGTGATCCACTAATAAATTGCAAAAATTGTGATTATTATCATGATATTTGTAAAAAAAAAAAAAAAACAAAAAGTAACCTCTTTGTATGCTGATAGTACAAGAAAATAGAAAATTCAAATATAGAATGCCTGTAAACCAACAATACTACTACATATGCAATTCCACGCTCTCGGTGATTCAACTATAATCTGTTACTTCGTGCAATATGTCATACGGATGTTGCAATACAGACATCATCCTGTGTGCAAAATTAGGTACGTCATTTTTACGTCATCCGCATGATTTGTTCGAGGTATGATTATCATTATACGTAGGCGACGTAGGTATGTAGTTAATTATTAAAAACAGATGTATAAATAAAATCGGTCACAAACAAACCGAAAAGTCGGTAAATAAGTACTTACCTACGATTTTTAACCTCTCGGGAACTCTTTTGTGCCGGAACATTTAAAAAAATGCTTACAGAAATAAAAACATACATATCTACTTAACCTGTTGGATCATATTGTTTTTTTGTAAAGTAAAAGTTGTCGACTGACTAAATGCTTATATCCCTTAAAGTTTATAGGTACTAAGGTGCATTGGGGTAATATTGAAATGAATAAAGATAAGGATCGATTCGAAAATCTAATATTTTACTTAAAATAAACAAGAAAAAACTCAATAACATCTGAGTAAGTATTGGACGGCTATAGTGATGGTGAGCGTTTTGTTATATCCTCTGATATGATGGTATTATATGGTAGGTATAACTACTGATGTGCAAAATGCGAACTTTCCAAAATGCTTAAAAAAGGTCTTAAGTATATTGTTAACTTACATGTTTATAAGACTGTTTTTAAGCATTTTTTAGTATATTTAAGATGCTACGGTAGGCATCAGCTGGAACAAGAACTCGTGCTAGCGTCCGTCTACCATGCAATGCTGGTACCAATATATTTTGTATTTATTATTTATATGTACTACATATATATTGTATCAAATATAGTATAGGTATAAGTAACTATGTAGGTATGCATTATTTACTTGTGTGTCCTAACGCTCTCAGTACCGAATGATTTTAACTCTGTTTGGCCCTATAGTTGACTGGTAGAGAATGCCATTGGGCATTAAGTCCGTACTTTTGTTTTGTGCAATAAAGTTTAAATAAACAAATACATAATATGAAGTTGCTGCTACATATGTTAAGCTTCCATGACACCCTGTCAGGGCAGCAGGGCACACAAACAATTAATTAATTTTATATATTGCTTAAGAAACAAAATAAGGTGCGTTGGGGTAAGATTGAACGGGCTTTATACGAGATGAGATGTGTTTTTTTTTAAGGTTATATTGTACCAATAATATGAGGTCTAGGTACAGGACGCTATATTTTTGGTACAGGACGCTATATTTTTGGTACAGAGAACATATGCATTATTTTAAACTAAAACACGGAAGTTAATAATACTTTAACTATTGAAAAAGTTGAACTAAAGTTACACTCATAACTAAAAAAATCTTGGCGCAAGATGAAAAGGTGACGGGGTAAGACTGATAAAGTTTTTAAAATAATTTATATGAGCCGTTGGTATATTTGATTCTTACATTCCAACGGTAAGGCAACGTAGCAGTTTAAAACTCTACTTCATATTTTAAAAAAAAAATTATTTACCGCTAATATTCGATTTTTTAAAAAGTGGGGTAAGATTGAATTATCATCTTACCCTACTTTGAGGTGAGGTAGACTAGGGTTCTCAAACTGTTCTCTATAGAATACTACTGTTCATGATAGAAAAATAATATTAAAACACGATTAATCATATTTTTTTATATTTCAAATGCACAATTACAACTGATGCGTTAAAATCACTGAGTACAAATAAAATAGCGCAGTATTAATCAATAATATACCCGTATATCTTTCCTACGAAACAAAAGAGATCACAATTTATCCAATGAAGCGAGTCTTTTTTTTTAAATATAGTCTACATGTAACAAGAATAAATGGAACAGAGAGTTAGAAAATGTACAAGGTAATAAAGGTTTGGTGAAAGAGGTAACTATAGAGGAAGTGAAGATGGCAGTACAGAGTATGAAGAATGGAAAAGCAGTTGGGCCAAATGCTATACCAGCGAAATTATGGAAGTTTTTGAAAGCAGATGGATGGAAGTGGCTGACTCTATTCTTCAATAAGTTGTTGCAAGAAGAGGTAATCCCTGACGAATGGTGCAACAGTTCACTGGTTGCAACAACTATCGAGGAATAAAATAAAGCTCATGTCACATAGTATAAAGATATAGGATAAAGTGATAGCAAAACGAATGAGAGAAGAAAGTGAGGTAACACAGAACCAATTTGGGTTTATGCTAGGCCGGGGAACTATGGACGCTATATTTGCACTCCGCCAACTTTATGAAAAATACCGATTTGCACAAAAGGACTTGCATATGATGTTCAAAGATCTGGAAAAAACAATCGAAGGTGTGCCAGAGAAGTATGTACGACTTGTTCTGGCGATGTATTATAAAGCTAGTACTCACGATCAAGATCAAGATCGGATTAGAAATGTGTATATAAGGGGAAGTTTGAAAGTAGCACCCATGACGGACAAAATGAGGAGCAGTAGGTTAGCATGGTATGGGCATGTAATGAGGAGGGTATGAATGGAAGAAAAAAACGTGTTGTGCCGACCCTACGTAAGTGGGATAAGAGCAGGGAGATGATAGCCTACATGTAACATAAGTAGAATATCCAAAACTCAACTGTAATAACGTCTATTACAGTTTATAAATCTTATTATAAACTGTAATAGACGTCATAGCCCTCCAGTGTACGAGGCTGGATTCGAACCGGCATCTTCAAACCTCATATGTTATCATAAGTACTACCTACTAATAATCAAACCTTTCTTTTAAGACCCTATTAGTTACTATACCAGGTCGGGCCAAAATCAACTCAGCGTTAGAGTTGTACACATTAAGTCGGCCTTCTCGCTCGCGCTTTAGAAGAATCAGCAATACAAGAGAGTGGCCTGACTGTGTTCATGACTCTAACGTTCAGTTGATTTTGACCCTACAATAGTAAAACAAAAGTCATTCAACCCTAAGTCGTACTTAGCGTGGTGAATATTTTTAGATTATACTTTTTTCCCTCCCCTTAGAAAAAATAAAAATTAAATGAACGACTTTGGCAATGGGACCGCCAAAGAGCAGTATCGCCTTTGTATTCACGTCGTAGAATATTGCTAAGGGTTGAAAGACACTATACGACAAAAGTCATGCCACGCGACGGTGATCGGATACGAGCAAATGATACAAGTGTGGACGCACCTTAAGGCAAACGTTTTACAAGAAACATTACATACCTACTTTACAGACTTCACAGCGACACAATTTTAGCCCTTAGTTTTAACACTTATTAATATTTTTTTCATAAGTAAGGATGTTAATTTATGTAGGTAATATATATGTTATTAGTCCTTACTTCTAAGAGAAAAGTTACTTACTTTAGTACCTGCAGGCATTAGGAGTGCAGATGAAGATTGAAGGACACGATGACGAGGAACTCAAATTCAAAATTATGTGATATTGTTTTGGTACAAGTCACGATTTTTGCAGATTATTTAAACTAAACGGGCCTACTTTTTATTAACTTGTCATGACGTGGGCGCCCTGCGCTGCGGGCAAAAATTAAATGTAAGTAAATTCACGATAAATTCCCGTTTAATTAAAATAATGTACTGTAGAGTTTGAAAACAAACCTCTATAAACTTCCTATCTACCTAAATATATTTAATTGAATTAGTTATTCCTCCACATTTTGAGTACCTGTTGCCGTCACTATGAGTTTTGAAGGCGGGGTAAGACGAAAAGATAAATATTTCCATCTTAGCCCTCCAAAATTAGTCGGTGCAAGATTGAAATGTATAGAAACTCGTAAAATAAGAAAGATAATCAATATCCACATTGACACGTAACTAAAATAACAATAACAAGCAAACGTATCAACACAAAATGTCTCTAGCTTCACTGCAAAAGAAGTTACAAAGCATGGGGTAAGATTAAAAAACATGATTTGAACGTCTAAAACTCTCCTTGCCAAAAATTGCCAATAACACTCGACCACACTCACTGAGCGAACAGCACTGACTGAGGGGCGGGGAGCAACAAAATGGCGTTCTCAATAAAGTTACCAGGGACAAGAAATGTGCACGGAATAGGGAGTTACGAACGGTTTTTTGTCTTACCCCGTTTTTCATCTTACCCCAACGCACCTTAACAGTGGTTAATCGATTTCGCTAATTAATAATTCGATGCAGTTTTATCAAATGTGCTCGCAGATTCGGATCTAAAATGCGACAACACGACCCTACATGAAGTCTCCGTCTGCCGCTACCCGTGTCCCCCGGAGCGCACATGCTAGAATTTCCGTGGGCCCGTGCCTCCCTGTGTCCCGCCAACGCAACCGTGCACACCACAGTGCGTGTGCGCCAACGGCTACGCAAGGAACAAATATGGAGGGACGTGCGTCACTCTTGCACAATGTGGTAAGTAGATGTAGCGATTTATTTTGTAGGCAGTTGCGCTACCAACTATGTTGTCAACGGGTTTGATAAGTATGGGGGAATGTGCGTAACGTATTTTGAATTTAACGCCTCTATAAGTTTTTCACACGGCAGTGATGCCGATGCCGTCCTATGTTTTCTGGTAGGATCGCCTCTGCGGGCCTATGATGGTTGCGTTTGTCACGCGATAAATAAGTGACATAGCTGCCGTCACCTTCTGACACGTATGTGAGTGCGAGAGTGACAGGCGCGTTATCATATCATTTATTACGTGATAAACGCGACCATCATAGGCCCGTAGGACATACATTTTCTGCAAGGTTATCACGGCTGTTTATAGCAGACAAGCTTAAGGGGATGCATCGAAAGTTTAAGCTATTTTGTAGCGCATTTTTTGTCAAATCTAGTATATAAAACAGGCTAGTTTTCAGATATGTTTTTCCTGACTATATAACCTATTCAGTGATTAACGCGGAAACATGTTAAATAAAAATTTCCTCGATAGAAAAGTTATCCGAAAACGCGTCTTCATTTCCCGTTTTTTGTCTAGTTTGTACAAACGACAGATTAATAAACGGCTAAATTATGTTAAAATGTCATTCTTCCTTTTATCTTTTAAGTGATTAATTTAAATGTTAACAAAACATAATATCTTCGATTTCGTGGTACTTTTATATCTGGCGCTTACGCCAAAAAACCCCAAGCATGTAGTGTATTAGCTTTCTCTTTCTTTGATGCGCGCGAGCAATAAATGCGTCCCTTATTACAAATCTCGCTTATTGGCTGGCTTTGTGTTTGGGGCGTAATTCACAAATGACGAAGTAGGCCCATAACACTTTCGCTGCCAAGCTTTTCATAGCGCTACGCAATTTTCTCTACATGGGGGAAAACGCATGATATTGGCTACACGTTTACGAGCAGAGCGCCCGCTAGGCGGGTTCCTGGCAGTAAGGTAAGAGGTACAGTCACCAGCATTAATATCTGCCACAACAAAGCGCGCATAAATATCTGACACGACTATTTCTAAGGCCGTTGGGACGTGTCAGATATTTTCACCTGCTTTGTTACTGCAGATATTGATGCTGTTGACTATACTCCACTGCAATACGCCTGAGTTGAACGTGGAATGAATGAATGATTTATTGCGTGTATGGAAATTCAGGTTTACAAATTGCAGATGTCATTACATAAACCAGTTTCACCGAAACTTACCTTTTCAGGTGTGCACGCTTAAGTTATAAATAAAGCGATAATAATATCAATAATTACAGAATCTTCAACAATTGATAAAACATGTCAACCATTTAAATAAATAAATTTGGAGATCCCCGAGGAAGTCGTTTGTCTAACCGTAGAAATGTATTACAAAATGCAATGGTTGAATACGACGAAACAATGTAGACCTTCGGGTTTACAGCGACATCTCTTGCTAGAATATGGAACCTATGAAGTAACAAGCTTATTAGGGTGGATGATTTTATAAACTCCCAATATTTCACTAAATACATAATTTCCAATACAGTTACCTATTGTTTTGTTGCAGATAAGTGCCCCGGCAACAACCAATATTTCTCCTGCGACGGCCCTTACTCTGAGAACTGCACAGGAAGCTGTCATTGCAACACAGGGTACAAGCGAGACGCAAACAACGTCTGTGTGTCGACCACGCCCCCTCCCGTGAACACCCACCCGTCCCCGCCGCCACCGCCTTCGCCACCTGTTGGACGACCGCAGCCTGTTACATCTGGGCCACAAAGTTAGCGCATTTCTCTTTACGATATAAGGTCAACTATGGCAATTTCGTCTATGGGGTAAATGTCTTTTGATGACGTTTAAGAAACGGAACACTTTACATCGACCCTCGCTCTCTTTGCATTAGTAGTAGCGGATGCGTGTGCGTGACGTGCACGTATACGTGCGCGTGGCGTGCGCGTTGTAAAGTACGAATCCTCATAAGAGATGACACACCGCTGAGTACGCACAACGTCACGTGACTCGGCCTTAAGCGGAGAAGTTAGATATAGTTCTAAAGTATTCGGATACCGTCAAATGTTTAAAAGACGCATTTATCTCATAGACGCAATTGCCCCAGTTGACCTTATCTAGATTACGACAAAGTCGAAAGAGGGATCACTACTCTGCCTTCGCTTCACTATTATTGGTCCAGCCATCGCTGTCAGCTGTAGAACCACAGTCAGTAACTTCTGGACTTGTCAATAATGCCTGTAAGTCAATGCATTTCAATTTAGGACTGGTTACGAGTGAGACCAAGGAGAGGAGGATCTCGTGGACCACCACTCTGTCGAGCTACCAATGTTGATTCAGCCTCCGTCAATTCAGGACCAAATTGGCTGATTTATCTTTATTATGACAATCGGTTATATTCCCCACCCGCCCCCGCCGCCACTCGGAGAACCTAGAAAAAAACTTTGACAGAACACATTTGGGTTGTTAATTCGAGTATTTGTTCAGCATCACTTTCGTGAACGCATTTTTGTTAAAATCACTAACTAAACAAAAAGGATGTTGGCCAACCTGCTCCGATCTGGTGCAGTTTCCTGCTAATTGTCGGCTTGAAGCTTGCACGCCTCAACTACGTCTCCCCAGAGATACCTGAGACGACCAATCAGGCGGCGCCCTATTGGACGTCGTAGGTATGCTCTTTACTGCTCGATCCTCCTCCATTCTTTGCAAGTGGCCGAACCACCGAAGTCGAAACAGATTTCTCATTGATGAGAGGGAATGGGCTGTAATAGATGTATAGTGATGCCGTCCTACGAAAATCAAAATTCTTATAGTCCATCAGTTTGATAAAAAAATATTAGATACGTATTTTTTGCTGGTTCAAATTAACAAAAAAATACTAACATAAATCGCATTACACTTTAGGAGTGGGTTCGTGACGCAAACAGCACTTAAAAGTAACGTCATCACGCGACATTATGACTGAACCTTTATTTTTTGATTAGGTACATAAAAAAAGAAAAATACGTGTCCATTATTTTTTATTCAACTACACGAACGGACTAATTATTGAAATTTAGTCATCATCCCTATTTCTTCGAAGATTTTGCAGGTTTCCTCACGATGTTTCGAGCCTTTGTTACTCCGACAATTTTGGGTTCGGCCACAATCTCCTCAGTCTCGACATTTTTACGGATGCTCCATGTTTGATGAAATGCTTGTAGAGATTTCAAACTATTTCTCAGAAGTCCGGATCCCAGTAGCCCGGCATGGACCAAAAAATACAAATACTTGGAAAAAAAATTATCCTCGAAAAAGGGATGAATGAATGCCCGTTTATATATCGCTTTTACAATTCTTTTAAATTACTCTAACATCTCAGGTCCGCTCACATGCAACAACTTTACCCATGAGATCTCTGCCTGCATGTTCGAGTACTGTCCCCCTGAGAGAACATGTCAGAATATAAAGTTGCCCTTGCCCCTCTGCGGTCCTACATTCCTCCCATGTAAGCCCAAGTGTGTCTGTGACGAGGGTTATGCCAGGAACCAAGAGGGAGGAACGTGCGTCACCTTCGAACAATGCGGTAAGAAATAAACTGGTGGTTTCCATTCATACCAATATTCAAGGTTTTATAAACACCAATAGAAAAGACGAATGCTTATAGGACAGGCTTTTAGGACAGTTGCGCAGAAAGGTACTCGAATATCGCCAAGCACTCCAGATCATGGATATCTTTGAAGGCCTTTGTCCAGTAGTGGACGATTTTCGGCTGAGATAAAAAATGATGAATAATTAAATACTTAAGAACCCAATACGACTTGACCATCACTGTAAAACTCTTATAATAAAGAAACGGTTGTTGAATTACTTTACAAAATGTGGTCCGTGTTACTACATAGAACTATTTATTTTAATAAATTATCACCGACCACGCCCATATAGCCATTTTTGGTAGCCGTTACGAAAATTGTTGACACATATTGTGTTGACACAGACTGATTCTAGTAACATATTTGGTCGCTGTTCAGTGCTTGTTACGCCGCCGCTACTAAATTTGGGGAATAAATGACACAGTAACATTTAGTCTCACAGTTTCGTCGCTGTGTGGTAACAATGTTCTCAGATTGAAACCAGTCATCATAGAAATTATTCGTTCATTAACTCATTTTGACAGAACTCGTTGAAATTTTTCGTAAGTAAACTTCATTTCATACAGTGATTTTAAATAATAAATAAGAAGAGACGCCATTGTTTGACAACGTAAGTATTTGAAGTATTTGCTTTTTCATATGTTAACTCGTAATGGTTATATGTTCAAACCTCAATGGGGAAATAGATTCATCGTGTCATTTTATTATATTTATTGAAAATTATAAACGCGCCACCATATAAAATAATTAAGTTAAATTAACGAAATGCATGGTAGTGCATATTTTGCATTATTTGAATAAGTCCATATATATAAAGAGCTACAAAGCTTGCATGGACAGAATAATATATTTTAGCAATAACAATAATACATATAAAAGCAAAAATAAACTATAAAACTTGTTGATTATGATATAAATATGTTTTAATGACGTAAATACATTGCAGTCACAAGTGGTCCCACTGTTACTAAATTGTGTCGACATGTGTCGACGTGAAACTTAAAGTAGTAACAAAGTTACTTAATTTACAAAATGGGTCCATGTACTTTTTTGTTTAAAATAAGCCGTTTTCGTCGTTGCAGGATCAAAAACCATCTCATACATTACAAACAAGAAGCAAACAACCGGAAACAATTACTAACAAGATTTATCTGATTATTGTTGTTATTTTGGAATGTTTAAGTTTTTCTTTAATATATTTAAACTATTTTGACCCTCAATGTTGTTTATATTGGAACAAATACCATTTGGATGCTGCAAACCATAGATATGAGTTTACATTTTACCATCTTGTAAATCGTATTGTTTTAATTCGTCAGCTTCGTAAGTGAGCGGCGTTGCATATATATTGATATATGCATATTTGGATGGTAGGTCAAAAAAATTACATTTGTTTTTTATATTTCTACCAGAGTTTTATTTTTCCTCAATTAGCGAAACAAGTAGCAAAAGTAGCGAATTTGATCTCTATGATATTATTTTCGGTGGTTAACGTCTTTAACGTTTTTCGATAACGAGTAATTTTCACTAATTTTGACAAAAGTAAATATTTTTCACCTGTTTCTAGTATGTTTTCGTATTTGACTACAGGATATGACTGTTTTCATTGGTAGTCTACATTTAACTTTGTTAATTCCTGTATGCGATTCGCAAATGGTTGATTAGCTTTTCGTAGTAATTTTTAATTCTAAATAGCATACTTTCAAATGGATATGCACTTAGAGAAGGTATAGAGTATTCCGTTCGTTTGGCTCACACATGATTAAACACAATTTATATTAACTTAATTATCACATGACAATGGCAAGTTTTCGGGACAGTTTGAGAACCTTTGGTTTCTATGAAGCCTTTTTATTACCGTTACTAGTTCAGAAACATTGACGTAAGATTACTACACTTTGCGTATGCTTTAGGTTACAGAGTTACCACACTGTTACTACACAATATTCCAAGTTTGTAAACTAGTCACAAACTAAACGCAAAGTGTATAAAACGTGTACACGCAATTGACACAAATGTTTCCGTTATGCGTGGACACAGCAGCAACACACAGTTACTAGTGGCTTAGTGGTGGCATTGTGTATTAAATGTTACTACACGTAGAAACTAAACCCACCACAGTCGCAATATACAGTAACAATTACGAAACCATTGTGACTTGTAACTGCTTTGAAGATTCTGCGACCGAAATTGGCTATATGGGCGTGGTTGTCATTGTCGTGTCGTAGTGGTACGTCTGAATAGACCCATAGTCTCGATTAATTTATTAGTTGAATATAAAACTATATCTTGACTTAAAACCTTGACGCTGGCAAGATTTTCCTGTTGGACAACCGGCCCTAAAAATTACAAACTAAACTGAGCTACCATGAGTGCCCCTTTCTTTTTATGTCGCGACGTCTGAATTTATATAGTCATAGTACTCGTAGTTATCTTCAGTGTCTCGTGGTCCATATAGGCATAAACACACTGTCTATAGGCATAAATAACTCCATATACTACCACATACCTCCACATACACACCATATAGGCACAAATAACTGCCTACCCTGAAGCCCTGAACGATTATGGCTTGGGCAAAAACTCTCTGCACGGCACTGGCTACCTTTGCATTTATTGTATCCACGTCCACGCACCATATATTAATACCAATACTCGGCCCAGGATTTACACTAGAAGCATTAGGGCACTAGGGTCAAAATCAACTAACGTTAGAGTCATAAACACTAGGCCTACTCGCTCGCGCTTTAAAAAAAACGGCAAGTGCAAGCGAGTGGTCCGACTGACTGTTTATGACTCAGTTGATTATGGCCCTACAAATAGTGCGGCGAAATCTAAGGCCGCTGCATTGAGCAGGAGCACGGCGCGGGTGCAAGGCTCTGGAGCCCGTCGCGAGAACCCGCGCTGTGCTCCGTCGCGGAGTAATCCCATCGCGGTCGCTCGCCACGGGCTCCCGCCAGTAGGTACTTACAATCTTGGTCGCGCGGGTGATCAGTCGATATCGTAATCGTAATTTCATGATTTGCGACCTAACGATAAGACGACATGTACAAGAGAATTATCGACAGCCAATCAGCCAGTACCCTATGTCTGGTCTAGTTAACAAAAATGGGCGCCATTATTCATGCTACCCCAGGGCGGCACTGAAAGTAAATCTGTGCCATTACTTGTAATTTCAGGCAAATGCGGCGGAAACGAATACTTTCAATGTGACGGCGATTACGCAGAAAACTGCGTGGGACACTGCTACTGCTTCTCGGGATACACTCGGGACATAAACGACAAGTGTATCTACGACGACCCCGCTTCGCCACCTAAAGACTTCGGTTCTCCAACTCCTGAACCAGAAGGTGAGAAAACCAATGAAATAAAATAAATAATTAGGACAATTTTACACAATCCTACGTAGTCCCAGACGAAGCAAACCTTGTACTTTTATATGGGTACTAGGCCACGATATACATACTTAAGGTGAGTTCGACTAATATATCGGACACCGGTTAAGAACGTAGTTATTTTTTAATGCTGACGATATAACATAATGTGCTCTTTTATCCTGCTGATAAAATAGCGCATCACGTCTTATCGCCAGCATTAAAAAAACACAATAAGCGTAAATTTAAGCCATACGTTCTTACCCGGTATCCGATCTTAGTCGAATTCACCTTATGCTTATAGTATACAGGGTGTCCTACATAAAAGTGCACAAACGAAGGGATGAAACTAGACTTAATTCTGTCGACCGAAAACGATTTTTTTAAATTTATACGACATTTAATTTTTTTTAATACATTAAACCTTATGCAAAGAAATCGTCATATTTTAGCTCAGGGGCATCTATTTCTATGAAATAAAATGAATTAACTATCTGAAAATGAAATAAATTGGTTGTATCGTCACCAAGTCAGGATTTGATGATGGAATCTCAGGGAAATCGAGAAGAACTCAAATTTTATAGATAGTTGTATAGCGATTTCAGTATTTTAAGAAAAAAATCAAGCATTTGCAATCAGAACGTACAAATTGGTGAAGTAGAACACGTGGCGAAGCCCACAGAAGGCCACCGGAACTCCTCAATGATAAGTGATTTACGGGAACCGACAAGATATCTCGATTATAACAGCGAAGTGACTTCATCCCAGTCGAACTGATAGAACATATGATAGAGCCGGAAAATAATTATTTTTATACTCTTTAGTGATTTTTTTGGAGTCGGTTTTTAGTTTTTGTTAAGAATCTTACTTATTCAGCACTCACATGCAACAACGTGACCCAACACGAGATCGCTGCCTGCACATACGGCTGTCCTCCTGAGAAGACATGTCAGAACCGTGACTGGCCGCCTTTGCCCTGCGCCCCCCCGGCCTTCCCATGCACGGAGAGGTGCATCTGTGATGAAGGCTACGCGAGGAACCAGGATGGAGGAACGTGCATCACTTTAGAACAATGTGGTAAGGGATTCATTAATTTATATTCATACGAATATAGTTATCCTTGACGCATCCGTCAGTAACGAATATGGACACGCAAGCATCGATCTACAGCATTTTTACGCACGGGTTATGAGTTATGAATACGTCATTTTTATTGCTTTTATACCTAGAAATAAGAATAAGAATATAAAATAGTGCTGAATTTGCTTTTATGTGTCTTCAAAGACCGACATTACTTAATTGGGCTCGAAAATTAAAAATTGGCAAATCGCTATAACGTCTTCAAAAGTAAATATTTTAGATTTGTAATCGCACTTTTTTATAATATTTCTGCTTATAATCAAAATATATTAATAAATGCACAAGCACAAAAAAAATGTTGACCGGTGATGCGCTTGAATGTGGTACCTACGCAAAAGCTGACTTTGAACTGGGTGGGTCTGAAGGCTACTCTGAAACTCGAAATTCGATGTTTGTATGACGCCGTCATTTATTGAGGCTTATTCGTGTCGGATAGTACTGGTATCTCTCAGCTTTAAGTCACATCTTCATTACATACTAATTTATAAAATAAAAAATATACTGAACATTATACCAATGTAGGTATGATCCTTCCTCTGCTTGACCTTCTTGTTCCTGTAATTACCAGTATCCTGAATGCTTCTGTTTCATCTAGTGTCTTTCCTGCTATCTGGAAGGATGCTGATATAATTCCCTTACCGAAAAAATCCAATCCTGCCACCTTCTCAGATTACCGACCTATTTCCATTCTTCCTTTCTTATCCAAAGTCCTTGAACGTTTAGTATTTCAGCAACTTACTTCTTTTCTAAATCGGAATGATCTTCTAAATCCATATCAGTCCGGTTTCCGATCAGGTCATAGTGCGACTACTGCTCTCGTAAAAATTACGGATGATATTCGGTCGGGTATGAATGACCGGAAATTGACGGTGCTTACGCTTCTGGATTTTAGTAACGCGTTCAACACTGTTGATTTTGAAATTTTGTTGGCTATATTACGTTCTCTTAACATATCTCCTGCGGTTATTGAATGGTTTCATAGTTACCTAACTAATCGTCGGCAGCGTATAAAGGTGAATACTTCCCGATCTCATTGGTGCAGCATACTTTCTGGCGTTCCGCAAGGCGGTGTGCTGTCTCCACAGCTATTTTCAATTTTTATTAACTCCATTACTCATAATCTGTCTTCTTTTTATCACCTTTATGCTGATGATCTCCAAATATATTCCCAGGGTGTACTCGGCGATCTCCCGTCGGTTATAGCCATGGCAAATTGTGACTTGGAGCTAATTTCGGAGTGGACTAGTAGCTATGGCCTGAAAGTTAATCCTACGAAGACGCAAGTTATCATCATTGGCAGCTCAAAGATGATTTCTAAAGTTGACTTTGCTGGCCTCCCAAGAATTGTATTTAATGGTGTTCAAATTCCTTTTTCTCACTCTGTAAAGAATTTAGGTATAATCTTGGATCGCACTCTTTCCTGGGTGCCGCAGCTGAATGAGGTTAGCAGGAGGGTGTTCGCCGCAGTGGGATCACTGAGAAGGCTTCGTAATTTTCTTCCTATCGCCACTAAAATTGCGCTTGCTCAAACACTACTCCTTCCCATTTTTGACTACGCTGATGCTGCCTATTTAGATCTTTCAGAGGAGCAACTTAACAAACTTGAGCGAATTCAAAACATGTGTATTAGGTTTATATTTGGGTTACGCAAGTATGATCATGTGTCAAGTTTCCGTTCACAACTCAAGTGGCTTCCTATCCGTCTTCGTCGTAACACTCACATTCTTTCTCTTCTCTATAATACACTCTTTCATCGTGCGACTCCCCGCTATCTCAAAGAACGTTTTAGTTATCTTCTATCAGCAAGGTCCGCTCAAAACTGTCTTCTAGCTGTTCCATCATCAAAGTCAAAGTTTTATACAAATTCTTTTAAATTCCGGGCTACTGTGTTGTGGAACTCTCTTCCACTCGATTTAAGGCAAGCGAAGTCATTGCCTATTTTTAAAACTATGTTAAAGGATCATTATTTATCTCTCCCATAATTTATATTTTTAATTCTGCTTCTGTTTTTCTAATCACTTTGATGTCAACTGTATCATACTTTTCTTTCTTACTTTGTATATATATATATATATTTATAGTAGTATGTATGTTTAGTATATGTATATGTTTGTTTGTTTTTATTTATTTTGTATTATATGTAATCTTATCTCACCACCTACTCATTTCTAGCTATTTTATGTCATTTCCGTTACCCAAAGGTTGTCTGGAAGAGATCGCTCTTTAGCGATAAGACCGCCTATTGTTTACCTATTTTATGTTAAGGCTCTATTGTATTGCTTCTATTGTTGGTGTGCAATAAAGAATTGTTGTTGTTGTTGTTGTAGGTACTCTACTAGGCACTAAACTCGATGGCTAAATTCTGTCGGGGTACTCGTTCTCAAAAATCCGAGAGCACTTTCCTAGGATGCTGGGTAAAACGACTTCGGTTAGATGGATCCTCTGAGGGACCGGGACCTATTGGAAGTTAGTCGGCTGCGTCTAGGGGTTCCGTGTCAAATACTCGTAGTCAGTTATATCAGCAACAGCAGTAGCCAGGTGCCGTGACCACTAAATCCCCATCAGCAACGCACCGTCCACGGCTTTAGTGCCAAGTGGTTGATGTACTCCTTGTTAGATTAATGGGTTTAAATGCCACCCCATCACCGTACAGTCAAGGGCAAAAATAAGTAAATACCATAAAACCCCATAAATACATATCCAACCCTTATTAATATGACAGTAGAGTTGTTTTTTTTTATAACATAAGAGGCAAACGAGCAGACGGGTCGCCTGATGGTAAGCGATCACCGTATCGCCCATAGACACGGATGTGTACATATTTTTGAATCTTTTGGTGTGTTTATCTTTGCCCTTGACCTTTCTTAACGTGATGTTGCTGAATTTTGCATTTGTTATATCACCTTTTAGACATTTTGTTTCAGTTTTGATAGGTAACTCAAGTCTAGAAGCAGCTCAACCTGCCACAAAATGGACTAATGAGATTTAGATATACTTAGAAAGCGAGCAATCATTCCATGTGAAAGACTTTGGACCTACATTCAGGAATAAACTTGATAGGTTTCCCATAGTGATAAATACTTATATTTCAGACCGATGCGGCGAAAACGAGTACTTCCAATGCGATGGCGACTACGACGAGAACTGCGTGGGACACTGCTACTGCTTCTCGGGATACACTCGCGACATCGATGACAAGTGTGTCTACGTTGACCCCGCCACGCCCCCCAAAGATAACGGTTCCCCCACCTCCACCCCTGAACCAGAAGATCACTCAACCTGTTGAACACAGTTATATACTTGTAGACCAGGATAGAAATCTTTACTTCGACTACATACGCATACAATGTATTTTGACCTTAGGACACTTAAATGATATATATTAATGGCAGTCTGGCTAACTTTGCCCCTGCTACACACTCGTAAAGACCGGGTTTAACACGCATGTATAACGTACTTTTCTTAGTTACACCGTGCAAAGAGAACAGCATGCGAGTCTTGGCGAGTGTATACAGGATTTTGCTCACCGATCTGAATCGAATTGAATCGCCTCGTGGACGTGAATATTTTACGAAGAGCTTATGAAGAACACTTTGAGGCTGTATTCTGAATTACAAATGAAGAGTTAGTAATTAGTTGTACCTAGTTCAAATTAACCTACGGTTTTGCCCAAGCAAGAAGTTTATAACTATGTATTAGCTAGAGAGGCAAAACAAGTTTTTGTTATTATTTAATACCCTAAATGAATAGATGCGTATAGTCAATGACATAATATAATTAAGACAATGAAAATTAGCTTTCCTTCACCTGTTTACACAATAAGGTTCTTGGTGGACTTTCATCTCACCCGCGAGTCCAAATTATACTTATACTCAATAAATAGATTTATCTAAATTTGTTTATTTATTTAATTTCTGTATTGAGCAATAGATCAACCTATTAATGGATCCATGCATTCATATCAAAATTACATAGTAATTATGATTACACGATTACTTCACTTCGTTCGTTTTTTAGTTTAATGGCTACTGTCCATTTGGACAATTTTGCCAGCGTCAAGGTTTAAAAACATGGTTTTATATACAATATATATACCTATAGCAATGAGTGACTCAACACATGCATATCGACCGTCCGTCCGACATACATACATCATCATTCATGTCGATGGACGACAAGAAACGCATGACTTTAAAGCACAATTTGGACTGTCCAGTTGCTGATTCTTACTGTCGTGTTGGCCATACTTCACATATATTCTTTTTGACCACAGAGTACTTTGTTATATATTGAAATAGAGACTTAACTCGAGGCCTGATTCGGGAAAGAGAATTGTGGCGCAGTCTGCATGTTTCAGACGGCAACTCTTGTTGACAAATGTGGATACAGGTTGCCATAGTTACACGGGTTATTTTAAATTCCGCCCTGTCAGGCCAATCCTTGCTAACTTGAAAACAGTCTCATACAGAACTGTTTTTCAAGTTAACATGGATTGGCCTAGATGGTAATTGGGATAGAAATGAACTCAATTCAACTATAATGATTGAAAGCTTATTGCGAAAATTCATTGCAATATTTCTTTTTGTCATTTAGTTTCGCAATAAACTTTTAACCAGTTTGATTGAGCCAGACATATTTTCCTCGAAACTATATGAACCTTAAATACTATAAATTACTTTTCTTTAAATATTAACATAAAATATTGACTAATTGAGAACCTCTTCATTTTATAAATCGGTTCGAAAGTATTTTTACTTGGTTCTAATGTCAACTTTGAAAAGTAGAACCTAATACTTGACTAATCGAGGACCAAACATTACCAGCTATGTTGTGACTGCTGGGCTTTTAAAAGTTAATAATAAGGCTTTGAGTACAAGCTAAAATATACTAAATGCTATCCTATGGCAGAACGTGGAAAGTAAATAAAACTGTTCAATAATGTTAACATCTTTTATTTCAGAGTTATTAATCTTGTTTAACTTATGGAATTTTGAACATATTTATTTAGAGCTTATTGATAAACTTTTAGTTATGATCAATCATAGAAAAAATATGTATATTTATTAGGTCTGCCAGCAGATACAAAACCATACAAAAAAGGTAAATAAAATAAGTACCATCATATTAGAGTATTTACCCCATCACAAACAAACACGATATGAGTTATAAATAAAATTACAATTCGCTTACATTTTGCAATGCAATTGCAACTAAATTACTCGTATATAATTCAGAAGCTAAAACAAAAAACCGGCTAAGAGCATATCGGACCATGCTCAGTATAGGGTTCCGCAGCGGTTCATACAAAAAAATGCACTACAGATGATGCTCTAGCAAAAGAGCGTATCTCCACGGTACTTACGTCCTTTTGCCGAGAAGCACAGATTTCTATCAATAACTTAAAAACGGTACCTATATTAGATCATGTTAAAGGAATTTATTAATTTTATCTTTGCCGTTTTTTTCAAATCTTTTGGACATACCGCTTAGAAAATGGAAGGGGGGAGACACAATCTATGCTACTATTGGCGCGATTATTTCCGAAAATATTCACTAAATCATTTTTTTTAAACCTCAGTCTTGTTAGAAGTCGAAATATGTGCCACACATTGATATTTGCTGGAAAAATATAATTTCAGGTTTGGTTACATGATGGAGTGCGCCCTAGAAATATTTTTTATATTTAACTATCAAACTAAGTAGCGGCTTATACAAGACACCTATACTCCAAATGTGATCAATATTCATCATGTAGTTTTTGAGTAAAATACCTGTGACATACGGACGGACGCACATGACGATGTCATCATCGCATACTCTGCAATTAGTTAGAATTGTATAGATTCCTTTACAATGATTGTAAATAAAAAATCAGCAAGATGTTTATCAAGGAGTCAATCAAAATCTTCCCTGTGATTTTCGCATTTTAAGAAATCAAAATCCATAAACATGGTTGATTGTTTGATTGAAATCACGAACATGGCACGGCGTTCTTTCTAAAATTTAATAATTGCAAAAAGAAACTGCAAATTTGGAAAAAAAATGGCATCCCATTCACAAGATATTCTTTATTCTTTATTCTTCTTATCCATATAGCAGTAAATCTGATAATCAGAACTTTTGGCTGATCTGAGCTTCGTCCGTAATTGGGTACTTTCCTGTAGTCAACATAAATGATGTCACGCTTGCAATTAAATGTCATTTCTGAAAATACGTAGAAAACATTCTTGAATACTTATTTTTAAGCTTTTGGCGATTTTAAAATGATCAAAAAGTAAAAATAAGGAGGCAATTTGGCTGTATAGAATTATGACGTCATAAACCTTATTTCCTTTCAAACTTCATACTTTCTGACCGTTTTGACAGTTCATAAAAAGGAACTGATTTGATCTGTCAGTCAAGTACCCTATTTCTAACTGCAGACGTTTGAAAAAAAAACCAAGCTCAACTGGGCGGGCCCGTTGATTGGTTGGATGGTTTCATTGCAGTTCCAAGTGCAACACATACCTACAAGGTACTCATGTATTGGGGCTCTTGTTCACAACATAGTATTTAAACCACACAAGAAAAGAGGACCTCCAGGCACCCAAAAAGGCTTCAACAATTAGGGATCGTCTTCTTAGCCACCATGTGAACGAAACGAAACTCGAAATTCGTAACGTGCCGTTCCTCTGGCTCTCATGTTAATTAAAGCTGTATTTGTGTGAGCGGGATAGCGCTATACGAACTTCGTTTTTCGGGTTTCGGAGTAGCACCTCTGAGCTCGTGACCCGTACCCGTTACCTTTTGGGTAAAGACGTTCCTACAACCACCAATGCTGTTGCATTCTCGCCCAAGGACAAACATGCGCCTCATGTGCCTTTAAATACACTGGCTCTCTACTCTTCAAATCTGAACGCAAACGATGCAATGCATTGCTGCTTAATGCTTATGAGTCAATTAAAAAAAAACATACTTTAAAACAACATTTTATTGATTTTTTTGCGTGACCAAAATTACCTACACTCGAAATTTATTTGAATGAAGCCCTTAACTATGTACACTTGTTTTTAATCGACTGTTATTCTTATTCAACGTCGCGACTCGGTTAGCATAATAAACGGCAACTAATAGGTACTCTGTCTACGAACTTAGCGATCTCGGGTTCAAATCCTGGAACGGGGATATATTTATGGAATGAGGTTTCGTGATTTTTGTTGTTTGTCTTATGTTTACAAGTATACAACGCCGTCTAGTGCCGATAAAACAAGCTTATTTCTGCTTTTCACATTATATTTAAAGCAGAACCGCCGGCTAGCCGAATCCAACCGTCCTAAAGCGATTAAAATAATGTTTGCTTCGAGCGGGATTCGAATTCACATCTCTGACGGCTCCAAGGTCCAACACAGCTGCGCAGGCGCCTTGGCAACTAGGCTGTCGAAGCTAATCTAAGCAGTTGCTAGCATGCGCAGCATGTTTTTTTCTTCCATACCTCTTGTCACCCGTCATCTCGTCATTCACGTCCTTCCTGTTATGTCATCTCTCACGCAATCCATTCACCTTTTCCTCAGCCTACCCCTCCTCTTTACACATATCTAATACCCTTCATGTCAAACGTGACTCTCACCCCTCCCCATAACATGTCCAGACTCCCGTAGGCGATTTGCTCTCAGCTTATCGAAACTGAAACGAAAAATTTATTCTTATATGTTGTACGTTTGGATCTTAGAGCATTTATGCTGTTTTCAGAGCGATTATTTCTGAAAATATTAACTAAAAAAAAAAAATTTAGAAAACTCAAGATGTTCAAAAAAACTGTCGAAATATGTGCCACACATGTGCTATTTGCTGATTTTTTTCTCACTTTCGGTTACATGTGAGTGCCCCCCTAGAAATATTTCTTTTTTTGTTACTTAACGATCATTCTAAGTCGTACCGATACTCCAAATTTCATCCACATGAATATACATCTTGTACTTTTTGAGTAAAATGCCTATGACATGCGGACGGACGGACGGACGGACATGACGAAACTATAAGGGTTTTGTTTTTGCCATTTTGGCTACGCTTCGCAGATTCATACGTGAAAGATTTAATGAAAGTTTGGCTTACGATGGGTAACCTTTATTTAAAAAAACGACACAATTTATCACAATATAGACCAGATGTTTTATCGTTATTTTGAGAATTTTCGATTATAATTATGAGATACTCAACATTTAATATACGTATTTTTAAATAATAATAAACAGAAAAAGTAACTTATCACAATAACTTAAGGACTACTTCTGGGCAATACTAAATAGGCAAATGCTTCAAATTACACTTATTCTAGGAAAGTTTAAACTTATTCTAAAGATTTATGCCTAATTCCACCAAGCTCCGTTATTTGCTAATGTTTGATTAACGGCTGATTACCGGGGATCGGAAATTCGGTAGATATTCACTTAAACTCTTAAACTAACGGCGCTGTTGTTGCTCAGTTATATGGAATCGGACTCAATTTTATTATATTATACCTAATAAATGCATATTTTGGTAACTAACATTAACTCATAAATTTACTGAATTAAATGTTATCTGTAACTCGTCCAATTAACGAAGTTTGAAAAGCATAGTGGCGTAAATTGTAACCCTAAATATAAAAGTATAATTATAAACTAACAACTTTTTGTGTTTAGATTGGGAACTTTGACAAGGAGATCATATATATAACCAGGTGGTCGTTGTTGACCCAGTAATGCAGTTTATAGAAAACGTATCAATTTGTTAGTATAAACTCTTGTAACTAACGAAATTTCGGGCATATATGGGTTAAGAGTGAACAAGTAGAAGAGTAACAGTGTGGAAGTGAGATAGTTTTTTTATTCAGATGCATTGGTGTCACATGTGATCAAGTCCCGGAACTTATATATTTTTTAAGAAGCCGACTCCATATTTACTCGCCTTTTTTCGGCGTTTTGCCAACTTTACGTAAATATCTATCCGAATTTCCGATACCTGCTAATTACGCCTGTCAAGTGGTCGGAATTAACAGGCGTTAACGCTTTCACGACCAGGAACCTGCTAGGTAGGCGCTATGCTCATAGTAAGCTTTCGCTACATACGCATTTTCCCGTGTTATCGGGTACACGTGTAGCGCTTCGAACATGTTGGCCATGAAAGTGTTACCAAAGCGTGGTGACATTGGGACTTAGGTACAGTCAGCATTATATATACTGTCGAGTCCAAAACGCCATATAGTACATTGTCACGGTATTTTTATGCCTATAGGAATAAAAATGTGTTGCAATATATTTGGCGCTTTAGATGCTACAGACTATTTCGTGCTGACTGTAGAACATAGTTTACACTTTCTTAATACTAACAAAAATTACCCAGCTGCACGAATGTACTTTTGCTTTAATGTCAAGAGAGTCGTTACTTGTCTTTCATCATGCTGAATTAACTGACAGCAATCTAATTGAATATTAACTCTAATTAAGAGTCTCCGGCAAGCTCGGCCGAATTTCACCTTTCCATTCAAACGGAGTTTCGTTCTCATTTAAAAACTACACGTTGGATTGTAACGAAATTTTGCATATACAATGACATGAGGTATATGTGTGACAGGCTAGGCTCGTAATTAGTTTATATGGCTCCAGTTTATAAAACAAACGAAATACAGCAAAAACAGAAAAAATTAAATTCGCTGTATTTTTTTTACTATGGTATCTGAAGCTACATCAACTAATTATAAGCCTGCATATATACCTTAATTTATTCTAAGTACAAAGTTTCGGAGCAAACTAGTCGTTTTAAAATGAGAGCGTAACTACGTTTGTATGGAGGACCGAGCTTACTGGGGACTCTTAACATTTGTGCGTCTGAGTGTACACAAGTATAAAAGAATCTTCAACAAAAAATAATAGTTGTACTTAAGGATATAGATATAAGACATCATCTCACAAAAAAAAATAAAGTAAAGAAAAAAGTCAGGTCCTATGCCCGCAATCTTCAATTTGAACACTGAGGTCCATACCCTCTCGTTGAGAGGGGGTCAGTGTCTAACAGGGGGACGAATAGATTTAATTTTTGGTATAGTAAAATAGTACATTCTTACCACGGGCTGTAAAAGAAAGAAAGCCCGAAATCGCAGGTATCTGTGACCCGAGCCGCAGGCAAGGGTTGTAAATATGCGATAGAGGGCTTTCTTTTTTACTGCCCGTGGTGAGTACACAATTTTACCTTTTCACCTGGCCATAATGTGAATTTTACGTAGCGTGCGGTAAAATTAGCATTATGGCCAGGTGTGACGTAAAATATTTTAGTCTTTACCACTTGGAAGCTTATCTTCTAACAATTTGTTCTCTTCGGTTTAAATTAAGTGCTCCAGAACAAATGTAAGCAAGTAACAAAAAAAAAATGCATACATAATCGACCATCTTCTCATAATCATTCGGTTGAAATTGCAATAGCGTAGCTTTCGAATGTGATGCTTTGACATGGAAAGCCGAAATAGCGACACAGCATAGCCGAGCAACTACCCATGTACTGCTATTACAATTTCAACCTAGTGAATTAGACAAATGATAGCTTTTTGTATGCATTTTTTGTTACTTGCTCCCATGTGTTCTGAAGTGAGGATAGGCGTTTCGCTTAAACTATAGAGAACAATGGTATTGTTAACAAGATAAGTTCTCAAGAGTATAGAGACTTCTAAAATATTTTTTATTATGACAGAAAGTATAAATATCAACAGCACGTTACAATTTAAAAAAAAAAACTTATACGTAATCTGATTTTTTTCCTAGTCGTCTCCAAACATCTGTCCCATCCCAGGTAGATCACAAGCTGTCTAAGAGCTTATACAGCCAGTTCGCGCGTTATAAGGGCCAAATAAGCTTTAATACAGCTTTTGTGCTACTTGGGTATGGACATCTTGGCAAACCGTGCAAACTCCATGCGCTGATTAAATACTTCAGTTATAATCATGCTAAGAGTAAACAAAAAAGTGTGTTCAGGTTCGAAGACAGCAATGTAACAGCCTTTAGCCGCCTATTAAAAGGCCTTCTCCTATTCAATGAAGTCATGTCCTTTCATAATAGAGTTGCATTTGTTTTTTGTCATTCGAATTTAACACAATCGTAATTTCAGTATACGGTGGGCGGTTAGCAAATAAAAACATTTTTAAGACACCGTTATATATGTAGAATGTACTTATCGAAATTTGTGAATTTTTATACTAATTTAGAAATTTGAATCGATTCTGTGGCCAGTACAAGCGGGCCGCGGGTACATAGATCCTTTTTGGGGCTTTTTGCGTCTGCCTCGTTTCAGAAGCTACTCACCATGACACATACGTACCCTCTGCTATTATTTTGCACAGCGGTATGGTAGAGACGGGTATGTCAGTGGTCCCCGAACATCTGCCCCATGAACATCCTGGCGAAGAGCGCGAACTCCATGCGCTGGCGCGCGCGGTGCTGCGCGATGACGGGCGAGTACTCCAGCATGCGGCTCGCGGCCGCGGTCTTGGCCTCGCGGTGCGCCGAGCTCAGCAGGTGCGTCTGCACCGTGCCCCACGTCGCCTCCAGCTGGTTGCAGAAGCCGCAGTGGAACAGGTTCGGCCGAATCTGCAGCGCAAACCGAAGGGATAGAAGAAAAATGTACAACGAGCGATACATATTTCAGAGTTGATAGAGCAGTTGGACCGCTGACCCGAAAGGATAAAAATGATGATGAAAAAAACACCGATTCCTTTCTATCCAGTCTTTTTTAATTTGGAAGTCAATTATTTCTCAAAAAAAACATCATTTTTGTTAATTTTAATTTATTACTATTATAAAGTTGTAGAAATGAAATGTTTGTATGTTTGTATGTGTCGTTGTGGCTTCATCACGCTAAATAGGCTGAACGGATTTCAACTATTATTAGTACACGAGTAGCTGGGTAGCGACTATTCTAAAGAAAAAAAGAGGGGTTATGACTTTTTCTTCTCCGTGAACGAAGTTGCGGGCGCCTTCTAGTTATTCATAAAAATAACAAAAGGGATATTGACTGTATTCAAATAAAAATGAAATTTTGATGCGAAATGGTAGTCTTTATGATAGTATGCTAAAAAAATTAAGTTCGACACCTTGTGTAGCTTGTTTTATGATTATGACACTTTAAAATTGGCTGGAAAAGTCAATTTTTAAAGTATGAATATGTGATTAACTGACAATACCATTGAATTACCCATGAAATGTTTGGTAACTTTATGAAACCGTTTCAATAAACGCAATTCATAATTTCCACATACAAGGTAGGAACGTGTGACGTCACACAGTCCTAGACGTATGGAGCGTTTTTTGGGAAAAAGCCAAAAATGTGACTAAGATTGTTTATCTCAGAGAATTTTTATGAGATTGAAGTAGTTTTTTCACCAAAATTTCTATTATTGAACGATCGTTCTATATAATATTTACTTCTGTTTGTTGTTTTCTGTTGTTGTTTTGTTTTATTTCAATGATCGTTCTATAACATACCACAAAAAAAGTTGTCCAGATCACTCTTGTATTTTTTTAAACAGTTTCATATTTAATTACCTGTTGACCTATTTAACAAAAAACATTATTAAATAATTTTAAAAATGTCGAAAGTCGAAACGGAGGGATTCAGTCACGAGTTTAGAATTAAGGAAAATTCAACAAACACAGATTCAATTCCAGTTTAGACTGCAATAAATCGTGTATTTTTTGTGTTTGATCTTTACATTTACTGCATATTTTTTTAAAAATTATTATAAAAATAAGTTCCCTTACCTCTCTGATGAACTCCGACTCTTCAGACGTCGCCACCAGAGCACAGTTCATAATCTTCTCATGCTTGTGCGTGTTCTTATGCGCATCTATCTGCGAAACCGCCAAGGTAGTCTCGCAAGCCTGGCACCTCAGCTTAGTACCAATTTTAGTGATCATCATGAAACTAAGTATGTTCACAACGTACTTCTCATTTATCACTATGTCCTTTGAGAAAGTGTTCTCAATTGTGATAACACTGTCTATGAAGACATTGGAAGGGATCATAGTTGGTGCTTTGACTGTTGATTTGACAGCTGTTCCTGCTAATTTGTTCTTATGGCTGATGCCATTGATATGCTCTCGCATGTTTTTGACTGTGGGCGGGATTTTGGAGACGCATACCCGACAGAAAGCGTTATTCTTGTCTTTTGTGTACGTGAGATTGTGTTGTTTGGCGAAGGATTCAACTTCTAATTCGTCGCGGTTGGACGCGACAGATGATGCCCGAGATTCTCTCTCTTTCTCGTGCTTTGGTTTGACATCATTCTTGTGAACTGGAGTCGTGAAGAGAGCAGTTGATGACTTTTGTTCGCTTCCAGTTGGGAATGGTTTAACTTCCTTCGGCTCTTTTGCTTCTTGTTTCTTCTTATGCTCATCAATGTGATTCTTAATCAGATGAAAATCGAAGTCGATGCTCTTAGAGCATTTGCGACAGTATGCCGAGTCGGTAACTAGGTCCAGCTTGATATCGTTCTTCTGAAACTCATTCGCAAAATCGGATATTCTGCTCTTATTTTCTTTTGGATCTTCGCCATTGGTTTCAGGTTCATCGTTGACGTGATTCTTTTCAGATCTTTCCTTGTGCAGCTTTAGAATGGTTTGATGATGCCGACTCTTGATATGTGCTACGACGGCGCCGTCGTCCATCGCCCAATCACAGAGAATACACCACTGTTTGCCGCAGACATCTCTGGTAATATAATCCACGGTTCCTAAGGCTTTGCATATGTCTTTATCGGTCTTACCAAGTGCGTCTTTGGGTCCTTTCCCTGACTTATTTGCTTCCTTATCATCTTCATCTGATTTTTTTGTTGGTTCTTGTTTAGCTGTTCCTTTTTCTGATTTTTTTGACTTTTGCTTTGCCGATTCTTTTTCAGGAGATTTTCTAGATTTATCGTTTTCTGTTGCCTCTTTTTCAACTGCCTTCTGTTCTATCTCAGGTTTCTTTTCTTTTTCTTGCTTTACAGCCTTCTTTGCTTCTTTCTCTGGCGATTTTTTTGGTTTGTCTTGCTCTTCTGTTTCTGGTGTTGCCTGTTCCTCATTTGGCCTGGTCTTAGCTGACTCACAGCACAGTTCGTATAATTTCTTGTGCTCGGCGCTTTTGAAATGCGTGTCCATTGTATTATGAGCGCAGACCAAATTGCAAGTCAGGCATTGGAACGTCGACTCGTCCACCTAAAACAATTTAAATAAATATGTGCGACGGAATACGTCAGTGGAAGCTTAAGCCTATATGTGTCTGTCTGGCAGTAATATCTCTCAAACGCGTGGACTCAGTTAAATGCAGTTTTTTTAATTTTGCTGTGCTTCTTCACTCTGTTTGATGAGGATCGGATTTATCTATCCGAAGATATAAGATCTACTGCCAGGTAGAACGCGTCAACCATTTAATACGATAAATAATTGTCATTTCGGGATTGTCATGTTTTCGAGTTTTCCCGATGGCAATAGGGTACTTTCGGTAGTGAACAATAAATTTATGTAAAATTAAACGTAAGACCTATGTTTTGATTTTGAGTCTAAGGTTTAAGTCGTGGCTTGAAACACCGGTCTTCACCGTGTAGGCGCCCTGGCCCCCATACAGCAAACTTCTTCTAGACTTCGGCGCCCCGGGCGGCCACCCAGGTTGCCCCAACTTACAGCCGGACCTGGGCCAATCTTCAGCGTTTTTACGGCGTTTATTTTGCGTCATTGTCGCCTTAGCAAATATTGTTAAAATAAATTATATCCAGAATTAACTTTTTATGAAACCGAAAGACAGTCCCGGGGCTGAGTTTATTTTGGTCGAAGTTATCATGGCTTGTCTTTCCGTTATGGCGATAATCGCGAGACAACAATGACGATTGAACCGAGCGGTCAAAACGCTCGGAGATTCACCCCCCTACTGACAGTACAAGCTGTTGACCACGACCGTTCTGCAGAGTGTAGCGACTGAGAAGAATTTAACTTACCTTTCTATACACGTTATTATCAGCGACTTCAACTTCAATGAGCACCAGATTGAGGGCGTGCCAGGTGTCTGTCTTGTGGATCTGCGCGTCGTCAAACTCCGCATCACACACGGCGCACGTGTCCTCTATGAGGCCGTGCCAAGCGCTCTCGCTGATGAACACGTCGCCGAACGCCAACACACCATTGCCTGATACACACAGGGGCGTATTTAGAAATTTGGCGCCCTGGGACGATAAGTTTCGCCGCTCCAGAGGGGCACTCCGAAACCCGAAAAACGAAGTTCGTATGGCGCCATCCAGCTCACTCAAATACAGCATAACATGAGAGCGAGAGGGACAGTACGTTACGAACTTCGAGTTTCGGAGTAACCCATCAGAAGTTATGGACAAATCCCGCCAAGTGCAAGTTAGACTCGCGCACCGAGGGTTGCTACGCCGCCTCGGGCCATGGCCCCCTTGGCCCTAGGGTAATTACGCTCCTGACAATACAGCACTTTTGACATAACCCTTACAAACTTTTACGTGCAGTTTTTGTAGTCTTTAGTCTGGAATTAAGACTCTGCTGTCTGTCTGTCCGACTGTCACAGTTGAAATTTTCACAGATAATGTATTTCTGTTGCCGCTATAACAATAAATACTAAAAACAGTATAATCTTACGTCTGTCTGTCTATGTCAGTAACCAATATAAAATGATTGAACACCGCGTACATTTCGCTTAGGAGTAGGGCTCTGCTGACACTGGATTAGCATAGATACGGCCGTTTTTAGCGTATACTTTGAGAGGCCGACTCGCACTTGGCCGGTTTTTTATTACAACTATGTTTGATGATAAACACTCATGAAACCTATGGAGCAAGCGCACTCATATGCTGAAGCATTCTAATATAGTTGGACATACCCCCAAAGTGGGGCACGACAATATTCATCATTCTGTTATTTTTTTGCCGCTGCATTTAAATTGATTTCGTTGGATACATTCACTCCGTCATATAGTCTTTATCCGTGTTTTTTTTTAAACTACTAACTAAGGTGGCAAACAAGCGTACGGCCTGCCTGATATTAAGCAGTCACCGCAGCCTACGAACCTGCTAAACTCACTCCATCGTAGTTTTTATCAGTGTTTTTTTTTTACACTAATAAGCCTGTTAAGCAGCCGCAGCCTATTTTACCTGCTAAATCGAATTTCAGACCAAACCGTCCTAAGCATGTCTAAATATACTAGTTTACCTCAATCAATCTAGTTTGGCCGGAAATCGGATTTGGCCGGTAACATCTATCCATACTAATATTATAAATGCGAAAGTGTGTCTGTCTCTCTGTCTGTCTGTTACCTCTTCACGCTTAAACCGCTGAACCGATTTGGAGGAAATTTGGCATGAAGATAGTTTGAGTCCCGGGGAAGGACATAGGCTACTTTTTATCCCGGAAAAATACCCTTATCGGCGATAAACGAATTTAAGGCGGACGAAGTCGCGGGCAGAAGCTATTATAAAGCGTACTATTATAAAGTTGTAAAAATAATGTCTGTACATTAAAGATATTTAAAATATATATATTGCAACGGACTATTTGCAGGTCACTGAAACGAAAAATATTTATTTTTTGTATGTTTGTATGTGTCGTTGCGGCTTCATCACGCCAAATCGGCTAAACGGATTTCAACTATTTTTGGTACACGGGTAGCTGGGTATCTCCAGATGGTTATAGGATACTTTGTACCCGACTACGCTGACGAAAAAAAGGGGGGTTATGACTTTTTATCCTCCGCGAACGAAGTTGCGGGCGACTTCTAGTATATATTACTACTAGTTAGAGCCTGTATTACCCATATGCGGGGCGAAGGCCTTCCAACTCAGTCAGTTAAGAGTCCCCGGCAAGCTCGGCCGAATTTAACCTTCCCATACAAACGGAGTTTCGTTCTCATTTTAAAACTACGCGTTGGTTTGTAACGAAACTTTGCATACACAATGACATGAGGTATATCTAGGCCTGTAATTAGTTTATATGGCTCCAGTTTATAAAACAAACGAAATACAGCACAAACAAATTTTGTATGAAAAATTTAATTCACTGTATTTTTTTAACTCTGGTATCTGAAGCTCCATAAACTAATTACAGGCCTGCATATACCTTAACTTATTCTAAGTACAAAGTTTCAGAGCAAACTAGCTAGTTGTTTTAAAATGAGAGCGTAACTACGTTTGTATGGAGAACCGAGCTTACCGGGGACTCTTAAATAAAAACCAATAACAGTAAAATGACGAGTGAATCTCTATTACTTACCCTGTCTCCTGAGAGGCCTGGCGGACTTGTTCTCGCTATGTTTGGGCTCGGCGATGTGGGGGCCCACCTTGGCTGCCGTCCGCATGAACAGGTTGCAATATTCACAGAAGTAGCCTTTTTTCACCTGAAGCAAAACCAAACTCTGTTTTGCATACAATAAATAATAGTACAGTCAGCATCCAATAACTACAGCATCCAAAGTGCCAAAATGCAAGGTGCTTTTCTATTTTTATTAATTTGCTTTAATTTTAACAGGCACTCATCATACGAACCACTTTTCCTATGTAATTTCGGAAACGAAAACAATAATCTTCCATTTCCTACATTTTGGTTCAGTTATGCTTGACAAGTTGTTTTACGGCCCTTCGCCATATTGGGCACCCAGTGGTAGGTAGTAATGAGGGTTTTCTCAAATGGAAATGACACCAGTTGGCGTCACCGTGACGCAAGGTCTAATAGGGTACACGCATGAATTTATTTTTATCGCTTTTCTCAACAAAATATCAAAATGCCGTAAAAACGATTTCAAAAAGTGAAATGAAAATTAAAATCGGCTAAGAAATACGCACGGTACAGGCATTTTAAACTACTAATTAGACAGCGATTTGACAGAGAGGTCCGAAATGTACTTTTACGTCATAGTCCACTACGGCCATTTAAACTCCATGTTAAATTCTGTTTTGCTAGAAAGAGAGAGAATTAAATGTTTGATCGTTTATACCTTGGTTATTTTATACTTATTCGAAAATTTATTTTTCTCTACTGTTTGCTACATGAATGAGCTTTTAATAAAGTTAAAATAAAAATTCAACATATTCCCTATTGATTTATTCACTTTAACATTTTTGATGTGTCATTACAATTTAGGCCTACGTTTTTGTAGGGTAGTAGTCAAGAAAAATCCCAGAATTCCCAAAAAAGGGGAACATAGTAGATACATACCTTTCTAACGCGGTCTTCCTTAAACTTGTCCAGAAAGCTGGTGCCATCCAGGTTCTTCTTGTGAATGGGTTTGGCAATATGCACAATGGCATCCTCGTCGCTCCGAAGCTGAGTCTCGCAGGCCAGGCAGAAGAAGTCCACACATCCAGACAATATGGAGTTTTTACTGAACATCGAAGACATCTTGACCTATTAGGACATATATTACATAAGATGATAATGTTAAATATAGTGGTGCTTATGTTCTACCAGAAAAGGGATGCAATATTACAATATTTAATTAATAACAGATTGAGTTTATTCCAAATAAACTTTTCAAATTAGTAAAGGCGACCTCTAATTATCCTCATAAGTTCTCACATACTTATATTAATTACAAATTAATGATAGTGGTTCAGACAGGATATTTTAACCGCATAGCAAGAATAACTACTTATCTAAATGCTAAAGTTTCACCTCCTGTGTTTACATGTAGTTTAAAAAAAAAACAGCAGAAAGTTCTGTCTCAGTCTGAAGCTTAATTATATATTTGGTAATATATGGGTCACTAAGATACGACCATGTACACACTCAGATTAGTATAATAATTATATTTGTGAATGCTGTTGTCCACTTGTTTGAAGACTGAAGAGTAAAAGAAAGGCTGACGTAAAAATATTATTTAAATCAAAAGTATCTCTTTAATATGCTTTTTATTTCTTAAAGCCGAAACACACCGGATGCGTGCGCAACACGTGCACGTGCGCGTGTGCATGGCGTGCGCGTTGTAGATGGCACACCGCTTGCGTGGCGTGCACGTGCGCAGCGGTGTGTCATCTTTTATGGGTATTCGTACTTAACAACGCGCACGCCACGCGCACATCTACGTGCACTCCACGCACACGCATCCGGTGTGGCTTGGCCTTTAGTGACCCATACGTGGAGCATTGACGTGTGATTGAAGTAATCTGCTTGGTCGTACGAGGATATTTAAACATTTTGTATGGGGACTGTGAATGTGTTAAATAGAGACTTCCGCTTGTATTACAAGCGTTTATGAAACGGGCCCCTAGTAAACAGGACTACCGTTGTTGATAAAACAGAGGGCTTAAGAGGATGAAAACAAGATTACAAATTGGATAACTTGTCAGAATAAGTTATTTTCTTAACTTTCTCACCATGCAATTGATAGGTAAAAAAGAAGGATCTATGACTTAACTTGGTAGAGCAAACAACCAACAGACAGTACTGGTTATAATGAAAACATTACCTAGGTATTAATTACCAGTAAACATTGCCTAGGTATTGCTTTAGTTTAAGTTAGAAATAGAAAGAGTTTAAATATTACCATAGTTTTTGAAATATATATGACACTGGAAGCACTTAGAAAACAGAAACAAAACTAACAGAAACATTCATCACTACTATTAAGTAAACTAATTAACTTTTGTAAATACTTTAACTAATGAGTATATTTTAACTTCTGATAAGTTACCAGCCAAACACCCACATGAATCATTCAACCAATATTACTAACTCAACATTTTATACTAGTATTTATAAATAAATGTCTAAGTAGAGCAATTGAAAAAAATCTCTATTACTTTGAATGAAAGACCATAGTCAGGAGTGGATCAATGAGTTGACAGAAGTCAGGATTAGAACAGAATATGCAAACTGAACATTTAGCTAGCCTAAGTGATTTTATTACATTGTAGTGGTAATAGACTACCAACTCTGTTACTCTCTTGATATTATTTCTAATCATTGAATGATAGGGTAATGCACTTAGGACTTTTAGACTATAGGATTGAAGTCTAAAAGCAATCCTATTGCCTAGCCATACCTACATTAGCGTAAATACTACTCTCTTTGGCAAGTAACAATAACAAAGGATCAAATTTCTGTAGGATGTACCTACTTTAGTGTTATGTATTATATTATACATACATACATATATATAAAATCACGCCTTTTTCATCACGCGTAGGCAGAGGCTACCTCCTTCCACTTGCTACGGGTCTGGCACACAACTATTTCTCGCAACCATCATCTGAGATACTTCATCATTTTATCATTAATTCTGCCCCTTACATTTAACATAGCAAAGTGGCTCTCCGGCATTATATTATATGTGTGGCTATTCTAGGCTATATAACCGTATCACTGCAACCATGGCTGATATACTGTGATCGCCACCACCTATAAGTTCCCAGTCAAGTCCTGTTGTTGCAAAGAACTTCAGCACTTTTTTGATTCCGAGAGGCATTATGTCTTCCGGTGACAATAAATGTTTTCCAAGTACAGAGCTGCGGTTTCGGTTGAGAAAGTGCACAGGAGTTACCTCTGTTATACGGCAGAGCCTGCACAACCTTGTGTCACTTTTCCGTTTTTTCTTTTTTAGTGAAATGTGTTGCAACATGCAATGTTTATTAATCATTATGGATGATCATAATAATTGTTGCAATAGTATTTCTTCCTTAAAAACTTCCACAATAAATGGTCGCACACTTTATGAATCCCAAATTCTAGAGACCTAAACCAAGTTGTAGGTCCAGTTTGTGAGGGGACAACTTATGCAGTGTCTTCTAATTACTATGGATAACCATTACTTAATAGCCCTGGAATGTTTCGCTGTCCTTTAGTGTACCCCTTAGTTTCGGGTTTTAGAGTACCCCTTAGTTCCCCTGCTAAAAGCCCCGTAAAATGTATTTATCTCTCTCGTAGAACAAAGAATTGAAGTATACAAATATACTAAGAAGCTGAGGTCCTGGGTTCAAATCCCGGTAAGGGCAAATATTTGTGTGATGAGCATAAATATTTGTTCCTGAGTCTTGGATGTTTTCTATGTATATAAGTAATATATCTATTAAATATATCGTAGTCTAGTACCCATAACACAAGCCTTATTGAGCTTACCATGGGACTGGTTCGATTTATGTAAAATTGTCCAGTAATATTTATTTATTTATTTATACTTCAATTCTTTGTTCTACTTAATTTTTTACATTATGATCAACCGCATTTCCATTGTCAACAGGTTTTCATATTGAATATGTCTATAATTTTGTTTCCTGTCCTGCACCCTCACAGTAATATTTTCTATCATTCGGCACACAGAAAATGTACGTATAGCAAGATTAATGAGATATGTCCGAAATTAAATTACGCAATGCAACGCTTCTGTTCTGAAAATATATACTTACAAGATAAATTAAAACAACGGTTTTGTATGTCTAAGACGTTTACTTACCCTACTTCGATGGTATACTTCTCAAACAATGCGAAGTTACACTTTAATATTGTAATAGACTTCGTAATTGCAACGTATGCACATCGCGGGGTTTCTTGGATAAATGATGACCATTCAATTCAACCAAAAAACAATATTATTTTTCCATAGGGCGAGAATGGTGCAGGATTCCCCTTTGGGCGATTCGTTTTCCTAAGAGACTAACAAATGTTTTAACTACTATCATAAAATTCAACCTACTTTTTCATTACTTTTTAGATAATGCCAACGGCGCAGATCTAAATTGTTTGTTATTCAAAAAAAAACGATTTCAATTTCAATATTCAGTACAAAAGGGTATTTTGAAATGGCAATGAATGACAGTATATATTGAATGTTGCTATCTTAAATTATTTATAATAATGCGGCACAACAGATGTTCATGTGTATTTTTACAGTAGACTTGGATTTCTGAAAGAATTACGTATTTAAATTATTTTTTAAAACGTAACGGCATACGTAAGTTCATGACATTTTTTAAATTAGTAACACACAATACACGTTTTTAAAAAAATACCCACATTTTTCAAATATAATGACATAGCAACACTGTGTCTTTAGCTACCACAGATAACATAACCTTTACTATCTTTAATCTCTGACTTGCATACAATACTAAATTAACTATTTTCATGTTGTCCAACATAAGAATACTTGCCAACCTCTCCGCGGAAATTCATTTGACGTATTGTTTTGACGTAAGCAAATGTTGTGAAGTGAGCCGTAGTATCTCTTAGTAGTTTGTGGTCGCATTGTCTCGCAGCCTGAGTGCGCGTCGAAACGGATAAAGTCGCAGTCCGGTTGTTTTTATGATCGTTGTGCCGTGTATTGCTTTGTTAGGATGAAAAACTTTATTTTTTATAATAAAAATGTAAAGTTTAATTGATATTAATGGTGTAAATAGTAGTTTACCGTCTCGGTCGTGTTTGGTTGTTAATTATGTCACAAAATACAATAAGAAGTGCTAAAATGTTTAGAGGTGATGGTTCATGTGTCTGGTGCTTGTATCTTGTGTATTTCCTGATATTACTGGACGTGACGACGCGCTCCACAGAAGCTTATGGAAGTAAGTATTTGACCATATCAGAACACAAAACTAATTAGGACATGATTGTTATGGCAATGTTTTTTTTGTTTGTTTTGGTTTTTTTTTTGGAAAACTAAAACTACGTTTGTTAGTAAATAAAACTTTTTTCGTGGAAAAATGTATTTATAAAAACAATGTAAGTACTTATTATGTGCTTCTGAAAGGTAAATGAACTAGGTATGCCAAAATATTTTCAATTCAACTTATTATGTTATGAATGCCTTAAACTCCCATTTTTTTTAAACAATCCGAGAAGCTCACAAGTAATGCATGTCGTAGCTGAACTTAATATCAAAAACTAGTAATATCTGATTCGAGTTTTGGTACAACATACATATTTAGGGAATTTATCCTTGAAATAAATATGAATAAAATATCATAACAAATATATTGTCCATCTTAAATAAGTGTACATGTTAGAAGAAAGATTACCCTCATCTGGCATAAACTTTTTTGTCATACTCATCAATTGGTATAATGCATTTTTTTCTGAACATTTAACAGGATGATGCCTTAAAAAGTCCTGAAAATTCTACAGTTTCAAAAAGAAATGCATTATGCCAAATGATGAATTATGCCAAATGTTGATAAAACAAGAAATTAAAATTCTCAGTTTGTTTACATTTAATATCTTGCTGTCATGGAACAGAAATAATTAAATGAATTACTCTGCATTCTTATAGGAAACTGTGGCATACTCAGATGCAAAGTATCCCACAACCATCTGGAGATACCCAGTTACCTGTGTACCAAAAAAATAGTAGAAATCCGTTTAGCTGATTTAGTGTGATGAAGCCACAAATACACATACAAACATTTCATTTTTACAACTTTATAATAGTATAGATGAATACAGATTACCTGGCAAAGAGAAAATAGATACTTAACTTTGATTCATAGTACAATTTAGCATTTATTTATATTTTTTATAATAAAGTGGTGTATAACAAATAATAAAAAATAATAAAATAACTGCATGGAGGTTCACCAACTCTGGTATGTCCTGTTCATGGTACAGAAATCATGTGAACATATTTGGCCTACTTTTGACAACTAGGCTGTGTATAATGTATTTACATTATTTAACTAAAACTACAAACCAACTTAAAAAAAACACTAAAAAAGAAAAAATAAAGTAATTTACTTTCTCCAATTTGAAGAAAGAAAGAAATAATAAAACTTTATTTTAGCACATTGCATGTGGAGAATTACAATGTTATTTATAATAACTTTAGAAAATTAAAAAAATTTAAGAACCCCCGACTTGTTCCACTAAAAGCTGAATATCTTGGAGGTGCGTGCTCCGATTTTCAGCAAACAAAACTAAGAACATTCGGGATAAAATTATCGATGACACAAAAAAAACACCGCAATCAAATCGGTCCATCCGTATAGGCGCTACAATGCCACAGATTGATACACAGAGGCACAGACACATTAAACTTAGAATACCCTCTTTTTCGTCGGGGTTAAAAATGGATACCACTCAGAATGTAATTTGGATTTAATCAACCTTTTTTTAACTTGATCTATACAATATAGTATACAATAGATGTTATTTTGGTGTCAGTTCCTCCCAAAGAAATTGGCAAATATTTTATTAAGTTTTTATATGGGTAGCACTAAAGCTATGGTCCAAGACAATCTGTTCAGCTATTAAAAAGTTATTAGCATTTTTTAAGTGGTCTTTTATCTGTCCACTGATTATTTGCAACTAAAGCAAACAAGTGATAAACACGAATTATTAATTCAGTACTTGCACTGTGCAAGAAATGTGTTAATAAACCTGTTTCATGTGCATTGCAATGATAATTCATGCCCACACAGACAAATGATTGCAAAGCTCTGCAGTGAAGCCCTATAGTTCATCCAGTTTAAAATGAAGCACCTCCATGCTCTATGCATTGCATAGTATGCAATGCTATGATGTTTCATTATGTACCTACTAGCTTTTCCTATAACTTCTATGGAGTGTAGAAAACTAAGTATCAAATCTCTACATATCTGTCGCAGGGAAATAGCCAAAACAGAGTTTTGATCAAATCCCTAAGGGATATGACCAAATCACGCAGGATGTTAAAATGGCGAATCAATTTTATCAAGTCACTAAACAAATCTGGTGAAATGACAAAATGAGTTGCCTTTATTTGGCTGATTTCGTCATTTCACTAAACTGATTCAGGGATTTAATCAAATGAGTCCCTTTTATGTAAACAAATGATAAAATTGATTCGCCATTTTAACATCCTGTGTGATTAGGTCATATCCCTTAGAGATTTGATCAAATCTCTGTTTTGGCTATTTCCCTGTGACATATCCAAAGTGTCCATCAAAAGGCGATAAATTGATGGTGCTACAGTACTCGTAGCAAGTAACTTACCATGATAATGCCAAAAAAGCCACTACGATGCAAGGAAATAATTTTGAACATGATTGAATATTTACATCAGAAGAACAAAGAATTGAGTAGCATTTCCATAAAAATGTAATTGGTTGTTGACTTCATACTATCTTGCTACTCTAGCGCCATTTTTGACAGATTTGGAACTATTATTTACTGCTTTCCGCTCGTCACTTTCATCTGTTTTCCTACATAAGATTATACTCCATGGCAATTCCAAATTTTCTTCTGTAGTGCACCTCTATTCTATGTACCTAAAGGAGCCAACACAGGCATTGTTCAAAATTTCATGTTATTATTTTGAATGGTATAGTTATGTAATAAATAACTCCATGTTGAGCAAATTTTTCTTATCCTTTGGGACTTTTTCGAAGTAAAACAGAGTCACGTTGGATCTTCACCAACTTAAAAACCAAAAAACAGTTGCGCGTACATAATATGGGTATAGATGCCACATTTTAAGTATTTTTCATACAAACTCTAATTAGGATGGAATTGAATACTACCTTTATGCCGGTAGCACACCTCCGCGGCCAAACATCAAACCCAAGGAAGTTCCGCTTTAGTTTCGCGCGCTCTGTATGGCGTTTCGCGGTTTCGCGGCGGAGGTGTGCTACCGGCATTAACTATGAACTGTCATAAAAGCCGGTATCAAAGGATGTAGATGCTTCCGTTATTGCGACGGCAGTGCCAATGTCCCGGCGATAGCGATATGACTCATTGGCGCCCAATCTATACTTATTATAAAGTTGTAAAAATTTAATGTTTTCAAAAATATAAGTAACGGGCTAGTTAAATAAATAAATAAATATTACGAGACAATTTTATACAAATCGAACTAGTCCCATGGTAAGCTCAATAAGGCTTGTGTTATGGGTGTACTAGACGACGATATAATTAATAGATATATTACTTATATACATAGAAAACATCCAAGACTCAGGAACAAATATTTATGCTCATCACACAAATATTTGCCCTTACCGGGATTTGAACCCAGGACCTCAGTTTCGCAGGCAACGTTACTCCCACTGAGCTAAACCGATCGTCAAAAAGTTAAAGGTCACTGAACGGATTTTTTGTATGTATTGTATGCCTTTGCGGCTTCATCGTTTTAAAAATGGTACTTAAATAGGGTTTAATTAAAAAAAAAGATTCCTCTGTACAACAAAAGCGTTCAGGTTCATTCTGGCCACATGTTAACGAGGTGAGAATGTGGACGAGATGGAAATGTGGACTAAATTAAAATGTGGACGAGATGGAAATGAAGACGAAATTTATATGAGGACGAGTTGGGAATGTGGACGAGATGGAAATGTGGACAAAATGAAAATGTGGACGGAATGTGGACACAGTGGACCTGAACGAACGAAACTTGCCCATCTACACTTTATGACTTACATTCGTTTTACACAAATGCAGACACTAAGGATTTTGTTAAAATTTATCCTTAATTGTGCACCTACTTACGTTTTTTTGTAATGACCCTCCTGCAATGCAGGTCAAATCCACGAATGTAATTATAGTACGTGACATAAAGCTATAAGGCTGTTCATTTAATACGTAAGACGATTAAGGGGGGGTTCCGAACAAAAATATAAAGGATCTATACTATTAGTCTGTACATTGAAGATATTTTCAAAAAAATATTGTAACGGACTATTTGGAAGTCACTGATAATATATTTTTTGTTTTTTTTGTTCGTATGGGTCGTTGTGGCTTCATCATGTCTAATCGGCTAAACAGATCTTAACTATTTTTGGTACAAGAGTAGCTGGGTATCCACTGAAGGTTATAGGATACTTTTTACCTGACCACGCTTAAGAAAAAACGAGGGGTTATGACTTTTTCTCCTCCGCGAACGAAGTTGCGGGCATCTTCTTGTAGGTACATAATAAAACTATTACATCTTGTTCCTCTTTTTTTTTTATGGCATAGGGGGCAAACGAGCAGACGGGTCGCCTGATGGTAAGCGATTACCGTCGCCCATAGACACTTGCATCACCAGAGGAGTCACAAGTGCGTTGCCGGCCTTTCAGGTGGGAGTACTATTTCGGTGGGACTCTATTTTCCAGTTGTAATTGTTTTGCGACTCCCTGCCCGAGCTCTGTATGTATAAACTTCTTTAGGATTGCTCACTTACCTAGTTAGTATTCCATAGTAAGCCGCGATATCGTGATAATATAAAAGACACAGCTTTATTATCGCCTTCGTGGCGAGAGGTGAGCGACCTTCCCGAAACCACACAAGTCACGGACCATAAGCATGCAAGGAAATAGTTTGCATACAGAGTTTATACGGGAAGTCAAATGATAGACGGTTGATATGGCGGCGAGTTTGGATATGCATAAATAATGTCTGATTTCTAGCCATCTTGGTAGGGTTGGTCTGCCTATATATCTACTAGGCCTTAGCTTAAATATATAAATAAGAAGGCACTAACTTTGAAGCCAATAGTGGCCGCGTTATCTCTAGTGTCGTCAAATTTTATGAAGGTGCTTCTGAAAGGAGGTAAAGTTTTATCTCCCCCTTTAACCAAGGGTAAATAAAATGGACTTCCCATGTTGCCGTCTGTTTCACATGCCGGATGAGTGAAAAGGATGCTGAAACAACCGGTAGCCTTCTTTAAACAATATATAGGTACGAAAGATTTGATGATCGTATAAGTTGTAAGTGAAGCCTATCTTCCCTAAAAGTACACGAGCATAATGGCATCGATGTATAAACGTTCTAATCTAGGATTGGTATGGTCTTACTGTCACCTAATGTGCATTAATTTGTACTTGTTATTTGTAAACCTAACCTTATAATCCATCTTCTTAAAAAAAGGTTTCCGCGATTATCGTTCGTTCTAGCAAATCAATTTTCTTTCGTCTGGCTCTTCATTTCTAAAATAACACACAACATCTGTTTTAGTCACTAACAGACGTCAATTGTTTTGCTCAATCAAAAGAGACGCAATGGACAGAAGATAGAACCAGTTGGAGGCAAATCATCCACTCCAATTAAACTAATCGATGACCTCCATCCTTCTTCAGAAGTTAGGAAACGCCAAGAGAAAAAAGAGACACTCGTCAAATAATCATGGCTGGTTAATTACCAGGGTTCGTAAAATGCGAGCAAAATAGGGTAGTTTCCTGGGTAAAAATATATTATGCAAATTAGTTCGTCAGATAGATTATCAAAAAATATTAGACACGTATGTTTTTTGTCAATCAAACAAAAAAAGACAAAGATAAAGCGCGTCAAAATTTGAGAGTGGTGGTGCATGACGTCACGCCGTGCGTAAAACGGTCGCACGGCGTGACGTCACGGGGAACTTTTACGGGCTATATCTTCGTAATTTTTTGTTTCATTGATAGTAAAAGAAAAAATACGTGTCCAATATTTTCTGATAATTAACGGACGGACTTATCATATTTTTTTAGTACACAAGCCTATTCATTGAAGTGCTAGGGTTGTCACCGGTTGTCATACGTCATTCCATTAAATTTTGCTCGCATTTTACGATCCTTGTTAATTACAGTGATTACCCGATGATTTCAACGGTCCATAAACTTAAAATAGTCATCGTGTGACTGCTGTAGGAAGTGGTCAAATATAGCAATCGTAGCCGCAAACGGGACTCCGAATTGCTAACGCACGTCGCGCTTGGAATCTTGATGCGCGTGCGCGTAACTTTGGCGACCAGCATATGTCTTGTGTTATAGCTTTCTTGTTTGGCTACTGGTAAGATACTCGAGCGTTATAGAAGGTATTCAAATAATGTGGTCTGTCGCCAATATGTGAACGCTACGCTGTTTTAACCACATATAGAAACCACTACAAACTACTAGTAATCATTGATCTCGTTGTTATTCACTTCGTTTGTTTAAGTCAGATTTTATAGTCTGCGTGAAGGATCAGTATATTTTATTTGAACCTGTAATCTCGAATACGTGCTACTATACCAGGAAAAGAGGGTCGAAATATACTTACTCAGATATGTAATTCCATTTTAAATTCTAATGCCCATAAAGCGCACTTTCGCTGTGATTACTGCATTTTGGTAGAAGTGTAGATATTTAGACTGCATCGCACCTAGGCGGATTAAGGTAGATTTCATTTGGACCTTAGATATAGTTGGGTGATTTTGGACTTTTAGTAGTTAGGTAGTTTTACGGTATACCTAGACATGAAGCTGTTTGACGCGTTTTTAAAATATTCACCACAGTACCGCACCCAGGGCTCGGAAACTGGTATTCTCTTCATACAAATTAACCGTTTTTGTTTTGTTCTTTTCGTTTAATTACGTAGTTTTCGTATATTTTATTCTAGAACTTGAATCAGGAGGGTTATTGCCTAACGAAATTTGGACACTTGGTATCCGAATCAACTGTCATAGCCCATACAAAATCATGACACTTGATTCTGATTGCGAGCCTGAAACACGTTAGGCACTAGGGGGGCAGGTGTTTTCAAAGATATTTGCCTTCTAAATACAGTTTAAAAACATTCCAGAAATAGCGTGTATTTTTGAAGTTTTATATGTACCGGTTCTGAGCCCTGACCGTTTGCAGTACTAAGTTTCTATACTGGATTACTGGACTGAATGTGTGACCCAAAACTTGGTCCCGTTGTGGTAATTTCTGCGGCCTGCCTGGGTTTGATGTGCTTTGCTTTGGCACAGCCTTTTTTATGAGCTGGCGGGATTATTTAACATAGAAGCCGCTCATATATATCTCTACGTGTTGTGCTACTATGATACGTTGTACGAGGGTTGCTACTTATATATCCGGAAACAAAAAAACAAACAAACGTACACGGCTGAAAATAGTTTTATTGTTTTTCAAAGTATTCCCCTTGATGATCTATGCACTTTTGCATTCGCGTGAACCAATTTTTAAAGCACTTCTGCCACTCCGCCTGAGGTACCTCCATAACGTGTTGTTTGAATGCGTCGACAGCATCTTCAGCGGTCGAAAATCGTTGACCGCGTAATTTATTCTTTATATTTGGAAATAAATAAAAATCGTTGGGTGCCAAGTCAGGGCTGTACGGCGGATGACCCGTTAATTCCACATTTTGACCCTCCAAAAATAGAGTTGTTTCGCGTGACGTATGACAGCTGGCATTGTCATGATGAAGAATGATTCTTCGTCGCTGGTTAGTTTTACGAATTTGTTCAAATACTTCCGGTAAGCAAATGGTCGTGTACCACTCTGAATTAACCGTTCTACGGTCTTCTAGTGGCACTGTAGCTACATGGCCATTAATACCGAAGAAGCAGGCCACCATTTGTTTCAATGTACTTTTTGCACGAGTAACTTTCGTAGGGTTCGGCTCATTTTGAAACACCCATACCGTTGATTGTTGCTTCGTTTCGGGATCGTATGCATAGATCCAGGATTCGTCACCTGTATAGATGTTATAAACGGCTTTTGAGTCACCACGGTTATATTTTTATAACATTTTATTGCACCATTCGACGCGAGCATGTTTTTGCTCATTTGTTAAGTTGTGGGGTATCCAACGCGAACAAATTTTTTTTACAGCCAAATAATTATGTAATATGCTATTAATGCTGGTCATAGAAATACCCAGAGTCGCCTCTATCTCGCGGTACGTAACATGTCGGTCGTCCATTATAAGTTTTCGCACAGCCTCGATATTTTGTTGTACAACGACCGATTTCGGGCGACCTGCCTTAACTTCGTCCGTAAGCATACTACGTCCACGATTGAACTCACTAAACCAGTGATACACAGTAGTTTTAGATGGGGCTTCATCACCAAAAGTTGAAGTTAGTTGATCTATGCACTGTTGTTGCGTTAAACCACGCCGAAAATCATAATAAATCATAGCACGAATATTTTCACGAGTGAGTTCCATTCTTGCTGCGAGATGACATTTAAAACCCGTCAAAAACAAAACACGAGCGTTAATAAGGAAGAAAAAATATACCTTATATACTTAAAAAAGTTCAAATTTTACCATGGCGGTCAAATATGCTATTTAAGAAGATTGTAATCCCGGTTTCCGGATATATAAATAGCAGCCCTCGTAATAATGTTATTGTCATCTTGCTACACTATGGCATTGGGCAACTGTAAGGATAGTGTATTGTTTGTAATAAATAAATAAATAATAAAATAATATATTTAGTAGCTTACTTGTAAGCGCTTAAATATCATATTATTTTTGTTTCGGTCTAAATTCTTCGCCTATATCTTATCCCTTTATTTTGGCTTGAGTGGCTGAATCCTAGCTCGTAAGCGCCGGCACTGTCTGTTCTGGGTTGTCTGTAAGTTCAGCTGCCCGTTCCACACCCTTGGAAAGAATTGTCCTTGTCACAGCGGTTGCATCTTGAGACTAAAAAGGTCCGGCTTTGTCAGAACCAGCATATTTTTAAATGGTTAGTCTCATTTATACACAAGCATTATTAATGTTGTATAACTGTCCACAGCGTATTATTACAGTATTATTTACGGATATTAGTCCTTAAAGCAAATCACAATAACAGCATTGTATCAAAAGGTCATGTCTACAGAAGCTATCAAGGGACACTTAGGCCCTTTTAACTTACAAAGGTACACATGTGGGCTGTCACAAGTGCTAGACTTGGCTTGACTCATCCGATGGAAATACAACGGGTATTTGTAGAGATACCTACGGGATAAGACGGAACGTGTAGAGAAAAGAACATGAACAGTGACAAATGTCACTGTTCATCACAAATATTTAGCCAAAACGATACATGCTGGACACTTTTTGTAACAGGGGGATGTATCTAATTTACTGTTAAAAAACATTCGATTAAAGACAAGTGATAAAAACCGGGCGATGTACTATTGTCGGTCAGTATGGAACAGTCAAAACAAAACCATTTTTCTCAAAATGTTTAAAAAATGTATATTTTGACATTTCGTATAATTTGTCGTTTTCTATAATTATTATTTGTTCTGAAAGAGTTTTTTTTGAACAGTGAACTTTTCAGGATTTTTATAATCATTATAAGAATTTTTAATAACTCATCTCTGCTTAGTTTTGGTTTTCTGTACTACTTATTGTTTCTTACAGTTGTGTACCTACATCGTAAATTTAAACCCCGACAAAGAAACGCGTGTTATAAGTTAGACGTGTGTATCTGTGGGTCTGTGTATCTGTCTCTGGCATCCCCTATTTTGTTTTTTTTTTGCGTTTGAAAGATTGATTGATTTCATCGAAAGTATTCTTAGGTGATGTTTCAAGAGAGTCATTTCAGTTATTAGAGTTATCTGCTTTTTTTCTCAATCTCTTTGGGTTTTTGTCTATTCACTGATTACTTGTAATTTTATCGGAACGGAAATTTGTTGACCTAGTAACGCTCCCTTTTCGATGACGTTGTGGCTATCAATTATACGAGATATTTGCCTGTCAATTTGGTCAGGGACATTTTAGGTCACGGCTGAATATATAAGTATTGGGCTTTCAACTGCCCGTACTGCTCATAAAATAATCATAATATAGTCTGGCTAACTGGTTGTGCTATTTGTGTCGGGCTAACTTGTGGAGTTGTCCCTAAAATTAATAAAAATATATGTAAAGAAATATGTTTATTTTTGCGAAACAACCTATTAACCCAGTCTGATGTATGTAATGCAATGCATTCATAATTGCACACCCTAAAACACACTTAAATCTAAAACAATGTGGGAAACGGTAAACAACAAGGCGTCTTATCGCCAAAAGCGGTCACTTCCAGACGGAGTTGGCGCAAGTATCTAATTAAATAACCCCCATATCTCCGCCATTTGGAAATTACAAAACTAAATTGACAAAAAAAAACCATATAATTATCGAACCTGCTCACAGAATTTTTCGAGAATTGCTTGAGAAATGAGACCTGTAGAGGAGAAATACGGACAGACGGACATACGAAAACATTTTTGCCCTAAATGAAAAGGAGACCTTCGCGCTCGGTCAACATGAAAAAGTATTTAAGGTCAACTGGGACGACTGCGTCTATGGGCCAAATGCGTCTTAAATATTTGACGGTATCCGATCACTACTACTACCCCTAACTTCCCCGCTTAATGTTTGGCACTGCTACTAATGCAAAGACTTTTTGCATGATTCGCCATCGAAAGAAGCTTTTATCCCATAGACGCAATTGTCCCAGTTGACCTTACCTGTAATACAGAGGGGCTACTCCGAAATCCGAAAAACGAAGTTCATGTGGCGCCATCCCGCTCACTCAAATACAGCATAACATGAGAGCGAGAGGGACAGCACGTCATGAACTTCGTTTCTCGGATGTCGGAGTAGCCCCTCAGTTCCTAACTTAGCTCCCTGCGACAGACAACGGAGGCTGTGTACAACAGGCTCCCGTTAGTAACTTTTGAGTACGGAAGACGAAACCCTATAAACAACAAAAACAGAGAAGAACAAGACAGTAATGTACTGCATACCAGTGCAGTGCCATATAAGCTGATTCCCACCGGGTTGCCCAAGGCTTATAACCACCTTTTTATTTAAATATGAGTAAATGAATACGCTTCGGCTTACTTTGTAATTTCCCTGACGCCACGCCTCTACAGTACTAGACTAGAGAGTATTTGCAAATCAATGTGCCAAAAAAAGGGTCACTGAAATATTATCAATTTGCTGCCATTTTCCTCTGCCCCAATCGGCTGGCCAGATTATAGGTACCTACCTATATTATTTGTCTATGGTTACGGACGTTGTAATTGTTTAATTTTGCATACAATCATTTGTTTCCTCTATGAATCACTGGCTTCCGATTTGCCAACTGTGGTTTGTATGCATGTTTGATTCTGTATATGCAATTGCAGTATTATTATTTTTATTTAAGTTACCTCTGACAACGGCTTAGGGAAAAATGCAAAAATAACAAAGACGAAGTAATTATTCATCACAGTTTTATTACTTATCTACTCATACTTACTTAATTGCCAAAAAATCAAAACGTTTAATTGAAAAAGACCATGATATAAAACATCACAGTTTTGTGTTATCCGATACTGTGAGGTACGATACGATAAATTAGGTGCGGTATATATTTATTTAAATTAAGAACCTCTTTCGCCATTGTTGAAGTTGGGCATGACCTTGTCCCATCTCCACTCAATCCTCACATGATGAAAGTATGACCACTCATTAACATTCCTGATAAACCTTACGAACGTGCCATAGATTATAGCCGCGTGCACGGCGGGAATTAGTTGATCTTTTGATGTAGAATAGATTGCATATGGTACAAATTCATTTTTTTTTCGGCAGAGTTATCAACTTATTCTTGTCCTGCACGCAATTTATTATACATTTACTATTACTACTCAAATAATCGATGTCATAGTCTCAATCAAAGACGATATCATAATAATATCGGTAGTCGTATCGTGACGGTCGCGACCCCTTTTTTTCAAGCGCAACATCGAATTCTAAAAACAAAACGCATCCGACATCCGTCGGACCTACGTCACATGTGCGCGTAATGTATTCTTTTGTTTATTTTTTAACATAGTTATATATTCATTGGTAGCCAGGAACTTTTATGAGCGTATCCTGATGACTGATGCACTATCTTGGCGTTCTAGTCGCAATAAGCGTTAAAGCATTAGGATTTCAATGGTACGTATGCTGTTTTTGATCCGTAAAGATTATTCGTCGCCTCGTAAATGTCGTGGTAGGAACGTAGGTGATGTGGTTTGAGAGAATATAGTCATAACATTTTAAGAGATGAAAGTAAGGAAAATTAGGGAAAGACGAATCAGCAAGAAGGCCAGTACTTGTAAGAAATGCACAGCGAAATTCATTAAAATCATAACACTTCATACAATTCCTTAAACAGATTATATCTATGATGAGAGTTTTGCCAGTCTTCTGTATCTTATCTTACACGGGTATTACAGTGTAGTCTTGGTACGATCTGGCTTGCTCGAGATGAATTATAGGGATACCAAATACGTATTACGTAATTGCAATCCTTATCCATATTTTAAAAGCGAAATTGTGATTGTTTATCTTTCCCATAGAAATAGAATATGAACCGTAATTATGTAGTTACGGCTACCGAAGCAAAATATAGTCTAAAACCTGCGGGCAAGAAAAACTGCTTTTCTGTGTTACGTTTTATCCAAAGGCACATAAAAAAGTAATTTGTAGAATGCTGACTCCATTAAAACCAAGGGTTTCTTATAAGAGCAATCTCTAAAACCAGACTCTGTATAAATCATACGATTATGTTATATTTTTCAATAGCACTTACACAATTTCTTCCGCGATTTATACGAAAAATGGCACTGTTTATTTACCAACTAAATTCTACATCACGCTATATTTTTTTCTTGCAATGATGACTGCCTTGGTGCGGAAAGTTGTTATTACAGTATTATATCATAACAACACGTATTAAATATAAAAAACCTACTAATGAAGACAGTTTATTCCCGACCAAGCAAGTAAGCTTCTTGGAAAACTGCATTTTATTAGTTAACTCGCTCCAAGCCCTGAATGTAAATAAACATACAAATCTCATTTCGTATCTCTATGTCGATTCCTGCAGCTGCCAAACATTTGTTGCTCTGATATTATTGATATGATACTAGTTTTTGTCTGCGGTTTCGCCTGCATGGGATTTATAATTGGGCATAATTTTAGGATATTGGTCCTTCAAAAGGGCTACCAGACTATTACGTGATGTCTTGTCATGATGTTACTCGACAATATTAAATTCTTTCCATGCGCGAAAAACAAAGGTTATGGTATTTGTTGCGACAAGAATTTTTGTGATCAGCCTTGCATATCTGACAGAAATTAAATGAATACAATAGTTTTTTTCCTTATAAAAAAAATATCTATATAAGGTCAAACGAGAGAATGCGAACAGTCGCATTTGCCGGTTACCTTTTGGGGCAAATGCGTCTTTTGTCAACAATATAAATACGCGTCATTTCGCAACTATCCCGTTATATTTATCCTCTTTAAAATCTTTAAAAGACGCATTTTTTCACTTTCTTGATAAATTTAGCACGGCAATGTGATAAAATGGCTTATATACAATCAACTACTTCAATGTCAATAGAAAGCTCGTAGATGAATATTTTGGAGATTTTATTCAACATCCATACATCCGTTCCCCAACAGAACTTAAAGATTGTTTCCCAAGCACTACACACTTAAACTTTAATTAAATCACTAGCAATAAAGAAAAAACCGATGCTTCGTCAACAGCTGTTTTTAGAAACACCGCTCTCCGCTGATCCCTCTGCGTCTTCGCTCGCCTTACTCGCCACAAAACGTCAAACATTCGTACAAATCCCTCGGCGCTTACGTCGTCTTGTGAACCGTTCGGGTTATTGAGGATATGTATGGATGTCCAGGGCTCTGGGATGATGGTGGCTATTTCTGGATGCGGCTGGGATGGGAATGACTTCCATGGATGCGTTTCCTCTGGCCGCGTCACGTCCGATCGGCAGCAAATGTAATGACATGTAAATTAAATTAGACTATTATAGTAGCATACTGAAGCCTTTAAACCAGTGGTTTTCATCGCGTCCCCCTTTAATGCAAACATATTTCGTGACCCCCTTCTCTGCGCTGATTCAAACATGTGTTTTCAAGTGATACAAATATTGAGTTTTTTGTACTCATTTAATGGTACCTAGGACCATTTTTACGTGGCCTCGCGACCCCCTTCGGGGTTGCGAGTTGTGACCCACCCACACAGGTTGAAAAAACCCTGCTACATAACTTTTTTTTGTTTTACAAATATCATGATAATAATCACAATATTTGCATTTTTTAGTGGATCACTCCACTAGCGTTATTATTATAAACAAAGATCAGAAACAAATGAAAAAAAAATCGACGATACTGGACTTGAACCAGTGCCTTGAGCCAGACCGGGGCAGCACGCTCTAACCAACTGAGCTAATCGTCCATACCAGTAGTCCACGAATTTTGTCATCTGTTCTTGCTTATGGATCTCTGTATGGTGCATCCGTACATCCCAGCTACATTGTTTAAACAATGTAAAAACCGGGTTATTTGTTTTATTTCAATAAAAACCGGGTTACTAATAAATAAGCAAATTGACATTCCCAAACTGGTTTATTTCCCGACGTAACTTTTTCGAGAACAGTAAAATATTCAGAACTTTTATAAAATAAACTCAACCTAACCTATGAGGTTGTATGTACACAACAATAAACAAAAACCGTTTTTTTTCGGTTTCAAAGACACTCGTGAGTCGGGAAATTAGACTGTGGATCTGTGGCTGGAAAAATAGTTGGTCAAAAGTAAAATCTATCCCGTAAAATCTAGTTTGAGTGCTTATTTTATCACTTATCTTACCCGATCTGACCTTGGGGAAATACGATCAAAATAAGTCGTACACTGTCGGGGCTATCTATTAACTATGTGAGGTGGAATTGATAGAACGCTGACGAGATAAATGAACAAATGGAGTAATTATGTATATAAGTTTTATTTATTTATTTTTAAAACTTCTTTGCACGTTAAGGTGCCTCCACATTTGTATCATTTGCCCGTATCAGATCATCGTCGCGTGGCATGATCGCGTGTCACGATCACGCGTTTGGACCTTGCGCCGATCCGATCGCTCGAAATCCATTTGCTACGCGTATCACACACTTATATCGGAAGAGTGCGGCATGATCGGCGCGCCGACAGTGAGCGTCCAAGCAGCGCGATACGCAGTCATGCCACGGCACGGTGATCGGATACGAGCAAATGATACAAGTGTGGACGCACCTTTAAATGTTGTAAATGTAGTTAAGCGGGAAATCATTATTTTGTATAACTGGTAATTGGTTTAAATTTAGAGGGCACTCACCTTCCGAACCTCTTGGTGTTATATATACCAGAACACAATACGATACTGAAATCCGTATCACACAACCCCTATGAGTTGCGTTTGTAGGTATGTCAATTTGTAATTTTCGGACGGTACAATGGAGGAGAATATGAGCTTTTTTAAACCTAGAAAAGTGCGTGGTTCCAGAATTATATGTACAAAATAACTTTGGCGTGCAGACGAAGCTGCGGGAAGAACTTCTCACTCAGGTTCTGTTGCATTCGCCCAGCATGGAATAAGGATCGCCCTACTATAGTTGCCGGCAAACTTCTTGACCATAACCTTGACTGCGCAGTAACCGATTTACGTACAAATGTACATGCGCAGATCCGCCATTTTTGTTCAAAAAGTTTGCCGGGATCTGTATTAAGATTCGCCCAACATAGAATTTATATCAAATAAGTATGTATACATAATTTTGTCACTTCATCTACAAATAAACCTTATTTCAGCTTGGTTGGATCCATCTGAAATTTAATGAAATCCTAAGATTTATCGGCCTTATCGCTGAGCGAATGTTTTCGCCCACAAATCTATTTCGCCAGGCGTCGAACAATAGTCATAAACTAAGGGCATTCACTCGGAGACCTAGTAACGGACTGACATTACTATTATTTACAGTACAGTGACTCCAGATAAACGCCGATCGGCGCGCCGTTTTTATAGCAACCAGGTTGTGTACTCGGTACTATTGATAACGATATTTACGATGAACGAATCAATGTTGCAATTATTGGGTATATAAATTCCCCGCCTCTTTTCCAAGTACTTATTAAAATAAAAGTTGGTTTATATATACTAATAACCAATTCGTCACTTAGATAAGTAACCCTAGCAGTGGGTATCTACACGAAAACAAATAAAACTAGGACCAAGGTTAATTACATCTATTTTCAAATTCAGGGAGTGGTTCGAATCCCTAGGTTGGGCAAAACGATAGGCGTCGGTCTGTCGGAGAGCGAGTAGGTTTCTCCCGGTACCCGTCGCCCCTTGGCAGTGCGCAGCTCAACGTCAGGTTGCCGAAGGTGGATGGTGGCTGCTGGTGGCAGGCGGCTGCGCCGGCCGAAATTAGGTGCTGGTGTGTATTGGAGCTTCTGGGCTCAGGATCCCCAGCAAGCTTCCATAATTTGGGGTACTTTTTACCCGGTAAGGTGTTTTGCTGAAAGCCTAGCGATTTGCTGTCTTAATTCTTCGACTCTGTCTGTCGGGTTTACGGCGCGAATTCTGACTTCATAGACAAGCTCAGATTTGGTGAGTTGTAAGTATTTAATTGCTCGCGACATCTTTAAATGATATTATTTTTTATTTATGATTTTTAGCAAAGTAATAATTTAGTTTTTTTTAATATAGATATAAGTGAAAGATAAGACATTAGGTAAATGTTGCACAGGGTTTACAATACAACTGATATTCTAGACAATGGCGAAGCGTTTCAGCTGCGGATAGATGGTGGCGATGTATTTCATATATTTTATTTTTACAGAAAAAACCGAAGCACACGAGAACAATCACAAGTTTTTTTTTAATTCCAGGTGTATGACGAGATAATTTATATGAGAACACGTCACCGTTTAAGACGATAGAGAGAAAGGCGTAGAATCTACAAAGCTTACAGTCTAAATCTAAGACATGCACACACTCCAACACCAAGAAAGCTTTAATAAGAAAGGAGGAAACCAACTCTCAGACAGACCAATGCCATGAACCTAAAAAAAAACACGTTGCGGGCGCCAAAAGAAGAGGACTCATCTGCGCGGGTCATAGACATTTTGAAGAAGCACTTCAAAAGTGGCTTGACGATAACGAATATAGCTCGGAGCCATCGTATGGGTAAACCTCGACACAAGCTTCACAGGTGCATTCTAGTGAAGTTCCGCAATCTCTCAGATCGAGACGCTATTTGGTTCAGCAAGACTGGATTGAAAGGTTCGGGTGTAACTCTCTCCGAATTCCGCACTAAGCCACGCCATGATGTGTTCTGGGCGGCCCGGGATCGCTTTGGAGTTCGAAGCTGTTTCACTCGAGAAGGGAGTGTGTACGTACTCGACGGGAATGGTGAGCGCCGCTGTGTCACCTCACTAGCGGACCTGAAGCAGATCCCTGTCCCCGACACGCCAACTTCAGGTACTGAACCCGATGTGGCTCAGTCATCAGCTAGCCAATCTAACAACGCGGGGAAACGGGTTAAGAGGCAGGCAACGAAGCCGCGCGTGTAATTTTATTTTATTTTTCTTGTCTTATTTTTCACTTTGGTTATTTCGAGTTCTGCTTCGTTTGTTGACTTCTGTAGTTAGTCGTGTAATAGTGTATCAAATATACACATTTCTTTATGTTATTTTAGAACATTACATTAGTAGGTTAATATTTTATTTTAATACTGGGTTAGTGTGCAGTACATTTGACACTGACACTTCTTGACGTTGACAGTTCAGAGTTCTGGCAGAATCCTATGTTGGCTATGTTACCAGTTTAAAATTACGTTCCGTTTTATTGTGTCACGCAACCTGCGCAGTGATATTGGCTGAAATAGATATTTTATTCTTTTTACTTCTAATGTATATTTGTTTGTTTTGTGAACTGCTGGCGGGTAGTAGAACGGCAATTTTGCTTGTTTAGTTTAGTTTTACTCGTATAGAATATAGATATACGATTATATATTTATTGTATTTATTTATAATTTTATTGAATTTATCATTATATACATATAAATATTATATATTTTAAGCTTTCATTGCTGTAATGACATTGAATGGATCGAGTGATGGGAGTGATAGTAATGTTGATTATCTTTCTTTTTCTTCTAGCATTGTTGAAGATGACAGTTTCCATAATCTTGGTCCCTCTCTACATGACATTATTTATGGTCAGCTAAATGACGTCCCTAGAGATGTGCCGATGAGAACGTTTCCGTTCTCGAGAATTCCTTTCCTTGAAATTTTCTCTATGCTTCTCGAGAAAGTTCTCATGAATGGAAATTTCAGAGAAAGTACATTAAATCTGAAGAACATCAAATTTTATCTGTTTTTATTATTTTGTTTAAAATGTTTCATAAGTATTCGTTAGACATTTGAACCGAATAGACGATTCTAAGGGCCACATTCTCTTCGCTCTCGGGAAGTTTCCAAGAAAGTTCTCGGGAACGTTCTCTATAAGAACTTTCTTGGAGAAAATTTCCGGATGGAATACTTGAGAAAAAGTATTCATTATTTGAAATATAACTATTAAATAGCTCAAATAATTTTTGTATATGTTATTTAAAGCTGTTGGCTTACAACTTTGATTTCGACCAAGTGTTATGACCATCCTAAGCGATAATTTATCTTTTTTCCCGAGAAGCTTCTTGAAATTGTTCTCAACTATATTTTGTGGTCAAATACGAAATTACTATTTTTTTAAATTCAATATATAACTCTAAATTAAGGAAGTGGCTGGATGCATGTTTAGTATAGTTTTCAGAGGACCACAAGGAATCTCAGGTAGTTTTTAAAACAAAGGCAACGGTCAACTGTCTTGAACCCTTCAAACTGTAGATAAGATAACGCGTATCGTCTGCACTATGCAGTACATCATTGTTTTGTCGCTTTCTAAGTAATTTATTTTATTGAATAGTAAATAGGGAAGAGTGCTTGCTTATGTTCCAGGTGGGTACCTGGTCATGACATGACATATTTGTTTTCCTCTCAGTACCATCAGTGCTAAGAAACAGAACAGTTGTGATATGTTATCCGTGTCTATAAGTCGAAATGAGGAAAAGTAAAGTTTTGGCGTATTTCAGAACTTTATCGGACACTGACAATGGCCGTACTAAATACGTGTGCTTATTTTGTGATGCAGTGTATATGTGCAAAAATGTCACAAGATTTGCACAGCATATTATTAATTGCAAAAGTAGCCCAGTTGAAGTGAAACGTGAACTCAGAAAGAAAGAACCTGACGTGATCAATCAACCGGGTGATTCTAACGAGCCCATAAGTGTGAATAGTATTACAGAGGAAACATTTAATGAGGTAAGTTTTGTTTTATGGGATTTTACTGAAAGCTAACATGTAGACAATATCTGATTTGAATTTAAAAGCGTAACATATGATTTTTAAATGGAATAAGTAAGAAAGATATAAAACCCCTTTTTGAAATGAAAAATGGTTTCTTATTGTTACAGAAAGAAGTTGATAAAGCATTAGCTAGAGCTGTATATGTAACTGGCTTGCCACTTTCAATATTTGAACATCCTTTGTGGAAACGAGCGCTTGAACTTTTAAGACCTGACTACTGCCCACCTTCACGCAAAAAAATTTCAACGATACTTCTAGATGAAGAATATGATGACGTAAAACGAAAGGTCACTGAAAAAATTGAAGAAGCTAAAGTTTTACATTTAGCAGCCGATGGCTGGACAAATATAAGGAAGGACTCAATCATCACCGGAAGACTTAATAACTGGCATTAAATACCTGAAGCCCAAGAGCTCTCCTGGTCCAGATAATGTCCCAGCTTTCTTCATAAAAGGATGTAAAGACGAATTAACATTGCCCTTGCTACACATTTTTAATTTGGCCTTGCAGTCAGGTAATTACCCTGATCAGTGGAAAATCACTCGCGTGCGCCCCATTCCCAAATCAAAAGACACGGGCAAGGTTGAAAATTACAGACCAATTGCAATTTTGTCAGCTATTGCGAAGCTTTTTGAGTCCATCTTGATGAGTCACATATCTCCCCAAATAAAACCCTACCTTACCGACGCGCAGCATGGGTTCAGGCCTAATCGGTCGGTCGAAACGAATCTCCTGACTCTGGTTGACTCGATATCTGAACACTTAGATGAGGGAATGCAAGTTGATGTGTTGTATTTAGACTTTAAAAAAGCGTTTGATCGTGTGGATAATGACGTTCTCCTGAGGAAACTGACTCGTATAGGATTTTCTCCCAAGTTAGTGAAATTCTTCAGCGATTATCTACGCGACAGACGGCAGTACGTGCAACACGGATGCTTCATCTCCGAATCCTACCACACCCGTTCAGGAGTCAGCCAGGGTTCAATTCTGGGACCAATGCTGTTTGGTATAATGATTAATGACCTGGCTTTGGTCCCGAACAATGCCAGATGCCTGCTCTATGCCGATGACTTGAAGCTGGTGTATGGAGTGCATCAGCTTTCGGATTGCGTATCACTTCAGGAGGATATTGATCGTCTTTATAGGTGGAGCACTGACAATAAGCTTTTATTTAATATAGAAAAATGCTCAGTTATGACCTTTGGGCGTAGTCATAATCCCCTGCAGGTTGAATACACACTTGGGTCAGTACCCTTGACTCGCACGGATACTGTCAAGGACTTAGGAGTCACTTTTGATTCACGCCTCTCTTTTCATGACCATATAAAAGACCTGGCCAAAAATTGTTTCCGGAGGTTGGGGTTCGTGATCCGAAATACCCGTGACTTCTTTAGTCCGACAGTCATACAACTGGTGTTCACTGCCCTAGTTAGAAGCAAGCTGGAAACAGCTTCCATTGTCTGGAATCCGCATGAGGCTTCATATATTTTGTTATTGGAGAAAATCCAAAAAGCCTTCTTGCGTTTTCTTTACAAGAAGAGATTTGGATATTATCCATTTTTATATCCGACTAAATTTTTATTAGGAGTATTAGGTTTTAATTCGCTTGAAGTTAGGCGTAATAACATCTTACTAAAAAACGTTTGCAAGATCATGCGAGGACAGTCAGACTGCCCAGAATTGATTGGTCAAGTGGTGCGTCTGTTCGTTCCGTCTGTGCCGAGAATCACTCTTCGCCCGCGCAACCGGCTATTGTTTGCTGCTCCTGAAGCACGCACCGTTTCGCGGAAGCAGTCTCCTCTTGTTCGAGCTTTGCACAGGCTTAATGAGCTTCTCGCATCAGCACCAGATTTGGATGTTTTTGCAAGTGATTGGCGAACGGTGTGTCGTGAATGTCTACGGTATTGTGAGGCGATGGATAGTAGTAAGTCTAGTATTGTCTATTAGTTTGTACCTACCTTATTTAAAAATTGTATCTGTAATGCACAGTGATTTGGTATTAACTGTTATGCTGTGTTTTATGTGGAAATAAATAAATAAATAAATAAATAAATAAATAAATCAACATAATTATCTACACACCTAAGCCATACTTCCATTCGTCAATTGATACCCAAAATAATAGGCACACGGCAGAATACTTATCTGAAGTTAGGCCAAACCATGGATGAAATTGGAGCCGAGAAGTTTCTTGGTATCATCACGGACAATGCTGCAAATATGAAGAAATGTGGCAAACTGCTAAATAGGCAATATGAAAATACCACGTGGGTTGGGTGTCTGGCTCATACTCTCAATCTGTTGATCGGTGACGTGTTGAAAATTGAGACTATTCAAGAAACCTTCTCATCAGTTGTAGCGATGGTGAAATCAATTTTGCATTCGAACATCTTCAGTGCAGAGTTTAAAAAAATTGCAGCAAAAAAATCTTTGAACGTGACATTGCTGTTTCCAGTTAAGACAAGATGGGGCAGCTATCTACTATCTTTACAAAACTTTTTGAAGTCAAAAAGTATACTGCAGACACTGGTTGTCAATGAAGAAAACAGAGACTTACAAAAACACAGGACAAAAATCTTAGACGAAAATACGTGGGAAGACGTTGAAAAGCAAATAAGCTTCCTTAAGCCGATTGTGAAATGGATAACAATCCTAGAGGGAGACGGCTGCACAATCCATCTAGTGCACCGAGCTCTCAAAGAAATAGAAAACGTATTGGACAGACAATTTACGGCAAATGTTATCGATCACCTTGCCCTTACCAATTTGAAGCTCAAATTTCAAACCAGAAGACAAAACTGTGTAAAACCAGTTCACCTTGCTGCCGTTATTCTGGATCCAAGAAATCAAGGTAGCACTCTCAGCCATGATGAAAACCTGGACGGATGCTCAACTTTAATGACTACGGCACAATGTGATGCTATTCTCATTAAAGAGTTATCGGACTATAAATGTCGTAAAGGTATTTGGGAGAGATCTTTTATTTGGCAAATTGCAGAAGATGTAGATCCAATCTCGTGGTGGGAAACCCTATTCCCAAAAACAGAATTGGCAAAAATGGCACGAAAAATTTTGTCAATGCCCTCAACTTCAGCATCAGTCGAAAGATCCTTTTCAACATATGGGAACATACATACCAAGAAAAGGAACAAGCTAAAAACGGAAAGAGCAGCTAAACTATGTTTCATATCCCATAACTGGAAGTTAATGAACAAATCATTGCCGACGCCGCGGGGTGAAAATGCAAGTTCTCGTGTTAATAACGATAGTGCCAATATAGACGATGAAACTTCGTGGGATTTGTCATCAGAATCAGAAACAGAGGATTTTGATTTCACATCTGTTGTGGATCTAAATGACGAAACAGACGGTGTCGATGTGTACGATTTTGACAATAATGAGTAAATAGAAAGGTGATTTGTTGTTCTTGTGTCAGTGATGATTTTTATTTCCACTAATATAAATCAAGGCTTGTTTTATAATAATCGGATATCGTAAATTTATTAGAGTTGTCAATGCATGTACATGATAGTGCCATAGCTGTAGGATATATTAATTAAAATTATCATGAACATTATTAGCTCTACAGATTATTCAATTGTTTGACTTCAAATTATACACATTTATGGTAAAATTCATGCTGCACTTAAATGCTACAAAACTTACGATGTAAAACATTAAAATTTTATTTTTATTTTGAATGTTATCGTAGTCTGTTGATTGTATTTCCAAAAATAATTTTATTATAGTTTATGCACATTCTAATAATAACGAAAAATACGAAATTGAAATGTGTTTATAACTTTATTTTTGTTATTATAAGGAAGCACGCATTATATAGGTAATAGTCTTTTCTATTAATAAGACACAGTAACTACTTAAACTGTTTTCATATTCTGAATGTTATCTCAGCCTGTTGATTGTTTGTCCAAATTAATTAATTAATTTTAGTGTAATACGTGCTTCATAATAAACCAAAAAAATACGAAATTTCTATTCGATTCTTACTTTTATTACTTTTTCTTGCATATTAAAAGTTTTTGTTTTTGCCTTTTTTTTCCATGTTGACGATTATATTTGATTTGTTTTGTTGGGTTGTATAATATATAACATATAATTAAAGACTATTTTGTAACCAAAATGCGTTTTATAACTATGACATTTTCCATTTTATCGATGCTGAATGTACCCGAGAAACGTTCCTGGAGAACATTCCCGAGAACTTTCTCGGAAATTTCCCGAGAGCAAAGAGAATTTTGCCTTTAACATATTTGGTTGGGTACGAATGTCCTGTGAATACAAATAAATTACTAATATTAAGAAATATAAAACATAAAAAATCTAAGTTAGTCCACATTATTATTATTATTATTATTATTTATTTCAAGTACTTTCTCGGAAATTTCCGTTCAAGAGAACTTTCTCGAGAAGCTTCTCGCGGAATTCTCTTGTTTCCGAAACTTTCCGAGAACGGCCCATCGCTAGACGTCCCTAACAATTTCAATGTTATCCACATTAACGCGCAAAGTATTCCTGCACACTACAATGACTTATTGCTATCTTTCGATCTTAACGGTGTTCATGCTATTCTTGTCTCCGAGTCTTGGCTTAAACCTTGTTTGCCTTCAACCTCGTTTTCCTTACTAGGTTTTCATCTGGTGCGGAATGATCGGACTTGCAGAGGTGGTGGGGGAGTTGCTATATATATTCGCTCTCACTTCCCTTATTCCGTAGTTTGTATATCACCCCAATCTTCCGCTTCAGATGTCGCCGCAGAGTATTTGTTTCTGGATGTTACTTTGTCCCATTCTAAGGTTCTTCTGGGAGTATTCTATTCACCATATCTTCATGTTGACTACCTTGCCTCTCTTGAAAAGCTTCTGGAAGATAACATGCCGTCTCATAGTCACCATATAGTCATGGGAGATTTCAACACGTGCCTCCTCAAGGATGATTCTCGGTCTAGGAGCCTTAAATATCTTGTGAACGCTTGCAACATGGTCATTTTACCTTCTAAATCCACTCATCACCTTCCTAATAGTACACCTTCGCTTCTAGATATCACTTTTGTTTCTTCTGCAACATGGCTATGTTGCAAAATATAACCAGTACTCTGCGAATGCGTTCTCGTACTATGACTTACTTCTTTTGTCTTATAAAATCCGTCCTCCGAAGGCAAAACCCAAAATTCTTCTTCAGCGCAATTTTAGTCAGATGAATGTTGATGACCTTCGCTCGGATGCGATGCAGGTTGATTGGAGTGTGGCCTCTGATGCTGATACTGTTGACGAGCAAGTGGCTCTCTTTAATTCTCTTTTGACTCAGCTTTATGACGTTCATGCTCCGATTCGTCCTGTCAAAATCAAGCATCTACCTGCTCCCTGGCTGTCTGAGGAAATAAGAGCGTTAATAGCAAAGAAAAATCTAAATAAAATAAGATACCATATCTTGCGTAATCGATGTAGCACGGTATGCCGTGATGCACAGAGACGTCACATTCATAATTCAATTGAGAATGGTGATCCAGCCAAAACTTGGAAATTTTTGAAGTCACTAGGAGTTGGGAAACCTCAGCAAAATTCTGTACCAAAGGACGTCGATCTAAATCTGCTTAACAAGCATTTTTCATCTTCTGCTACATTTAGAGGCCCAGTTAAGAGTAATACTCTTAACCATCTTTCGAACCTCCCAACTTCTGACTCTTCACCGTTTTCTCTATCTCAATTTTCTGACAGTGATGTTAAAAAGAACATACTATCCATTTCTTCGAATGCTGAGGGCGTAGATAACGTGAGCCGTGATATGATCCTTCCTCTTCTTGACCTTCTTGTTCCTGTCATTACTAGAATCCTTAATAACTCAATATCTGCTAGTGTATTTCCATCAATGTGGAAGGATGCTGATATAATTCCTTTACCTAAAAAGTCCAATCCCATCTCTTTTTCTGATTATCGCCCTATTTCCATTCTTCCTTTCCTACCTAAAGTCCTTGAGCGTCTAGTTCATAAGCAGTTAACATCATTTTTAAATACGAATGATCTCATGAACCCTTTCCAATCTGGTTTCCGTTCCGGTCATAGTACGGCTACAGCTCTTGTCAAAATTACTGACGATATTCGGTCGGGTATGGATAAAAGGATGGTAACTGTGTTAACGTTGCTGGATTTCAGAAATGCGTTTAACACTGGCTTGGAATATTATGTTCTCTTAACATATCTCCTGCAGTAATTGATTGGTTTTGTAGCTACTTGGAAGGTCGACGGCAGCGGATAAAGGTAGAAGCTTCTCGTTCTTCATGGCGTAGCACGCTGGCTGGCGTTCCGCAATGCGGCGTGCTATCACCTCTTCTTTTTTCAATTTTCATTAATTCTATTACTAAGAATATTTTCTCTTCTTATCACCTTTATGCTGACGATCTTCAAATTTATTCACAAGGCGCTCTTGTTGATTTGCCTATGGTTATCAACTCTACTAATAATGACTTGGAGATCATATCGAATTGGAGTTGTCGATATGGGTTAAAGGTCAATCCAGCTAAAACTCAAGCCATTATTATAGGCAGCTCAAAACTCATTTCTAGAATTGATTTCCCAAACTTGCCTATAATAGAGTTTGACGCTGTGCAGGTACCTTATTCACAACAGGTCAAAAATCTTGGTGTGATTTTAGATCTTACTTTGTCTTGGGTTCCTCAGATCAGCGAGGTTAGTAGGCGGATGTTTGCTGCGATGGGATCATTACGACGGTTACGCAACTTTTTACCATTCTCCACTAAAACTGCGCTAGCTCAGACTCTCATTCTCCCCATCTTAGATTACGCAGATGTTTGCGACCCCGATCTTACTGAGGAGCAGGTAAATAAACTTGAGCGCCTTCAGAATGTATGTATCCGGTTCATTTTCGGCTTGCGTAAATATGACCATATTTCCCATTTCCGTTCACAACTTAAGTGGCTTCCAATTCGGCTTCGCCGTAAATCTCACATTCTTGCCCTCCTCTATAGCATTCTTTTCAACCCCGCTACTCCTTGGTATCTTAAGGAGCGATTTAAATATTTGTCATCTTTACGATCTTCGCAAAATCATCTCCTTGCACCTGTTGCTTCTTCTTCCAAATTTTAAAACACTTCTTTCACTTTTCAAGCGATCCGGATGTGGAATACTTTGCCGTTGGACGATAGGTGTGCTAAATCTATTTCTGTTTTTAAGAGTCATCTTAAGCAGCACTATTTATCGCTCCCTTAAACTGAGATGTTGATGTCGTGTAGTTCAGTAAATTTATAGTTATATGTATGTATTTGTGAAGGTATATGTATATTTGTGTATATGTTTATTTGTATTTTATATTTATTTATTAGTATCTAGTATTTTTGTATGTATCTGAAATGTTCATTTCTCTTTTGTTTTTCTTTCTGGCTTTAATTTATGATTTGTCTCATCTTCATGTGCAACACTTACTTACTCATTGGTTGTTTACTTTGCGCCATCTCTACTACCTTAAGGTTGTCTGGAAGAGATCGCTTTTTAGCGATTAGACCGCCTGTTGTTTACCATTTCTTATACTGGTTTAGATTTAAGTGTCTGATGTTATTTTCTTTTGGTGTGCAATAAAGAGTACTTATTATTATTATTATATTAATAACTGCGACCGTATTCACACCACAATAGTTACTTTTTTATTGTGGTTTTTGTTGTTCTGTGGATTCGGATTAGCGGGTCAGTCAAGATTATTTGTCCCTATAGGAATATAGCTCACCCTACGAACAGGAGATAGCAGTTTTTTACCAATCGGGTAGCCTGACTGCCCTGATCGCGACGCAAACTCATCTGAACTCTATGTTCAGCAATTACTTATTATTGAGTGAGATTCGAACGCGTGGTCGTCCAACGCGTTGACCACTAGGTAGGAGCCACCAAAGAGTTCTATTAAGGTGCGTCCACACTTGTATCCTTTGCTCGTATCCGATCACCGTGGCGTGGCATGACTGCGTATCGCGCAGCTTGGACGCTCACTGTCGGCGCGGCGATCACGCCGCGGTTGTCCGATCTAAGTGTGTGATACGTGTAGCAACATGGATTTCGAGCGATCGGATCGGCGCAACGTCCAAACGCGTGATCGTGGCACGCGATCATGCCACAGGACGAAGATCTGATCGGGCAAATGATACAAATGTGGACGCACCTTTAGAAGCTTAATTTTTATGCATCTTAGCCACTCCAGTGGTTTCCGCAACTGTAGTCGCATTCAAACCAAAATCCCAAACGCGTGAGTGATTAGGGTATTTTATTTTATATTTCGTTCTACCAAAAACATTTACGTTAAACGCGTTTTGTACGTATCTGCTTTAATGCATTCACTGCCGAGGTACATCCCCTAGGAAGAAGTTTGTACTTATGTGCGTTGCCGGCAGTAATTGTATATCATACTCTCGAATGCGTACTCTCGGAATATCATCCTATCGAAAGTTCGTTGGCGCAACTGTTACTGGATCGAATATTCGCTGAATCAAAAAAGAAACCGTAAATCGTCAAATCGAATTTGAGGTTTCAATTGTCATCCCACGAAAGATCTCCCGACACAAATTGTAGATAAAGTTACTTATGCATAAGTAAGCCTTAAAACTCTTGTGTGATCTTATTATGAAACTCGCTGTAATTTAATAATAATAATAAGTGTTAATTCTCTTAAAGCGCTCCATTGAGCCAATCGCTTATTGTTTCTACGTTTTTCCATCTAGCGAATATTCGATCCAGTAACAGTCGAGCCAACATTTGATAGGAGGATAATCCGAGAGTCCGTATTCGAGACTATGATATACAGTTGCAGGCAGTGAATGCGTTAATAAAATTTCATAAGGTAAGCAGTCAAAGTACTGTTTATTACATATACTTGTGGTAGCAGTCGTAATGTCGGCATAAAACTATGATTATGTATGAACGTGCGCTCTCCAATTCCTCGGCGGAACACGGACTGGGTCATGGAAATTGTTTAGGATGTAGAGTTCCTATCGCGTATGACCTGCTGGTACTAGTTACTCATAATATACACGTAGAGGTCGCCAGCCAGAGTGAATAGCCACCAGGCCCCATGTATCGCGACGATGGATGTTTGTCATAGAAGCAGGAGGGGGAAAGGTGAGGCGTGGGAGGGCATAAGCCACGTCACCATTCTCCTTACACTTCAAAACTTCAAGAAAAGAGCATACTCTAACCTGAAAGTTCAGCAACGCACTTGAGACTCCCCTGGTGTTGCAGGTGTCTATGGGCGATGGTGATCGCTTACCATCAGGCGATCCGTCTGCTCGTTTGTCCCCTGTAACATTAAAAAAAGCTATTGTTGGGTAGAGTTGCTTTTCCCCGCGACTATGTCGTACCATTCGAATTTTGCATTACAGTAATGTTTATACAAAATTGATTCCTCCATCTCATACTCCACCTTCTTTGGGAGTGGAATTTCAAAAAAATCTTTCTTATTGGGGAAAAAATATATTGGGGAGTTAATCTATATTACAGTCCCTGGTACACCTCTACGTTTGTAGAGGAAATTTTTCAAATGTCACGGTCCTGCCTGCAGTGGTTTTGGTTCCATGTTCTCTGTCAGTTAGCAAAGACACATTACTGTTTTATAGTATTTATGTAATGTAGAACAGTGTTTTATAATCTGTGGGTCGCGACCCCTTTGGCGAGGCCTCTTTAAGGGGGGTAGCGGTTACAGTAATTCGGACTCAATATTTTAAAACACTAGTTTGACATGTGTTGAATCAGCCCAGAAAAGGGTCGCATCATAAAGGAATGTATGTGTTTCAAATGTCATTTTCCTACCTTCAGTTGTTTTGGCCGTTTGTTGTCTGTCTTTAGTTAACATAGTGACCACATAGTGACTTAAAAAAATACGTAAATTATGAGTAATTGCGACGTTTCGACAAACTGATTTTGACGAGCAGATATAACTCAAGTTCTCAAGACGATTGGGTGTTTGCTTTACTGGCTTTTGTTTGCTATTACAAACTTAAAAAATGTATCTTAAAGTTTTTTATATAATATCACATTTTACAACAACAAATTGGGGAGATAGTAAAAAAGTTAATTATGCTTGAGGTATATACTTATATGTTTAATGCTAATTATATTCATGTGGGTCATATGGCTCATAAAACCGTAAAGCGCCTACCATTCTAATTGCCACGTAAATATCATTTTTAATTTAAACTTAATGTCAACGTGGTCTGTGACATTTCCTGAACGTTAGCGGCACGGCGAACGAATTCTCTCTTCATTGCGCGGGCGAGGCGCTCACTGCACCGCAGTTAGTTGGCATCACACGCAATGTATAAGGAATTCGCTTGCCGCGCCGCTGGTCGCGCATTGTTGCCGCCGGGCCCTTACTTCCTCCATTTTAGTTAATAACACAGAGAGGGAATACATATTCGTTGTTACTACGCTTCGCTGTAATATTAAAGACGGATGTTGACCTTCCAAAGTCGACAAATACATGCCTACAAACGGCTAAAACTAAATCATGGATAGTCTGGTGACTATGCCAAATATTTTTTGCTCAGATATTCTGATGGCTTTGATGATAACATTGATAAGCCTATAAAAAATGCGAAAATGAGTTCTCCCTTCCCATGTGTACCGCCTGTTTATTATCCTATCTTTGTTAGTTTAAGTCAAACCCTTCATTTTCACCCACTCCTGGTGGCCGAGTCGACTTTGGTATCTAAAGGTGAAAGTCGACAATGCAAACTATATAGTGTATATTTTTTTGAAGATCGCATAAGATGAGCATCTAGACGGCTAAAGTTGATAGATCTGTCTGTAACACTTTCACAAACCATTTCCTCATTCCCACGCCGTTGACATTGCCCCACAAACGCGTCATTAACATGTAAAAGTAACCAAAGGACATACAATATAAGTTTCAATACACACATACAACATTCTTCTTTTGGATAGAACTTGGCCTGGCAGCATCGTGGTGCTACCTAAAGGGCATGTCATATATGGGCTTTAAAGCACGCTTAAGACATTTCTCTTCTAGTTGCAATGTGGACATGTGTTCGCTAACCCAATGTGCATAACAATATGTAATGCAAGTTCACTTGAGGCAAAAGAAAAACAATGGTGTGACGCAAATCTTAGAAACAAGATTACTTTATTAAGTTTATTAACTATGTTATTGGTTAGTCACAAATGTTATAATTTGTAATGGAATGTACGCAATGGACAGAAACTAATAGAGTCGAGATAAATATCAATTTATACAAGGTAACGTTTCTATTTTGTACCAACAAAATATAGATAAATTGGCCGTAATAAAACAGCAGTCATATTGGACACAAAATTCTTCTTGGTCGCTTTGTACCAACCACTAGCAATTGGAAGTTTTGTCGTGTAGATTTCTCTCAACTTTGGTTCTCTAGTGTTTACCTAGGTCCGAGACCCTGAATGCTATCAATCTATACATAACTATAGAACGCTGTCCACTGGACAAAAGCCTATTTTAAGGATCTTCATTTTACAACGACGGTCCTAAGTGGCAGTGAGGGTACAATGCTTCTACTACTGACCGAGTCAGATCTATAGGACTATAAAGGATGCTACTACAACTTTCAATATAATGTAAAATAACAGGTCGCATGCATGAACTTGACTGGCCTCCGACAAAGGAAACCGACCATCTGTCAAGATCGCAGGAAACCTTTGTGTGAGGGCAACGTGAAGATCTTTTTACATATCACATTATATGTCAGAACGCTATAACATGGGATTCTTCAAGAAGCGAGTTAAGAGTCCCCCGCAACCCCGCAAGCTCTGCTGAAGTTCACCTTCCCATACAAACGGAGTTTCGTTCTCATTTTGAAACTACGAGTTGGATTATAATGAAACTTTGCATATAAAATGACATGAGGTATATCTAGGCCTGTAATTAGTTTATATGGCTTCAGTTTATAAAACAAATTAAATACAGCAAAAACAAGTTTTGTTGAAAAACTTAAATACGCTGTATTTTTTTTTACTATGGTATCTGAAGCTACATGAACTAATTACAGGCCTGCATATACCTTTACTTATTCTAATTAAAAAGTCTCAGAGCAAACTAGTTAGTCGTTTTAAAATTAGAGCGTAACTACGTTTGTATGGAGAGCTGAGCGTACCGGGGACTCTTAACAGGGCACTTAAAGGTTGCCAAAGTATGGTGTTGCACATATCCATGTGCGACGTTGACTACTTTCCATCAGGTGGCTCGTCTATCCGTTTGCTACTCATTACATAAAAAATATATCTTTTTTTTACGTCGGAGAGAATGTAAATTGTATTGGCATAATCAATCAACCGTATTATAAATCAATACGATTACGTCGTTGAATGTATGATACAGATACAGATGTAAACTGGCAGGACTAGGACCAAACCAATGGAACGGAAATGCTTGCACGTGCACTATCGTAACTGTGCCATGCAACTCGGCACAATGGTGAGATTAGATCAAAGATAAACTTGTTTTACTTTTAATGGAGGTCGCGTTACCAGCTGTTCTGAACTTTCGATGGTCATTAGTGTTAAGAAATTGGAAGGCTTATTTTTATAGATCAAAGGCTTATTATTATATGTATTGCTTTGAGGTCGTTTTGTTCCACTATTAGGTCGCTTATTGCGATTTCTGCTTCTTCTTTTCTGCGAGTGAATTAATATTTTTATACAAGGAAAAACAAACAACTTAAGCTGCATTAGACTATAGGGTAAATGGCAAATAACTGGCCAGATGATTTCATTACTGGCCACAACTTCTGCCGACGTTTTCTCTGCGATTTGCGAAAATACTCAAGGGGTATTAAAAACAACATAAATATTAAAATACTCTAATTTTAGGCCGTATCTTTATCTAGATTCTATCTATATAAATAGATATCAATATAAGAAATGTTTGTTCGCGCATCACTTCAGAACGGCAACACCTATTTGGCTAATTCTTTTTTTGTTGTGCTTGTAATTGTCAGGACAAAGTTTGTATGTAAGAAAATATACTAAAAATTGCATGGAAAAGTGAAAATTTTGGGTTTGAAAATCTCCATATAAGAAGTGAGTTAGTGAGACAAAAGATATAAACCCGTGCGAAGCCGAGGCGGGCAGCTTTTATATCATACTAGATTAGCCCGCGACTTCGTTCGCCTAAAATTCGTTTATATTTCGGGTTTAAAAAGTAGCCTAAGTCCTTCCCCTGGGCTCAAACTATTTCCATACCAAATTTCATTCCAACCGGTTCAGCGGTTCAAGCGTGAAGAGGGAACAGACAGACAGATAGACACACTTTCACATTTATAATATTTGTATGGATTTTTGCGATCTGCTCAGTAAAGCGAGGGTGGTCACTAGGTAATAGGCAGTTTTGCCCTATGTCTATAAAGTAGTTGAAAACACCGTAGCTTATATCTATCGCTGTATCTTTATCTAGTTTGCCATAGTCATATCAAACGGACTGAATGGTGCAATAACTTCATGCAATATTTAACCGTTACAGTCTTTGAAGTGATTGTTTAGATTAAGTACCGATAAAGAGATGACATGAGTATCAAGTATTTATAGCTTCGTAATATTAAGGGGATGCATCGAAAATTTAGGCAATTTTGTAGCGCATTTTTTGTCAAATCTAGTATATAAATCAGGCTGGTTTTCAGATATGTGTTTCTTGACTATATAACCTATTCAGTGATTAACGCGGAAACATGTTTAATGAAAATTTCCTCGATAGAAAAGTTATCCGAAAACGTGTCTTCATGTCCCGTTTTTTGTCTAGTGTGTACAAACGACAGATTAATAAACGGCTAAATTATGTTAAAATGTCATTCTTCCCGTTTCATTCATCTTTTAAGTGATTTACTTAAATGTTAACAAAACATAATAATATCTTCGATTTCATGGTACTTTTACATCTGGCGCTTACGCCAAAAAACCCCAAGCATGTAGTGTATTAGCTTTCTCTTTCTTTGATGCGCGCGAGCAATAAATGCGTCTCTTATTACAAATCACGCTTACTGGCTAGCTCCGCGTTTGGGGCGTGATTTACGAATGACGAAGTAGCCCCTTAATCGGTGGCGTAGTCAGGTAATCAAGGACTCAGGTGCAAAATAGGCTTGTGTCCTAAAAAGATATAATTACTCCGTCAGTTCGATTTATCACTAAATATTGGACACGTATTTTTTCTTTTGTCAATTAAACTAAAAATGATGAAGATATAGCCCTTTAATGTTCCCGTGACGTCACACCGTGCGACCGTTTTTCGCACGGCGTGACGTCATGCGCCCCCGCTACCAAACTTTGACGCGCTTTATGTTTGTCTTTTTTGCCCGATTGGCAAAAGAAAAAATACGTGTCCAATATTTTTTTGATAATGTAACGGACTAATTGAGATTGTTTTTTTTTTTTTATTCAGGACACTACTCTATTAAATTTCAGGTCGAGATTCGCTTGATGTAGAGCCCATCTATAAATTTGGAAGCCTCGGTTGTCCGCATCAGTGTTTTGGTAACTATGCCACTGGTCTCGAATATGGTCTTTAGAATTGTTACCCTATTGTTACTGGATTGAAAGACTCGGGGTCGAAATTTGGACAATCGCCCTAACGTAACCTCGAACAATTTCTGTTCAATGAATGGCATATCGAATGTTCAGTGGTTTGAGCAAAACTGAATCGATGACTTACAGAACCAATTTGTTTGTTTGCGAATATGATATGGGTACACTAAACTCTGCTGCCACCAGATTCTCGTCACCAATAATCTTCTTAGCACGTTTACGAGTATAATTTTTTTGTGTCATCCGAAAGTCCTAGAAGTTTAGTTGTAAAGTCGACCATTTAGCGTCGCCCATTACTTGTACAGTCAGCTGCAAAAAGATATATACACTATTAGTCCGTTCAAAAATATCTTCACTCAACTCTTAAGTAGGTACGGGTAATAGAGTAGCAAAGATATTTTTGAATGGATTAATCGTGTATATTTTATGCAGCTGACTGTACCACTCCAATTAAGTATATAGAGGCTTTAGAAAAACCTCAACAGAAATTTACTGTAGGTCGGCGGCTCATTTGAATAAATCAATGAGGGAAACACAAGTTAATCACAATTTGAACTGACTCGCCTCACAGAAGTTCTAAAAACGCCTAAAACAAGGTGTAGCCCATTAGATAATTGAACACAAACACTAGCTGGAATGCTGAAATGTTTTTTGCTAATGGAATAAACGAAGATTTATTAGTTCAATTTGGGGCGAGTGGTCTCTGTTTACACGAGACACTTTGTTTCAGTCTGTTTTCTGTTGGCTGTGTCGTAAGGGTAGAGGAACGGTTTTCTCACATTTATCCTTATTACTCCTGTTATCGTGGTATTCGCAGAAAAATACACGTCTTGTACGGTCGGCCAAGAAATCGATCTACCATATTTTTTATAAGGTTGAGAAGTGGTAGACCAATTTCTTTGCCGACCGTACGTAACGTATAAGTAGAGTGGGTATTCTCTTATTTACTTTTGTGACCGTAGGTAGGAAGAGTTAATAACTACATAATGTCCCGTAGATTCGTTGATTAGATTACTTAATTTACTTATTATAACACAATAAAACGGGGTTAATCGCGTATAAATATTGTCTATTTAATTACTCTTTGTAGATAAAAGGAAAATTAACAAAGGTTCCTAATTAAATAAATGATATTAATATTTACGCAAGCTCCGTTTTGTTGTGTTGTGATAATGTGTGAAAATCGTGTCAGTTTAAATTTCTTAACTATTTTCATCAAATATGAAAGACTCGCCAATGCGTTAGTTTCTACGAGTGACAGGCATAATCAGCCGTTAATCAGCCATTAAGAGAGGATAGTTAAGTTGAGAAGTTGTTTTTTTTTAATCATACCAATCGATCTGTTTTGTATGACTAAGAAATGTATAAAAATTAAATACATCATATCCATTGAAAATTAAATACTGGAAACTTTAAAATCGAGATTCAAAATCAGGCTTATGCCGGGTGCGCGTTAAAATGCCCTTAATCGAGCGACACGTGCGACGTCACTCATGTCGCAAAACGTGAGGAGTGTACGAGCATTTTCTTATTTTGGAAGAAGTACAAGGTAACGATTAATAATAAATCTTTTGGACAAGCAAAAATCTGTCATTTAAATATTACATAGTTATAATATTTTTTGTTCTCGCCTTTTTAGCCTCAAGTTGATATTTCTGCCTTGTAAATATGGAAAGCAAAAGCATTGCACCTTCTCTATTTGGTACGAGTATTAGAACTAGAATTTGGTCAATGTTTAGATCACGCCAGCCACTTTTCATACTGAATTGCGTACTGAAATTTTCTTATGCCAAATAAAATCTAGTACAAATGTATGTTTAAGAAATCTTAAAGTTAGTAATTGTTTATTGTTTTTACTTTTACGACAAGTGGACAGCTTGGCCGTTGAATTCATTATTCGCAAACAATAAAATAAAACCGTCTTCAAACCGGTCATTCGGAAGCCATAAAAATACCTTCTCTCTACGTCATGAAGAATACGACCATTGAAATGTACCTCACGTATGAAATGGCAATGATTCAACACAGGTAGTTACTAGCACGGATTTTTTTGAGCCTGATTTTGAACTTGATGCGTCTGTTTTTATTTTTTCCGTATTTCCTATAGCGCCCAGCTCAAAGAGTGTTATTTGTTAGAAACTTAAAAGCATATATCTGTCTGTCTGTAGCACCGTAGCTGTCTAACGTTCGGTTGCGACTATTCTCGATTTTGTACACTGGCCCAGTGCCAGTCACACTCCCACCTATTAGACATTCATAATTGTATACATATCGGGGGGCTCGCTATGTCAAAAAGTTATCATATCTCATGTAGAGCCAAGCCAAGCTTCTAAATACACGCCCTAACTCTATAAGCCCTAACTTCACAAACAGTGAATATTTTTTTTACCTTACGCCCATTTGACAGTCTGCGAAACGGCCAGGCCACATGTTTTGACTAAGGTGTAGAGTTGTGAGCAACTTAGCAACGTTTTTCATGAAAATATTTTTGGTGGGATTATAATAAGCAGTAAGTACCTACTCAATGGTTTGAGAGGTAAAAGGCCCACTACATTGTTAGGATGTTACGAAAATAAAACAGCGCTATTATAGGACGACAAGTATAATAAATAATAACCAGTACTTTGACATCATACAAACGTATAACCACCACGCACATACACATTGACATTAGAAAGGTAACAGGTAATTTTGGTACTGATGTCTAAATGTATAATGGTTCTAAATGTCTTATTATCAAAATGTACAACGGTCAAAAACTATGTAAATGTAATCATGTTGTAATGAACAAAAGACGAAACAATTAAATGTCGCAATAACTTAAGAGCCTAATTGTATGAGAGACATAACGTACAAAAAGATAAATGGTCAAGATCCCAAAATATTCAATGGGTTTTGAAAATCCCTTTGTCAAATTGTGCAAAAATCAAAAAGTATATTAATGTCAACATGTTTGTAAGAAAAAAACGACAAAATGGTAATAGGTAACGTTGGTACAAGTGCCGGAATGTTAAGTGGGTTAAAATGTACAACGGTCAAAAAGTATATAAATGTAAACATGATATAATGATCAAATGACAAATATAATTTAACAATGTTTTGTTATTATTGTTTAGTTTATTAAGAAAAGTAAAATAACTTGGATAATATTAACGGGTAGAGTAGTCCCATAATAAACAGTTATAAATAAATAAACAAAATAATTAATTCTATCGTGAAAACATTTCAAGTAGAGCACATTTATACTATCCTCAAACCAAACAGACGACTGAGGCAATAAACGCCGGCGGCCGTAGGGATGGCGGCATGTCGATACTGGATTTATTTAAATGTCGATAAGATTGATTATATTTTTTTGATTAAAGGTGAAGTAGCGGCGAAAAATAAAACTTTTAAAATGGTTGATGTTGAAAAGTTATTAGATGAAGCCATCATGAATGTAACTACTGAAAATTGGATTAAATGTGTTCGTCATGCCGAAAACCTTCAAAACGAAGACTTAGAAAAAGCATATTTAAAAGATGCTCATCCTCTTATAATCAATCTTCAAGAGGATAGTGACAGTGATGAAGAATATTTTTAATTTTAATACTATTAATATAATATTTATTTATTTATTTAGTCTTACTATGTTTTAGTTCTAAAGTACCTAATTGTAGTTTTAAAAGTATTTATTTCATAATATAAAATATTGTATGCATTACTTTGTTTTCATTTTTGCATGTTATCTTATCGACATGCCTTGTACCGTGTGCTTTCTACCTGCCCTATGCGGCCCGGCTGATAACAGGCATGCTGCATAAGGGCGTACGGGTGCGAAAGAGACAATACGATGCTAATTGTTTTACGATCCCAGTCGTCTATTTGGTTTGAGTATATAGTCAATCGCGTTTTGTACATTTTGGCCACAGAGTATTCTGCCTGACAACTTTCTCACAAACTGACATTTAGGCCGTAATTAATTCTATGGTGAAAACATTTGAACTAGAGCACATTTAAACAATCGCGTTTTGTACATTTTGGCCACGGAGTTTTCTATCCTGAAAACTTTCAGTCAAACTGACATTTTGGCCGTAATTAATTCTATTGAGTAAACATTTTGACTAAAAGAAACGTTGTCCATAGCATATTTTGCCTTTAAAATATTCAGACAAAATGACCTGGTGGCACAAACATTTTTTACTTTTTGATAAAATTACATCTCAACCTTTTATGCATTTTGGCGTTTGTACTAAAATGACCTGTTACCATTAGAAACACTAATCTCGCGGTATGTAGGTATTGTTGGGTGGTATGTGGCCTATGTGTGGTTGATTTATACTCAAAATCTGTTTGGATTATGCCGTGAACTAAGCTAGGATTTAATTCGCTTTTTACTGCATTTTGTTCATTTACGGTATAATCAGAAAAGAATATACTCAGGAGCCAATGCTTAAGATTATAATAATGCTTTTGTGCTCATTGACAACTCAATCACTTGAGATATCTATATCCATCATTAATCCAACAATGATGTTATTGCATCAAAAATCCGATCACTATTCCACTTGTTATTACTGTAAAAACTATGTACGTGTGTATTTACTATGAAAACGCTTCAACGCACTTCTGCACCCTTTTCAGCGTTTGTTACAACGTAAGGTACTGGCAAGGACATTTCTATTGTGTGATGATCTCACTAGAGAAGTGGTTTCTTAACACACTAGACTGTAAAATTTGTTGTAAACTGAATTGATAGCTATTAAACGTCAGCGCTCGATAGCAATAAGATTGAGAAGCTACGTCACAGATTAAATACAAGTTTCTAACATCATAAAGCATACCATAGTTGTAAGAAAAAGGGCGTGTCTAGCTAGAACATAAAAGATGATGAGATGACTCACGAATAAAAAAAGGGGACATCATCAGCTTTTCACCATTAATGTCATTTTATTACAATAAATTTTTGGACGCGTTGATGCGCTTTATAGAAATATTTAGTGTTGCCTGATATTTTGTATTTAAATAACACAGAAAATTGTACAAATACATGGCTCACTCTTTTGATTTCGGCGAAAAAAAGTAACCGCGCGCGAACAAATACTGTGGCGCTCAAGCTGTGAACGTTAGTGGATTACTTTGCGTGTCGATGTAAACCGGAACGGCCTCAAGAGGACGCCGAGAGAGAGGTCACCGCCGGGAGCGTTGGCGGCATAATGCTACTGATAATACAGTATGGGAAATTCAAACACATACTTTTTTCGCTCTTATCACAATGACAATAAAGACTAAAGAGGTACGTGCTTCAGTTTTCCTTACTGTACATAGGCTTGTTTCGTTCGCGCTGCCGCGGCCGCGTGCGGAATCCTTTCTTTTCGCCAAAATATTTTTCCAAACTGCTTCAATTCCCAACTGTTTCATTTCATTTCCCAGACGCAAGTCCAAAAGTAACCCAAAAAAATTGGATTTCTTAAAACCGCTGTGTTAGAATCCAATAGGTTAGGCTAGACCCCATTAGGATTTCAGATCCAGAAAAAAACTACTGAGAAATTGAACAGTTTGGGAGACATGATTAGATGATTTAATAGTACCCCAGCTTCGTTGGACATCGTCAACTGTAGAAAACGATATCAGCTGAGCGGGATAACTCTTATGAATCCACCCTAATTACATAAAAGGACACAACTTAATTAGTACTAAAAATCTATCACTTACACCCTTATTTGTCAGAGCGTGCAATACCTACCTACCTTATGCATTATGTAATGATTGCCGCCATTATACATCGATAATTATTGTTACTTGGGTTATGCGAATCGAATCTAAACGGGTTAAAAGCAGTTCGACACGTCGAGATTGAAAATAAACATCTGTGTACCTATTGTTTACGTACTACCCCGTATTATGTTTCCATATCGCAAATACAAGTGAGCATAGGCGTAGTAGCCAGAGCTGTAGTAAAGCTTGTGGTTTTGCGGTATTGCATGATAAATATACAAGTTCACTATTATTTCAAGGTCCCAGAGCACTATCCAGAAGATTCTGCCTGTTCTTTTAGAAGATTTTGTCTTACATTATTTATTTAATGAACTACGTATGTTTAAACTTTATTTTATAAAAAAATTAAGTCCCAACAAATAGTGGACTTCTGCCAAATGACTTAAAAACATCGAGATCTTAGAAAAATGGAGCCGATTGGAATGGAGTCGAATAGACGGTATTTAATGTGTAAGTCTAATAAAACAACAGTTTCAAGAGCAATTAAACACTGGTTTTACACATCCACAGAGTAGCGCTGAATTGTGATAACTGCTTGCAAAAAACGTAAACACACGCCTACGCTGTCTGTGTGTGGTAGCAGTGACAGCGGCGAGGTCAGTGAAGCGAGACCACCCGCCGTCCGAAATACGCGTGCTTGCAAGGACGTCTGCACAATAAGTCTTTATTGGTTTTGTAGAAGAGAGCTCTTAACGGGAATTTTCGTAAATTAAATTAAATGGTTGGATCATTTTTGTTCTTGTCGATACTCCGTCCCGTAACTCAGGAGACAATAGTTTCCCAGGAAAATGATAATAATCTAGGCTATTAACATACTGACGAGACGGGCCTTTGAAAAATGGATCTATATTGGCTAAACATTTTTTTTGCCTTTATATCGATTAAAATCGTAGTTTTAAAGAGTAACTCAGGAGAAGTAAGACGTATCCGTGACAATGAAGTTCAGAAAACAGTTGCTTGACCCAAATGCGGTGTCTGTAACTGCGCGGCGAGGTCCCTAAGGTGCCGCGCCGTTTCGCGATATCGCAAAGGATTGTGTTGTGCTTGTGCAACATTGCCTGCATTTACGTGTACGGTATACCGTACCGCGCGTCTGCTCAATACTGCACGACATCGTGTATCTACACGACGCGGCATCGTGCTATTTCAGGCACTACACCGGTGATGTGGCCTGTGGCAAGGCTCTAACTTACCTAGTACTAATGATAATAAGAGTATCATGATGTTTTTAACGCGCCGTGTGTGTGAGCGCGTTTCAACCAAATTCCACCTGTTTTCATGGTCGCAATTCATACCGCGTTCTAGAGCAGCGACTTGAAAAGCTCTAAGAATTACCCTATGCAGAAAATTATGATGACCGAAAGTGGTGTTATGGCAGGGTTTATCAGAGAAGCGTAGCGATTTTTTGCAAGACACGCTATACTTTCCGCCATCACTTGGGCCCCACAACAGAATGTGTAGGCAGGCGTATTACTAAGTTTCTCGATTAAGAAACCGATTCAGTCGTTATTTGCAAAACAGAAATCTACAGGACATTTGTCGCCAGTGCAATCATGCGTTTGAAACGGAGAGCGTCCAAACATAAAGCACTAAAGGTGCGTCCACACTTGTATCATTTGCTCGTATCCGATCACCGTGCCGTAGCATGACTGCGTATCGCGCTGCTTGGACGCTTACTGTCGGCGCGCCGATAATGCCGCACTCTTCCGATACAAGTGTGTGATACGCGTAGCAAATGGATTTCGAGTGATCGGATCGGCGCAACGTCTAAACGCGTTATCGTGACACGCGATCATGCTACGCGACGATGAGCTGATACGGGCAAATGATACAAATGTGGACGCACCTTAGAATGATCATTAATCTCAAGTCGTGCTGTAACGGAATTTACTTCATCATATTAATGAAGCCATTTTTTGTTACATACGCTATTTTGTCCGCGCCCACACGAGTCCTACAACAAGTGTTAATGTATAGGCTGGAGAATTCCTAAGATCGTCTAATAAAAACTTGTTCCGGCGTTATTTGCAAAAACAATTTTACAGTACATTCGTCGCTAGTGGAATCAATAGTTTCAATCATTAGGAGAACATCCATAGTTACATAGAGCACAATAAGATCATTAATCACAAGTGATGCTATATCAGAGTTGATAATATGAATGAAGCGATTTTTTGCAACATACGCTATTCTTTCCGCCAGCACTCGACCCCCACAACAAGTGCTAATGTATAGGCAGGCGAATTCCTAAGATTATCTAATAAAAAACTGGTTCCGCCGTCATTTGCATCATCACGGCCCTGGTGGATATTACCATGTTGAATCACACGGAAGGAAGCGTCACTTATCGATCTGGGGCTATGATGTGCCATAATTAGAGATTCATCAGCAAGGACTTCGCAGAATTCTAGATATTCTAGTAACAAGTGATACGTGTATATGATCTGCGCTGATTTTGTGCCTTCTTAAGTCCTTTGCGCGCAGTTACATTGATAGATGCTCTGGGATTCCCTGTTGACATTAGAATTTATATCCAGTAATTGTGAAAGGCAGTTGAAATAGATCCATAGCTTTTTCTTCAGGAACATTATTAAGGTGTAAAATATGTCACTTCCCAACTCATATTCTAACTCTATATGATAAAAAATCACATTGTTTCGTAGCTGCGATAACCCAGTAAATAATGTTTTGTGCTTTTAATATTAGAATTTCTGACATATTTTATGACTTAACAAGGGAATAATTTCTAACGAAAATATTATTTAAGGAAAAGTAGACAACAAGAGGAATTCTTGCGGATGCTGCTGTCGCCCGTTCAATCAAACCTATGTTATTACCTTTATTAACAACCAAATGCCAATATAGTGCCAATATCAAACTACTATATAGAGTATATAAATACTTTGATTAGACATGATCATTTTAAATAGGCAAACTGGTGCGTCGACCTCAAGATTGGTCAACAATGCCTGAAGCCAAGCCAACGGTGCCAATTTGTGTAATCGGCCACGCTAGGCACGCTTCGGAAGACGTTGATTGGTGGAATGGACCGTCCAGTGGAATGGAATGGTAGCTGGAATTGACGGTATCGTTGTTATATTGACTTGTGGTATTTTCCATTGGGACAGCTATACATTGGAACTCTCTGCCCCATTACTATAGGTTAACAGTTTAAAAGAGTACTCGCCAGTGAATATACAATAGTCCGACGCCTTTGTTAACCTGCGACACCAACCGTCCGATTACCCGGGCGCCAAGGGTGTACACCTAAAAAAAAGTGTAACGATGTTCGCCCTCACAATAATCCTCACAAAACTGGTTTACGCTTGCCCTCAAACTAAGGTGCGCAAACCCCACGAGTTCGAGGGCGACGGCCCGCGACGCCCGCTTCCCCGCCAGTTCCCGGCGGCCGTTGCTCTCAGGAGTACGTTCGTCGAAAAACTGCTGGAATTGGTAAAATTGTGGCGCATAGCTGCTGCAGGGCTAATAAACGCGACATCTCTTGCCGCGCGACAAAAAGTTGTGTATCACAGTTGCCCTACCGCTTATCTGTATTACTGAGGACTAATTTCGTTACAGAAATTTCAACGGTCGATCAAATAACATCCCTCAAATCGATAGTTAATAGACACGTTACTAGCTAGCTATAAGCATACATATAGGTAATTTTGCGAAATCGTATGCTTGCCTATCACCGTATTAGGATCGTTTCTTGATTTGGGAGTCAGGTTGTAACGTCTTTATCAGGTTGTAACGTTGGAGCAACTTCCTGTCCTCGTAATCCAGATTTGTTTTATATGTGATAAAAAAAAACATCCAATAATAAAGAATATCTCTAGTCTGTAACCGACCTAAGTGACAATCATTTTGCTAACAACTACAAGGTCATTTCAGGACACAGGACACATTCCACTGCTGTGCCCAAGTACATGAAAAATGTCAGGTTAGTTTATAGGATAAATTGTGAGTTTTTTTCTGTGCGTTTGTAAAATAGGAATATTTGCGCTAGGGCTCAGTGCGCTGTACGCGTTTACTTCGCCTCCCGCTGTGCATGAAAAAATTGTTCGGTAATGATACTCAGCTAAGCTAACGGATAGCTGGAGAACTAAATTAATTTGAAAGTAGAACGCGCTGTTATGACGGAAATCCGTTAAGCACAGAACGTTACTCTAAGGCAGAATGGCATAACCGCCAAGCCGTGACCTTGGGCAACCGACAAGGTTTGACAATGCTTATCACAGAAAGGGCTTATGTTAATTAGAATTGTTTGGCAGTTATGTCCTTCTGAATATATTTAGCTATATGTCATGTATTGGCGTGTACAGACTGCTTACTATTATCTGCCTATCTGGCCTACGTATAAGTTTCTTTGTGTGGGTGATATTATGTAATTGTTTTGTGTAATTGTATTCGAAATGAAAGTGATAGCTTTTATATAGAGATAGGTTTAGTTTAGGCTTGAAGGTGGTCAAGAAGCACTAAGTAATGAAATAATTAAAATATATTTTACATCATTAGAAGTTACCCCGTATTGAAGACATTACAGAAATAAAAACATTGTAACGGACTTATTTAGAGTTCACGGATTCACTGAAACGAAAAATATATGTATTATTTGGATTATTGTATGTTTGTATGTGTCGTTGTGGCTTCATCACGCCAAATTGGCTAAACGGATGACAACTATTTTTGGTTCACTGGTACCCGACTACGCTGTCAAAAAAAAGTGGGGTTATGACTTTTTCTCCTCCGCGAACGAAGTTGCGGGCGCCTTGTAGTTAATAAATAAATAATAAACATAGGGATCATTTAAGAACAAGAAACTCGTTTATTATTTAAATCATACACTATGCCAGAGTTATTAGCACATGCATAATAGTCGTTATTATATTTCAAGCGAGTTTGCTAACTACTAGGAGATTATGAGTCTGTCGGTCGTTATCAGTGAACGGCGAGTTAAGGGTCGTTATCCGCGTCCTTGTGTTTAATATTACTTATTAAGATTCAGTTTATACCTCGGGAATTATTTATTTTCTTATAGAGGTAGGTATACGGCTATGCTACTTTCTGGCCGTTATCGTTATTCTATTTCATTTTATTTATTGAAATCATTACACAGCGCTACATTGAAATACTAAGGCACTGTGAAAATCATAAAATACAGTACCAATAATTCATAGAAAATAGTAAATGTAACAGATAATCGAGTATGACGGTCAGCCATCGCGATGCATTGTTGCATCGCCTCACGAACCTTAGACATGCATCACATACAATCACCCAGCTACTTGCAAAAAGACAGCCCTCAGGTGCTGATGTGAGCAGCGCATTAAAACACTAAAGCCCGTACAAATGGTTTTGCACCGAGGGTTCCGTACAAACTTTCTCTTAACCTAACCTAATTGGCCGTTTAAGTTAAGTTTGCACCTGGTATTTATAGCGTTGTATACAAATGAGGGGCAAACTTAACGCAACCGGATTTTTCTTAAACTGTTTTTTTAACATAAAATATATATATATGTTAGTCTGTTTTTAGTACTTATTCGTTCTTATAGCGGCAACAGAAATACACCATCTGTGAAATTTTCAACTGTCTAGCTATCACGGTTCATGAGATACAGCCTGGTGACAGACGGACAGACAGACGGACAGCGGAGTCTTAGTAATAGGGTCCCGTTTTACCCTTTGGATACGGAAAATTCTAGATCTAGTATTCTAGTACCAGGAGATTATGAGTGTTGGTCATAATAGTGAATGCTCGTTATCGGCGTCCTTGTTGTAAGTACTGCTATTTAGATATCGTCACTGACTACTATAAAAAAACTCGGATCTCATTTAGCGCCAACGTAAAACGTAGTAACTCTACATGAAGCTAGTATACACTTACGGCCTTTTTCCTGGTTAGGTCTCTGATACAAGCCTTTTTTAAAGTAGTGACGATATTGCGAATTTGCTTACAGACCGCAATATTAGTCTAAACTGGCCATAAAAAATAATTAGCATTGGAATTAGTGGTGATAAAACGTGGTCATATTTGGGTGTAATAATTTTGTCCATAGAAGTTAAAACTTGATAATTTTGAGAAATAATAAGTAGATTGTTTGTAAGTTGTAATAACCGAAATGTAGAAGGAAGATAAACGGATATTGCCTATTGCGATGATTTTTGTGTAAAAGCACATTCGAGTGAATCAACATTCCTCACTACAAATGCTGTATCGAGAAAATTTAAAATGGAACGTATACATCAAAGACCATAGTAAAAAGCCTTTGTTCAAGGTAAACGATATGCGATAATTACCTATCAATTACCATTTTTGCAATATGAACTCAACGCCGATCTTTTGAAAATTGTCTTAAGGTGCGTCCACATTTGTATCATTTGCCCGTATCAGATCATCGTCGCGTGGCATGATCGCGTGTCACGATCACGCGTTTGGACGTTGCGCCGATCGGATCGCTCGAAGTCCATTTTGCTACGCGTATCACACAGTTATATCGGACGAGTACGGTATGATCGGCGCGCTGACAGTAAGCGTCCAAGCAGCGCGATTCGCAGTCATGCCACGGCACGGTGATCGGATACGAGCAAATGATACAAGTGTGGACGCACCTTTAGCCGCTCTTGCGTCGCCTACCATATACGACCTGGTTAAATTAAGTTTGCATTCGGTTTGTTGATGCCCTATAGACGCGAGGTGCAAACTAAATTAAGCCATACTAAAGTTAACTAACACTAAACAAATACATTAACTGTCGTATTTACAAAAGTACGTACAAATATGTGCTAATGTTTATGGGCAAACAAGTGCTAGAAGCACTCGTTCTTGTCTCAATTCACAAGGCCTTAATAGGCATAACCTAACAAGTATGGTGTCAACACAATAAAAGTATTATACAGTATATGGACTAGAAAAAAAACGCTGTCGTGATCATCTGCACTATTGCAGCGAACTCGGGGAAACATCAAAATTGCATACTTTATACATTGATACTATTATAACATTGTAAAAATGAAATGTCTATACGTTGAAGATATTTTCAAAAACTAATTGTGACGGAGTATTTGGAGCTCACTAAATGTATTTTTTTATTTTTTGTATGTTTGTATCAGTCGTTGTGGCTTCATCATACCAAATCGGCTTAACGGATTTCAACTATTTTTGCTACACTGGTAGCTGGGTAGGGTATCCACACGTTGACCAGAATAAATAATCCACACTAATATTATAAATGCGAAAGTCTGTCTGTCTGTCTGTCTGTTACCTCTTCACGCTTAAACCGATTTGGATGGAATTTGGTATGAAGATAGTTTGAGTCCCGGGGAACGAAATAGGCTACTTTTTATCCGGGAAAAATACCCTTATCCGGCATAAACGAATTTAAGGCGGACAAGTCGCGGGCAGAAGCTTGTTAATAATATGTGTATACATACATAACAGAGAATATGTAATAAAGACACGATACAAACGATAATTGTAGATACATTCTAATTAAAACACTTATTGTAATAGGATACTTGCTTATTGATGTGCTTCATTATTTACAGGTAAGTCGCAATCATCACCATAAAGCGGAAACGGGTAATGTAATACTTTAGTATAAGTGTCATAGTAGGTATTTACGTTGTATTTTTTTTTTATGGCATAGTGGGCAAATGAGCAGACGGGTCGCCTGATTGTAAGCGATCACCGTCGCCCATAGACACTTGCATCACTAGAGGAGTCACAAGTGCGTTGCCGGCCTTTCAGGTGGGAGTACGCTCTTTTCTTGAAGGTTTGAAGATCGCATCGGTCCGGAAATACTGCATGCGGCAATTTATTCCACAGTTCAGTGCTGCGAGGCAGGAAATTTCTAGAAAAATGCACAGTTGTGGACTACCAACCATCTAAGTGGTGAGGATGGAAATATTGTCGCGTAGGACGATGGCGGAAAGATGCAGCTGGCATCAACCCGAACAATTCCTCGGAACACTCCCCGTTATACCTACAAGCGATAAAAAATGCAGAGCGAGGCTACATCTCTACGCAGTAAATGTATAAACCTCGTTTGATTGACAACTCGTCGCGACGTTGGCGATAGTCTAGTCTAGAAAGTCAGTTTAATGATTTAACTTCTATTGTGTAATGAAATTATTTATAAGTTATATTATCTACTACTGGATATACGAGTATACGCGACGTAGTATAGTCAATGCGACTTCGCAGTCCATATGATTTATTAAAAGAAATAATATAGTTTAGATATAGTCCGAATATATCAATGGTGGTATAACAGGGCATGCTGATACCTTTGTTTTGTGGCAATAGCCGTCGTCGTGTATGAGATTTGATTTCAACAAAACGCCCGATTTTTTAATTGATGAGTTACTGTTTGTACGTTTTTATTTTATTTATTTATTAAATTGACTGAAAATTGTATTAGATAGTAGCCCGAATGGTAAAGCTAGTTAATATACTACTAACAAAGCTATGCGACTGTGGTGAAGCGTGGTGTTACTACGCAGCTGATTGATAAGGTCAGCCATGCTAAATTGTCCGAACCGAACATATGTACTAGATATTACTCACTATTGCTGCTATCGATTAGGCAATTTGCTTTTAACTCTGCGCATTCATTTTGCAAGTCTGAAATGTGTTTCATTTTTATTGGACGTCTGCATTAATTTTATGATTGTTGAGATTTTTTAAAATTATATTATTATTGTATGACTTCGTAATTTTTAATATTTTCTTCTGTTTCCGCGATTATTACTCATTTGAATAAAACAATTTTAACGGATTATATCGCGCATACTATCTTACAAGCTTCTGCCCGCTACTTCGTCCGCTTTAAATTCGTTTATCGCGGATAAGGGTATTTTTCCGGGATAAAAAGTAGCCTATGTCCTTCCCCGGAACTCAAACTATCTCCATACCAAATTTCATCCAAATCGGTTCAGCGGTTTAAGCGTGAAGAGGTAACAGACAGACAGACAGACACACTTTCGTATTTATAATATTAGTATGGATTTGACTTCCCGACGTTTGGGAAGCTTTTCAGCTTTCCATGTTCACGGGTTGACTGAAAAAAGATATATTTTTCTCTGTCAAAGTTACAATTTTGACAAAGTCAATGTTCTGTCAGAGTGAAAAAAAAATATATTTTCTAAGTCAGCCCGTGAACATGGAAAGCTGCAAAGCTTCCGACACGTCGGGAAGTCAAATGACATAATATACGCGATATAATCCGTTAAAATTGTTTTGTAATTTTTGTTCGATTACAGAGTTTGTCTAAGCCGAGCACAATAATTGCATTATATAAATTATCTATCGTGATAAACTTGTCTTGCTTCTCCGTCGAGATCCGTGCTGTGCTGTATATAATAATCACGTAGATCTGTTATTACGGGAAAAATAAAACAACAATAAATTTAACATACATACCCCACACAAGGGGTTAGTCTCAAATAGTCAAAAACGTAAGTAGTCTTCGACTTCAACTCACCTAAAAATCATTTGGACAAATTTGCAGATGGTCAAATACGCAATCGGTCAATGAAGCAACTCGTCATAAAATTATTTCGCCTACTGACATTTTATCAACTTGTCTTAAATACATGTAGTCTAAATAGTTATTCGCCGACAAAGTAACTCGCCTTAAATGCATGTGGTTTACATAGCTGTTCGCCTACGAAGCAACACGTCATAAATCTAGTAAGTTACTCTGGCTCTTAGCTGGGGTACAGAACTAGTACCTTCCCATAGCAAAATAAATGATGCGATCAAACTGGTTTTTATTGTAATGCACTACTAATCAACGATGGAATATATGAATAAACTTTTCTATCTAAACAACAAGTAAAAAACTATATTCAAAATGTATATTTTTATTTATGACTTAACAACTTAATAACAAACAACTTCCCTGTAAAACTAAAATGAACGTCTAGATTTAAAATATTATAAATAAGCTTAGCAGCCTATGTACATTTCTAGATCATTAAATTATTCTTTATATCTGACATTATTGTCAAAAACTCGTGTGCTGTAATTCTCCCCTCTTCCAAATTCTTTAATTGTTCTTTATACCTGGTATTAAATACCTTGTCTTTCCTCTTCCTGTTGTTAGAATTGAACAAATTCCTTCTCAATCTTAGATCATTCACTTTTGATTCCCTGCACAATCTTTGCAGAAAAAAAATTAACGTTGGTTTTGGGCGTATACGGGCATTCAGACGACGGTGCCACGACTCCACACTATTCGTTGTTCGATGGTTTTCATTTGAACAGCTTATGGATATTCGGCATGACAGCCATTGCCGGCTCATGTAGTTCTGAAATTGTCTGAGCTCAGGTGTGTCTACAGCATTTATTAAGATGTTTACGAAAGCATCATTAATATATGCCGTGGGTAAAAGCGGCAAATTTGCTGCTTGGCGAACAATTTCTTGACCCTGTCGTGTAGCAGTCAGGCCCAACTTTTCTCCCTTTTTCCATACTGACTTATTCATGTGAAAGTAGCAGCCGGTCAAAATTGAGTCTGGATAAACCATTTTAAACGCAGTATATTGTGCAACCTCGTAGTCGCATTTATAATGTAATATTTTGATCCGTAATATGTGCCTCAGTACCTCAAATAGTCGAACGTATGTTTCAATGCATTTATTCGGTAGTAAACTGAACAGGACAGGAACTATATTTGTTGTTTCTTCATTGCTATCGATATCCATGTGCAACGAAAAAAACTGGTAAAATGGAGCAGGCGTACGCTTAAATGTCCCGTCTCCAAAGTATTGGGTAGGTCGATCATTTGAGTTTTCCATGGATCTGCGACTCAATGGTGTGGAAAAAACTAATATTTTGTTATTTTGGTCACCATCACTGTATAACAAAAAATTCTCAGCTATTATTTGTGGTACTGACACTTCATCCAGACTGTCAAATTTGGTTTTAGTCACTCGTAAAAAATTCCTTCGAGCTCTGTTTAAAGTGTCTTTTTTTGACTTGTATGTCGGCATTGCGTCTATAACAGTTTCCGCTTCATCATTTAATTGAAGGACAATATCTTCAAATACTTCTTTGACAGGCTTAAAAGTTTTGCAGACCAGTTTTTTGCAAGAATTCATGATTTTTTCGATATGATTTTGAGCGGGATTCCTCTGGCAACTGTGCACTGTAGAACGTTTAACAGTCTCTTTATCTTCACTTAATGTAATCGTTGAACAACATTCATTTCTAGCCACGCAACGCCACGTAGATGTTCCATTTTTATTCGTTTTATTGAAGTTGTACTTATGACCGGCGTGCAAAAGCGTTGGATGGCCCCTCTGACTGTCGATAAACTCTATTTTAGAATTATTTCCTAAATTTACTTCTTCATCTTCGCTACTACTACTACTACTCTCCATATTAACTGGGTACTCTCTACGCGGAAATCAAAAACGTAATATTATAATATAATTAATGCAAAGAAATGACATGGATTGAAAACTTGACAGCTATATGAGTTTCCAATATTATTCAAGTGTCATTCTAAAGTGGCCTGTCCATCCGAGATAACAAACCTCTATTGAGTATTAAACCTCATTAAACGCTGTATACATTTTTGACGAGTTGCATTAGAGTCGGAATGCTTTTTCACCTAATTGCGAAGTAGTCTAGGTGATTCTAAGACTATTAGCGAAACAGGCCAGTTCAATATCGGACGATCTACTAATTTGTCCAGTTGATTTTAGACGAGTTGCTTCGTTGACCGATTGCGTATTTGACCATCTGCAAATTTGTCCAAATGATTTTTAGGTGAGTTGAAGTCGAAGACTACTTACGTTTTTGACTATTTGAGACTAACCCCACACAAGTACCCATGAGTGTAGTATAGTATGAGAAATAAAAGCTTGTAATTAGATAAATCAGGGGAAATAATTCGTGTGGGTATATTCAAAATTAGTACAGAGCTTCCTTGAGGTGTTCTGATAGATTTCCTAAAAGTCCTCGGGTGCCGGGGCCGTGCTGAGGTCAGGGTTTTGGTATAAATGACACTTTTTTCAGTTATTTGCTTTTATCTCGAAAACCATCAAAAATACTTGCACAATTGCTTTTTAACCGACTTCCAAAAAAAGGAAGAGGTTCTCAATTCGACGGAATGTTTTTTTTTTTTTTTACAAAAATAAACTACGCTCTTATGATGGTCATACATTTGAAGAAGTAGAATATACATTTATTTTGCAAACTACAATAATAATACATTCTAATACGGACATGTATAGACCTATACATGTATATATAACCATAACCTAGACTTACAGCAAAACCTAGTAGCTATATACAATCATATCTTTGTTTACAAAAATCGAGTCCACTCAGCATATGTCACAGCACTCATGAGTGCCATGACGCTGATCTTCCGAGGATCCAGAACAGAATATGACTGTGTAAGACAGCGCGCTGTGTATGTGTATTTATTTTTATATGTATGAATACGAATCCATAGCTTTTTCCAGCAGCGAAACTCATTTTATCACTTAACGTTCATCGCCGGCGGGCATTCCATGTTTGCAGTTGCTTTTATGGAAACTACAAATGCATTACCAAAACTGGCATTGAGGCTAATAATTGTGTGTCCTTTCGATTAGCCAAGACTATAACTCGGAAACGTTTAAGGTAACATTGGTATCCGATGAAGGTATTATCGAGACGGTAGGAAGTCGTTTTAGCCGACTACCGGCAATGCCAAAATGTTCTTTTGATTCATTATGGTCAAACCAATATTTGAACTAAAAAACGCATTTCTTACCTTTCAGTTTTTCCCGTAGTCGGATTACAGTTCTGTAAACTTGTTCAATCTATTTATGATGGATATTCATTTTGTTAAAAAAAATTACAAATCTGTATATCCATTTTTTTAGTGTGATTTTTGAGGCTAATTTGTTTTTCTTTACGATCCATTTGGTAGCGACGTTTTTAGTCCACAAAGAATAATGGAAACCCAATTACGTCAAACGCTTTAAACTGATGTTTAGAATGGTACTCAAACGAAAACATAAGTGGTCCAACCATTGTGTGTTCCATATTTGAAATCTTCGACCTGTCAGGCGCGTTCTATATTTAAAATTGCGTAGCCCGTCTGAGCGCGCAGTGTTGCCAACTGCACGACAAAAAGTCAAAGCTAAATACAGACATCCTTTGCGATGCATTGTTTCGTTTGATATTTGAAAGTTTATTTTAGTGGCCAGGTGATGAAATGAAACCAGATGTGCGTACAGGTTAATTAAAAACCGTTTCATTTTATTGCGTTTGTAGCTGACTGCTCCAATTTTTAAAGATCTTTAAATAACATATGTCTGAGTGTTAATTTAGTTATAAAGAAGTCTCGTGCGGTTTTAAAGAAGTAAAAAAAGTAAATGAGCCATAGACCCAAGGGTCACAGTATATCATCTGTTTTTAAATTTGGCTAAATTTATCGCAACGGCAGATGTTCCGTATCGTGTTGCATCACTTAACTACAAAAAAATTAAAGTAGCCATACAAAATATGGCTTTTATTCTTCGAAAGCCTAAGGTTCATAAAAGTCTGACAAAATAAAAAGTCTGTCGTCCCGTTAGTTTTTGAATTTAGAATGAACACGTTTTTATGGTAATCAGTGGGGGTTTGTTTTTTTTTTTATGACACGCGCGGAGGCTTTATGATAAAAAACACCTTTGCGTAGGGCATGGGGCGTGAAGTTCACTGGGTACTATAGAAATATTGTAGGTAGCTGGACTTTGCTCATGTAGCTATTAGTTTCTACTTAGGTACTCTTAATGTGCCATTACTTTTAATCTAGTTTAATTTTGATTAATAGGGTACGGTAGAATGGCCGTCTCCAACGATTTATAGCTAATCAAATAACGACGACATTTACTGCAAAGGTGAGATGACAGCTGTTTATACAGCTGTCACTTTTCATAAGCCACGGTCCAGTTCTGACCAATTTAGAACTATTACTGTAATTCTACTTGCGTCCCTTTTGTTGCGCATATGTGTGATAAAGACAGGCACAAATGGTGTGCTTATTTTAGTCTTAATTCAAAATAATGATTTCTTTGGGATGTTATTTCAGAAACAGCAGGTGCGTTTCTAAACAAAACAGACTTAACGCTCTTGTAAATAAACTTTGCTTTTCATTGTATGACTCACAAAGACTATATTTTCACGATTTTATATCCCGTGAAAGTAAACATGTGTGTAGAAATTTCGTTAATGGAATTATGGGCAATTTCTTAATTAGCTATAAAAATAACCTTAACTTTTCCTGCATAAAGTTTCTTCTCTCTTAATATCGGGCGCGAGTCGAGGCGAGGCCGAGATACATTGACGTTAGGTAATATGAAAATATTTCATATCTCTTCGTTAAAAAATAAACGGCAATGTACCTTCGGCTGCTCTCGCGTCAATGTGTAGTGCCGATATCAAAGGTGTTTCTTGTCGGTAAACTGACGCGGCCCTTCGAGACTAGGGCAAGGGAAGTCTCAATTTAACGTAACTCGATAATAGTAACAATTTCCTTCGCTCTTCCGCAAGAGCGCTCTATGCTGGTTCCAATTTCGAATTTGCTTCGAGGATCTTCTGTCAAACTCAATTTCCTGTCTATGGTTTTAAAAAGAAATGCCGTGAAAAGTCCCCAGTCGTTTCGGAAAGATCATAGTATAGGTTTATTTGCTTATTATTTGTTTGACCACAGACTTATTGATATTCTAATTTTTGATTTATACTCTGTTATCGAAGTCAAATAAATGGAATTATGGGAATCGATCGTAATTTTATTTTCTTTATACTTGTTTTTATTTTCAGTTAAATTTTGATGAATGTTTGACATTCGAATTCCAATTATTTCACTTTGCTATAGTCACAACTAATGCTATTTAGTATACTAGCTTCTGCCCGAGACTTCGTCCGCCTTAAATTCGTTTATCGCGGATAAGGGTATTTTTCCGCGATAAAAAGTACTTCTACCTATGTCCTTCCCCTGAACAAATATCTTCATACCAAATTTCAATCAAATCGGTTCAGCGGGTTAAGCGTGAAGAGGTGACAGGCAGACACACTTTCGCATTTATAATATTAAGTATGGATTATGATCTTTGAAGGTGCCAACAAATGGGGCAGTGTCGAACACTGGAACTTATTAGGTACAGTAGATAAGATACAGTAGGTACAGTAGATAATTTGCATTCTTTTACAACCAGTCAACGAGGTGTGTATCTTTTTATCTTTTTAAACACAGATAGCGTTGCAACATGAATGGGTCGTCAACATTTGTGGAAATGAGCCGCGCACGAGCATCCGTTGATTAACGTAGTGCATTAACGTTTCGGGTCAACGACCTCTACCTGGGTTGAAGATTTATAATTAATGCTTTCATTGTCAATTCGCAGATAGCGTGAAATGGAACGTTACGGTTAAATGTCATTTCCGCCATCGACTTCTGGGTGTCGGAATAGTCCCGTGACGTTTTCGTTACAGTTTTAATTTGCTGTGACGTGGAAATAAACCAACTCTTCATAAATGTGTTGCAACTTGAATTTGCAATTCTGAAATTTCACAAATTCTTTTACGGTAATTTTGATCGAAATTTATTGTACAATTTCTTCAGAATGTGTGTATGGGCAACTTGTATATTATATCCCGACCTAGGTAGCGCCACTTGTTATTTGGGTCGATCAACTTCTTTCTGTAGGTACCTCGTTGCCATGGTTACGTCCTGAGTTACTGTTTAAAAATAACAAACGATACGAAACGATAGATATAAATGTAACACGAATACTTTTTTGGAGTCAATATATAGATATATTCCCCCCCAAATAACTTACTTAACCTAACTTAACTTAACTTACTAACCTAATTATTAACTAACCTAACCTTAACCTAACGTAACTAACTATTCTACCTACCATTAAACAGTCACCAAAATGTCCTAAAATACCTAAATTATAATAATGTTCAACCGTACCTAGATCTATCACTAGTCCAGACCTAATTATTACAAGAAACCTAACAAGACCTAAACAAACCCTAATAAGACCTAAATAAAACCTAAATGAGAACCTAAATACCAAACTAAGAAATTCCTTCAATAATATCCTTTGTTTAGATCGTTGATTTGGCCTAGTGATCGTTTAGTGATGTCGTAGGAACCTATGTCATGCCGTAAGTAACCCTAAGTACTTTTCACATAAACATAATAGGATGGAGCTATTTGTCTTACCTACTGACCTATCTGTAAATTTAGCCTACCAAACGCCTAAAAAGACCTATTCATAACATACGTAACATAGATGATAGGAGAATTATAAGTTAAGTAGACTAAAGGAAAAATTAATATAAAATCTGATTAAACAATCATTAATAAAATTAATTAATTATGTTCTTAAGTTTTTTCTTTTGGGGTTATAGCGCAGGCACCGCCCCGCCCGACGCTGTGAGCCCCGACTTTCCTGACTGGATAGCCCTCCACCCCTTACTTCTGAAGGAACTTCTCTTTTTTATTCCTTTCTTTTTCTTTCTTTTTCATATATAAAATGCACTCCAGACTTATTCAAAGCTTGCGAAAGCTTATGCTGGTATTTAGGAGAGGACATAATTTTTTAGCAAAAAGGGAAGTTTGTCTAATAGCTGTACAGTATCCGTTCCAACTCCAAGACTTCTTCAAACATCACTAGTAACACATAGCTGTCAATATACAACATTACAATGAAATAATATTATCTTGACTCAGTATGGACCTTGGATTCACACCAGCTCAACCAAGAGTACCATGATCTTGCCTTGCCTTGATCAAGTCTCAATAAATCATCCATTGCAAAATAAGTTCAGATTCACAATATACTTAGGTACCACCTTATAATTGTGATAAATAGTGTCGCTCTACAAAGCCAAGAAGACTAGAACGAAATCAAATACAGCTCGCAAAAGATAAAGCTAATGCAAATATCATTTTGTATAATACTGTGAATAGCTATTTTAGCATATCTCACAATAACAGTGTTTCCCAAATTTGGACTATATCGATGGAAAGAAACACTAAGTATCCATCAGTCGGAAGTCCCTACAACATGAACATGATGTCTATGTCTAGTAAGTATGTCATAGTCACAAGTGAAATAATCCACTTTAAACCCTGTCATCCCTTACCTCAATTATTATCCCATTCCTATCTTACCACTAGTACCATTATGTTAGTACAACAACAAAATACCTCTTAGCGTCTAGCACCAACTTTACATATATTGAACCTACAATAAAATAATTCCAATAAACGAAAACTTAACTTGGAACTAGTTACCTACTGTGCCTATCTATCAATCAACCACGGACGCCCACCGTCGAACATAGGCCTCCCCTACAGTTCGCATCCCTACCTATTCTATTATTGTATTAGTACAACATCAGAATACCTTTGTACATCTATATTTTACCTACAATAAAAGTAAATGAATTGAGATTAAAACTTGAAATAAGACTTGTTGTAACTATATTATTACCTACTGCCCTAAGTCCTAACTTAAAATTAACTAAGGACTTTAACCAGAAGACCTAAGGTAACAGATGAATTCCTACGGGAAGGATCAGGGTGTATGGAAAGGTGATTTTCTCACTGCAGATCATCCAGGCTCAAATGATCTATTAAGGACATGAAGGTGTCTTAGCCACAGTGAGAGGGATTTAATCTAGGAGTTTGGTGGGACTATGCGCTCAGAAAGTAGTCCTGATCACGCATAGGTTCGGGTATAGGAAGGTTAGGAAACATCAATGGACATTACTACCCTAGTAGATAACACTATTATCCTACTAAAACCAACTTATTAACCTGTCAGCTATCTATCTATCTAGTCTGTACGAAAATGCAAGCTAGAAACCCGTGATTCACATTTAAATTACTCGTGCAGTTTCCGATGTGCAATGGAAACTCCTATTCTAAAGCTAAATACTTCGGGATGAGTAAACCCTTCGACCTAATACTTATCACTCGTGTGCATGTCAACTTTCAGCGATAGGGATTGGGACAGCCGAAAGTTAACGAAATAGATGTGAATATATAAATATGAAAATAAGAGGTCATGGTATAGGTAAAATAAGATAGCCTGGTAGAGCCATCCAATTCCACAAACACCCAGGGAGTAATAAGGCTTTCTCCAGCTTAAAAATCAGCCTCCTGCAGGAACTCCACCTTGCAGCCCCAACTAACCCCAACGCTTCCTAGAAACAGAATACTATCGTTAGCACCGTGGGTGACCAATATTCAGCTCTAGGAATCCAACCCGACTCTGGCTGGAACTTAGATTAGGATCTCTGGCTAACAACCTCATAAACTAATTAATACTTTAGTATCAGGAATACTAATCATTAAAATGCGAAAACTTTATCATTTTAAAACAACAAATTAACACTGGACACAATTATTAACACTATACTATAACTTTTCACTGAATAACACAATATATGCTTTCGCACATTGAGTAAACCAACACTATCAAAATGCTAGCGTATCAAAGTGGGAAAACACACATTCACTAATAAAATAAAACAACCCTCCCTTAATTCAATATTCTAACGGAAAACAATTAAAACCACACCACAAATACAATAATATATTATTCGCCAACACAGACCATACTGATATTCTGTAATACCAGCATAGCCTAGGTCCTAGAATAACACATTAACAAAACACTAAATTATTACGACTAACTAACAGAGATCTGTCCTCTAAGCTCGTATAAAGGATAAAGCGTAATGCCTCCCAGGACTAATCTGCAATCCATACTAATATTATAAATGCGAAAGTGTGTCTGTCTGTCTGTCTGTCTGTTACCTCTTCACGCATAAACCGCTGAACCGATTTGGATGAAATTTGGTATGAAGATAGTTTGAGTCCCGGGAAAGGACATAGGCTACTTTTTACCCCGGAAAATTACCCTTATCCGCGATAAACGAATTTAAGGCGGACGAAGTCGCGGACAGAAGCTAGTTTTTTTTAAAACACAAAGTTTATTCATAACAAAGGCGGTCCCTGTGACTAAAAATATATTATAGCTGGTTCGGTGACGGTGTAATTAATATAAATAAATTAATATTAAATTATTTATGTATATGAACTTAACGAGTACATAGCTGGCTCGTTACAGTAGGTCCAATTTTCAAGGGCCCATCTCGTCAGTAGGTATGTTAAGCCTATATTATTAGGATTCTTCTAAGTAATTCTGACACTATTGTCTCCTGAGTTACGGGACAGAACGACAACAAGAAAAGTTTGTCAACCCATTTGTTATTTGGTATCAATACAGGCCCGGCCAGGGGTGGCATAGATTGACACAGTAAAAAAATACAGAAGATAATGTATTGCCGTCAACTGAAGCGACATATAGTAAGCTGATGATTTTTTACTATAAACGTTTCGAATCAAAGCTTAGGAACTAGCTAGAATCTGACCTCTTTAATAAATCTTTATTGCATAGGCGCCTAGTAATGTTGTGTTTGTAGTGTTTGTTACATGATATTATGCGGAGTGGCGTAGTTCCATGAGAACTGGGAAAACGCTCGCTGGACCCATTGTCATGGACTTGTTGAATAAATTAGTTACAGTGAAACTCATTGAAATCATAATAGAAAACTGATATTTATAAATGGCATCAATAACGAAATTATTTGTTTTTAAGAAATATGACCTCAAAAAACGGGCCGGAATTCGTAATTATATTATTAGTATGAGAAACTGAAACACGTACCTTTTTAGGTACTTTTTAGGTCCTGTATTGTCATTCTGACAAAAACGAAAAAGCCTTACCTTTGCTTCAATTTCCCTTACTGTACGTCAGATTTGAAGCTACATCAGAGCCAAAATCAACTGATCGTACAGTCATAAACATTAAGTCAGCCTTCTCGGTCGCGCTTTAGAAGAAACAGCAAGTGTAAGGCGGGCTTGCACCAAAGTTTTAACCCAGGGTTTAAGACTTAACCTAGAGTTAATCTGACAGTTTTGGTGTGAATCTGACAGGAATTAAAATCTAAATCGGAGTTAAATGCGTTGACTCTGGACTGTGCAAGAGGCCCTAAGTGAGTCCCGTGTTTCTGTAGGCACGGACGCGCAGTCGCACCACCATCCGCGCGCCGCCGGTTGAGCTCAGCTCCCGGCGGTAAAGTGAATTACACAACCAGTTGAGATATAATACCAAAATGAAGAATGAAGATACCGCGAGGGGCGGTCATCATCTGGGCTTCCTCCACAACTTCTTCTCGTCGCAGCCAAGCCGTCCACGCCGGGACGAGGCACGCCTTTCCAGGATGGGAAGGGGATTGCTGCGGATGGCTCGGGAGGTGCTCGCTCCCTGCCTGTGCGTCAGTCCCCATTTTGAGGCCCCGCGGTGAGCGATCCAGCGCTGGACTTCCTGCACACCTTCTGCATCGCGGCCAAGCCGTCCACGCCGGGTCGAGGCACGCCTCCCCGGGGCGTGATGGAGACTGCGGGAACATCGGCAACGGCTCGCTCTCCGCCTGCGCTCCAAAGCCAAGATTTCATCACCTCAAGCTCCAATGTGCGTGCTGAGAATTCATCTGTAGCCACAAAGTCCTGACGACAGGTACACCCCGCAAGTTTCCGCGCCTACATCAACTCGGAAATCGTCGACCCACGATCAAATTTTGAGACACGCACAAAAAAAAAAAGCCCTAAGCGAGTGGTCCAACTAAGGGCCCGGCCACGAAAACACGCGACCAGCGGCGCGGCAATGGAATTCCTAATATATTGCGTGTGATACCAAATAACTGCTGTGCGGTGACCGCCTGGACTGGGCAATGAAGGGATAAATCGCTAGTCGCGCGTTGGCGTGGCCGGGCGTGAAAGGTCCATTAGTGTTTATGACTAACGTTCTGTTGATTTTGGCCCTAGAATAGTATTTTTTCTTACTAGCTAGTTTCTTTACCCGAGCACCCCTTGCGAACCGCACCTCACAGTTGGAAAACCTGCATTTGTAGGTATAAATACTTAACTCGTGTCACAGCACCTTACAATGCAATATGTCGTAGGCGTAATAAACCTATGAATACCCACTTTTATGTATCCAAGGAGTGTTGTCAAATTGTCTGCATTGGTCTTAAATATTGTATTTTTATCTCAACGATATTTAAAGAACTGCTGGCTTATGCGTCATAGTCACAGCTTATTTAACTCCAGTAAAACAAAGCTATAAAAAATAAATTGCAATAAGCACTTGACTAGAGAAAGACTCCGTAACAAAAATACTAGTTAAAATACTGCTTTATTTAATATTTTGATGTGTCGTTGTGGCGTCATCACGCCAAATCGGCTTAACGGATCTCAACTATTTTTGGTACACATGTAGCTGGGTATCCATAGATGGTTATAGGATACCTTTTCCTCGACTACGCTGAAGCACAAATGAGGGGTTATGACATATTCTCCTATATGAACAAAGGTGCAGACATCTTCTAAAACATAGGTACTAAAAGTCCTGAAGTGCGCAGGGCGAGCTTACGAATTTTGGTAAATCAGAACCTTTAGATTAGGACTTTTTTATTTTGCTTCTTATCACATATCTCAAATACTTGTGTTCAACATTAGATAATTTATTATCTACAATAATTTGGATTTACGAGCACCTATAGTAATTAGTTAAAAGATCTTATAAAGTAATATCACCTTTGTCCATTCTAGTACAACTTAAATTGCAACAGGCTTAAGTTCTCCCAGAAAAATTCCGACCTTTGGTACACATAAATAAAACCATTCATCATAAAGGTATTACTTTTAAAACTCTTTTTTAAGGTTATTGGATCTTGGTCCGTTAATATGTGTGCCGCTTCTGTATGTATTTGTGTAGCGCTTATGTGAATGTACTGAAGTCCTTGTTTGGGGGTGAATGGCCTTAACAGGACATATTGACACACTTAAGTTCTCATTAACACATGCCTCACACTGTTGGTATTTCGCGATAAAAATATATTTACATAAGTTTTTTCCCACAGCTTCGCTTCATGATCGTCTTATTATTTTTTGTTTAACTACAAACAAAAAAAACATGCACTATAAAACTACAACCCACTGATTACCTGTTCCTAATGTATAAGATAATACCGGAATTATTTTTTTTTGCATTTTCGTGGGACGCCTTTTTTCCTTCATATATATTTTTTTTACTACAAACGAAGTTAACTACTATGTACAATCCACTAATTATCTAAATCTTTCAAACGAACCTAGAAAAAAACTATATTATTCCAACGTCGTATGCGAAATAGTATCCTATAATCATCATACCCGCCCTGCCAACTGTGTAGCAAAATTTCGCTTTTTTTTTATAAATTGACTAGCCTGGGGTCTATGGTAAGGTATAGTATTCCAGTATAGTATCACCCGATGGTAAATGACTGCGGGTCGCAGATTTTGATCAGTCTAGCCGTTTCGGCATGATGATATCACACCCACATAAAATAAAAAATAAACTTTCCCTTATTTTCATAACACTATCTTCATTGCACAGGCATTTAATTTTTACAACTTTATAATAGTATACATAAGAGTTTCGAACGCGTGTTCCCGAATAAAAAAAACTATAATATACATATAGCCGAAAGGTCGACAGCAAGATTGCAGTCTTGATGTTGCAACCTGGTCATCAGAATTGGGGAGAAAGTAGAACCTGTCCGCTTAATGATAACTCCGATTATAGTGACATTATATGTAAGATGGACATTTATAACACTAGTATCTCTCGTCAAAAATTCCGAGTATGACACTGAAATTTAAACTTCGGAAAGTAAGACCGAGATTTAATGAGCTTAGCAACTACTCTTAGTCCGCCACTTTCATTTTTGTGACAGTGACAAGCTTTTATTGCCGCCTGTACCTACTTTTCTTTGAACATCCATCGACTAAGTACGGAATAATATTATGGGGAAATAGCACAGATGCCAATGATCTCTCCATACTTAAAAAAAAAATGCATTTGAATACTAGCTAACATAAAGAGTCAAGAAAGTCGCAAACCCTATTTCAAAAATTATAATATATTAACACTAACGTCAATATATATTTTAGAGATGTGTAAATTCGTTAGAGATAATCCTGAACTTATACACTAGTCTTCAAGACCAGCCACGACGTTTTCAATCAAGATTTAAACATAATCTAGTTGCGTTACCAGGATCTAAATTGAAACTACATAGCTCAAGCCCACATGCTATGTCGATTAAAATTTATAATAAAATAAGAGACCACATCAAACGCGAAAAGGATAACGCAATATTCTTAAATTGTTTAACAAACACCCTTATCGAAAAAGGCTACTACTCCATAGACATTTTTTTTAATGTTAATGTCATTTGATATCTTGTAATGTAATAATAATAAGCTATAATATCTGTAAATGTAAATGTATTATGATTTTATTTTAATTCAATAATTGTATTGTAATTGGTGCCATCCTTTTTATTTTATTTTCTAATAATAATTCTTAAATATATTATAAATTGATGCATGTAACATAAATTCAATTAATGTCATAATTTAATTATTTAAGAATTTGCTTTGCCCTAAAAGGGTTCCTGTACTACCTAGCATTAAGTTGCATGCGTTAATGTACATGATTGCAAATAAAGAACTATGAACTATGACTACACACCGAGACGATTCTAAAGAGTCCAAACTGGGTAGGATTGCGTTATTTTATTACAGAGTTCTTATGACCACCATCCAGCTCCATCATCAGATAGCTCTATGGTGCCATATTAGGGTGAGGCCCAAATAGTTGGACCATCGTTAACGGTAGAAAGTGAAATGCTCCGTTGTGCGACGAAAATATTCTAAAATAAAAATTTAATTACGTGAGTGCGAGTCTAACCTTCTGAACTCCGCCCATTATTGTATTGTCATCAAAGTTACGACTAGGTAGACCAAATTTCAGCTCAATCGGTCCCCGGGAAGTGGTTCAAATCTTCCTTGCAAGATTTGTAAACGTACATACGACATGTTTGGCTCACTGGGTTGCACAACGACCTATCAAGCTGGCGGTCTCGGGTTCGAATCCCGGCGAGGGCAAATGTTTGTGTGATGAACACGAATGTTCGTTCCTGGGTCTTGGATGTTTTCTATGTATTTATGTATAATAATTTATCTATATATTATGCATATCGTCGCCTAGTACCCATAGTACAAGCTTTGCTTAGTTTTGGACTATTTAAGGTCGATTTGTATAAGCCTGTCCCTATGTTATTTATTTATTTACATACAAATGTGAAGTTAAACAAAAGCTTGTAACGAAAACTGCTGACCATCTTGCAAATTATCAAAGATTTAAAGAATCGAAGTCGAAAGCAAGATCTCCGACTACGAACAGTTCACACGTGTTTAGGGGTCAAATTATAGCGGTGACCAGAGGGGCTACTCCGAAACCCCAAAAACGAAGTTCGTAACGTGCTGTCCCTCTCGCTCTCATGTCATGCTGTATTTGAGTGAGCGGGATGGCGCCATACCAACTTCGTTTTTCGGGTTTCAGAGTAGCCCCTCAGCCTGGCACATTAAGTTTCGTTACGACAGGACAGAAGAGGAAAAATATTAAGATTAAGAGGCATGTGGAAGACCTCTATTCATTTATGGAACAATCGCATTGGTTGTATAAACGGGTTTTAAAAAAGTTTCATTAATTAAATAACAACGGTAATGAAATTAAGTAACTACCTGTTTTGTTAAATTGAGGTCAAGACCAAGACCCGAACGATTTGCTTTTAAAAAAGAAACCGCATTCGATGTTGCGAAGTTTCGTTTTTTTTTACCTTTTTAGTTCCAGTGTTGTTGTTTTTTAGGGTTCCGTATCTCAAAAGGAAAAAACGGAACCTCTGTTTGTCCGTCTGTCAAGACCCTTAGTCCCAGAAACGCGTGGGCTTCCACGCCGAAATTGATATATGTAATACTCAAGTCTTAGTAAGATAAGTGCAAAAGTCTACGTAATCAAAAGATACAGTCATTAAATGACGATTTTCCATACATATTGCCGTCAAGTGAAAGGGTACTTCTAGTCTTGTCCTAGAAACTTGAAATTTGGTTTGAAGGTAGCTCTCATCTCATAGCAGTTATGGCACAACCAACGCAAAAAGTCAGTTTTGTTTTTATGTCTGTTTGTATATGTCAGTAACCAATATAAAAAGACCACACACTGCGTACATTTTGCATAGGAGCGGGCTCTGCTAACTTCATTTTAATAGACATGACCGTTTTTAACCACCGACTAAAAAGAGGGGTGTTATAAGTTTAACGTGTCTATGACTTTGTGACTCTGTGCATCTGTCTGTGGCATCGTAGCGCCGATACGGATGGACCGATTTGAGTGCGGTTTTAATCTTTGTTTGATGAAAATTGGAGTAATTAGCTTTGTTTGATGAAAATTGGAGTACTCGTCTCCAAGATATTCAGCTTTTAGCGGAACAAGTCGGGGGTTTTTTAAAATTTTTAATTTTATATAGTTATTAGCGTATATTTTGTACTGAACCCTCGGCTCGCACTTAACTTTTTTTATATGGAATGGACAAAGGAGCTCACAGATCTCAATTATAAATGGGCATTGGATGTGGACCGTATAGACATTGCACAATTTTGCCCAAACAGCTTTATATATTTTATCGTGGGCATGGTGTTTTGGGAGTGACGTAGGCTATAATGTTTTTCAGTCGGGTTTTATTTTTATCTAGAATAGTTACTGAAGATAAACTTGTACAAGATACTCTAAATTAAATCATTCATTCAATTTTATTATTAGTTGGTACCCGGAATCTTTTCTTTTTTATCTTTATTTAAGGAGCTTTGATCAAAGGAAATGAACATGCCACCTCCAGCAGGCCTAAACATGTTAGCTGATAGTAAAATGCCATCACACGTAGATAAATATTAAGTCCAAAAGAGCATTTTGTGGTTAATGGCTTAATAGCTGATTACCTGGATGACACGATTATGTCAACGGATAATACTTAGGCTGAAAATTGTCAGGGGCGTAGGCTCACTTTGATTGCACCATATACCATAAAAAATTATGAAATAAATATAGAAAATTAATAACCCCCGACTTGTTCCACTAAAAGCTGAATATCTTGGTGACGAGTGCTCCGATTTTCATCAAACAAAGCTAAGAACACTCGGGATAAAATTATCTATAACGTAAAAAAAATGCACTCAAATCGGTCCATCCGTATGGGCGCTACGATGCCACAGACAGATACACAGATACACAGAGTCACAGACACGTTAAACTTATAACACCCCTGTTTTTTGACGGGGGTTAAAAATAGGCCAAGTCAGTGATATGTAAAAAAGTGCTAAGTTTGGCGCTGAATTGTTGACTCTCAAACCAATTTATATCATGCTCAATAAGATTCTGGTATTACCGTGTTAATGTCACTTCGAATAGAGATGTATGTAACTGTGCTTAACACAGATCAGGTTATTGAATAGTACTAAATTCTTGGTCACGCGGGAAAAACGTTCGATAAATTCTCGTAGCCACCAATTGCATCCATTCTTAGCTGTAACTTTGTTTTCTTAAATACCGACAAAATATAACATACACCAAAGACAGTGTAGGGGGCCAAATTATTTTCGTATCGTTCAAGGAAAATCTTGGGCTTAAGACATGCCGACATTTGTAATCGTAAAGTACGGGTAGAAAATGGTGAAATATAGTTACCTTGATGCTTTACCAACTTGATTTTATAGCCTTGTCTAGTCTATTTGTATGATCAGTAAAAGCTGTGGTCGTCCGCAAAAGAGAAAAGTCATAACCCTTTTTTCTTGGTCGTAACCGGGTAAAATTATTCTATAACTATCCTTGCTCATACAGTTGTTGTCTCTATACCAAAATTAGTCGACATTTAAAAACACATCCGTACTAGTAGTATTATAAATGCGAAAATGTGTGTCTGTCTGTTACCTCTTCACGCTTAAACCGCAGCACCGATTTGGATGAAATTTTGGTATGTAGGTAGTTTGAGTCCCGGGGAAGGACATAGGCTACTTTTTATCCCGGAAAAATACCGTTATCCGCGATAAATGAATTTAAGGCCGACGAAGTCGCGGGCAGAAGCTAGTCTTGTACTATATAGGACACAATATATAGTAAACAATATTTTAACCTAAAAGTACACCTTTTTTGTCTTAAACTCCCATTTTCTCGTAAACAACTGTTACTTTATTGTAGTTGAATTGAACTTTTTAGTGCCACAAAGCCAATTTCATACATAAAATGTATTTCCTTGCTACAAAATAGTAGCTATTGGCATTAAATGCATATATTTATTATACTATTTACATTTTGCATTGACGGATTACAATTTTGTTGATTTGATTAGCTTTCTATTTCTTTCAAATTCTACGTGATGGAATGTGTGTGTCAGTTTCTAATACAAAAAAACGTCTAAACGTTCCTGTATCAAATACATCACAAAGGTCACAAACGCGTTTCTAAATATTTTTTGCGTTAACATTAAATTTACACTAGAGACAGACTAAAAAACTATAACAAACTAAAATGGTCCTTCGAACCGGACACCAGATAGCAATTATAATAACAATGACGCTACTGTCCATCTATTACACGCATTGTCGACAACAATAGGCGACAAATTGTCTTCACACTACGTGTTGGTGTTACAGAGTTCCATGTAGCTTGTTAGCTGTGAAGATGTGAAACCTTGTGGCAGGGAGGGGACGACACCTGGGTTAGATTGGTTTGTTTGTCTCGCATGTGATTTGTTTGGACAAATACGACTAGTTGATGGGTGAGATTTTTTTTGAAGAGTCGATCTTTTTTATCGCCGTATGAATTATCACAACCAAAATATTATGTCGACGAAATCGACGTGTGTATCTGTATGTCTGTCTGTGGCATGATTTAGATTAAATTTTACATATTTTGTATCCGAGGTGATTTGATCTAGAGTGTTCAAGATTATCTGTTCAGCGTCTAGAAATTTTTTCCTCTTTTACAAGCTTAACTTCACATTTTTATGAATCTTTACAAATCTTGCAAGTGAAATTTGACCCTATAAATATATAATTATTTGTCATACTCATGTAAGTTCGGTGACGATGCAATTTATTATGATGCCATCTAGCTGATGGATGGATGGAGCTGGTTCATAATAGCTCTGTAAAAAAATAATGCCATCCCTCGGTAGGATGGCATTATTTGGTTTTTTTTTTAATCACCTCAATGAGTAGTTGACAGGTGTTCAAAAAACAGTGCAATATTTGATAGTAACTTATGAGGTGTGTGTGTATACTGTTTACTACTTAGTTAGACATAGGTAGTACTGTTTACTAGATAGATTATTAGTGACACGGTACTTTCAAATATTTATAACTAAATTTAAATTCCAGCTGTATCATTAAAATAATTATTGCAATCTCAGTAAACTAGAACCGTTTCGCAGCACGCTCCGCCCAGCACGGGTTTCACTCAATAATTCGTGTTTGACCGGCGCTCGCCTTCAATGGCGTTTATGCTAATCATGGCACATTAGGATGTTGACAATTTTTGTCCAATATTTTCTGTGGTATCCCAACTAACAAAATGGTCATAAAATCTTACCAATATATGACTATTTCATCGCGGATACGTCGTAATAAAATAAATAATAATAATAATAAATAAATATTACAGGACAATTTTTTACACAAATCGAACTAGTCCCATGGTAAGCTCAATAAGGCTTGTGTTATGGGTACTAGACGACGATATATTTAATAGATATATTACTTATATACATAGAAAACATCCAAGACTCAGGTACAAATATTTATGCTCATCACACAAATATTTGCCCTTACCGGGATTTGAACCCAGGACCTCAGCTTCGCAGGCAACGTTACTCCCTCTGAGCTAAACCGGTCGTCAATAAGTCAGTTTTAGATTTTTCACACTTGTAGATCTGATGTCGAGTCTGTTACTTAAAACGGTAAAGACATATTAAAATGTCATACTTACTGTTGTAATACGTACTACACTCACAATCTGGTTGTTAATTATGTTGTTATAATTAAAACAGCTTGCTGTTGCATCTAACCGACTTATTTGTCGTACAAACGTCTGCGTTATGATAACTGTACAACCAATTGCTCTTAGAAAGCAAGAACTTACGATACTTTTCTGAAGAAATAGTTGTTTAATATCTATTTTATGTCAGCCGTGTGACTAAAAGTATTTGCTTATGACCATTGTGTGATCACTGTACGACGATTTAGTCTTACAAACTGCGCCAAAATCGCGTTTTATAAACGTTTTTTGTATGTCTTAAATTAAATACCATTAAGTTTTATCAAAAACGTTTGTAGAACACTTATACAACTTATTTTTGCTAGTTGGGATATTATAGGAGGGCCTCTAAATAATACAAATATTGGTGAAAAAACTACTTTAATCTCATAAAAAATTATCGAGATACAACAATGTGAAAATCACATTTTTGGACTTTCCAAAAAAACTCTATACTAAAGCCTTGGACGTGTAATGTCACACGTTCCTACCTTGTATGGGGAAATTAAGAACTTTGTTTTGCAGCTATGTTAAAACTTACATTTATCGAAACGGTCTCATAATAAATGTTAACATAAATTTCATGAGTTATTCAATGGTATTATAAGTTATTAGTATTTTCATAGTTTAAAGATAGACTTTCCGACCCAACTTTAAAGGCTCATGAAACCAGCTACACGTAAGGTACCGAACTGAAATATTTTTTTAAGGATTTCTATTATAGAAACTGCCATTGGCATGAAAATTTTATTTTTATGTGATTATGTCAACATCCCAATTGCTGAACTTTTTGGAAATAAGTAATAATATAATAAACGCCTAGAAAAAAATCGAAATGGTTAAACGGATTATCTTGAATCATAGCTAAAAACGTGTAACACTTTCAATAACGATATTAAGGAGCTACGATGCCACAGACACACAGGTTCATACACACGTCAAACTCATAATAGCCTTTTTTTTCGTCGGGGGCAAAGAAACGCATGATAATAGTTATTACAATCTCAGTAAACTAGAACCGTAACAGTTAAAACAGCACGCTCCGCCCAACACGGGTTTCACTGAAGTTTGACCGGAGCACGCTTTCCACGGTGTTTATGCTAATCATGGCAAATTGCTGGACCTTTCTTTGAGAGACGAGAAGCAAAAGCCTAAGGTATAAAATCTTTGTGCAAACAACAACGGAGCTAGCTTTTTAGTTGGAAGCTGCTAATTCAAATGTGACCTTTTATATTTTCAGAAAACATCATCAAGTGAATGACGGGTCTAATGCGATACGCTTTATGTATTTTTATAACCCAACGTTTCTGTTTAATAACATCTGTAAAATAAAGTGTTACCTATATAAAATCATTCAGAAAAAACAACAGTTCTCTAGAAGGTTAGCGCTCTTTGGCTGGGCGTGGAATTCAAATAGGTTATTACATCCAGCCAGCAGATGCGATCCTAACCAAAGATCGGGGAGAAAGGGGTGGAATAATACTCGTTGTTGTCTATGTTTAGGATTTTATTCTATGGACAGGAACGATTTTAGGGCGGGAATCATGACCCCTGTGTCCGTCTCCTGTGTAGAGGCTGATTTATTTTGTTTGATTTTTTAAAATTAAACTCCTTCGTCCTTCATCCTGAGGGTTGACACAGACGAACTGCGTTGTAACTTCAATTTGTATATATTTAATTGCACGCCGGCGGACAGTTCTCATACAAGTTGCGTCCATCTGGTTAAACTCTTACTGAATGCTATGTTTTTTTTAGCCTGAGAACGACTTAAGTGTAGGGCCAAAGTGTCAAACCATCTCACGTTTTCACTTAGTACGAGTACATTATTCAATTTTAATTGATTACTTTAAAAGCGTTCTTATTAGAAAATAAATTTTCTTATTAGAAAACGTAAGCCTGGATGCATTTGTATCTTCATCCGTTAGAACTTAACACGCAGATCACGATGTATCCATTTTTGAAGCTTATATTACAATGCATTCTTCAAGGATAAAAAGTCTTTCTTTTCACCTCTAGCACAATTCTACTCCTTGCATTTTTTTTGTGCGATAAATATTACCTACCTCGCTTTATCCACTGGATGGCGGTGGCGCTTTATCATGCGGTAAATGAATTGATAATTTGATACAACATCCGCCACCCTCGCACTTAAATGCTTGTCAGAAAATGACGGGTGTTTTGCCAATGATCTATCACATGGTAAATGAAACCATCACAGGCCCGCAGTACAGTGTAATAGAGAAATATTGGGAACTCTTTAGAAGCTTAAACGAGCCCATTCGTATTTTTTGTAAAAAAAACGTTAGAAACGCATTTTCGACGTTCTATTTCTAAGATACGGAAAAGCTTTTCAAAATTCTAAATATCTCTACATAAGTCAGTTCCTTACTTTTTATGAAGCGTCCTCAAATTTCAGTAACGCTGAATATTTTAAGTAAATTGACCCGATTACCAATTGTAGTTTTATGAAGAGCGCGCGAAGTCATAATCATAAGTTGAGCCCTTGAAAAATATATATATATTTTTTTCAATTATTTAAAAGTTGTATAAATATTCGGCTGCACGCGTCACAACACTCTTTTTTGCGTAATCGGATAAAAAGTATCCTATAACCATCTTTGGATGTCCAGCTACCCGTACACCAAAATTCTTTGAAATCTGTTTAGCCGTTTTAAGGCCGAAACACAGCGGATGCGTGCGCAGCACGTGCACGTGCGCGTGTGCGTGGCGTGCGCGTTGTATCGTATGAAATGTCATCTCTTATGGGTATTCGTACTTTACAACGCGTACGCCACGCACTCGCGCACGTGCACGTGCTTCGCACGCAGCTGGTGTGGCTTGGCCTTTAGCATGATGAGATTGACGAGGCAACAACGACACATCAGTTACCTCTGCAGTTTGCAACTGTATAATACTTAGTTCGAAGTGGACCAAACATGTAAACAAATGCCAATCGCGGGCTTCCATACACAGACGATGAGTGTGCCGTCGGGATTTTCATCATTACAAATACATATTACTTAATATAACAATGACTGCATTTATTGACGTATATAAAATGATAGCAGACTAATTACGTGTTTACTGTTTAAGGGCTTATTACTTTCGAAACAAACATTAACAATTAAATTATAATAACGTATATGAAAGTAAGATACGCGATACAAACAATTTCACACTGCATGCCAATGCATTTACAAAACTTTTACGTACGTTTTCGGTAGTTCTAATTATTTTATTAAGTTTGAAACGACCACAAAGCGAATCCGTCCGTGTTAAGCAAAATATAACTCTATATTAACCCCGTAAGAACTTCACATGTGCATTATTTTCGTGGTTTGAACGAGTGTCTCGAGAGACGAGAGGTCAAGATCTCGTCTAGTCATACGGACGTAACGTAAGGTCGTAAAGAACAATAAATTGCCTTGCGTATTACAACCGTAGTGGATGCCAATAAAATTGCAATTTGAGCCATGCAGCCGCTGATGCGAATGCAGTAAAGTAGTTTGCTGCAATTAAGCAAACAGTTGGTAGAGTTAAATCCCGTTTCTGCTAAGGACATACTTGTAAATCCTGCCTCAACTGCCGTTTTTATGCATGATTCACACATTTCATGCATCGTTGGCATGTAGAGCATTTTGTATTGTAAAACTTAAATGGTAAATTATTCATTGAAATAAATCAATTTAACTTAGGAAGCCAGTCAAGGAAAGTTAGGTTGTCAGTCAACCCGTGACCATGGAAAGCTGAGAAGCTTCCGAAACGTCGCGAACTAAAATGAGATACTATTATATACGCGATATAATCCGTTAAATTGTTTTATTTAAATGAGTAACAATCACGGAAACAGAAGAAAATATTATGGTAAAGTATTATTAACTAGAAGATGCCGCAGCTTCGTTCGCGGAAGAGAATATGTCATATCCCCTCGTTTTTCCTTCAGTGTAGTCGGGTAAAAAGTATCATATAGCCTAAATCTGTGGATACCCAGCTACCCGTGTACCAAAAATAGATGAAATCCGATTAGTCGACAACGACACACACACATACACAAAATCCAAAAAAGAATAATCTTTTCAGTGACCTCCAAATCTCTCTGTATCTCTCCCTCTCTCTGTCTTTGTATAGATGGTTAGTTGTATTTTATTTTTATCAATCTGCTGTTTTATCACTAGGTTTCAGTCTATGATTACTAACACAAAATATGAGTAAATTAATACGCTTCGGTTTCCCTTGTAATTTTCCTAACGCCACGCCTCTGCAGGGTAGGCAATTTTTCTGTGCTTGTATGAAGCCATGGTCGGTAAGGGCTTCAGGGTAACCAGTTTCTCTGTCCCTGTATGGAGCCATGGTCGTTCAGGGTAGGCAGTGTTTTTGTGACTATATGGACCGTACGCCACTGCTTAATATAAAGTGTAGTGAAACCAAAACCAATTGCAACTTCTATACTATTATAAAGTTGTAAAAATAAAATATTTGTATGTGTCGTTCTGGCTTCATAATGCTAAATCGGCTGAACGGATCTCCAGATGGTTATAGGGTACTTTTTACCCGACTATGCTGAAGAAAAAAAGAGGGGTTATGACTTTCTCTCCTCCGCGAACGAAGTTGCGGGCACCATCGAGTACTCAATAAATTATTAACCGAGCAAAGTGTAGCTTATGCTCCATCATATACTAAACGGTATAACCGCCATTAATTTCCCTACCCGCTACCCCGGACCGTGCACACAAGGGCTTAACCGCCATAGCCACCGAAACTTCGTTACGGCGTTTATAAGCGCAAGTTTCGCAAGCTGCGCCCACGCAAGTGACTCACCGAACAGCTGTCCCATTGAGACGGCTGGCAGGTGTCTATTGTAATTGTGGCTGACTAATGTGAGATAGTATCTGGTAGTGGTTGGCTGTAGTAAGATTACGGATAGTTGTAATTATTTGATTGTAATAGATAAATCGCTGTGCGGAGGATTGCAGTCTTTAAACCATACTCGGCTCCCTGCTCCTAGATGTATCCGCCCTCGCGATCTTTCGACACCGGTCGACGAACCAGTCTTCTGTTATGGCTGTCGTGTGAGACAACCTTACCCGGTCTCCCCTACTCGTAGTAAGTTAGTTCAAGGATTAGACATTAAGAAGTTACTTCCCACTTTCCTACACAATCTCCGTCTTGATACCTACAAACTAAATAAATAGGTACGAGTTTATATGTAGATCCAAGTTTAACACTTATTTCCTCCCGCTAACGTAACTTCTGTTCCTTCTGGGTCGACTTAACTGCCATGAGTTATGGCAATTAAAACACGAGGGATCCCGTAAATTAGAGCGATACCGGGTCAGGTCAGCGTTCCGTAATGACCTGTTTACCCCCAAGGACGGTAAGACGGCACAAATTAACATTCTAGTTGCTTGGATGCAGTCTAAAATGCTTGCAATTTGCGATGACTTTAGCTTTGACAAAAAAATCTATGCTTTACAACAGTGGCGTGTACAGGGGTTTTGGCCAAGGTAGGCAGTTTTTAGTTTGAAGCCATGGTCATTCAGGGCTTCAGGTAGGCAGTTTCTCTGTGCCTGTATGGAGCCATGGTCGTTCAGGGTAGGCAATGCCTTTGTGCCTATATGGACCACACGCCATTGCTTTACAACTTGCATACAAAACGTTGTAGATAACATTCCTTGTGTTAAACCTGACCCGATTGTTAAGATGTTAAAAAATGTCTACTTTAACTTAATATGGATACCTACACTATGTTCGTTTGTTTTATTTTGCCTAAAAAGTTTTGTCGAAACATTGAAAATCATGATTCTTTATACTAAAGGTGCGTCCACACTTGTATCATTTGCTCGTATCCGATCACCGTGCCGTGGCATGACTGCGTATCGCGCTGCTTGGACGCTCACTGCCGGCGCGGCGATCATGCCGCACTCGTCCGATATACGTGTGTGATACGCGTAGCAACACGGATTTCGAGCGATCGGATCGGCGCAACGTCCAAACGTGTGATCGTGACACGCGATCATGCCACGGAACGAAGATCTGATCGGGCAAATGATACAAATGTGGACGCACCTTTAATGATCGTAAATTTGGTAGCATTTTGGTGCGGCGATTATGGTATTGCGCTATAGCTGTGGAAAATACCAATTTAAAAGATTAAACATAGTTAATATTGGCGACAGTAACCCATCCAAAAAAATGCCACACGTATGGCACTCTACCATGATCGCTGCACCAAAATGCTACCAAATTTACGATCACTGCTAATGATAAATTCAAAGCGGAAAAGGCATTTTTTTAATCACCTAGAATAATCAATCGTCTTAAAGTTAAAAGTATTTACTGAAGCACACCATAATATTATTTGCTCTAAAGTACTTAAGTACATACTTCCGCATATTTAGACTGATTTGATGTTCTGCCCTGCACCAAAATCACGGATAAAATGTTCCCATGTCCTTAATTACCAGAAATAGGAAAATCACGAACCTAACTGTGAATATTGTTTGATTTTACCTACCAACTCTTAATATCCGTAACTTATTATTGCCGATACCTAGTTCGTACCTAATTCGACATTGGTATCGCTCCGCTCATTATATTAACAGGAAAATAATGTAAAATTCCTGAAGCGATGGACTTTATGCAAATTGCTGGTTTTAATGTGCGATAAGATAGCAACAATTAAGGTTTATGAGATTGGAACAAATATATGTGAGTTCTCAAACACATTTAGTGTTTTTTTTATATGTTAGCTTATATTTTTCTCTCCCATTTGATGTACTTAATGAATTTTGTAAAACCCATCATATATTAAACAAAAAGCATAAATCTGATGCTGATGATTTGATAGGCTCAATATTTTATTTGTGAATAAACATTTAAGTTGAATTTTGCTATATCCATACTTATATACTTATTACTTATTGCTTATTACTTATATACTTATATTACTTATTACTTATCTATATCCATACTAATATTATAAATGCGAAAGTGTGTCTGTCTGTCTGTCTGTTACCTCTTCACGCTTAAACCGCTGAACCAATTTGGATGAAATTTGGTATGGAGATAGTTTGAATCCTGGGTAAGGATATAGGCTACTTTTTATCCCGGAAAAATACCCTTATCCGCGATAAACGAATTTGAGGCGGACGAAGTCGCGGGCAGAAGCTTGTTACTTATATTTACTTATATCCATATCCATACTAATATTATAAATGCGAAAGTTTGTCTGTTTGTCTGTCCGTCTGTCTGTCTGTCTGTCTGTCTGTCTGTCTGTCTGTCTGTCTGTCTGTCTGTCTGTTTGTCTGTTTGTCTGTCTGTCTGTCTGTTACCTCTTCACGCTTAAACCGCTGAACCGTTTTGGATGAAATTTGGTATGGAGATAGTTTGAGTCCCGGGGAAGGACATAAGCTACTTTTTTCCCGGAAAAAAAAAACCATATCCGCGATAAACGTATTGTATAATTGTATGAATTATCAATTACCATGTAAACAGAGGAAATAGCAGTGCGTTATCTGTTTGGTGCTTTTCAGAACTGCTCGATAACGCAACGTTGACAGAATTGATGTAAGTGGACCACCGCGTTATAAATGCTTACTTGTTTTCATTTCTTATAATATTTACTTCTGTTTGCGATTATAACTCATTGAAATAAAACAAGGCTTGGTAAATTATTAAAATAAAATAATTAAGCCCTTCTGGCACATGTGTAACTGTCTTTACAGCTTAGGCCCATCTGGCATGTATGTACACCTTTATTTGTGTTTTTTCAAAAATGGGTAGTTTGCACAAATTGTAACTTTGACAGAGGAAAATACATCTTTTCTCAGTCCACCCGTGACCATGGAGAGCTGGAAAGCTTCCGAAACGTCGGGAACTAAAATGAGATAATATACGCGATATAATCCGTTAAATTGCTATATTTCATTTCTTATGTTCTGATTTATCTACCTCGATAAGTGAAGGTACATATTTTTGACGACCGGCTTAGCTCAGTAAGAAGCTGAAGGTCCGGGGTTCAAATCCTGGGTAGGTAAGAGGAAAATAGTTGTGTGATGAGCATAAATATTTGTTCCTGAGTCTTGGATGTTTTCTATGTATATAAATAAATTTATATGTTAAATATATCGTCGGCTTGTATTCAGCTTAATGGGACTACTTCAATTAGTGTAGAAAATTGTCCTATAATTTGTTTTAAATATTTGATGCTAACCATGTATCTGTCATAGGTCGATCATGTCATTGATGAAATTCCATTGAATGATGAAATTCCTAGGCCTTTCATGAAACGCTGCCATAATATGATTCAGCCAATTAGCACACTCCATATCGTTCAAACAATTTGACGAAACCATTGCTTACCCACGCGGGTCTCCTATTTCTTGTCGGTCGGAAAAGACGGCGTTTGAGGCCAATTATTAGATCGGACTACGACATATCCAATGGGATTTCTATACAAACATTCACCCCTTAATTATCCCCCTTAGAGCCTGAATTTTGAAATGGTGTATTACTTTTAGCCTTATTTAAATGTGAAAGTGTATTGGTTTGCCTTTTCCCTGATATAGTAGCAGCGAGGAGTAGATTTTTTACTTGTATTTTTCTCCCATAAAGATGCACGATTATAGAAACCCAGTTAATTGTCACGCGGACAATCCGGCGGAAAATTTGGTTTAACTTATCCTATAAATGAATTAAAACAATTTAACGGATTATATCGCGTATATTATCTCATTTTAGATCCCGACGTTTCGGAAGCTTTCCAGCTCTCCATGGTCACGGGTGGACCATCCGTGTGTCCACCCGTGACCATGGAATAAAATGAGATAATATACGCGATATAATCCGTTAAATTGTTTTAATTCAATGAGTAATAATCGCGGAAACAGAAGAAAATATTATTATCCTATAAATATTATTTACATAATTTTTAACAACACACAATAAACACGAATTTGTACACCATCAAAAAAACATAGTTTACATCTATCTATACTATTATAAAGTAGTAAAAATGAAATGTCTATACATTGAAGATATTTCCAAAAAAGTGATAGTAACGGAGTATTTGGAGGACACTGACTCGATTTTTTTTGGATTTTTGTATGTTTGTGTGTTCGTATGTGTCGTTGTGGCTTCATCACGCCAAATCGGCTACACAGGTTTTTTCGACCACGGGTAGCAGGGTATCTCCTAATGGTTATAGGATACTTTTTACCCGACGACGCTGAAGAAAAAAGAGGCGTTATGACTTTTTCTCCGCCGCGAACAAAGTTGCGGGCTCCTTCTAGTATGTTAATATTATTTACTTATTCATTGTATGTAATACTACAATTACTAAGAGAATGGTCTCTCAGCAAAAAAGCACTTTGCAAGTATGGCCATTGCAAATTAGCATAATAGTCATCTCAAATATCGGGAAAAAACATAACAATCATCGGAAAATCTCTGAGTCACTAATTTATGATGACTCATCTTTGCTTTACTTTATACTTAGCAGATAGCAGTTTTATTTTGCCTTTTATGCAATCTTATCTGACATCGTATTGTTTAATTACTGCATGTTATAATTATGGATTAGATACTGGAAGATGCCCGCGACTTCATTCGCGCAGAAGAAGAACTCGTAAAATGTATCCTAAATAACCGTAATTGGAAACCCGTCCGTCCCTTCTTACGTATACTATCGTACACGTGTACTATTATGTATAAGTTATCAGTTATCACGTTAATCAATGTTCATACATTTATGGTGCCAGGCATCGAGCTGAAGCAAAAGAGGGTTGACTTTTATTTTCCGTACAGATGAGAGCCTAACCCATAATAAGGGTTACGCTCGCAAAAAACCGCTCTGACTAACCGGATAGTATTTCGCAGCGGAAACAGGATTAATGGATGTACCCGATATCCAAGAGCGCTCCCTCAGTGAATAACGTGCCCAAATGTAACCTAAATAATTAACCGGTTTAACCTAAATAAATACCGGTCTATTTGTAACCGGTTACAAGCCCTGCGCAATAAGTTACGCTCGCAAAAAACCGCTCTGACTAACCGGTTAGTATTTCGCAGCGGAAACAGAGTTAATGGATGTACCCGATATCCAAGAGCGCTCCCTCAGTGAATAACGTGCCCAAATGTAACCTAAATAATTAACCGGCTTAACCTAAATAAATACCAGTTTATTTGTAACCGGTTACAAGCCATGCGCAATAGGTTACACTCGCAAAAAACCGCTCTGACTAACCGGTTAGTATTTCGCAGCGGAAACAGGGTGTACCCGATGTCCAAGAGCGCTCCCTCAGTGAATAACGTGCCCAAATGTAACCAAAATAATTAACCGGTTTAACCTAAATAAATACCGGTATATTTGTAACCGGTTACAATACCTGAGCAATAGGTTATGCACGCTCGCTGCACTTTCTGCAGCCGTGTCGAATCCAGGTTAGACGTGGATTGGTCATGTTGATTTTTCTGATTAGCACACGTGCTATGATGTGAAATTATGCCAATACTGGAACAGAGATGATGACTCACGTCAAATTTTACGACGTATTTTTGTAGTTACATGATTTAAAATATACACATGCATTATGAAATAAAGAAAAAAAATCGACTTATGCTTTTTTATGTTATAAGGGGGAAACGACCAGACGGATCGCCTGATGGTAAGCGATTGCAGCCCATAGACACCTTGAACACCAGAGGGTCCAGAGGAGGCACAAGTGCTTTACCGACCTTTCAGTTGGAAGTTCGCTCTTTTCTTGAAGGTTTGAAGGAGCTTGATATACAAAACTTCAAATTCAAACTTTGTAGTTATAGTAATCTCAAATTAAATTAAAACTTTCCTTCAGCATCCGTATAATTCAATAAAGCGATAATGGTATGGTAGCCATATAGTTAAACACAGTTTTTGGGATGACGTCATGCCTTATGTAGCAATTAGTACGGATATTTTTTAGGGTTCAGTAGGAATGCCGATCTTTATAACTATCCTTTGTATTTTAAGAGCACTTAGTTTATCCTTAGTCCCATATATAAAATTGATCCCTACTAGAAACAGGATCGATTGTCATCTTCAAATAAAAACCATCCCAATTATTAGAGCGGTATTATTTACTCGTACAGTCACCAGCATTATCTGCCCGCGCAAAAATATCTGACACGACTCTATTACTAGGGCCGTTAGGACTAATGGTGCGACTCTGTCCGACTGTTTACCTACAGCGCTACATCTCAGGAAATACTGTGATGTCCATTTGAAAATTGAAATAGTTACATTGCTAGCCTGAGTCGATGTATTGCAAATAAAAAATGTAAACATATTTTTAATTTTCTATATATTTGCTGTGGAAAAATTTCGATTTATAAAGGAAAATGTAGAAAATATACCATTCCCACTCCCATAGTTTTTTTAATCACTTCTCACATAAAACATGGTTGCAACAGGTTGCAACAGTCATAAGGTCATAACAGGATAAACAATTAAGTTGAATTACCAGGGGAACAGGGGTCGAAAGGAGGTTGAATAGTTGTAAGGCCAACAATGGAAGGAAGTTCACAGCGTGAATCATCGTCCCGTCTGAATGGCACAAAGACGGCATTTGACTTGGTCTTCATTTTGGTTGTTTGCGACCTCAAAAGTTTTTGTTGAAAATTGGGCTCAGCAGAGGTTGCAGGTATTTGTAAATATTTGAGGTGTTTTGTGTGAATGATAAAGATTGAACTTATTAACTGTATAATACCGTGAAATTAATATTGTTTTCTTCAGGTATAATTGGTGGCATTTCCTATTATGCACATGCACTCTTATTTTTAATTTTTACTGAAGATACTCTTAGAGTCGCGTAGATAGATTAAATCTCAACTCTCAATAATACTGATCAACACATAAGATTAAACGCTTTTTAGGGTTCTGTAACTAAAGGGTAAAACGGAACCCTATTACTAAGTCTCCGCTGTCCGTATGTCTGTCACCTTGCTGTATCTTGAACCGTGATAGTTAGACAGTTGAAATTTTCTCAGATGATGTATTTCTGTTGCCGCTATAACAACAAATACTAAAAACAGAATAAAACAAATATATATATTTTTTAATTTTCAAAAATCAGTTTTGAACAATCCGGTTGCGTTAAGTTTGCACCTCATATGTATGCAACGCGAAAGAAACCAGGTGCAAACTTTAATTAACCGGGCAGTTAGGTTAGGTTAAAAGAAAGTTTGTACGGAATCCTCGGTGCGCGAGTCCGACTCGCACTGGCCGTTTTTTTACACAGATTTGTGGGATACATAGGATTCATTCATTATTCTAAATTGATACACCCTAATTGCGGCACGGCAGTTAGAGAGTAGGGTGCGAGCCCGCTTCACGTCATCACGAGCGCTGAGGGCCATAAATGTGTCTTTTTTTCTTGTATTTAAGGAACCTAAAAATTTTGGAATGAGATTACTTTCATTTCAAAATTCATAATCATAACTTATGCGCGGTTTATGACACGCCTTTGTAACTTTTTTTTACTCAATCATCATTCGCTTGTCCTTATCCCATTTCTTTTTTCTTCCATACCTATCTATCACCCGTCATCTCGTCACTCATATTCTTCCTGTTCATATCATCTCTCACGCAATCCATCCACCTTTTCCTTGGTCTATCCCTTCTCTTACATTTATTTCTTTCCAGGTTTCCGTAGCCAAAATGGCAAAAACGGAATCCTTACAGTCTCGTCATGTCCGTCCTTCCGTCCGTATGTCACAGGCCTTTTAATACAAAACTACAAGATGTGCATTGATGATATTCGGAGTATAGATGTCATGTAAGTCGCTACTTAGTTTGTAGTTAAATAACAAAAAAAAAATATTTCTAGGGGAAAACGGAAATGTATGGAGTGACCATACATTTAGTTTTTTGAGTTATTGCCGAAAAACTGCGCTTCACAGCAAAAGGACGTAAGTGCCGTGGAAATACGCTCTTTTGCTAGTGCTTTTCATATTCTATTTTTTTCATGTGTAGTACATTTTTTTGTATGAACGGATGCGGAACCCTACACTGAGCATGGTCCGACATGCTTTTGTTTACTCAATGAATGATAAAAATAAAAATATTGAGTGCAATTATGTCTTTTTGCCTTTTTAGCAGCCGCTTGTTTACGTAGTTTAATAAACTATGTCACCTCATTTTCTGGTTGAGAGCAAAAAAATCGCAGTGAGTCAACGAATGAATGACCGACAATCGCAAATGACAATGAAATTAATGACTAACTACATATGTTTTTATTGCCGGTTGTAAAGAGTACATGTCGGCCAGACTGAGTCGTAATTACATACACGTAAGAGGAACACGATGTGGAACACAAGTTTATAATAAACTAGAAGGCGCCTGCAACTTCGTTCGCGGAGGAGAAAAAGTCATAACCCCTCTTTTTTTCTTTAGCATAGTCGGGTAAAAAGTATCATATAACCCCCTGGAGATACCCAGCTACCAGTGTACCAAAAATAGTTGAAATCCGTTTAGCCGATTAAGCGTGATGAAGCCACAACGACACATACAAACATTTCATTTTTACAACTTTATAATAGTTTAGATAAATAAGAAAATGAAAATGTGTTTACGTATGTATACTTTTCTTTTTTGAAAACCGTCAAAGTGCCTAGACATTTCACATTATAGTCTATATAATCAAGTTAGTATAGTGAAAAACCGGGTTCCCCTTATGTGGCATAATCTCGATTGTCCGAATCATCATTCGGCCGAATTCATATTTTGGCATAATGCAGTTTTTTCAGAAACTGTACAATTTTCAGGAGTTTTTAAGGCATTATCCAGTTGTATACATTAGGTTAGGTTAGGTTTGTTTTGTAAAAAATCTTGAAAAGTTTACGTGTTGAGAAAAAAATGCATTATGCCAAATTATGAATTCGGCCAAATGATGATTCGGACAAAAAATATTATGCGTAAACAAGGGGAACCTGAAAAACCTCATCGCAAAATACACTCAAAAGCAAAAATTTCGGGTCACCGAAATTTAAAAACAACAACAAGTTTTTTAAATTATTTGACAGTTTATTTACATAATATACTATTCTCCGGAATACTCATCTGTATTAGCAATTTCCGTGATCCTACCATACAAATATTAATATCGAAAAATTACGTTTTTTGCAATATCTCGCTCCGTTAACGTTTTTATTTTTCATTGGTTTTGTCACAACAATTTAGATCTGATTCTGATACCGTTATTTTGTTAACCGTTATTTTTGCAATTGAGGTGTAAAATTAAATAAAGATAATGACGTGACTGAAATACTTTGCAACCCCGCACTACTGTAGGAAGTATAACGGTAACTGACCCGAAATTTTTGGTCTTGAGTGTAGTTGCATGTACACTGGACAGCATAATTGCATGGACATTCGTTAGAAAGTTTGCTTTGCAGCGAAACGAGACGCCATCTATCCGGTAACGACATTGGTTTCATAAGATCTTACTAGATGGCGTTGATAACATCAAAATAATAAAATAAATCTCGGTTGAACTTACGATTGCCAAACACACACGGCAAGTCACTCAAATATTAAATTTACATTCTGGAACGTATTTTCAGAATCCAGTTTTTTTTAATGCACCTTCAATTAAATATTACTTAGATTCACCGTCATATATACACCAAAGCCATCGATGATTTTGCTAATTCAAACACAAAATCGCTTTTTCCTATACCGTGTTCGTGAGGATTTGAACTCGGAACATTCGTCGTATAGATCAAGTCATTAAACCCCTTAGCCATATCAAGCCATATTCGACATGGATGAAATTTATAACCGTATTTGTAATCACTAATCACCTACGTTTGCAAGGCATGCGTTTAGTGTTAATAGTTTTTTTTTAATTAATTTTTTACTGAGATTATTGAACAGCTGCTTAAACAAAACATTTTTATTTAAACAAATAAATATTTATAATTAAGTCACATGTTGAATAGTTGTTGAATAGTGCAACAATTATATAAAAATAACCGCCCACACTTAAAGGGTAGACTTAAGATTATGAATATACCGTAATAGTTTTTATACAAAGAAACTGTTCGTTCGTTCTCTTGCGGCTGCCGTCCGTTTGATTGTATTTTTGATTGAGTTTTAGTATGTATTTAGTTCTTTTATTTTGTAATAATGGGTTCTCGCTGCAATATTGACTTAGCCACAATGTTACAAATAATTACTTTGCATAGTTAAGGCAAAAATTTGACAGAAATTGCTACAGAAACCGGTGTAAGCGTAAGTATTATTGTTTACATTTCTTTCTAGATTTTTTATATTAGTTATATTTGTATGCTAATTTAATAATGATTATACATTTCTGAAAATTGTTACAGAGGAAAACAGTTGTGTTATGGGTGCGACAATTCACAGAGGAAGGATCATATAGGATCTGCACTGCCAAAGGATCGGTAGACCTAGATTTATAAGCGCACAGCGGCGTCAAAGCATGGTCCAGGAATATGAAGAAAATGGTTTTCCACCAACAACCCATTACACCCGTTTATTTAACACAGGCGTGGACACTGTTCGCCGTGTTCTCCACACAGTGAGGGTTTACATCCTCCCAAGCATGCAGTCAAACCCTTGCTGACTCTACAGCCCAAAGAAGCGAGACTAAAGTTTGCTCGAGAATACTTAAATGCCGATTGAAGTAATGTCATTTTCACTGACGAAAAAACGTTTCACTAGTCAACACGGACGTTTTTAGCTTGTGGCGTCGAAATAATACGCGTTATAATAACGATTACGTAGTGCCCAATGTGCAATCTGGTCGCATTACAGTGAATATGTGGAGTTGGATGAGCGGGGCTGACCCGGGAGAACTCGTCAGAGTGCCCAGTCGGGCTAATTGCTGATTCCGTCAATGTGCTGGAGGAGACCACGATTCGAAATGTGTATCATCATAATTTCATTTGTGCAGGATAATTGTCATATACATTATTCCCAAAGTGTGAGTGAGTGTTTTCGCCGGCGTTATAATATAAAGATCATTTCGTGGCCTGCTAGATCACCAGATTTAAATCCCATTGAAAACCTGTGGCTATACCAATTAAGGACAGAAGTAAGTGGAGATAGGGTTACACTGATGTTTATTAGTAGTTAAACAGGGCGTCATTACGTTAAGTATATTTTATTTTTATATTTTTCTATACTATAATTGTAAATAACTACATTTTTATACTACAAAACGGGACTCAATCACATATGGTTTTTTTTTTGCATATACGCTATTTTGTGACAGTATTTTACGATATTTTTTTTAACACTCAGTCTTTGAATTGTTAAGAAATTATATGTTAGTAAAACAGTAAACGGTAAATGTTAGAGTGCGTTCGCCTACAATGATAACCAGTCTCAGATTTGTAATTAATTGTATTCGCTCATAATACTGTTTTGTTGAAGGGAAGCTTCAATCCTCTTTCCAATTTTGGAAATGAATACTTAAGCTATACCCTCAACAAAATCTTAAGAAGAGATTTTACTTAAATTATAGATTAATAAATTGTGTTATTTATCTGAAATAAATATTGTGTAAGAAATAAAGTTATTTTTTTTTCATTTCAGAGTTGTATTATTTCTAGTTGTAAGTATAGATAGTTATTAATTGGTTGTAATTAAAAAAAAACCCTACTTTTGAGGAGTGTCATTATAAGAGAACTTGTGACTATTTTTCTTTTACCTTACCTTTTATCAATACACACAGTCAATTGTAAATTTTCTTGTAATCCATACTAATATTATAAATGCGATAGTGCGTCTGTCAGTTTGTCTGTCTGTCTGTCTGTCTGTCTGTTACCTCTTCACGCTTAAACCGCTGAACCGATTTGGATGAAATTTGGTATGGAGATAGTTTGAGTCCCGGGGAAGGACATAGGCTACTTTTTATCCCGGAAAAATACCCTTATCCGCGATAAACGAATTTAAGGCGGACGAAGTCGCGGGCAGAAGCTAGTAACTATATAATTTAATAACCATACTAATATTGAATCAGTATTTCGATTGCTATAGGTGTAGGTATTCATAGTCAATATTCAGGCAAAGATCCAGGCACAAACAATGATTATTTTGTTTCAGCCTAGTCTATGTATCAATTGACTATCTCTTCATATTATATGATATTATAATAGATTTTCATCCTTGATGACTTTCAAACAACCAGTAACGCAACTTTTTACGGAAATTTTGCATCCAAAGTAGAGTATTTTACAAAGGAGGGTATTCTAAAGTTCCAGCTTGCTTATTATATTATTTTTATTAAAGTATAGTGCCGTAATATTCATGTCATCGCATATGTTATTGAAGTGTGGATGAAGTTAAGTATGTTTAAAATCCTCGTAGTTCCATGAAGAAACAAAGTGTAAATGGCGGTATATTTGCAATGAGTTCTTGTTGCAGAACAGACTCTGTTCTGTTACGATAGTAACAATACGCTTGAAAGATAATTTTTAAAACAACCTTACTTAAAAAAAAAACATTCCGACGAATTGAAAACCTCTTCCTTTTTCTGGAAGTCGGTTAAGAAGAAGCGTGTTCCAAAAGTTAAATACAGGTGCCATATTAATTTCGGTGGAAGCTTTTCTTTAATAGTAATTATATTTCATCCATGTAGTAGATTATTCTATTACAGAACAATTTTAGTGCTTGTGAGACTTACATATCAACAAACAAAGCATTAAATTCTTCTTGTTCGTTTTGATAACAACGCCATCTAGTTTATTTTTTGTAACCATCATGCAATGCTGAGAGCTACGTGCTCTCAGCATCTCAAGACAGCCAAGCGATTAGCGTCTTTGCCATGTCCATGCTATTATGCTGTTGATAGTGCAGAGACTTTGAAAACTGTCCTGGCGTTTCTTCACTTCACATTACATATTTTCGAGAGACTAACTCATGTGGAAAGATTATCATTTCAGCCGACAGACGTCCACCGGCCATAGAATAAATCTAGTATCTTGAAACTTGACATATGTCTCCAAAGCAGGGATCGAATACCGGTATACTTTTCATACGAAGTAACCGGTATTCAATTTCGGTATATCGATTATTATAAGAGATTTTTATATTTTAATGAGCTAAATTCAAAGGTAACAATGATTACCTAAAAACTATTGAACAAACATTTTAAAATATCGAGAGTTTGGTAAATTATTTAATGTTAAAGATTACTTTGCAGGAATCGTAACCGGTATTAACCGGTTACGATTCCTGCTACAGTCTTGCATTAAATGTCACCAACACCATCGACATACAAATACAAAGTATTAACCGCATTGAAAAACTATTCCAAGAACATAGTTTAGTCAAACAAATCTGATTTTATCAGCAAGCCAAAAATACCCTTCGTTTATAGGTTACTTTCCTTAATCTACTGGCAAAGGTCGGGGTCGCTATTTCCGATCTATGAATTCTATTTCGGGAACATTCCTTGCTGCCAAAAACTTTGGCCCAACGTGTTTCTGATACCAAATTGAGAAGATTAAATTTTTATGAAAAGTTGTAGCCTCCTGACCCCAAACTGCATAGTTTGATGTTTAACAGACTCGGCCTCGCACATAGAGTCGCTTGTAGATTTTCAAATGTTTATACAAGATTTCATGCCTCGGGTGGTTGGTTCTCTTAAAATTTTAAGAAAACCCTTTCTCAGTATACAGGATGGTGCATTCAGTTCGGCCAGTATGGGAAAGTCAGAAACTATAAGACGTACGAAAATCTCTTCTTAGGACAAATATCATCGATTTTATTAATAAGAAAAACTGCATTCATACATTTAAAAAAACGTGTACTCAGGGAATCGCACCCAGGCGTTTTGAAACATAAAACTAACACATTTCTATTTAGATATCGGTTGTGTAGGTCTTAAGCAGTGAATGTTACTATGAAACATGCAGAATGCAGTTTTTTTTATTAAGTACTAAAATCTATGACATGGTTCCTACGAAGAAATTTTCGTACGTCTTATGCCGGTAGCACACCTCCGCGAAACGGCAAACTCAAGGAAGTTCCGCGTTAGTTTCGCAGCGGAGGTGTGCTACCGGCATTATAGTTTCAGTCTTTCCCATACTGACAGATCTAAATGTGCCACCCCTACAGCTATGTGGCCCGGTGGCATGCGGTCCATATAGACACAAAGGCACTGCCTACCCTGAACGACCATGGCTCCATATAGGAACGGAACAGAGAAATTGCTCACCTATGCGGTCAAAACACTGTAAATACCTTTCCCGAAAACCCTGTGCAGGCCACTGCCTATTCATTCCCGAAAGGTGTGTTCCAAATTTCATTGTTTTAGGACCTAAATTAAGGTATGCCAATGTTGTGACAGTAGTTATGAGGTTCAGAGGGGCTACTCTGAAATTCGAAGTTACGAACTTCGAATTACCGCTCACTCATTACCTACAGTTTAACATGAGAGCGAGGGGGATGGCACGTTACGAACTTCGACTTTCCAGATTCGGAGTAATTCGGAGTACTGAGTTCTGGGAACTATTTTACCTACTAAAACGTGCTGCATAAAATGTTTATTAACATTAAGTTATCTCAATCTGGTCTGTACCGAGAAAAATCTGTCCGCTACCGTGAAAAATTGTCAGCCATGACGATATAAGCGTTAGTCATTCGTATTCCTTCTTAGGTGAATATTTCTATGTACTTACTTAAATCATAAATGCAAATGTATTTGTCCTTATTTCAATGACAGTACGATGTGTTTGTTACATTGCTTATGGACCAGAGAGTCATAGATAGTCTACTTTTATTCCATAAACTAGAAGTCGCCCGCAACTCCATTCGCGGAGGAGAAAAAGTCATAACCCCTCTTTTTTCGACGGCGTAGTCGGGTAAAAGGTATCCTATAACCATTTGTGGCTACCCGTAGCTACTCGTGTACCAAAAATAGTTGAAATCTGTTTAGCCGATTTGGCGTGATGAAGCCACATCGAAACATACAAACATAAAATTTAAAAATATATATATATATTTTGCGATTCCGTGACCTCCAAATAGTCCGTTACAATATTTTATTTGAAAATATCTTCGAAGTACAGATATTTTATTTTTACATTTTTATAAAAGTATAGATTTATACTTTTCATAGGATTGCAAAATTATTATAGTTTGAACGAACTTTTATGTTGTATCATCATGTCATCTTTTTTTTAGAACCTTACTTTGAACTGGGTGGTCTGGCGAGGCCTCCTTACCAATCTGATTCGATTTACCGCGGCCACATATGGTTGAGACGCAGTGCGTAAGGCACAATCTCTCAGAATTATGTCCCATGTATCAGTAACACCCATGTTAAAAGCATAGAATAGTTGTCTTACTAGGGTCGTACTTCAAACAAAAATCTTAATACCTAATACTGCGATTTACAAATGACTTAAAATGTATGAACATTGATAACAGCACCATCTACTCGGCCCGATTTTTTTTCTGTAAAATATAAATCTCTTTCTTTTGGTACAAAGTATGGTATCACGTTCGCATAGCTCTTGTTTCTACGTCATCACCTTGACATTTATCTAGATTCAGTTCAGCGCGCTACCAACATACACAATTCAAATTTCATGCAAATCGTGTGTGCTGGTGCATGCTTCTGCATATTATCTGTGGTCCGCTTTTGATTTTAAACACGGTTACTGTGGCCTTCGCGGGCTGAATCCCAGATTCGACCTGTCAAGATATAAAATAAAGTCTAGACAACTTTGTTTTTCTTGTTTGGTCTGTGGGATTGAGGTGGATGAATCAGAATTCAGGTTAAGTATTTTTTTACAACCTTTTATTTAATTTGGAATGTTTGTGTGTATGTTTGGATTAATTCTTGCAAGTTAAGTGTCCCCGGTAAGCTCGGTTCTCCATACAAACGTAGTTACGCTCTCATTTTAAAACGACAAGCTTGTTTGCTCTGAAACTTTCTACTTAGAATAAGTTAAGGTATATGCAGGCCTGTAATTAATTTATGTAGCTTCAGATACCATACTAAAAAAAAACCAGCGAATTTATGTTTTTCATACAAAACTTGTGTTTGCTGTATTTTAATTACATGCCTAGGTATACCGCATGTCATTGTGTATGCACAGTTTCGTTACAATCCAACATGTAGTCTTAAAATGAGAACGAAACTCCGTTTGTATAGGAAGGTGAAATTCCGAGCTTGCCGGGGACTCTTAAATTTGACCCATTTCCAGGTTTCCGATTGATCTAAAATTTGGCATACTTATATAAGTATGAAAAATTAATGTTCATGCATTGAAGACATTTAAAAAAAAAGTAGTACGGACTATTTTAGATCATTGAATCGAATAAAAAATGTTTTGGATTTTTTGTACGTTTGTATGTGTCGTTGTGGAATCATCGCGTCAAAACTGCTTAGCAGATTTCAACATAGATGTTTAAGGATACTTTTTCTTCGACTACGCTAAAAAAGAAAGAGGGTTATGATTTTTTTCTCCACTGTCGAAGTTGCGGGCACCTACTGTTATAATATAACAAAAGACTCATCAATTCCCACGGTTATTGTATTTGTTCTAAAAGTTCAGTCGCGGATGACTTGAATGGGAGGGTTCGGCACGAAGTAAGCATATTGTTTGGCAGTAGCAGTAACACTATACCATACCGTGACGATTAAGATGCACTCGACTCCAGACAATGTTAATGAAACGAGATATTTTTAGAACTAAGGGCAAGTTAGGTCAAGCTGTGATGCTGGATAAACAGAATCTTTCTCATGCTACTAAACTCGGAAATATCTATACCTACCAGAGGCGTGGCATCAATCAAATGACAAGGGAAGCCGAAGCGTATTAATGAGGGTTTTCTCAAATAGTAATATCACCACTTGGTGCCACCGTGACGTAAGGTCTAATTGACAAGAAGTGTCAAAATCTTGTGCTGTGATTGGTGGATGTTGACTTCTTGTCAGTTAGACCTTACGTCACGGTGGCGCCAACTGGTGATATTTCCATTTTAGAAAACTCTCATTTACTCATATTTAAAGGAAAAGCCTTTCCTTGGGCAACCCGGTGGGAATCGGCTTATATGGACGCCTCGCCACTGATACCTACTATTATAATTTTTTTGTCTTACCGAGGCCGTGATTCAAAGAAAAATATTAACAGCGTGCGTGAACCATGAGCTTCTTTATTGTGGGTCGTTATTTTTAACCGTCAATGGCTCCATACTATAGATGTGTGACAGAGGTGTAGATGACGCCTCCGTCACGCTTTTTTAAAATATTTATATAAGGAGCTTCGATCAATGGAAATGAAATGCACCAGGTGCAGCAGGACTAAACATAAATCCAAACATCAATCCCAACAGCTTCTTACAAAATGGCTATTAAAATTTACTTAATATAAAAATACAAAAAGAAAATCTGGCCAGGTGCGAGTCGAACTCGCGCACCGAGGATTCCGTACTAAATATACGCTACAAACGGCCGTATCTATGAAAATCCAGTGTTAGCAGAGCCCGACTCCTAAGCTACGATAAATACGCTAAATGTACGCGTTGTTCTATCATTTTATATTGGTTGTGACATAAACAGAAATACATAAAATTATACTGTTTTTAGTATAGGTTCTTATACCGGCAACAGAAATACATCATCTAAGAAAATTTCAACTGTAGCTATCACGGTTCATGAGATACAGCCTGATGACAGACAGACAGACAGACGGACATCGGAGTCTTAGTAATAGAGTCCCGATTTACCTTTCTGGTACGGAACCCTAAAAACTATTAATAAGGGAAAAACAACCATATTTTTTTAAACTTATAAAAAAACGGTATGTAAATTTCGCCGCTCCTGGCATGGGTTTTGCCAGTATAGAGAGAGAAATACCAACATGAACAGTTACTCCTAGTACAGTTTCTCCTCCAATCTATTATTAACCTGTCTCTTTTGTGTGTGTTCGGACACGTTCAACTAAAAAGTGGTGCACATCTTCTACCGTACCACACTTCGCAATTGACAATGTTTAATTTTTTTTTACTTGGCTTTATATTAGCTGAAATAAAAAAATGAATATAACCGTATTTTTAAAAATGTGACAGACACAGCGTAGGAAATCATACAGAAGCACTACTAAAGAACGTAAGACGGATTCATAAGAAATTGTACTGCTGTTCTTCTTATGCGCTGTGACTGTATGATAGCCACCTAGTGACGTCACTTAGAGAATCGTATGTTACTTACACTTTTTCCCGAGTATCTCCAAAACTGGTTTCAATAAAAAAATAAAAAATATATTGGGGTTTATTGATAATGAATTAACAAATCGGGTGTCGATCGATTTAATATTATTTCGAAATTTGAAATGTTTTCATTTGGGAACATTAGGTTTCCCAGAGGACTTCATTTTTTTTACACAAGGCACTGGTTCAAATCCAGTCGGAGTCTTGAGTTTTTTTCATTATTAAGATCTTTGTATTTACAAGAATATAGTTTCTAGTGAAGAAAAATCAATTTTTACACTACAGCGACATTTCTAGCTAACATGTGGCAACTGTAAAGTTCGCTCTGTTAGGGTGACGCTGACGGCTGAAACGCCGGTTAAAATACAAAATGCAAAGATATTGTAACTAATAGTGACAAAATTTGAAGACAAGCTGACTGGACTCTGTAGCTCAGTTGGAAGAGCGTGCACCCCGGCAAAGCACACGGCACTAGTTCAAATCCAGTCGGACTCTTGATTTTTTTTCATTATTTAGATCTTTGTATTTCTTAGTGAAGTAATTCACGTTAAAATCACGAAGGTCGTGATGGTAAAACATCTTGATTGTCAGTCATATAGTCATAGTCTTACAGTCTGAAGGACTATCAGGTCTTGACAAACCGGTAATGAGTTGACTAGTGTTTAATACTTACCTACCCTTTTTTTAGGGTTAAATAGGTCAAAGCAACTTTATTTTCTTCAGGTACATATTTTTTTGACGTTTTAGTGACTTAAGTCGCATCGTATTACAATGGCGAAATCACTTAAAAACGAATCGTGTTGATTTTGATCATTCTTTAAACTTGCAACCCAAAACTTAAGGTTGCATTTAGCAGTCGAATCACGAAAGAAGTAAGGCGTTTTGAAGATTCTTCATTGGCAGTTCAACGACCACAACGGGACAAGTATTTGTATGCAAAACTGTGAAGTTCCTTTTAAGATGGTTAAAATGCATCACTGATTGTGGTAATTGGGACCGATTCGTGAAAATATTGTTAGAAAATTAGAAACTAGAAGATGCCCGCAACTTCGTTCGCGGAGGAGAAAAAGTCATAACCCCTCTTTTTCTCTTTGGCATAGTCGGGTAAAAAGTATCCTATAACCATCTGGAGATACCTAGCTACCCGTGTACCAAAAAAATATGGAAATCTGTTTAGCCGATTTTGCGTGATGAAGCCACAACGACACATACAAACATACATAAAATCCAAAAAAAATATTTTTCGTTTTAGTAACCTACAAATAGTCCGTAACAATCAGTTTTTTGAAAATATATTCAATGTACAGACATTTCATTTTTACAACTTTACAATAGTATATAAGTCGATGGTCGTTGTACAGTCTAACAAAGTGTTTGGTTTAGTTTAGAATAGTGTACGAGCCTTAGTTTCTACAGTTATATTGGCTATAGGAATCGAGCATTAAAGGCTCGCGATCTCAACAACTATGGGATCAAGCCTTGAAAGCTGCAACTATAAGCAACATCTTGAATTTACTGTTGAAGTATAACGTTGCTCTGAGCTCAAAGTTACGTAAACTGAGAGAGCTCCATTATAAGACGCGTTAAATGCACCCGTGGTTTACCGAAGCAAAGTTGGCTTACTTTTTCATCAAGAGCAGTAAAAATGCTCTTTCAAATGCTTTAAGATATATGCAAGCCTCTGCGAATCGGGTTCTTGAGACGCCTCGTCACTAGATGAATACGTGCTGTGCTTTGCATTCATGATGCGCAGCCAACCCCATTTCGTTCATGAATCGTGACCAACCTTAACTTTAAATATATCAAGCATTCGGTTTAGAAATAATTTGATTTGATGATTCGATTCGATTACTCTAACAATGATGCTATTGTCATATTAACATCCGGATCGAATTCAAATGAAAATGCAGTCCAACATAGAGTTTGGTCAAGGTTGGCTAGCTTACCAAATCTAAAAGCACCGCATTTCAAATAAATCCCATACTATTGGAGGTCATGAATGTTTGGTTGGGGTAAACTGGGGTCATGGGTCGTTGCGTGTCGTTAAAATGCATTATGCACCAACGCTACTCACGCCGTCGTGTCGTGTGTGGAACCGGACGAATTTTAATGAGTGTTCTACAGAGTCGGCCTGACGACTTGTCAGATTAGAAGTTTCAAACGACTGAGATTATCTTCAGTTCTCCAACTTGGTAATAGAAATATACAATGAATACTATTGTAGAAATCAGCCTGACTAACTTAAATGGCAGCGACTTCATGTGGTACGTCATAAGCCTCTTGCTTGCTTTGCAGTTGTGAGGGTCAGAAAATGCAATGGCTACGGAATGAAAGTCGATGGGGATTTCTTGATGGTAGAGTGAGCATGTCGAACCATATATCTGTCTAATTACAATAATTTCAAATTATATCTGTATGCAGACATTTAGTATGGGTGTGATCTGCAAAGCTTAATTAATGATCGATTTGATCTCAAAAATATTGGAATTATTATTGTGTGATTTTTGTGGTCCTGTGCTGATCGTTGGGTCGGCTCAAGAATGCCGAAACGGTAACTGAATTTCTCAGATATTGTTTTTGTCGCGGTATAACAAAGTGATACACACCTTTGACATTCTAGCCCGATTTGATCTAGACGTTTCCTGTCGGGTTGTCAGATCGACTGTGTAACACACCCCGTAGTTTAATTCATTTTGTTTGGATCTCGTGGCCAGGGCGACATAAAACCAGCCGTGTTGCCGTGACCAAGATGTATAGAAAGACGCAATGAGATTTAAAAATACTCTCTTTTATGACTTTGTGAGTAAATGAAAATGAAAGGCCGTGTGAATAACACTTTTAGATGGAATAAAACACTTACTATATTACGTCAAAAAAACATGATATTTATGCACTCAAAATTAACGTTTCTAAGGGCAGTTTTATATGTCAACGTCAACAAAAAAAGTAATTGTTAAAATCGGTTCAAAATTAAAAAAGATACCGTAAACAAACCTCCACTTTTTTGAAACGGTTGAATCATGTTTTAAATAAAATGGAAACGTTTTTAGGTACTATGAAGCCTCTCATAAACCAACGCAGAATTGATTAAACTCTTAAAACGTCCATAACTTTGTTCCAAACAATTCAAATTACAACTTCGTGTTTCCAACTTTAGAAAGAATGCTAACTGTACGAATTCCAGTGTTCCCTTGTTATATATTTAATGGCAAGAACGTTAGATATCCTAGTGGTGGTGATTCATACTGATAGGTAATAATCTGTAGCTAGATCTAGCCATAAAGAGAACCTGACATAACAATGATCTTGAAATGACGTTAAGTTTGCTGAGTTTATCCTATTGTCATTTTCGTATTTTGGTTATGTTAAACAAATGTTAAATGTATTCGAGTTATGGTTATGACGATAAAGGTATTTTCTTTCATTCATTATTTTCTTTAAATATCGCATATACCGGAAATAGATGTCGGAATTAGAGTTGTGCTGATGCCGAGAATTTCCGGAAACATGGGAAATGTTATGGAGAACGTTTTCGTTCAATAAATACTGGGAGGAAGATTTAGCTTATTTCACTGCTACAAGAAGTCCATCCCGATTAAATTCACAAAATACTTAACATGGGAAAACATCTAACCTTCCCAATCCATAGTAAATCAATAAAATTGTGGAGAACATTACATCACATTTGTTTTTGCCCCTACAAACACAAAGGCCAACTTCTCGCTATTGTACGGAAATCTCCAATTATCTCGAAATCATACCGTGGGGTATGTTTTGAATGGGAAGGGTATGAATTGTTTTACCTTTTGTATGTACATACCGAACATAGTAATTTCGCGATTGTTTTGTTCGAGTCTCTGGTATTATTAGACAATCGTTCGAACGCGTGTCTGACCGATGTAGACACATGAAAAGACATGAAAATACATCTATTGATAAAGTTATACATAGTGCAAAATAAAATAATGAAAGGGGCTTTAAAGTAAATGATTAAATAGAATTCAATATAGTTTAGTCGGTACGTGGCATAGCGATTCCGTCATTGAAGCCTAGCAGTTTCGCTGCAGGTTTGAATCGGAGCGTGTTCCGCGGTTACACATGCTGGTGGCGCCGATTATAGCAGTGCTTATTCTTGTTCTCAGCCAACCTAGTATGGTACTCAATGATTTATGCCAGAGGTTTGAGAGGGCTTCTCCGATGTGTTTGATGAAGGAGGTCATTTGTTTTGCGAAAACTTTTTTAGATTTCGTTTCAGACTGTACATGAAGGTCTAGGACCTATAAGAAATCAAGCGCAACAAGATAAATCGTCCTCTAATAACCTAACCTGAATCAATAAACTCAGTTCGCTATGCAATTACTGAGCCACCCATCCGGCTATACTGTCCTAGAGATTAAGTCGTAAGTTTGTATGCAGTTTATACATACTTATTACCTTTTTTCAATTGAGCAAGTCACAGTACTTATATAGAAAGTAGATGTGGAAATGTCGTATTTATATCGGATAGTTTTATGTCTTTATAAGTGCCGCTATAACTGTTACGCAGGTAGGTTACTTACAATTGGAATTTACTAGTTTAGTTTATGGAAAATATTCATTAAACGACATAATATGTACGACTGGTTTAAGAGTCCCCGGTAAGCTCGGTTCTCCATACAAACGTAGTTTACGCTCTCATTTTAAAACGACTAGCTAGTTTGCTCTGAAACATTGTACTTAGAATAAGTTAGGTATATGCAGGTCCGTAATTAGTTTATATAGCTTCAGATACCATAATAAAATAAAATCTGCGAATTTAAGGTTTTCATACAGTTACATACTCTTTTTTTCATACAGTATTTAGTTTGTTTTATAAAGTGGAGCCATGTAAACTAATAACAGTCCTAGATATACTTCATGTCATTGTATATGCAAAGTTTCGTTACAATCCAACACGTAGTTTTAAAATGTGAACGAAACTCCGTTTGTATGGGAAGGTGAAATTCGGCGAAGCTTGCCTCGTATTTGGCGAACAACGCTTAACGGCTCCACCTGAGTGGTATTTTTTATCTCTAGAACCGTGGCAATTTCTGAGTTATAAAATATCCTCTCATTTTAACCCATAAATCATACCTCTGCAAAAAACCCACCATTTGGAATTGCCTTGACGTTGATACTGTTTGTATCAGGCAGTATGACCGATCACGTATATAGCGTATTTCGAATAAATGTCTGAATATCTGAGAATCTCGATAATAGCGTCGGTAGTGGTGCCGTGACCAGGATGTGTCGAAATACGAAATTCGATTTAAGGATAATCCTTGACGTTAAACCAAAATATGTTTTACCTTAGGATACTGGTCTACACACTTCGTCATTGCATATCTGTCAATACTTTAGCCATAAAGTGAAACACGGAACTGTTTTATCATTATCATTATCATTTTTGCTCTGACATCCAAGGACTGGCTCCAACCGTAAATCATTCTTTATCAGTTATCGGGAGAGCGGAGTGCTTTCGAGATCATCGCTCTGAGAACTAGTAGGGACAAGGGATATTTATATACCGTACTTTTTTTATAAACCCCGAAGAAAAGAGTTGTGTTATACGTTTAATGTATGTGTATTCCTGTAGCACATAGTTCGTAAACGGATGAACCTATTATGATTTGCCTTATTTGTTTGTCTAACCGAGCATGTTATTTAGAGATAACCTCTACAATCATATTTCTTAAGTGTGCCGGTTTATTTGGTTACAGCGATTACTTATATCCATACTAATATTATAATGCGAAAGTGTGTCTGTCTGTTTCTCTGTCTGTTACCTCTTCACGCTTAAACCGCTAAACGGATTTGGATGAAATTTGGTTTGGAGATAGTTTGAGTCCCGGGGAGGACATAGGATACTTTTTGTCCCGGAAAAATACCCTCATCCGCGAAAAACGAATGTAAGGCGCACGAAGTCGCGGGCAGAAGCTAATTTAATATATTTAATGAAACTCCTAAATACACTATTTAAACAAATCACTTTTTCGTACATAATTAATAAATTATTGTGTCAACACTCTCAAAGGAAGGCTATCTTCGGATCAATATGTTTAGCTCGACCAAACATTGACATAACATTTCATTTGCAGAGTCTGGCAGGCAAATACATTAAGGACTTGTTACACTAAGTATTGCAAAGAACATTATGATTTAAAATTAATTACTGAGTGTTTTAAAAGCAGTATGAGTTGTACTCTCTAGGATAAATTAAATTTATTTTACTTGGAGAACATTTTCTTAAAATTGAAGTAAATAAAAAAAAAAAACGCGGCAGCTTTAGCGGATAATTATAAAACATTTATCAAGTTTACTATTATAAAAACGGCAATACTCATTTATAACACACATGTACACAAAACGTATGTGCAATAATAGGATTCTGTCAAATAAATGTCGACATCTAAGAGATATATGGCGCAGTGTGTTTTTATGTATTCTCAATAATTACAGAAACATGTAGACGTTTACTGTAATTTGATTAGATATCATGGAATTTAATTGTCGTAGGGATTTTTTCCTCGTGTGTAGTTCATACTATCATACAGTTTAAATAAAACAATTTAATTGGATTATTATCGCGTATATTTATCTGATTTGAGTTCCCGACGTTCCGGAAAATCGTTTTCGTAAATTGTTTTATTTAAATGGGTGATAATCGCGGAAACAGAAGAAAATATATTATTATAAAGTTGTAAAATGAAATGTCTGTATATTGTAGATATTTTTAAATAATAAGTGAAACAGACTATTCGTAGGTTATTAAATCGAAAAATATTTTCATGGTATTTTTCAAGGTGTTTGTATGTGTTGTTGTGGCGTCATCACGCCAGAACATTAAAGGGACGCTGAAAAAACTGATCGACGCATACTTTAGTATTGCCCAAAGTACAAATAATATTATTATCTGTTTATTGAAACGATATTACGCAATTTTAATTTGTATGAGTGCAAAATTGTAACGCCCCGAGGTCCCATGTGTCATTTAGTTCTGACTATCGCCTATGTTGTAATGTGTTTGTAAAAAAATGATTCATGGCAGGAATAGATAAAATATTAATACTAGTTTGTAGTTAAAACACTGGTATAGTGCAATTTTAGTAACTCACTTCCTTTACCATTTTAAAACGAGGTTATCAAGTCATCAGGTTTTCTAACATCTGATAAATAAGCAGATACAACACAATAGGGAATATGCATAAATTTTTATTTTTACCTTATTAAAAGCTCATTCATATAACAAACAAGAGACAAAAATATTTTTTTGAATTGCTATAAAAATAACCAAGATATAAGCCATCAAACATTTCATTCTATCTCTTTCTTGAAAACAGAATTTAATATTTAATTATTTATTTATGTAATCTTTATTGCACAAAAGAAAAACTTCTCGTACAAAAGGCGGACTTCATGCCATAGGGCATTCTCTACCAGTAAACCTTGAGGCAAAGCAGATAAATTGTGGGCGGTGCAACTAATTTACAGACATAATTTAGGAAGATAAATACTTAGATACATACATATTCATATAATATATACGTATATGTATATAAATAAATGGAAAAAAGAATAATAATATGGATTTTATATAGCCGGAGTGCACTGTGACGTAACAGTGCACATCGGACCACTCTGTCTAATTACTAGTTTAAAATGCCTATATTATGCGTATTTCTTGGCCGATTTTAATTTTAATTTCGCATTTTGAAATAGTTTTTACGGTATTTTGATATTTAGTTAAGAAAAGCGATGAAAAAAAATCATGCACATATACCCTATTCTTTATGGGTGAGGAACAAACTTTTGGCAGTTAAGGCATTTCATTTGCCTAAAAATTGATTCCGTTGTGACACGAAAGTTGGCATTTAAATAAAATAAATAAAATAAATAAATAAATATTACTGGACAATTTTACACAAATCGAACTAGTCCCATGGTAAGCTCAATAAGGCTTGTGTTATGGGTACTAGAAGACGATATATTTAATAGTTATATTACTTATATACATAGAAAACATCCAAGACTCAGGAACAAATATTTATGCTCATAACACAAATATTTGCCCTTACCGGGATTTGAACCCAGGACCTCAGCTTCGCAGGCAACGTTACTCCCACTGAGCCGAACCGGTCGTCATAAATTGTATGAATAATTTTCGTGTCACAGCGGTATCAATTAAAATTTGGCAAATGCCTTAACTATACTTACCAAAAATTTGGTTCTCACACTTATAGAACACTTAAAGAAATATATGAGAAACTATAAATTCAACACAATATTTTGAGATGGTATACAGGCGGTTTCATCACCAAAATCGATGTCGCCCAGAAAATCTCAAGAGTACAAACAATTGTATAAGTGGTGCATAACATGGAAGATGAATTATCTTCTTATATTACTAGGAGATGCCCGCAACTTCGTTCGCGGAGGAGAAAAAGTCATAACCCCTTCAGCGTAGTCGGGTAAAAAGTATCCTATAACCATCTGGAGATACCCAGCTACCCGTGTACCAAAAATTTTTGAAATCTGTTTAGCCGTTTTTGCGTGATGAAGCCGCAACGACACATACAAACATACAAAAAAAAATATCTCGTTTTTGTGACCTCTAAATAGTCCGTAACAACCATTTTTTGAAATATCTTCAATGTACAGACATTTCATTTTTACAACTTTATAATAGTATAGAAGTGAAACCAGTCAAGTGTAGCAATGCACTACCGCAATGGCGCTCGATTCACGTAACCCAATGAAATGTAACCGATAACTGCACTTTTCTCGTAAATCTAACACGTACGCTTGCATAATTTGAACCACGATGTGACGTAAGTGTTAAAGCGTAAAAATAACGCATGCGAGTAACTGAAACTGGGCCATTCCGAAATCGGACAACGCGTGTGGTACCGAGGCCCATTCATAAAAATATATCTGTACTATAGGAGGTGCCCCCAACTTCGTTCGCGGAGGAGACAAAGTTACAACCCTTCGTTTTTTCTTCAGCGTAGTCGGGTAAAAAGTATCCTATAACCATCTGGAGATACCCAGCTACCCGTGTACCAAAAATAGTTGAAATCCGTTAAGCCGATTTAGCGTGATGAAGCCACAACGACACATAGAAAATAAAAATGGTTTTTTTTTTTCGTTTCAGTTAACTCCAAATAGTCCCTTGCAATCATTATTTTGAAAATATCTTCAATGTACAGACATTTCATTCTTAAAACTATAATATTATAGCCATGGCGAAAAAGGCATTTAACACTAAAAGGAGCCAGCCTACTTTCAGCTAGAATATCAAGCTCCATCAGGAAGAAACTGGTAAAGCTGTACATCTGGAGTATAGCCGTCTACGGCTGCGAAACGTGGACCATGATTCAAAAAGACAGAGAGAGATTGGAAGCGCTCGAAATGTGGTTTTGGAGGAGGATGGAAAAGATCAGTTGGACAGACAGAAAAGTAATAAGGAAGTTTTAAATATAGTTCACGAAAAAAGATCTTTATTGAAAATAATTGAGAACAGGAGAGGAAAAATGTTAGGTCATCTGTCATCGCTTACGTCACGATAATTACATCTATACTATTATAAAGTTGTAAAAATTAAATGTCTGTACATTGAAGAAATTTTCAAAACAGAGATTGTTATGGACTATTTGGAGGTCACTAAAAATAAAAATATTTTTTTTGGAATTAATGTATGTGTCGTTGTGGCTTCATCACGCAAAATCGGCTTAACGGATTTCAACAATTTTTGGTACACGGGTAGCTGGGTATCTCCAGATGGTTATAGGATACTTTTTACCCGACTACGCTGAAGAAAAAACGAAGGGTTATAACTTTTTCTCCTCCGCGAACGAAGTTGCGGGCGACTTCTAGTTAGGACTATAATAATTGTTTCATCCTATAAAGAAGTAAAAGAAAAAGCGGAATGTAGAATAAGCTGGAAATTACTCCACCGACGAGAGCCTAGCTCTTAAATATATGATGATGATAAAAGTATAGATGTGTAGATGTATGGAAAGGATTTTTTTTTATATTAATAACAGGAAAATGCAATTCGGTAAATGGTAATTTTGCGTCACCAGCTTGACACTTGGTCTCATCACCACAACAGACATAATACTCGTATGTAAATTCCATTTTGAGTCAAATAATTACATATAAATGACGAAAGGAAAAATTGCACTGTATCTGCATTTACACAAAGAACTCTGTTTTGTATTACTTTTTGTTAGTAAACTGCGTTGTTCCATGATTCATTTTGTTTTCTTGGCATCGTTCATTTCCTATTGTATTAACATGATTTATGCAGTCGCCATAACAATATCTTTATATTATTTTATTCACGAAGACATACTTGGTAGCTGTCTTTGGCCCAGAGATGCGACTTATTTGAAGTACTTGTATTTAAAATGCAAAAACAAAATGGAATATACCTATTTTGTACAGCAATCCATACTTAATATTATAAATGCGAAAGTGTGTGTCTGTCTGTCTGTCTGTTACCTCTTCACGCTTAAACCACCGAACCGATTTGGATGAAATTTGGTATGGAGATAGTTTGAGTCATGGGGAAGGACATAGGCTACTTTTTATCCGGGAAAAATACCCGTATCAGCAATAAACGAATTTAAGGCGGACGGTGTCGCGGGCAGAAGCTAGTAAACTTATATATAAAACTAGAGGATGCCCGCAACTTTGTTTACGGAGAAAGAAAAAGCCGTATCCCTCTCTTGCTTTAACGTAGTCGGGTAAAACGTATCCTATAACCATCTACGGATGCCCAGCTACTCGTGTACCAAAATAGTTGAAATCCGTTTAGCCATTTTGGCGTGATGGAGCCACTACGACACATACAAACATACAAAAGATCCAAAACACTTTTTTTTATTTTATTCAGAGACTACAACTTTATAATAGTGTAGATGTTTCAGTGATTTCACAGATAACTAACAACTTATTTTCTGTTGTTTCAGATCCCTCATCAGACTTCAGCACACATAGTATAGTTAGGCCCAAATTACACCATGGCAGAACGAGAAGAGAAATATCGACTACAAAAGATTCGGTTAGTATTATAAAAGAGAAAAATTGTTTTACGCTGTATGATATATAAGGTCAACCGGGACAAATGCGTCTTTTAAAGATTTCTTAAAATCCGAACACTTTGAATGTACCCGTATTCTTCCTCCCTCCTAAAGTTTGCAGTGCCGTAACGAGCCTTTTATGCGCCTTGTGCGAGGTTCTGTAACTGCGCCCTTGACAAATTTTCTGGTCCTGGTCTGGTCATTTATGCACCCCTCCAGGATCTCCGCCCTGTGCCTGGGAATCACTGCCACTGCCCTAATTACGGCATTGAACCGTCACTGGTATAAAAAAAGAGAGCAGGGGTATGTAGTTGCCAAATTTTGCGTTTCTATTATATCATCATGAGACGCACATGCCCCACAGACGCAATTATCCCGGATGACCGTACTTATATAGTAGGATTAACTCGGTTAGATTCACTTTTAGATTATCTCTCAGCTTGACCTGAATGTTTATTTTACAGACAGGATCTCACCATCCTGAGGTGACGTTAACAGTGAGCATCGACGGCGAAGATCACGAGTTGGAACTGCGGCTTAACGAGGAGCTGGTGCCCAGCGGGCACACGCTGAGCTACCAGCAAGATGGAGAGACCAAAGTACACACTCCAGGGAAGGAGGTGAGTCACCAGCTGTTGAATCAGATACGGTTTAGCCAGATAACGTATTGACTCTGAAGGCAATGCTAGCAGAGCCTTGTAAGAAAGTAAGCATAACTTAACTATTGATTCAGACTAAGGCTTCTCGAAAGATGTTGACAATGGGTGAAGTTAGTCCAGAGAAGGAGTATGATGCGGCTGAATGAGGAACTGTTAGGGGGTGGACCTTTGTATGGGACATCATCATCATTCGCTTGTCCTTATCCCATTTACTTAGGGTCGGCGCAGCATATCTTTTTCTTCCATACCTCTCTATCACCATCTCATCTCATTACTCACACCCTTCCAGTTCATGTCATCTCTTACACAATCCATCCACCTTTTCCTTTGTATGGGAAATCAATCATTACAATATATTTTACTCAGTTCTCTGTAACGCAGGCGCAGTCGTGGGTATATCGTAGTTAAATTTTAAACTAGGATGTCGCGTGATATTTTAAATATTGTGTGCTTTTGGTGCCTGGTGCTTGCTTGGGTCGATAGACCGCAATTGTGATGTTTGCAAAAGCAATAACGATTTTAACACATTACAATTTACGAGTGGCTGGCGAATGTGATAGTTTGGCTAATAAAATCGTAATTAACAGTATATTTTATATTAATTTCAGGAGTTGGACATATGCCAGTACTCGGGTCGCGTGCGGGGCAAGCCCGGCTCGTGGGCGGCGGTGTCCACGTGTCACGGCGTGCGGGGGGTCATCTACGACGGACAGCAGATGCGGTACATAGAACCGGTGGAAGGTTTGTGCTCATTTTGAATGTTTTATGATACATACCGGGTAACTGACTTAGCCCGAAGGATAGAAAAACTTAAGTGGCAATGGCCAGGGCACATTGCTCGTAGAACCGTCGGTCGCTGGGACCTTCCAGTTCTTGAGTGGGGACCACGCACCAAAAGACACAGGTAATTAGGCCTTCCTCAAGGTGGACTTAGCGCTGGAGTCTGCTGGATGTGGGCGGCCCAGGACTGATTCTGGTGGCGTTCTTTGGATAGGCATATGTTCAGCAGTGGACATATTTTGGCTGATGATGATACCTATATATTGTAGGGTGTATTGGACAAGGACAAGCCACATGTCTTACAAAACCCGATCAAAATCCTTGCCTAGTAACGCAGGATATAAATATGAGGGCGCCAATGTCATGAAAACCCAAAATCTCTGCCCGTGCTTACTCCCTTGGCTCAGTGACCCAAAATTTACATTGATTTTCGATACAAATTAGTGGGTTTGTGTGATCTTCTAGTATCCAATGTTTCCGGTATGTGGAGGGCCAGCTTCTTCGATTCCTTCCAACGATGCCAACTTAACAAGTTTGCGGTTTACAATCTAACGATCTCTTGATCATTTATTTTATGGGGTTTTAAACCACGTTAAAACCACCAGAATTAGGCAAATGTTATCCCTACGAAATTTTCACTTCATCAATCTCTTATTACAGATAACGACATAAATGTGGATCACTTTCTGTACTCTCACGAGCATCTGGCGAAGGAGCATCGCTGCGGCTACGAAGGTGGCACCACGCACAACTCAACCTATGACCCCATGCTCTTCCAACAGCGGAACGAGGAGCTCGCCAGGAAGCGATCCAGAGTCAGTAGGGTGAGTCAAAAGCAGAATTCTTTATTGCACCGCCTTAAATATTTTTTAGCTCTCTCTTACACGTTTGTAGTTACACGGCTCATGGATCTCGTAGGCTTAGCTTTAGCCACTATACTAACAACACTTGTCGCTAAAGTTATGTCCAGACGGTACTGCTACATTGAACACTTAAATAAAATAAAAGATACTAATTAGACTGTACTTTTTGTTTTACAAATATCATGATAATAATCACAATATTTGCAATTTATTAGTGGATCACTCCACTAGCGTTATTATTATAAACAAAGATCAGAAACAAATGAAAAAAAAATTCGACGATACTGGACTTGAACCAGTGCCTTGAGCCAGACCGGGGCAGCACGCTCTAACCAACTGAGCTAATCGTCCATACCAGTAGTCGACGAATTTTGTCATCTGTTCTTGCTTACGGATCTCTGTATGGTGCATCCGACTCTTTATCCGTTAAAGGTATCTGCTCGGGCTGAAAGTAACTTCACAGTTCTGCACTAGGCGGCGCTAAACGGCTAAAGAGTCGGATGCACCATACAGAGATCCGTAAGCAAAAACAGATGACAAAATTCGTCGACTACTGGTATGGACGATTGGCTCAGTTGGTTATAGCGTGTTACCCCGGTCTGGCTCAAGGCACTGGTTCAAGTCCAGTATCGTCGATTTTTTTTTCATTTGTTACTGATCTTTGTTTATAATAAAGATATTAATAAGTTAACTTTGTCAACTTTTGCTTTTCGTTTCCCAATGATGTCAGTACAGCTGGCTTATCAGACACTTGATGAAGAAAAATACTTATGAAGTTTTGATTTTTTTGTCAATGAAGAGGCTTTTATTGATACGGTTTTCGAATTCTAAATTGTCTCAAAATTTGACGATCCAGTAACCTTAGCTACAAAACAGGGCTTAATCGCGTATAAATATGATTTATTCAATTAACTTTCGTTGGTAATTCTTCGACGTTTCGGACGTCGCGTTGCATCCATGGTTTCGAAGGATATGACATGTAAGATCACCTAAGCATATTATTCGGTTCCAATCACCTGGCGTTTACAAGATCGATTGTAGTTGCGGGAGTTCTTATTTTGGACAGAAGAAGCGCACCATTGCTGAAAGAGTCAAGGAACATATCGCAGCTCTTAAGAACCGCCAGGTGAATAAGTTCGCTATTGCCGAACATTTATTAGAAGCGGGACCAAACCACTGGAATGAGCTTCATAATCCCAAGATCCTTTCTACGGAACGTAATTACTGTAATAGAATCGTACGTGAAGCAATTGAAATCAAGAAACACCGAAATTTCAACCGGGAAGACGGTTTCAAACTCATCTTCGTGGAATCCAGTAATTAGTAAATGTGAACAACATCAAATAACATCCGATAAATCGCCTGACGTCGTGAGTGTAGTGTGTCGGTCTAGTGACGACCTTAAGCGCATATTACACTTTCCTGAATTTAGCATCCTACTTGGGAGAGGGGAGTTAAAGCCTCTCGTTCTTTAGAATGAGACGGTTTAACTCCCCTCCACTATTTAGGATCCTAAATTTAGGAAAATATAATACGGCTTTTAGTGCTCAACCTATTATGAACACCAAGCGCTGGTAGATCGAAAAACTCGCGCCGCTAGAAGACGTTGATTCGCCTCTCCAGTTCCTTCGAGACCAAGGACGTAACGCGACTTCGGAAACGTCGAAGAATTACCAAGGAAAGGTTATTAAATAAATCATATTTATACGCGATTAAGCCTAGCCCCCGTAATGCCTAACGCGTTTGACGCTCGCAATCGCAATCAAGTGTCATGATTTTGTATGGGCTATGACAGTTGATTCGGATACCAAGTGTCAAATTTTCGTTAGGCAATAACCCCGCCGTTTTGTTGTGTTGTGATAATGAGTGAAGATCTTGTAAGTTTAAATCAATGTTTTAGCTATTAATTTTAAAGGTAGGTAAATTAATGAAAATGGTGTCTGGTTGCCAGCGGATATCTTTCATACCCTGCTGCCGCTTTCTGTGAATTTTTACATATACTCTTTAATTATCCCACTGCAGTTCGAACTTACTTTTTATGTAATTGTCACAGAGAAAAAGAGCTAATTCCTTGAGTTTTCATAATCCGTAACCCACATTAGATCAATCAAATAATTTCTACATTCCAGTACAAACGCGATACCTTCGAAGACACACTAGTCCGATCCCCGTACAACGCGAACAGTCGCACACGCTACGTGGAACTGGTGTTGGTGGTAGACAATGGAGAGTTTCTGGCCACCGGTGGCGATCTACGCAGCGTGCACCGCCAGATGAAGGACCTCGCAAATATCATTAACTCTGTAAGTGTGCATTCCAGTAGAAACCTTCGAATACTTGGCCGACACAGCCAACTCCAAAGAAACCTTCGTAGACAGCCGAAGGAGTCTCATCTCTGTACAATGCGAACTGTCGCACTCTCTAACGTGGAGTTGGTGCTGGTGGTAGACAATGGAGAGTTTCTAGCCAGCGGAGGCGATCTACGCAGCGTGCACCGCCAGATGAAGGACCTCGCAAATATCATTAACTCTGTAAGTGTGCATTCCAGTAGAAACCTTCGAATACTTGGCCGACACAGCCACCTCCAAAGAAACCTTCGAAGGCAGCCGAAGAAGGTCCATACAATGCGAACAGCCGCACTCTCTAACGTGGAGTGGAAGCTGATGGTAGACAATGGAGAGTTTCTAGCCAGCGGAGCTAACACTGTACGAACAGTAAGTAGATTTCTAATCTGTTACCTATCTATCAATAACATAACTGGTTCGCTGGGTCAGCCTTGCCTTCCAAACCTGTGTTTACCTAACCTAATCATAAAAACTAATATTAAGTATACCTAATTGACATGTTAAATTTTATTTTATTATTAATAAATGAATTTAATTGGAGACGACCTGGGCAGCGAAGATGAAAGATCTCGGCAATATCATCAACTCTGTAAGTATTTTTGTCGTGCTTTCATAAAGGATCGTAATCAACTGTATTCTCATAAGGGCTGCCCTCAGCATGGATCCACAAACAATCCTCAGGATGTTAAACCATCTTGCCAGCATTCATAAATACAATAAGAGTGCGTCTCTGTTTATTCTATTCTCTCATTTGCTCTAAGGTTAACTGGAAGAGATCCCTTAAAGGGATAAGTTCGCCTTTGTACACGTCTATTACTTAGCCGTCTTTGTTTCATTGTTTTATGTACGGTAAAGTGTTTACAAACAAACACGAGTGTCTCCTTGTCTACTGTACTACCGAGTTATCACGGATATTCCATCTCGTGATTATTTTTCATCATAAAATCCTTTGCAAACCGTGGCAGAACTCAGCACATCAGGGTACATCACGTACAGTCTGCTGCAAAAAGATATAAACCACTAGTCCGACCAAAAATATCTTCTCTCAACTCTATCCACGTGTAATAGAGACTAGCGAAACTATTTTTGAACGGACCAATCGTGCATATCTTTTTGCTGACTGTACTTTTACAATATACGAGTACCGGGTATACAAATCAAGCAAGAATGCATTCCCCGTTTCTGGCCTCCTTTCGCACATCCTGATAATCCAATTGAAGATCAAGCGACGCAAGAAATGTTGGCTAGCCCAAACTAGAACCTTGAGTTTGTCTCCTCGTTTTACGCCAATCTTCAATTTTATCGGCCATAACTAGCCAGTAAATATATCGATATTTGTATTCCAGGTATACGCTCCCCTGAACATCTTCATAGCTCTAGTAGGTGTCGAGGTCTGGTCGGACCACGACGAGATTGTACTAGAAGAGGATGGAGACGCTACCCTCAACAAGTTCCTACACTACCGGAAGACTGTACTCGTCACCAGGATACCCAACGACAACGCTCAATTGCTCACGTGAGTTTTTAAATTGCCTTTTCTGTGTTGAGAACGATCTACTCCCAAATTAGAAATCCGAAGTTCGTATTTCGCAAATACAATCTAAATTGAGAGCGGAAGGGGACGGCGAACTTCGGAGTAACCGCACTGATAAGTTTGGTGGTATTTTGGATAATTAAATGTTTACCCATGATGAAATCTAAATATCATCAGTGGCGTAAGGAGTTTTTAAATAACCGAGCGACCGTAACTAGCTGCGATGTCGCTTGTTGCTGTTTCTCTCGTGCAGTTCTACTAGTAGTACAGGTATTAAAAGTGATAATTGTATTGTATATCGACATTTGAGGTCAAAAAAAGCCTCTGAGTCATCTCGGCGATTTAGAGCTAACCTTCATAAAAATTAACTTTAGTTAACAATTTTAACTAGCAAACTACCGTGAGATTCAGGTCTATTTAATTAAGATTATATTTGCAGATACTCACGACGTAAAACCCGAGTTCTGCTCGACATATTACGGTCCATTCCGAGGCTCTTAGTCATGAGACACGAGTGGACCCTGAGAGTAGCCCTACTCTGAAATTCGATATTTGAAGTTTGTATCGCGCTATGTCGCTCACTCAAATACAGTTTACCATGAGAGTGAGAGGGATGGCGTGATACGAACTTCGAATATCGAATTTCAGAGTATTGCTCCCACTGCGCGCCAAGTCTGGGGTAGTTTAGTTAACAAACTGTATATTCACCCTTTTTACAGTCGGCAGAACTTCAAGGCGGGCGTGGTGGGGAAGGCGTTGAAAGGGTTCATGTGCTCGTTCAACTACTCAGCTGGCGTGGCCACGAACCACTCGCGGGTTATCGGCCTCGTGGCCATGACCATCGCCCACGAGATGGGCCACAACTTCGGCATGGAACACGACCAGGTACTGAACTTCAAGGTTTTCTTTTTAGAACTTTGTGCTGGGTAGGCCCCCAGGTCTTCTAGACAGTTCCACTAACGGGAACGCTAGCCGCAGTCCTTTAGTTACCTCGGCTAAAATTCGGCAGAAGCTGCGACGTGGATATGGAGTGTGTCACTTAAAACTGTGGACGAAAAAAAGGGGTGTTATTAGATTTACGTGCGTATCTGTGTCTATGTATCTGTTGTACAACAAACATAGCGAAACATGTCGTTAAAATTCATACAGAACAGAAGTAAGGTGTGTACTGTAACAGTATCGAATCGATGCTAATTCACGTATATCGTCTTGTGCTCACCTGTTGGCGCCACTGGCGAGGTAAGCTCCAGAAAAACAGCCCTGAAAACTGTGCAATGTAATTTTTCCACAAATAAATAAATTATATAGTAAACATAGATTATAAAAAAAAAGACTGTTCTTTAAACCTACTCGGCTTTTATTTTGCAACTAGAAGGCGACCACAACTTCGTTCCTGGAGGAGAAAAAGTCATACCCCCTCTTTCTGCGACAGCGTAGTCGGGTAAAAAGTTTGGATACTGTAGATACTCAACTACCCGTGTACCAAAAATACTTGAAATCCGTATAGCCGATTTGGCGTGATGAGGCCACAACGACACATACAAACATAAAACAATACAAAAAAGGCAGTGACCTCCAAATAGTTCGTTACAATATATATTTTTTAAATATCTTTAATGTTTAATTACATTTAATTTTTACAACTTTGTAATAGTATAGATTATTTTATTAGGTCTTCTTTGCGATCACTAACATCTATTGAGCTATACCGTTGCCATAATTAATCAAAGACGGCACAATATTTACCACAATCATGTATAAAGAGTGAAAAGTTCGTTATAAAAAGCTCAAAAAACGAACAAATCCAGTAGATTTGACATTTCGAAAGATCCTACTTTACACTAGCCTCCTATCGGTAAAATAAAGTGCGATAGACCTCATTTAATCACTTCTCCAAGCCGTACACTTATTTCACTTTGCTAAATTTAAAATGCTAAATGCGGGAGGGGAGTTAAAGCGTCTCACTTCAACTTATTGCTGCTTCCCTGTCGTTAGCGTTAGTTAGGATAAGTGTAATCCATACTTAAGCATTCTGATATCTACTACAGGAGCCTGACTGCGAGTGCCCCGACAAGAAGTGCATCATGAGCCCTTCGAGCACATCTGTGACGCCGGTGCACTGGTCGTCCTGCAGTCTGAAGTCGCTGGCCCTGTCCTTCGAGAGGGGCATGGACTACTGTCTACGGTGAGTCTTGCTCTACGACTTTATCTGTACTATTTTATAGATGTTACTACTAGTGGCTCTGTAAGCTGTAGATCTCGCGAGCCTTCAGTTTTCGGCGGTTTTCTCGTTTCTCGGCTCTGCTGAGCCTTAGTGTAAAGACCGGCGTTGAATGGTGTCATTCATCACTTACTATTCGGGTAAAAGAGGGCGAATTTGATTAATTAATTGAATACTTTTGATCAACAGCAACAAACCCAAGCGTCTTTTTGAGTCCCCGACCTGCGGTAACGGGTTCCTAGAAGAGGGTGAGCAGTGCGATTGCGGCACTGCGCCCGGCGAGATTGCCCCGAGGGACAGCGACCGCGGCGCGTGCCAGCAGTGCTGCAAGGCTGACTGTACCCTCCGCGCCAACGCCACCTGCGGGCACGGCCAGTGCTGCGATCTCACGGTGACTATACTGGACTTACTCTGCTGACCTCGCTCCCAGGGACACCTGCCAGCAGTGCTGCAAGGCTGACTGTACCCTCCGCGCCAACGCCACCTGCGGGCACGGCCAGTGCTGCGATCTCACGGTGACTATACTGGACTTACTCTGCTGAGCTCGCTCCCAGGGACACCTGCCAGCAGTGCTGCAAGGCTGACTGTACCCTCCGCGCCAACGCCACCTGCGGGCACGGCCAGTGCTGCGATCTCACGGTGACTATACTGGACTTACTCTGCTGAGCTCGCTCCCAGGGACACCTGCCAGCAGTGCTGCAAGGCTGACTGTACCCTCCGCGCCAACGCCACCTGCGGGCACGGCCAGTGCTGCGATCTCACGGTGACTATACTGGACTTACTCTGCTGAGCTCGCTCCCAGGGACACCTGCCAGCAGTGCTGCAAGGCTGATAGTACCCTCCGCGCCAACCAGAACATAGTAGTTGCATTATTAGACATGTCTAAGTTTGTGTTGTCTACATTACGTATCGTAGGCGAAGTTTGAGGTCGTCGAACAAAAACTTGTCTTCTCTGTATAAGAAATACATCCATGTTTAATTAGTGTTTCTTATGAATGGTTTGTGTGCAGACGTGTCGCCACAAGGCGGCGGGCTCGGCGTGCCGCGCGGCGGAGCGCGAGTGCGACCTGCCCGAGTACTGCACCGGCCACTCGCAGTTCTGTCCGCACGACGTGCACAAGATGGACACCACGCCGTGCGGCGACGACCAGGTTCGTTTAAAAAAACAATCATTTAATCAATGATATAACATAAAAAGAGGTAGATAGTATTTTCTTCTGTTTCCGCGATTATTACTCATTGAAATAAAACAATTTAACGGATTATATCGCGTATATTATCTCATTTTAGTTCCCGACGTTTCGGAAGCTTTCCATGGTCACGGGAGGACCACATGGTCATGGTAAAATGAGATAATATACGCGATATAATCCGTTAAATTGTTTTATTTCAAAGAGGTAGATAGGTTATACGGGCTCCGAAAATGGCACACCAAAACTACGCCAATTGGCAAACCTTAACTCGGTCTCGCGCACGGAGTACTTTGTTATATATTGACGACCGGTTTGGCTCAGTGGGAGTAACGTTGCATGCGAAGCTGAGGTCCTGGGTTCAAATCCCGGTAAGGGCAAATATTTGTGTGATGAGCATAAATATTTGTTCCTGAGTCTTGGATGTTTTCTATGTATATAAGTAAGATATCTATTAAATATATCGTCGTGTAGTACCCATAACTCAAGCCTACTAGACGACGATATATTTAATAGATATATTAAATAGAGCGATTTGTGTAAAATTGTCCCGTAATATTTATTTATTTATTATACATATTGGATAATGAGTCAAATAAACAAAAATGTCGTCATGCATACTGATTCTTGCACTAATTTTTTAATAAAAGCGTCTAAAAGCATTTATGATTAGTGTGTTATTGCATTATTATCAGATTTATGTGTGCATAGCCTGGCCATTTTTACACGTGGATTATTGTGTAGGTAACCTATACCTCTTTTTATATTAATTATATCATTGTATTTAATACTATTTTTTCGGCGCGGACAGTTATTGATGTCCTTGATGAGTACCTACCTACTAGAGATGCACCGACTAGTCGGGAAAGCCGACTATCCGGCCACATTTACAGTCGGCGAATAGTCGGCGACTAGTCGGCAAAATATACCGAATATTCGGCACATTATGACTTACTGGATAAAATAAATTACCAATATTTGCTTCAAGTTTTTGTTTGTCTAAGACAACAATGAGATAATTTCATTGTTTATCTCGTTTTTTTTTTACTATAATAACAAAGACGCCGGCCGGTGTAGCAAGTAAATCACTAAAACGGTAACAAAACAATCTGGTTTAAACCTGAACATATGACGAGTGGCGCGAGGCGCGACTAGCGAACTGAAACGAACGTTCCCGATTGCACCCGAACTTAGCCGAAGCCAATGATCGGCGTTGCCGACTAATCGGCGGATTAGTTGACCGTTTCAGCCCCGATTAGCCTGCTAGTCCGCTAGTTTGCAAAATGGACTCAGTAGCTCAGTTGGAAAAGCGTGCGCCCCGGCACAAGGCACTGGTCTAAATCCAGTCGGAGTCTTGAAATCTTTTCGTTATTTAAATCTTTGTATTCATAAGAATTTAACAGCGTTAATAAGTTCTATCCTTCTTACAATTTTTTTTTGTAATTCATCCTCTGCCAAACCACATTGCGGTTTATTGGCAGTTGAGGCTCCATATATTTTAACTACAAGGACTACAGACTTGCTAACTACACTACAGTTACACTAGGTTAGGTAACATACATACGCGATAACATCAACAGCACCGCACCCAACTGACCACTGGTGGACCCAATCACTTTGTGATATTTGGTGGACTACGTTATCGATATTCTCTGCGTTTCGCTCAAAGGTTTGGAATTTTTATCAAGTGTTTTCAACTATATACTTTTACCTTCTCAGGCCTACTGCGTGCGGGGTTCGTGTCGCTCCCACGCCGACCAATGCCGTCTCCTGTGGGGCGTGACCGGGGCCAGTTCGGACGACAAGTGTTATAACAACTCAAACATCAAGGGCGATGAGTAAGTGGACGAATCTTCGACCAATAAGAAACGGGAATAGATGAATTTAATTCCAACACCAGCGTATTCCTTAATTTGACACAGACTTCATATTAGTCTTTGAATTTGTTCATTTTATACATAGCTAACTATCATTTTGGAAATTTTCAGACATGGCAATTGCGGTTACGATCGCGTAAACCAAATCTACCGTCGCTGCGCCCCGCATGACGTAATGTGCGGCATGCTACAGTGTCGCCACCTCAACGAGCGACTCGAGTTCGGCATGGAGAACGCCGCAGTGCTGACTGCGACATTCATCAACAACAACGGTGAGTGTCGCATGTGGCATGCTACAACAATTTCCTTCTAGTTGGTAGCCTATGTTGTTGGAGGCCACCCAATAGGCATTCAAGTATATTTTATGTTAGTTTAGTCATTTCCAGTGAATACGAGGGTTTACTAATGTTTGGCAAATTATGTTTCCCAAACTGTTTCACTTACCAAATATTTCATTTCCCAAACTTAGGTTTGAAATAAAACAATTTAACGGATTATATCGCGTATATTATCTCATTTTAGATCCCGACGTTTCGGCAGCTTTCCAGCTTTCCATGGTCACGGGTGGACTGAGAAAAGATGTATTTTCCTCTGTCAAAGTTACAATTTGTGCAAACTACCCATTTTTTTGAAAAAACACAAATAAAGGTGTACATACATGCCAGATGGGCCTAAGCTGTAAAGACAGTTACACATGTGCCAGAAGGGCTTAATTATTTTATTCTAATAATTTACCAAACAGCATTTCACAAATGAGGCGTACTGAGGAGAAAAGAAACGCTGCAAAGAAAAACTCCCAGGCTACCTCATTACTAATTATAATATTAAAAAAACAGAGACTATTAAACTACTTTTAAACAGATAAGATATTTTACACCATTCATACATTGGTCAAACGAAACGCAGTGTATCAACCCGGGTGAAGGAGCACATAGCAGATGTCAAGCACCGTCGGTGTAATAGGTCTGCAGTCTGTGAACATGTCATTGACAAACCAAACCACTCAATTAAGTTTGATAAACCTTTTATCCTTGCCAAAGAAAAAATATATTTTCCCAGAATGCTACCCGAGGCTATCGAGATTAAAAAGCATCCTAATTTCAATAGAGAAGATGAATTGTCACTACCACCAGCTTGGGATCCTGTAATACATCTCATCAAGGAACAAGCGAGACACAGGACTGCAAAATCTTAATTTCCGAACGGTGTAAAATATCTTATCTGTTTAAAAGTAGTTTAATAGTCTCGGTTTTTTAAATATTACTAAAATATTAATAATATACGCGATATAATCCGTTAAATTGTTTTATTTCAATGCGATATAATCCGTTAAATTGTTTTATTTCAACGAGTAATAATCGCGGAAACAGAAGAAAATATTATAAACTTAGGTTTTTTCGAAAACAGTAAAATTTTGAGAATTTCTATAAAACAAACCTAACCTAACCTATTGGGCTCTGCACAATGGCTTAAAAGAATATCTGGATTTTCTTCGGTTTCGGAGAAAAGCGCGCGTTTGGGAAATGAAACATTTGGGAATTGAGGCAGTTTGGGAAGAATAGTTTGCTAAAAGAAAGCATCCGGAATGCGAGCATAAAGGTAAAAGTTCGTAGCTGACTACAAACAGCGACAACAGCAACATATTTTCTCTAGCCAATATAGGCCTATTTTTCAATGGCCCATCTCATCAGTATGTTAAAAGCCTCGATTATTATCATTTTTCGAAGTAACTCTGTCAATATTGACTCCTGAATTACGAAACACAATAACAAGAAAAGTTGATTTGTCCAGTTACATAATAAATATGACGTTAACATTTCTGTTTTTGCAGGTATCATCATCCCGTGTCGAACTGTGATCATAGACCTGGGTTTGAGCGATGTCGACCCTGGCCTGGTGCCAGATGGCGCTAAATGTGGCGAAGATAAGGTATACATTATTCTGAAGTAATTAGGTATCTAAGTATACGCAAAACACGTATATTTCACTAGAGATTCAGCCGTTGAAAAATATATAGAGACTAGCTTCTGTCCGCAACTTAGTCCGCGTTAAATTCATTTATCGCAGATAAGGGTATTTACCGGGATAAAAAGTAGCCTATGTCCTTCCCCTGTATTCAAACTATCTCCATACCATATTTCATTCCAATCGGTTTAGCGGTTTAAGCGTGAAGAGGTAACAGACAGACAGACGGACACACTTTCACATTCATAATATTTGTATGGATAAACATCACTTCTATACTATTATAAAGTTGTAAAAATGAAATGTCTGTACATTGAAGATATTTAAAAAAAATACGCGATCGTGCGCTATTTGAAAGTCCCTGAATCGATTATTTTTGTTTTTTGATTTTTTGTAGGTTCGTTTGTGTCATTGTGGCTTCATCACGCTTAATGGATTTCAACTATTTTTGGTACACTGGTAGCTGGGCATCCACAGATGGTTATAGGATACTTTTTACCCGACTACGCTGAAGTAAAAAAGAGGGTTGTACATTTTTTTCTCCTCCGCTGACGAAGTTGTGGGCACCTTCTAGCATACACTAGAACTATCAGGAAGAATCAAGTTACTCGTAAGTGAAAACCTTATCGAAATCGGTCTAGTAGTATTCGAGTTTATCCTGGGCAGACAGGCTTGCTTAAGGAATATGTTTTAGCATCAGACATTCGCCATACCACTCCTTATACTAAGAATTATCTACGGTAGCAACACAATCAAGTGATGCAACTATATTCAAAAGGCACATATATTTCATAGAGAGGTCGGAATTTTCGTGGGAAAACATAAGACTGTGGCAATCTAACTAGGGTTAGAATTTTTTTTTTATCGATATCGATAGTTGTGAAATAGAAGAAAGAATGGTTCACAAAATGAAAAAGAAATGTTTTTATTTAAAATCATTTATGTATACTACGTTCGACGTTCAACTGAACTCGACGCTAAGGGAACACATTTATAAAATTGATTGAATTTGCGATTTATGTCCGGGTTGGGAGAGAATATTAGTGATTTTAATATGTGTTATTGAGAAATTCATGGTTATTTACTCCTATTACAAAACTCATAAAATATTATCTGCTGTGTGCACTGACGTGGACTTCGAAAAGGAAATTACACCTTTCTATATAATTTATATGAAACTACAACGATCGCTCACAACAAATAAATAATATATTTCAATTAATATATTCTTTATTTCTTGGACCATTTAATTTTCTGCATCGCAATTATTGATATCGATATAATTTTTTAAAACTAGTTAGACTGCGACAGTATTACGTTTTGTCGCGAAAATACGACCTCAGTTCATAGATAGTGTGACTATATTGCTTCCATACTTTATAGTTAATTCAAACGAAATGTTTACAGATGTGTATGCAACAGAGATGCGTCTCGGTAGATTACGTCAGAGCGGAGATGGCGAAGCGGGAGGGCTCCGCCTGTCCCTCCAACTGCTCTGGGCACGGGGTCTGCAACTCTAATGGTAAGTAAAATCTACAAAATACTTCGGTTTTGTAATAGATGCAGAACTCACGTCGGCCCCACACATATAGGCGACCGCGATTTATTAGCTTCAACGTGCTATGCGTAATCCCGGCTCGCGTTGGCGCGAGCAAGTTTGCGACAAGCTTTGGCTTGTCCGTTGAAAAACTAAAGTTGGCCTAACTAACTGCGCTGGCTCAGCAACCCAAAATGAGTCTTGGCCTCCGACACAAGAGCACGCCTCTTTACCCGATCCTGCGCAATCTCTCGGGTAAAGTTGGCCTACTACGGATATTTCCACTCGATTCTTAGTAAGGGTGTCGATGTCTGGGCCACAGCTGCCGATCGTGACAGACTGTTTAGAATCCAAAAACGCGCCCTGAGTATAATGAAGGAAAGCCCGCTGACCACCCAGGCCTATTTAAGAGCTCGTCTAGAAATCTTGATCATATTTGTCCTACTTTTGACCTCCCCCCTCCGCCTTGGTGATATTTGGTGATTATAACGCTACCCCCTCCCTTCCATTGAAAATCACGTGTATTCTTGGGACTAAGGATAAATTAAGTTAGTGTGTTATTGAGTAATGTCGTTGTTTTTGACTTTCCTGCTGTGTAAAAAAATTACACGTGATATCTTCTCGGACTCCCCCTCCCCCATCGTGATCAATTGCTATTTTTGTGCCCCCTCCCTAAACGATCACATGATTTCTGGACGAGCCCTAGGAAGCACAAGATCTTGGTACTGCCATCCATAAATACAGACACCTCTCACGGCTATGCGACATGAGGGGAATGTATTGGAAATAGGATTTTTGCTGAAAGGAGAGATTATTTTATTTTCAAAAGCAAGTAAATATTGCATTCAAAGATTTTCTAAAAAAATACTTGCTTCGTCTGGGAATCGATCCGACATAAGTGGTACCTACCTACTTCTATGCGAAACATGTGTTATATATGTAATAAATAAAGCAGGTACAAATGTGCGACGCTCTTATTAGCCTGTACAATATAGTCCAGTCGCCGCGATCAAAACCAGTAGGGATGACATGATGATGAAATAAAGCAGCGACCAGACCCCTGCTCAAAATACGCTACGTATACGCAATCACGTGTCCAATGTTTTACTTTTTCGCCATACACTCAGCCGAGTAAACGCACTGTAAGTGTTTTTTGAGCACTGGTGTGAAAAGAAAATCGTGATGCATAAGTTAAATTCCTGGGTGTATTTTATTTTTGGTCAGTCTCGTCATGTTTGAAACGTGATTGCAGGGAACTGTCACTGTGAGCCGGGCTTCGCGCCGCCATTGTGCGAGTTGCCCGGCCCGGGAGGCTCCTACGATTCTGGTCCAGCCACGGATCCTAGCGGTAAGATTCTGTTTACATTACATGTTATCTAGACTAGTCGTTAATTTGAATCTGCAAGATGTTTTTTACTCAACTGCGCGACGCAAAGGAGGTTAATGTTCTGTGGAATGCGGCAGTAGTCGCGGTTCCTACAATAGGCGCAGTCTGTAGGAATTCAGTATGTAGACCAGTTACCAAACTATTGCGCGATTTATTATACAGGTGTACAGTAGTACCACGAATATAAGTTATATCGGCAATCTTCGGCCACGCCGACGAGTGCTAACATGTATCGAATAAAACCGAACATGTGCCCATTTCAAAGAAGACCTTGTTGCACTATATGTACGGTACATAAGCAATGACAGGTGAACTCGTGCTCTCTCGCTCATGACGACTGACGCGGCGCCAGACAAAGTGGCGGGCGCCGGAGCTGCCGGCGTCGTGCGCAAAAGGTCGGCCAATGGGCGTTGAAGATTTTACCCGCGCAAACGCGCTGCCTTATAATTGGTTAATCTGTTTTCAAAAATGCTTTCTGCGCAGGTACATCGTGGTAACTTATATTTGTGGTACTACTGTATTCGAATGTATAATCGATAATTATTTCATTATCTGTATCAAATGTAACTTTCTGAAATAGGTTGAGTATACCATCATTACACTAATAAGAGCAGGGGTCCGTTTCTCAAAAGCTTGTATCTTGTACTACAAACTCTCTTTAATTCATATTGTTGCAAAGAGATTTCCGCTTGTAATACTAGTTACAAGCATTTGTAAAATGGGCCCCAGTATTTGTGCTCATTGGTATGGAAAAGACAGACAATCTTATTACATTTACCTTCCTGTTAATTGGTTAACTACTGGCGCATCATGGTCAATTACAAGATGTACATTTTACGGTCGGCCAAGATTTTGGTCTACCACTTTTGACTAAATACGTGTATTAATGTTCCAAGGTGACAGTGGCGTGGCTTCCATAGAACTCGATTCCCACCGAGTGACTCATTTTTAGACAGATATCTACAGTATTTGAAGAAAAATGGAACCAAACTAAACTCAGATTTTTAATTCAAGACCAAAATCTGACAGTTCTCGTCTTGATGATTTAAACAAATAAGCATTATTTCATAAAAATATGAATGAGAAATCGTGCGACCAGTAAAATTAGGGTAAATTTATTGATAAAAATACTGACACTTAAACCGGTATGCTGTGATCACAGCGAAAGTGCGCCCGTTGACGTTAAATTTTGGTCTTGAATTAAAAATCAGAGTATAGCTCCTGCTTGACTATGGATAATGGTTGACGCCACGCTGACTTTCTTGGTCGACCGTATAACCTACATGCATATTTTTCAAGTATCAAATATAAATATATTTAAATGTATATTCTCTGTGCTCAGTGCCGATATTTTTATTCCAATTTAATTACAAGAAAAGAGTCTCCAATAAAAAAAAATCCGTTCTCTCTACAGTCCAAAGAAACTTCATGGTGGTCATGTACGTGATATTCCTGGGCATTATCCCTGGAATACTCCTGGTGCTGTTCCTCGTGTACTACTCCCGCCACAACGTCCTCGTCTGGTGGAAGAAGCCCCGAAAATCGTACGTACAGAACCTCTGCAAAGGACCTACAATGTCTAATAAATCTTGCACAAAATTCACGCTACCTAACTTCAGTTCTTTTGGGAAGTGGTTGAGTAGAAATAGAACTAATAAATTAAGGGATGATAGTGATATCAGTGTAAAAGGCAAATTGGTTGTAGATGCAGACGATACTCCTGTATATGCTAATATATCTAGCGTTATTAAAACTAGTGTAAATGTAGTCAGTGTCTCAGCAGATGCGACTGCACATAAATCGAGTAATGTAAATAAGAAAAATAATAAAGAGCTTAGATTAAATCGTAAAATAAATAAAGAAGACATTGTTATTACTGGAACTTGCTCCAATCTTACTGCTGTCCAAAATAACGTTATTACGAAGCATTTAGATGTAAACAGTGAACCCAAAGTTGTTGTTATGAAAAATAAGTTTGAAGTAGGAAAATGTGTCTCAAGTCCGAATTTAAAAGTGGTAAACAGACCCAAAATCGAAGTGATAAAGAATAATTTTGAACCAGCTTTAAGTGGATCTAAATCTATGACTAATTCTCCAATAATGACAAAACCTAATGTGAGTTTAAAACCTAGCATAAATGTTAAACCTAGCGTTAGTCCAAAACCAAATGCTAAACCGAAACCAGCGGTACAATCAGTTGAAAATAAAACTAAACCTGAAATCATTAATACTGGTCTGGCATCTACAACCAATGAACTGGTTAATCAAAGGTCCAAGCTACGTAGAGTTATTAACGGGGATGTAAATAATTAAAAAATTGGGTAAAACATTATCTATTTAAGGCCGAGCCACACCGGATGCGTGTGCGTGACGTACGCGTTGTAAAGTATGAATCCTCATTAGAGAGGACACACCGCACGCATACATACGCACACGACATGCAAGCGGTGTGTCATCTCTTATGAGAATTTGTAGTTTACAATGCGCAGGCCACGCGTATATACACGCATCCAGTATGGCTCGGCCTTTAAACTTATAAGGTTTTCACTCATTATGACAACACGACAAAACGGGGCTTAATCGCGTATAAATATGATTTATCGAATTTTATACCGTTAGTAATTATTCGACGCTTCGGACGTCACGTTACGTCCTAAGGAATGCATTGTTTGTTGTGTTGTGCTAACTTTGGGTGGTTGGGGTTAGAGATTTCAATGAGGGGTTTGAGAATTCTATAAACCTCCAGCTATCGCTACTATGGCGTTATATCTATTTGACAAGAAGTGTCAAAACTTTGTGCTGTGATTGGTAGATTTTTAGTCTTCTTGTCCAATAGACTTGATAAGCCTAGTAGAGAGGCTAAGGTAGGGTGTCCAAATTCTTTAGAGGCCATACTATCGCGCCTTTCTCTAAAGTACCAGGGGTTCATTTCACAAAATCTTGTAATTTGTTTTACAAGTGGAAATATCTTTCCAGCGATATGTATTAAAAAGAAACTTCGACTTGTAATACTTATTACAGGCTACCCGGAAAATCGAAATTCGCAGTTCGTATGGCGACATGCGAAAGCGTTACGTTACGTTAACAATCTCGAAAAAATTGCGTTACGTAATACTTGAATTGAATGCTCCCTACTCAAATGCAGTTTAACATAGAGCAAGAGGGCAAGCACGTTACGAACGTCGAAAATCGAGATTCGGAGTAACCCGTTCTCAAGTGTCGGCAGCTGAAGGTTTATTGATATTTCTGAACCCTCATTTAACACGGTTCTTCTGTATGGGTAACTTACTTAAATGGCATTTGTATATAAATAATTATATTTACAAAAAAGTTGAGTCCCGTATTTAATCCAAATGTTTATCAAATTTTATCAAGCTCGTATTTAGCTGTGCCCTAGTTTGTTTAGGCTGGCAACTAGTGTAGAATTCGCGGCAAGCTCTTTAATCTTTGTATCAATAAAAATAGGTATTGGCAGCCCATAATTTGGCCATAGAATAAGCATTCTAGGAATCACCAATACCCTTAGAGTTCTCCGTGATTTGCGCATTAGTTACCAAAGATTGTAGATTAGTGACAATTGCATGTTTTCGGTAATAACATTAATTTGCATTGTCGTCGATATTTACCTTGTAGTGTTTGTATTTGCACTGTAAAAAAGTATTTCTCATTGTATCAACATAGTTATTTACGATACAAGTGCGGCAAGTAGGTTAATTGGGAATTAACTATTCGCACGTGTATCGTACAACGTTTTACAAAAGTTCAGAAAGTGCCTCTTTGGATGTGCCAACATAGGCACGTAAAGCGTTAGAGTTCCGGGCCCATGCATTGTAAAAATAATTTACCGTCTCTATTGCTCATTAAGGGGGTGCATCGAAAATTTAAGCTATTTTATTTGTGAGCTTTTTGTCAAATCTAGTATATGAACAGGCTGGTTTTCAGATACGTGTTTTTTGACCATATAACCTATTCAGCGCCTAACGCGGAAACATGTTTGTTTAAAATTTCCTCGATAGAAAAGAAATACGAAAACGCGTCTTCATTTTGCGTTTTTTGTCTAGTTTGTACAATGTATTTATTGTGTAAAAATGACAATCTACCCTTTATCTTTTACGGCACTTACTTAAATGTTAACAAAACATAATAATATCTTCGATTTCATTGCACTTTTACATGGCGTAATCGCCAAAACACAATAAGTATTAGCTTTCTCTTTCTTTGATGCGCGCGAGCAATAAATGCGTCCCTTATTACAAATTCCGCTCATTGGCCGGCTTGGCGTTTGGGGCATGGTTTACGACTAGGTATTATTTGACGATGCAGGCCCTTAATCTCATTATGCGTTTTGCGTCCCATGTCACAAAAGATTACAATGAGCAATGTACATGCCTAGTGTTAAGTGTACCTCATAAGAATTGGTTGTTAAATCTAATGTTATTGTTAGGTATCAATTTCACCGAAATCTTTTATTGGGTACTATATACTTATTATTGAACAGTATATACTCGCCAAAATGTATTGATAACCTTTAGGGTTGGGAACTTTCGTTTTCTTTATATGTAGATGTAAAAATATTTATTTTAGTTTATAGTCAAGAATACTCATTTTGTGCATTTAATTGTATCATCATCTTACTTTGTTATGTAGTTAATTGTATAAGAAGATGCTAAACTGAATAAACAAGAAAGCATTCCATACCAAAGATTAAGAAGCATTCTAGTTGTAGCTGCTTGCCAAATTAATTTTCAATAAAACGTATTTCTTTCCACTTTTCTTCTCTATTTCCTCGTTTCTTTTCAAAATGATACCATTTTCTCGTGCTGATTATTTTTTCTACACTTTTGCTGCGAACTAGGCACGTCTTATTTTAATGGAATTAAGAAAATGATTATGACGTCAAAATTGTAAATAATAGTCAGTAACTGGCTCAATATCACATTGACTTATTTATAATTCTACAAAAACTGACCTTACGATTTCACATATTTTGAAAATTTTGTTGTTGAACATTGTGATTGAGCTCTGTTTTTTTTTACAATTGTCATGGTTATAATTTGATTTAATAAATAATGTAGAAACTGGTACCATTTTTAGCTTCTCTAGTTGGTGGTTTGTTTGCCTGCACTTTGGTGAGTGGTATGTCATAATCATAATGTTTTTGTGCTAACGCAATTTGCTTGTGTATTGATTTGCACGCATGTTTATTTTAAAACTGGTTGCTAACAATTGTTATATCATCATATGTTTTTATAAACCCAGTCATCATTAACTAAATAAACATACTCATGCCTGGGATTATATAATGCAATTTTAATTGTGCACGCGCTTTCGGTTTGTCGAGATTGATATTTATGTTCTAGTTGATTTTTTTAGTTATATTCCTTGTTGTTCACTTACCTATCGGATACCTAATATTTATGCCCCTAAAATATTTTAATAAATCTTACATCGTGTCCATTAAAAAGTACTACTATGTGAAATACAAAATGTTGCATATCTGCGATTTGCATGGAATTATATAAGTAATATTTTTCCATTTTCATATGTTCAAAGTATCTCTAAAAATAATCTTACAACTCGATCATATTGAAAACCGCACCGAAACCAGTCTAAACGCGGAAACTGCTTTTTAATACGAGTATTGATATAATTTTAAACGTCTGAAACATCTCATTCACCCACGTTCTTCCACAGGGTGCAGTCGCCAAAGAAGACCAGTCTACAGCACCGCATCTCACGGAGCGCGAGCAAGTTCGCTGCCAACTTCCAAAACCATTCACAGCCTCCCCCACCCGTCGTGCACACACTCTCTAACCCTGATGACATGAGCTCCAGTCTCCTACGAAGTGACTCCGACAGAAGCCCCAGTGGTAACGTTAACCCCTCCGTAAACTTCTTTGGCAACTTTAAAGGCTTCTCTCTAGCCCCCATCGAGAAAGAAGAAGAAAAAACCAACAATAAAAAAGAAACCATCAACGCGAACAAAAGTGCGAAGATCACACCCGTACACAGAAGCAGTAGCAACAGCCAGAATCTAGTTAACCAGGGTGTTTTAAAGCCAGTGTTACGAAGCGCGCCGCCTCTGCCGGTCGTTCCGGTCGCGTCTACTAGCCCGAAAACCAGTCCGTCTATCAAACGGACTAACAGCTCCGTCCAGAATAAAATTAAAGCACTAATGAACGCTGACAGAGAAGATGTAACGCCAGTTATGGCTAACCCGCCGCCTCGTCCAGTGATATCTAGTCCTATTCTTGAGGCGTCGACTTGTACAGCGAAAGAACTGATCTCACCGCTCCAAGGTTCGAAAACTCTGGGCCCTGTCCGAGCAGCTCCGACTGTTCCAATAACTTCGCCAGACTTACCAAAGAGACCCCTTAGCATGCATGCAAGCACGGTCCCGCAAAAGCCATTACCAGAAGAACCTAAGAAAGTCAAAGAAGGTATATCTTTGAACAGAATCGCGTCTTTCTTAAAACACGAGAAGCCCAAAGAAAAGGAACGCAATCCGGTAGAAAGAAGCCATTCTCTACCGAAAAACCCGATTCACCAAGTCAAAGTACCGAAAGCCGCCGATAAAGTTGCCCTAAGAAATCTGCAGATTTCGAATCCTATACTACAGAAAGGTATAGAGCTACCCGTGGGTACGGTCCCAGTCGTTTCAGACTCTGAGGACGCGGAAGATCCGAAGGCGTTCGTGAATAGAGCCCAAAGTATGAGAGCAGCCGCGGTCGTACCAAAGGTACAGTTACAAAGCTTTGGTTCCATGAGACAGCCTTCCAGCGCGCCGCGACCCATCTCAGGAGTCGGGAGACCCACTGCGCCGCCTCCCCCCGCACCACACCCGCCTAAAGATGAACTGCCCGTCTACCAGAACCCTAAACCTATTGTAGATATCAAATCCACAGATTACGTGGACTGCATAGAAGAAAAACAGGCACCCTTAGCGCATATAGACGAAGAATCCGGAGATAATATTTATGCTATAATTGAAGAAAGCCCGGAAAAACACTCGAAACCGCTGCCCGGAGTTCCTCCACCAATCAAAACCATCCCTCAGGCACCTCCGGCCGGCTACAACACCCCTAAACCCTTACCTCCCAACTCAGGCAGCACAGAGAGCATGGGACTTCTAGGAGAAATAGTCAACGAAATTCAGAACAGAAACTTCGACTCCATATATTCCGCGTCGACTCTTTCTAGAAAGAAGAAAGGGAGAGCAAAGGAAACTCCCGAGGAAAACAGAGACAGCACGTACATGAACACTGACTATAAAACGCCGGAGAGTGTGTACAGTAACTCGGGGGGAAAGAGTGTAGCGTCAACGACGAGTAGCGGGTACTTGCATCCCTCTGCCGTCAATGTACCGACGTATTTGAATAAGGATAAAGTAGAAAATAAACAAGAGGATAAGGCTCCTCCGTCTCCGAAAGCGAACTCGAAAATCCCACAATTTTCGCGACAAGTCACTCCTCCGAATCTACGAACGTCTACCTTCAAAACTGTTCCACAGTCACCGAAAGCTACCAGTAAAATGACAAATCCTCCTAAGACTATACCGAATAGCCCAGACGTAGTGTCCAGTTGTGCCGTCGCAGATAAATCGATTAAAGCCCCGGATGTGATAAATAATAACAAACCGACTGAAACCCCAAAAATAGCCGCAAAACCTACTATCACCGCTAAACCAAACGACAATCGACCGCCGCTTCGACCAGCCCCGACGGTCGATAAAAAACCGACCGTCAAACCAGCTTTAAAACCAACAACTGTAAATAAACCACAATTAAACCGTACAAATTCTAAAGTAGATTCGAACATAACGGCGATCGCGGATAATATAAATAAGAATAAGCCCAAAGTAGTCCCAAAACCAAGCACGATAGTGCAAAGGACAGACTCAAATCTCAAACCAAACGCGAGTAAGCTCACGTCCAAACCGTCGAACGTCGCGAGCTTACAGCAGAAGTTTGAAAATAGAAAATCGATCGGCAAAGAGCCTGTAGCGAAGAAATAGTTTTAAGGATTACTGCTATTATTTTATATAAGGTCAGTTGGGGTAACAGTTATAAATGGGTTATATACTCGTGCACTAGCGAAACTGCGATACTGAAGGTGTTTTTGAGACCGACATATAATAGAGGCAAGATATTGTAAGTTAATTCAATTTCTCATTGGATGTATATTACGATTATCTTATCCCAAAAATGATAATGTGGTTCTCAGACTCTGACTGACCTGAGCTTGGGAAGAAACGCTTTTATTTAAGAGTGTTGCTAGGAAATATGTTGCTGTTAAAGAAACAAACACATCTAGTCTGATAGTAAGTAAAGACCGACGCACTCAGACAGCGCGACTTAGGCATAACTGAGTATTTTTGTAATTTCAATCATATTTGACATTATTTTAATGTGATCATATAGCGTATTCAAACTCAGTGTTCATATTTTGATAACGGAAAGCATTTTGACGATTAGAGAATTATTAATGTATAAAGGTCTTAATATATTTCGGTTAAGATTTGTATGAATTTTAACTGATGCCCGATGGATTTTATGCATCGGATTTTATGTGAACAGTAAAATTCATACGACTTTAGGTTATTTAAGAGATCTCTGTAAATAGTTTAGTTGTAATTTTGTATATTTTCTTTAGAGTTTGTGATTCAATTCGATTATCGTGAAGTGTCTTAATATCGTACATACAATAAATGGTTTATTTGTATTTTTATAAAGACTATAAGTAATGTTTGCGAGTTAAAAGATATAAATTAAAAATATTGTGTGTTTGTTGATAAAACTATGTATAAAGTGATAGTAATAATTATGTTTCCACACCTACTTACTTTTTTATCTTCTGTCCGGTGCTAGAGCAATAAAATACTGTTTATTTCTATAAAGACCATGTGATTGTGCTATTTTTATATTGACAGAATACATATAATGTATGTTGTGAGATTCATGTTACTTTATTATAGTGACAGTATCAAATTCATTATACAATTTCATAAACTTAATTTCATCGTGATATTCCAAAACCCACTGCCAGAGTGTTGTGTACAAAACCGATGGTGCTGACGCAGTGTCACAAAATGAAGATGACTTCTCATGTATTAGTAAATTAAATTTTAAAACATCGAAATTAGCTAGTACAGTATTTATTTTGACATTTGAAGCGATTCCCGCCATTAATAAAAATCGAAGCATAGACAAACTGATTATCAGATAAGTGTGTGTGAAAATTACTTAAGAGTAGAAATTAATAATTAATTTGGCTTTTATGGCGATATCTTATAAAGACTGATGCTGTCGAAGAAATTAAAGTGATGCTTTAGCTGCTTATAGATATTATTCAAAATAGGTATTTACTATTTACACAACTGATTATAATGATGAGTAAAATGTAACTTGTGTATGTTAAATAATTGAATTGAAGAATGGAGTAATCGCATGTATATTTGGAGTAAAACGTAAAGGTTGAGACCTTTGATAATCCGGACATCATCACTATAACGATAATACGGGTGACCTAAAAGTGCATAGTCATATACATTTTTAGATCACTATGAAGCTTTATTGCTTTTTCAATATTGATTTTCACGGCACAATCGGTGCTGTTCATTAGAGATTCCAAAGGGATAAATTAGATGATTAGTTACGAGTGTCAATTTTTATTTTCAATGACTGTCTAATGTTATCCTATAGAAACGACATATTTCATATAACAATAAAGGTAAATTTTGAACACACCGACAAATTTTCAAATTTATTTCTACACATGAAAATGTATTGGCTTTTTACCCCACGGGGCCCGTTTCTCAAAAGCTTGTAACTTGTATTAAAAACGGAGGTATTTTTCCAACAATATGATTTAAAAAGAGACTTCCGCTTGAATACAAGTTACAAGCGTTTATGAAACAGGCCCCTGATGTTAAAATAAAAACAAATGTGATCAATAATACTGATCGACTATGCACAGCAATGCTTGAAAGTAGCCACTGTTCTATTAAATGTATTACGCTGGTGCTCGTAGCAGACACAGATCATCCATCCTTTTCGCTTCACTTTCTTTCTAAAGCCCAGCGGTAATAAAACCCTGCTTGCGAAGCTGACGGTCTTGGGACCCCGGTAAGGGCAAATATTTCCTTTGAATATCAGTAATTATCTATATCGTCGAAATATGTATATCGACGTCTAGTACTCACAACACAAGCCTCATTGAACTTACAATTGTACTAGTTTGTGTAAAATTGTCCCCTAAAATTCATGTAATTACTTTAGTTGATGACGTTTTAATGAAGACGATAAAACTCTCTTTTTAATCTGTGTTTTTACGGACTATCGTCTGCGTGCCATCGATTATTATCACTATATATACATATCCATCAATGTATACACAAACTGTTTTATCGTTCTACATAAAGCGTTCATCATTTTCGCACTATATTACTTATTGAAAATAGATCTGTGTCGCGATAAACACCAGTGTCTAAGCGTTTTCCAAAAAGTGCATATTAACTTTTTGTTAGAATATTTCAAACACAAAAATCTGTCCCAAATTTTCCATTCTCGATTTCAATGTACAAAAACGTACGTCGTGGTCATGCACTGAAAAATGTGTTTTGCGTTTTTGTTTGGGATACTTCAAGGTTCGAACGTACAAACGATTCAGGTAAAATAAACCTTAAAGTCGATATTCCGAAAAGGTGATGTATGCGTTTTTTGGATGGGGCCCATGTATCTCCAATGTAGAATTCTTTATTTTTAAATCATTTGTGGCCTGTCATTTATACAGGTTTTTAATAACACTGAAATTGAAGTAACGTACAATTTATGTTCATGTATTACTAGTACACTTCTGTTTTACTATAGACTAAAAGCATAAATCTTTGTACCGGAGAATACCCACCAAATATCAGTCCTATAGTCGAAAAACAAAGGGCTTCTACCTATTTGGTAAGAGGCGTACCGTTAAGGCTGTTATTTACATCCAAAGCCAAAAGTATGGAGACAAGCTTATATGACGATAAAAATCTGCGATTTTTATACAATAAGTATTGCCTGTAAAAACAGACAGACAGAGTTGCACCATAAGGGTTCCTTTTTACCTTTTTGGTACGGAACCCTAAAAACTAATATTATTACTATTCTACTTAGATTTCTATTTATATTCCTATTAACTATGATCGATGCTTTGACGACTTACAATCAATTTTTTTAAATCTATGAAATTCACACTTTGGTAAAATTATAACAGAACATTCTTGTCGGACGAATACTCCAAGTGAGACAGCACCTTTAGGAAAGTTGCCAGTTCAACATTTTGTCGAAAGGTAAATTAAATGACCGGCGAAATGTAACTATTTCCCAAAGTTAGATTCCGTATTTTTTTACAATCTATTAGGATATTTATTTTAAATTTTTTGGGGTTTTTAAAACACAAAAAACTTTGTTTCTATACTTTGGGCCTGGGGTGTACTAATGGTAACAAAACGGTAATGGTAAAAAGCCGAAACACAGTTAATATCGATCAGTGTTGTGAGTGTTGTGAAGACTGAAACCGTCGAATGAAAAAACCGCGGTATATTATCCGCTTTACATTGGCTCGGGAGAGATCTCTGTTACAAATATATTTAGTCAATTTAAGAAGTACACAAATAGGTATAAATACAACCAAAGAATACATAAGTGAAGATCACAATTTGGCAGCTGTAATGTGATGTCTTGGTTGATATAGTAAGCTTATTTTATACTCAAGACTGTGAATCGGTTTACTAATGAGACGCAAGATATACGAGGGTTGCTACTTATATATCCGGAAACAAAAAAACAAACAAACGTACACGGCTGAAAATAATTTTATTGTTTTTCAAAGTATTCCCCTTGATGATCTATGCACTTTTGCATTCGCGTGAACCAATTTTTAAAGCACTTCTGCCACTCCGCCTGAGGTACCTCCATAACGTGTTGTTTGAATGCGTCGACAGCATCTTCAGCGGTCGAAAATCGTTGACCGCGTAATTTATTCTTTATATTTGGAAATAAATAAAAATCGTTGGGTGCCAAGTCAGGGCTGTACGGCGGATGACCCGTTAATTCCACATTTTGACCCTCCAAAAATAGAGTTGTTTCGCGTGACGTATGACAGCTGGCATTGTCATGATGAAGAATGATTCTTCGTCGCTGGTTAGTTTTACGAATTTGTTCAAATACTTCCGGTAAGCAAATGGTCGTGTACCACTCTGAATTAACCGTTCTACGGTTTTCTAGTGGCACTGTAGCTACATGGCCATTAATACCGAAGAAGCAGGCCACCATTTGTTTCAATGTACTTTTTGCACGAGTAACTTTCGTAGGGTTCGGCTCATTTTGAAACACCCATACCGTTGATTGTTGCTTCGTTTCGGGATCGTATGCATAGATCCAGGATTCGTCACCTGTATAGATGTTATAAACGGCTTTTGAGTCACCACGGTTATATTTTTTTAACATTTTATTGCACCATTCGACGCGAGCATGTTTTTGCTCATTTGTTAAGTTGTGGGGTATCCAACGCGAACAAATTTTTTTTACAGCCAAATAATTATGTAATATGCTATTAATGCTGGTCATAGAAATACCCAGAGTCGCCTCTATCTCGCGGTACGTAACATGTCGGTCGTCCATTATAAGTTTTCGCACAGCCTCGATATTTTGTTGTACAACGACCGATTTCGGGCGACCTGCCTTAACTTCGTCCGTAAGCATACTACGTCCACGATTGAACTCACTAAACCAGTGATACACAGTAGTTTTAGATGGGGCTTCATCACCAAAAGTTGAAGTTAGTTGATCTATGCACTGTTGTTGCGTTAAACCACGCCGAAAATCATAATAAATCATAGCACGAATATTTTCACGAGTGAGTTCCATTCTTGCTGCGAGATGACATTTAAAACCCGTCAAAAACAAAACACGAGCGTTAATAAGGAAGAAAAAATATACCTTATATACTTAAAAAAGTTCAAATTTTACTCCCGTATTGTAATCCCGGTTTCCGGATATATAAATAGCAGCCCTCGTAGCTGTCGGCAAACTTCTTGAGCATAACCTTGACAGCTCAGTAACCGATTTACGTACAAATCGCAGAAAATTACGCAGATCCGCCATGTTTGTTCAAGGATTTTGCCGAGATCTGTAAATGCCCCAATGCTTGACAACTTAATTGCAATAGTTGAAACCCTGTTTATGAACTCTATTGCTATGAATTAAGATTGATGGTAGCAACTAATGGGATACTGTTGGGCACTGGGATATTTACCTTTTTGGAAAAGGATCCAACTCACAAGAAGTTGTCATCCAAATTTCAACCGTTTGTAGAGCGACTAACTTGTAACTTTGAAAATTTAATGTTGTGTGGATTGGTTCCTTTTCCATTAACTACGTTCCATTTATGGGCTAATTATGTTTACCAAACTGCTTTAATTCTTTTAGATTCCCAACTGTTTCATTTCGACAACTAAGTTTTCTCTGAAAGCGTAACTTTTCGGAACTTTTATAAAACAAACTTAACCCAAATGGCTTCTACATAGCGACTAAAAAAAATATCCGGAAATATTTTCCATTTCGGAAAAATACGTGAGTTGGGAAATGAAACATTTGCGAAATAAAATAGTTTGGTACAAATAGTCATGCAAAAAGAAATACCTAGTGAATCCTAAAAAATATCCATCCTTACTTGTTTTATACAGTAAATAACTATCTACATTACATCCTGAATGACGCTTCGATTAGGTAATGTTATTAGTGTTACTTTATGTACTTGCTTTAGTGAAAATATGGAGGTTAGAAGGTTTTTTTTTACAAAATAATACACGTAAGTATGGAGACTACACAAGTATATTTCTTTAATAATGCACTTAATTTACTTTGCCCTTAAGCCACATAGTCACTCGTAGGAAAAGTTACTTAACTGTACGGTCACTCTGGATTTAAAGCTTCTAAGTCTTCATTTTGTTCCACAGTGACCCGGATGTTATAAAAATACACCAAATTTAAATTTACTATTTGTTTTATTTTCACAATAACCCACTTGTAACACAGACCTTTGTTTATATAATTAACAACAAACTATATAATGTGAACCTTAATGAAATGAAAAACGCGCCTAGCGACAACTCGTGCATCGCCAAACTCAAATATCTATTATAGCTTGATAAGTTATTTCGTGACACTCCCATGGTTTGCGGGCGACGGGGGGAGAAAGAAATCGTTCTCCCCCCGTCGCCCGCATGCCATCGGAGTGTTACGAAAGAACTTTTCAAGCACTTTTTAGCTAGCACGCATCTCTATGCTGTGGACGATTTTTTTCTTAAAACTTCACGGTAATTTATTAATGAGAATATTATTGGTTATGTAACCTTTGATGTCATACGTATGTTTATAATGATTAATCTTTAATAACAATTGTAATTACCATAAGAATTTAAATTATATGTTTACCAATAAAGAATTGAAATGAATAGAACTGTAATCCATTTGATTTAGTTCTGGCGAGCAGGAAAACCACTCTTTTGAACTTATGAATTAAAAATATGTGTTTACACCATTGTTGGCTCACTACAAGACCTGAGGACTGAAGGAGAAAAATGTTTGGTTGACTATAGCTTCCATAATATCTCTTCCCTAGATTTGTGATTAATTTTGACGCCATGACGTGCTTTAGAATGACTTTTTTATGAAGTCACGGAGACTTGCCTGTGGAGCAAACAGATGGATTTATCAGCTCCAATGAATAGCAACCCTACTTGCCTGACTTAAATACAATGGATTACACTAAAGTTCGTAATCAATCATATCAAAACAAAAATATTGACGCTTTAGAAGCCACACTTTCCACTGATTGGGCAAAAATAACCTTAAAAGGGCTATGGCATATCGGTGATCAGATCATTTTCAGAAACGTTTGCATTTGTTTATCCAAGCCGAAAAAAACTCGGACACACTATTATTGTCCTAGTATTTTTACTTTACCCAACCCAAGCGATCTAGTGAGAATCAAAATCGCGAGAACGGAAGCCGAGCCTGCAAGTACGAGTAGTCCCAATGGTTTGGGGCGTCGAAACCTAACCCCACTTCACGTAAACCGAAGAGGCGCCAATGACTGCTAGGCCGAAGGCCGAGCATTTACGTAGTTCCGAAGGCGGTGCATTCAAACCCGACGCACACTCCGCGCGAACTCAACGACTAAAGGCCCACAGGACGACCCCACACAGACACTTATATAAAAATTCTAGTCCTGCTTTTACCTTTAAGAGTCCCTAGCAAGCTCAGCCGAATTTCACCTTCCCATTCAATCGGAGTCTCGTTCTCACTTTAAAACCACGTGTTGGATTGTAACGAAACTTTGCATATACAATGACATGAGGTATATCTAGGCCTGTAATTAGTTTATATGGCTCCAGTTTATAAAACAAACGAAATACAGCAAAAACAAGTGAAAATGTTACATTCGCTGTACTTTTTTTTACTATGGTATCTGAAGCTCATAAACTAATTACAGGCCTGCATATACCTTAACTTATTCTAAGTACAAAGTTTCAGAGTAAACTAGCCAGTGGTTTTAAAATGAGAGCGTAATTACGTTTGTATGGAGCACCTAGCATAACGGGGACTCTTAAGTCGCCTGAGGGCCTTAAACTGTAGCGTGAAATACAACTGTTATGAGGCGGAAAGTCGAGCTTTCGTGAAGGTCCAAAGGCGCGGAACTTTCAAATCTGACGCGTAACTACTTTACGTGAGCTCAAGTCCAAACTCGGACCGCTGTCTATGTGAGTTAACCTTTTGACTTTTGAACGTCAAGCAGCGAAGTAATACGACGTGAGCTAGAGACGCCACAGCAATAAAATAAAATGAACCTTCGAAAATAAAATAGTGATTGCAGAACGAGGTATGATATTACATTCGGAGTTTTTGTACAATAAAATTTGGTCGGCATATGCCGACGCTGGCGTTAGTGGTACAAATTTTCGATGACGTGATTTTCCGTCTGTGGCAGTCAAAAGGTTAAAGGGCCAAGTGCTCGCAGAAATCCAGAGCTCGCCGTATGTCAACACTCGTACGACTAATACCGAGCTTTCGCGTAACGCCAAAGACGGCAAACTTCCGAACCCGGCGCACGTCGTACCCAGATACTTAATCCATACTAATATTATAAATGCGAAAGTGTGTCTGTCTGTCTGCCTGTCTGTTACCTCTTCACGCTTAAACCACTGAACCGATTTGGATGAAATTTGGTATGGAGATAGTTTGAGTCTTGGGGAAGGACATAGGCTACTTTTTATCCCGGAAAAATACTGTTATCCGCGATAAACGAACTTAAGGCGGACGAAGTCGCGGGCAGAAGCTAGTACTCATATAAAAAGCCAAAAAAAAAATGTCGATACAAAATAATGATTCATGAGATAACTAAGTAAACACGAAAACTAACGAATGTTTAGTTATTAAATAAAGGATAGAAACGTTAGAAAAAAAAATGACTTACGTAAAATATTTTATTTCATTTGCTTCAGTCTTTACAACTTCGAATAGCATGGTTACTCAATTGGTTTATACTTATTCCCGTTATGTTTGCTTAAATAATAATTGTAGTCTTATCTGTCTATCACGCAGTCTTCCAGTTTACTTACAAATGATCACTAAAGGTAATCAAGTAGGTACAAAATCTATCAAGGTCGCAATTACCTATTAATAATTTCATATTCGTCTCGCGTTATGGTCTTTTTCATAGCAGTTTTAAATAAAATCGTACTTTCATCATCATCATCGTATTTTTTTATATTGTTCACGTTTGTCGAGTAGGTATTGTTTTTTTTTAAAGTCAATTTTCAAGCAAGCTTTTAGTTCCATCTACAATTGGGATTATGACTTTTTTAGGGCTCTAATGTCTATATGGGACTAAATGCAAATAGAGTGGCTCTTAACTACTCACATGCTTCTGGTAACTAAAGCTACCAACTTTGTGCACCCCTAAATGGAGAATGGATGAAAATTTTCAGAATTTTTGAAAGCACCAGTAGTTGACCAACTAACAAGAAGGTAAATGTAATAAGATAGTCTGTCTTTTCCATACTAATGAGGACAACTACTGGCGCCCGTTTCATAAACGCTTGTAACTGGAATTACAAACCGAAATCCCTTTCCAACAATATGAATTAAAAAAGAGTTCCGCTTCTAATACAAGATACAAGCTTTTGAGAAACGGACCCCTGATCTTATTAGTGTAATGATTGTATACTCACCCTATTTCAGAAATTCACATTTGATACAGATAATCAACTAATTACAGATTATACATACAAATACAACTGTTTGTTAAAATTTTCAAAAATATTGAAATGATGTTTATAGGTAGGAATAAGCCTCCTTATTGTCAGAAAAAAAATATATTATATTTTTTTCTGACAATAAGGAGGGTTATTCCTACCTAGAAACAAAATTTCAAGATTTTTGAAAATTTTCATCCATTCCCCATTGCTTGCGGTAAGTTTTGAAACCAAGGAGATACATCTGTTATCCCTGAGTCGGGGTACCAATATGGAGAAACAATTATTTCGGTCGTGAAAAACTGCTTTTTACAACATGGTGGCCATACAATTATTGTTTTATAGAATTATAAGGATTCTAAAATGGGCTTTAAATTTGATTTTGGATAGAAAATGCTACAAAATTTGCGTAGCTTTGAAATTTTCTATTTTAAAGGGATTTAGATTATTTTGATTTTTTTTTCTATATTTCATGTTGTATGAGTATTTTTTAGTCATGTTACTACAGTATGCTGTAAAACTTGTAACGTAATAGGGATTCATTAAAGTTCCTTCTTATTTCGTTATATCCCTGCCAGTGACTTTACGCAGTTTGGACCTCTGATTGATAAGTTCATTAGTTGTAGAAGCGCCACTAGTATTTGTTGTTTCAGGTTTAAGTTTATTTTCATTTGCTATACTTAGTTTTGGCTTATTATTAGGTTTCAGATGAATACTAGGTTTAGAATTAGCATAAATATAAGTACTTACATTAGATTTTGGCATTATAGACTTATTTCCGCTAGTTAGTGATTCAATATTGTTCTTTACTTCCTCAATTTTTGATCTACTTACTTCTTTTACATTTGGAGGATTCATACATTTCTGGGCACTACTTGACGATTCCATTTTTTTTCTTGTAACATCAACTTTGGGTTTAGCTCCCATATTCAAATTATTTGTGACAGTATTATGAACAGCGGCATGATTATTGTAATTTTCAACAATAACTATGTCATCCTTATTTATTTTCCGGTTCAATCTTAGCGGTTCTTTAACATTTTTCTTAGTATTACCAATCAATGCATTGCGTTGAGTAGAGGCCACGATGGTGGGTGCTGCGACATTTGCGCTAAGTCTATTAAGACTAGATACATTCACTTCTACACGTGAGTTAGACTTCAGAGATGATATATTTTTACACGCTGGTGTGTCATCTACAAGCAATTTACTCGGCACACTTAAATTAGTATTTTCACATTCCTGTATACCCTTATTAGTATTACTGTTACCAAACAACTTTCCAAAATTGCTAAGGTTAGGTAATGTGAACTTAGAGCGAAATCCATTGATCTTCTTACTTCTCGACAGAGCGCTGGGGCAGAAGTAGTAGATGAGTAACAGCATCAGTGCGATGGCAGGAATAATACCGAGGAAGATAACGTACGTCACAATCATGAAGATCTTTGAGGCTGTGGAGAGAACGAAAGCAATTTATTGGCTGTTTCTGCTGCAAGACAATTTTCTGTTCGTGGTGGAATGAACGTGTGATAGATCATGTGTTGGAAGAAATAAGCGAATCGTGAAGTTGGAGAGATCTATGTCTTACATTAAACTGTTCAGGTTCCTCAAATTAAGGAATCTCTAAAGAGAAGCGCAGGTAACAGACTGTAGTGGACTAAAATTGCATGATGATGATTTTTTTTTTAACTGTTTAGTTCAAATCTTGACCACAACCGCTATTGTTCAATGGTAAATTTTAAAGTTTATAGTAAAATGATCAAAGCAGGTGAATAAGTTTTGGTTACCACTAGTATCCGTAGATGGCCCAGAATCGATGGAGCCGCCCGGGCCGGGCAGGTCACAGAACGGCGACGCGAAGCCTGGCTCACAGTGGCAGTTCCCTGCGAACACGCTTTGTTTACTCTGGCTGTTATAATAAGTTAAAAGCCTAAAACAAATACTTACACCCTGACGAATGCCCATAATCTGAAGGTATTCAAGGTATTAACCTCATAATATGGTTAGGTATGACGTCATATATTGACGACACGTTTGGCTCAGTGGGTTGCACAACGGCCTACGAAGCCGGCGGTCCCGGGTTCGAATTCCGAACAGGGCAAGTGTTTGTGTGATGAGCACGAATGTTTGTTCTTGGGTCTTGGATGTTTTCTATTTATTTAAATATTATCTATATAAATAATATTATGTATATCGTCGCCTAGTACCCATAAGTACAAGTTTTGCTTATTAGTTTGGGACTAGGTCGATGTGTGTAAAACTTTAGCCCGCTGTGAAACAAGGGTTGAACAAATTACTAGTTTTCGCCCTCAGGGCTCAATTGATAAATAGTAGCGCGAGGCTAAAAGTCAGTTCTGATTGTATTTATCACTTTAATCACTACACGTCTGAGCATAATTACTTGTTTTAGTCATTTGAAAAGTAAAATCAATTATGTTTTGTTTCTGCAGAAAGATCTAGTTAAGATCTCAGAAAATTTGCGTAGTGCCAGACGTCTCATCGTGAAGATCCTTGACGTTCAGTTGAGGTTTGTTCAGGAGTGGACGTTTTTCAGCTGACATAATTTAATATTATCTCGTACTAACCGTTTTATTGCACTGTTTAGGATGTGTTTCTTACCATTGGAGTTGCAAACGCTGTGCCCGGAGCAGTCGAAAGAACAAGTCCACCTCCCTCTCGCTTCGCCATCACTGCTCTAATCTACCGACTCTTAACTTCTGCTGCATCTTCTGTTTTATCGTAGTGTGACTAACCGTTAGAGTTGCACATGGCGTGTTCGGCGTGTCGGACAGGTGCAGTTCGCCCGCTCCGCTCTCACGTAATTTTCAGACTAATTCCTACTGCATCCGTGAACTGACTTGATTCCGTAGAAAGCTACTTTATTTTAGTGTGACTTACCATTAGAGTTGCACACACCGTGCCCAGAGCAGTTGGCCGGACAGACGATGCCCTCTCGCACCATTTTCGCTCTTACACGCTCCACCGGCTCACACTTCTGGCTCATACACATCTGTGGAAATTTATGAACTAAGCAATGATGACTTTGTACCTTAGTTAAGGATGTCCATCTGATCTGAACAACAAAGGCGGTGTTATGATTTCTTAGACAATTTTTTTATGCTTTAATGAAATAATGATCTTTATTTTGTACGTTGGCCGCAAGGGCACTTTTACAAGTCTGACTCTACGGCGTTTCCCAAGAGGAGACCATTGAGGAGAAGAAAGCCGAAACAAACTCAACAGTCAGTCATTTTTTTCGAAATAACTCATATCTATTACAATATCCTTAGCCTATCTTAAATATATGTTTTGAGTGTAAACTCAATGCGTAGTTCTTCAAGAAAACATATAATTTGTAACTATCACATATTGACTCTTTTGGATTGTTCATCAAGTTTTATAGTACCTGAGTACGATGCGAAATGCATCCATTACATCTAGATTCTGCGTCAAATAATGGGTTCAATAAATATTTCACAAAATTGAAAGAATTTGTATTTACGTATTACGCCTAGCGTTTTTTTAATTAGATCAGAGGGGCTACTCCGAAACACGAAAAACGATGTTCGTATGGCGCCATTCCGCTTAGTCAAATACAGCTTAATATGAGAGCGAGAGGGACGGCATGTTACGAACTTCGAATCTTGAGTTTCGGAGTAACCCCTCAGGTCCCGCGGAAGAGATTCGATTGATGCGTGTCTAATGGACGCTTATATCATTTGCCGTTAAACACGTTGAACATGACGTTTTTACCTGACAAAAAAAAGAAGGAGGGTTCTCAATTCGTCATAATGTTGGTTGCGTTTTGCCATCACGGTAGGGCACGAGACAATATCCTACGATATGCACTCGCTTTTCCGTCAGATTTCTTTGAAGAACTTACCTCAAACGAACAAATGGGTTGGGTGTGGCAAGTTTTTTCAAAAACTCCCGAGAGAAAGATGTGGTCGAAAACACCTCAATAAATGGACCCCGTCTTTATTTACCAATAGTTACTAGAGTCGAGAAACATCGTTACCTTATCAGGGCCGCACTTGGCGCCGTCCGGCACCATACCGGGGTCCGAACTGTGCGCGCCCAGCCCCGTCACCACGGTGCGGCACGGGTTGATCAAGTTACCTGGAAAAAACGTAACTGGGTGATTTGCAGAAAAATAATATCTTTATAGTGAGAAAAAAAATTGTAAGGAAAAATATTTCTCAGGTGCGTTACGTACGTCATAGAAGATAAAAAAACATTAATATTAAAATATAACGAAGCTGAGATGGAAGTTTGGAGCGAAATAGTGTCCCAAAATGTTATTTAGAAAAATAATTCTCAGGTGCGATGCGTTCATGGAAAAAAAACATTCAATACTAAAATATGGCAAAACTGAGATGGTTTCGGATAAAATAGTGTCCCAAAATGTTGTATACCATTTTTCATACATAAATTTTATGAAAGTGAGATTGAAATTTCGGACACATTTTGTCTTGTATGAGTTTGGGGAATGTGAAACGATTCTGAGTGAGATAAGCCCAAAAAAATCAATATTCTGAAAAACACTTTTTTTTTGACCCAATAATTAAGACGAGCCAAATCTCTCGCAATCGTTAAAGAGCATCTTAATGATTATTATCTGTCCCTTCCATAGCACCTTAACGTTGTAGGGGTAGCTGGAGCCCACGGTAGCGCTCTCCAAGCCATATTCTAGTCGGTTGTTGTAGTGGCAACACTGTAGTGTGCCGCATTTGATGTCTGACAGCTTACCGTTGTATTTGGGGTAGCTGGAGCCCACGGTAGCGCTCTCCAAGCCATATTCTAGTCGGTTGTAGTGGCAACACTGTAGTGTGCCGCATTTGATGTCTCACAGCTTACCGTTGTATTTGGGGTAGCTGGAGCCCACGGTAGCGCTCTGCAAGCCATATTCTAGTCGGTCATTGTAGTGGCATCACTGTAGTGTGCCGCATTTGATGTCTGACAGCTTACCGTTGTATGTAGGATAGCTGGCGCCCACGGTAGCTCTCTCCAAACCATATTCTAGTCGGTCATTGTAGCGGCATCACTGTAGTGTGCCGCATTTGATGTCTGACAGCTTACCGTTGTATGTAGGATAGCTGGCACCCACGGTAGCGCTCTCCAAGCCATATTCTAGTCGGTCGTTGTAGTGGCGACACTGTAGAGTACCGCATTTGATGTCTGACAGCTTACCGTTGTATGTAGGATAGCTGGCGCCCACGGTAGCTCTCTCCAAACCATATTCTAGTCGGTCATTGTAGCGGCATCACTGTAGTGTGCCGCATTTGATGTCTGACAGCTTACCGTTGTATGCAGGATAGCTGGCGCCCACAGTAGCTCTCTCCAAACCATATTCTAGTCGGTCATTGTAGCGGCATCACTGTAGTGTGCCGCATTTGATGTCTGACAGCTTACCGTTGTCTGTAGGATAGCTGGCGCCCACGGTAGCTCTCTCCAAACCATATTCTAGTCGGTCATTGTAGCGGCATCACTGTAGTGTGCCGCATTTGATGTCTGACAGCTTACCGTTGTATGTAGGATAGCTGGCGCCCACGGTAGCTCTCTCCAAACCATATTCTAGTTGGTCATTGTAGCGGCATCACTGTAGTGTGCCGCATTTGATGTCTGACAGCTTACCGTTGTATGTAGGATAGCTGGCGCCCACGGTAGCTCTCTCCAAACCATATTCTAGTCGGTCATTGTAGCGGCATCACTGTAGTGTGCCGCATTTGATGTCTGACAGCTTACCGTTGTATGTAGGATAGCTGGCGCCCACGGTAGCTCTCTCCAAACCATATTCTAGTCGGTCACTGTAGCGGCATCACTGTAGTGTGCCGCATTTGATGTCTGAGAGCTTACCGTTGTATGTAGGATAGCTGGCGCCCACGGTAGCTCTCTCCAAACCATATTCTAGTCGGTCATTGTAGCGGCATCACTGTAGTGTGCCGCATTTGATGTCTGACAGCTTACCGTTGTATGTAGGATAGCTGGCGCCCACGGTAGCTCTCTCCAAACCATATTCTAGTCGGTCATTGTAGCGGCATCACTGTAGTGTGCCGCATTTGATGTCTGACAGCTTACCGTTGTATGTAGGATAGCTGGCACCCACGGTAGCGCTCTCCAAGCCATATTCTAGTCGGTCGTTGTAGTGGCGACACTGTAGAGTACCGCATTTGACGTCTTCTGCTGCGCAGCGCCTGAAGAGTCCAGAGCGGTCGTAGCCGCAGTTTCCGTTGCTGTCGAATGGATTATACTGTTATGCAAACTGAATCTTATTTATACTTATTATGAAGTTGTAAAAATAACGTGTTTATGCATCAACGATATCTCCAAAGAAACCAGCCAAGTGCGAGTCGGACTCACGCACCGAGGGTTCTGTAGAAAATATACACAAAAACGGCCGTATCTATGAAAATCCATTTAGGTTGTGCCCACTTCTGCAACGGTCTTCCTCTTAAACTCAAGCGCGCGCCGATGATTCAAAAGGTCCGTGTGTAACTTCCATTGCGGGCAGAATTGAAGTACTTATCTTAGTCTATCTGCTTAATGTTTCATAGAGAATGCCTAGGTCCACCTTTTGTAAGATAAGTTTTCTTTTGCCCAATAAAGTTTAAAACTGGAAGTACCCTATAGGAACAAATTGCCGTGGAATGAAAACATTCCACGGCAATTTGTATGGAAACACCTTCTTTAATGACTGTACTATCTTTTGATTGAGTTGTCTTAAAAGTATAATCTTTTCACAGCTTTAAGGCATAAAAGTATTTGATGTTAATTTTAACTTGATACTTTTACGCGCTCCTGAGAAAAAGAGCCTTGACCGACAAACAGACAACAAAGTGATCCTATAAGGGTTCCTTTTTTTCCATTTGAGGTACGGAACCCTAGAAAATATACATATCTTTAGGTGGTGTTAACCACTCAATGTTACGTAACATACTTTAGTTAACTTTTATTAGACTTGAGTATTGCTGTAATAAGTATTAACTTCAGCTTGACACCTCCCTCCACGCGTCTCTAAGAAAAAGGGCTTTGACGAACGGGTTCAGTATTTTCATTTTGAGGTAAGGACCCCTAAAACTAAGTCAAAAGGGCCATTGAAGGTCATTTAACACAAAAAATGTTTTAGATTTTTTCTGTGTTCGTTTCGGTCGGTTATATTAGATTTGGATTGGAGGGCAAACGGGGATCACCGCAGCGATGGGTTGTTCGGGACAGGTTTAGTTAAAATTGAAATAGTATACCTACTGTACCGACTAAAATAGTTTTTAATCTTTTTTAATGTGTACTAACAAGCTATGGACCCATCAAGTAGTCGGAAAATAAAGATATTTTATTTTTCATTTTATTTATTTTATTTGAACTCAGGATCACAAAGAATGAATTGGCCATACTATAACCAATATTGGCAGCATACACCAAAAAGTCACAGTCTGGTCAAGTGCGTGTATACGGATGACACGCCGCTCCGGATCCAATCTTGGGCCGTTCAGGGTCGTTCTCATTTCTTTGTCGGTGTTTGTTTTGATTATCTGCCTTATATGGGGCTTGTGCATGCGCAAACAGCATTATGATATTTACAAATGGTTTCGCCTGGCACTGTAGCGATCACAATGTCTAGTCTTCTTTTGCAATCTCTACGTACTTACCTAATAAGTACCTACGCTTGGAGTAACATAATTGCGTAGGCGAAGGAACCTACGCATTTCGCTTTCAAAGTGGCATGCCGATTAATCTAAGCTGTGGTTAGGTTATGGTCCCCGAAAGAGATGCCCTAGATTTACTACGCTGTGAGGATACCAAGATACTGCGCTAATTAGTAATAGTGGCGTGCGGTTCATATAGGCAGAATGGCACTGCCATTCTTCAAGGATCACGGCTCCGTATAGGCATAGAGAAACACATGTGATCCAAACGTTTTAACCGCCTATTTTGACTGGAAACCCTCTGCGCGCCCCACTGATAGCAACATAATTTAACTCAATCAAGTACAGTGTCTAAACTATAGGCTTTAGAAGACAAAGGCTTGTCTACTCACAAGTTTCCTTTGTCGTTTTGACCGTAGCAAATGTCGTCGGCATTAGATCCAGAGACGCCCCACAACAGCCGACACTGATCTTCGTGCGACTGACACGACCCTCGCACGCAGTAGGCCTGAGGGAAGGAAACGATGTACTTGGATGTAAGACCAGCCCAGGATTCACATTAGGACCAGCAAAGGGCGGCAAATTTTAAGAGGCGGCGAAATTTCAGGCTTAGCGCCAGCAATCCTTTCGCGTCATCAAAAATGGGCGGCTTTTGCATGGTATCCCAATGCGGCACTGAGGGTAAATCGAAATTTGAAGGTCGAATCATGCCATTCCTCTCGCTCTCAAGTTATACTTTATTTGAGTGACGGGGACGGTGGCATATGAACTTCGTATTTCGAGCTTCAGAGTAGCCCCTTTGTATAAGACCACCGCCCGACACGAAAGCAATATCGGTGACCAGGACTTAAACCGGCAATAGTCTATACTCTAGAGTCTCTAGACTGTGAATGCCGAGAAATACATATACACATTATACAATAGGCGCATAAGCAATCTTAAATCACAATGATGACGGTGGTTTTTCCCCAAAATCTTATATCTACATAGTCTATAGCCAAACCTCCTAAATAGGTATGCAATTTGTCTCTTAAAACCACTACCCTCCAAAGTTTGGCTGCTAAATCGTGACTGACATACCCACTGGCCTAGATATAGACACTCCAAGTGCAGTGTGGTGGACGGCTCTACTGAGTAAAAAGCCCATATTCCTGACATAGCATCCCGCAGATTTTCTTTTGTCATATTAAATGAACACGGCGTGTCCGATTTTACGTTCTACTACTCTCTATGTGCTTCCCAGCAGATCCTAGAGAAGGTTTCCCGTTCTTTACACATATCACTTTGCCTTATTATCAAAATACCCGCTTACACTATCCAGGCAAACTCTCCAACGGGGCCTATGATGCTCGCGTTAATTGTGTGATAAATGATATGATATGATAGATAAATAAAACATCCAGTCACTCTCAATATAGGAACTTCACCTGTCATAAAATTTTGCCCCCTACATGTCGATGCCTGCTGATAATCTATCGAATAGATTTATTGATTACCTATAGTTTCCTTTGCTTTTTCACGAAATATTTCGCCGAATTATTAATATAATATGGAATTCCGCATCGTTCGAATATATCAATTATTTATCAAACTGTCATGACATATTTTCCTAAACCTACTTTGGTAGAGGGAAATGTAGTATCTGTACGCCACCTCTGGTTACTTTGTCATTTATCTACCGCGTGACAAAACCCCCTTAGGCTTGTAGATAAAGACATTATCGAGGGATATGCAAAACACGAAATCAGAGACTCACCTCTTTGTTCCTACAGGGCGTCGTGTCCATCTTGTGCAAGTCCTGTGGGCAGAACTGCGAGTCTCCAGTACAGAACTCTGGCAAGTCGCACTCTCGCTGCGATGGACGGCATTCCGTAGCTGCGGCTTTATAATGACACGTCTATCGAAACAAAAAAGAGTCCAATTACTATTCAACGAACATCATCATCATCTGCACCGAAAGACGTCTAGTCAAAATCCTCAGATAACATTGCAGCACTGCTGGCAGGTGTCCCTGGGAGCGAACTCAGCAGAGTAAGTCCAGTATAGTCACCGTGAGATCGCAGCACTGGCCGTGCCCGCAGGTGGCGTTGGCGCGGAGGGTACAGTCAGCCTTGCAGCACTGCTGGCAGGTGTCCCTGGGAGCGAGCTCAGCAGAGTAAGTCCAGTATAGTCACCGTGAGATCGCAGCACTGGCCGTGCCCGCAGGTGGCGTTGGCGCGGAGGGTACAGTCAGCCTTGCAGCACTGCTGGCAGGTGTCCCTGGGAGCGAGCTCAGCAGAGTAAGTCCAGTATAGTCACCGTGAGATCGCAGCACTGGCCGTGCCCGCAGGTGGCGTTGGCGCGGAGGGTACAGTCAGCCTTGCAGCACTGCTGGCAGGTGTCCCTGGGAGCGAGCTCAGCAGAGTAAGTCCAGTATAGTCACCGTGAGATCGCAGCACTGGCCGTGCCCGCAGGTGGCGTTGGCGCGGAGGGTACAGTCAGCCTTGCAGCACTGCTGGCAGGTGTCCCTGGGAGCGAGCTCAGCAGAGTAAGTCCCGTATAGTCACCGTGAGATCGCAGCACTGGCCGTGCCCGCAGGTGGCGTTGGCGCGGAGGGTACAGTCAGCCTTGCAGCACTGCTGGCAGGTGTCCCTGGGAGCGAGGTCAGCAGAGTAAGTCCAGTATAGTCACCGTGAGATCGCAGCACTGGCCGTGCCCGCAGGTGGCGTTGGCGCGGAGGGTACAGTCAGCCTTGCAGCACTGCTGGCAGGTGTCCCTGGGAGCGAGGTCAGCAGAGTAAGTCCAGTATAGTCACCGTGAGATCGCAGCACTGGCCGTGCCCGCAGGTGGCGTTGGCGCGGAGGGTACAGTCAGCCTTGCAGCACTGCTGGCACGCGCCGCGGTCGCTGTCCCTCGGGGCAACCTTGCCGAGTGCGGTACCGCAGTCGCACTGCTCCCCCTCCTCGAGGAAACCATTGCCACAAGTCGAGGGCCCGAGCAGCCTCTTGGGTTTGTTCCTGTTAATAAAACACATTTTTATAATTCATAGAACCATTGATAGGAGACATATATCCCCATTAAAAAATGTGATACCGGAAATGCCAGATATTGTAAATCGGCATACAAAAGTGCATATACACAATATTTCTGTTTATAAATAATATTACAGATTTTCTGGGTTATATAAATACTCCTACTATTTGTATACGACTGTTACATTGAGTCTTTTTAATCAATATTACATAAGTTAAGTTGTCATGTCACAGCGATCAGTAAATTTATTTTTGTTGTATAAAAATCCTGATAGGAGTCAATTTAGACATCATGTTAAAAATTTGTTTGCAACTTTGAGCGAAGGTTGTGAATTTGCAGAGTAACATCAAGCAAGCCTCGCCATAAAAACCGACTCCAAAAAAATTACTAAAAAGTAGAAAATAAAGTAATGTAGGTCCTTCAATTTACTTTCATTCGAAATGTTTTGAAGTCAATCTATACAATTTATACAATCAATGTAATATCGGAGTGGGGGTCGCACGTGTATAACAATTAACGTACCTAATAAAATCACCAATTTGGAAATTTAGCAATTTCATTGGGCTCCAATATGAATATTAATTGTATACATCGTACAGATTGATTTGAAAACAAGTCGATTAAAAGTAAATTGAAGGAACTAATTTACTTTATTTTATTTTTAGCTATTTTTTTTGTAGTCGGTTCGTATTTTTTGTGAAAAACGGACATATCTAATATGGAATACGGCGCTGGAAAGTCAAGATTTTGCAGCATCCTGTAGCGTATATAAAAGCAAAATTTATACAGTATGAGCAACCAAATGGGTCAGTGTCGAAAAGTCCAAAACTAAAAGAGATATTTAATTTTTGTCTCAAGAAACATGGCTTCCATTTTAGACTTAAGTATATTTCATTCACAGGTTTTTATTACAATGTATGTTCTTCATACTGTGCTTCCTTTGGTCGGAAATATATACTGGAAATAAACCCTAACATTTACAAGGAAAATATCACAATTGTGTTTCGTTTTTAGTATAAAACAAAATTGGTGAATATTTTTCGGTCAGGTGTGACTTGTGCATACATTATTATTTTTGTTAATTTGATCCCCATAAAAAAATCGTACTATCCCATACCGACCCATTTGCATTGGTTACCCTCATGGGCCACCACAATATCAAGAGACTCACCGTAGACAATAGTCCAAGCCCTTCTCAAAGGACAGTGACAGTGACTTCAGACTGCATGAAGACCAGTGCAGCGGTGTCACCATCGAGCTCACAGGACTCATGATGCACTTTCGGCCTGGGCACTTGCAGTCGGGCTCCTGATTCATTCCAACAATAATTCAGGAGAGATACCTGATAAAACTTTTTTTTATTTTTTATTAGGGTACAAATCGGAACATTATGTTTTCCTGGGGTGTGCATTAAAAAAATCTTGATCGTAGAGTATACGTTATTTGACGTCAGAATCTACAAAGATCTTATTTTTATATAGAATTGTTTTTTAAATACCTACATATGTTTTTTTAAACACTTTACTTGACATTTTGTACAGTTCACTCGTATGAATACATTCTAATTTGATCTACACAGTTTTGTAAAAAAAAGTTAGCTGTCATTGTCATGTTTATTTTTCTTACTAATCTATGTAGGCCGAAGTAAAAATGTATTCATAGGAGGGAACTGTACAAATGTCACGACGAGTGTTTTAAAAATATATCTAAATAAAAAACAATGCAATGTATAAATAAACTATTTTTAGATTTTGATAGTGAATTCAGATAACATTATAATATCGGGACAAAATATAAAATGCACTTCTGTGAGAAACTTATTCCCAGTTATACACATATCGAACAAATGAGTATTCACGGCGATATATTTAATAGATATGAATGTACATAGGAATCCAAGAGTCAGGAACAAATATTTAAGTTAATCCTCATCACACGAATTTGTGCTCTCAGTATTTGATCCCAGGACCGTCAGCTTCGCAGGCTACCGCTAGACTAAACCGATGAGCTAAATGGGCTTTTTACATCCCAAAATTTATTTAGACATTTACGTGGTTTTTCTATAGTAAATTGGCTGTTAAAATATCAACCATAAACTCTCGAAACCACATTGCAATTTATTGATGATGAATTGATGATTTTCACGTATAGGTACATGGGATTACTCTGGACTCTAATCATGTCTGGTAAGTATGATACGATCATAGGCGAATGTCCCATTAGGCCGCCTTGGTCTGGATCTAAGGCCCTCAAATAATGGGGGGGGGGGCTTCTGGATACAATTCCGTCCTTTATATACATAGGCAAGTATGCCAATGAATACTCGCTTGGACGACCGGTTTAGCCCAGTGGGAGTAACGTTTCCTACGAAGCTGAAGGTCCTGGGTTCAAATCCCGGTAACAGCAAATAGTTGTGTGATGAGCATAAATGTTTGTTCCTGAGTCTTGGATGTTTCCTATGTATATAAGTAAATTTATCTATTAAATATATCGTCGTCTAATACTCATAACACAAGCCTTGTTAAGCTTACCATGGGACTAGTTCGATTTGTGTAACAATTGTCCTGTAATATTTGTTTATGGTATGTGGAATATGCAGCTTATTATATTCTTATGGCAGGCAAATAGGCAAACGAGCACCAAGACCAACGGAAAATGGACTCAGGGCAGTTGAACATCTGCAATGCTTCTATGCTTTATATGTATAATAAATAAATATCAGGGACAATTTTACACATATAGACCTATTCCCAAACTAGACGAAGCTTGTAGGTACTATGGATACTAGCCGACGATATACATATAATACATAGATAAATTATAATACTTAAATACGTAGATAACATCCAAGGCCAACAAACAAACATACGTGCTCATCACACAAAAACTAGCTGGCCCTGGCCGGGATTCGAACCCGGGACCTCCAGCTTCGTAGGCCATTGTGCCACCAGAGCCAAACGTGTCGTATTGTGTGGTAATTGGATTTTTGGAGATTACCTCACGGTCATGGTTCATGCCAAAGTTGTGGCCCATCTCGTGCGCGATGGTCATGGCCAAGAGGCCGATCACTGGGGAGTGGTTGGAGGCGATGCCTCCGGAGGCCTTGCTCGAGCACATCACGCCCATCAGCGCTTTCCCCACAACACCGCCCAGGAATTCCTGTTGCCTGTGAAATAAACAAGTTCAAGTGTACAACCTACTATAGTATACCTACTTCTTTTCATTTTTTTTATTGAGTTTATTTGTGTTACTATCACTAGTAACTTTAAATTAAATTGTAGCTGTCCTTAATATCTATGCGTAAGTAATGTTAGTTTTAATCTCAGTTTTAAGGCCATTGCTATACCCTTTCAGGGTCCATGTGAGAACTATACAGCTTCTAAGAATCGACGTTATGATTATTACATATGAGCGCCGATGGCCTAATTGCCGGCAGCGTCTATGGCGTGACCTTGACAAAATTTTCTATTATTATCAATAACAAGTAAATTCGAAATTTGATACTATAACGTACACGTAAACGTAAACGTACTTTGTTAAACTATCTTCATGTATAATCGAATAATATTCCTATTTTATGTTGTTTTTGCATTCCTACGATACCCCAATGGCACAGAAGGACAGAAGTCTTATTTCCAGTGGTAGTCTTGACTGTACGACGTAACTAATTTATTACCCTATGACCAGCAATGAAACCAAAGTCTTGGGGCCCGCACGGCTTTATATTAAGTGCAGTGTGGCCCTTGACTCAAAAAGTTTGAAGACCCCTGACTTAGAGGAGGGAATAAGGACAGCGAAGGTAAGTTGTAGCAGTTCAACCTGACTTGTGGCGTAGGAAAAATCGAACAAAGGAGAGAGATTTGAGCCGGTCGCCCCCGTTGGCTGGATTTTGGTTTTACATAGTAGCAGCTTGTTGAGCGTGGGTTCTTGTCTTAAGCACGTTATGACGGCATAGGAGCATCCCTTTGTAACTCATATCAGCCGTTGCACATATATTGTTAGTTAGTTAGGCGCAATTGTGCGGAATACCGCAAGAAATTCTCCAGTAGCTGTATTTAAAGCCAATTTCAACACTGCCAAAAAAATGTTGTGTCTCTCTTCTCAAGCGTATGCTCTTGGCAGAGCAGTCGTGTTCACTCCTGCGGTTTTGCGGTAGCGCGATGCAATCTTCCTCCAATTCCCTCTGGCCTGAGCTCTATGAGCACATTTGTTAAGGGAAGCACTCGTCAGCGTCTTGATCTGGTCAGTCCAATAGGTGAACGGCTAGAAGACCAAAATTATGATTGTTGACAAATCTCTCGTCCAAGAAAGTCGTAAAAAAATAGCTGATTGCGAAATTGTCCTGCAATCATATAACTACTTGGGGTCACTATAGTTGTCAATACCGGAGGTTCAGAAGACGAGATAAAGGAACAATCGCTTTACCAAGAATGTTGTGTAAGTCACCTGATAAAGACCTTCCGCTTCAATAGAAACTAGGAAAATACGAACATCACTGTATGACTTACGTGAGCAGATGAGCGTTATCGTTGGGTATTCTCGTGACCAACTCGGTCTGCCGGTAGCGAACGAAGTTGTCAAGCGTGTCCTTGCTTTCCTGGGATATGACGATCTTGTCATAATCCGACCAGACCTCGACGCCTACTAGCGCTATGAAGATGTTCAGGGGAGAGTATACCTGGAAAGACAGAACAGAAGTAAAAAAGTTAAAAAGAGAAAGCTATATGATAGAATAAAAAAAATAAGATTCTGACTGGATCTAAACCAGTGCCTTGCTTGAGCCTTGCCGGGCGCACGCTCTTGTACCAACTAAGCTATATAGAGCTAATATTTTCTTCTGTTTCCGCGATTATTACTCATTGAAATAAAACAATTTAACGGATTATATCGCGTATATTATCTCATTTTAGTTCCCGACGTTTCGGAAGCTTTCCAGCTTTCCATGGTCACGGGAGGACTGAGAAAAGATGTATTTTTCTCTGTCAAAGTTATAATTTGTGCAAACTACCCATTTTTTGAAAAAACACAAATAAAGGTGTACATACATGCCAGATGGGCCTAAGCTGTAAAGACATGCTGCTTGGTTAATTATTAGAATAAAATAATTAAGCCCTTCTGGCACATGTGTAACTGTCTTTATATAGTGTAACTGTCTATATAGAGCTAAGTCAGCGGGTCTTCAAATTTTGTGCATATTTGTTACAGATCTTAGCATTTTGCATGTAACCGTCAGAGCCACGTCAAATAAATCTAAGTTCCGCCTTCGTAACCACTAATCAATAACGGTATTTACGGCATAGCCAAAAGGAGGGGTTATACCCGGTTGGGTGAGGGAGGCCGGATCAGACCAACATTCCATGTCCAGTATCGTTGGCTGCTAATGATGATGTTGATGATAACGATTATTATAAAACAGCAATGAAACCACAGTCGCTGAGATTGTTTATGGCTCAAACTATCAGCTATCTTACTTACGGAATTAATGATGTTCGCGAGATCCTTCATGCGGTGGTGCACTCTTCGCAGGTCGCTCCCGCTGGCTCTGTATCCCCGGTTATCAACTACCAGCACCAATTCTACGTAGCGAGAGTCACTGTTTGCGTTGTATGGTGCTCGGACTAATGTGTCTTCGGAGATGTGACGTTTATGCTGAAATCCAGAAGTCATAAATGTAATCGGTGACCTTATGGCTGACTCGTTCCTCGCTCAAAGGATTGGGATTTAGGATATCCATCCAGAGAGGGAACGCAGCCAGTCTTATGGAAACTACCCAGAGGCACCGACTTAGGTGATTTAGTATAAGGTTTAGTTTATATTCATATAGTTATTATTATGTAAAAAAAAACGTTATATGTGACATGGTTTCGGCTTTTACAGGGCCTGTATGTACATTTGTATAAAGTTCCTTGAAACAATAAATTAAAAAGATATAAAAATAAGAATATAATAACGTTATTGAGGAGAAAAATGCACACAGCATAATTTGGCTGAAGTCTGGAGGGGTGAATGTGCTTGAAAGTCTTTATTTAGACAGAGCCGGTATCAGGTTCCATGGAGAATAGCTTCATGTTACTTTTAAGACGAAAAGGGGAATTACTGAAAGATGCGTTGACGTCCGTATTCAATCTTCCCCTAACATATACGTTAGAAGCAATGGAAAACAACTAAACTTTATTTAAAAATTGCTACCTTGGCCGAGCTACACTTCTCAAAAACTGCAGAATGACAAACCCTGATCAAGCCTCGACTGTCTCCAGGTTATTTTCTCGTTTTAATGCTGGTTGACGAAATCATAGTTGGAGTAATGTAAGGCCCGCTCCTCTGTGCACACACACACACATACCGAACCGCAAAAATGATCATCTCAGACCAAATAAGACAATGGGAACAATAAAAAAAAGGCGCACTCCTCTGCTTTTTGACTTCCTTAAGAAAAACCCAAGTCTTTGTTTTAAACCACCATACCAGGTCTAAATCTGGTTTGGTCGTTTCTGGACCCTAGATCTGTGCTCTGTGCCTGAGCAACGCTGGTACTACCTAAGGTACTTGTTGAGTTACTCACCCGTTTGACCTTAGCTAGCTCGTCTCTCTGCTGCTGGTACTTAGACTTGGAGCTGGAGTTGTACGTAGTCTCCTCAGTTCCACAGCGGTGCGTTTTTGAAAGTTTCTCGTGGGAGTATATAAAGTGATCACCGTTGATACCGTCATCTGGAGTACCTAAGAGATGAATGAGGTAAAATTACAAATGAATTTGCGTTTTATTAATTACCAAGATTTATGAAACGCAAATTCATTCACCAGATGGCAAATGGAGTACACTTATCCATAAAATGCATATGCTCAAGGAAAATTCAGTTAAGGGAAAATCAGTATGAACCGTGGCGAACCAAAAAGGATATTTGCGCGATTTTACAGTTATGGTTTGGCTATTCTCATTAGCTGATACCATTGAAAATAATTCATGAAATAAGTTACACTAGAAGTTACACTAGAAGAAAACCGTTGTAAAGTGTAAACTGTGGTGGAGACTTCGTATTCGGATGTCCTCTTTGCATCAGCTCTTGCTGATGAATAACGGATTAAGTTTGTAAATTCAATACTAGGACACTGACATGGGGCCAACACAACACAGATTGTTTATTGGAAATTTTCATCCTAATGTGGTCATGCGAAAAAGAGATTATAACCGGATATAAACACAAACCTTCCGCCGGTTCTATGTACCGCATCTGCTGTCCGTCGTAGATGACCCCCCTCACGCCGTGGCACGTGGACACCGCCGCCCACGAGGCCGGCTTGCCCGTCACGTGACCCGAGTACTGGCATATGTCCAACTCCTGCAATCAACATTATATCGTCCGCAATTATGTTACATATAATCATTAATTTGATTTAATAAGTCAAACAACTATGTTATATGAAATCTATTAAGTTATCATCATAACAGCTGACGTTCACTGCTAGACAAAGGCCTCACGAAGGGTCTCCACAATCAGCATACATAGAGTTCCCAGACTTAGTGGAAGGGTTGGGGCACATTACTTGTAGAACCGATGGCTATAGTAGTGTCAGCCTCTCCCAAGGGTAGACCCTATCAAGGAGGACCGACATCGTCATCAAAATTGCAGGAAAATATTGGATGGATGAATACACGACCAGCTAAATAAGAGCTGTAACTAAGTAAACTTTATGCGGACCGAACCGCGCGATCTCGCCACTACTACATAAACCCTCCGGGTTTTCAATAGTGGCTCTTATTATATACCAAAAATTGCTGTAACTATTAATTTTGTTTTTAATAAAAAAAAAAGAAGAAAAGTTTAAGTCGATATTGTTTTTGCAGACAGCAACCATCAGCATACGGTCTGTCGTTTCGTCTTGTGAGTTTCCTCCAGAGCTGTTTTTCAGAAACAAATTGAGTTGCGCAAAGTCACAGTTAGCGTTGTCTCTGGCTTGACCCTGTTTGATTCAACAGCTGGTGCTAATTACCTCCTTCTCTTCACGTGTACTCACGCGGGAGAAGGAAGGAGTTGGTAGTGGCTCATGGTACCTCAGTCTGTCTATCTGCAACATTTCGTTTAGCCGCTGCTCCAACTTGTGCTATGCAACATCACCGCTCAGTGTCTACATCCCTCATAGTATCCCCTGAATTAATCCTCCCATGACTCTCATTTAATTGCAGCTGGTACTTTTGCAGTGTCAATAATTTTGTCTCTATCGAGACTGAATCAACTACTCAGGCTACCCTTATCTCCTTCCCTGGAATATGTATTCTGGCCTCTCCATCCTGCTGATAGCTTGGTATGTGTCTGCTCTGCACCAGCTCCTCGTCCAGCCGTATCTAACTCGTGCTCTGTACTAACACCACTCATTATTAAACCTAGAAAGCCCTAGTCCGAATTAATTGCTAATGCTACTTACCTTCCAAGGGTTGGGTCTAATTGCTGCTAGTATTGACTTCAGACCCAATACGTTCTCTGGCTAGACCCTGTTTGATTCAACATCTGAAGCTACCTTCCCCTCCTTCCCTGGAGTATGTACTGTAGTCATCCATCCTGTTGGTAGCTAAGCGTGTATCCACTAGGCACCAGATCCTCGGTCAGCCGCATCGCTTATTTCCTTGCAGGACTCTGCTAGTATTAACTTCATATCTCAGTACGTTCTCTGGCTAGACCATATCTGATTCAACAGCTGATGCTACTCACCTCTTTCCCTGGAGTATGTACTTTGGTTAATCCATCCTGCTGGTAGCTCAACGTGTGCCCGCTGGGCACCAGCTCCTCGTTCAGCCGCAGTTCCAACTTGTGCTCTTCGCCGTCGAAGCTCACTGTTAACATCACCTCTGGGTGATGTAATCCTGTCTACATAAACATCCAGAGTAAGATCTTCGGTGGTTTAAAAAAAAATGATTATTTTCCTTTCTTAAATGACCCCCTGCCGTCCTCTTTATACAGAAATAATTTCTTTTTTTTCATTATTAAGTACTGACCGTATGTTTCGTAGTAGTGATATCTCTTTTCGTCCTGCCATGTTGCAATCTGGGTCTCACTATACTGTGTGAGCCGAACTCTGTTGAGGGATCTAGAACAACACCCAAATTAAAACTTGCTATTGGTTCTTGGTTTTATACAGGGGTTTTAAAAGGCAAAATGATATTTTAGTTATATTATTTAATGCCCACGGGATATTTTACGGTGTCGTTAAGGCCTTGTCGAAATTACTCATTGACGCATCGGGAGACCCCAGGGCAGGCGCTTACCTCTGCCAGAGAATCTCTCTGGCAATACAAAGAGGTAACGCTGCCAGCATACTGGGGACGATGCCGCAGGCGGACCTTTTAGATGGAGTATTCTTTATATAATCTTTTTCATCCCATAAGTTTAGTTAATACTTAAGGTTTATATATACTTTTTATTTTCTTTTATTTTGTCTGTAATTTAAAATATGAATTGTAAAATACCTACTTAGTCATTTACTGATACTTGTATATAGTATAGTTATATTCCGGTTACTGGCATACCTGTAGTTAATTTTATGCTATTGTTAGTCACTTCAGATCCTTTAAGTCCCGATCTCGTAGCCAGATTTCGTAGTTAGCTTCGAAATGGGAGAAATATTCGCGATCCGAAGCTGGCTACGACACGGGAATCCTAGAGTCTTATCTCGAAGCCAGTTTTGGACGCTAGCTTCGACATGGGAGAAATATTCCCGATCCGAAGCTGGCTGGCTACGAAACGGGAATCCTCGAGTCCTATCTCGAGGTCAGATTTGGTAGCTACTCTGTATAGTATTTCGCGCAACCTTCATTTCTGTGCACTAATATACCTACTCGTAACAAATGTTGGGGGCGTCTATGGGGCTAGCAGTTAAAATAAAACGTGTTGTTTGAAGTGAGTATGTTTGAAAGATTACAATTGTGCAGGAACAACAAAAAGGGCTTATTTTTCTATAGAAGGCATAGAAAATAAACCCTTTGAAAAGACACTCCACAATTAACAAAAATTAGGAACCAATAAATCTAGGTCAATCACGACCTTACGGGACCGCGATGGATGACAAAGCGATCCGAACACGTAACTTGGTTCACTTTTCAATAGGGAATGCAATCGGCTAATTTGTTTGAAAAAGCCGTCGTTTTTGGTAAGAACTCGGTTTTTCACATACTAGAAATAACCGATTGCATTGCCTACTTTTCATAAATTGTCCACTGGGCACTTTTCATGAGAGACAAGCTCAGTTATTGAGAAACGTTGATGACTCTATTTCTGAACACCTATCGTAACGTGGGAAGTGGGAAACTCCGCTCGTAATACGTATGTCTATATTTTTAGAGTTAAATTGTATCGTATACTAATTTCGCAATGAATCATTACATAATTTCGGTAGGCTTAGTAAACGTTTACAACATCAGAAGTTTAATTACATTAAATTACTTCGCTTCTAAATTATACCTAACATTTTCCGTAACCACATTATTGCGAATAACCAATTGATTGATCATGATCATACCTACTAACGAGTATGTTTTCTATTTTTATTGTAACCTATAACGGTAATTCCTTCAATATTTGCATTTATGAAAATCCCAAGGGATGATTCAACTCAATGATGTAGACATCTACTTTTAACCGAACAGCTTGTGAAATAAAAATAAGTTAGGTACATAGGTCCTATACGACCAACTTGTAGTACCTAAGGTATCTCCAGAATTATTGTCAAGTTTCTAAGTTAGTAGGTATGTCAGTGACCTTTCCTTTAGTGTCAAATATTAATAAAAGCCTATTGCTGATATTTAAATAGGGTGACCCTAAATTTTTGGTCTCGCGTGCGGGTTATTGTACCTTGTGTTATCGAAAAATGTTTCATGGAAATACTTCATTTCGTAGAAAGCATTTTTTTCTGATAACGTTAATAATCTGGGATTATTATAAAACAAACCTAATGGCTGCAACATGAGGATCTTTTCAAAAATTTTGAGATTGTATGGTTTCTGGGGAAAATTTTTCGATGAAATGAAAATTCTATGAAATAAAGCATTCTAGGAAACGATTTTTCTATGAAATGAAAGGATACCCTGGAGTGTGTCGAGCGATGGAGTGGACGTTTTGGCAGAGTGGACACAGACATATTGGTAGTGGCTGAAATATTGGCGAGGACGTTTTGCCAGTGTGGACATGCATGGACATATTGGTAGGTAGTGGCTGAAATGTTGGCGAGGACGTTTTGGCAGTGTGGACATGGACATATTGGTAATGGCTGAAATGTTGAAGAGGTCGTTCAGGCTTAATGTACATGGACATATTGGTAGTGGCTGAATTGTTGATGAGGACGTTATGGTGGAGTGGACATTATAAGGTGAATTGGGTAGTGGGTACAGACTACTGGAGACCGAAGACTGGCAGCTTCCAAGCCCATCACATTAGCAATTGCGATACAGCCAGGACATACGGTCAGCATCTACGGGATCACGCCGCCGTGGCACAGTACTTTGGGTTCCGTACTCAAAGGGTCAAACGGGACCCTATAACTAAGACTCCGCTATCCGTCCGTCTGTCTGTCACCAAGATGTAGGTATCTCATGAACCGTGATAGCTAGACAGTTGAAATTTTCACAGACGATGTAACAAATAATTAAAAACAGAATAATTTAATGTCTGTCTGTCTATGTCACACCAATATAAAATGATCAGACACCGCGTACATTTTGCTTGGGAGTAGGGCTCTGCTAACACTGGATTTTCATAGATACGGCCATTTGTAGCGTATATTTTGTACGGAACCCTCGGAGCGCGAGTCCGACTCGCACTTAGTTCGTTGATATTTATAATTGGTTAGGTTTAATCTTTACAATTTCGGTTAGGATTTTATTTATTGTCACTCACATAATCACATTTTTCATTGTTCTTAATAACCTAGAACCATTGCATACTAATATCCATACTAATATTATAAATGCGAAAGTGTGTCTGTCTGTCTGTCTGTCTGTTACCTTAAACTGCTGAACGAATAATAAACGAATTTAAGGCGGACGAAGTCGCGGGCAGAAGCTAGTAGACTATAAGATAAACGTCATTAACAAACAGGAAGTAAGCCTTTGCTTCCTCGTTTCGTCTAATCCGTCTTCCGCAACCTTGGGTCTATATACACAGATAATAAAATTTTATAAAATCATCGCTAATATAGTGACAATCAACTATCTGTCATTCTAGTACTAATATGTAACATTAAGTAAAAGTTAAGCGCAACACTGTATCTTTGAACTCGCAACGAAAAAGAGGGTTAGAGTAAATCGCCAATAGCTAGCCACAACTCTTGACGACGTTTACTATACTTGTAATCTATATATACATATGTAGGTATACTATTTTCATTTAACAAATATAAAAGTGAGAACCCTAGCGCTGCACTAAAAATCAGTGCGGCGCCTACCATGAGTTCAGCACGAGCGAGTATCGAGCGCTCGATGACGGTCTATCTCATTCGCACTATTAGCGCGTGTGAGAGAGATGCACTGACTCTCAATACGAGATACTCGCTAGCGCCGATAGTAAACTCAGTTCATGGTAGGCACACAGGTGTAGAAAAGACGTGCTCCAGATCCGCAGGCCACTCTCATTCAACATCAGACTTGTCGCGGCGTACCTGCTAACTTGACCGTTTAACACTGGGAACAACGAGCGACTCGTTGCTCGTATGCTCGTGCACGTTTGAACGTACAGACTGCAAGAATGCTCGCTTTGTAATGTAGGTAATATGCTACATTTGGTTACCTTACGCTCCGTAACACCATCAGTCAATACCCAGCTTTATAGATTCTGTGCAAGTGAAGTACTTGGTGTATTTCACCAGAATGTCGGGTACGTGACGCCTTTCATACTTCTAAGCTTCATCTAAGAAAGTTAGGAAGTAAATTGGTATGTCAATATTTTATATCTTGGCTTTTGTATTGGTAGTGAATTCTTGGACTTTTTATATGTTTTTAAAGGTGCGTCCACACTTGTATCATTTGCTCATATCCGATCACCGTGCCGTGGCATGACTGCGTATCGCGCTGCTTGGGCGCTAACTGTCGGCACGCCGATCATGCCGTACTCGTCCGATATAACTGTCTGATACGCGTAGCAAAATGGATTTCGAGCGATCCGATCGGCGCAACGTCCAAACGCGTGATCGTGACACGCGATCATGCCACGCGACGATGATCTGGGCAAATGATACAAATGTGGACGCACCTTAAGGTAGCTGGCATAGCCGTCACGTACCCGCAAAAGTAAACGTTGTGGTGGAATGCACCACTTACAAAAAGCTGCGTGCGAGCGAGAGAGCGAACCGTACGCGAGCGAGATAGTAAGCGATATTTGTAACAATTCATCACAGCGCTCAAAAAGTGAATGTTCGTGATTTAGAAACGATCCCTACGTAGGTACGGGATCGGGAATGGGAACAGTCTGTTTCATGGGGAACTAAATCATCCATACTAATATTATAAATGCGAAAATGTGTCTGTCTGTTTATCTGTTACTTACCTTTTCACGCTTAAACCGCTGAACCGATTTGAATGAAATTTAGTATGGAGATAGTTTAAGTTCCGGGGAAGGACATAGGCTACTTTTTGTTCCTGAAAAATACCTATATCCACGATAAACGAATTTAAGGCGGATGAAGTCGCGGGCAAAAGCTAGTTGTTTATATTTTAGAGAAATACCTGAATAAGAATATACCTGTAGAGACAACAAAATCTTTAAATTCATCGCCAGATATTGCTGAATCAATATTAAAAATGTATGTACCAGAATGTAAAGACTTCTTCAAATTTACTTACGTTACTCCAAATACTATTATCAAAACCTTTAGATCGTTAAATTTGAAGAAGACTGAAGACCTGTGGGGCCTTTCCGTTAAAGTGTTACATTCAATAATAGAGGCGATTGCACCATATTTGGCTGATATATTCAACAAATGTATTGACACTGGAGTATTTCCTAATTTGATGAAGCACAGCAAGATCATTCCTTTATTTAAATCAGGAACGAAAACAGACCCCACAAATTATAGACCAATATCAATACTACCCGCATTGAGTAAAGTTTTTGAGAAACTTATTCTTAATCAACTTACATCTCATTTTAATGGATATAACCTACTTCATAGCAGTCAATTTGGATTTACCAAAGGTCGCTCCACTGCTGATGCAGGGGTAGTGCTAGTTAAACACATCTTTGATGCCTGGGAAAACGCTCAAGATGCTATTGGGATTTTTTGTGACCTATCAAAGGCATTTGATTGCGTTGATCATAATAATTTAATGCGTAAGTTGGAACACTACGGAATAAAGAACGGTGCACATGACCTCGTCTCATCATATCTTTCAGACAGAACGCAACGCGTAGTCATCAACGGGATGCAATCAACTGGGTCATCTGTTGCTATGGGGGTACCCCAGGGCTCAATTCTAGGCCCCTTTCTGTTTCTAGTGTATATCAATGATCTACCAAACCTTGTGCAAGATAAACATGATATCGTGTTATTCGCAGATGATACTTCTCTTCTTTTTAAAGTGAAAAGAAGAGAGAATAACTTCGTTACTATAAACGATGCGCTGTCTACTATTGTACATTGGTTTACTGCAAATAACTTACTTTTAAATGCCAAGAAAACCAAGTGCATCAAATTCACATTACCGAATGTGAAACAAGTAGATTGTGCCAAGGTGACATTGAAAGGCGATGTGCTAGAATTTGAAGACAAAACAGTATTCCTGGGTGTTACTTTGGACTCTAAACTGCAATGGAATGCGCATATAGCCACTCTTGCAGGTAAACTAAGCTCCGCAGCCTATGCAGTGAGGCGAATCAGACAGTTAACAAACGTCGAGACGGCAAAGCTCGTGTACTTCAGTTATTTTCATAGTGTAATGTCATATGTAATTCTGTTGTGGGGCAAGGCGGCGGACATACAAACCATCTTCGTACTACAAAAACGGGCAGTACGCTCAATCTATGCTCTGGGAGCTCGTGCATCACTGAGAAAAAAATTCAGGGAAACCAATATTCTCACCGTAGCATCTCAGTACATTTTCGAGAATATTATGTATGTTCGGAAAAATCAACATGATTTCAAACACAACAGTGACATTCACCACTACAATACAAGAAATAAGAACAAGCTTGCCATGCCTGCTCATCGTCTCCGCAAGGTCGGAACTTCGTTCGTGGGGAACTGTGTACGCTTCTATAACAAAATACCTACCGATGTAGTGAATTTACCTTGCAGCAAATTTAAGTCCCACATAAAACGTCACCTACTAAACAAGGCGTATTATACTGTAAATGACTTTTTAGACGATAAAGATGTCTTTAAGCCAGTAGTTTAGTCTTGTGTATGTAAAGTTAGCATTATTTTAAGAGGTAATAATAGTTCGCATTTAATGTAACATGAGAGCACATTTGTTGTTTCTCACCGGGCAATACTATTAGTGTTTAATGCCCGGCAGTGTGAGCATGTCATGCTCGCTTAAAGGTCTTTGCTTACGGTGGCGTCGTTGATCGGGTCGCAACCTTCCCTAAAATATGGTTGAGGGAGGCGATGGCTGAGATATGCGTCATGCTCGTGAACGGGTGCCGTTTGTGGGGTCCGGTCTGTTCATGCTAGCAAGGGCCAAATTAATTGTATACCTAGTAACTGCCTACCTGTGTTTAATTAACTGATGACGTGAGAGACTTCATCCTGTACTCGATTGAAGTTATTCTTTTTTTATTTGATTTAGAGACTGTATACATCTCTAAGAGTTTTGTTTTATTTATAGAGGTATATCCTTAAACATTTCTGAGGATTTTAATTAACTAATTTTATCTTTTTGCATGTTATGACGCCTAGAGACCATATACATCTCTAAGAAATTTAGATTTAATAATAATTATGTTTAATGTATTATTCACTTTGACCCCTAAGAGACCTTAAACATCTCAGTAGAATTCAGTCAAATTATTATATTTAATTTTATCGCATGTCGTGACGTCTAGAGACCTTATACATCTCTAAAAAAAAAAAAAAGATTATATTTTATATTAACATTGATCTGGAGAATTTGTACATCTCCTCTGCGTGTATCAATTATAAATTAGTTATAACACAATTGTAAAAGTTTTAGGTATAATTAAGACAATATTGTAATAGTTAATTGGTACACGCATATTAATTGTTTTATATACTCTGACATTTAGAATTTTATTCTAGACACATTCTAGATTTACTAATTATTTTAATTTTTAAAATGATGATTTTATCAATAATAAGTAAGTATTATACTTAAGTTAAATGATCTGATTAGGTTTTTCTGGGTTTCCCTAATCCTTGCAACAAATGTTGGATCATATTGTATGTTTCCCAGCAAAGACTTCTCTCATTGTAACTGACAATTCGAAAGTGCTTGTATCTAAGCCTACTTGAATAAAGGATATTTTGATTGATTGATTGATTGAATCATTTATTTATTTGTTGTTAGGTATCTTTGTAATGGGACGAATTGAGAGAGTGCCTAATATCAAAGTACAAACAAGACAGATAATAAGTACTAAAATCTATTATTTCTCTACTATACAATATCGGCAATGATCCACTGTTCCACACCCCTACTTATTGCTGCGCAGGATAATCACAGAGTGCAGTGGGAGCGGAAACTGACGACGCGAAAAAGCAAGATGCATTGATAGCGAAAGTTTGAACGAGAAGTTCTATTCATAATTCATTGTTTTAATAAAAGAGGAACTGGTTAGGGTTGCGGGGACTCGCTGGATGAGGGTCGCCTCTATCCGGCCCATGTGGAAATCTATTGAGGAGGCCTGTGTCCAGCAGTGGACGTTTTATAGCTGAAATGATGATGATGAATAAAAGAGGAAGAATTACTTACTTTCATAACCTTCTACGAGGCGGATTGCCAAATCCAGTGATATAATGAAACTCACAAAATACAGGCACCAAACACATACCCCATCTTCCCTAAACATTTTCTCTGTTTATTTAATTGTATTTTGTCGCAAAATTTACAAATAAAACACGCTCTTTTCTAAGAACATATATACTAGTAAAAGTTTATTGTTTTTTTTTAATAAGGCACACACATTAATGCTTTTATAAAAAGCGCGCTCAGTGCGTGGCTTTATGACCACAGAATACTACTGAATAGGAAATAGAACGAACATAATTCACACCTCATTTCAGGAATACCTATTTAGGTACTGCTATCGGGAATTCATATGCATTTTCCTTATTCAATACCTAATTGTTTTAAAGTTACCTATTTTTTTCTTATTAATTAGTGGAGGAATATAATGAATTATTCCGTAATACTTACCTACTGTGTATGGTAGTTGATAAAAAAATATCAAGGGTCAAAAATATCAAGTCACTGACTCGCAAGCTCGTGGCTTGTGCTTTAAGTAAGTAGGTAGGTACGTATACGTATATGTTACGATACCGTTTGTTTTTGAATCAAATCTAGGGTACCTATGTATTGAACATATCTTTAAGTTTCATTCAAATACCACAAAATAATGAAGTAAGAAGAAAAAATATGCGACGTTGCCAGCTAAGCGGTTATAAACGCTTTTAACGCCAGATCGCCTCAAATCGTACCGCGCAGTCTGTGCAAGTGACTTACCCTAAGATACAGCATACAAATTTGAAAACTGGTGTTGCTTGCAATGATATACGTCACTTTACCTCCGAAAATAATGGGAATATTGGCGCAACATTTATACGTCATGCAAAATGAATACTTTTAATCATAAATATGTATTTAAACTTGGAACAGTCATGATGTCATACTTTTTGAATAACGGCTTGTTTCTGACGGCTTGGTTCCTCCTGTCGCCCTGATGCACTTTTTTGCGATTGGATATTAGTGGAATTTTCCCATAATACCACTCCATATCGTAGAACAGAACAAACATAACTATGATAAATTAGTAGCGAGGCTTCCTCTGAAGCTATAAAGCTCAGTTTTTTTGAGAGCAATAAATAAATTTATTGATCCTTAAAGATCTACTTGTTGTTTCCAATTTAAATTTTCGTCTATTAAAAATGCCTAAATAATTTGTATGTGGTACTTGCTCAATTCTTTCCTCACCAACACACAACACTTGATGCATGTTTTTATTGCAGTTTTGTGTAACAAAACTAGTTTCGTTTTAGACACATTCATGCGTAAACCATTACTTCTTAGCCATTCAGAAAGGTACCTATCGCTTAACGTAGTATGTATAATGTATACTATGTACATTCCTTGCCTTACAGCGGTAGTGACCGTCGCCCTGCCCGTAGGTGAAGTGCTTGTTGCAGAAGAACAGGTGAATGTTGGGGAGGCACAACGAGGCCCTACGGTTTATCTAGTCGGTCAGCACCAGGCTGAGTTAGCGCGGGAAAGTAAGCAGTGTCGGTTACATAGCCTAGCGGTACTAACCGTCGCTTCTTGCCTACAGGTGCCATGGTTCAAAGATAAATCTCAATTAAGTGCTCCACAAACGTCAAATATTTAGATACATTGATAACAGTGTCATAAAAAATAAATAAATAAATAAATCTTTGCAGCCTCATCGCCTCAACACGGCTGTAGGGAAATCAACCATTGTTGGAACAAAGATAGTTATAAATCCCGGCAAACTTCTTGAGCCCAAATGGTGGACTTACACATCATGTACATTTGCACTTAAATCGGTCCCTGCGCAGTGAAACCTTTGCTCAAGAAGTTTCCCGGCAACTATAAGCATCCAAGGAAGGTAAAAGGATATTTTTACCAAATTAAACAGCAGAAACTAGGGTAATGATTATGTTTTTTTTTGCGCAAACGAAGTACTAGTTAATAGCAGACACCTTCGTTAGACATAAATATTTGTTTTCTACAAAAGTCATGTATTTCAGAAAACCAAAAAATTATTTTTGTTTATACACACATATATGTATATGGCCAGGCCTCTTTATTTTAATGTTTTTGTAAAAAAGAAAAATACGCGCAGGAGGCATGTAAAAGTGCAAATTTTAATATAAACGTGTTTTCTCTGGATCTCGTTGATATGCGATTGCGACATGTCATGGAAATAACTGTGGAGATAACCGTGTGCTAACTTAGAGCAATAAGGCTCCAATATACATATTTATTTTGCGATTTTCATCGTTTGCAATTACAAAAATATTCATATTTTATTATAAACCAAACTTCGAGCTGACTCTGTAGATTGCAGTTGTACATTGCCACTTTCCCGCATTTTAATTCGAATATGGCGCGGTTTCCACGAACAGTGAATGAATACAGCATTCAATAGTGTCGCTATCTATAACAAAAACTTCATTTTCGAACATGTGATGAATTTAGAGGCACCAACATAATAACTATAAATCCCTTTTCGCTATCGGTGATCGTAAATTACCAAGCGTTGCATTCTCGTTTTAGTCGTTTTTGTTATAATCTGTGGTAGAAACATTTCCGCGCTGTCGAAAACCGCTGCTCGTTTGCTATTTATCACATTTCCTCTGCGTATTTCAGCAAATTTGGATTATAAATATTGAAAATGTAAGTAATCAAGTCCTTGTTCGTATGATTAATATTATAAGTACTGTGAGAGTTGAGAAATTACATTAATTTATTGTCGTTTTAGGGCAACCACGACCAAGCCACGCTCAGAGATGACACTGGAGGAATTGTCTAAAATTGAAGAAGAAGAATTCAGTACAGGACCTCTCTCTGTGCTCACACAGTCCGTGAAAAACAACACCCAAGTTCTTATCAACTGCCGAAACAACAAAAAGCTCCTGGGCCGTGTCAAGGCGTTCGACCGGCATTGTAACATGGTGCTCGAAAATGTAAAGGAAATGTGGACGGAAGTGCCCAGGACTGGTAAAGGAAAGAAGGTGAGGAGTTTTAGTTAAGTCTAAATGCATTAGTTTATAGTTCTCAGTTCTTAAAGTTTGAGGTTAACTTGTATGTTTGGTTGCATCAGTAGAAAACAACATACAATGACGTTAGGAGCTCAATGTTGCTATATTAATTTAGATTAATTCTTGGTTGACTTGATCACTATTTGATTAATTCTTTCAGCTATACATACTTGTTTATAGGTATAGCAAAATAATGTGACATACAATTTAAAATATTAACAACTATGAAAAAAGCATGTTGGGCCAGTATGTTTAAATTTTCATCCGTTACTAAACTTATTATTTCTAATATGGGTACTACATACATTAGTATGAGTGCGGATGATTGTGAGATACACTAATAAATTATAATAATAAATAAATACCAGGGAAAATTTTACACAAATCAACCTAGTTCCGAACTAAGCAAAACTTGTACAGTCCACATCTACTAGCATCCAAAACACCAAGTACCACCAAGTCGAGCGTGAAGCAAACACTGCCATACCATCCTTTACTGGAACCATTTCGCCGCATTTTCAGGCCCCTATTTGAGAACCTCAGTATAAGACCAGAACGCAGAAATTTTCGTCATCCAGTAAGCCATAATCACATACTTAAAATCCAAAATTTCAAGTCTGTAGGTCATTTAGTTCCGAAGTTAAGTGAAAGCAAAGTTTCGCATTTACAACACTCACTCACTCACTCACTCCTCATGATCATCAGAATATAACTAGTACTTCCCATCTCAGAGAGCTGAAATTTGTCCCATAATTTTTTTATTTATTTAATGTTACTTCTCTGTCTCGCTTCAATTTGTGTCAGTGTATAGAATAAAGCCGAGCATAAAGTAGCGTTAGTGAAATGTAGAATATCCAGTAGCCGTCATATTGCATATTTATTCTCTATGGGTAGTTCTACTGCTGTTTCAACTGCTGTCAGTATTCTGCCACATGTTGAATAAGTGAGCCATTAATTGTAACATTTTCATAAATTAAATTTAAAAAAAGGATTTTTTTCCATAAAAAGACACATTAACCAGAATATAGATCAACCAGACGCAAAATGCCATTAAAGTTTTTAAGTTAGTCTAGTATCTAGTATAGGTAAGTTACTCAGGATTGGCGGCAACGTAACGTTAGCAGCCGAAACAGAAAACGCCTGTACATTTTAAGCCTATAAAAATAAAAAAATGTACCTACTGACAACATTTCATTTTTTCTCATGTCCCTAAATCGAAAACCTTTTGGAGAAAAACGGTTCTAGAACACAAAAATATTTTTCAAGATTTTTTTTTACAATATTTTTGCCAAAAACTACCAAAATAGCTAAAACGGAAATTGACGTCACACAGCTTATCCAATATTGCCACTATGTAAATAGTCTTCCGGTTATCCGTTTGACATCTTTCGACGCATGACACTATTGACAGTTACTCTCACTCGAATATCGTCTTGTACTTTTCGTATGTTTTCTGCGTTTGATTTCGAGCTTTTCAAGGACTCGGCATTGTCACGGGACCGACGGACACCTGTTCTCACTGACGACTGGCATCCCGTTGGACAATTTCTTTAACAACGACTCCACTTCTCAACTTTTATTTGACTCATATACTGCGCGGTTTCTTTAATTTTCTACGACTCCATGCGAAACGCAGAGGGATTTGTACAAGCTGACAGCACTAATAGTAAGCCAGGAGTGGAGACTATAATGATAATGATGATGGAGTTTATGCAATCACGGATAAGTATTATTTGGCCGCATCAGAGGTGCCAGAACTTCACTGTCTTCTCGGACGTCTTATGTTGCAAATGCTTTGGGCTATGTAGAAATAAAGCGGTAAAATGATATATTTTTTGTTAAATGCCGCATAACGCCGGAGCACAGGTTGCCCATCAAAATGTACCAAGTACCTATCTGCACAAATAGATATAAGGGAATAGGCGATATACGAGTTTTGTTCATACAAGTTTTCTTAAATCAATATTTTATGCGTGGCATTTTCTACATAATTATTGAATTATTCACACCACTGCGTATCGTTTTCAAGTTTTGACATTTACGCCGTGACAACTGCGGTCACTGTAAAACTCTTTGAGCGCATTAAGATGTCAAAGTTCGCATTACATATTGTTGTTATTCCCAACGTTTTTTTAAGTGTGTGAAACAGAGCTGTAACGTAATTTAGCTTATAGTTAGACGTTTGTTACATACGCCTTTTTTCATCAAACTAATAATATTCATGGATTTTTGTACTAAAAAATAAGATTTCCGCATATATAAAAAAATACGTGTATCTTAAAATTTTGCGTTCTTTGGAGTTGGACATTAAAAAGTATCACTCAAAAATATGAAATATCGTCAATTATTTATACACCGAGTTTATGCCAACCCAGACCGACTTAGCCCACAACATGCCGCTTATATACATTTGTGTCTAAGGACTCAGCATACGCTATGAGCTTATTCAGCTGCACAGCACTGTTTTTCAGTCTGTACCTTAATATTGCGTATTTACCTTTGCATATTACGACGGAAACATTAGCTTTCATTGCTAGTAGTGCATATTGTATAATAGAACTATAATTAAGATTGTACTGGAAGGACAATTTGTCATTTTACCAAATTTTTCGTCCCATTGTGGCTCATTTCCTCAAAGTGTGTATTAGTAATTTATTTGGGTCAGTTCATTTACTTAAAACCTATACTACCAAACGGCAGTTCTAATTGGCACATTTTAGTATGTCATACCGGGCTGGAAGATGGGTTGGTGTAGTTTTGCAGTCCATATTAGAGGGTTGGTCTCACTGGCTTGTAGTTCGTAGACACTTATACCCATCATCATCATCATCATTTCAGCCATAGGACGTCCACTGCTGGACATATACCTCCTCAATAGAATTCTACATGGGCCATATAAATGCAAACCACATCCAGCGAGTCCCCGCAACCCTTACCTTGCGGGTGGCCTTCCTATGTTGCGCTATACCCATACTCTAGTACTCGTTGATTTACAAAGTAGAATCATAATCCATTGTTATTTTTAATTTCAGGGTAAAGCTGTTAACAAGGACAAGTTCATTTCCAAGATGTTCCTCCGCGGAGACTCCGTCATTCTAGTTCTAAGAAATCCTCTAGCTACTGCGGCAGGAAAGTAAACCTTATTATAAGATACCAAAGCCGTCTGTTATAAAAAGGATTTTTACTTTCATAACACTGGAATTGCCAACTGATTCCATTGATAGTTACAGTGTTTGTGCTATTTGCCATTGACTGTATAAATGTATTATTGAAATTACTTTGAGATCATATAAAAAAAATTGGTGTTAAAAATCAGAAGCCTGGTCGAAATAGGCACCTAAGTGTTCTCTATTAACCCCTCGCATGCTTAAACACGGATCCATGTAATGTCTAAACTTCATTTAATTTCAATTTGATTGGCAAACTTTTGACATTGCACCCGAGGGGTTAAATGACCACTTACGGTATACATCTCAATGTTTGACAGCTTAATTTCAATAATACACACCCTGTTTGTCACTATTGCGGTTAATTGCCCCAGGTCCCAACACTACCATTAGTTGGCATGTCCAATGCGAACTAATGGGTCAGTGTTGGGCACTGGCATATTTACCTTATATATGATCAGGGTTAGGTGGCAATGGTTAGATAGTATGAGTTTATTTCTGTCTGTCAGTGACATATAAGATATGACTCAACATGTGGATCTTATTGTAATGGATGCATTAGATGTAATTTCATATGTATTGTCAATATAAGAGATAAAAACACATTGTCTTTTTTTATAATCCTTTAATATCCTTACCAATTCATTGTAAGTTTCCTGTGTTGATAGATGTTATTTATTTCTCAATGATTACACAAATTAAAAACCATGTCAGGTAGCATGTAGGCAGTTGCCATTGAAAACAATTGGTTTTCATTTGATTTTATTAAAATTTCTTATATTTTTATATATTTATACTATACTATATTTTTCGTGATGGACGGCCACGGGCCGAAGGCTTCTACCGACCCACAGATTTAGTTTTAGACTGTGTCCATTTGTGCTACATTGTCCCAAATATTTATTTAGGTACTTTCAATACAAATTCATATAATATTCAGTGTACTGAAAGTTTAAGCCTTCTATATACGAGTACTTATCTGAGGGTTAAGAGTAGTGTGTGTGGTACTGGACACTACTATGTTTTTACGGCAGCACCGAGAATACCTGGTACATTCAGCATGAAATATTCTGTAACAGACAGCGTCAAATATATCGTCACATCTTTGTGCCTATAGCAAGGACCATTAACCCATAAATGCATCAAGTAGGTACTACTGAAATGACACAAGTAAAAATCTACGTCAATTTGAGACTGTCAAATCGTCACAGTCTCAAATTAATATGAATCTCTAATTAAGCCATATCAGAAATTAAACGCATGATGATATGTTAAAACAAGAGGACTGTAAATTGCCAGATCGTGCCCTAATCGCACGGATTTAGGCAAAAACTAGATGTTCTAAATTAACAAAGAAACATCGTACAGTAACAATTAGTTCGTAACAGGTAATAATAAATAAATCGTAACTTTTGAATACTGTGTCACACTTGCAAAGTTTTAAAGCTATTATAAAAATTAAATGTCTGTTCATTGAAGATATTTTTAAGTGATACAGACTATTTGAAGGTCGCTGAATGGAAAAATATTTTGTTTATATTTTTATCCCACTACACTCATGCAAAAAAGAGGGTTATAATATTTTTCTCCTCCGCTGACGAAGTTGCGGGCACCTAGGTGTAAATAATAATCCTTACACATGGTAAATGGCGTTGTAAATATCGGGGAATGACTGTTTATATCGCTGGCAAAAAGCGGAAACGTAGTAACCGCCAAAGGTATCCATCGGTTACTACGTTCCGCTTTTTGCCGTCGATATGGAGGTTCACAGTCCTCTTGTTTTAATGTCCTTGGCCTATAGTAATAGATGTGTTGGGATATATTTGGTGCTTTGGATGATTCATACCATTTGATGCTGTCTGTGCTAAATACAGAAATGTATAAGTGCATCATTTCAGCCATAGGACACAGGCCTCTTCAATAGATTTCCACATGGGCCGGATAGAGACGACCCGCATCCAGCGAGTCCCCGCAACCCTAAGCAGGTCGTCCGATCACCTTGGCCGCGGCCTCTTCCACGCTGCGCTTGCGCTTCTGCCCCAACGGCCATCGGTTCTTCGAACTATGTGCCTTGCCTATTGCCACTTCAGTTTGCTTACCCTGTTTGTTATGTCGGTGACCTAGGTTCGTTTATCTCCTCATTTCTGATTCAATCTCGTGCTGCCTTAGTCTACTTTTATCCCCCTTTCCGCGTTGGGATAGTAAAAAAGTCAACATTTATATAAAGATTCCTTTATTTTATCTTTTGTCCTTTGCTCCCTCGCATTTCTTACAGAAACAAATACACCAGCTACCATTAAATTCTACTTTCCATTAAATCTTAGAGTATTGCAATAATCTTAATACAAACGGTATTCAAACAAGTCGGACTCTAGTCACAATGGCCAGCCATGATACACAAATCGTCACTACTTTGAAAACATTTTGTATCTGAAACCGACTCGTAGAAAAAGGCAGTAAGTGCATACTAGCGTCATATAGTTACTACATTTTTCGTTTGAGTAAATCGAGATACGAGTTTTTCAAACTACTGACGAAATGCTACAATTTAGATACAATAAATCATTCCAATCATGAGATCACATCATTTTATTTAACTTCATTCAGTTACTGTACTTTTTGTTTTACAAATATCATGATAATAATCACAATTTTTGCAATTTATTAGTGGATCACTTCATTCAGTTAGTGAGTCACTTTCGTGATCTATTTTTGTCGAAATGCCTTTAGATTGTAAACTTCAAACTATTTCGTAGGAAAAAATCACTTGTACAGTCAGCAACAACTAACTCAACTTCACGTATTTAATTCAAGGCGTGTTCATTCCTCTGTCATAACATAAAATAAACAAAGACTGCATGAACTTTCGAAACCAAACTTCGAACCACTTTATTGGCATCCAAAGTACCAAACTTTCATGTTTGTCACTACCGCTTTGAATTGAGACTTAACATGCTCATAATTGGAGCAGTGCCAACAATAGGGCTGTTAAGCTGTGGAGTGTGGCTCATATTTTCCGAAAAACATTTTTTCTTCAAGGCAAATATTCCGTTCTCTTATTTTCCCGGTGGCATTTTTTCCCAATATTTTATTTTCTATGGGCATTTAATTCCGTTCCCATATTTTCCCAGTGACATTTGTAACCATTCGCATATTTTGCCCAATTTATTTATTTGTCAGAAGCTTCATGCCTTTAAGGTGAAATAGGCAATCTTAGGATTTTTCGACCACTCGATATCCGCGGCTCGCTCGCTTCGCTCGCTCGTTAGGGTCACAACTCAACCTAACACTCCGCCTCGCTACGCTCGTCGTCGTACCTAACCTTAGCCAAGTCGGACCTGCTTTAAGGTGAAATAGGTAATATTTGGATTTTTCGACCACTTGATATCCGGTTTTGACTTGGAAATATGAGAATGGTTACAAATGTCACTGGGAAAATATGGGAACGGAATAATTACCACCAAGAAAATAGGTGACTGGAGAAAAATGCCACCGGGAAAAAAAGAGAACGGAATTTTTGCCTCGAAGAAAAAATGATTTTCGGAAATACCCAATTTATCCCAAGCTGTGTCCTGAAATCCTCAACGTCGACCTGTGTAACTGAATGAAGTTTCTAGTAGACATGAATTTATAAATTGACATACATTCAACAGCAAATAGTCTTTAAAAGTGCCAAATATATCGGGACACTATTTCATTTTTATAGGCATAAACATGTGTAACGAAATATTTGACGCTTTGAATGTTACAGACTAATAAATATTACCAGCACATGTCAGATATCTCACAGCGGCACGGGGGTTGAACACCGTAGCTTATTTAAGAAGAAAACCCCTAACGGTTAAAAATGCATACTGCAATATCACCGTGACATCACTTGATCTATACAACAGCGTAAATACTACAGAAAGTCCGCTTCATACAATCGAAAACACTTGCATTCTCACGTCTATGTCAGTAGACAAACTCCTAACATCAGTACATTCGAAATATTCGACGATGACTTCCTTATTTTCTATAATCTTAACACGGTTATGAAGTTAGAATTTTGTGTACCAAATTCATATTATATAGTTGTGAGATTTACAAATTACTTCTGCATATCTAAATCTTTATACGTCTAGGTAAATGTATAAAGCGAACTTTCTGTAATAATTATAATATTGCGACAAAAATATAACATCACAGATAGATATATTTTTGGCTCCAATCTTTGAGCAATCTCAGTCAAAACACACAACATCAACAGAAACAACAGAATCGATGAAAATTAAACTAAATATACCACTTCTTATTATCGTTTACAATTTACTAAAGTTCTACAGCTTACGGTTACGGTAAAAACCGGATACATAAAAAAGTCACCGCCTACATTCAAGTTCCATTAGGAATAAACAAATTCTTGTAATTATAGTCTGCCTACTGAAACTGGGCAACGTGATAACAAAAGTTTTATCACTAAACCCCGTTATCTTGTCGCACTGACGTTGCTTTTTCGTAGGGGTTGAACGTTTTTTTTATCAACCGTCTCAATATCGATGTTTCCATCAATTAAACAGTCACTTGTTTTAAATTCAGATAAAATTAGTTTATTCAACAAAAACTCAACAGAAATTCTCCGTGTAAAAGTGGCCCCTATTTTGTTTTGAGTAGTATATAATAAACAGTCTTAACGAATGAAGACCCGAGACTTTATTTATCCACTTTTTTATCTTATTTATATCTGTTAGTACCTAGTGAGTGTCTTGTCTTTTACTAATGGACAGTGACATACTTTACATACTACACCATCGACATTTATATAGTCGATAAAAAAAAACATTAAACCCCTACGAAAAAGCAATGTCAGTGCGACAAAGATAAAGGGGTTTATTTATCACACTAGAGGCGTTCTGCACCCGTTCCAGTTGACCATTTGTTTTTCATAGCGTAATCGGACCCAAAACGTATTTAGTACAATACATACATAAATGAATACATACATTATGGTGTTATTAGGTTTTACATTATGATGAAGTGTTGCAAGTTCAATTTGTAAAACTTTCAATAGCCAGTTAACAGTACTTACTACTTGTAAATATACAGAATAAGTACGCTTGCGCGTACGTATAGGTTGTACTGTGAAAATAACCAATAAAACTACTGTTGTGGTCTGGCATTTCATGCCATAGCAGACAGGGAAGGTACTGCCGAAGTATTACAATACATTCACCTGGGACGGTCGAGTTTATCGCGCGGTTAACGCGACAATTCAAGGCCCACTATGATCCTGCCTTTAAAACAGTAAGTGAGAAATTAGCGCACTAGCAAACAAACGCGAGATTGATTTAAAATATAAAATTAAATGATTTAAAGCAAGGGTGGTCAAAGTGAATCGAAGAATCTGCAGCCGAGGTTATTAGTCCACTGGTTTTTTTTTTATTGGCGATTTGTCATAAATATTTAACATTTAACTATGTCTAGGAACCCAGTATCACTTAAACATGAAGTTGCGTCTAACACAAATCAGATAGTCATTTGAGCTGCCTATAATTATGTGCAGGCAAAACTAACATAACTTTACATAATCGAGTTGTACACTTTCGCGATAAAGTGCTATTAATAAACCACTGTTTATTTGCACAGATTCCATAGAAAAAATAAACATAAGCCGGTCTTTGCTGTGGCGCAGCCAAGTAAACATAGATTTGACTCGAAACGGGTACTATTCGTCTTTAGTTGGAAAATATTTCATTATCTTTTATGGGCTACACTTGAGAGCCAATATTTCGGCTAATCCTAATTCAAACAACAGCAATAGGTTTTTTATTATTTGTCGCTACTCTTATTTACATAATATACTATTTTTCACAATACCCAACTAACTGTATTAGCAATTCCGCGATACTATCATAAAAATAGCAATACCCAAAAATGGCGATTTTTACGATATCTCACTCCGTTAGTCTTTTTTCTCATGGGTTTTTACGAGACCGATTAAAACCTGAAAACGTATTTTGTTAACTGTTATTTTTGCAGTTTAGATGTAAAATTTCATAAAGATCGTGACAGGATTAAAAAAGAGAACTATACAATCCTGCAGCTTAGGAAATATGACGATATTTTACCGACCCGAAATTTTGGATCTGGAGTATATTAAAAAAAATTACTTTTAAAATGTGACAATGCATCTACCTATAGACACAAAAGGGTAACTGGGACATTCACTTCAAAATTCAGTTATCATGCTAGGTACCTTCTTCATATAAAAGCTCGCGTCTTAACTTTTCTAAATATCCAACTAGGGCGTAACTACGCACGTATTAAGAAGCGAACACGTCGAAGTTTGACGTTGCGTCACGTTTTCTCTATACAATTAAACTTGCGTTGGCGCACCGTTAGCTTATTTTATGCTTCGGTGTGGTCGATTCTTTAATCTTATATATGATTGGGGTCCTATACGTGACTTCACGAAAGTCATATAAAATGACTATACATTTTACATACAGGGCCCGTCTAGCGCGCGTTACGCTTTTGCTATCAAGTTCAGAATCCAACCGCACTTCACACTACCACTATCACTAAAGTGTCACTGTCACTTACTACTGCAGCGGAGACTGCACGTTGAGCTTGTAAGGGTCTCGCAGACGGCGTCACGTATACAAATCGTTTAGAGTCCCCGCCCGTAAGACAAAGACGTGGCTGTTTTCAAGCCAATTTGGCACCTCTTGCGTAAACTCAAACCTCCGTAACCCACCGACACCTTGTCGCTCTGAACTATAATAAACCCAGCGCACAATTGAACATGAACCGTATTACAGTTCAGGTTCAAATTGCTGTGCGATATGGCGTCGGTGGTAGATTACGGATATATTAAGAGGGGGGACTCGGGTTACCAAAAGTTAATGCCACCCAACACAAGACGCATCATTAACGTGTCACTATCATACCAATGGGAACTGCTTTGAACTTGTAGGGTCTCGCAGACGGTGTCGAGTATAGAGCTGAATAACGCACCGTTGTTTTAGACGCATCAGTCACTGTCAGCAGCGGCGTTTGACTCAACTTTTATCGCGTCTCGCAGACGGCATGTACAGCCCTGACGCCCCGCTGTTCGAGACTCGAGACACATGGCTCGACTGACACAGGCTCACAGTAGCGGCGACTGCACGTTGAACTTGTAGAGCGTCTCGCAGACGGCGTCGCGCCGCGCCTGCGCGTCGTGCGGCGGCAGCGGGCGCAGCATGCGCACTTTGTCGTGCGTGTAGAGCTCGATGACTCCCCATTGCTTCAGGAGGCGCCAGCAGTTACGGATCGCGTCCGTTGATATCGCCTCACCTGTGCAAGAATACATCCATACTAATATTATAAATGCGAAAGTGTGTCTGTCTGTCTGTCTGTTACCTCTTCACGCTTAAACCGCTGAACCGATTTGGATGAAATTTGGTATGGAGATAGTTTGAGCCCCGGGGAAGGGCATAGGCTACTTTTTATCCCGGAAAAATACCTACTGATAAACGAATTTAAGGCGGACGAAGTCGCGGGCAGAAGCTAGGTTTTTATATTTTCTTCGCCTTTCGCGTTTATCACTCATTGAAATAAAACGATTTAAACGTATTATATCGTGAATCACGAAGCTTTTAAGCTTCCGAAAGGTCGGGACCACAAAATATACACAATATAATCCACTTCGATTGTTTTATTTAAAATCTCGTCTTTGTGCATCTCTCTGGTCGTTAATTAAGACTCAGAAGTTTAAACTTAAGGTTTGCCAGAGAGAAATGGAAAAAGTATTCCGTGTGTTCGAAGATCTGATAGGGTAAGGAACACAGAGTTTCGTTCCAAATCCGGATGTCGATGCTGGTATGAAGACCACCAGACTGAAATGGGACCGGGCCGGGACATATCTGCCGAATGCACGATAAAAGATGGGCCACAATTTCTTAAGTGCTGGCATTCACGAGATACAATAACCCGTAGCAGGAGAAGACCTTCTCTCCCGCACCAACTCGGGTTGAACTGATTCAATCCATAGTTCCGTGGCTCGCGCACTGCGGCCCGACTCTAAGCGGCCGCGGCCGGCAGTCCCGTCTGTGGGTATGCGCTAGTCAGACCTTCCCAGAACAAAGTCAGGTTCTGAAAAAAAGGGACAGACCGAGATGGCGAGATGAGCTGGAGGCTCTCGATCGCTTGGAAAAATGTCATTAGCGTCGTCGAGAACGGTGTAGGGCAGCAATACCAACCGAATAGCATCTTGTTCTGCGTGTAGGCGTCGGTGAGCGCGTCCAGCGTGCCCTTGACGAGTTCCTTCTGCGTGGCGGCGCGCACGGCGCGGGCGGTGGCGGCGTAGCCCTCCAGCAGCGGCCGCAGCGTGCGCAGCAGCCGCCCGCTGCACACAAATTACACTTTAGCATCAACCATTTTTTTTATGCTACAATAAGGTGGCAAACGAGCGTACGGCCTGTCTGATGTTAAGTAGGCACCGCAGCCTATGAACGTTAGCAAAGCCAGGGGCATTACGTCCGTGCTGTCAACCCTTTAAGAACCTATACACTCCCCTCTTGAAGAACCCCATTCTGTAACCTCCAGGAAAAATCGCGGCAGGGAGGTCATTCCACATTCTGCGTGTACGCGGTAGAAAATTCCTTTGATACGACACGGTGTGCGACCATTGTGGTTCCAAGGTGTTTAGATGAATACCCTGCCGATGGCGAGCGGTGCGATGGTCGAAGGTGGCTGTAAGCATCATGTCGAACAATTTTTCGGAGCACGGCCCATTATACAAGCGGTAGAACACATAAATCTAATTCACATAAATGCCTAAACTTCAAATACATGAAGGAATAAGTTACAATTCCAGCCACGATAACACTTATAGGTACCTACTTAACGCCGCTGACATGGCTTTCACGTTGAATTTGAATCTGAGACTGAGGGCCGGAGCGACGCCGGGCGGCGGGTGCGGGCGCGCGCGATGCGATACTCACGAGACTCATCACGCGTATGTTTTATATTAGCGCACGGAGTTGATCTCTCAAGTTTTGGAGGCATTAGGTATTATTATTCCCGTCTCGACTAAGGACAAATTTCTCGAGATTTCTCAACAACAGCAACACCAAAGCCTCCGACCGGTGCGATATCCGGTGCTTGATGTGCAGGCCAAGTTCTGGCCGCTCGTCGTCGTCATCCAACGTACGAGCGAACTAACAAGCGATTATCACTTAACAGGTGTACAGTCTAGGTGGGTAAGCAGCTCACCGCTCGGCCAAAGCCTCGGGCTGCTGCGATATCCGGTACTTGATGAACAGGCCGGGGTCCGGCCGCTCGTCCTCGTCGTCTTCTTCGTCGTCCAGCGTGCGAGCAAAGCGCCGTGACCATTGCTGTTCTTGTAGACCACCGTTCACCTGTTAACAAAATGTGAAGTTTTAAAACTTTAAATAGTGAGTGACTAAGGCGACGAGCGCCTCTATGCGTCCGCGTGCTTTATGATCTCCTGGTCCGCATTGGGTGGTCTGATTATAGCATTTGCTATTGAAAGTCCAATTATCTATTCTATTATAAATTTGTAAGAATTAAATGTTTGTATGTGTCGTTGTCGCTTCATCACCCTAAATCGGCTTATCGGATTTCAACATTTTTTGGTACATGGGTAGCTCGGTATCTCCAGATGATTATAGGATACTTTTTACCCAACCATGGTTATGACTTTTTCTCCTCCGCGAACGAAGTTGCGGGCGCCTTCTAGTTTGTAATATACGCCTACCTCTACTTGTGTGATGGCGTCACCGGCGATGAGCGTCTAATGAGGTCCGCGTGCTCTATGATCTCCTGGTCAGTGTACGCTGATTGATTATGCTTTCTAGCATTTCCTATTGGAAATAGGTTTGGTCTAAACAATGAAAGTACCTCTACTTGTGTGATGGCGTCACCGGCTATGAGTGCCTACTGAGCTCCGCGTGTTCTATGATCTCCTGGTCAGTGTACGCTGATTGATTATGCTTTCTAGCATTTCCTATTGGAAATAGGTTTGGTCTAAACAATGAAAGTACCTCTACTTGTGTGATGGCGTCACCGGCTATGAGTGCCTACTGAGCTCCGCGTGCTTTATGATCTCCTGGTCAGTGTTTGGCTGATTGATTCTGCTTTCTAGCATTTTCTATTGGAAATAGGTTTGGTTTTAACTAAATAATGAAACTACCTCTACTTGTGTGAAGACGTCACCGGATATGATCGCCTGATGAGCTCCGCATGCTTTATTATCTCCTGGTCAGTGTTAGGCTGATTGATTCTGCTTTCTAGCATTTCCCTTTGAAAATTGGTTTGTTTTTTGAAGCTACCTCCACTCGTGTGATGACCTCAGCGGCGACGAGCGCCTCCATGGCTTGCAGCATGGCCTCCTCGATGCGGGTGCAGGGCGCGCACAGGATGAACTCCTGGCTGAGGATCTCGCAGAGCTGCAGCGACGCCTCCATCAGCTCCGAGTGCCTTATGGTCTCCTGGTCAGCATTGGGCTGTCTGATTATGCTTTCTAGCGCCGTTGCTGTCGAAAAATATGGCTTCCATTACTACTTTGATAATTATCAAGAACCAGATTTCCGGTTGTTGTGTTACATAATCAGTTGGTATTTTTGAGTTAAGGTTGATTATTTATGATGAACAATTTTATTTACAAAAAATCCATCAGACTTTTCTACTACTTTAATAATTGAGATTAATCAACTTCCAACAGTTCACGGCTTAAATACACACTCAAAACTATTTGCCTTTTTGCCCCTATAGGGAAGGAATACTTTGTTCAAATCAGTATGAAAACCCAAAAGTATACCGTATTCAATAACAAATAAGCACATTACCCTCCTTTGCGTCGCGTCCAGTAAAAAACATCGCGTGAAAAACATACAGAAAGATAATGGACTGTCGATTAGATGAACTATTTCGTATTCACCAGTTACACTTGTTGAAATAAAACAATTTAGCGGATTATGCCGCGTACTCATTTTAGTTCCCGACGTTTCGGAAGCTTTTCAGCTTTCCATGGTCACGGGTGGACATCGTGGAAACAGAAGAAAATATCCAGTTACACTTACACAAGTGCATATTTTGGTATTACCGATTATCCGACTATTATGTCTATGAAATAGCGAGCTTACCGACAATAGCCGGCGCAGCGTAGTGAGCCACTACTGCGTTGGCATAGTACGACAGCTCCAAAGACGCGGCGATGGATCGCTGTGGCCGAACTCTTTGCTTGTCTCCGGACCCTTCCCGCCTTACCAGGCCTCGGCCCAGCATGTCCAACTGAAACAAAAAAAAAAGTTTGTTTAAAAATGATCTTAAGGTAATTTTCACGTTATCGCCTTGTTGGGCGCCAATGTAACGCCTCAGGCAAGCTCGCGAGGTCTTATATGCCAAAAGTGCACGACCGTTCGTTGTGAAAGTTCTGGGGGATACAGTAGATCTATATTCAGCAGACGTTAATGTTCAAACTGTTCAATAAATATCTAAAATTAACTTCCACTTTGGCACGTGCTGGGCGCCAGGAGACATGATCGAATTCATCAAAAATAATTCTGACTTCTCATACCTACAAATGTCAGCTGATGTTCATTTTGCATGAAAAGTCGAAATATTTGTGAGAATGATAAGAGGTTTTCAGTCATTTCTGTTAGAAGTCTAATATTATGGAATCTAATATTATATTGCGGAACAATTTTACACAAATCGAACTAGTCCCATGCTAAGCTCATTAAGGCTTGTGTTATGAGTACTAGACGACGATATTTAATAGATATATTACTTATAAGCATAGAAAACATCTAAGAATCTAAGACTCAGGAACAAATATTTATGCTCATCTCATCACACACATTGCCCTTACCGGAATTTCAACCCAGGACCTCAGCTTCGCAAGCAACGTGGGAGTATCCCACTGAGCTCAACCGGTCGTCAAAATGATAGCCCTCTTTGGAATACATTTAGTAGGGAATGTTGAGGTCCAGAACTCAAGTTGGTCCTCAAACGACAGGCTGTACTCACGGCATGTTTGACTAGAGCGGGAGCCTCGCCGGTGTATCCCAAGTCGCGGCCCTCGCGGCACAGCGCGGCTCCGCGCGCGGCCACGGCATGGCTGAGCTGCTTGAGCGTGCAACCTCGCCTGTGCTCGGTCAGCAGCACGTACGACACCACGTTTGTGCACATGAAGGCGGTCGCTTGTGCTGCGTCTGGAATAGAAATAACACAATCTGAATACTCAGAACCGTTTTGTATAGGCAGTCTCATCGACATCTACCATAATGTAGCTCTGAATAGACGTAATGGTAGGAATGCTCATATTTTGTTTTGACATGGGTCATATTTTATACATATAACTTGCTGGTGTGGCTGTGGTTGTACAGAAGCTGGCAGTCCAGGTAGTTGTTAAGAGGCATGATGGTTCACTCTATAGCTGGCTTCCTATCGGTAGATCAAATCTTTATGGGTATCGTTTTCTTGCCTTTCAAGTATGCAGATTTCCAGTGCTTTTTTGTAAATTTTTATGGTTCCTTACCCAAAGGGTAAAACGGGACCCTATTACTAATACTACACTGTCTGTCTGTCCGTCTGTGACCAGACTGTATCTCATGGACCGTGATAGCTAGACAGTTAAAATTTTCACAGATGATATATTTGTTGCCGATATAACAAAAAATACTAAAAACAGTATAATTTTATGTCTGTGTCTATGTCAGTAACCAATATAAAATGATCGAACACCGCATACACTTTGCTTAGGAGTAGGGCTCTGCTGATACTGGATTTTCATAGAGACGGCCGTTTGTACTGAGTCCAACTCGCACTTGGCCTGTTTTTAATATACCCGACGGCTATCTTTTGGAAGAATCCTTTTTGGATCGATAATAGCCTTACAATCTTTGACAGAAGTCATGGGTGTCGTTTCTAGGTTCTCGAATATGGAGATTTTCACAAATTACTGCTAATTCTTACGATTAACGATATGTCGAAGCCTTTTTACGACTTAATAATACCGCGACATGCCACTGTATATATTTCCGTTCAGTACAAAGGAGCTGGAATTTTGAAGATTGTATCTCACCATAGACAATATGCCGACCAATGGCTTCCACCATCATCTTGTGGTCGATGCTGACGTCGGCGCCGTACATGCTGCTGTGGCTGTGATTGTACAGGATCTGGCGGTCCAGGTTCACGGCCAAGTTGTTGTTGGGAGGCGTGAGGGTCCGCTCGATAGGCGCTTTCAGGTAGTTGTAGTTTTGGAAGGACGTTGCTAGCTCCTGGGACGAGAAAGTTAACCCCAGTTATAGAGGATATATTTATACTATTATAAAATTGTACAAATTAAATATCTGTACATTGACGATGTTTTCAAAATAATGATTGTTACGGACTATTTGGAGGTCACTAAATCGAAAAATGCATTTTTTGGATTTTTTGTATGTTTGTATCTGTCGTTGCGGCTCCATCACGCCAAATCGGCTAAACGGATTCCAACTATTTTTGGTACACGGGTAGCTGAGTATCTTCAGATGGTTGTAGGATACTTTTCACCCGACTACGCTGACGAAAAAAACAAGGGTTATGACTTTTTCTCCTCCGTAAACGTTGCGGACACCTTCTAGTTAGATATAAATTGCTAATATAATATAAGTAAACAATGGTAGGTATAAGTTTCAAAAGTACAGTCAAGGGCAAAGATAATTAAACACCACAAAATCTCATAAGTATCCAAACCTTATTACGATAACAGTAGAGTTGATGTATACATAATTTTTGAAACGTTTGGTATGTTTTTATTAAGATAAATACATTACCTTACATGCCCTTGACTGTACCTGTTCTAAGAGCCTGCTGCTTCAAGGCTGGTTGAAATCCACGCTGGTAATGATTATTCTGCAATAAGTGTTAAGCGTCCTTTAGACTCCCCGTCATACTATCCAGAAGGTCTAAATCCCCAGCTGTTCACGCACGAAATTACACTACTAGTTTGACACTAGCGCCATCAGCTATGGCCACTGCCACGTACTACTAAAAGTAGGATTGAACACAGGGCTAAGAAAGTCGATGAGAAAACTCTCAAACGCACTTTTAGTGTTAAGCGTTCTCCAGATGCCTCTCTCTGCTGTCCGAGAGGAGACTCATACGACTAGAAAGACGCTATCTATGGCCACTGTCACTTACTACTAAAGCTAGGGTTGAACATAGGGCGAAACACACCTTTATTTTGAATTGCGATACTTATAATTTAAATTTAATCAGCTTTAGCATGTGTAATGAAATATGGCTAATTTAGTGAATGTATATAAATAAACTTATATTGACATGTGACATATTAATAAATACAATGAGCGGATAATAGTTTTAATAATAGCAGTGCCCTTACAGGATGTCACGTATAAGGTCTGACTTGTCATACTGTTAACACCATTGTACCTTATTTAACATAACAGCAATAAATGAATATGAATAATGACAGAGGCTGGTTAAAGTTCACCCAGATGCCTCGCAAGGCTGTCCAGAAGATCTCCATCTGTTTGGGCATCCCTAGCTTTTCCCGCACGAATTTGTCGTCGATCGTTCGTAGTTCACCATGTCGCAAACTTACACGACTAGAGTGAGACGCTGGCGCCATCTATGTCAATGTCACTAACTATGAATCCTAGGATTGATAGTGCTGAAGTCTCAAACTCACCTTTAATGACAGAGGCTGGTTGAAGTCCACCCTGATGCTGCCATGGTTAGTGTTGAGCGTCCTCCAGATGCCTCGCAACGCTGTCCAGAAGGTCTCCATCTGTTTGGGCATTCCTAGCTGTTCCCGCACAAAGTTGCCGTCGACGAGACGGTCGTAGTTGACCGTGACTGGAACTAGGAGTGCATCGTCTATCGTACCGTCGAGGTACGCGTCCATTATTACTGAGAGAATGCCGGCTGGAAAGAAAAAAGGCGGTCAATATCTTCGAATAACACGGAGGATAGTATAATAAAGTACCAGGCCTCTATTTCATAAACGTGACAGGTGACAATTGACAACGACAATTCGACGTACATTGCTGGGTCGCCGAGTAAGTGTATGCCGTTGTCACCTGTCACGTTTATGAAATAGCGGCCAGGCCATGCAAATTCTGTGAAATAAATAGGCACACCGACATATATTACATACTATTGTAGTACTCTTAAAGTATCTACAATAGACTTAAAGAAACAGTCTATGGTCGTGTTGACTATAATACCGATAAGGTCAAAATGTATTGTAGATGTATCGTCGAAAGTACTATTGCGTCGATTAAAAAAAAACACTTCGATAACTCATTGTACAAATGAGGTGCGTATTCTATTTTTGTCCCTTTAACAATAGTATAGTCGTTCTATTATTTCACACGAAATGATACTAAACAATAATCAAATAGAATTAAACAATCGAAAACAGTGACCGAATAATAACAGCTGTCATGCAAAATGAGATTGAGTGCAGCGTAACAAAACAGCAAACACGTAGTAGGTACTTTGATTTAACCTTACATAGATTTTCGATTTTCGCATATTATAATAACTAAGAGATAAAAGTAACTCTTTCGAGATCATGGGTGTAACGCGACGTCCAAAACTAGGGTTTGCGGTCGTGTCCGAATTTTATGTACTCGCCGGATCCCTGTTTCCGTTTTACACAACGGTTTTCGGTTTCGGTTTTCTGGCCCGTTCGGCATGTATAATTAGGCTACACGGGAATCCGATCCGCCCGGCACGTTTAGCAAGAGCCGAGATCCGCAGATCCGGACACGAACACAGACACGGCAACGTATCTTGGTGTGTTCATATAATTCGGGACCTTAATACCGCCGTGGTTACACGGGGCTACGGTTCGGTGTGTAACCCGGATATCAGAAGCCCTATCCGAAATCTCGAAAAAATTTCCGACGCGAGGTAAGGTTCCCTCTCTGGTCGTTACTTTATGACCGAAGATCGTGATTACCGGCGGTCTTATTTTTGGAAAACTTGCTCCATTGGATTCTATTGGTTGCCATCCGCACCACCTCCCCATAGCTTGCTGTTCTTTTCCTTTAACTTGAATCCACCTAGTCGGAGATCTAAGGTTAATTAAATAAAGCATATTTATATGCGCCTAGTAGCACAAACATTCCAAGAAATACTTAGTGCACCTCTACGTCCCTAAGGGAATATATTTTAAATTTCATTCCATTCCAAACATATCTTCCCGAAGTTTAGGCGCCGCCTTATCTGTCTTATTTATTTTTATTTATTTAATCTTTATTGCACAAAAGAAAAATTATCGTACAAAAGGCAAAGTTATGTCACATTGACTCCCCTAAGTCCGATTCTTTCGCTCTCTCTCGCCCTAAGCGCGTCCCCATCGTGCTCCAAATTGACACTTGTTGTTGTCGCATCGGCAGTTTGCGCCCTCCTGGCCCTGATGTACTCAGTTCAAAATCAGTGGGATTATTGCCTAACGACATTTTGACAATTGGCATCCGAATCAATTGTCATAGCCCATACAAAATCATGATACTTGATTCTGATTCCGAGCGTCAAACGCGTTAGATAAAGGGGGGCAGGTTCTAAGAAAAGGTCACATTGCTGTTTTGTAGGAATAGATATAGTACCGTTTTGTAGATACAACTTTGTACTTTGATCTGTTTGACATATTCACGTGTTCCGATTGTATATTGACATAATCAGTAACATTGTAAGTTATTATTTACATATATAAACAAACACTGAACCTCTCAATCTAGCCCTTTGAACTGTATCTTGTTATTCAAATGGAACTTTAAACACTAAATTTACGTCATCATTGGCAATAAATACAACAGTGACACTTCATAAATCAGTTACTGATTTGAGCAATACAAATTACCGTTATCTATACTTCTCATACGCAGATGGACGACGGACGTAAATGACAAGTGATTTTTGACTTCTCCTGCTCAAAAAGTAGGTCATATTAGCTTCGCGAAGCGAGACTAAAATAGTACATCTAGCCCCTAGGGTTTAAAAGAAAGCCATCCCACACAAATTTCTATAAAACTGAAAAAAAAACTTGCAGCCAGCTACATACTACTTACGAATAATTAAAAACAAACAAACCAGCCTGATCAGATTGGCCAAAATTTCTGATCGAATTGCTCAAACTGTACTTTTAATTTTTCATGAAATATAGGTACAATGTTAATGTTGTCTTTTTTATTTTCTCGCAGTCGGAAGTGAAAAGCAGAGTGTTTAACACGTGGCTAAAAGCCATTATAACACTCAGACGTATTTGTGAGCTGGTCCAAATAATCACTTCGTGTCATAATGCCTTATTTAATCCCTTGTCAAACAATCTACTAAAATGTACGCTATATCACTTTACGATAAAAAATCTATCTCGATGCTCCTCCATTATATCGTAAATGATGGATCTTATCTTATCTTGTTATCTGAGGTCTTTATGGATACACTTCGACTCAGTGGGATCTTTTGTGTTAACAGTGGCGTGCACAGGGTTTTTGGCCAAAGTAGGCAGTTTTAATGTGACTATATAGAGCCATGGTCGTGCAGGGCTACAGGGTAGGCAGTTTCTCTGTGCCTATATGGACTGCACGCCACTGTGTGTACCCCTTCTTGCTTACTACTCAACGACTTGTTCTACGACCTCCATAAACCTAATGATAGAGCCCTATGGTAGCGTCTCGTAATGATAATTTCTTTGGCTCTGGATAAACATTGCTAAATTCCTTCATTATGTCTCTGGCGAGAGCACGACATTCAGTATGTGCTCCATTGTCTCATTGCATATTCCTCAATTCGTGTTATGATGATGGGTAAATCAAGAAACACACTTTGGCGTTTAACCTTTTGACAGCCCCAGACGGCAAATCACGTCATCGAAAGTTCGTACCACTCACTGGCGTGAGTAGAAAAGCTAAGCATGAAGCAAGCAGCTACGCTTAAGCTTCACCGATCAAATTTCATGGTTCATACGAATATAATATCAATACCTCGTTCTGCAATCACTATTTTATTTTAGTCTGGGTCGCGTCGTATAACTTCGCTGCTTGGCGCTCAAAAGGTTAAAACCATTTTGGTAACGATTATACAGATACACCCTAATGTCTATAACTCTACATCGGCCAATTCGATTTTCTTAAAAAAAAGCTAAGAACTGTAACAAAAATGGCATTGACATATCGTACACGTTAAATATAAGACCTCTCTTTTGCTTCGGAGATCAAAAAGGGCGCAGTACAAGCGGGCATTTCTTTGAGCATTTCAACCGCTGCCATAAATATTGAAGAAAAAGAGCTACATGACATTTTGATATACTGAAATCGTCATTTTAGTCACTACCTTTTGAGCGCCCAGCGTGTTGACGCGTTACCGTGCGCCCGTATAGCGGCAAATGCCGTCGTGGCGTCTGAGGCACAATTTTCCGTTGACGTGATATGCCGTCTTTCGCGCTCAAAGGGTTAACCTTATTTAAATTTAATTATGACTTATTACTTTAATATTTAGGACAAGGGGCTGCCGCCATGATAAATAGCTAATTGTATATCGTATTTTACTCTACCAAGCTAGTACGAGTATCTCACGGAATCATTTGGGAGAAAGACAGAAGAATGGGAGTTTTTTTTCTCAATTAAATGTTCGCGTCAGGTACAGTTAGGAAAGTAGATATAACGTTTGTTTATCTTACCCGTAATGTCCGCTAATAAGCGTGTAACAATAAAATACATTGTAAATACTTTATAAACGTTACATTATACAAAACTTATATAGCTAAATTGCATCTGATAGAATAGCTTAGTTGAGCATTTCTAAAATAAAATACATTTTTTTTTAATTTTTAAGTTTTCTGTGAATGTTATATCCAATCAGAATTACGAGCTTTTTCGATCCTTATTGGACAAAAAGATGTCCCACTTTGTTTCCTATTGTGTTACAATTTTCCATATGTTTTGTATTGCGGTAACGTAATACTAAGGAAAGTTTCAAAAATGTATTGAAAATTTCGGACACTTTTTTTCTCCTATTGGGATGGAAAAAAGTCGTGGTTCTAAGTATAATGAAATAAAATAAAATAAAATAAATACTAAATAACATAAAAGTTTAGGAAAACGTCACAAGAAAAAAAGTGGCAATTTTTTAAAGATATGCTCAGCTGATTAGAAAATAGAAATAAAAGACATTTAGAGTTCAGCCAAGATTAAGGCCATTTTAAAAAAAAGTGTACCCTCTACTTTTTCTTTCAGATTATGGACTTTTAGGGCTAGTTTCACTCAGAATCAAGAGCACTATCGATGTCACAAATAAAAAAAAAACGTTATTCGTAATGTGAAGCTCATACAAAATGTACCTACCGAAACAATGTCACAAAACTGACCTTTTTTTCGGGCACATTTTTTCATTTTTCAAAATCGAACCTAAAAAATCCATAATCAAATCAACAAGCCCCTACTTGTGTATATGTTTTACGTTTTTATGAAAATGCCCTTAAACGGGTTACGAGATGTATGAAATATATAATATTTTACCTTTTGGTGGTTGAGGTTTGCCGGTCCTAGTTCGTCCGCCTTCAATGAAGAATTCTAGATTATTCTTAGCCGCTAAACTATTTAAAATGTAAGATCTGAAACAAGAAAACAGAACATATTTATAGTAAAAAAATTTTTAAAGAAAATCCTAGCAATTTTCACTGAAAGTTGGTTTTAATCAATCGATCAATCAAATCGTTTATTTGCTAGCATACAGGCAGGTACAAATGACGTCTTATATTCTAAACAATACAGTTCCGTGTATTCAGCCTGCATGCAGGCATACAAACATTATAAGTAGTGCACGCACTGATTATATATAAAATAATTAATACATTCTTAAATTAATTAAAATTGACCATTATTCTTACATATTAGTTTCATTTTTTAGCACCAAGACAAATAATATAAATAAACAAACAAACCAAAAATTGAAATAAATTAACAATATTATTAACATAAAACAAAAAGCATGTCAGACTTAATTATAGAGACTATTTTACAAAAGTCAAGTCCGGTGTAAGTAGCTTTTTACGCTATAAAAGCACTTGTCCAGATGCCAAGTGGTCAACCTGTGCCCAAAACTGTTACCCCGTAGTAGCTTTATTTCATCAAGTAAATTGTTAAACAGTTTTATAGACATGTTGAACACGTTTCTGCTGTATATCGCCTTGCGAGTCAACGTATAAGTCATTTTTCAATACAAATTTAGAAAGGTAATTCCACAGGCGTTTTAACTGCTCTCAATTTCACGAGGCATAAATACGAGGGTTGCTACTTATATATCCGGAAACAAAAAAACAAACAAACGTACACGGCTGAAAATAGTTTTATTGTTTTTCAAAGTATTCCCCTTGATGATCTATGCACTTTTGCATTCGCGTGAACCAATTTTTAAAGCACTTCTGCCACTCCGCCTGAGGTACCTCCATAACGTGTTGTTTGAATGCGTCGACAGCATCTTCAGCGGTCGAAAATCGTTGACCGCGTAATTTATTCTTTATATTTGGAAATAAATAAAAATCGTTGGGTGCCAAGTCAGGGCTGTACGGCGGATGACCCGTTAATTCCACATTTTGACCCTCCAAAAATAGAGTTGTTTCGCGTGACGTATGACAGCTGGCATTGTCATGATGAAGAATGATTCTTCGTCGCTGGTTAGTTTTACGAATTTGTTCAAATACTTCCGGTAAGCAAATGGTCGTGTACCACTCTGAATTAACCGTTCTACGGTTTTCTAGTGGCACTGTAGCTACATGGCCATTAATACCGAAGAAGCAGGCCACCATTTGTTTCAATGTACTTTTTGCACGAGTAACTTTCGTAGGGTTCGGCTCATTTCGAAACACCCATACCGTTGATTGTTGCTTCGTTTCGGGATCGTATGCATAGATCCAGGATTCGTCACCTGTATAGATGTTATAAACGGCTTTTGAGTCACCACGGTTATATTTTTTTAACATTTTATTGCACCATTCGACGCGAGCATGTTTTTGCTCATTTGTTAAGTTGTGGGGTATCCAACGCGAACAAATTTTTTTTACAGCCAAATAATTATGTAATATGCTATTAATGCTGGTCATAGAAATACCCAGAGTCGCCTCTATCTCGCGGTACGTAACATGTCGGTCGTCCATTATAAGTTTTCGCACAGCCTCGATATTTTGTTGTACAACGACCGATTTCGGGCGACCTGCCTTAACTTCGTCCGTAAGCATACTACGTCCACGATTGAACGCACTAAACCAGTGATACACAGTAGTTTTAGATGGGGCTTCATCACCAAAAGTTGAAGTTAGTTGATCTATGCACTGTTGTTGCGTTAAACCACGCCGAAAATCATAATAAATCATAGCACGAATATTTTCACGAGTGAGTTCCATTCTTGCTGCGAGATGACATTTAAAACCCGTCAAAAACAAAACACGAGCGTTAATAAGGAAGAAAAAATATACCTTATATACTTAAAAAAGTTCAAATTTTACCATGGCGGTCAAATATGCTATTTAAGAAGATTGTAATCCCGGTTTCCGGATATATAAATAGCAGCCCTCGTATATTGAAGAAGTGAGCCACAAAATTTTAAGAAATTAAAATTGTATCGCAAGCACAGTATGTCGTTATACCAAAACTTTTGGGCTCATTGTCTCTCATTGCTTCAAAATATGCGACAGGAAACTGAGAGCTATCGAAACGGCTACGACACAGATGGCACATATGAAACAATGGTTTTCTGGAAATTACACGTAGGTTATCCTTGAAGGGATAAGTCCGCCTTGTACAAATTTATTACTTTGCCGTTTTTGTTTTACTGTTTTTATATACAATAAAGTGTTTACAAACAAACAAACAATATCTATACTATTATAAAGTTGTAAAAATGAAATGTCTGTACATTGAAGATATTTTCAAAAAAATGATTGTTATGGACTATTTGGAGGTCATTAAATGGAAAAATATTTTTTTTTGGATTTTATGTATGTTTGTATGTGTCGTTGTGGCTTCATCACGCAAAATCAGCTAAACGGATTTCAACTATTTTAGGTACACGGGTAGCTGGGTATCTCCAGATGGTTATAGGATACTTTTTACCCGACTACGCTGAAGAAAAAATAAGGGTTATGACTTTACTCCTCTGCGGACGAAGTACCGGGCATCTTCTAGTCTTAAATCAAAAAATCTTAGACAACAGTTCGAAATGAGCACATGATCTCTTTTTAGAGCAGTCATTGATTTTAATTGCGGCGCCATTTCTTATCTTCAACCTCCAATAAGAAATGGCACCATGGATAGTAGATTAATGTATCAAGTTTATAAAAAAGTTGAGATGGTACCTTAGAGCAGTCTTGTAAAGAGGGTCCCCGTGGTACTCCGAGCCGTCGACCCTCCGCCTGATGTAGAACGCGCCGCAACCGCGCAGGAACCAACTGTAACAATGTGGAACGTGCATAAAGAAAATACGCTACAAATGGCCGTATCGTTGAAAATCTAGTGTTAGCAGAGCCCTACTCCTAAGCAAAATGTACGCGGTGCTCGATCATTTTATATTGGTTACTGATATAGACAGACAGACATAAAATTACACTGTTTTTAGTATTTGTTGTTATAGCAGCAACAGAAATACATCATCTGTGAAAATTTCAACTGTATATCACGTTTCATGAGATACAGGCTGGTGACAGACAGACAACGAAGTCTTAGTATAGGGTCCCGTTTCAGCCTTTGGGTACGGAACCCTAAAAATCAGGCATTACTAGACATGTGTAAGTTATGATATCACAAACGTAATATTACTTGACTGTGTGATGACATATCACGCATCACTCTGAAAAACAAGCACACTAAACATCACTCGATAGGATATTATTCTGGCGCTGCCGCGGCTACCGATCGCAGCTGTATTAGAGCGGCATCATACCGGCCGGCGTCGGCGATCGGTATCGTAACATCACAGTGAGATATCACATCACTGCGTTGTGTACGGCGTAATAAACGGCGAACTATAGTGGCTGGATATAAGGTAATGTTTCAAGTGATGTGATATCTCACCGTGATGTTACGTTTCGATATGGCATTACGTTACAGGTTCGAAAATAAAATCAAATTTAAATGCGCAATAAATGAAAAATTTTCAGATTCTAAATACATCTTCTTTTTAAATTATGGTTTATGGTTTAAGACATTTATTTCTCATAAAGAATCATATTCACTTAACATGAGAAATGTAACATCGGAAATAATCGCATGCATATTAATATTTAAAGATTTAACAATTGTCAACTAATTAAAACATAAAAGTAAACATTTACATTTTGGAGGTAGATTTAAGTTTAAGTTCGCCGCTCGATCGGTACGTAAGTAAATACGCGCACAGCGAGTGTAGCTAACTTTTGATTTCGATGCATTGTTGCCTTGAGTTCATAGAACACAGATCGAGCGCACCTGGATGTGACATCTTGTTTGTATTTGTGTATTTCAATCTGATACTTTTTTATCGATGCATTATTCGGTTTATTGCATTATAATATAAACATTTCATTTACGACATAAATAAAATTAATATTCAAAATATTTGTAATTATTACTTAACATAAGCATTATTTAGTATTTAATTTATTATTTTAATTTATATATTTAATTAAATTGAATAATGTTTATTTTATTTTAGAGATAGTAAATCAATAATTTCTTTGGTATTGTAACAATATAGCAGAAACCAGATAGTAATTATTGTATTTTTGTAATTTTTTACTTCAAATAAAATATCCAATAGTAAATTACATGCTACTATCCCATTTTTTAAACTTGAATGAAGAAACAAAAGTACATGTTATAATCGGATCGCCGATCCCATCCTCGTCGCCACTGTTATAATCGGATCGGCGGGGCGGTGAGTCAAAGATACGTATGTTCTGTGTAACAGCTATTTATCGACTGACTGGGCGCGGGCGCAGCCGCGCTTTATAACTACGTTTCCTACAGTACAATAACTATGTACTTAGTTTTTCACTACCAAAAATCAAAACTTGTTTTTACAGCACAGCTTCACTGCCCGCTATTAACGAATGCCGTCATAGCTTATCCCCATTTTGTATGGAGTGTTTTGACGCTCCGCAGCTATTGCCTGACTTTGACTGTCATTTCTGACGTTCCTAATGCTCAATCTCTGTTGGTCCTTTATTAAAATAAATTCATTGACATTTAAAAAATGGGCGCAAGTTACTACTTATATACCTAATTGTTAATAATATTACGCTTAAACTTTGCAGTTGTTGACATAGGAAAATTTCAACTGTCACAATGGACGTCACATGGCAACATAATGACGTAAGCCTATCGAAATGACAATAAGCCTTGGATATTACAGAATTATAACGTTGTGTCTTGTATGACTGTTAAATTTGCACTGTTTTATCAAGTTTTTCTGGTTTAGTAGACACCACCATCGTCGCAAAAGATAATACTTTATGTGGAAGCGATAAATAAGTAAATAATACAGCTATGGGCATATAAACGCTTATTTAAGTGTTTTAAGTATCCTATATATATATTACTAGGCGACGATATGCATAATATATTGATAAATTATAATACTTAAATACATAGAAAACATCCAAGACCCACGAACAAACATTCGTGCTCATCACACAAACACTTGCCCTGGCCGGAATTCGAACCCGGGACCACTAGCTTCTTAAAGATGTCAATGATGTACAAGCACTTAGTATTTATCTTAGGAATACGCGAAGATGTTCAATGGCAACATTATTGGCTTCGTCGGCCGTTCCCATCACTATGCTAAACTTGTCGACCGTATAAGTGCCTTATATGGCCTTACAACACCGTGAACCGGCCTCAAACATACTAAAAATACGAGAACTATCCAGCTAACTTACTCAAAGAACGGTATCATCGTGTCGTCTCAGTCCGGTCAGGTATAACGCAAATGTGATGAGTATAGTCCAGTGCAAAAGCACTAAGATGCATTAAATAACTTTCCCTAAAAACCGTGCCCTCATGTTGTCTCCTGCGGCTACTACTAGCGGGGTCCTCTCAAGTATAACGTGAATGTGACGAGTATATAGTCCAGATGCGATCCGTGCGAGGCAATAAGAAGCAGTAAATAAGTTACCCAAAGAACGGTATCCTCATGTTGTCTCCGGCGGCCACTAGCGGGGGCCGCAGCCCGGTCAGGTACAGCGTGAAGGTGACGAGGATGTAGTCCAGATGCGATCGGTGCAGCGGCACGAAGATGAGCGGCAGGCCGGCGGCCTTGGCGCGGCGCAGGCGCTCCACGCACGCGGCGCGCGTGCCGCAGCCGCCGCCCGCGATGCGTCGCACGGCCTTGTGGCACAGCCACGCCACCAGTCTAAGATCAATTATACTCCAAAATGTATAAACTCCTCAAAATTCTATGTCTGAACATTGAACATATTTACATAAAAAGAAGCGAGACGGGCTATTTGAAGGTTACCGATTTTTTTTTAATTGTATGTTTATTTCTATGTGTCATCATCACTCTTAAGGTGCGTCCACACTTGTATCATTTGCTTGTATCCGATCACCGTGCCGTGGCATGACTGCGTATCGCGCTGCTTGGACGCTCTCAGTCGGCGCGCCAATCATGCCGCACTCTTCCGATATAAAGTGTGTGATACGCGTAGCAAATGGATTTCGAGAGATCGGATCGGCGCAACGTCCAAACGCTTGATCGTGACACGCGATCATGCCACGCGACGATGATCTGATACGGGCAAATGATACAAATGTGGACGCACCTTTAAACGGCTGCAAAGATTTCAACTATTTTCGGTAAGGTGCGTGGGGATAAGACAGAAGTAGAGGAAAATTCGAATGGTGAGTTTTATTTCGACGCCTCGATTTCGATACGTTCGATGCTCTTAAAGCATTTTCAGTAAAGTTTTATTTAGTCTTTCCCATACTTCCGACTTACCCTAACGCACCTTACACGGGTAAGCTGAGCACCCACAGATGGTATTTATGCGACTACGCTAAAGTAAGGAAGTGGGTTATGACTGTTATGAGTTTTTCCCCGCGAAGGAAGTTGCAGGCACCTTACAGTAACATAATAAATTAGAAGGCGCCCACAACTTCGTTCGCGGAGTATAAAAAGCGATAACCCCTTTTTTTCAACAGTGTAGTCGAGTAAAAAGTATTCTATAACCATCTGTGGATACCCTGCTACCCGTGTACTAAAAATAGTTGAAATCCGTTTAGCTAATTTGGCGTGATGTAGCCACAACGAAACATACAATAATACAAAAAAATTAAAAAATATATATGTTTTTCGCTTCAGTGACCTCCACCTCCAAATAGTCCATTGCAATGTATTTTATTAAATATCTTCCTTTCTAAGTACACATAGATATTATATGTAGTGAACATAGCGGTGGTTGCTTATTTACTGACATGTCGCTAACAGTAAACTTAACGTAAATTTAACACACATTCGAATTAAAGTGCAGTGTAATGAGAGTTATTATAACTAATACCTAATTAAATAATTATATGGTGCCTAAAGTAGGATGCAGTGGATTAAATTGCCATGTTATGGACCTTTTCTTAATGTGACATAGCGACAAGGTGATTATGATTATAAGTTCACTGCCGATGTGGAAAACTATAAGGGGTAAAACGGGAAGTAAACATTAAAAAAAAACTGAAGTATTAGGGCATGCATCGGTGAAAATCATGATTAGGATTTTTTGTGTTGTTCTTTAAGCGTTAGGTAACTTTCATTTTATTTTCAATTTGGTAACAGCTACATACAACTACTCTCGGTTACTTGAGAACACAATCTCGACAGTTGTGAAGAACGAGAATAGGGTACGACAGATCAAATCAGTTCCTTTTTATGAACTGTCAAAATGGTCAGAAAGTATGAAGTTTGAAAGGAAAAAAGGTTTATGACGTATGACGACAGATCAAATCAGTTCCTTTTTATGAACTGTCAAAATGGTCAGAAAGTATGAAGTTTGAAAGGAAAAAAGGTTTATGACGTCGTAATTGTATAGGTACGGTCAAATTGCCTCCTTATTTTTAGTTATTAATCATTGTAAAATCGCCAAAAGCTTAAAAATAAGTATGAATTATATCGCGTATATTATCTCATTTTAGTTCCCGACGTTTCGGAAGCTTTTCAGCTTTCCATGGTCACGGGTGGACTGAGGAAAGATATATTTTCCTGTGTCAAAGGTACAATTTGTGCAAACTACCCATTTTTGAAAAAACAAATAAAGGTGTACATACATGCCAGATGGGTCTAAGCTGTAAAGACAGTTACACATGTGCCAGAAGGGCTTAATTATTTTATTTTAATAATTCACCAAGCAGCATTTCACAAATTAGTAGTAGATATTTTTATTTTATTTCAATGAGTAATAATCGCGGAAACAGAAGAAAATATTACTAAGTATGAATGTTTTCTACGTATTTTCAGAAATAACATTTAACTGCACGTGTGACATCATTTATGTTGACTACAGGAAAGTACTCAATTTATAGCAATAGATACAACGTGGTCGTGAGGAACCTGCATAATTTTACCAGCGTATACTTACCTGAAGTCGTTGGGACCAAAAATTGTATACCCCAGGCAAATCTAGCTTAGTTTTGGGGATGTTATAAATTTTCATGTAAACTATTTATTGTGATTACTAAAAGTGTATTAAGATCTTTTGATCGCGACGTTAACACGTATGTTGCCAAGTTCTCGTCGCTATTGAGAGACATCAAAGTGACAGCTACCACTCACTAAAGCCATCCCTTTTTGGAAAAATAATAGTCATTATTTTTGTAAAAGGAATAATATCCGTCGAGAAGCGCAAGGTAATATAAGTTTTATCGACAAAACTAGTTTTTTTGCTGAATTTGACTTTGGTCATATAACGTTTTTTTACTCCTATTGATCTCAGAAATGCGTGGTTAAAAATCTTGCGGATTCCTCACCAGACACCTTGTATATTCAATAGGGTGGATCGTTTTTACTTTTTCGAGATATTTGTTAATGTAAATGGTTGAAAAAAGTTGCCCAGTTGATTGTTCAAACCAAAAGGTTTGAACAATCTGTAGATATTTTTATTTTATTTTTAATTGCCTCCGCCGTTCGATTAAAAAAATACAAAATGTATGAACCACTAAAAAAAAAGATGTTTCTATTTTCTTTTTTTCATCGTATTTAAGTTTTCTAAAACCTTAAAAACTATATTCAGTTGAAATAAACATTCAGTTATTGATACAAATTTGAAATAATAAAATAAAACATCATAGCCCTCATTTAGTATGGACTTTTCCATACTAATATAAAGATGGATGCGGAGGCAGAAGATAAACATGAAGTAAAAAAAAGTTAAAAAACTTTCCTATGCCTTTATTAGACACATTTTATTTTCGTATTACCAAAATGAATATAGATATTTTTTTTCTTCATACATGAGCGATCCACCCTAATATTCAAGGGACACCGAATATAAAAAAATGTGACTCACTTGAGAACCCTATTGGACATAGCGGAACTGATATCCATGAGCACCTTCAAGGACCTCGCCTCGACTTTCCGTCGAAGCTCAGGCGTAACTTCATCAGCCCCCTTACTCCTCGCCTCCAGCTCTGCTGACTCCTCGATTGCGCGTTTGAACCCTTCGTCTTTCATTACCTGAGAAGAAGACATGTAAGAAATTAAGGTTAAGGGCACTGTTAACCGATTTCAAAAAAGGAGGATCTCGTGAGATTCTTGAAATTTTCGGTTATTTGCACTTAAAAGTAAAGAAAATAGCATTCTAAACTTGCGAAATCATGGATATGGATATATAAAGAAAGTCGCACACGTGTATGTGTGCGCGATTGACGATAATACAATATTATCGTCTGACATTGCTTTACTGATCTTATACAAGCCTATGATTATTCAGTGTTTACTTGTACCAGTGGCCCAGAAAAGCATAAAATTAAGAAATCATTCATACAGAAATTTAATAATTCACCTGGAATTGATAATCTATTCGTGAAGAGCCTTGCTGGAAACCCGATGCTAATTCAGAGAAATTATGCTGCTACTTTGATTTCCAGACCGCTGTAAGCGCATGTACCAGTGGAGTTTTACATTTGCTAGAACCATCGTACTCATTTCAGGAACTATGTCCATAGTCCAATTTAATGAGGTTGTAGCACTGGGTCACGGCACGAATAAAGGTTTTCTATATGAAAATATTACTAGTTGGCTCCACCGTGACGTAAGATCCATTTGATGAAGTGTCAAATTCCATCAATCACGGCAAAGGTTATTATATATATGTATATTATACTTCTTGTCAAATGTACCTTACGTAACGGTGGCACTATTCTGGTGGTCATAAAAAACCTTCATTGGCGAAGTCCTGTCGTTCGAGTTCGACAGGATTTATCAGCAATCTGTTTGTGTGGGCACTGTCCCTGCTAAAATTTAGTGTACTATCAATATAAATCACCAGCATAAATATCAAAGCGGGCGAAAATATTTGACACGGCCTCACGGTCCTAATCCTAACGGCCCTAAAAATAGAATCGTGTGAGATATTTATACGTGCATTGTTTTGGCAGATATTAAGGGGGTGCATCGAAAATTTAAGCTATTTTTAGCGAGATTTTTGTCAAATCTAGTATGTGAAACAGGCTGATTTTCAAATATCAGTTTTTTGACTATATAACCTATTCAGCGTCTTATGCGGAAACATGTTTGTTTAAAATTTCCTCGATAGAAAATAAATCCGAAAACGCGTCTTCATTTTCCGTTTTTTGTCTAGTTTGTACGAACGACAGATTAATAAACGGCAAAATTAGGTAAAAATGTTTATCTTTTACGTCACTAACTTAAATGTTAACAAAACCTAAATTTCTCTTTCTTTGATATGCGTGAGCAATAAATGCGCCTCTTATTACAAATTACGTTTAGTAGCCGGTATTTAGGGCGTGATTTTACCTTGACGATGCAGGCCTTTAATAGTGGTTGAATGTACTCACTTCAGGAACTATGTCCTTGTAGTCGTATTTGATGAGGTTGCAGCACTGCGCCAGGTCGCAGAGACAGCGAGACACCACGCCGCCATTTGCAAAGTTCTGCTGACCAATGTCGAGTATGTTTATCACCGCTCCGGTGTCTGTCGCCTTGGGGTCCTGCCATGATTCCTGGGGACAAGAGAAGGGAAAAGTTATTTCTTAGCCTTATTATTATTAAATACGAAAGTAGGTGCATATCTGTACAACGCAACAACTGATCGATGCATTATTTTAGTACAGATTACGGTCTAGAGAGCGACATGGGCTATTTATCCCGAAAAAAGTACTTGTGACGCAGGAAACCTACGGAAAAACTTAGTACCACTAAATTAAAAATCTCCGAATCAGTTTTTTCGGATTGGCCGATCGTAATCACATCGCTGAAATTCAATACAAAACAGCCATCTGTCCTATTAAGTTCAAGTCTGTACCGGAGTTTCAAGGCTATGATAGACAGACCCACATCACAGTCAAACAGCCACATGTATGCTTCAAACTTATAACACCTTCATAGTTACATCGAGTATTAAAAACTGTCTTAGGTTGATAGTTCCGATGTCATAGGTAATTGGTGGAGAATGTAACAAACACCTGCCCCCGTATTGCCTAACGCATTTGACGCTCGCAATCGCAATCAAGTGTCATGATTTTGTATACATGATACAGTTGATTCCGATACCAAGTGTCAAAATTTCGTTAGGCAATAACCCCGCTGGTGTCATTCCTTAAATTTCACATTAAACTGGCTTCAGCTATTCCCTAATATAACTAGACGCGTAAAGTAGTGGTACATGTTTCAGATCACAGGTCAGAATATATTGGTTTGTCAAGCAGGGTGTCAAAACTGACTAAGAAGCTATGAAAACGAATAGTTTATACGTGTCTAGGGATCATATTATAGTAGCCACGAGTCCAGCAGAGCTGCGTTCGACGCTGACCCACATTTTGTGAATGCTATAGCTTTACAAGTTCATACAGCAAGCATTGCTGCTTAGCAATACCATTAGCGGCTGAAGTGTAAAGTAATGTCTCCACAGTTACTATACACAGCTTTACTTTTCTCAATACGCATTGTGAAAACCGGTAAAGTGAGCCTAGAAAATACAAATGGAGCAACAAACACAGTGAAAGTGAGAGACTACGACAAAGTCAAAGACTACGAATACATGTCCATATGTATGTCTATAGAAAACATGCAAGTTCAATTAAGTTTGTCGTACGAGTCATGCCAATAAACGCCACGTGCGGCACGGTTATTTTTGTCGGCATCACTTAGATCACATTTCACACGACCACTGTGCTATAATTATTGTAATTACATTTTAAACATAGTAACAAACTTACACCAAAAACAAGAAGGATTATTACGAACCATCTAATGTAACCTAACCCCAAATTAGTTTGTAACTGTAGCTTGATTAGTTCTTTCGCGACACTCCCATGGTCAGACGGGGGGGACGGTGACCCTGCCGCGCGCACACTTCTTACTCGCCCCCGGTGTCTTCCCCCCGTCACCCGCAGGCCATGGGAGTGTCACTTGTCTAGCTATACACACACGCTCACGCCCATAAATACAAACTAAACTAAACCATGCCCAGTGCTTGCTCTTTTGTTCGGTTGGTTGCTTTTATTATTGCTTCTGTAAGTACGTAAGTCTGTGTGTGGTATTTGCTGTGTATACATAGATAGTCCCTGGAATGGTGAAAATAACTTTCCAAACGTGGTTTATATGATAATACAGTTTCTGTTTAACACTTTCTCGAGTTCGAAAGTTGAATATATTTTTATATATTTAATCATGAATTTGTACAGGAAGGCCTATAGAAAAATAAAGATTGCGTATCTAGTCTCTCAATAAACCTATAATAGACTCAAACCCAATGCCTAATTGTTCATTATGGCAACACCTAGCACGCTCAAGATTTCTATAAAAACGTATTTATTAAAAAAAAAGTAGTCTACTGGTTTTTCATCGTAAACAAAGCTTGATGCCCTTTATCTTGGTTACAGTGCCTCGTAAATTTAATAAACTGAAACATGTAAATATTGGTTAAGACGTTCGTTGTCAAGACACTTAAAAAAATATACCACACGGAAAAATAAAGAGCTGGGAGCCCCATAAGTAAATTTAGGCGTAGCAGCACGCGTTACAGTAAATTAAGTAGCCTAGATTTTAATCCATGATCTAATATGTGTGTTCCTTGTTTCATTTAAATCTGTTTGCCGGGTGAGGCGTTTAAGTAACAGGAATCCAAATACTTTCACAAACTTTCACATCTATACTATTATAAAGTTGTAAAAATTAAACTTTGAAGATAAAAAAAAAGTGATACGGCCCATTTGAAGATCACTGAATCGATTTTTTTTTTTATATCTGTATGTGTTTGGCTTCATCACGCCAAAACGGTTAAACGGATTTCAACTATTTTTGGTATACGGGTCACAGACGGTTATCGTATATTTTTACTCGATTACGCAAGAAAAAATACGGTTATGACTTTTTTCTCTTCCGTGTCCAAGTTGGGCACCTTTTAGTTTATCATATTAGTGGGTTAGGATAGGCTATCACTAAATAGTTTCTAATGATCCGTCTACCTTTTTGTCTTGGTCTGAGAGACGTACCAACTCTTCGCGATTTCTCCCCGCTTTTATGTCACTGGTAGACGATGGAGACAATGGTAAGCAGTGGCGTGCAGTGCATATAGGCACAAACGCACTGAGTATTGGTATCTTCAAAGGCCAAAGCTCCATATAGGCACTAAGCCGCAACCTGTTGTCAGAACATTTCAACTGCATATACTAAGCCCTGTGCATGCCATTTGCGGTAAGTTGATCTAAACTACTACTTTTAATTCAAGTTCAATTCACCAGAATATTTTACTAACAAAGTGACTTGTGTCAATGTCATGTAACATAGCAAACTTAATCAACCTTTTTTTACTAACAATAAGTTTATATAGATATCTTTACTGCTTAAATAAAACTCGTCTTTATTTATACCACTAATCTCTATTATTTCACCGGATAGGCTGTAAAATACATTTGACAGAAAATTTGAAGCGCCTCCCGAGGTCAGCGAATGTCCGATTGAACTAATTTTGACGTAAACCAAGGAGGTCATATCAATAAATTGGATATCGATATTCAAATAAATAATTTTCGATTGAAACATGTAAGTATTCTATTATTTTCACTTTATGTCACTTGACTTAAATAAGTTAATATAAACATTCAAATACTGTTATTAAAAATGCAGTTTTCTTTTTCGATACTGGCCTATTTAAATCGCGTAACAGTTGCCTTTTTTATTCCATGCAAAGAATAATTACGGAAGTCACCTTCTGCAAGTTTGTAAGTGTAATTTCACGCTTAAGACAAGCGATACTGTCCGTTAGTTACTGCCATTTTATAGTTATTGCGCCGTGTGGGATGAACTTTAGAATAGTATATTGTAAGTAGTCAAGTCAGCCTTGGGCCGAGGAGTGATGCCATGGGACCTGGGCAGGGTGAGAGGAGAGGTCGCGGGGACTTCATCTTGGGCATTCGGATTCGGTGACTAGGACGTGGTGGTAGTGGTGTAGTTTAGTATGGACAATACATTGTGTTACTTTGTAATTTCATAATTTGTATTAAATCATTTGTGGTAAAAATTGGCCTTTGCTTCTGATTCCTAAAAATATCTAGTCACCCCCACCGACACACACAAACTTAGATATAATAGCAAACGATCGATGTATTAGTTAGAGATATCGACTTGTGGACATCACTAATTTTATTTACATGGACACTCGCATTTGCAAACTGTGCCTACAGCGCCAAAATGGCGATAATCAAATATGTACACAAATAAGTTGAGAGCAGCCAGTCCAGTAGTAATATATAGAGGCCAGTAATTTATACAGTTTATTATCTTATTCTGTGATTCAACTTGAACTAAAGATTTCAGTAATCAATTAGAAAGCAGGTGTTGGTCTGTAGATTGGGGCAACGCGTTGCAATCCAATTTGGCATACAGTGCGTGAGCGGCATAAGATTCGACTGACATAATGTATGTCCTAATACCACGCGAGCGAATGTTTGTGAGTACCAAATTTTTTATATAATGAATGGATGAGTTGCTCTCATTCTCTACTATGTCTATTGGTGATGCATCGTAAACATTTTCAGACGTACAGGGTTAAATCGGTCAATGGGTTTCCGAATTATAATGCTACAGGCAGACTTCAAAAGTACGCGTATTATTATCGACGCACCAAAATAAAACCGGTCTGCAAATAATTATTGTCTACCTCACTCCCACAACCGGACAGAACTACACCTGATACGCTTTCAAGGCAAGAATAGCCAAATAATTTAGCAGAAGTGCGAAACACACAACTTCTACACGAAAACGAGGAAAATGTGAGATGTAAGAAAAACAATTAAATTATAACAAACCGATTATTTTTTCATTTAAAACCAGTGATAATGAACCTACGAAACACACTCATTACAAAACAAACAAATAAACACATAAATTCGAAGTTCGAATGACTTTTCCACGCTAGCGGATAAAACGAACTTTTCCACGCAAAGGCGCTGTAAAGCCCGACCAGTAAAATAAAATACCTGCTCTGGGGGCGTTAAATTAGCCATAATTATAGCAACACTGAGTATGATGTACCCTACCAGTCATGTTGACAACATGGTCGGAGATGTTATTTAGAGGAATAGAGTCTAATCCTTCAGACTTTCTATCCGACAAATACTTCATCATATTGTAAATTACTCTTCTTAAGTAACTTTTAATATATTTTTCGGCATTTTAACGCACAAATAGCTCACAATATCCCAGAAACAGACCAGGCACAATCAATACCTCACTTTGACAACAATTGAAAGATGGTTTTAATGACTGTTAAGTTACTATTGCCAGTTGAAGAAATTAGTTCAAATAGTTTTCCGCAATATGGCGATGTTTTTTATATTCCTGGTCGGGCTTTAAATGGAACTTTTCCTAGCGAGTGAGGTGGGAACTAAATTTTCATTTCATATTTACAGATCATGCGATTATTGTGCGTCCCAGTTGCATTAGATGCACTCAGGGCCTCACCGTTTAAAAATAGCCCAATGTAAAATAATTTCATCGAAATTCACACTCAATGGATACGGCAAAACTTCCAAATAATATCTTCTTCGGATACGCCAAGAAACATTAACCTCGTTCAGCAGGAAATGTTTTTAGGTGACCCTTTTATGTGTCTTTAGAGACACTGTAAATATCACAACAAACATTTTTTTTTTCACTTTTAGGTACTAGAAGACGCCTTATAATAGACGCATGACCTCCTTTTTTTTGCTACCGTAATCTGGTAAATATGTCCAGCTCTCCCTGTACCAAAAATGGTGTCGGTGCCGTTTTGACATGATCTAAGGAGTTGCTCAATTGTTCGAAGTTCTAATTTCGTATCATTTCGTCCCTCTCGCTCTCATGTTTAAATATATTTGCGCGAGTGGGATAGCGCGATAGGATCTTCGAATTTTGAACTTCAGAATAGCCCCTCTGACCTCATTACGAAACAACGAAAGCTTTAGTCATGAAGAGTTTTCAGAGTATCGAACCTGATTATCATCACTGTAGTTAATTGAACTGCCAAGATTTTTCAAAATTAACTTTCTTGGGGAATCGAATGGAAGATTTGAATAAAAAATAATTAAGTCCACGCCAATGAAGATTTGGCTATATCTAGTATAGGATAAATACAGTGAGCAAACAAGAAATGAAAATAGATATTGGCTCTCAATAAAAACAAGTCAGTCTAGATCGAATCATCAATTGCCTCATCGTCTCATTTTTTGTTTACCATGACGAACAACTATTTTGCACTGAACGGCTTAACTTCTTAGCAAAGTCACAACTTCAATTAAAATCTTAAACATGACCAATCTTTATAGCACGTGAGATTGATCTTATATTAATATAGATTTAGAGTTCAAGTTACTGTGTACAAAAACGACTGTTTTTCACACAAACCATGGGCATATGAAGGTCTTAAGTCCCTTTTCTACGTGAAAGCGTTTAGGATTGTTTTCTTCTCAATTTACGTCGCGTGCTAACGCAATTATGATAGGAAATTATCATCAGCAAAGCGAATATCAGAGAAACTGTACACTTGAGGTGAAACGAGGTTATTTATAGGCAAGCTAATTAGGTTGTATTAGTTACGGGTGGTACGTACGTCAAATTGGGTACATTCAGCCATACATTCTGAATGCTTATTTGTATTTAATACTTATTGCTTTGCACAGGCGACGCGCATTTCGCGATCCGCGCATCATAAAGTACCTTGGTCCTGAGGTTGTTGGCATACATTGAGGCACATCGTTGCGTCATAAACAAACTTAGTTTTTAACCGACTTCCAAAAAAAGGAGGAGGTTCTCAATTCGACGGACTTTTTTTTTTTTTTTTTTTATGGATGTTCACCTATTACTCAGAGACTATTTGACCGATTTCAAAATTTTTTTTTTAGTTTTATAGAATGTACTTTCTGGTTGGTCCCATTTAATTTTGGTGAAGATCTGATGATGGAATCCATGAGGAATTGAAGGAACTCCTCAAATATTGTAGGCATACATATAGCGATTTTGGTATTATAAGAAACATAATAAGCATTTACATTCAGAAAGTGTAAATTGGTGAAGTGGAACTGATGCAGAAGACCACAGAATGCCATCGGAACTCCTCAATGATAAATGATTTACGGTTGGCGACAAAATATCTTGATTAATTTAGCTAAGCAACTTCATAGTCACAAATTTCAAATGTTCCTGATGAGAATGGTACCATCGAATTGATTTGATGATGGAGCCGGAAGGTAGGCACCAGATCTATGTAATAAAATAATGTATCCTAGCCGTGTTTGGGCTTGTTCGAATCGTCACGAGATACACTTTTAAGTAACGATTAACTAAAAAGTGTAAAATAAATAAAATTTTAAACAAAAAAATAAAACCGACTCCAAAAAAAACTAAAAAGTAAAAAATAACGCCATAATTCAGTTTCTTCAAATTACTTACAAGTAACCGTTTGTATACTCAATCTATACAGTATATACAATTAATGTTATTTTGGAGTCGGTGCCATCGTGTCACAACTTACTAAAATCGCCAATTTTCAATATTTTACACATTCTTTATATGGCACCGACGCCAAAATAAGATTAATTGTATATACTGTATACATTGAGTGTACAAACGGTTACTTGTAAGTAATTTGAAGAAACTGAATTATGGCGTTATTTTTTACTTTTTAGTTTTTTTGGAGTCGGTTTTATTGAGGCTCGCAATAGTTGCAAAATTTGTCACTCTGAAATATAAAACGGGACTGGAGTGTTGGGTCGATTTAGATTAGGATCACGAGAACTAAAGACAAAGAGCCTAAACTTGACCTTTGAACCATGAGAGATAATCTTAAACAGAATCTTATCAAAACTTAGAGAAGCCGAGCCAGAGAGCAAATCTACGTCGTAATTACAATGCCACGGCCAAGGCTCGAAAACCTCACATACCATGGGAAGTGTGCGAGCGAGATGTCTATACGCATCTACAAAGGGATCGAATAGGGACAGCGCCGTCCTAAATTACCGCTTATTTATATTCATTCAACGAAGCCCGTATCCGACGGTACAATCGGCCGCTTCATTCTTGTGCTGTTACGCTGTGAAATTAGAATCGGTTGCGACGTAGTATTAAGACAGGTGTGTATGTGGGCATGTGGGTAGCATTACTGAAGTTGGCATATTTGTCATGGATAAAGTATGTGATGAGCAGTTGTTTTGGTCAAATGTTTCAATGGAAGAGAAGATTTTGTATCTTTATACGAAGAAATCGGGAAATGCCAGTATATTTTAACATACGTCTGTATTGTAATAAATGGAAATCATTTGAATTTCAAGCACCCGCCAGATGTAGAATCGAGGTGTACATCTCGGGTCTACCTAGTTTTCTTTTTAAGATTTGAATTTTCGTCACGTGTCTATGTTTGTATACCTCGGAATAGAATATCATCATTTTATTAATTTAATGTCCCGTTTTTTTAATTATTTTTCTATCCATAACGCACGAGTGTACAATTCTGAAGGAAAATGTCATACGAGTTTAGTTTATCAATTCCGGCAGGCGATTCCAAATTTCGTTAGATATATACACATACTTACGAGTAGTATATATTAGATAATATATAAAAATGTATTCGTTTTCTTGTTTAGCCCTCTTTCTCAATGAGAAGATTGAGTTAGTAACGGGTATAAATACAATCAGTAGACGAAAACAATCATTCACTTATATCTGTATATTTATTGTATCACGAATTATAAACATGACATTATCACACGTTTAACTATTTGCCTATTGTTTATAATCTAATAGAAAGCTAGCAAAAGATAACCTCAAACACTGGTCCTTAATAACCTTTGTGTTGTGAACTTCTGAAACTTCTTATCTTATAACATAAGAATTGGGAGCGGGAATTATTTTTATATATGGTCTTTGTTTGATAATGATAATTGATAAAAAATCTCTTAAAGTATTGATTGACAATTAGAATGGATAGCGTCAATCTAGACAATATTTATACATGTTTTTAATTTTATGGAATTTTATATCTAAGTATTTTTCCATCATCTAGATTATTTTTAACATAAAAACAAACTACGGTGCCAACTCACCATGCTTTATCAGTTATTAACCATTTGGCGGGCGGCGTAATCAGCTGTTAATTTTATTTAAAACGTTAATAAAATTATGCCATACGAATAAAAAACAGAGCATGAAGAAATTTAATCTGGGTTCTTCATTCACAACTGGCAATATAATTGTATTCTTTGGGGTGAGAACGCCACGAGGAAATCTTTCATTTGTCTATTTCTACCTCAGCGTCTCTCAATTCGACTATTTGGAAATCGTGATCATCCGTTAATCATCTATTAACAATTAAGAGAGCATGACGGGACAGCCTGAGTACCTTTCTCATTATTTTAAATTATTTTTTACAAGCTTTATGTTAGGTCCACCTGTAACTGAGAAGAAAGGAACTATAAATATTGAAAGTTATATTTGACCCACTTCCCGGTTTCCTATTGAGCTAAAATTTGGCATACTTAAAGTTCGGTGACAATGCAAGATTATGGTACCATCGAGCTGATCTGATGATGGAGCCGGATGGTGGTAATAGGAAATTTGTAATAAAATAAGCGATCCTGCCAAATTAAGGCTCTTTAAAATCGTCTCGGTGATCTGTTGATGGATGTTCAAAGGAAGCGATAAAAGATTGTCATTTAAAAAAATATCAGAAGCTTTTATTTGTCTTCTAAGCCTAGGATTTTTTACAATAAGAATATAAAATGTAAAATAAAAATGCCTCCAAATATAAACACATTAAAAAAAAAGCCTAACCTAGGGTGCCGCCGGCAGCCGGTCAGGGTTAAAGCTACCGGTGGTTTTTTATCATACACATAAACCCATCTTAACACTATTGTATAATCTAGTTTAGATCAAAGGTGAACCGTTAATTCAATGAGACGACACGATCGATTGTGTACGGTCATCGCACCGACTCGCCGGTTGGTCGGCGCAGTCACGCCACCGGCGCGCGCGCAGCCCGCGGTTAAATTTGGAATGGCGTCTATGAATCGTACGTTTGTTGATGTTGACATGGCGCGCTTTTGATAAATATAAACAGAGAGGCATCAGTGTTGATAGCGGATGGTACGGGAATTGAGAAGTTAATTGGCATAAAAAACAATATAAGGGTAATTTCGATTGATTTCACATGCGGTATAATTTCGGATATCACATTTTTTTTATAAATATACACCGCCTTGCAAACTGCAATGCCACTATAAGATAACTATAAGCATTTTTATGACTTTTGATATTTTGAAATTATGACACAATTTTCGAAATCATCCTTTATTTGAAACTAGCTTCTGCCCGCGACTTCGTCCGCCTTAAATTCGTTTATCGCGGATAAGGGTATTTTGTAGGGACTCAAACTATCTCCATACCAAATTTCATCCAAATCGGTTCAGCGGTTTAAGCGTGAAGAGGTAACAGACAGACAGACAGACAGACAGACATACAGACAGACACACTTTCGCATTTATAATATTAGTATGGATTACCTGTAACTATAAAAGCTGATTCCAATGCTAACATTTGAGATTGTTACCTATGTTGAGCACGCCAAAGTGCATTTGTTAGTTTGCTTGACGTGATTTTTTGCACTCTTGGGTCGTAGATATTATTATTGTAACTTTTTTTTAAAACAGAATAAAATACGAGTCGGGTATTTTTGCCATCTATTATGTATGTATATTTGTTGAACAGCGATTATTATACTGCAAGTGAATCATTGAAAATTGTGCAAATCACATAGATAATCTATAGAATATAGGCTACCTTCTTTTCTTTCGCTCTCGCTGTTTCGGATTCTGATTAGAACAGAGTACGAGTATAATGAATACGTACGTACGAGGATGTTGATGATACAAACAAACACAAGAGCGTTTGTTTGTATCATCAACATGTTAAGTGTGGTGTTAACACACATCATCGTGTGCCTATATACGGCCGTCTGCTGGACACAAGCTCCTCTCATAGATGAAAGGGATTGGTCTGTAGTCTCCACGCTGGCCCAGTGCGGATTGGAGAGTTCACATACATATGAATTGCTTCGCAGATGTAGGCAGGTTTCTTTACGATGTTTTCCTTCACCGAAAAGCTAACAGTAAATATCAAATGACATTCCGTACATAAATTTCAAGAAACTCAGTGGTACAGGCCAGATTCGAACTCACGACCTCCTGTTTGTAAGTCGCACGCTAGAACCACTCGGCTACCGGTACTTTGTGTTATCACTCACTCACTAATAAACTTAGCTAATTTAGTTCTTTTGTTACCGTTCAGTAGCGTGTTGTGAGTTGCCTACCTGTTTATCATGTTTATTCAATTGTAACATTAGTTTCGTTTATAAAAACAATAATTTCGCTGATATGTTCAACTTATGACCAATTTCTCAATGCTCAAATGGTTATTGATAACCAACATTAACACGGTGTAATTGGCTTCATCATCATCATCTATTTAAGGTAATTTCAAGGTCTTCCCCTTTTCCTTTTGCCATCGGACAGGAAAAATAAATTTGATGAAGATTATTGAAAATATATAATCTTAAACGTCACGACAATAGGATGAAGAAAATAATAGAGGGAGAAGTAGATGGCAAAAGGAAATTGGCTTAGTCATATTCAAAATAAAACATTTACAAACCATGAGCAACAAAGAAAATGCTTAAAGCCTATATATCACACCTAAACAGAGATATCTATCATAACTTAAGTAATTAGAATTTAGCTTACAGTTTGAAGTAGGTGAGAACATTTACGCAAATTATTCATACAGGCAAAATGCCACAGTGACAAGCCAGAGTACAAACAAGTGAATGATAAACAAATAACAATTTCTCTAACAACAATCACGTCAAGAAAATCCGCCAAGGAAGATCGAAAGGAAAAGGTATAGACAACAAATAGATCTCGCACGTATAAAGGACATTTCAAGGTGGTGGTGTGGTCGTCGATATACGATGAATACAGAACGATGACCGTGACACGACATTGCTAAACATCTTATCGAAACGTGATGAAGATATCTGACATCGCAGACCATGGTTATAGGTCAAAGGAAAATCGATGCACGAATCAACTTTTACTATACATATTATAAATTATAATTATACATTTTGTTTATGTATTATCATAAAACTCAAGAGCTGTTTGTATACTTGACGACAAAACCGGGGGGGTTATTGCTTAACAAAATTGTGACAATTGGTATCCGAATCAACTGTCATGGCCCATACAAAATCATGACACTTGATTCTGATTCTGAGCGTCAAACACGTTAAGCAATGGGGGGGGGTCAGTTCTCCAATACATGTAGAATACTGTAACCCGTTACAACGTAATTTGAATGTATGAAAAATGAAAGGCTATTAAGATTTCTACTTTAAGAAATACACGTACTTCATTAATACATTACTTTAAATGAGCAATATACGGGTATAATATACACAAGAATTTAACGAAGCATATAAGCAAAAATCAACCTTTAAAATTAAGCTAATAAGTATTATCACGCGCAACTACACTAAAATCGTCTTTGAAAGAACATCTTGTACTCTATAAAGCACACATATTACTGCTATAAGTGTCATTTTTGTATCATACATAGAGTAAAGGTGTCCTCAATAAGTCTCGCGATGTGGGCCATAACGATTTCCATTGCCATTCTTCATTTACGTATCGTATGAAATACGTAAGTTGGCAACAGTAATTCAATGGTCTTGAGTTACGTCGATTTGTGTCGGGTAAATTTGGCACCTACTATATTTGTCCAACAAATTACTACACTTATAATATGTACCGTATATTAGTTGCTGGTGTATCATTTAAAAATCCGCGCACCATATACAAATGGTATGATTAACAATTGTTAGGCAACGATGAAATTGACACTAGATTAGCGGTCGGCAACAGGCGGTCTGGGAACCGCTCACTTGCGGCCCGCTAGCTTCCCTGGTTACTGAGTTTACTCGGCAGAAAATTCCTTTGATACCGCACGGTGCACGACCATGTTGGCTCCAAAGTTTGTGAATGAATACCCTGCCGATGGCGAGCGGTGCGGCGGCAAAAGGTAGCTGTAGGCATAATGACGAACAATCCCTCGGGACACATCCCATTATACAAGCGGTAGAAGTAGAACACACATAATTTGCCTTAAGAGGGTTTATACCCGCTTAACTGGCAACGTCGCATATTTTTTGGTTTTCCTTGATTATTTTGAGAAATATGAATGTAACTTTCGGTAGTTAACTTGGCACAATTCAAAACTAAGGCTCTAAAAATGAATTCATGTCTATATCTTGTTTTGTAATGAAATAAAGGCAAAAGCAGGTGATAGGTGAATTAGACGCAACATGATTCCTAAAGATGTAGGGTTTGAATTGAACATAACTTTAAGTTTCATTCAAATACCACAAAATAATGAAGCAAAACGAAAAAAAAAATGCGACGTTGTCAGTGAAGCAGGTATAAACGCTCTTAAGTTTTCGAACGGGATAGCGAGGCTGATGAACGAATGGAAGAAAGTGCTAGAAAGAGAGCAAGATTGACACCTTGTAGCTATAAGTTAATTAGTTTTTAAGTACCTCTGAATCAATGTAACGATTTCGTTTTTGTTACTGTTATGTTACATTATTTGTGATTTGTTTAATAAATAAATAAATAAGTAGCCGAAGTCGCTGTTTAAACTTAAAAGGTTCAACACCGCTTTGTGAGCATGGGTTTGTCAACAATTCGCACAGCGCGTCTTTAAACCGACTCAAGAGGGCCAAGCTGATAGCCAGGTGCCCCAGCCCAGAGGTAACAGGAGTACTCCATATGGAGTCGCACCTGCGATTTATACTAGAGATAATAACAATGATGGAATGTCAAGAAAGCGATGATCAAATAACGCGACCGGATCCTCTGGCTTCTGTCAACCAATCGAATTGAGTGCACTTTTACTGTCGATGCGATGAAATCAAAGGTGGCATGCATATATTGCTTCGTCGTGTGAACATGGAAACTTGTTTTTTTCCGGTTCCCCTTAGACTGGCCCCGAACGCGTATAATACATGTATATTGACGCTTAAAATACCGCAACTCCCCGCTGCTTTGAGGAGCGTTTCAATTATTTGCGTTCTATTAGGTCCGCAAAAAATTTGCTTGCTACTGTTTCTTCATCTTTTTTTGACGACCAGTTTGGCTCAGCGGGAGTAACGTTGCCTGCGAAGCTGAAGATCCTCGGTTCGAATTCGAATCTAGTATACCGTCGACTAGTAACCATAACACAAGCCTTATTGAGCTTAATATGGGAATAGTTCGATATGTGTAAAATTGTCGTGTAATATTTATTTATGTATTCTTCATCCTTCAAATTTTACAATAGTTCTTTCACATTCCAGGCAACTACTGTGAAATTCTCAACATCATGACGAAGGCGTGCCCGGTCTCTGGCAACACTTAAGTGGCACCTTAAATATTACCAGCCTCTCCCTTAACACGCTGCTACTTAAATCAACTCTCTCAACTTTACGGCTGACTTTATTATGGTTATTTATTTTACTTTGCATATAGTATATTTATTATGTATAAGTGATTATGTATGTGTATCTGCGTATTCTTATTTATGTATGTTTTGCTTCAACATGTTTGTATGTGTTCTTTTGCTTCATAGGTTTTGAAAATAACTGTTTTTCGCCAACTACTCAATTAAAATTATTGTCTTTTAAACACTCCGCTATCCAATGGCTGTCTTGAAGAAATCGATATTTAGCGACAAGACCGCCAGTCACTTACCATAATTAAATTGTAACTCTCAAGCTGCTGTATTTCTGTGTATGGTGATAAATCATCGAAAAAATTATTCGATTTAATCTATTTAGCCTCTGCTTCTTCGCTTTTCTTTGCGAATAGATAGTGCGCCGGCCGCTGCGCGCAGTATTTTGCGCATTTGATTTGACATATTAATAAATATCTTATATTGTGTTACGATTATTTTCAAACGACAAACAACGAAACGTATAAGGTATGTGCATAGATTCCACGTATTGATGATGGATTAGTAATGAAAAACGTAATGATTATAGGATTGTTTACCAAAGTACAGCCTTGACGAAATAGGCTTCAAACTAAGGTATGATTTTTTGCTGTTTTTCCTCGTAAGTGTTGAAAAACTTATGAAACTCGTGATGTTTTGGTCTTACGACTCGGGCTGCAAGATTGCTTCGGGTGCAATGGACAACTTCGCACACGCGTATCACTAAAAACATATTCAAACAAAACAAAGTGTATTGTTTCAATTCGTCTACAAAAAATCCTTGATATCAATTCCCAAAACAAAGACAACCAAAACCAGAGGAAAGATATTCCAAACATCTTTTGTATGATCAAAACTACGCATCAATGGAATCGCCAAAACAAAGGCAGGAATTGTTCAAACAATGTAACTGAGTTTTTTATTATGCTAATGGAAAAATGATAAATGTATTGCGATGCGCCACAAAAAACACACTGAAGAGTGAAAAAACTCTAGGCACTTCCAAGTTATACATTATATATGGCATAATGAAGTGTCGTGATTATAGTCTGTATGTCGCACCCGCTCACGGTATGCATATACAGTGGTGTCCCAGACTTTTGGAAGGCGTACGCGAAGCCGAAGACAATGCGTAGAGGACCTTCCGACGATGAAATGTAAAAGACATAAAGCGCGAATGCTGTCCCTGCCCGTGCCCGTGTCTCGGGACGCACACATAGACACACATTCCACATTGTTTTTTGGGTATAAAATAGGTCGGCAAATTATTTAGGTCGCTTTAAAAAAAAAGTCATAATCTTAATAGTAAGAAAAATTTCCTTGCAATGCGCAAAAATTTTGGAGTCATAAACAAGAAAATAACCGTTTCGCTTTCTTTTGTTCATGCTCTTAATTTTTGTTTGTGAAAAATATTTAAAAGCGATAGATTTGTTAATTATGGAATACCGCATTTGATGGCTCTCTTTCAAATACAAGCAATTCATATTAGGAAATAAATCAGGACATGAAAAGGATTGGTTGGTTCTAGAAATATCTACATTTTCGAGATAGCAAAAAAGTATCAAGAAACTGTCAGATAGGACTTGTATCATTGAATGCATGAATGGACCTCGCCAATGGACAAGTATAGATATACAAGAGTCAGTTTACTAAAATGAGAGAAAAAAAAGTGTCGTGATATCGAACAGCCGTTTTGGGTGGATCTTCAGATCCACCTATGGTCTCAGCAGAGGATCAGCGCTGGCTTTAGAGCCAGCATTATGCTGAGGTGGGACCATTTCTGGGCATACTTAGTTTAGTAATTTATTTATGTATTGCTGTATAAATATGCCCTCGAATAAATGTATTTTCTTTCAATATGCTTTTCATAGAAATAATGATAATGGCCGTATTAGAATGCTTAGAACAATAACGGTAATATATACGTAATGGATCCCTTAACGTATCATTGGGTGTTGAGCCTCGCTGGAGGTCATTGCTCGAAACTGCGCGGGCGACGGGTCCCGAACGGTTCAAAGCGCGTAGGCAGCTGCGAATGCGAATCAATTTGGCGAAATTGCCAACTTTATTCGCTAACACTACTAAAATATGCCCGCAACTTCGTTCGCGGAGGAGCAAAGTCATAACACTCTTTTTTTACTTCAGCGTAGTTGGGTAAAAAGTATCCTATAACCATCTGGAAATACCCAGCTACCCGTGTACCACAAATAGTTGATATCCGTTTAGCCGACTTGGCGTGATGAAGCCGCAACGACACATACAAACATACAAAAAATAAAATATTTCGATTCAGTGACCTCCAAATAGTCTGTTACAATCATTTTTTTTAAATATGTTTAATGTACAGACATTTCAATTTTACAACTTTATAATAGTATGGATTTGGATTTTTTGTACTTACTTGAAAGAGAACTTTCAAATGCGGTATGGTCCCATAATTAACAAATAGAGGACAATACGGTACCTACCTAACCGTAGTCAAGATCATCTCTTTTATACTTCAGTCTAGTTGGGTAAAAAGTATCCCATGACCATATGTGGAGGACCACCTGTGTGCCACAAATGGTTGCAATACATCCAGCCGTTTTGACGTGTTAAAGCCGCAAAGGCACATATACAATTTAAAAAAATTTACCTATAAAATACATCGTCCATATCTATAACCATTCATCAGTCGGCCTCCCATTAAAATAAAATAAATTTAAATGACATATACAATTAATTTAGATTAAATTTTAAATTAATATAAATTTAATTTTAAATGTAATTCAATTTAAATTAATTTACTACAGTCATCTTAGGCCCATGGCTAAATACCTTAGAAACTAATATACACATTTAAATATAAACACTAACACGGTTAAACTATATTGAAATAAATCTATGTAAGACTTCATTTCCTTCCTTCTTAAACTCGACACTTTCGCAACTTGTCTCATCTTTACTCTGCTTTTCTTAGTTACCTACAATAGGTACATACTTGTCTGTAAATAAACAAACAAAATCCACGTTAAGACTAATGTAGACCAGACACAAATTGGAGATAATTATAGAAAGAACAAAAATCTCATCCATATTGTATATAAGATAGTTTCTTGACTTTTACAAAGTAGTTAAAATTCTTCACCGTACAGACTGTTCCGTTAGTTCGCGCTTGCTAGACGCAGTATACGTTTGTTTTGTATAATTTTGAATATAATGAGGGAGCATTATAATTTATAATGCATTAGTGTAATAGTTTGAGGTATAATATCGGAAATTGCAAAAGGCGGTTTCCAAAATAAAGGCAAAACTGATTCTTTACTTAAGATATAGGGTCTACAGTTAGGAGGGGAGTTACGTTCTAGTTTAGTCTCTACGGAGCTCTCGACACGACAAGAAAAAAAAAATAGTTTATGAAGAGTTTGAATCATAGCTAATAACAGTAATAACACTCTTTATTAATTCACCTCTCCAACAACACTAAGTCATAAGAGCTTCATACTATTCCCATTTGCCTACTTGTGCATTTCACGACCTAGACGTTTTCGTAAGTAAGTCTTCCTGAAACTTAGACAATTTTGTAATCATGGCATTACATAAACAAGTCATTTTGCGTGCTTGGTCATTGCACTACTGAGACGTTTTGAATGCTAAGGCTAAATGCAAGTAAGGCCTTCAGGACCCAACCCATTTAGGAAGTACGATACCATATACAAACACACAGATACAGATGTTACACCTATAATACTTCTAAAGCTACTTAGCTTACGAACCTTAAGTTACGAAAACAAAAATATATCTCATGTTTTATTTTTAAATTCAATTGGGGCGTCCCATTGAGGCAAATAGAGGTTGCGCGTTGATTGCTTTACATAAATACTAATACATAATAGATTGTTATTTATAACACAAATACATTACTTCCCAGTCATAAATAAAACTTGATTACCTGCATTACACCACTAAAGTCAAGGCTAGGTCCAGTCTAGCCAGACAGATACGTTCAAGTGTATAATGTTACGTTTATACACCCGCTTAACTTACTAAGACAATAAACCTCCAACAAAGCAAGGTGGTCCAGACTGACAATATAGGGTTGTTACGCAACGCTTAAAAATGGTCTAATATTCAATCTAACTTCAAATCAAGAAAATATTGACATTTATATTTATTTTGTATTAAATTCATTTTAATGTAATCAAATAACTTCCTATAATCCTGTTAAGGATCGTTGTGGAAAGGACGGAAGTCCTCTTCTCACCCATTGGAAGACCGTGCATGTGAGATCCAATGAGCATTTCATTTTTTACTATTTTAGTACCTATTAATCTATGTGTTTACTAACAATAATAATTGTAAAAAAAAAATGAATTATACCTTGAAATTAAAACCAACTTTCAGAAACGTTTGCAGTTTGCGATAGAAATGGTTTTTACTAATTGAAACAATACTGCAGAGGCTGGAAAAATAGGGATTGCCAGCCAAGCAGGATAGGGATACGAGGCTGGCAATCTCTTTTCACGCCGAGGTATTTACTGTGCTATTCTCAAACACGCAATGAAAAAACTCAACAACAAACAATGAAATTGGATCACATACTAAACATTTCAAATTTCCCACCAAAGCTTTTTTTTATAGACATATTATATAAGTTTGTTATTTTCGCCGCCGGCGCCGTATCGGCGGCGCGGTGCGACGGCAGTCATAGTCAATTGAAACAAAAGAAGGTCGAAGGCCTTCAATCTTGTATGAAATAACATTATGCACCGCTCGTCTCGCCGCACTCGAAACGTGAGATTTCGAGGCCTATTATATCACAACGTCAATATTCCATTACATGTTTAAGAACACGGATTTTGTTGGTAACATTTTTATACGCACATCAAACGGCTTGATTATATGATAAATAATTGATAATGTGATATGAGTGAACATGGCACCATTTTCTTATACTAAGATGATTAAGTAAGTTTGTAGAAAGTCCAGAGATTATCTGTTCTGTCCACGATAACATTAAGACAAAAAACAAATAAACTAGTAACACGATTCTGTTCTGATTGGAAACGTTCCAATACATATATCATTTCCATTTAGATGTCATTACAAGTTTAATTAATAATGAGAACATAAGCAGCGGAAATTTTCATCTAGGCGTCACAAGTGCAAATATTAAGATAAGAAGGTGAAATGGCTGACAGATAACCTTAGCTGCATAAGTCAAGTTATCAATAATAGTCACTCGTCCACGTGGTAACGATGTACCTATCGCATAAAGCATGACAACGGTTTATCAAATTTATAAATATCTTAGTTTATCTGCTTAATTCGTTTCATCGCTATATATATTATACAATTTATTGATTTTATATTTTTAAATATATTTATATATGTATTTATTTATGTTATTCATGTATTTAAAGTATATCAAATATGTGTTTTTGTAATTACACAAGCCTCAGCACCGCCCACAACTTTTCTCCTTTGCCATAAGGTTGACTGGTAGAGAATGGCATTAAGTTCGCCTTTTGTACAATAAGTTTTCTTTTGTGCAATAAAGATTAGATAAATACTTAGTCCTTTTTTAGTCATCTTTCTGAAATATACTGTATTGTCTCACGACGATTGTCTTTGACTAGTATACCGACCTACGCTGAAAAATGATAACATTATAAAGCTTATAAACGTCGGGAACTCAAATGAGATAATATACGCGATATAGTCCGTTAAATTGTTTTATTAAAATGAGTAATAATCGCGAAAACAAAAAAAATATTGTATAAAGCTGTTAATATGAAATTTCTGTATGTATATAATAAAATTGAAACAGGCGCACACTTTTTTTTTTATTATAATTATTTGTGCCTTTCTGCTATCATCCATCACGCCTAAACAGCTAGACAAATTTCAATTATTGGTTATAAGATACTTTTTATCCAGCTAGGCTGAAGCAAAAGACAGGGTATTGTATTTTTTTTCCCTCCTCAACGATTAAAGTTTCGGGCCCCTACCTATTTCTTTGTAGTAAGGTATTAAAACTTATAATGAGCTCTATAATGAAGACTCAAAGCCGCACAGAGAGCTATGGATGGAAAGCGCTATGCTCGAAGTCTCTCTGCGAGATGAAATCAAAAATTATTCAGAAGATACGAGAAAAAAAAACTGATTTGTTTGACGTACATATGTATATATATTGTAGAGATAATCATGATAATGTGAATAAAAATGTTTTATCTTGATAATCTATGACATGATCCAAAGATTTTACACACAATTGATGGTTTCTGATATTGTTTTTTTGTATTTTAAACTCTGTTGAAAGGAGAATAATTATAAGTTGACCGATTTTGCTTTTTTTTTGTTAAGTTTGACAGGAACCATTAAAACAAGAAGACTGTCAATTGCCATACTTTGTATCGTACCTAGATCGCAAGGATGGCGCTTTAAAACTAAACATTTATCGATGTTGTAATTGAACAAATAAACATAAGTACAGTAACAATTACTTCATAAACAGCTAATAATAAATAAATCGTAACAACATATCGGGTCACGTTTGCAATGTTGAATAATTGTAAAAAATTACTCTTATACATAGTTGGCGTTGTATATATCGGGGAACTGCTTTTTGTAAGGAGATTGATACTCCTCTTTATTTTAATGGTCCCTGGTTTTAATTTAGTTTACCTACGTCAAACCTGGCCATAATGTGAGTTTTACCGCAAGCTATGCTAGGTGAAATTGTGTACTCACCACGGGCAGTAAAAAAGAAAGCCCGAAATCGCAGGTATTTATGACACGAGCCGCAGGCGAGGGTTGTAAATATGCGATAGAGGCTTCTTTTACAGCCCTTGGTAAGTAATGCACTATTTATTTTAGCTATGATTCGAGTCAATCTAAACAGCTGTTTCCTGGGGCTTTTTATTGTTTCAGTTATTTTCAAGTAGTCAGTGAGACTTGTCAAACTCATGTGCAAAAGTAGAGGGTTTCCAGGAAGATTTATATATTAGCTGTGTTGTCAAGCTATCAGGGGCTCCTTTTCTTAAATGCTTGTACTGTAACTAGTATTACAAGCGGAAGTCTCTTCTTAACTCATATTGTCAGAAAGAGGTTTCCGCTTGTAATATAAGTTCGAAGCGTTAATGAAACGGGATCCAGTTCGCATATAAAAAAAAGAAAATAAAGTATTAGTAGCGTTAATTTTTGCACATATTTGAATGAATTAATCAATAACTGAATGAAATCGTTTATTCACAATGAACATATGGTATCATACGATCTTACTTTATTTACGTTGCTTCCCATTATTCATTCAGTCTTGACAGACATGTGAAAATAAATGTAAATATTTGTAAGTGATATCAATATAATCACTCAGTCATTTAAAATAAGATTCAGTTTTATTTCAGGAGTGATTATAATTTTTGTACATATTTATAATAGTTAGTAATTCATTTATTAAGGAGTTAATATAGTGATGATAATCAGATTAATATAAGAAAAATAAAATACAATTAAAATGAGAATAAGAATAAGTCAAGTTCCTTCAAATATAAACTAAATGTCTGATAATATTCAAAATGTATACAATAAAAATTCGTTAATACTGGTAGAAACAATTATCAATCAATATTTTATACACATTTGTTTTAAACTCGTTTATAGGCAATGTCTTTATGTCAGCTGGTATTTTATTAAATATACTAATGGACATGTTATGAGCGCTTTTTCTACTAAGTAATAATTTGTGACAAGTCACACTATATATTTGAGAATGACCTAGGACATTAGATACTCCTATATAAAACAAATAATAAGAATCATTACATCCACGATTTAAGTTCAAAGTGTAATGCCATGTCCAAACGTGAATTCGCATGTGAAGCGGTCACGTTGTGAAAACTGGTTTTGGAAGGCCGTGAGACGACTTCCTGTTCTTGTATAAATTAGGTAAAACCTACTGACACCGACCGAATATTAGAGAATTATATAAAAATTGTGCGTTTTAATAATGATACTTGGAAATCTAGCGTGAGACTTAGACATAACCTCTTTAAATTACATTAGAAGTTACTCACGTAAAAACTGAGTACTTACTTCTCGACATGTTTCGGTAAACTAGGAGGACACGAGACACGAATGGACAATGAAGATGTTACGAGAAAGGCAGCGCCGGAGTCTGACCACGTACTGCACGTACTTGAGTAACCGCTAATGTAATCTAAAAGTAGAAATATTACTGAAAACTGTGGCATATACACGGTGGAAAGTTAAAAAGGGTCAATAAACGTAGCTGACGTTCCTGCTGTCATGCGAAAAATGCTTTAAGGGATGTTTAATCGTCATTTTTAGTTTCAGGTTTCAGTCTCAATTTAATAAATACTAGAATGTGCCCGCAACTTCGTTCGAGGAGGAAAGAAAGTCACAACCCCTCTTTTTTCGACATCGTAGTCGGGTAAAACGTATCCTATAGCAAACTGTGGAGGAGTTGAAATCCGTTTAGCCGATTTGGCGTGGTGAAGCCACAACATGTGTCGTAAAATTTGTTTTTAATTCAGTGACCTCCAAAGAGTACCATATTATTTTTCGAAAATGTTGAATTACTTTATAATAGTATAGATATCTAGAAATTGTGGTTGGTACCTAGGTACCTACCCTAGACCTCTCTCGCAATAACGTGCCTTGGTGACACTAAAGTTTACTGACAGTCTTCAAAAACTTTCCAATCTCATTTCTAGCAAGGAAATGGAAGATTAAAACGTAAAATCTTCTATATCGTTATCGTCACGTCAAGAAGTTTTAGTTATTAATTGTGTAGAATTACATCACTAAAAAGTCCCAGGTTCGTTCCCGGGTGTCGGCAGCATGTCAAAGAGACTCTTTGTGCGACCCAATGAAGCAAACTTATTAATTTACATAATGAATTACAATAGAGTCATAAAGTGCAATAAAAGTCACAAAGGGAAGACAAAGCGTTGTTCAAAAAGACAACACACTATACAAAACTATGTCATGCCTCATTTGTGTTTTGTCTTTGTTCAATACATACTCGTAGGTACAAATAGCGTTACACGTAAGTGACCATCTGTATCTCTATGTCAGTGTCAATTATATCTACCAAAGGTCAGTTAAGTGGTAGGTACATTTTCATTTTCACTTTGAGGTTCTGAAATAGGCACCTCGCTCCGAAGCCGCCGGGTCAGGCCTAATATTGGTATAGATTATCACAACACAACAAAACGGGGCTTAATCGCGAATAAATATGATTTATTTAATTACCTTTGTTGGTAATTCTTCGACGTTTCGGACGTCGCGTTACGTCCATGGTCTCGAAGGAAACTGGAGTGGCGAAATCAACGTCTTCTAGCCGCGCGAGTTTTTCGATCTACCCGCGCTTGATGTTTATTATTAGGTTGAACACTACGGTCGTCACTAGACCGACACACTACACTCACAACGTCAGGCGATTTGTTGTGTTGTGATAATGAGTGAAGATCGTGTAAGTTTAAATCAATGATTGGTCCTTTCTTTTGGCCCAACTATTTTCGCAACTGTTCATTTTCACAACTTAAGCTTCTCTCTGAGTGAAGAAAAATCTGTTTTTTTTTTACCCAAATGTGTAGAACCCAATAGGTTAGGTAAGGATTGTTTCAAAGAATTTCTTAAAATTTTAGGGTTTCTGAAAATCTAACGTTAGGAAATAAAATATTTCAGGAATGAAACAGTTTGGAAAACGTATTTGCTCATTTATTAGTAACCCATTATTCATATAAATACAAAGATCGAAATAAAGAAAACTGTATATAAATCAGGCCCCTATTTCACAATCGTGACAATTCGGCGATCCCCGCAAGCTCGATACATCTCCTTACTTTATACTTGGCACGCAATGTACGTCAAATTGTCGCTATCACCTGACATTTGTCACGATTGTGAAAAAGGGGCCAGAGCCTTGTGCCTTGCCGGGGCGCACGCTCTGCCAACTGCTCATACCTAAGCTACAGAGTCCAATCAGCGAGTCTTCTTCTTACAAGATCTTTGCATTAACCGGCTTTTCTACCGTCAGCATTTTGTTCATGAAATACTAGGTATGTCTTTGACAAATTATTTCACAGTGTTGGCCAGGAATTCGCAAAAGTTCATAAAGCTTTGTCTGCATATTTTGCTTATGCGCAAGCTTGGTTATCTTAGTTCCAAGAAAGATATCAAAAAGTTATAAAAGAAAAATGTGATTTTTTAAAACAACTTACGGTTGTTTGATATGTCTCCTTATAAGAACTGTGTCCCAGTAATAGTAAGTCAATTGGTTTCTGGTTTGGGCAATAAGACAAATGATCACATAAAAGACAGTCAATCAGATAAACAATACATAAATAAACTAAATGAATTCCTCATAAGAATATATCAATTCTTAGTTACAGTTTTGCTGTGCCCCACAGGGTGTCATATTGTTAACCATGTTCTTGTAATATGTTATGTACAATGTGATTTGCAATAAAGTTATCTGTATCCGTAACAAACGTTTTCTGCGCATTATCGATCATGCGCGGAAGTCGTGCGCGGTAGGCGCAGACCTTTATGATTCGTACAAGTGTGCGCACACTTGCACGATCACGATTCATGAGTTCAGGCGGCATCGACACCCGCGCATCT